>OY970776.1:12688167-14184254 GCA_963853795.1 Xestia rhomboidea
TGATACGATGAACCGATAGATTTTTGACTTAATGAAGGTTTAGTAGAACCAGCACCTTGAGTTGGCTGAGAAATCTGCCCGTACTTGGAACCAGATGATCTCAATTGAGTATGTTGTGCTGTTACGCCAGTTTGCGTGGTGTTAACTGCATCTATTACCATTCCTTGGACTTCTTTCCTGTAGCCGCCAGTGGACAAGTCTTGATTCGATCCATGTGGAGGAGCCAGCAAGGCGCCAGTAGTGCTGGCTGATATTGGTGATAGGTAGCTCTGATCGATCGTTGCTGCTCCACACACCCTCGTTAGAGCAGTTAATATTAGAACCTGTAAAAGAAGTGTAGTTGAAATAAAATGCCGAAATTGAATTAGATGGTGGATTCGGATGTTTCAAAATAAATAAAAAAGAATAACAATGTTAGCTGCGCTTGAGTTTACGAGTATTTGACAAATTCAGACAATAAAAAAAAGTTCATGTGCATTAATTTCGCAGTCTTAAGCAAAACATCTACTCTTTGTAAAATGGTTTCAAGTCAACCTCGAAATGTCTATTTTTCGGAGATCTAATGTGACACTTACCGTTGAGAGGGTTATCACCAGGTAGGGTTGTAGGGGTCTATAAATAGTAAGAGTCGTAACACTCATTATTTATTTTTGCCTAAACCGTGGTCATCTCACGACTTGATTGCAGAGAGCAAAAGTGTGGTATGGAGCACTGGCCTAAACCGCCTCCAAGGCGATGATGGTTCCGTCTTAGACTCTGCCAACAACCAATGGCTCCAGGTTCTCGGCCTCTGGTAGGTAAATTCAGCGGAAGGTAGAGTGTCACTCTGCAGCAGAGGATCTTCTCCAGGCGTCCTTCTCGACACCAGAACCACGACTTGGCGAAAAGGTTGTAAGGTAGACTAGGATCCTGGAAGTTCAGACAGAAATGTAAGCGTCAGGTACCACGTTTCGAGGTTCAAAGGTGACAGTGTCCCTTTAAGGAAGAAATACAACCGAAAACTAGTTTAAAGAAGTTCTAGGAACACCTTAAAGTTGGCCCTTCTAATAAAATATTAGGTCTCCACTTATGAAATTTGACATTTGTTTTTTTTCTGTTTTAGCTAATCAAAGTACTGGCCCAAATTATCCATACGATTTTTCCATTTTAATGGCAGATTGTTTATCCCTTTACTGTAGAAGTCTGCCGGACGGGCGGCCGATAAAGTCTGCGAAAGCGTTTTGTACTGCCTCTCGGGTATTCAATTTTTTTCCCACTTAAATAATTACTAAATTTTGAAAAAAGTAGAAATCTGTTGGGGCAACCTCCAGTGAGTACGGTGGGTCGGTGGGTCGTCGGAGGGCTTCCAGCTGTAACTTTTGTAGCTTTACGGTGGTCTGTCGTGAAGTGTGAGGTCGCGCGTTGTCGTGGAGAAGCAATGGGGAAGAGAGTGGCACCATCATATCTAGCTTTATAGGGTTCCGTAGTCCTGACAAGGGACCCTTATAGTTTCGCCATGTCTGTCTGTCTGTCTGCCTGTCTTTCCGAGGTTTTACTAAGAGACCGTTAGTACTAGAAAGCTGTAATTTTGTAGAGGTGTGTATATCAATAACGCCGACAAAGTGGTATAATAAAATTTTGGAAAATATTTTTTTTTGGGTTGCTCCCCTATATGTGAAGTGGGGATGAATTTTTTTTTCGTCGTCTACCCCATCGTATGGGGTTGAATAGGTCTTTTAAAATGACTTAGGGGTTGCCAGTACTACTTTTCGATTTAATGCTCCATTTACGAAATATTAAACTTTAAAGTGCAAATTTTTGTTCCGGTAGGGCGTCCCCCCCCCCCTCTAAAAGCTAAACTGCTAACTTTAAAAATCTGGAAAAATTCATGATGAACGTGCATTTTATGAACGTTAAAGAAAAACTATAGCGGTTAAGATAACTTTATTAGTTTAGCAGTAATAGTCGTTGAACATGGGGGTTGGATAATTTTGTACCAAAAACAAAATCCTTAGAATAAATCCTATAGGTGATGAAGTAGTTGCTTGTTTATAACGGGTAAAGACTTGCGTGCTTTGGACTTGCTTTTTTTCGTATACAAAATCTAAAAAAAAAAAACAGAAAAAAAGAACTTAATAAATTATCACAAGTTTCACAAAGCTGCCGCTAGATGGCGCTGTACCAAAAGGTTCGTTCTATATTGTAATAACGGGCTACTACGGAACCCTACACTGCGCGTGGCCCGACACGCACTTGGTCTGTTTTTTATCTTTCCGATTTGACGCAAGTGCTTCGATGTTGCTTTGACAGTAACTCCAAGGCCCGCAGCAAGCTATCGCTTAAGCTATCGCAAAATATCGCCTTAAATTCGTCGTTGTCGACAATGGTTACCGGCCGACCACGAGGCTCGTTCTTCAACTCAAAATTTTCTTATTTAAAACGATTCGACCAATAATTGGCCGTGTTTATGCAAGCAGTGTTAACACGACGTTAATGTTTCGTGTTGTTTGCGCAACGGTATTTCCCCGTAGGAATTTTCAGTTTAACCATGGCGCCAAAAACTACCACAATTTCACAAAAACAAAACACTATCTAAAAACAAATGACTGAATTTGAATTTATAATAACAATGCTTTCGAATAAAAAAATATTTAAAATTTAGATTTGCGCGGCAATCCACAGATAATTAAATCTGAAAATGCTGGTTATATAAAATCTCCAATTAGGTACATAGGTAAAGACTTATTATATGCAAACTTACTCTAGAGGGATTTCGCGACGTATAACAAAACTATGAAGGTTCGGTCGGAGCGAGCGATACAGCCGACACCTCCAGGGCTCTCAATTTGACTAGTCATCGTCCTTACCGAGCCTAACCGAGTCGCCACTCCTCGGCGACGCTCAGTAATGATCGTTTTAGAGATGTGCGGGCGCATAGAAAGGAAAACCCTTGAAGTTATTTTACGCTCGAAGGTTCCGTATAATATTGTTTAATTTAAATGAGTTATTTAAGTGTTAGGTTTACTTAAAAACATTATAATAGGTTAGTTTTTAAGGTTTTATGTAAATACAAAGTGCAGTTTAAAGTGTACTTATGTTTCTTTTTATTACAGATGCTTAAATTAAACTCTTTTTTAAATCGTAACTCGCAAAGTGCAACGTTACAATATACGTTACGTTGTTGCTTGTATTTTGTGAATCTTAACAAGAATCGCACAACAAGAAAAAATATTGTTTCCCAGCAATTTGTTTTGCGCAGGGTTACGTACTTAGTTTGATGTACATAATGCTTGGTTGTCGGCTTCGTGAAGGGACCGTTTACACCCTGTAACATTGGAAAGAGCCTTTAAGGAGAACCTTTGCTACTAACACGACTTCCGCCAATTCGTAGTCCATTTGGGTTCATTGCCCTGAAATAGGTGACTAATTTGGGATCCGAAGTTAAGATTTTCAATAATAATAATAATAAATATCTTTATTTCCCAAAAACACAGCTTCAGTTTACAATTTTGAATTAGTGGTAGAGAACAATTCCATTAAACATTTGAATGTTTCAGAAATCTGTACACAGTAGATTAAACTCTGTCTCTTAAACTTGGGTATCCTGTATCTTAAGAGACAGAAATAGCAATAAGAATAAACCATAAGAATTAACTTTTCAAGGAGAACTTTTCCTACGAACACAACTTTTGCTAATTCGTAGTACGTTCGGAGTTAATGACAAGGTGACCAAAAGCTATCGATAGATAATGTAGCCTATGTTACCCGGGCCATAATAACGAATCGATTGACACATTTTTCTTCATAATTGGATGAATAGTTTAGGTGCTACGGTGGAACATACGTAAATACAAACATACACGGTACATAGACTGCTAAAATCATAACCCTTCCTTTTGGCTTCGCCGTAGTCGGGTAAAAAGGGGTATATTCCCAGCAGTGGGTGATTTAGCGCTGATAATTATGATGATGACGATGATATCTTAAAATATCTTTCCGTTATGGCTCTTTAGCCAACTGACCCTGCTCATTTGGATCCCGCGGGATCAGTTTACTTAAATATTATTTTTATGTCATTTTATTTAGTAGATTGGTCCCGTTCTTAAAAATTAATAAAATATGCCATCGATGTTCAAATTTCAGTAACAGCGTGTTGAAAAATGTTAGGAGACACTCTGGTCACGTGAAGAGTACACCAACCGTTTGGCGATATCCCGAAATACTAGGTGGGCACTCGGACCCCTTAGCCTTAGTGTTTCAACCCCAAACGGCTCAAACGGTCATAGTTACCAATTAAATTATTGTATTTGCGCCGTTTGACGTTTTCAGCACCTGCAGCAGCCGCTCCAGCGCAGCACACTGTGCTAGGAAGATGGGATGGCGCAAGGGTGTCTACGCAAGTTGTGTCCCACACCAAAGGCCTACCCAACTTCCATGGCATTATGGTCATACCATCTGTACGGTGATTACGTATCTCTGTTGACAGCTCGAAATGATAGTAACTGGGCTCAGTGTCCATCAATTAACTGTCAAAAGGTTAGTTTCGTGTTATGTATGACCCTGATAGTCACCGTAAAGTGATATCCACTCAGTGTGATACGTAATACCAATATTATGACATTCACGGTTGTCACCAAAGTTCGGTGTACAACCGAAGTTTGATAGTCACTGGATATCAGAAAGATACGTAATAGCCCTGCTGGTCTCTTGCCATCGACGCGTGCCAAGCCGCCGGTTCTAATACAGCTGGCACCCCGGCGGTGGCAAGAGCACGACGGATGAAATCATTATTGCAAAATGTTGCCTATTTAATTACTTCTAAAGCATTTATTTCTGGCTACGCCCATAGTGTTAGTAACAATGGTCTTAAATACTAGTGTTGTACATACAAGTTTTATTATCTGTGGAGTTTCATCCAATGTCACGGCATTGGAGACTCCCATCAATCTGCGTATTAATTTGTTACCTGGACCATAATAACATATCGATTGACACCTTATTCATCAAAATCGGATGAATAGTTTAGCCGCTATGGAGGAACATACGTAAATACAAACATACACGGTACATAGACTGCTAAAATCATAACCCTTCCTTTTGGCTTCGCCGTAGTCGGATAAAAAAAACAACTGCGTTTTCCTTAATAACTGGTTTACTAGTAGTAGTTTTCCGCAAAAGGTACTAACCTATTGCGGAAAACTGGGACTAAGGCCTCATTCACGAAGTCAGCGGCGGCGGCGCGGGGAGCGGGCGTCGAGCGGCGAGCGGCAAACGAGCGGTGCCCTCGAGACTGGATTGACGTAGTGTTGTGCAGAATAAATTATCGACCAAAATTTATATTAATAATAGTCAAAGAATTTATCGGGATATTGTCTCTGTTCTTCATAATTCAGATGAAACTCGCCTTTTTGCTTCCTCGCCCGGTTGTAGGTATTTATATCTTCTTTTGCCCACAATAAATCCAACTTTAGGAAGGAATTAGAATCAAAAAAATGTTGTCGTCGCTGTTTAGACATTTCGTTCGCGAATAAAGATATTAATTTCACGTAACACAGCACTACGCCGCTCAGGCGCCGCGCGATCTGCCCGCTGACTTCGTGAACGAGGCCTAATGAATTATAATAATAAACCGGTTCTCCTTGATTCCTATCCAGCATTATCTATGCATTGCATGTATCAAGTTAGGCTGCCCACAGACGGACTGCATCGCAGCAACCGCGCGCAATCGATTTATTCTACTGCATGAAGCTGAACTGTAGCCGATCGCGTGAAGTTTACATCATGATTGCACGAAGACGAACGTACAACTGCGTGCAGTTGAATATATCGACTGCGCGCGGTTGCTGCGATGCACTCCGTCTGTGAGGCGATGCAGTCCGTCTGTGAGAGACCTTACTGAATCAGGCGTTACTTTGAGGAAATACATGACAATAAAAGTTATGTAAAATGTGTAATAAGTCTACCTGGGGAAACACAACATTGAGGACTCCGGTGACAAAATCCAAGTTGGAACTGTTGGTACTTGAATAATTTTTCCTTGTATGACTAAAATGCTTTTTGTTCCAAGATGTAGATCCTTTTAATTTGTTCCCACTGCTGGGACACAGGCCTCTTCTCTATTAGAGAAATTGGGCTGTGATGGACCAAGCGAGCCCAGTGCAGGTAGATGTCACACGTCTTCGAATTTTTGGTTCCTTCACAATGTTTTCCTAAATTACAGAAAGTAATGCGCCTGAGTTCGAACCTATACCTAGTAGGTCGGAACCGCTAAGCTACCCCTACTCTCCAATTACGGTCCTAGGCCCGGCCTCCTCCAAAGCGAAGACGAGCGGAGATGTAGGAGAGGAGATGAGATACTTGGGAGCTAGGGTGTAAGCACCGAAGCTGTGCGGAGAAATAAAAGATGATTGAAACTATGTATAAATTAAGAAAATATATATATGTAATTAAATGTCATACAATTAAAATTATCTTTAAACATACTTTTAGTAAAAAGTTATATTTCTTAAATTATTAGTATGATAATACAGTCATCAGGTCCCGTGCGACTCGCATCCTGCGGATTCCCGCAACCTTCACCAGTCAGTCCAGTCATCGGTTCACCTAGTGGGAGGCCTTCCAACGCAACATCTTCCGGTTCGCGGTCGCCACCCCAGAACTTTTCAGCCCCATCGGCCATCCGTTCTGCGAGCAATGTGCCCTGCCCACTGCCACTTAAGCTTGGCAATTCTTCCGGCTACGTCGGTAACCTTGGTTCTCTTGCGGATGTCTTCATTTCTGATTCGATCACGCAAGGAAACCCGAGCATAGTCCCTCTCCATTGCCCTTTGGGTGACTTTAAGCCTTCTGATAAGGTCCATTGTGAGCGACCACGTTTCGGTTCCGTATGTGATCACTGGCAACAAACACTGGTCATAGACTTTCGTCTTGAGACACTGCGGTAAGTTGGACAAGAAGATACTATGCAACATCCCGAACGCTGCCCAGCCGAGTCGGATTCGACAATTGACCTCTTTCTCGAAGTTAGACCTACCTAACTGGACCCTTGATACAGTGAAGTGATATTATATCATGCTCAATAAATTATAAAACGATGCAATAAAAATGGTCAAATGCATTTTAGAGAAATAAAGGCTATTTGAATTTGAATTGCATTTTACCGTCAGTCTAGTTCTGTAGTTTGCAAGATGAAGCTGCTTTTGACGACAGTTGCGCTGTTCGCTCTGTTTAATGTAAGTTGGCTTGTACATAATATTTTGATGAGACAATTTATTCTCAGTAAATAAATTGATCACTTGATCGGGATCGAAGTATTAAAGTATGTATTTCAGTATGATTCGGAATCCGAATTTCCTTATCTCGTGGGACTGGCCTGTTTTCACTAATACTTAGCTAAATCTCCAACATCAACTTTGAATTGTATTTTTGTGCTAATTCTATTTTTGAATAAATAAAAATATATTATTAATATTATCAACATATGACTGCCTCATAAGTCCAGTAGACGCAAGCGCGACCGTTGAGAATGAGGTCCTGGGTTCGATTCCCGGATCGGGCAAAGTGTTATATGGTTTTTCCATCTTTAATATCTCAGTACCACCAACGGAGTCTGGATTTGTATCCGATTGATGGTAATAGGCTCGCCCTCTACTACATGGAACTTAAACATAACTGGCGAAATTTGGGTGTACTATTTCATAAGGTACAACTCTTCCTAACCCTTCAGGGACAACTGGCATGATGCAGATTTATTCAATCATTGTAAAAAAGAATACGCCTTACGTAATGCAAGAATATTTAAATACCAATCCTTTTTTTGCACGTAAATACTTCGGTGCCTTTGGAGCTGTGAGTATGAGATTTTTGTTCAAAACCAGTTGGTAACCATGAACTGCGAGGTCGTGGCCTATGCCACTAGGCTAAGGGCCGGACTCCACCGGAGCGGAGACGAGAGATAGGCGAGAGGAGATGTGCTGTAAACCACCAATAGAATTTCGTTACTTACACTTTCTCCTCTCCACTTAGTATTAGTGGAAATGGTTGAGCAGACAGGTGAGGATATGTCTCGTGCATCTTGTTGGCGAGGTGTCGAGAACTCACTACCGGACGCTAGAAAATTATGTATCATCTTACTAAATTTTAAAAATAGGGACAGCCAGACACTGCGGCCACCATTGCAAGCTGCGTGCAGAACATTAATAAGTTTATTCGGATGAATCTTTTTGCAGTTGGAGTAAGTATCGTCTGTACTAAAAGAAGAAAAAGTCATTGTGGTCTGTGGTGTGGTGTGTGGTGTGGTGTGGTATGTGGTATGGCGTGTGGTGTGGTGTGTGGTGTAGTGTGTGGTGTGGTGTGTGCTGTGGTGTGGTATGTGGAGTGGTGTGGTGTGTGGTGTGGTGTGTGGTGTGGTGTGTGGTGTGGTGTGTGGTGTGGTGTGTGAACTAAGTGTGGTGTGTGGTGTGGTGTGGTGTGTGGTGTGTGCTATGGTGTGTGGTGTGGTGTGTGAAATAAGTGTGGTGTGTAGTGGTGTGGTGTAGTGTATAAGTGAAGTAAGTACAGAAAAGTACCAATTGTTTTTGGAGCACGAAAAGGTGGTGGGAGGTCAGTCCAGCAGTGACTGGCAGCAAATTTGAAACTACTGTGGGGGGAGGCCAACATCAGGTATGAAGATGCTCTGGTTTTTATTTAGTTAACATCACGCGGCCAAGACAGTTTTTTAGCGTGAGCGGTGTGCGGTTACCGGCTTCACACCGCTTTGAACATCTTTGCACAGCTTCGGTGGAAACATCCTAGCTCTTACGCACGTCCTCTTCGCTTCGCACATCTCCTCTCGTCTTTTAGTGGAGTACAGGCCTAACACTGCTCTATACCTATACAATCTCAGTATTACCTCAAATTGATACTCTTGTCGAAGTCTTTAGTCTCTAGTTGAGTGAATCTTTACTAAAAGAGATATATCATGTTTTCAGTCCAAATGCGGAAAGGTATTACTGAACAAAGGTAAAAGCAATGGGCAAGCAGGAAGTACATTGGAGGGGCAGTGGCCCTAGCAAGTAGCAGTCTACCAAACAGTAAGCATCTGTTTTATCTAACTCTCAAATACTAAGGCCTGAATTTCTCTTACGCTGATGTCGGTCGCGTACGTTGGTTGCGCGTACGAGTACACATTGTATTCTATTATAGCACTATACTGCGACGCTGACTTCATTCAACTGACGTTGATACGCGCCGCTGAAGTCAGCCGTATTTTATTATTATATTTCTCGCTGACGTACGCGACCGACCGTACGAGACCGGATATTTTTTTTTTGTTTTATTAAGTTTTTTTGCATCAGTCTACATGTTAAATAAACGAAAACCCATCATTTCTGAGGACAAGAATTGTAAAAATGTTTGCTTCGTTATGCTTAAGATGCAATCCTCTAAAAATATTAACTGTTGCCGGCGCCGATTGCTTTATGTCTTACGGTTCTTAGATCGTACATCTGCTTTTCCAGGTGGCTAAAAAAGATACATTTGTGGAGGTACACTGGTTTCGAAGCGCCACGTCATCACGGCAGCCCACTGCGTCACAACACGGCAAGGACAGCTCGACAAGAGCAGTCCGGTGGTCTACCTGGGGAAACACAACATTGAGGATTCCGGGAAAAACGTCCAAGTTGGAACTGTTAATACTTGCATTTTTTTCTCTCTCCAATAAATCTAAGACACTTTTAAGGGTTCCGTTGCGAAATGGAAAAAACCGGCCAAGTGGGTGTCGGGCCACGCGCAGTATAGGGTTCCATAGTAACCCGTTATATTCAAGCAGCAACTTCATCTTAGTCACTCGAAAGGATTAATTCTACGGATTTTGTATTTGGTACAAAATTATCCAACACCCTAGTTCAACGACTATTACTGCTAAACTAATAAAGTTATCTTAACCGCTAAGTATAGTTTTTCTTGAAGTTCAGGAAATGCACTATCATCATGAATTTTTTCAGATTTTCCAAGCCAGCAGTTAAACTTTTAGAGATGAAATTGACACAGATGAAATTCGAAGAGTAGGTGCCTTTTATGAACCGCTACACAAATGATGATGTGAAATAATGAAAAAAAAACAAAAGTAAGGGCCCGCCGTCCCTCCGTACATAAAATGATTTGTAGAACGATATTTAGTTTTTGAGATATATGGGCCTTTTTAACCCAACTACGGGGAAACCAAAAAGAAGGGTTATGATTTTAGTAGTCTATGTATGTGTTCACGCCCACATCAGCGCCATCCAGCGCCCGGGAGCGTAACTTGATGCGCTATTGCCCGCCACCAGCGGCATCTGTCACCAAGGGGAGAAACATCGCTGCGCTCGCGCCTCCATTCGCAGCTGGCGCCACTTCGGTCTTCTTTTCATTCCATCCGTTCACAACTTCATTCAAGATGCCTATAAAAGGCCTTGTTTTGTATAGAATCATCCCTTTTTCCTTCTCGTCCACCACTTAAAACAGATCTTCTACCGCTATGACCATAGCGGTATCCAGAAACCATTGTAAAATATAGTATCATTTAATCTAATACAGCAAATGTAAAAACTCAAGTCGCTTCATTTCTCAAAACCCACGGTATGTATGTAATGTTTGTGTTTGCGTATGTTCCTCCGTAGCGCTTAAACCTATTCATCCGATTTTGATGAACAAGATGTCAGCCGAATGGGTATGGAAATTACTCCAAAATGTACCTACATTGAATGAACAAATGTTTACCAATTACAGCTTAAGGGAATACGAATCCATCCAGAGTACAACGAAACCATCTTAAGTAGAGACCTGGCAATCTTGGAGCTTCAGGTTCCCGTCACGTTCTCTGATTGGGTTCAACCAGCCTGTCTCTGGCCTAACTCCGACATTGAACTCAAGAACGTTGTTGGGCAATCGGGTACCGTAAGTGAAGTCTATGTGATTTAATATGCTGTAAGAAACAAAATAAATTAAAAGTCGGCGCATGATTTTTGATCATGAATACGGGTACGGAGAGAGCAGCGGAGGCCCAGTGGTGGCGGCCCCGACTTACAAACAGTAAGTCGTGGGTTCGAACCCAGGTAGGCGCGCATTACTTTGTGTAATTTATTTCATCACCACTGCTCTCAAAACGGTGAAGGAAAACATCGTGAGGAAACCGGCATGTCCTAGAACCAAAAAAAACGAAGACATGTGACATCTACCAATCCGCACTGGGCGCGCGTGGTAGATGATAGCCCATTCCCTCTCTTAGAAAGGAGGCCTGTGTCCCAGCAGTGGGAACATTAATAGGCTGATGATGATGACGGGTAGTGGAGTCGTGGCAGCGGCCTGCGAGTGCTACACCTTTTTTTTTTTTTTTTTTTTTTTTTTTCGGATGGGAAATCATCAAATGACTTCTCCCGCTCTGGGCGGAGCAGGAGGGAGTGTCAGACTTTTGGTAGAGAGTAGAGTTCTTGTGACTAAAACCCATCCATGTTCCTTCATCGCCCTTTATGTTCCGGGGCCACGGTATCTCTTTCGAATAGTCCCGCAGCCCCGGCAGGCTTCGGCCCTTGCGGACCCCTTCACTGATGCTGACTCTCTTTGAGGCGCGCGTGGAACACGAACGCACCGTCGACACGGCCTGTCGTCTTGAGACGTACGGACGGCGAGCTAGCCCATAGCTCCCCGTCCACAGGCCCGCGCCTACGGTGGCCGGAAGCCACCACGTGGCCCCCGACGCCCGGGGCGTCTCCCGCGGCGGCCGGGACGTGAGGATCTCTCCCTGTCCTGTTCCGCCACCTCCTTCGCTAGCATGACTGCTTCGCAGAAGGAGGTGACGGCGTCCCATTCCGTCTCGCTCCGGACCATGGCACGAACCAGGGCCGGGAGCGAGAGGTCGCCGCCGCCGATAGCCACCTCGAGGACACGGCGGTGCTCCACCCAAGCGGGGCACACCTCCACAGTGTGCTCCACCGTGTCCTCCGGCCTATCCTCACAGTGATAGCACCCGGGCGTTTCCTCCCGCCCGATTCGGTGCAGGAACTTACCGAAACATCCGTGTCCGGTAAGAACCTGCGTCAGGCGGAAGGTGAGGACGCCGTGGCGTCTCTCCAGCCACTCCTCAAAGAGGGGACTTATCGCCACTATTGTGGCGTGCCCTGCACGGGGTTGCGATAGTCGCTCTCTCCATGTCGCCATGAGATCCCCCCGGAAGTCCGTCCGCTGAGCGACAATTTGCCGCGGCAGCGGAGTTTCCCCCCGGCGTAGCCACTCATGTAGGCGCGCGAGGACTATTGCCTCCAGATCCCATGGCGGCAATCCGGCAAGGAGGTTCGCCGCCTCGCGGGAGATCGTGCGGTACCCCCGGACCAGCCTTACGGCTACCACCTTCTGGGGCACGTTCAAGTGGTGGGCGGCACGCCGCCTCAATGAACGTGCCCACACCGGGGCCCCGTAAAGGGCCATGGACCGCACGACTCCCGCGTAGGGCCTCCGGCAGGAGGCGTTCGGCCCCCCCAGGTTGGGCAGGAGCCGCCTGAAGGCAGCCCCTGTCCGCTCCAGTTTGGGGGCCAAACGTCGGAAGTGCTCCACGAAGTTCCACCGGCTGTCGAGGACAAGTCCCAGGTACTTCAGCGTCGACTCGACGCCGATGGAAACCCCTCCTGCCATCACTGCGGATCCCGGAGGTGGCGCGTTCCGAGGCCCATGAAAGCACATGGCCTCGGACTTGTGCAATGCCACCTCGAGACCCAGTTGCCGGATCCTCTCAACGACTATCGCAACCCCGCGTGTCATAACTTCGGCCGCCGCCTCGTGCGACCTCCCCTGTGCCAGCACCAGCGTGTCGTCAGCGTAGCAGACTACGCTGACACCGCTAGGGAGGTCGGCGCGCAGCACCCAGTCGTACCCGATGTTCCACAAGGACGGCCCCAGAACCGATCCCTGTGGAACACCGCACGACATCTCTCGCCGGTTCCAGTCTCCGCTGCGACCGGGGTAGATGACGGCCCTATCCGTCAGGTAGTCCCCGACCACACGACGAAGGTAGGTCGGCACCCGGTGATACCGGAGTGCCTCCCTTATGCAGCTCCAGGGCATGGAGTTGAAGGCGTTGGCGATGTCGAGAGACACCGCCAAGACCACCCCACCCCTGGACACCGCATCCCTCGTCGTGAGGGCTCTCACGCGCATGATGGCGTCCACCGTAGAGCGCCCCTTGCGGAAACCATATTGGTGTTCCGCAAGGTCCGGCCCCGTCCCCGCAAGGTGCTCGGCGAGGCGGTTTGCAATGACTCTTTCAAAGAGCTTGCCCACCTCGTCGAGCAACACCACGGGCCGGTAGGCGGACGGAGAGTCCGCCGGGCGCCCCGGCTTCCGGATGAGGACCAGCTTCCCCGTCTTCCAGCGAAGCGGGAACTGGCCCCTCTCCAAACATGCGCTAAAGAGCCCTTCCAGTCGGGGCCCGAGAGCCTCCGAGGCCAGGACCCAGGCTTTGCCAGGCAAGCCGTCGGGTCCCGGGGCGGTATTTTTGGCACCTAGCCTTCTTACCGCCACTCTCAGGTCTACCCCGGTCACTTCAGGAGCGTCATCGTCATCACTTTGGTGGTCCGCTTCCGGCACCGCAGCCGGCGGAGCCATAGGCGGGGGCGGGTGTTCCCCTCGCGAGGGGAACAGAGCGCTCACCACGTCCTCCACGAGCTGAGGCCGGAGACTCTGCGTCAGCGGGGGGGCCCAGGTGCGGAGTTTATCCCGCACCATCTTGTAAGGGCGCCCCCACGGATCTCTGTCGAGAGCCCCCAGCATCTCCTCGCGGGCCAGATCCCTGGCCCGCAGGACAGCCTCGCGGAGGGCGGTCTTCGCCGCTCTGTAGCCCTCATAAAGCTCCGCCTCAATGGCTGCCGCATTCGGTGGGGGAATGTGGAGCCTGCGGTGCCTGGCGTACAGGTGTCGCGCAGCCACACACGCCTCCCGTAGGGACGTCAGCTCTCGCGACCACCAGTACACCTGACGCCGGGCGCTTCCTGGCCGGACTCGGGGCATTGCCACGTCACATATGTCGGACATGGCCTCCTGGAACCACCCTGCCTCATCATTGACGTCGGCAGGCCTGTCCAGTGATGTCACCCAGGCCTGCACGATCGAGGCTTCCAGGAGGAGCTCCCGGTCCAGCTGCTTCAGCGCCCAACGCGGACCACTCGGGGCCTGTTGGACCGGCGCGCTTGAGGTCTGGGTGGAGACGTCGAACCGTATGTACCGGTGGTCGGAATAGGTCTCCACCCCCTCCATGACGCGCCAGTCAACGACACGCGGTGACAGGGCGGGGCTAGCGAACGAAATGTCCACCACCGACTCGCCCCGCATCCTCACGCACGTGGCGCGAGTGCTACACCTAAGTTGATCTTACTATTGATTGGTGAACTCGGCTGTTGTTTGGGTATTGGAAAGTATTGCAATTAGGATTACTTAAGTACCGAAATGGGATGGGATGGAATTGAAGCACTTAATTAATTTCGGACTTTTGTGAAAAATAAGTCTAAACTTGCTCATCATTTCTACAGGTAGTAGGCTGGCCTTTTGCTGACAAGATAGAAGAACTAAAGCTTCTGGAGGCGCCGGTGGTATCCCAAGAGGCGTGTAACAGCTCGTATCCAGAATTCGTTAGACAATTCACTTCGAGCTCGACCTATTGCGCCGGATCGGGTAAGGCTTTCTATTGAAGTCATTGGCTAACAAGCGTTGCCCTTCAGAGTGGAGGTTCACTGCGATGGAGTGGCATCTGTCCTGAGGTTTATAATTTTGATTTTCTGCCGCGGTCTCCTGCACAACTAAAAATATTATTCTAGGTTGCATTGCCAGCGGACATGGGATGATCTTCGAGATATATGGCAGCTGGCACCTTCGAGGTGTTGTCACTATAACGGTCGCAAATAAAAATGACTTTCACTGTGATCCCGCACTTTACACCATATTTGCTGACGTCGCTCAAGCCTTGCCCTGGATAAAAGAATATATTAAAGAAAATTAGTTTAAGCTCCGATTTTTTTTTGTTAATGTTTTTGAATTATAGGTACTAGTAATAACAGAGGATAAAATGGATGAAACAATTACATTCAGTATATCATAATAAGATGACTGGTACAAGAAATTATTTCAGGAAAGTTAAGGGAGTCCAATTGGGTTTGATTTTATTTCCTCATAAGCAATGTATCGTTACCGTGGCAAAACACGTAGCGAACGGCAAGCGCGGCGACGTGTTCGATGATCATCGATCATTTGTAGCTAGGCAGGAAGTGAACAGCTAATTTCATGCGTCGTTCTTTATGGTTTTTAACATCCATTGTTGGTTTTATTTTTTATTTTAGCTGAATTATTTACATGGAGTGCTGCGTACAGATAATGTAATATTACATTGAACTAAAGGAATAATAACTGAAAAAAAAACGATAAAAAAGGAAAAATTTCCGGAGAAAAAATCCGGTCGAATATGATTCAGAATAAGGAGCTGAATACATCCCTGTCAGTTTGCGGAGGGCTATCCCTTACACCCTGTATTGAATACATGATACTTACATTTCTATTATCCAAACTAACTGTGCCACGCGACCATTGTCTGTGCTAAATTATTATAAAAATGTTACTTCCCTATTTGAATCGGATTTTGTTAACAAATTTTTAGGCTTTTTATTTTTTATAAAAGAATTAATTGATAACTAGCGCTTCGCATGCATGATAAATATATTAAGTGTATAGCTTAGAGCACCCACGAATAATGTATATTTCAATCAGTGTAATAAATTGTAGAATTGGGTCATTAGATAGAGAAAATAAGCCCTTTTTTGTATAGGAAATCATCAAATGACTCCTCCCGCTTCGCCAGACTTTTACTTACTAAAACCCATCCATGTTCTTTCATCGCCCTTTGTGTTCCGGGGCCACGGTATCTCTTTCGAACAGTCCCGCAGCCCCGGCAACCGAAAATAACCCCTTACATACAAACTTACAAACAAATTTTACTCTTCTAATATAATTTTATTTATAAATAACTAAAACAGTATAAATTCGGAACTAAAACACGTAATAATAACAGGGAAGTATAAATTATGTTTCGACCCGACACTAGACTACGCAAAGAATGTGGTCTAGACTAGACTGATAAATTAAAACTAATATTATTTTTAATTCTTAGCATCTACGAGCAGCTTCTTGTCTCAATGTAGTGATTTGTTTTTTTCCTCTTCAGCTGGTTTTAATTTTAAGCGGTCATTTATGTATTTTACCGTCAGTCTAGTTCTGCAGTTTGCAAGATGAAGCTGCTTTTGACAGCAGTTGTGCTGTGCGGTCTATTTAATGTAAGTTCGGATGTACATTATATTTTGATGTTCCAAATTCAATATTCTCGGGAGAAGTGTAAAACTATTTCAGTAGGAGTGTGGATCCGTATTTGACGGGACAATGGGGGCTATCGCGCATGAATTCGCCGCTAGAGGCGTTCGTGTAGAGTAAGGTCTTCCGAAATGTCAGATGTCATACAGTGTTCGCGCGTTGCGTGCTTTTTTAACACGTATTTTTACTAATACTCACGATTGTGTTCTATACTGAGTCATTCCTGATTATGACTTGAAGATTTTAAGTAGCAACTTAGGATCTTGCGTGTTAGTACCAGGAGGTAGAATGATTTTTAAATGTTTCATGCTTGCTCATTTTAGGGAGAATATTTAAAATATGTATCTGAAGTTGTCTGTTGTTGTGTTGTCTATGTTGTTATACGTAATTTTTTTTTTTATGAAATTATTGGTACTTGTAGTACCAATAATTTCATAAAAAACTAGTATAAAATAGAATTATTGACAGGACCTTACTCGACAGTGGTGCCATCTGGTGAGCTCAAAAACGATAGCCCCCTTTGACACGCTCTTTATTATACAGGACTAATGCCTGTTTTCACAAATATTAAGCTACATCTAAATGTGTTGCCTAAATGTTATCAGTTGAATTCCCACTCTCGCGCTTAGGCAAGCGTTTAAAAACTATAACTGCGCTTACAAGGACACAGCGCCTGAATTCTGGATTTTTTCCCGGCAATTGGCTCCATCCTATTGTTTGGAATTTAAAACATAACTGGCAAAATATGTGTGTACTATTATGTACACTTCTGCCTAACCCTTCGGAGACAACAGGCGTGATGTTTATGTTATGAGTTAAAAACTTTTTGATTTATTTAATTATTGTAAAAGAACGCGCCTTTCGTATTGCAACAATATTTAAACACCGATCCTTTTTTGCAGATTAATACTTCGGGTGCCTTTGGAGCTGTGAGTATTAGTTTTTTTGTCCAGTATTTGAAGGTGACCCTGAACTCCAAGGTCATGGTCGGAGTCGATGCTACTGGGCTAATGAGGATTTTCTTTTTCAACTCTTCCCTAGTCGCTGGATAGATGGCGCTGAACTTGGTAAGTTACTGCAAGGAACGGAACGTTATATTATTTCACTTGGATGTAATGGTTATATTCAGAAGCATAAGCAAACGAAAGTGTCAGTCAACGAGCGTATGTGACGTGACGCAATGTTTTTTTTTTGCAAGTGTTTTGGCTTTGGCACCTAGTAACGTAGTCAGTTCAACGCCATCTACCGAGTTCTTGGAAACTAAATACTCAAAAAGAAAACCTCTCATCACACTGCTCTATACCTATATAATCTCGGTTTTGCCACGAATAAATACTCTAGGCTTGTCATATTTTTTTCAGACCGAATGCGGAAAGGTATTACTGAACAAGGAAAAAAGCAGTGGAGAGGCAGGAAGTACATTGGAGGGACAGTGGCCCTGGCAAGTAGCAGTCTACCAAACAGTAAGTTTCTCTAAAATACAAAATCTTTTGGATATTTCAAACAGTCAGAAAAGCACAAGAAAAACCGGCCAAGTGCGAGTACTCGCGCCCGAAGGTTTTCCTACCATTATCTATGCAACACAAGACAAAACGGCAAAAAAAAACACGTTTGTTGTATGGAAGCCCCCCTGAAATATTTATGTTATTCTGTTTTTAGTTTGTTATTTGTTGATAGATCGGCAACAGAAATACATCATCTGTGAAAATTTCAACGGTCTAGCGCTTACGGCTCATGAGATACAGCCTGGTGACAGACAGACGGACGGACAGAGGAATCTTAGTAATAGGGTCCCATTTTTTTTACCCTTTTACGGAACCCTAAAAACCGTTTGTGATTTTAAGTTAACAAAAAAAACAACTGTTTGGTATCCAAACAGAAAAGTGTAGGACATATAAATAAATTACAAAGTATACATAACTTAACATTGAACAAAATATGATTGCAAAAAGCATTCAGAAGTGCCTGATGTAGAAAAAACTGGTCGTTCTGCAAGTGAAAAGATTCCATCCACATATGTAGAAAAAACATGCTGCGTCCGTAAAATGTTCTCTTTTTTTACCCGATTACGGCCAAGCCAAAAGGAGGGGCTATGATTTAGGCAGTCAATATAATTATGTATATAATAAGTATGTTTGCACTTACGTATATTCCTCTGTAGCGCCTAAACTAATCATCGGTTTTGATGAATAAGGTGTCAATCGATTCGTTATTATTGCCCGGGTGACATAGGCTACATTTTAACCGACTTCAACAATAGGAGGAGTCGATTTTAACTTGTAAACCCCAAATTTTATTAGAGCTTGATTTTTCAGTAGTTAGTAAGTTGTAGTATACGACACAAATTCACAAGAATGAACAAGAAAAAACATAGTGGAAACAATTCCACTATGTTTTTTCTAATCTTGTCACCTTAGCTCAGGAAATTCATGCTTACATCATAATTATATGCAAGAGGTGCACTTGCTCCTTTTGGCTTTTAAATTTTCAAAGAAACATTTACAAACCATAAAATAAAACCAATGGAACCATAACCAATCCAAGGAGAAATGCTAAGGCCTACGGACTTCACCAAAGGAGAGACGAGCGGTGTGGTGCAAAGCGGAGTGGACAGGAAATGCGTAGAGCTAGGGTGTATCCACCGATAATTGGTACAATTGAAATAATTCTAACTTTATTGTTCCTATAGGAAAAAAATATTCAAAGCGAAGCATTTTTTCTTTGAAATTCCGTAACAACTCCTAACCGGCATTAAGTTTTGGATTTTTTTTTCACACAAATTTTTGTCACTTTTTTCTTCACAAAGTGGACAACTGGCATCTTGATCTAATGATTTATTAGGCTACATTTAAATAAAAACCACTCATTTCGCACTATTCGGCCCACAGTGACAGACGTAACAACCACTTTGTAGTGCAAGCTGATTAGAACTTTATTCTAACAGTATTTTTTTTAGCATTTAGCATTCTAATTTAGCAGATACCCCAGCCTTAAAAGGGCTAAGAGAAGAGAAGATGTGCGAAAAACGAATACCTGTAATTACTGAGGACCAGAAGTCTGAAATTATTTGCTTCGTGGAGATAAGGATGGTCCCCTAAAATATTAACTCCTGCCGGTGCCCATAGTTGTCTTACGGTTCTTAGATTGTACAATTGTACATCTGCTTTTCCAGGTGCCTAAAAAAAGATACATTTGTGGAGGTACACTGGTTTCGAAGCGTCACGTCATCACGGCAGCCCACTGCGTCACAACACGGCAAGGGCAGCTCGACGAGAGCAGTCCGGTGGTCTACCTGGGGAAACACAACATTGAGGACTCCGGGGAAAACGTCCAAGTTGGAACTGTTTTAACTTGCATTTATTTTTGTAGATCTAAAATACTTTTTGTTATTGCCTCCATTGAGAAAGGTCAAAATCAAAAGGCCCAACCTTTTGATTTTGACCTTTCTCAATGGAGGCAATCACATCACAATACTGACACCATTACTGACGTGCTTTAAACATTCTGTGCATATACCTACGTTGTAACATCACGCCTGTAATCCCCAAAGGGTGAGGTAGAGATGTATCTAATAGTTTACCCCCTTATTTCGCCAGTAATAGATATATTTCAAGTCTCATGTAATAGAGAGTGAGCTTATGCAACTGGGCACAAATCCTGACTCCATGGCAGCTGCTGAAAAATTCCTGATGGGTAAACCCGGTTCGGGCAAATTGTTTTTGAATTTGCCCGACCCGGGAATCGAACTCAGGTCCTCATGCTCACCAGTCGCGGTCCAACCACCAGACAAAAGCAAACAGCAGCAAAAGCAAGCAGTCGTTGAATAAACAATTGTTTACCATTTACAGCTTAAGGAAATACGAATCCATCCGGAGTACAACGCAACCATCTTCAATAGAGACCTGGCAATCTTGGAGCTTCAGGATCCCGTCACATTCTCCGATTGGGTTCAACCAGCCTGTCTCTGGCCTGACTCCGACATTGAACTCAAGAACGTTGTTGGGCAATCGGGTACCGTAAGTGAAGTCTTGTTAAATCGTTCTAGCCTTGGATTTATTTCAAGGACTGTTTAGCATATCATAATAACCTTGAGCGTAAACGATTAGAAAGCTTTATGTTCTAAATATGACCTTAACCCTGCATAAATGTCTTCCTTTTGACTCAGATACTCAGAGCAGAAGACGCAGAGATATTGTGGCCTACTCTCCAGGGGTTCGAACAGCATTTGCTAGACGTCAATATGTTACACAATCCACCTACATCTACAATAAACTGAATCTTAAGTGTGAAATATATCCCATGCGGCTATACGATTGTAAACGAACAATAAGTGATTGGTTAAAATCTTTAACATATGAAGAAACAGAAAACATTCTGATCAGGGTAGGGTAACATGCTGGATATACACATGCACGCAAAAACACACACACACGCAAACTAATACACACACACACACACACACACACACCACAAAACACACGCACACAAAATAGAGCTGCTTAATTTATTAATTAACTATCGTTTGTTTAATTTAATTTCTTTTTTATTGTATTTTTATTCTATTCGTTGACTTCATTATTCATTGTTAGTATACCACTTACGGGAAGAGCGAGACAGCTCCGACACAAGTACTATTGCAACTTACTGGGGCTGCCTCAATTTATGTGTGACAACACAATGTTTGAGAAGTAATATTTTTTTTTTTCCATATCTTGCCGGTTATCGTAATGACCTACAACAACAATATTAAATCATATTTGGATGTAAAAAAAAAAAAAAAACGATACTCCAATTGGTAAACTCGGACGTTGATTTGTTACTGACAAATATTGTGATCAGGATTGGGATTGAAGTGCATTTTTCTTTTGCCAATAAGGGGTGTCTACAGACCCTTTAAAGCCGAAAAGCATCTCTCCGTCATTGCAATCATTTTTTTGTTCTAGACCATACCTGGGATCACTCTAGTTACGGAGATATTGAGGGTCAAAGTTCCAACTTTTTCACAAGTTTTTTTTAAATACATGTTTCTAATGTATTTTTTTTACTTTAAACATCTCCATGACCCCCGTACTATTCAATCCATCCATCAGCACTATGTTTTGAGTGCGTTACAGTGAGTCCTAACCGTAAAACATGATTTTTCACCCCAAAAAAAAGTCGTTTCCAAAGTTACTTAGTTTGGCTTCCTGAAGGGTCCGTTGATACCTTGTATAACGCATTAGAAAAAAATAGGTCTAAAGCCATTATTTTATATCCACAGGTGGTTGGCTGGTCTTCCGCTGACCCGATAAAAGAACCAAAGCTTCTGTCGGCGCCAGTGATATCCCAAGAGATGTGTATCAAATCGTTTTCATTCTTCAAACAAGCTATTTCTGACTCGACGTATTGCGCGGGATTATGGAATGGTAATGCTTTCTCAAGTTATTACGTGGCAAGCGTTGCCACCTCAGAGTCAAATAAACAAATTAATGTTACCATAGTATCTCCGAAGTGGCTTCGCACCAACGGTTTCTTAGTTTGACTTCCTGTCGCGATCCTCTACAACTGCATATTTTATTTTTCTAGGTTGTATTGACAGCGGACATGGGATGGTCTTCGAGAAAGATGCCAGCTGGTACCTTCGAGGTGTGGTCTCCGTAACGGTGGCAAATCAAATCGACTTTCGCTGTGACCCGAAACATTACACATTATTGGCCGATGTCGCTCAAGCCTTGCCCTGGATAAAGGAAAATATTAAAGAAAATTAGTTTAGGCTCCGATTCCCAATAAAATGTTTATGCCCCAGTGCTGAAATAAAGATAATATTAAGAACTGTTGATACATAAATACATGATTGTTGACTTGATGCGTGATCAATATCCAAACAAATCTGCATTTTTTTTTCTTAGCCTGTCATGTTTCCCACTGCTGGGCAAAGGTCTCCCCTTTCTCCTTGCAATCCTCTCTATCTTGTGCGATATCTGGCAATGGTCACCCCGCAGATAAGATCAGCAGGATTATTCACAACGCTTTGATTCGATTTTCGATTCGGAGAGTCTAAGTATCTTTTTTTGACATTACGAAATCGAGCGAGATAGACATACGACTTTCCGAATCGAAAATCGAATTGAAGCGTTTAATAGCTTTGTAAGTAGGTCGCCACACCATCTTCGTCGCAGTTCTACCTCGACGGCGATTTCCTGCGTCAGGCGTCCAGTGAGTGACGATCTTTGCCCACCTCTCCGGATACATTCGTGCTACGTGACCAGCCCACTCCCACTTCTGCTTGGGTTTTTTTCTCTCCTACATCTGCAATCTGAGTCATGGAACGCAGGGTGGTGTTCTCTCTGTACGCTTCACTCCTATTATGCTGCGTTCCATTGCCCGCTGGCAAATCTTGAGTTTGGACTTCAGTTGTTCAGTAAGTGGCCAACTCTGCGCACCGTAGGTTAGGATAAAAAAAAAATGTGCATGTTTATAATACAAACCAAAAAACTTGCACATCGAATAATTCCAAACAAATTTGAACTCCCAAGTTACCTAGGTCAAAATTGGCTCTAGTGTCATCCATAACGGAATACATCAAATTTATCACTAATTACCCTGTATTATGTCATGAATAGAAAGATGGAACATCCATTATTATTATGTAGGTACATATATACATACTTGTTGAAATAGTGGGCTAGACTAGGAGGAACTCGGATAAGCAAAAGATGGCATTAGATTACATTTGTTTTACTTTGATTAGCTTTTCACACATCATTTCACACTAAACACTAACAGAACTTGCGGTAAACTTTGCAGTTTCGGCATCATGAAACCGTCCGTCCTTTCAATGACTTCCACCACAGGGCACATCCGACAGTTTTAAACGTATGCCAGACTGTTGTAAACAAACCCTCCACACACCTCCACATGGATCTCCAGCGGCGGTTTACAAAAGCACGCACTGTTGTAAACCACCGGTAGAGATCGATGTGGAGGTGTGTGGGGGTTTATTTTGCAACACGCTTTATTCACTGAAGCTGTGATCTAATACCAGAATCCCGAAATGCCAGAATCTGGCAAGCCATATGGAGGCTAATCTCGATGAAGAAATAATCGATTGGATCCTGTGCAAAGATGCGGGATTAAAGCGAGACAAAATGGCGGTTGTTCCTACTAGTTTTTTCTTTATTGTGTGGTTAGTGCTTTACCTGGTTTCAGAGTTTTTATGCCGCCCAAGGGCCTCTGACTTGGATTAACATGCCGTCGAGAAATGTCTCTCAGGCATGCTGGTTTCCTCACGATGTTTTCATTCACAGAAGACCGAAGCAAGTGATAATAAATTATATGTACAATAATCACATGAATCCGGAAAATCAGAGGTGCGTGTCTTGGGTTCGAACTCAAGACCTATGAATTTCGTAATCCGATGGTCACACCACTAGACTATCACTGGAAAAGGGGTGAATGTAAATGTGAACGAAACAGTCGTTTTCAAAAAAGGGTCGACGGGCTGTTCACAATGTTGAGGAAAATCACTTTTTGTCACTACATCTTCTTAGAAAGTTTGGTCATGTTGCGAGAATGAGGGAAAGGCGACTAAGGAAAGGTATTTAACTGTCTGTTTCTCTAAAAGCAACTCACTAGATACATTTTTTGGATGCCTTGAAGGTCCACTACGGTAGAAGTAATGAAGGTGATGTAACGATTCAAATTAGATTTAAATCATCCAGAAATCACAAAAGTTGAATATGTTTATTAGGAGCCTTTGCTCGGCACTGGAACATAGAAGTAACAAAAAACTAAAACCACTAACACTTTATTAGAATCGAAGCTTAAAGTAATCGTCTTTAACATTTTCTTTTATCCAGGGTAAGGCTTGAGCAACATCGGCGAATATGGTATATTGCGTAGGGTCACAGCGATAGTCCATCTTTTTTGCCAACGCTAACGAAACTACTCCTCGAAGGTACCAGCTGTCGCCTTTCTCGAAGACCATCCCATGTCCGCCGGCGATACAAACTGAAAAAATAGTTTATGTTATCACTCCAGAGCCATTAGATAATATTTGCTTATTTGAGTTTGAGGTGACAACGCTTGCCACTTCTTCGTGATCCAGCCTGGTATCACCCACTGCTGGCTGGGCCACCACTGGTTAGGCCTCCCCTTTCTTCTGCCATACTTCTCGGTCCCACGCGTCTTTCATCGTCATCATCTCAACTGTTTCCCGTCATATCGTCAATCCAACGCACTGTTGGACGGCCTTGGTTTCTTTAGCCCAGTTTTAGCCACCTTGTCACCTAATGACATAAAATATAAAAGTCTCACCGTCCCCAGATCCAGCGCAATACGTAGAGTCAGAAGTGAACTTTCCATAGAATGCTGAATTCGATCTGATGCACGTCTCTTGGGATACCACGGGCATCTCCAGTTGTAGTAGTTCATCTATTTCGTCATCGTTAGGCCAGCCTACCAACTGTGGAAATTATGGCACGGTTAAGACATAGTTTTCGTTAATTTTGATTGACATATGAACGAATATGTATAAACAAAGTGAATTTAACCAATCCCCAAATAGTTCTCTTTTTGATTTTATGAAAAATACTTGTTGCGGCCTATTGCCTCACTGTTGTCAAACTCCACATCACAGCGACACATCACATCACATCGACAGCTAGTTGCTATCAATATTTTACCAGGCGTAACCGAACTCCGCTGTTCCCTCTCCATAAGTACATAGTGCGAAGCCACTCCACTACCAACCTTGTTACAGTACGCATAATTTCATCATTAAACCATTTTTTTATATAATTGGACTTTAACTAGCCCCAGTGTATAAGCAAAATATACAATACTAATCAGTCTTCTTTTTGAGATGACACGAAAAACAATCGATATGTCAAAGTGACGATTAATAGACACAGTTACTAGTGCGAACTTGGATGCATCACTTTTCGTGTTTAATGGGGAATTATCATGTGCCGACATCGAAATCGGAAAACAAACTATGCCGCGAATGTCGCACTACACCTTCTTGGGCAGTATCGTTTCTGCTCAATGAACCGGTTTCCCTTGATATGCAACAACACGCTCCTGCAGATAAATTTGAAAGTATGGGACAATGAAATCAAACTTCACTTACAGTACCCGATTGTCCTACAATATTCCTGAGTTCAATGTCGGAGTCGGACCAGAGACAGGCTGGTTGAACCCAATCGGAGAACGTGACAGGCTTATAAAGCTCCAAGATTGCCAGGTCTCTATTGAAGTTGGATACGTCATGCTCTGGATGGAATCGAATGTCTTTAATCTGAAACAGAAAAAGAAAACCTTTAAGTGCACGATCGGTTGTGAGCAGGTATTGTATTAGTCTGAATGTGGATGGTTATAAGAGACCAAACAATATGTTGTATTGACTTTGTGAAGGATGATATGGCTAGAAAGGAGATGACTGCTGAGAAGATGAGGGACGATAGACAATGAGAGACGTAGAGTAGTATGGAAGAAGAAGACATGCTGCGCCGACCCCAAATAAATTGGGATAAGGGCAAGAGAATGATGACTAAACAATATGCTGTCTTTCGTTTACTTATCATTGATTTTCACTAGCAATTTCTTGATGGTTTGTATTGCGATCTCATGGGTGAATCTGGGTCTGGTAAAAACCAAAACTATCTCAAGAAGATCCCCAAAACCTTCAATTTCTTTCCAAATTATAAAAAAAATACTCACACCCCTAACTTGGATTTCTTCTCCAAACTTCTTAATGCTGTGCTGCCCTAGGTAGACCACAAAGCTGTCCTTATCGACGAGCTGTTGCTTCCTTGTGGCACAGTGAGCTGCCGTGACGATATGGCGATTAGAAACCAGTGTACCTCCACAAATGTATTTGTGTTCTGGGATCTGGAAAAGCAGAAATGCAATGTAACAACTGGAAGGTATGAAGCAGTGGATTTTTGAAGAAGGCAGGAATTTTCAGCGGTAAAGGGGTTCAAGCAAGGAGACTTGAAAAAGACAATAATCGAACAGTCTCGTGTGTTTTCCATATTTCCTGTGAAATTTTTCGGTGAGCTCTTTTCTGCCTTGTTGGTCTTGTTGAGGTCCTTTTTTTTTCGCATGGGAAATCATCAAATGACTCTTCCCGCTCTGGGCGGAGCAGGAGGGAGTGTCAGACTTTTACTGATTAAAACCCATCCATGTTCCTTCATCGCCCTTTGTGTTCCGGGGCCACGGTATCTCTTTCGAATAGTCCCGCAGCCCCGGCAGGCTTCGGCCCTTGCGGACCCCTTCCCTATTGCTGACTCTCTGAGGCGCGCGTGGAACACGAATGCACCATCGACACGGCCTGTCGTCATAAGACGGACGGCAAGCTAGCCAATAGCTCACCGTCCACAGGCTCGCGGTCTTGTTGAGGTCCTGGGATCGATTCTCACGTCGGGCAAAGTGTTATAAAGTTACCATCCGGAATTTCTCAGTAGCATTCACGGAGTTTGGATTTTTGCCCGGTTGATGTCAATACGGTCACCCCCTATTACATAGGACTTCTACACATTTGGCGAAATGTGGGTGTACTTTTGATAAGTAATACGTCTGTCTAGCCCTTCGGAGATTACAAGACGTGATGTTATGTTAAATGTTCTCTTCTAAAGTAACATGACTTTTAGTTCTCCGTTTCGATACTTATCTCATAGTTGTTTTTATACTTAAGGGGGTGGTACCAGCTAACGCGAGGTTTTCTCCTTGTAACTCCTCTTTGATGAGTGAATATAGATGTGCAAAAAAATTATATGTTACTTATTAGACTCTTAACTTTAATTGGTACAATTGAAATAATTCTAACTTTATTATTACTATATGAAAAAAAATATTCAAAGTGAAGCATTTTTTCTTTGAAATTTCGTAACTACTCCTAAACGGCATTAAGTTTTATTCATATATTCATATTCTTTATTGCACACAAAATTAAAAAATATACACACAAAATTCAAATATATAGCTTATGTACAACGGCGAGCTTAACCCAGAATTGGGTTTTCTTACAGCAAACCTTATTTTTGATGCGAAATTTGCAGAAGAGGATATAACTATGTGCACAAACAATACAGTTAAAAACTTAAATTAACTTATTTTATACACTAAACTAATACATACACTATAATATATGTAATACATACAATATATTTATGTATAGATACACTTACTTAAAAAACACTATTTACAAACTATTATCATGTTGACAGGAAATGTAGTAGTATTTGTGTGGTAGTGTTTTAGTATTTTTTTTCACACAAATATTTGTCACTTTTTTCTTCACAAAGTGCATTTGCAAATTGCATTTTGATCTAATGATTTATTAGGCTACAATTTAATAAAAACCACTCATTTCGCACTATTCGGCCCGCAGCGACAGACGTAACAACCACTTTGTAGTGCAAGCAGATTAGAACTTTATTCTAACAGTATTTCAAACGAAGTTTGAACCACCACAAATGGAGTTGCTAATTTAGGAGATACCCCAGCCTTAAAATACGTTCCGTTGTTTCGTTCAAAATCTCCGAAAGCGTGTTTGAGAGTTAGTGAGAATAGAGGTACTTACTAGACGGTACAGCGCTACTTGCCAGGGCCACTGTCCCTCCAATGTACTTCCTGCCTCTTCATTACCTTTACCCTTGTTCAGGAATACCTTTCCGCATTCGGACTGAAAACATGAAAATTAATATCTCTTTAGAAAAGGCTCACTCAACTTGGTGGACAAAAGTGGCAATTCTTAAAAAGGTGTCAAAACTCTTAACGAAGCCGAAAGGCACTTGTTCTTCTCGTCATTGCGATCATTGTTTTGTTCTAGACCATACCTGGGAACCTTCTAGTTACGGAGATATTGGGGGTCAAAGTTCCAACTTTTTCCACAAGTTTTTTTTAATTTTTAAATACTGTAAATGTCAGATTTTTACTTGAAACACCTTCACGACCCCCGTATTATTCAATCCATCCATCAACACAATGTGTTAAGTGCGTTACATTGAGTCTTACCGAAAAGTCTGATTATTCACCCCAAAAAAAAGTCATTTCCCAGCAAAAATTGTTGCGTAGGGTTACTTAGTTTGATGTACAGAATGCTTGGTTGGCGGCTTCGTGAAGAGTCTGTTTACACCCTGTATAAGTAGCAGTGCAGGTCACTGGTCAGGTGCACTGTCATCGGCCCTAACTTCCAAGTACCCATTATTTCTGGATAAAACCTTATACTCACAGCTCCAAAGGCACCCGAAGTGTTAACCTGCAAAAAAAAGAAATGGTTTTTATTCAAAATCAAAATATTTTATTTCACATAGGCCTAGATGGGCACTTATAAAACGTCGAAAAAGTTGCACGGTTCGCGTTGGTCGTTTCCATGGAGAAGACCCGGCAAGAAACTTCAAAGTTACTCTTTTCAAATCATTTGGTATTACAATATTATTTTGTTACAGCATTAGTACATAAGTATGGTCCTTTAATGGTCCTGACCATTAAAGGACCATGGGCATTTTTCTATGAACTCTGGGCGTAAGACCAGCAAAATTGAAATTTAACTCAAATTGCATAAAGTTAGGACTCAATTCCCGGATAATATAAATAGAGCCACTTGAAATATGTTGCCCTTTTCAGTGCCAAAAAGAAAAAACGAATGTATAACAAACCTAGTTTAACTACGGGGGTTCCGTAACACAGCCTCTACAATCCTTAGTCTATTCTACTTACTTTTAAAACAAATTACTAATTGTAGTCAAATCTTCGATAAAATACAGGAAATTGCATATTTTCGATTGGGCGTAGCTCTCTCGTAGAATGAAGTAGAGAACTTATTGTGAGCTATGATTTGCGACATATTTGGATTATGTTGAAAATACGCCCATTTTGACCAAGACCCTTTTGGTATAAGTTTATAACCTGGATTAACACATAGGGAACTTTTTATCGCGGTTGTACGTTCCTGTTATAGGACAGGTGGCCTACCATGACGTCTTAAAGCAGGATCGTTTTAATCGCGTTCCAGTGTGGGTAAGAGACGGAGCTATAGAGGACGTCTAGCGCCATCTCTTTCCCACACTGGCACGAAATTAAAACGATCCTGCTTTAAGACGTCATGGTAGGCCCGCAGTTACCGAAATACATGCGGGCGTCGGCAGGCGAAGACGCGGCATAAGCTATTATACAGTAACTACATAAATACGGATAATATTATGATAGGTAGGCAGAGAACATAAAATGTGCACATGACATGGGTATAAGTCAAATTTAATTACATTGAAACACAAAAGGACGTTGCCCCCCACCCAGACATGCTCACTCGATGTTAAAACCCGGTCTATCTGAATAATATTAGGTACCTTTTCGCTTTATTTAAATAATTTATAAAATTAATTCGCTTTATAAAATTAATTTATTGAAAAAAACAAGTCAAAGAGAACTCGTTTAAAAATCTTAAAAAGATGTCATAGATTTGATATTTTATTTACTATTAATTAATATATAATTTACTAAGCTTTTTTGAAATTATAATGAAGCATTAAGTTTGTAGTTAAACTGAAAATAAGAACGGACAGTTGTAGTCGATCACAAAAAAATATCACAATAATTGGGAAAACATAGTGCCTTTCGGCTTCGTTAAGGGTCCTTTATTATTATGGTGAAAACCGCTTACATCCGGAGTGCAGAGTGGTGCGGTTGGTGTGAGAGTGGGCTTATATACAAGGGTGCAAAGCATTTTTTTTTTAAATGTATGCGTTGGAATGATAAAAGATGTTTTTTTTTGCAAACAGGTTTTTACGAACACTGTTACACGTTTTTTTTTTAAACTGATGGGGCCGGTGTGTTCCGTACCCTATGAGAAGAAACAGCAGAAACAAACTCAAGAGGTCATAGTCTGTTTTAAGGTTTAATTTTATACTAAATTAATAATATACTAAAACCTTCCTCTTGAATCGCTCTATCTATTAAAAAAAAACCGCATCAAAATCCGTTGCGTAGTTTTAAAGATTTAAGCAAACATAGGGATATAAGGACAGAGAAAGCGACTTTGTTTTATACTATGTAGTCAAGTGTGATAGACCATTACAGGCACTTTTGCATTTTTAACCCCCGACTTCAAAAGAGGTGTGTTATAAAATTGAATATAATATAATAATAAAATGTAAGTAAGTATATCTGTGTATTTGTCTGGCATCATAGCTCCTGGACGGATGAGCCGATTTTGATTAAGGTTTTTCGTTTGAAAGGTGTCTTAATAGAGAGTGTTCTTAGTATGTTTCAAGAAAATCTGCGCAGACCATCACCTCGTTTCAAAAACAAAAAGATGCAGCTACAGTCCAAGTAACAACGCATACTAACGGTGAAGATACTATAGTTGCTCATTCCAATGCGTAGATCTCTATGGAGAAATATGGAAAAGATAGTCCATGGACCATTGATTTTTTTATATATCATGGACACATATTTTTAAATCAAAATATTTTTACAAAAACTAGTTTATTACATCATTCATGTTGAGATTAAACATGTACACATTATGTGAGAACGCTGGAGTAAGACGTGTTGGTATATACAATAGAACACAATGAATAATTAGTCTTTTTCAAATTCTTTCGGAATGTGATTTAAAAGTGTTTTAGTAATTTTAAACGCAGGCTGCTACGGAAAAAAAAACGCTGTCTTATCAAGTGATGAATTTAATGAGAATATTATCACATCTATCATTATCTGTCCAGGCTTTTCACAACTACATAATTATGTTGGAGTTGGGTTCCAGTTTAACCGGATGTAGCTGAATATCAGTATTTTACATGAAGCGACTGCCTATCTGACCTCCACGACCCAATTAGTACTGCGTAATACAGTACCCCTTGTTAAGTCTGGTTGTCAGACTTTCGGGCCACTGACTACCTGTAACGACTGACAAAGATCTACAAAACCAGGACCAACGGCTTAACGTGCTTTCCGAAGCTCGGAGGAAGCCCGATATGTTATGAATCAAAGTACCGGGTTTATGTAACCATCATAATTTGTGATGGTCACCCATCCCAGACCAACCTAGGCCAGCATGGCTTGAAGATCAACCTGTGCGGCTGTTATTATTTAGCCAAGAGCTCCTCCTCCAACATTATTACAACTAAATAAATAATAAAACAAGTTTACTTACGTTAAACAGCGCGAAAACCGTAAGCGTTGTCAAAAGCAACTTCATCTTGCGAACTACAAAACTGAACTGGCGGTAATCATAAAAAACGTACATGTACGCAAAAAATAATAATAACTGAACAGGAAAATTTTTAATACTTATTAATTTCTTGCAGCAAGGAACTTACTCTTAGATGCCAAGGTTTAATAGTATTATTATTACCTACTACAAAACAATAAAGAGATCAATAAAAAAAAAAAAGAATGTAATTTTCTCTATGTCCGTTTGTTCCGGCTAACCTCCGAAACCGCTGGACCATTCTGATGGGACTTTTACTGCAGATATATTATTACATTATTATTATTATAAAAAAAGATTAGGGTTCCGTGCAAAAAAAATTAAAACCCATAAAATTGTTTTTAAACAAAATACGATTCAAACAGGGAAGTAGTATTTTTATAAAACCATGCTGCACAATACTTATGATGCACCGGCGATGATCCAATCAAGTAGAACCGGTTGGGGATATCATAACATGAGTTGAGGATGATATAATTCATATATTTTCAAAAAACATTTTCCTTAATAAATAACAGTTTTATTATGTGAAGATCTATTATTCATAAAAACTCGATTATGCTAATCACCCGCAAGATAGGTACCTACTTAGTAGTGGTTGTAAGCTTATGAAACTTATGTATATCTACATCTATTCTCAATATTACAAAGAGTTAGAAGTTTGTATGTAGAGTATCCTCGGAACTACTGATCCGATTCCGAAAATTCTTTCTTTAACAGGAAGCTACATTATCCCCTAGTATCATAGACATTTTAAACGTTCCAGTGGGTTAATTTCTGTACATAACAAGAGCCAAGCCGTGAGCAAAAACCTGCTAAACCTGCGAAAGTCTGCGCTCTGCGGGAGCTCTTATAGGTACTAAGTTAAACTGTAAAATTACTATCACATTTTTCAAAGTCAAAGTCAAATCGTTTATTGCTAAATCCATAATGTACAATTACAGGTGGTAAATAAAAACATAGAAACAATTATGGACCCTGTCGGGCACAGCAAATTTAGTAAAATATGTAGAGAGGAAGACCGCTTTATTACTTTTCAGTTTGAAATGTTTCTTAGCCTAATATATTTCCATTTATTTACTTACTCTATTAATATTTTACTATCTATTATTATTAATAATAATAATAATAATCATTTTTTTTTTTTATTTTTTTTTTTTTTTTATTATTAATCTATTCTTTTATATATTTGATTGTATTTTAAAAAGAATAATTGTTAAGTCGCTTGAAAAATGGTCTTCATGAAAAATGGTTTTCATTTTGAATATATTAGGCATTTATTTATTTTTTAGATAACATCCTATATCTATCTAGCTATCTACACGGTTCTTATATTGACTTCAGTTAAATAATATAGCTTTAAAAAAAAACCGGTCAAGTGCGTGTCAGGCCACGCGCAGTGTAGGGTTCCGTAGTAGCCCGTTATATTTAAAATTTTGTTTTTTAATGCAAGTCTTCACCCGTAATAAATAAGCAACCACTTAATCTTGGTCACTTAATAGGATTTATTCTAAGGATTTGGTATTTGGTACAAAATTATCCAAAACCCTAGTTCAACGACTATTACTGCTAAACTAATAAAGTTATCTACTATCATCATGAATTTTTCCAGAATTTTCAAGACAGCAGTTTAGCTTTTAGATGGGGGGGGGGCGCCCTACTGGAACAAAAAATTGCACTTTAAAGTTTAATATTTCATAAATGGTGCATTCAATCGAAAAGTAGTATTATCAACCCCATAAAAGACCTATTCAACGATACCCCACACGATGGGGTAGACGATGAAAAATCATCCTCACTTCACAAGTAGGGGAGCTACCCTAAAAAAAATATTTTCCAAAATTTATTGTACCACTTTGTCGGCGTTATTGATATACACACCTCTACAAAATAACAGCTTTCTACTACTAACGGTCTCTTAGCAAAACCTCGGACCGTCAGACAGACGTTACGGACATGACGAAACTATAAGGGTTCCTTGTCAGGACTACGGAAACCTAAAAATGGAAAACGCGATATTACTTGTCGTCGCTGCTTTTGACAAAACGAATATTCTTAAGCATGTGCAGTAGTAGAACGAAATGTTTAAGCAATTTTTCAGAAAAATACCTTTTTCTAACTTTGTGTAAACTGCACTTGTGTTATCAGCACTTATGTTTACATTTATGTATGTATGTATGTTTAATCTTTGTAATCGGAATAGTACATTATGATATAAGTGCAGTAAGTTGAAAATTACGAAAATTATTAAGAAAGTATCAAAGCGCACGTATGTCATACGACGTTTTATAACATATTTGCGAGGAAATAAATAAAACAAATAAAAACAATACAGCGAAAAGAAAAAGCGCGCGAAATATTTTTTACTCGTTCACAAATTTTCAAAATACAGCCAGTATTACTGTGCAGGATGTGGGATGCACATTAAAATGCGATGTACATATTAGATGTATATTCAAGAATTATCTTACAGTTATTTTTAAGAAGTAGTTATAAGTGTGTTGACGGCGCGGGTTCTGAGCTTGCACTGCCCGCTAGAGGTCGCGTCGCATCGTCGCGAGCGCCGGCGTGAAGTTGCCGCGGGCCGCGCGGGCTGCGAAGGCCGCGCGCTCCACGCCTTACTTCAGAGTGTTGTGTCGTTAACATCGGTAACATCCTCGGCCCCCTTGGAAGCCGTGCTTTCAAGACGATCGGAGTCATCAGTTGGCAGGATGCAGACTTTGTTTAGAGCTCGTCGGAAGACTCCTTTAGTTGTGTTTATATCTGCAACTCTGCATAAACAGTCTGGTCCGACGAAAAGCTTCTCCACTCGTCCCAAAATCCACTTCATTGGTGGCAGATGATCGTCCTTGATTACAACCACATCTCCAATTTTGATAGGTTGGCCACTGGATCGACGCCATTTGACTCGCTGCTGTAGCTCGGAGAGAAATTCTTGCGACCATCTCTTCCAAAAATGTTGTCTCAGTCTTTCTAAATGCTGATATCGATTGATTGATAATTTATCCACGATAGGAGATGCCAGTGACGTCAACGGACGCCCGATTAGGAAGTGGCCGGGTGTCAACGGGTTAAAATCTGAAGGATCCGATGACATCGGTGTCAACGGACGCGAATTCAATATTGCCTCAATTTGTGTAAATAGAGTGGAAAGCTCTTCAAATGTAAGATTAGAATTACCTGCGATTCGTTTTAAATGGAATTTAGCCGCTTTAACGCCAGCTTCCCAGATTCCACCGAAATTGGGTGCGTAAGCTGGACTGAATTTAAATTCAATACCCTCGCTCGCTCCGTACTCAGTCACGGACTCATTGGCGGCCTTAAGCATTCTGCCCAACTCGTTATTTGCCCCTACGTAGTTCCTACCATTGTCACAGTAAATTACACGAGGCTTTCCTCGCCTGGAAATGAACCTACGTAAGCATGAAATAAATGCATTGGTACTTAGCTCACTAACTACTTCAAGGTGCAAAGCCTTGGAGGAGAAGCAGACAAAAAGACACAAATAGCATTTACTAACTCTAGCGCCACGTCCCTTCCGATTTGAAATATGGAACGGTCCTGCAAAATCGGTGCCACAGATCTCAAACGGAGACGAGGGATTAACTCTCGGATGAGGTAGGTTACCCATCAAGGTTTGTACGGATTTACCCTTTAGCCGTACGCATTTAACACATTTGTTTACAGTTTGAGTTGCAAGAACTCTGCCACCAATGGGCCAGAAGTTCTCACGTATGAGACTAAGTAATTGCTGAGGACCGCAATGTAATAGGCGCAGATGCTCCTCTGCAAATAAAAGTTTGGTAAATGTATGCTTCGAATCAATTAAAATGGGATGTATTTTATTATAGGGTTGCAACGCACCTTGAATGCGCCCCCCGACTCTCAGGATATTTTCATTATCCAAAAATGGATTTAAAGATAGAATGTTAGATTTACAATTAACAACTCCTGTTGTTTTTAAAGAATGAATATCCTTTTCAAAGGAATAAGTTTGTTATATTCTAGCTAATGTTTTTAATGAAGTTTGTAATTCTTGTGATGTAAGGTTGCCTTTTAATTTATTATTTTTATTTTTACAGTTGTATATAAACCGTTGTACATAGCTTAAAACTCTCTGTAGTTTAGATAGTTTAGAATATTTGTCAAATGAAATAAAACATTGCTTACATTGTATAGTTAAAACAACCTTCATTTCAGGCAATGTGTTACTTTGTAAGTTAGTATTATGCTGAGGCCACTCATCCTCAGTTTTGGGTAAGAAAGAAGCGCCGTGCCACCAGAGATGGTTATTATTAACGTCCTGCGGCTTGACTCCGCGGGAAGCTAAGTCTGCCGGATTATCTTGAGTTGGCACATAGCGCCATTCATGTTGAGCGGTAAGTTCACGAATTTCTTGTATACGATTGCATACAAATGTTTTTAAGGTTTTTGGTTGGGTGTTAATCCATCCCAAAACTATAGTTGAATCTGTCCACAAAACAGCACGTGAAGTTCCAAAGTTTTTATTACTTGTAGAATGCAGAACCTTTGTAAGCAATCTAGCACCTAATAGAGCACCCATTAATTCAAGGCGCGGTATAGTTAATTCCGGTTTTAAAGGAGCTACCTTTGCCTTTGCACAAAAAAGGTGAACATGTATAACGCCTTGTGTATCCTTTGACTTAACATACACACACGCACCATACGCAGTCTGGGATGCATCAGTAAAACAATGAAATTCTACATTAATTGGTGCTGGGCAAACTACATGCCTGGGCACCTCAAGATTGGAAATATAGAGTAAATTTTTAAGGAATTCCTCCCATTGAAGTTTGATGTTATTTGGAACTTCTTCATCCCAATCGTTTTTTAATAACCATAATTGTTGTAATATGATTTTTGGAATAATTGTAGTTGCTGCTAATAAGCCCAGCGGGTCAAAAATTTTAGAGGACATGGACAGAATACTACGCTTAGTAATTTTCGATTCAATTTTGAATTCTGTAGGAAATTTTAAAGTATCTGTTTGTGGACACCAATTTAGACCTAAAACAGTAGACTCTTTGCTAAAATCTTGACAGATGTTTGTTAAAGGAAGATCTTTTAAAATATCTGGAGCATTTGTCCGGAATTTGCGTAAAGGAAAACAGGCCTTTGAAAGTTTATTAATGACTTCATGAACAACGTTTTTCAAATCTTGTTTTGAGTTAGAACCCGTATTCAAGTCGTCGACGTAAAAATCATGCTCAATCGCATGCTGTACGTCGGGTTTATCAGCGCATTCACGTGACAACTCTAACAAACATCTTGTGCTCAAAAATGGAGCCGAGGCCGTGCCGTAAGTTACAGTGTTTAGCTGTAGTACCTGCAACGGCTTCGTTTCTTCGTCTCTCCACAGAATCAATTGTAGGTTTCGCTGAGACTCGTCAACTAATATTTGCCGGTACATTTTTTCTATGTCGGCCGTAACAACAAAGGCATTTCGACGAAACCTCAACAAGATTGACAGAAGATCATCCTGTATAACTGGCCCCACCATTTGTATGTCGTTAAAGGACTTTCCGGAGGTAGATTTGCACGAAGCATCGAACACCACTCGTAATTTAGTAGTTTCACTAGTGGGCCGCAATACAGCGTGGTGGGGTAAAGAATATCCAAAGGAAGGGCGCTCGATTGGTGTAAGATGACCCAAGCGTTCATACTCACGAATGAATGATCTATACTCCTCCCTTAGAATAGGTGACTTGTTTAGTTTTCGCTCTAAGTTAATGAATCTACGACGAGCTGCATTGTATGAGTCACCGAGAGCTAGTTCTGGTGAATCAGTCAGTGGAATTTTGACTACAAAACGACCATCATTTAATCGTTTAGTATTTTTTATAAAGATGCTTTCACACAACTCCTCAGATTTAGAAAAAAAATATTTTTTAACAGGATGCAATTCTTCTATCTCCCAAAATTTTGTTAATGTTTGTTGAATACTTTGAGAAAAGTTACATACTGTATTATTAAGTTGTAGTTTGTTAATGATTCCAACACCAGTAGGCCCGGATATTAACCAGCCTAATTTAGAATGTTGCAACGTAGGTTTGTTTCGACCAAGTTTAATGAGCCTTGGGTTTACAATATCCCAAAAGATATCTGCACCCAACAAAATGTCAATGTCAGAAGGACTGAAGAACTCAGGATCAGCCAGCTGAAGATTGTGAGGTAAGTTAAGTTGCGATGGATCAATGTTCACGCTTGGAAGTTTGCTTGTAATTTGTGGTATGACGAGACATGACACATTGACACAAAAATTGGTTAATCGAGATTTTAATCGTAAGTTACAATATTGAGCCGTATTTACAACAGCATTATTGATACCACTAACAGTTACTGCATTTCTATTAGTGAAATCTAATTTTAATTTATTTTGTAAGCCCTTTGTAATGAAAGAAGACTGACTGCCATTGTCAAGCAGCGCCTTCGCAAGGTATGTATTATTTTGTTGATTGACTATCTCAACTAGGGCTGTGCATAACAACACCTGGCTCGTCATCACGACGGATAACGACACTGCAGGAGTGAGGCTGGAATTGGACCCAGAAGTTGAAGGTAAGTTGGAGTTTTCAATATTATTAGTTTGCTTTGATTCTTTAGTTTCATGTAATAATGTACTATGTTTTTTCTGACAGAGTTTGCAAGGACCTCGAAAACAACGGTTGACATTATGACCACCGCGAAGACAATTTGGACAAAGCTTATGCTTAGCAACCTCCTTCAGGCGCAAGTCTACACTTAAAGTTTTAAACTTCTCACACTCATGAACAAAATGCCCTTGCTTGCAGATGGCACACTGTTTGCTGGTCGACCCTTCTGTACTGTTAGAAGATACAAAAGATTTAGTCTGTGGGTATGAACGTTGAGGTTTAACATCCGATTTGAACTGTACCGTTTCTAAAACATCTGCTCGGTTCCGCAAAAATACGTAAAATTCATCAAGAGTTGGACAGACCGACAAATTGTTTCGATGTTCTTCCCATTTGCGACCTGTGGCGCCATCTAGTTTAGAGGCCATCATGTAAATAATAATTGTGTCCCAGTAGTTGGTAGGTTCCTTTAATAAATTTAAGGCACGTAAATTTTTTGTAAAATGATCAATCATATAACGCAACGATTTATGTGATTCCTTTGTGATAGGCTCAAAATTAAATAGTGATTTTAAGTGGTTATTCATCAAAAGTCTCTTGTTATCATACCTATCACACAAGAGTTGCCATGCCAGAACATAGTTTTCAGCAGTGAATTCAACTGATTTTATAACAAGTGTTGCACCACTGTTCAGTGAAGACCGAAGGTAGTGAAATTTGTTAATGTCTGGAATAGACTTATTTTTATTGACCAACGAATCAAAAGTGTCACGGAACTCGAGCCACTTCAAGTAGTTACCATCAAAGTTTGGAAGGTTTATAGTTGGTAATTTAATATTAGAATTATTTTTACAGAATGAACCGCTGCACTCGGACTTCACATCAACATTAATGTTTCCATGAATAGAAAGGCTTTGAGCTTGTGATACACTTTCAATTATTAGTTGTGCACATGAAATTAAATTACAAAATGTTTCCTCAAAGGATTCCCTTTCTCCAAGCTCAATTTCAGATTCAGGATCTAGCGCTTCAATTTTAGATTGAAGTTCATCAAATTGAGAAAACAAAGCCTGAAATCTTTCTAGCTTTAATTGTAATTCAGTAAGCTGTAACTTTGTAATTTGACTTGCATCAATTGATTTTAACAACTCAATATGTTTCTTGAATATAGTAATTCTACCCTTTATGTTACTACGAGACAACCTAAGCTTTTTAATATCGTCCGACATTATTTTAAAAATAGATCTAGAGAGGTACCTACGTAAAATACGAAGAGGCAAATAACGTTTGAACAGGTACTATATAGTAGCCGAATGACCAATATAAGTACAAGAAAATGGTACCGACAATCCAACCAGACGAGCCCGGAGCGCAGCGAGGGCAGGCTGATGCGTCAGCGTCACCTTCAGTTCAGCTTACTCTGCTTATCACCCACTGCCGCTCATGCGCCGTAACGACCGCGCGCAGACTTCACGTTTCGGTGGATTCTCCGAATCTGGAATAGTCGGCGAATACAAATGAATTTACTGTGTAGGGATAGGTATATCTATCACACTGTGGAATGCGGGAATTTGTTTTATTATAATTTAAAAAAGTGCAGGTAGAAGATTGATAAGTACGTAGTAAATAGTTTGTTAATCAAATTAGAAATGATATCCAACAGTTTGAACTTTGTACTTTGTATGAAGTAAGGAGCAAGATCGTCTTTGTTTTAAGTTTGGTAAACAAAGGAATTGGATTGCCCGATGTGTGTAGTACGAAGTAGGTAGGTTGTTATCTCAAGACGCTAGACAGAAAAATAAGCAATCACAGCGCATAGTTTTATAATTAGAATAATGAAAGGGTATTCATTTACTCGGTGATATAATGAAACAGGTAGGTAGCAATGTCATGCCCAATAACCAAATGAATCGTGCGTGCACGTGCACTCAACAATATAAGCACGAATTGCAAGCGTGTAGGTAGACTACGAAGCAATATATCTTGCAATAATTGCTTACTTCTCCGTAATAAAGCTAGACCTAAGCTAGGCACGAAAAACAGCACAGTTTGTATGAGAAAAGGTATGAATTTGATGGTCAATATTTCGACACGATACACTAAAGCAATAGTACACTATGTTTATCTAATAGGTACGAAATTCGTCGTTATATTTTAATAACGGAATAAAATGCAAACGAAAATGAAACACCGTCACACAAGAGGCAAATTGAAGTTCGCCGCGATAAAAACGAATAATTATGTTACCTCCAAAATGGCTACTTCCTTAACGAACGACAATAGGGAAGATCACTTTTCCACGGCATTAATCAGCACTTCCTGAGTTTTATTTAGATCAGCGATCCCAAAGTTGTTGTCGTGAAGATTCGTCCAGGCCCAGCAAGTAGGTACAGCTTGTCGCGATCGCGATTCGTTAAACAGGACACGTTGCGTTGTTCAGCAGGCGGCGGCGCAGAATTCGTCGACTATAACGCGTTGGAGTCTCGTCGGTAGTATCGTTTTACGCTTCTCGCCTCAGATATCACGTCGGGGTCACCAAATTATGTGCAGGATGTGGGATGCACATTAAAATGCGATGTACATATTAGATGTATATTCAAGAATTATCTTACAGTTATTTTTAAGAAGTAGTTATAAGTGTGTTGACGGCGCGGGTTCTGAGCTTGCACTGCCCGCTAGAGGTCGCGTCGCATCGTCGCGAGCGCCGGCGTGAAGTTGCCGCGGGCCGCGCGGGCTGCGAAGGCCGCGCGCTCCACGCCTTACTTCAGAGTGTTGTGTCGTTAACATCGGTAACAATTACTAATAAATTAAATTAATATTTTTGCGTTTTTGTTACAGTTAAATGGTTGTATAGTTTATTGTCAAAATTAATTAAATTAAAGAATTAAATGTTTATTTATAATCTCCCAAAGTTAATTTTATTCATAAAATGTTGACCACTTTTCTGACATAAAAACTCTTTGCTAAGATTTAAAAAAGTACCGTTCGATTTAGACGGAGCATCTTGATAAACCGTGCGTTTTACTTTACAATAACGCACAAGTACGTAATGAGATACATCACGATATTGAAATTGGGGAAATAAGAGACTCTTTACGAGCAATGTGTTATAAAAATATTAACCTAAAGAGACTCCTGATACTGCGAGGTGTAAAGGCAAATAAAATTGTTTGTTAAATTTTCTTATGTGTTTTATTCAAGAAAACATCCTGCAGCTCAATTCCGTAACACACTTTCAATAACAATCCGTAGGATTTTGAAACATATTCAAAATACATTCCTTATTTGCTTCGTTTGTTAAAGTTTGTCTGCTCGACAAAGTAGTATATTAAAGCAATGAATTTTGTTACACTATCAAATTGTTTGCAAGTGTGTTACTCAATTAACCTGCTGTTTATTTACAAAAATAGTCTTAAAATGTTTATCGTATTTTGTTGCTGACTTTCAAATAAATGAGTTGTCAAATCTTACATTGATAGATTTTAATGAGTATCAGTTGTTTTTATCGACAATTAATAACCTAAGACATTAATACTACAGTCTTTACAGTTTTACATTAAATCAGGTTTCAGCAACCAGCTTTCAGAATAATGCATTTTAAAATGCTTATTAATTCCAAATGACAACACATTTATTTGGTGTGATGACCTGATGATGTAATACACCATTAAGGTTATACATTATAAAACTTGTAAACTTCGCAATCAAAAACAATATTTCATGCTTAAACTACCCGGCTCGAAGGACCGTTATGGTGACGACGTAAGGTTGATTGTGAGTTATAGGTGTATTATTGCGATTTTTTAAATGAACATGAACTGCTTTGTAGCTCTGTATTCTGGCAACTAAAGAACGTAATCCAATCGAACAGTTATATTGATCAAATAAACCAAAAAAGCGAAATTTTTGAAAGCTATTTGCGACGTTGCCAAATTTTAGAATGCACCCCTTTAGTACAAGTGGTAAAGACAATGTAACATTAATTAAAAGGAAACATGAGGATAGTTAGGGTAGTCCTTCATATCTGAGATGTCAATGACTCTTTCGTTTTTGTTGAACCTGCTGATAGTTGCGATTTCATCTGCAGTCAGTTGGAAGTCAAATACGTTGATGTTCTCGGCTAGCCGCTTCTGGTTTGTCGACTTCGGGATCGGAATAAGGCCTCGCTCGAGCTGGGGACAAAATTATAGTTTTAGTTACATACGTACACTCACACCTTCTCCTATGGGGGTAAGCAGAAACCACAGAACGTCACCTCCTTACATACTCGTTTTGCCTCGTTGACGTTCTTACGTCTGGTCATACACGCACGTAGTTTTAATTAACATGACGTACTTATCATCACGCCTGAAATCTTCGAATGGTTAGGGCAGAGATGTACCTATTAGTACCACCCACACTTCGCTAGTTATGTTTAAGTCGCACATATTTGGGGGCATGCCTGTTGCCATCGACCGGGCATAAATCCAGTTTCCGTGGCTTCTTCTGACAAAATTCTTGATGGAAAAACCCAATAACTTGCCCGACCTGGGAATTGATCCCAGAACCTTTTACCCAGCAGTTGCGCTTGCCACCACTAGACCAACGTGGCAGACTAAGAGTTTTATCGAGGCAGTTTTAATTAAAGTGTGTTATTAATCATCAGTAACCCGCACTGCGGCGTGGTGACTTGTCCTCTCTCAGAGCCTACCCAGCCAATGTTCTATAAAAGCAGCTCAGGGTCGCACAGAGAGCACTTCAGGGTGTAGAAATGTTTTTTTAAACGCATCTTTTGAAACTCAACCCCTGAGTGTGTCTAATGGTATGCTTGGGTGTGCTGATAAAATTCCTCAAAAAAAAAACAGATTAACCGCATCTTAACGAGGGGTTAGAATAGAATAGAATATTCTTTAATATGTACTATCGAGGACACTCCCGCCTGATCACCACTAAACTAATTTTTGCTTGCACTTACAACATAGAAGCGCTCTCTATTAATTTATTTCTACAAGGTACGCGCGACATATTTAACATACATTTCTAACATACATCGCGCGAAAATCATAACCTTTCCTTGGCAGTCGGGTAAAAAGGGCCGAGGAGGAGATAAAGTTGTGCATTGATCTATGTGAAAGATTTAAATGCCAATAATATATCACTAGTCCAAAAACAGTTTGAAAATAAATACGTTCTTGACATTTTAATGATGTGCCGTTGCGGTTTGTTTTGACTTTATTTTGAATACCTACAATTTTTTGTATGACCTCGAATCTTTATAACATTTCCATAATTGATTTAGAGCTTAAATGTAATTCGTTTTTTAATGTCATAAATTAATAAGTAAAAAACCGAGGTCGTTTCCACGCTCATTATCGCCCACGTGTTAGGTAGAGGTACCTATACCTATACAAAAAGTGTAACTGGATTTTGCCATATACAGGGTGTAAACCACCTCATCACGAAGCCGTCAACCAAGCATTCTGTACATCAAATTATGTAACTTTACGCAAAAATGATTGCTGGGAAACGACTTGTTTTTTTGGGGTGAAAAATCATGTTTTGTGGTAGAACTTAATGTAACGCACTCAAAACATTGTGCTGATGGATGGATTGAATAGTACGGAGGTCGTGGAGATGTTTGAAGTAAAAATCAAATATTAAAAACTTAACTTAAAGTTGTCAAAAAGTTCGAACTTTGACCCCCAATATCTTCGTAACTAGAAGGCATGGTGTAGAACAAAAAAATGATCGCAATGATGAGGAGAACAAGTGCCTTTCAGATTCGTTAAGAGGTGTTTTACACCCTTTATGTAATGTTGTTTATTTAAGTATGTGATGGGAGGCGAACCCATTGTCAAGGTCAGATGGGCAGTCAATCTGTGTAGAGTGCTCAGTTAACTATACATACAACAACCGACCTGTACAACCAAGTGACTTGGTATAAAGATAACAATATACGTTTTTAAACTGACATGGTCACTAACAACGACAACCCTGGTAACGATAAGCTTTAATAATCCGTTTTAATGGGGTTGGCCGGTGAAAGCAGAAAGCAGATGGCGCTAGCATAGTTTGTTCCCAATCTGACCAATGAGGTCAAGCCATTTTGAAATATAAAATGACATTACCAGATTTTCTACCAATGACGATGCTTGGAACAAACTATGCTAGCGCCATTAGTTTCACAGTTGCCATCCCCATTGATACCCATATCATGGGGATGCAGAATAAATAACTAGTCCGCCGTCACTGGGAGTCCGCCATAATGGATGTAGAATAACGTCACGTGGCTAACAATGCATTGTCATCCAAACTAAACGTGTATGCAAAATTTCAGTTCAATCGGTTTATATGGAAGAAAACTGATTTTTACTTTAAACACCTCCACGACCCCCGCACTATTCAATCCATCCATCAGCACAATGTTTTAAGTGCGTTACATTGAGTCCTACCGTGAAACGTGATTTTTCACCTAAAAAAAAGGTCGTTTCCCAGTAATATTTTTTGCGTAAGATTTGTAGCGGCAACAAAGAGTACTACAGCAACATAGAACAAAAATTACTACAGCGCCATCTATGACATAGTTAATGAACTAGATAGCGCAATACGTCAAAATCGTACATCGCGCAAGCAGAGTTATCCGCGACTTCAAGAACCCGACAACAACTGTCTGGTAGTGGCCCACCAGATACAACACCCGTCTGGTTGTATGATCCTCCCTTTTCTATGGGGGATGAAGAGCTTTACACCCTGTTCTTCATACCACAAAGTTCAATGTTCATAATGTTTTGTTGACGGCTTCATGAAGGATCTGCCTAAACATAAATCACGCTAATACTCACCAAATATCTAAGTACGATCTGTCCAGGAGTCTTGCCGTACTTCGCAGCCATGGCACCCAGGATAGGGTCATCGTACCGAGGAGGGGGGGCATCTGGTCTGTCACGGGAGACGAGGAACCCGAAGGGGCTGTATGACATTACTGCTATGCCTCGGGATAGGCAGTGGTGGACTAGGGGTTCTTGAGTGAGCGTTGGGTTTACCTGGGTGGAAAAAACTTGGTTGATTAAATGGTACCTATGTATAATAAAGATTTTGTAACATTATTTTAAAGGAACTTGTTACTTGAAACTAGATGTTTTATTTATTTATAGTAACACACAACAAGGACCATTCAATGTTGCAATGCCTCTTCAAAAACAGTGTCAATCTATCAAATAATTTTGTATCAATTGAGATTATAAATTGAACTATTTAAAATGGCAAACAGCGACAATAGACTTTCGTTGTTGATAGTACTATAATATCTTTATTATTTGGGTCTTTGGTTATCATCATCTACCTGCCAATAAAAGTCCGGTCAAAATCAGTCCAGCCGTTCGGAGATTAACCGGGACGAACAGACAGACCGACAAACATTTTTGACTTCTTTTTTTTTTGTTATATTCACCGCATTTACTTTCGTATGCATTCAGTAAAAAGCCGTTATTTTGAAATTACAAACAGACACATTGATTATTTTAATTTTAGATTTGTGCCTGTGAAAGGGGTATCCAATGAAAGTAGCCATCCATACACCAGTTCATCATCATGATCATCATCATCAGCCCGGAATCACATACCTATTCATTGCACACAAAATTACAAAAATATACACTCAAAATCAAATATAAATAGCTTATGTACAACGGCGAGCTTAACCCAGAAGTGGGTTTTCTTACAGCAAACCTTATTTTCACCCACTGTTGGGTATAGGCCTCCCCTTTCTTCCGCCACACTTCCCGGTTCTGTGCGACCCTGATCTAGGTGTTTCCCGCGACCCTGACGATATCGTCAACCCAACGAGCTTTAGGACGGCCACGATACGGATACACCAGTTAGTACTCATAAAACGGACGAGCTCCTTTCCAAGGTATCCCTACCTCAATCTCATTGACAGCCGGCTTAATTGGACTGTGGGCAACGATCCTGTCGATCTGCGAGGCGTTAAAGTTGGACACTCCTATGGACCTGGCCAGGCCTTGGTACTGTGCATCCTGCATGCCATACCAGGTCTCTATGTAGTCGATGTCGTCTGGTGATCCGTCACTCTGTAATTGAAATTAAAATTTAGATTAACTTGTATGGCTATGATGGTTAATTACTAAACTATAATAGACTTAGGGCTACAGCACACTATAGACAAGACTGTCATTAGAAAGACTATTTCCCTACCAGTGCGAGCGAGAGATAAATAGTCTGTCTCGCTCGCACTAGTAGGGAAATAGTCTATCTGTGTGGTAGCCCAGCCGACATTCGCTCAGATCTGTGTGTATCAAGCCGAGTCCGCTGCGCCATAATATCATGTTTTACTAACACAAAACTTTGTTTGCTATCAGAAAGGGGGCGTGGCCTAACATAAAATGTTTATAACATGATCTCAGACCAAATGAAAAGGTAAAGACGGAACTCTGCGAACAGCAAAGTGAGGCCGTCAAATTACGTCTCGCCGTGTATACTCAGACCAAAAAATTACGTCTCGCCGTGTATACTCAGACCAAAAAAAAAAGTTAAGACTGAACTCTGCGAACAGAGAAGTGAGGCCGGTTTCGTAAACATGTTGTGCATTTATTGAGGCATAGTTTGATGTAAATGTGTGCGTGTGAGCGTGTATAAACAGAGCGAGACGTAATTTGACGGGTCTGAGAACAAGTTTTGTTAGAAACTGGGAGCAGCAGAGCCGGCTTTAAGCTGAACGTCTACTGCTACGTAGGATGTGGACATAGGCTTTGTCACGTTTACTGCGGTGTTTATCATCATCAGCCTACAGCAGAACTGCTGGACATAGGCTTCCTCAATCGCACGCAACTCAATTCTCAGCAACTCTCATCCATTCGCAACCACCCTGCGAGGATCGTCGCTCCACCGAGCCTGAGAGCGTCCTACCTTATGCATGCCGCCGATTCGATGTTCATTTGTTCCAAACAAAGCGGAGTTAAGAACTTAATTAACATAGCAATAGGCTGCTGTGGAGCGGTGCCTTTACGGTGGATTATCATTAAAAAACAAAATACTAAAAATTTGGAAGGGAAATTGGGCCTAACATACGACGAAGGCTTTTAGTTCCGCGTTCTCTAATCGTAGATGGATTAATATTTTTTTTTATTTTGTTTGTGTCAGGGTTGTAACTCCTTGAAAACTACCGACCACTTAAGAGATTTTATTCGTACGATACGACACATAAAGATAAATGATTAAAATATTGCAATTTTAATTAAAAGTTAGTCCGTATCTGATCTAAGTGGTAGGTAGCTATGTCTCGATTATGGCCAAGGAATGTTTTAATAACGAGATTCAATAGAATTTGTGGTAGGTAAAGAAATTCCTCATTGTTAACAATGCACGTTTTCATCTCGCAATGTTAAGAAACTATTCATATATCTGACCTCCACAACCCAGTTAGCACTGGGTTATACGATACCCTTTGGTAAGACTGGTTGTCACTTTCGGGCCACTGATTACCTGTAACGACTGTCAATGATCTAATAAATGACAGCCGGGACCAACCTGCTTAACGCGCCCTCTGAGGCACGGAGGAAACTCGGTATGTAATGGGTGGTCTACGCAAGCGCGGCTTAATCTGAAGATCGAGCCGAGCTCTTTTGAATCTGAACTCTCAATATGTCTATAACCAGACGGTTTTCAGCAGTTCAATTGCGTAAACCCACTTTTCTATCGCATTTCGAAGAATTTTTAAGAAATTCCTAATACCTTACTTCATTCGTTTGGAAAATGAGTCTGCCCAACGACGTGAATGGCAATGGTAAATACATACTTATTATACATATAAACATCCATGTCCATGCTCATCACACAAACAGTTGCTCCTACCGGGATTCGAACCCGGGACCCTAAGAACGTAAGGCAGCCTCACTACCGCTGCGCCATTCGGGTCGTCGTGGGTCTTGATATTGATGGATGATGTTGAGGTGTGTGTGTTTGTTGATGTAGAATAAATAGAAAGAAATAAAGAAAAAGCATTTATTAGTTTTTTTTTTTTTTCTTTTTGTTCGAATAGCTGTTGCTGTTCTTACCTTGATAGCAAAAGGGAAGTGTATGAGGAACAGATCGACGTAATCGAGTCCCAGCCTAGTGAGGGACTCCTTGAGAGCAGGCACCACCTGGTCACGAGCGTGTCTGTCGTTCCACAGCTGAAAGAAAGAGATAGAAGATTCGTTTATACATGGCCGAGTTAAATTAGCTAGTGAAACTTTTTAACCGGAATGGCTATCGATACGTAACAAAGGATGATATAGAACAAAATATATGATGTTCATAATTTCAAGTTCAGTAACTAGACTAGCAGTAACCGTAGATCTCTTACTTAGTAAATTCAATATTTTACACAGTATCTTCATAAAATATAGCCAATAATAATATGTTATTCTAACTTATGCTATTTTACTGTAAAGTTAAACCAAACATCTATCAATCCATTCTCGTTTATAATAGGAGTGGGATGTAGGAACACACAAAAATCATGTTTTTTGACAGGATATCGCAAAATCAGTAGATTGCACGTTGCACAATTCTTTATCCCATGATCTGTCCACGAAGTAGACACAATAGTTAAACAATGGGGTCTCGACCAAATTGGTCATTCGACAGATCATAATTTATAAGGCCGCTAGTTCTTAAATACACAAAGAAATAAACCAACCTTGGTAGTAACAAACACTTGTTCTCTGGTCACTATTCCCTTGGCAATAGCGTCTCTTATGCCCTGGCCAACCTGCTCCTCATCGTCGTAGATCGCTGCCGTGTCGATATGCCTGTACCCTGCCTCTAGAGCCCAGAACACTGCGTTGCGGACCACGTCTACCGTCTCTGACTGAAAATCAAGGGAATTATTAAAATAGTTTTTTAAACAACTAAATTATTCATTAGGAGATTATATAAGCGAAATTCTACAATAAAATTCAATTACATTATAAAACAATTTTTAGTGACTATCTGTTGCCTACGACTTCGCTCGCCTTAGGGTAGGTAGTAAATTATATATGTATATTATAATAATAATAAATTATATTATTAATTTTATATAATACTAGCGGACGTCACGCGGTTTCACCCGCGTAGTTCCCGTTCCCGTTGGAGAACGGGGATAATATATAGCCTATGTTACTCAGGGTGAATGAAGTACTTTCTAATGGTGAAAGAATTTTTGAAATCGGCGCAGTAGTTTTTGTGTTTATTCATTACAAACACACACAAAAATACAAATCTTTCCTCTTTATAATATTAGTTTAAAAATAAATGTTATATAAATCTATGTATATAAAACAAAGTCGGGTTTGTTACACCACTTATAACTCAAGAACTGCTCGACCGATTTTAATTATCTCTATTAAGGTTGCACTAGTCAACATTTTTTCCATACAAATTTCGGGGGGGTATTACTCCACTGTTTGACACTGTTGTACATCCAAAGTTAAACATGATACCGTTTTGGCTCATTATTAATTTTGTCTGTGCGGAAACAGAATAGTAAAATAAAAAGCCATTCAAAAGTTACGAGCTACCAAAGATTCGTTTTCGTTGGCTCCGCCACGAACAGCAGAATAACTATTAAAATATCTGAATAGTCCACTAGGCTATTACTGCTAACTGCTAACTGCTTGCTGGCTGTATGGTTATTGATATACAGTATACACTTACATATATACAGATACACCTAAAGCCTACAAGAATTAATAAGAACACCTCGCAGCTTCAGGTCATAAGTCACACAATCTAATCGAGGTTCAACCACAGTAATTGGAGCTTAAATCAACATTGCTGTGGTGTGCCAGAAATTGCAGACAATTTGCAACAAACGAGATTCCGACTGCATCATATACGTAGAACTTAGGATCAATTCACACCGAGACGCGACGCTGCGCGCACATTTTAATAGAGCAACTCAAAATATAACTTTATTTACTACACGAAAAGAAACACATTTCATTGCGGTACGCATCGCGGCGGCGCGCGGCGCAGCGCGAAATCCTTCCAGTACCGACGCGCCGCAACGCATCGCGTATCGGTGAGAACTGACGCTTAATGGCACAACGAATTGGGAATGACTTGAGATTACGAATTTACAATACGAATTCTACATTGCATTATCAAAGTATATTTTCTCGCTGCTGGGACACGGCCTCCTTATGAGAGGGAATGGGCTATAATCCACCACGCGGGCCCAGTGCGGGTTGGTAGATGTCACATGTCTTCGAACTTTTGGTTCTAGGACATGCCGGTTTCCTTACGATGTTTCACTTCACCATTTTGGGAGCAGTGCAAAGAAAATTAATGCGCCTGCCTGGGTTCGAACCCACGACTTACTGATCGTAAGTCGGGGCCGCCGTAATCTGCCTTGTCTATTGCCTACTATGTAGGGGTCGGATGCCAGTCTAATAGTGCGCAGCTGACTTTGCAGATCAACATTTTTATTGAAGTAAATAATAATAATAAATATCGCTTGACATTACACACAGCGCCATCTAGGTGCCACACTAAGCAACGAGGCTTGTGTCGTGCACACTACATAATATATACTTTTTGTTTGTAAGTACATACTTATTATACATATAAACTTCCATGACTCGAAAACAAATGTCAATGCTCATCACACAAACATTTGCTCCTACCGGGTTTCGAACCCGGGACCCTAAGAACGTAAGGCAGCCTCACTACCGCCGCGCCATTCGAGTCGTCAGAAGTGTTAGTAACACGTACCTCTAAAGCTGTACCTCTGCCAGTCCCCAAGGCAAGCATAGGTATTTTGTTTCCATCGTTCAGTTCTATGCATGGCACCTGTGCAGCTAATGCTACCTGTAAATTGAAATTAATTAATCAGTAAGTACTTCAGTAAGTAGAAGACGTTGCGTTGGAAGACCTCCCACTAGGTGGTCCGATGACCTGGTGAAGGTTGCGGGGATCCGCTGGGTGCGAGTCGCACGGGACCGGTCAATGTGGCGACACTTAGGGAAGGCTTACGTCCAGCGGTGGACGTCTTTCGGCTGTAATGATGATGATGACTTCGGTAAGTAAGTACCTACTTAAGTAACCGAACAATACTTTTGCGAGGTGTCTGTTGAAGGCAACTATTGGAGCAGACATTAGGCTTGTGTCCTGAAAAAATCTAATTACTCCGTCAGTTTGTTTTTCAAAAAATATTTGACACATATTTTTCTTTTGTTACGTAGACCAAAATTGACGAAGATACGACGCTTTTTAAATTCTCAATACGTCACGCCGTGCTATAAATTTTGGTGCGTTGTGACGTCACGAGCCTCCATTCTCGACTTTTGATGCGTTTTATCTTTGTCAATATTCATTGATTTACAAAAACAAAAAATACGTGTCCATTATTTTCCAATACTCTAACTGACGGACTAAATAGATTTGCAAATTATTGATGGTGGTAACTAGCCTATTAGCAAGCTCTATTAAATGAACGGTCTTCTCTTCTTTTATCTTCATAAAGTTGAAAACCAAAACTACGACAAAAACGGCAACTAAAAATAAATAAACAAGGCAAGACAGTGATATATATGTTTCGGTTCTCGTAAAACTGGAGTCACACGTCATTACTAAATAAGTATGTCATGCATTACAGATACGTGCAAATCCGAAACCAAACATACAATAACATATATATATGTCTTGCTAAAATCATAACCTTTAATTTTGGCTATGCCGTAGTCGGGTAAATGGTAACAAAGCTACAGGACAAGCTTGGACCAACGACCTTAAAACGTGGCCAGGAGGCTGGTCAGACTGGATACTGTATGTGAAAAAGCTTGATATAAAATAGGCCTTTAAATGGAGAAGGTAAATAAGAACCTCTTGATGGGTCATTGGCGTCATCATTATAAACAACTTTTACTCCATAACAATACATGAAATCGCAAAAAAAATCTGTTCCAAACATTTTGTCGAACTACGCATGTAAACATCTAGACTACCCACTTCTACCGAAGTATGAAGTAAGTAACCTAAGTACTAGGCCATGTTTACACAATAGGCGAGACGACAAAAAAAAACTAATTAGTCCGTCAGTTAGATTATCAAAAATATTTGACCCGTGTTTTTTCTTTTGTTATGTAAACCAAAATTGACGAAGATATGATGCTTTTAAAATTCTCAATACCTACGTCACGCCTAGGTATAATTTTTAGCTAGTTCTGACGTTTTATTTTTTATTTGATGCGTTTTATCTTTTGTCAATATTCATTGATTTAAAAAAAACAAAAAATACGTGTCCATTAATTTCCAATACTCTAACTGACGGACTAAATAGATTTGCAATTTTTTGATACTGTCGTCATGCCTATTATAATAAAAAACTAGCACTTCACCCACGACTTCGTTCGCAAACGTTGTGATAGCTTGGCTATTAAGCATGATATAAATATAATTTATAGCCTATAGCACCCACGAATAATGTAGCTTTCTGCCAGTGAAAGAGTTTTAGAATTGGATCATAAGTTCCGGAGATTACCCCCTAAATACAAACTTAGAAACAAACAAACAAAACCTCTCTAAAATACTCGTATTAGTATAGGTCACACACAGACAGGACACATACAGACAGAGACATTTGGGACAGAGCACTTATTCTAGAAAGATCCTCTAGTATTACCTATATTTTATGGTGATTATATAATTCCGTCACCTTATCTTTAATTCACCAATTCCTTCTATAATTAATTAAGCATTTGTCAAACGTCTCAAGCTGCATCGTTTAACCTTACCATTTGCTTATCTAGTGAAGTCATCATTGACGTCAGTGATTCTGTTCTGCTTTCTATTTTATAAATCTTCGTGACTAAGGGTTCTTACAGACGAGCGGCACGTTGCCAACTGCAGATAAACTGCAGTCGTCGCCACCTGTCGACGGCTGCCGTCGACGCTTGCAGTTGTGATGTCGGCGGCTTTTTTTTTTTTTCGGATGGGAAATCATCAAATGACTCCTCCCGCTCTGGGCGGAGCAGGAGGGAGTGTCAGACTTTTACCGACTAAAACCCATCCATGTTCCTTCATCGCCCTTTGTGTTCCGGGGCCACGGTATCTCTTTCGAATAGTCCCGCAGCCCCGGCAGGCGCCGCCGCGCCGGCGCGTCGACGTCGACACACATTTACGCGGCATGCCACAACTGCAAGCGTCGCGACCCGTCGACGGCTGCCGCCGACGCGCCCGCGGCAGTTTATCTGCAGTTGGCAACGTGCCGCTCGTCTGTAAGAACCCTTAGAGTTTAAAATCGAGAATGAGAATCTTAGTTCGGAGTTTTTATCATAAACTAGTTGTGCACTACAACGCATCCGGGGGGCGTTGCAATGCCTTTTATTCGGAACCTTCTTTGGCGTAGGTATGTTGAACAACTATGAAAAATTTCATGAAAATATCAGTTCAGTGGTTTAAGAGTCTATAGGGTACGGACACACATTGATTTTTATATATGTATACCTATAGATACATAGATGGTATCCACCTATACCTAGGTACAGTCACGAGATGAGAGAATACTAAGCAAAATATAAAAGCGATTTTCTCCTACTGTATGATTAACGTTTTACGTTTTCAAGAACATAGAATTTTGTAACTAGAAGTTGTTAATGGATCATCATTTGTGTTATCAACATAGGCCAAGAAGAAAACAAACATATTCAAGGAGCTAACTAATAAACTTTATAAAAATTATACGGGACCACAGCGCGGACTTCGTCTACCAAATGAACAAATAAAAAGCACAGAGAATCACGTAAGTCGGCCCAGTAATCACGAAGTACATAATCGGTGTACACAAAAGAATCAAAAAAAAGTTGCTGGCCGAATACGAAGTCCCTTTTTTAGAAATTGGAAAAAAAGAACGGTCTACGGCTTCGTCATCATTTTTCCCTATTCTGCTCTACAAGAAGTGTCAAGTTCTGTAGGACACTGACAAAACCTAATTATTTGCCACTTTTATTAAGATTGTAAGCACCTAAATATCTATGTACCTACATAAAAAATGGCACAGTGGGGAAATCCTACGTCAGATGGAATTGATTAAGGTTACTGCATAAAAAATGGCAAAGGAAAATCCCACATTAGATCGAAACGAAGAAATAAGCTTAGACATAATAATATATAGGGTGTAAAACACCTCTTAACGAAGCCGAAAGGCACTTGTTCTACTCGTCATTGCGATCATTTTTTTGTTCTACACCATACCTGGGAACCTTCTAGTTACAGAGATATTGGGGGTCAAAGTTCCAACTTTTTTTTAAATACAAGTTTTTAATGTAAGATTTTTACTTTAATCACCTCCACGACCCTCGTACTAATCAATACATCCATCAGCACAATGTTTTGAGTGCGTTACATTCTACCACAAAACATGATTTTTCAACCCAAAAACAATATCGTTTCCCAGCAATAATTTTTGTGTAAAGTTACTTAGTTTGATGTACAAAATGCTTGCTTAAGGTGGATGCTCCAGGCTAGCCCGCTAAAATCATCAATACAACCCTCCAAGCGCATAAAGGTGTAGGAATGACTTTGACCTTGAAAAAGTAAATTCATACACCTTTATGAGCTTGGAGGGTTGTATTATGATTTTGATGATTATAATTCTGTAACTACATACGTCTTACAGCCGCGATTCATAGTTTAAACAACATACAACCTGACACTGACCTGCAAATTGCAAAAAACGTAAGAAAATTTGAATTTCGCGGGCCACCCTGGCGCATTCACCTTAGCTTCTTGATGAGGTGGTTTACTCCCTGTATAACCAAATTGATGAAAACAAAAATGAAGGTGATGATGTTGTTTTCGATCAATTTTATTGCTGATTGATTGTTGAATTGTTTATTGATTGTTGAATTGATTCTATTTCAATATTATTTTTTATTATTTTAATTTTAATCGGACTGCTAAAGAGCCTGTATGGATCAAGTTATCTAAAATAAAATAAATGAATTTTATTTTATTTATTTTATAACAATGCATTCTTAATTGCAGTCACAAAACTCGAATCCGTATTCGTAATGATATCTGCGGTTGTCGAGACAAAATCTAGTTTTGAATTTTTATTTAGGAAGAAGCATGATTCAAGAATATTTAGCAATAGAAAATGAACAGAAAAACTGAAGACATAATTACTATTAATTACAAACACCTACAATACCTACGATCCTATCAGGTTTTATCAATGATTCCGAAGATTATCCAAGGTTAGTTGACATACCTACACATAAACTTTTACCAGAGATTTAGTACTTACGTATAGATGATATTGATATCCCACCAGCATTAAAATATAAAAGGGTGTAAATACACCCTTAACGAAGCCGAAAGTTACTTGTTCTCCCCGTCATTGCGATCATTTATTTGTTCTGGACCATACCTAGAAACCTACTAGTTACGGAGATATTGGAGGTCAAAGTTCCAACTTTTTCACAAGTTTTTTTTTTCAAATACTAGTTTTTAAGGTCATAACTTTACTCTAAAGACCTCCATAACCCGTTTACTATTAAATGCGTCCTTAGGGACAATGTTTTGATTGTGTTACATTGAGTTTTACTACTGTAAAACTCAATGTAAAACAATCAAAACTAAAACAAAAACAAAACTATACGTGATTTTCCACCCCAAAAAAAGTAGTTTTCCAGCAATAATTTTTGCGTAGAGTTACGTTTGATGTACATAATGCTTGGTTGACGGCTTCGTGAAGAGTCTGTTTACACTCTGCATATGTCAGTTATGAAAAAAATAACTCGGCTGTTCCATACAGAAGTGCAATGTCTACGCGGTCATAATAAATGAAGCAGCTGATTAATTTAAATTTTATGATAAAAGACGGAAAAAATCGAAGCACAAGGTGTGCTTGTGTGTTTGCTATTTTAATTGATGATAATTTTAATTTTGTAATTCGATGCTCTTTTAAATGATTTGTGTTTTTACTTTTTATATATAAATTGACCTGTAATTATTCATAATTATCATATCATATCATATCATAAATAAACTAAACTAAACTAAACCAAGCTTACCTAATCTATGACAGAACTTTCTCAGCAGTAGGCGAAGATATTGACAAAAAAAAATAAAGAACAAACCCATCTTAACTTAAGAACAATCTCAAAAAGTTGAGGTAACCTTAAATATAATACACGGCAAACTTTCATAAAAATTAATACATGAAATAACAGTCAAGTTAAAAATTTAATCGGCTGCAGCGGAGTTCAAGAAGCAAAAATAAATTGACACTAAAAATAAATGAGAGAGGTTTCTTACGAGCTTTCAATTAAGGCCAGATGATTTTTACGATAAAAATCTTATGATAAACCTCTCAACAGATTGTGGGACATTAGCAAACAGCCTCTTGAAAGCTATTGCTGATTGGCATATTTAAAGCCGCCAATCTGATAAACACCACCCTACCCCTAATAGATATTAGGTACTTATTACTAACATAATTTTACATGTAAAATTTTTCGATTTAACGAAATTTAAAACCAACCAACTAAAAACATTACCGGGTTTAATCCGGTACTTTAACTTAAATATACTTAACTAGTTATTCTATATTTAATTACAGTTTACTCACATTAAATCCAATATAAAACAAGCAGAGCACTCGAATCATGTTTCTCAACGTAAGGCAACGAACGCACTGACCTCTTCGCTAAGAGGTTTATGCTCATATACCATGTTACATAACATATAACTCAACTGATCAATAGAATGAAGTACTAGAAGCGCAGAAGTCGTCAGGTTCTCACAACTTTCGAGTTCGGATCGTGTTCGTGAGGTGAAAAGGTCGACTCGAGTTCAATCTTAGAGATTGTTGTGGCGAAACTCTTCCTTGATAAAATGTTAGGGTACCTTTGTAGCTTTCAAAAATATTTGTGGTTATTGTGTTTAGAGAATTTTATGTAGTAATCCGAAACGAAATAACCAAAAAAAAAAATTATAAAACACAAAAACCCGACTGAAAGACGGTTTTGTTAAATATATTATAATTATATTGGTTTTAACTTCTTGATTTTTTTCACTTTTTTATGATTTATCATTTCAAATTACCAACTTTAATCATTCGAAATGAAAAATGATAACACCAACACCAACACCAACGTCGCGAACTGCCTTTGGATTTACGACGTCGAATTTAAACTATGTTTAGATAATGCATTTAACACGTTAGGGCGTATAAACCATTCACAATTAACGACTATTTTTACGCCCTGAGTTAATGTAAATTATGGTCATTACATCATAACAAAACCAAAAAAAAAAAACATTCGGCTTTTACATTGAAAATTTACCTTTTGTAAGAGGCTATGACCGAAAATTTCTGGGTCGTATTAACCATTTTTGTGTGAATTTCTGCATTTCGTATATACAGATCGATAGAGAAAAAAATTCTGATAAAAATGGTATATATAACTCAATTTGGCCAAAATGGTTTATACGACCTTTCTACCCAAAGGTATCGATATGAAACCTACCTGTACCTTTTCAAATACCTTTTCAATGAAAACCCACTTATGATAGTTTGTCGGATTATTTTTTTTATCTTTCACAATATGGCGTCTGGCTGTCGCCATTTTGAATTTTGATTACTGTCATGTCTTTAAGACACTCACAAGATAAATCGATTGACGCAAGAATCATCAAAATTGGCCCACGCGTTAGATATCTAGAGCGCCACAATGGAATAACATACCGTACGTAACATAACGTACATAAGCTGATAAACACATTACCTGGGGCAGGCCTATGTTAAAAAGTGAATGTATTTCGTCTGAAGTGATAATAATGATGAATTTATTATGTTTATGTTTATTATGTTTATGTACCACAGTGCTCTGACATTTATTCAATTCAATAAATTGATGGTTAAAGTTATGTTGATGCTCGATCAACATAACTCTAACCATCAATTAATTATTATAACTAGAAAAAATGTGTGATGATATCCACAAACCCGCTGGACCTGACTTGTAGATTGCCGCCCGTTACGACTTCCCACTGCTGGGAGATCTCTTAGCAAGAGGACTCCCCTTGCTAAGAGATCTCCCAGCAGTGGGAAGTCAAGTTTGCGGAGAAAAGTTGGCAACAGCGTCAAGTCATCTCACCAATAAATATTCTGTCGTGAGAATGGAACGCAAATTCAGAAATTTCTCAGTAGCAGTCAAGGAATCTGGATTTGAGCCCGGTTGGTGGCAATAGGCTAGCCCCCTATTATTTTGACGACCCGAATAGCGCAGCGGTAGTGAGGCTGCCTTACGTTCTTAGGGTCCCGGGTTCGAATCCCGGTTGGAGCAAATGTTTGTGTGATGAGCGTGGACATTTGTTTCCGAGCCATGGATGTTTATATGTATAATAAGTATGTATTTACAAACAAAGAATATAGATCTATGTAGTATATCAACTATCTGGTGTCCACGACACGAGCCTCGTTGCTTAGTGTGGCACTAGATGGTGCTGGGTGGTAATGTCCAGCGATATTTATTATTATTATTATTATATGGGAATTTATACATAACTGGCGAAATGTGGGTGTACATTTTATGTAGGTACACCTCTGCCTTACCCGTTGGGGATTACAGGCGTGAAGTTAGATTATGTATGATAATGACAAGAGGAATTTGTCCAAAATTAGTTTTCAAGATTGTATTTTTACACGACCGAATGTGCCGTTGTAACTAAGCCTGAATACCTGAAGTAAATGCTAGACTTGCAAACTGAAAACCAAAAGTTGTAATTCCAACTGTGCAATAATATCTAGGCATCCATCTAATTCCCCCATCCCCATTGAAATATTATCAGACGACCAGAAATACGGCAAAGCGTCACCGTTATATGGTTGAAGTCGCACGAACCCAAAAGCGTTTTGCTTGGTCCACATTTGTTATGCGAACGGCCAGTCTGTGGAATTCACTGCGGCTTCACTGTTTCCCGATATTTATAATCTGGCTCTCTTTAAAGTTTGAGTGAATCGGTTTCTTCTAGCAAGCCTGCTTCACCCTAGGCCGTATCATCGCTTCACATCAGGCGAGTTTTCGCCAAACGGAAGCCTATTTAGTATTACAAAAAACACCATTAATTTGGCGTTTAGTGTTAGCCAAACCGGGCATAACAAGTGAAGCTGAAAAAAAGCATAGAAATACGAGTTTTTCGTCCAACTCTGGGTAATTATAGCTAAGCCCTGATTTAAAGAAGTCATGATGTAATCAAATCGCTTAAAGTTTAATTTAGCTAACAAAACAAACCAATAAGGAAACATTAATCTTAATTTAATTACATTTTTACATAATAATTGTTTTTTTTTTTTAGGTTAATTTCATATTCTAATGCTAGTCTGTGGCCTTAGCCTTAGCGTGGTGAAAACCGGTACTCACAACCAGTTCTCAGGGTTCTGTAGTTTCTGCTAATGTGGTCATCTCTGCCCGTCTAGTTTCTAAAGAGGTCGCGATGCTTGAATGCAACCTAATTCACTGGTAGTGAGGATGTCAAAGTTATTTATTTATTTGGTACACCAACAGCAATAGGTACATATAAATATAATAAAAATAAAAAAGCCTTTTATTTCTTGCTATTCATACATGATATTTTACTTAAAATAAACTATTTTCTATTATTATTACTTTAAAGTTTAAGTATTTAAAAGTATTTTTTAAATGTTGCTAATTGCAAGAACCCCTCTTCAGGTGAAGGCCTCCTCCATAGAATTCCGTTTGGTTCTGCCTTGTGCTTTCTGCATCCAATGTGGGCCGGCCGTTTCTCTTAGATCGTCATCCCATCTTGTGTACGGCAATACAGCAGTACATACTAAGAATTAATGTGAAAGAATAAAAATAACATAAAAGTGCTGATATGTATGCCTATTATAGGTATAGTATACGCAGCATTCACCATAAGACAACAACATATAATTTTTCAAATCTTAATAATAAATTTAAATATAAAATAAAATTAAAAAGTATAAAAAGTTTAAGTAAGATGCATGCTAAATCTATACCAATTTAGGTAGAGGGTCTAGACGGCTTTTTATCTTTTTTTTCTTGAATGCACTAACTGTTTTTGGTAACAAGTCAGAAAATTAAAATAAAATCAACGAACCGACATAGCTCGGTTACCATCCAGTTTTGACCGTTGGACTTAATTTGTTGATAATGACCTCTAATATAAACTCCTTTCAAGGAATAGTTCGAGTTACCCTGTAGATACCGCGACCGAACTTTCCTCGAGTGGAAATTGGCAAATCGAATTTTCAAATTTTATATGAGGCCTAGTGAAACCGATTTTTCGCCCCCGTCGGCACCTACATTGCAACTGTCATCGAAATAGATAGAGCCGTTTTCGAGAACGCGATTAAACCCTTAACGAAGCTGAAAGGCATTTGTTCTCCCCGTCATTGCGATCATTTTTTTGTTCGAGACCATACTTCCAGTTACGGGAGACATTGGGTGTCAAAGTTAAAACTATTTCACAAGTTCTTTTTAAACACAGTCATGTTTTTAATGAAAGATTTTTACTTTAAACACCTAACATGACCCTCGTACAATGCATCCACCAGCACGACGTTTTGTGTGCGTTACGATGAATTTCACTTCCCCTAAAAAGAAAGTCGTTTCCCAGCAATAATGTTTGCGTAAAGTTACTTAGTTTGATGTACAGAATGCTTGGTTGACGGCTTCGTGAAGAGCCTGTTTACAACCTTTATATGTTTAAAACCAACAGCGCCCATCTGCCTATGTCATAGAAGTGCTGGAAGATCCATGCAGCACTATAGATGATAATCACAAAATAATACCAGCCTACGCCTGTTCAAGATGGCTTGGCGATTTCAGACCTATATTTAATTATAAATCCAGGTTTTCTCGCGATGTTTTCCTTCACCAATAATGTCATTGATGTCCAAAATATACTTAGAAAGTACATATGGATTGCGAAAGTCACATTAGTACTTGCCCGGATTTGAACCCACAATCTCGTGCGTCTTCGCTCAATGAGAGCGAAGCGAGGCCTTAACCTCTGGGCTATCGCGACAGATAGAATATATTTTAATGATTAATTATGTCAGTGAAAATAAAGTTGATAATTAGGGCTACGTAGAAAGTGAACGGAGAAGAGTGTCCATGGAGTTTCTTGCCCGTTCATCTCCATAGAGATCTACGCTAGGGAATGGGCAACTACAGTACTTTCTCAAGTTATTATGCCTTGTGACTGGGACTGTAGCTTTGTTTTTTTTTTGTATTTTTGACATTCAAAAGTGCCCTAATGGTCTAATTGAAATAAATGGTTTGAGTTTAAGTTTGAACTTATACCTAGCCCTAGTTAGTCAACTTTTACACAATCCATCCATGATTTCTTTGGTCTACCTCTTTGCTTATCCGCATACATATTTTACACTTTAGAAAGTGGAGCTACAACGGAACGGCCGCAGGGTGTGGATGTTTGGAGCTGTGTCGCACCTCTGATCCTACCCTCTGTGCCCTGAAACATGCAAGTTTTGGGCAAACAAAACTTCTTTCGAGGATACAAACAAGAAGATTGCAAACTTGCCACAATGTTCTTCAAATCCTCATTACTCCATTCAGAGATACTGAGATTTAACAAAACATCATCTGCCTAGCCTTTTCAGAACTATGTTGGGATCGATTTCCAGTCTAATCCGATGCGGCTGAATACCAGTATTTAAAATGGAGCGACTGCCTATCTGACCTCCACCACCCAGTTAGTTCTGGGTAGTACGATACCCTTTTGGTGAGACTGATTGTCAGACTTCCGGGCCAGTGGCTACCTGTGAACTGTCAGAAATCAACAAATGACAGACGAGACCAACGGCTCAACGTGTTTTCCGAGGCACGGAGGAAACACGGTATGTAATGGGTTACCCATTTTCTAACCCAGGCACAAACATCGACGTCAGCGGCAGTTATTAAGCACGGTTTCCACCGCGAAAGAATAATGAGCCAAAAATGGCTAAGCGAAACGGACTTCGTTTTCATGAAAAAGGTTTGCGTTTCCAACAAGAGTTTAGTCGTCTGATTGCCACCACAAAAGAGAAATGAAACAAGAATGAGCAGAGCGAGCTCATTTTTACTCTTTTTGCCCGCTGAGTCATTTCTCTCTCTTTGTTGGTGGAAACACATGTGAACAGTTTTCTCTTGCGAGGTAAAATAAGTCATTAATGGGTCCGCTCCGCTTGTAGTGGTGGAAACCGGGCTTTATTTAGCCGCGAGCTCCTCTAAGATGTACCAAAAGAACAAAACAATACTTAGTACGCCCCTTGTGTCCCCGGACTACGGAACCTAGTATTTCCAATACGAGTCAGATCTGCAATAACATGTTCTCGATACACAGCACAGCCGTAGGCATAGATAATGGCCGTTGCGGTCATTGGCTTTACCTTATAGATTGAATGAACTTTATGTACGTGCTCTGTATAAATAATGATTTATGTGCTTGCTTGAGAAACCCCACCATCGTGTTTGACGTGTATGTAATTAGTCTGGGGAATTACCATGAAGGATTAGATAGACAAGTTCTAATAGGAGTATCTGGAAACTTAAAAGGAGTCACTGTACATCATTATCAACCACTTTTAGTAGGTATATATCCTACGACAGCATGAGAACAGCCCAGAAATCAGCAGCTACCATTTTTTTTTCCTGATTATTAATTTTAATAGGACATCGTGGACATCCCGCCTGATCACCACTAAGGGTTCTTACAGACGAGCAGCACGTTGCCAACGGCACAACTGCAAGCGTCGACGGCAGCCGTCGACAGGTGGCGACAGCTGCAGTTTATCTGCAGTTGGCAACGTGCCGCTTGTAAGCTTATTTTTGCTTGCACTCGCAACATAGAAACGCCCCGTTGACTTTGTATAGAAATAATGAAAGAAAGACAACGATCGGCCGAGGGCACTGACGACGCACACCAAACAAGAGTTCATTGTTATTTTGAGCGCCAAATTGACGCTTTCCTAATAGGCCTAAACTTTAAGGGGGCGTGGCTTGATTTAAGCGAAAAAAAATTGATCAGGCGGAAAAGACCACGACTGTACAGTCAGCTTCACGATGTGGTACCCTTTGGAAGCACGTACGTTCGAACCTACGGGTACGGGGTACTGGGGTACCTAACTGGGGTACCCAATTGATGCAGCCCACCGTACATTAGTTTGTACAATGACCCTTTTTAATTAACGCTTTTAATTACATCTTGTACCTGTAAAGCATTTTAAATGACACCTGCTATTAGGAGGCATAGCCATAAATAAGCCATGCAATGCAAAAAATCAAAGACATCAGCCACGGAGTCTGGAATTGCGCCCGGTTGATGCCAATAGGCCCCCTCATGCACCTCTGCCTTACTCTACGGGGTGTACAGGCGTGGCGCTATGTTATGTTATCAATACATGTGACGTCCACCCAGTAAAAAGGCTAGCGTGATGGAATACGGCCTATTCTCACAAAGAAAAGCCTGAATAAAGGTAGGGTAGGTCAAGAATAAAAAATCAAAGGTATAGGTACCTACAACAAGAATGTGTGTGGTATACAACCATTAAAAAACCCGACTACTGAAAAATAACGCTTTAATTAAAATGTCGAAATCGGTTAAAATGTAGCCAATGCTACCCGGGCCATGATAATGAATCGATTGACACCTTATTCATCAAAATCGGACGAATAGTTTAGATGCTATGGAGGAACATACGTAAATACAAACATACATAGACTGCTAAAATCATAACCCTTCCTTTTAAAGTCGTAGTTGGGTAAAAATAGCCACACTCATTTTGATTCCAAACACAGTAGTGCTAATAGTTCTAGATTTTTTGCCAGAGATTATGTTCATGCGTCTATAAGCACCCTTTCTTTATTCCATGATGAGCAAGCTTAACAAAAACAATCATGCCATTGTTTGCACCGACTATAGAAGTAGTACGCTTTCGTTCTAAGAAAATTTCAATCTTTCACACTGTTTTACATGCATTTCGAACTTAATCTCACCGTAATACAGTGCATTATAAAACGTTTTGCGTATCCCGCTGGCCTTAAAGACATAAAAATTACTTTTTTTCTGCGTACGAAAGACGGAAGTTAATATTTTTTTCACTTTTATCGTGAATACCTAATGATATGGACACAATTGCGTTTCTTTAGACATGCGTTTTACTGATGAGACTATAATGGTTCTTGCAGTTCAGCGTTTATCTACAAGGTGTAAACGGACCTTTCACTAAACCGTCAAAGCATTTTGTTGGTACATCAAATGCAAAAATGATTGCTGCGAAACCTTTTTATGGGATGAAAAACTGTGATACAGTTTAAGGTAGAGCTGATTCAATCCATGGTCCGGAGCGAGACGGAATGGGACGCCGTCACCTCCTTCTGCGAAGCAGTCATGCTAGCGAAGGAGGTGGCGGAACGTGAGAGGGAGAGAACCTCACGTCCCGACCGCCGCGGGAGACGCCCCGGGCGTTGGGGGCCACGTGGTGGCTCCCGGCCATCGTAGGAGCGGGCCTGTGGACGGTGATCTATGGGCTAGCTCGCCTACCGTCCGTCTCATGACGACAGGCCGTGTTGACGGCGCGATCGTTTTCCACGCGCGCCTCAAAAGAGTCAGCAAAAGGAAGCAAAAAAAAAAAATTAAAAAAAAAATGAAGCGGTCCGCAAGGGCCGACGCCTGCCGAGGCTGCGGGACTATTCGAAAGAGATACCGTGGCCCCGGAACACAAAGGGCGATGAAGGAACATGGATGGGTTTTAGTCAGTAAGAGTCTGACACTCCCTCCTGCTCCGCCCAGAGCGGGAGGAGTCATTTGATGTTTTCTAATATCCAAAAAAAAAACAAGCAACCACTTCATCTTAGTCACTGTGTAGGATTTATTCTAAGGATTTTGTATTTGGTATATAATTATCCAACACCCTAGTTCAACGACTATTACTGCTAAACTAATAAAGTTATCTTAACCGCTTTAATTTTCCTTTAAAGTTCATGAAATGCACTATCATCTTGATTTTTCAAGCCAGCTGTTTAGTTTTAAAGGGGGGGGGGGGGACGCCCTACTGGGACTACACTTTAAAGTTTAATACTTCGTAAACGGAGCATTAAATCGAATTATTAGTATAAGCAACCCCATAAAGTCATTTTAAAAGACCTATTCAGTGATACCCCACAATATGGGGTAGACGACGCTACCCTTAAAAAATATTTTCCATAATTTTATGCTAGTACTTTGTCGACGTTATTATATATACAGGGTGTTAAAGTAGTCGCGTGCCATAGCTTAGGGGTGGGTTCAGTATCGATAAAGGAACCCGTATAAAATGAAAAAAAATCAAAAAAAAAAATCCTTAAAAAAAATAAAAACAAAAAAAATATTGCAAGATCAACCTTTTACCTTTTTTAATTTATTTACCTACTAACTTCAAACAGCAAAATAAAATAATTTTAATTCTAAACGATTGCTTTCATTGATTCAATTTCTTTTTTGTTTTTTTTTATTTATTTTTTTGATTTTTTTATTATTTTTTTCGGATTCTTTTATCGATACTGAACCCACTCCTAAGCTATGGCACGCGACTACTTTAACACCCTGTATACACACCTCTACAAAAGTACAGCTGTCTAGTACTAACGGTCTCTTAGTAAAACCTCGGACAGACAGACAGACAGACCGACAGACAGACAAACGGACATCATGACGAAACTATAAGGGTTCCTTGTCAGGACTACGGAACCCTAAAAAATATCGCAGTGACAGAGAGAACAAGTACCCACTATAGCGATCCTTTTGATGATGACGCCATCTAGCCGGTTTAACCCAGAGCGACTGCATTCGATGGCTTCTTGGAATGATAGTCACCCAAGGGCCAAGATACAGCCTTGTTTAATCTTGCTTAAATTAGGGTAGGTAGCTGTATTCTTTTCACGTAGACATGGGTATGCCCAATTTTAAATTCCAATTTGGGGCCAAGCATACTTACATACTTTATTGCAATTTTTTTTAATTGCATCTGACCGTCAAGCTAGGTACTCAATGGTTTGACATTTGCTTAGACTATCAAGAGCGCGAACAGTGGCGAAATGGCGATTTAGAACGTCCAAACCAAATGTAGTATGAAAGTCTGAATGCCGCGATCTGCCGATACTTAGAGTTCCAAAGAACTTCCAAAGAAGAAGTGATGTTATCAAGAATGTGGCGGAATTTAGCATTGCATAACATAACGTATTTCAATAAACTCTGCACGTATATTTATTTGCCGACTGTCCCAAGCATCTGTTAATAGATAACTAGGGTATCGGACCGGAATATCTCAGATTTTTTTACATAATTAGTGGTTACAGCAGAAGCTAATCAAAACGTGCAAAAAGAATCCAAAGAAAAACAAAAGTAATACAGGAATAAAAATACCAAGGTTTGGTTGTTTTATAGTAACCAAAAAATATAAGAATCGCTAATTAAACTTGCCAAATAATTTGCCACCAGGATATGCATACAAATAGTATATAAATAACTGTAAGTACTCTATAAATAAGGATTAATAACAAACGATTTCTAAACAAAGAACCCGATTCTACCGATTAGGACTGGCGTGTGACATTATTGGTGAAAGTTAAGTGGACCGGACCGCAGCCTGGTTCCGATCGACATTTTCGTACGTGGACCGCACTCGGTGATGTAAACCTTATTTTTATCACCAACTTTTTTTATCCGACTACGGCGAAGCCAAAATGAAGGTTTATGATTTTAGCAATCTATCTAAGTATTTAAAATAATAAATAACATTTATACAAAAAAATTAGGTATGTTTGTATTTACGCATGTTCCTCCGTAGTGCCTAAACTATTTATCCGATTTGATGAATAAGGTGTCAATCGATTCGTTATTAAGGCCCGGGTAACATACGCTACATTTTAACCGACTTCAACAATAGGAGGAGTCGGCTTTACCTTGTAAACCCCGAATTTAATTAGAGCGTGATTTTTCAATTATTCGGTTTTTTTTTGTTGTAAGTAGTAATTATTATACTTATATATTTTTTTTATATTTTATATGTTTTTTATAAGATATATTTAAAAATGTAAATAATAAGATGCTTAGCATCTTATTATTTACATTTTTAAATATATTATGAATAAAGGAGATAATAATACCACACAAACTCTTGTTTTTCAGAAGAAATGAGATGGCATTATTTAAATCCGGTCAGTGTTTTAAATGACGACATACTTTAGCGCCATGGCCTGTTTTCATATTAAGCTAGCGGATGCTGCAAATCTGGCTGTAAATTTATGGATCAAATGTGTCAAAAGGCCCCAGGCGCGAAAGTGCCTAAGAAGCCGATTCCTGCTTGCTTCCTTTTGGGAAAAGGCACTCTACGTAGTGTCTAGATATCTACTGTAGTCAAGTAGTATATTACATACATATTATTATCTGTGGGTAATCACATCACAGTACACACATTTAATACATCATAGGATTGAAAACATTACAAAAGCGTAGCGCCAGGGTGTCAGTATTTAGAAAATTATTCTCCTTTTTTTTTTCTTCGGCCTCTCCCGACACAATTTTCCATTTCGCCACTGAAAGGCCCTGACCCCATACTGCTACTGTTAGCCTGCGTCATCCCACTGCTGGCAAAGGCCTCTCCCCATGACTTCCAGTTGTTTCTATCCAGGGTTAATGTGGACCACTGGTCGCTGTTTTCGTCCAGCTCGTCCCGCCATCTTCTACGAGGCCATATAACCACGAATGTTTCCTGATAGTAGGACTCAAGATTTAACTTAAATATCACACCTGTATTTGTCGAAGGGTTAAGAGGCACACCCACATCGCTAGTTACGTTTTACTATTATACAGGGTGGACGGGACACTGACGCATAAACGCATACCACGTATTCAGTATACATAATTTTGGACCCCCCCACATAGAAAGAAAAAAAAACAGCCTTTCCTACAAAAGTACACCTATGCGGTCAAAATTTATGGAGTAGCTGTCTTTTAGGGTTCCGTACCCAAAGGGTAAAAACGGGACCCTATTACTAAGACTCCACTGTCCGTCTGTCTGTCTGTCTTTCGTCACCAGTATCTCATGATCCGTGATAGCCAGACAACTCAAATTTTCACAGATGATGTATTTCTGTTGCCGCTATAACAACAAATACTAAAAACAGAATAAAATAAATATTTAAGTGGGGCTCCCATTCCAACAATCGTGATTTTTTTCAGATAATGGTACGGATCCCTTCGTGCGCGAGTCCGACTCGATCAGTCTAGCAAATCAGCCAAAACATTCCGTCTGTAGGGTGCGGGGCAGCGCCAACAGCATCCTGTCTATGATTGCAAGTAGGCTTGATTGTGCGTTTGTGAACCACTGCTGCAAGGTTTCAGCTGGGCCTGCCACCTTGCAGCAATGATATCACAAGCTAAACTTATATTGTCACTTACGGGATATCTTCCGTGATTATTATTTATTTGGAGCTCCCGATATTTCGACACTGCTGCAAGCGCCATGATCGCGGGTTGACTGGAGAATGCGGGTGGATGGAAAACCACCCGCAAACCGTGAAACCGTGAAAGCTTAAAACAGTGTTTGATATCACAACCTGTTTTCTGTTTTGTCTTGTTGCTCGAAATAAATAATTTAATCATAATTAACATAGCTGGCCACGGATAGTAACAACAGTATAGGTAATGGAATTTTAAAGTTATTCTGGGAGCGTTCGGCTAACGGTACAATCCCGGTAGAGAGTTTTGTCTAGTCAAGCAGTACAGGCTAGGTATCTGCGGTTAACCACAACACATTTCTGAGTGTTCACCAGGTGACAGTATACCTTTTGACATACTTTTTTCGTTACAGTACAATGTTCTTGTTTAGTGTGGAATCCTGAGTGTAACACGTGTGAAAAAAAAAATCTTGCCGTGGTAGGTACTACTGAATCACTTGGTAGTTCTACGGGTTTTTTTTTACCCGTGGTACTAGGTACTGATAGTAATACTGGGCTGGCAGTCTCGACAGAGTTAACGACATTATCGTTAACTTTCGATCGCTAAAATAACAATCAAAAAAACAGTTGCAATAACGTTGCTTGCGGGAAATGCATCTTGGATGTAGAGGCTTGCGTTACTCGCAAGCATCATTATTGCAACCGAATTTATTAGTTAGTAATTAGCAATCAAAAGTTAGCGATTTTGTCGTTATCTCTGTCGAGACTGCCGGCTCTGGTCAACAAACGGACTTGTGTTAGAAAGATTTAAAAAAGCTAATAGGCCATGGTTTTAAGTCTTAGTTGCAAAAAAACTAGGTCTTTTTTTGCTACCTTTTCAAAATATCATACCATAAAAATAAAGTACAACAACTTCTAAGTTGTGGTTGGTTACTTATTCAATTAGCATAAATATTGATTAAAACTACTAACACAGTGGATTATATTATCATCATGGGTAAAACCGATACATTTTTTTGTTCCTACTACGCTACCTGTAGGTAGTCAATTCAAGTTTAAATAATTACGAATCGAATCAAGAAAATTAAATCATTTTGTGGTGTGGATTTTTTTTTTGTGGTATAGGTATTTATTAATCTTTTGACTTTTAATTGCGTTGCGGTTTTGTGAGACGACAACGTGATGGGATTAACTTAATTTATTTAGTATTATATTATTAATACTAGCGACCCGCCCGGCTTCGCACGTATGCAATGTAGCATTTACATTTATACCTTCCTCTTGAATCACTCTATCTATTGCTTTAAAATCCGTTGCGTAGTTTAAAATATCTAAGCGTACAAACAGTGGAAGCGACTTTGTTTTGTACTATGTAAAGATTAATACTAAATAGTGCCTCATAGACCAGCTAGACGGGGACGCTCCTGGGCGGAGCAGGAGGGAGTGTCAGACTTTTACTGACTAAAACCCATCCATGTTCCTTCATCGCCCTTTGTGTTCCGGGGCCACGGTATCTCTTTCGAACAGTCCCGCAGCCCCGGCAGGCTTCGGCCCTTGCGGACCCCTTCCTTTTACAGCGGGACGCCTTGGATGGCTTCCTCACAAATTAGCTCGAAGAGGTGCAACACCGAGAGAGGTGGAAAGGAATAAGGGGAGGCCTTTACCCCGAAGCGAGGAAGTACATCATCATCATCTGCCTAGCCCTTTCCCAAATGTTGGGGTCGGCTTCCAGTCTAACCGAATGCAGCTGAATACCAGTATTTTACATGGAGCGACTGCCTATCTAACCTCCACAACCCAGTTAGTACTGGTTAATACGATACCCCTTAGTAAGACTGGTTGTCAGGCTTTTTGAGCCAAGTGGGAAAGTACAAACTTAAAAAAAGTGACCGCTAATTATAATGTTCTTGAAATTCTTCGACATTAATATAGGTAATTAATTATAGGTATTAATTATAGGTATATAATTACATGATAAAACTGTCGGGATAAATAGGAAAAAGCTAAGATGAACAAGATACCGTACGATAAATATTTACTTTTTGTTACCACGCGTTTTCAACGCTTCTTCAACACTTTCAATTATTTAACAGTACTTTACAAGTCGCTCGCTAGACGACACTGTGTCGCACAGTGTTACTATCATCGAACAACATTGTACTAAAGTATTGTAACACAATGTTTCATTTAAAACACGCAGACTAGGAGTACGTGCGTGATGGAGGAAAGTGTTTAATAGAAGAGTCAATTCACACATCTTCAGTTATTTATTATGGCTATAAATATTTGTTGATTTATTCGAAATTGTCTTTGGACCGACTATAGACAGAAAGATGACAAATTAACAATGTTTTAACAGTATGGCCACTCAAAGTGTGCTGCAGTTCAAGGTGGCGCTTCTTGTCAAGAAAAAATGCATCGATATGTCAAACTTGGTACCTATTATTTTAGTTATGTGTTTTTCCACCTGTACAGATAAGTTGGCTGAAGTGTAGTTATTAATCATCATAATAATTTACTACAGATCACACCCACACACACACTCATACACACAAACACTTCACACACACACACACACACACACACTCCCACAAAAACACACTCATAAACAAAAAAACTAAACACACACACTCCCACACACACACCCTCTTACTCCTTCACACTTCTGCACTAAAGGCATCGGAGTAACCATCAAATCGTTATCATTGTCATTGGATAACTTCAAATTAAAACTAATAAGCTCTAATGATACGGATGAAGAGAAATTAATAAGCTTGGAGACGAAGCAGATCTAATAAAACAAAGGATGTTATTACTAAGAAGATGGGTGATTGAGATGCACTTAGGGAAGAAAACAAAGAACCTATGTATACCTAGGTACATCTATTATGCTGTCCTTGGCCTTCTTAAGGGGACTACAGGAGCTAAACGCGAGTTTTATAATGCAAAAAAGCATATGAATCACTACAATAAACAAAACCAGAAAAATATATGATATACTTCAGGATATATGCTAGTATGATAGCGTTTTGAAAACATAATCCACTAATTTTTCTCGATAAAAAAAATCACGAACTTATCGCAAAAAAAATCTTTTAACGAGTAAAAACCATACTAAAATACATGCGATCATTCTGATTTTTTGGCAAATAATTCTACAAGCAACATATTAGCATGATAGTGTTTTATTTTTTAGTCCAATCAATTATTTTTTTGTAAATCGCAAAAAACCACTCATTTCGCACTATTCGGCAGTGACTGACGTAACAACCACTTTGTAGTGCAAGCTGATTTTAACTTTATTCTAACAGTACCTTTTCAAACGTAGTTTGAACCACCACAATTAGAATTGCTAATTTAGCTCCTGTAGTCGCCTTAAATTGTATCATTTAATTGTACTTATGTGTGATGTGCTATATGTCTTTTGTGTCCCTAAATAAATTGTTTATCTATCTATCTATCATACGTGGGGTCTGGGTTTGGATGACCCAACCCCACGTAAATGGGCCAAGAGCAGCTTGAAAAATAATGAAAATATTTAAAAGTGAAGTTTTGGTCGAAGTTGTCCAGAAAATCTTGAAAACTTCTGTTTCCTTAAAACAATTCAAGTTGAGCCCGATAGAATCAATTTTTTATGCACAAATCACCAATTGCACCGCCCATTTTAAGGAATGCACCGAATTAGATACCAATCTCCCAATATAACAACTGAACCATTTTCACAGCGTCATGGAAGTATGTATTATACTTTTTTTATTTTCACATCACGGTCTACCACAAAACTATCGTACGTGAGGCCTGGATTTCAATTGATAGGTACTCTTTAAAAAATATTCTACGTGTCTGAAAAAGCATTCCATTCACATTCAAAGGTACTTATTGATCTTTTACGGCCTCAATATAAAACCTAATAAGAGTGATCTCCTGAATGTTAGTTAGTAGTTGTTAACTTAAGAGGGCTATAAAATTTTTCCTTGTATTTGGGTATTTAAGATAAGATTTAAGAGTCTAGCACTCAAATACAAGAAAAAAAAAGATTTTTATTTAAAGCGCTCTTTATAGAAATAATCAAAATTTCTAGGGCATATTTTTTAAAATTTTGTGGCCATAACTAAACCATAATCACACATCAAAAATCTCAGTTTAGATTAGAAAGTTTGATTATTTCTGGAGCGCTTTTTTCGTGTATTTGAGTGCTAGACTCATAAAACACTCAAAAACAAGAAAAACTGTAATAGCCCTCCTAAAGGCAAAACTAGTCAGTGAAGTTTGGTTTTCAAAAATCGGATCGTTAAACTGAATTCTGGAAAGGATTTTTTTTGTTAACCTGTTTGAGTGTCCCACTGCTAGACAAAGGCCTCCTCTTTCTACTCCCAACCTCTCTGTCCTGTGCGATATCTGGCAATGTTCGCCCCGCAAACGAGATCAGATGGCGATCGTCACAACACCTTCGCCAATCAAATGAAAGGAAATTACACAATCAAAATAAATTAATATTTAACTAACTTCTGATGAGAAGGTTGTTGAGGATACGAGATACTTACCTAGGTATCTACTAAAATCTCAGACACCTATAAATACTACCTATTTTGACGGGAAAACCTTTCTTGTAGTTAAATCCCTATAACCTATGATTCAATGAAGGCCAGTAGGTAGCGTAAAACTTATTACAAATATCAACAAGAATGTGTGTTAAATTACCACTAAAAACTCGATACCAAATAAAATGTCTATAATTACGAATCGATTGACACCTTACTCATCAAAATCGGATGAATAGTTTAAGCGCTACAGTGGAACATACGTTAATACAAACATACATAGGTACATACATACATAGGTACATACATACATAGGTACATACATACATACATAGACTGCTAAAATCATAACCCTTCCTTTTGGATTCGCCGTAGTTGGGAAAAAAATATACTGTCAATTCGATTTTAACGAGAGCTTTGACAAGTTAAACAAAAGTTAAGTTAAGTTTGACCAGTAACTACTGTCAATTTATTGCCACCGTTAACGTGTGCGTTTAAAAGCGTTAATGTTTTCCCTCTTGTCTGTAATTAACTTTAAATGACAGTTTGAGTTTTCGTGCTATTAGTATTATTTACATTGTAGACAATTGACGAACGAGGGACGAACTGGACAAGTTCCGTCCGAACTGGAAGGAGGACGCGCGGGTTCGCGAGAAGTAGAAGGAGTTGAGAGTTGAGGCCTTTGCCCAAGAGTGGGACAGAGCAGGATAGAAAAAAAAATGAAAAAAAATATTGACACACAAAATGAAGAAGCATAGACAAAAGTTTTTTTTTCTGTCTTTGAATGGTTGACAATGAAATTGATGGTTCTTTACTTGGTCAATGTTACTCAGTTTTTCCATCAGGAATTTCTCAGTAGCCGCCATGGAGAATAGCTGTTGGCCCAGTTGATAGCAATAGTCTCGCCCACTGTTAGATACACCTCTGCCATCCCTACGGGGATTACAGGCGTAATATTAGGTAATGTTTAAAAGCTCTACGACAAATAATTCGCGGTTTTTTTTACAAAAGTTCACAAAAAAGTACATTATTAGCGGATGTAGACTTGCACTTTACCAGTATTTTTTTCTTCTTTCTTTATGGTCGGAAAACATCGCATTTCTATTTAGAAAAGGCTGTCAAATTCTTTTGTGTGTTATTAATTAATACGGAACAAATAGGTTTTTTTATGTTTTCGTGCAATAATTAATAACAACACTTTAATGGCTAATGACACGATAAATAGCCTGTTTAGGAAATAAATCATTAGTTTCTTGTACGATTGGCATTTTTATTAATTTCCTTTTCCGTACCGACAGCAAAACAGCATGAAATTATTGAGGAAAGATATTTTATAAGAATAGAACTTTACGTGGCGATTTATGTGCTTTGACTGCCAACTGGAGAAGGTAGCAAGAATATGGAGACTGGCTATTGAAGACGAAGGATGAAGTGTTGGGGAACAACTAGAGCGAGGCTTAAGTTTTTCAACTAACTGTCCCAAAGAATGCGCTTAAGGTGCTCTTACACGGGCAATTTTTTGAGCAATAATTGCTTGGCAACACTAATAGATCATTCCGGGTCAATTCAAAATCTGGAGCAACAACATTAAAATGCGGCAATTGTTTCGGGAATTTATTGTTTCTATTTGCTCCACATATTACACATTTCTCAATGTCGCCATTATGAATTGCCTAATATCCAATCGGTTTTGGAAATTTTAGTCAATTTTCTTTCTATCTCGTCGTTTGTGAATATCCGCAACATCCCTGGTTTTTACGTATAAATACGTCTCGCTTTTTCAAGAGGAACCGGTCGGCGGCACGGCGCGGCGGGCGCGGCGGCTAGTTTTTTAAGTTGCTCCATATTGCATGCTATTGTGTGGGCGTTATATCTCTGGCAACAGGTTGCTATATATTGCCATTGCCCTAAATGGATGTATGTAGCCGTGTCGTCATAATTGACGAGAATTGACCAGGATTGAGCAATTTAAGTTACCCGTGTACACCCACTTTTACACCGATGTTTTCGGCGAAGTATGTCGTTATACGAAAAAGGCTGAAATAATCAAACTTTGCTTTCGCATTGGCGAAACAGTCATTGCAAAGCACAATCATCGTATAATGATCCCACTGCTGGGACGCATACCTTCTCTCTATGAGAGGGGGAGTTTGTTGTTTAAAAGTGACGAGAGAGAAATAGAGATTTCAACATGTATGTGAATGTTTCGACAGTTCGAAAGCACAAGTACTTAAATCGATAAATTGATAGATAAGTGACAACCGGACGTTTTATCCTTCATTGTCACTAGTACCATTAACAGTTCAATGATGGAACTAGTGTTGTTTTTTTTAATCACTAGTTCCATTTTGAAAGAATCTGAAAATAATGGAACTAGTTACGGCCATTTTCAATTACTTACTCACATCAGGTATCGGTAGGTTGCTATCTCTGTCTGTTTGACATTTAGCTTACGGTCAGTAAGCTAAAAGGTTAGAAACAAAACGTCACCGATAAGCTTTCTTTTATTTTTCTATGAATCAAGTAACAGGGTAGGTGACGCGGATAGAATATTTCAAGCTAACTTTGTTTACAGAAACACCGATAACTACGAGACGTGGCATATTGGACACTTTAACGTGCCCATCTTGCTACATTGTTCTCACATAATATACCATCTCAACATGAATGTTGTAACCAAGATTTGTAACAATATTTTGATTTAAAAGAGTGTCCATGGAGTTTCTTGCCCGTTCTTCTCCATAGAGATCTACGCTAGGGAATGGGCACCTTCAGTACTTTCACAGTTTTTATGTGTTGTGACTGGGACTGTAGCTACATTTAATTTTCATCTTTGTTTCGACAGTTCAAAAGTGCCTGTAACTAGCTTACTAGAAATAATATGCTTTGATTTTGATGATGATTTTGATTAACTGACAGTTATACCTTTTTTTTTTTCGGTTGGGAAATCATCAAATGACTCCTCCCGCTCTGGGCGGAGCAGGAGGTAGTGTCAGACTTTTACTGACTAAAACCCATCCATGTTCCTTCATCGCTCTTTGTGTTCCGGGGCCACGGTATCTCTTTCGAATAGTCCCGCAGCCCCGGCAGGCTTCGCCCCTTGCGGACCCCTTCCCTATTGCTGACTCTCTTTGAGGCGCGCGTGGAACACGAACGCGCCGTCGACACGGCCTGTCCTCATGAGACGGACGGACGGCGAGCTAGCCCATAGCTCCCCGTCCACAGGCCCGCGCCTACGGTGGCCGGAAGCCACCACGTGGCCCCCGACGCCCGGGGCGTCTCCCGCGGCGGCCGGGACGTGAGGATATCTCCCTCTCACGTTCCGCCACCTCCTTCGCTAGCATGACTGCTTCGCAGAAGGAGGTGACGGCGTCCCATTCCGTCTCGCTCCGGACCATGGCACGAACCAGGGCCGGAAGCGAGAGGTCGCCGCCGCCAATCGCCACCTCGAGGACACGGCGGTGCTCCACCCAAGCAGGGCACACCTCCACCGTGTGCTCCACCGTGTCCTCCGGTCGATCCTCACAATGGAAACACCCGGGCGTCTCCTCCCGCCCGATTCGGTGCAGGAACTTACCGAAACATCCGTGTCCGGTAAGAACCTGCGTCAGGCGGAAGGTGAGGACGCCGTGGCGTCTCTCCAGCCACTCCTCAAAGAGGGGACTTATCGCCACTATTGTGGCGTGCCCTGCACGGGGTTGCGATAGTCGCTCTCTCCATGTCGCCATGAGATCCCGCCGGAAGTCCGTCCGCTGAGCGACAATTTGCCGCGGCAACTGACAGTGATACCTAAGTTACAGAAAACGGGCCTTAGAGAAACTGGTACTGCATGTCACAATTTTTAAGGTACATAGGTTCAACTAAGTACACTATAAAAAGGCGAGTTTAATTTCTTAAGCGCACATATTACCAGAGTTATTAAAATTGCTGGCTATTGCTGTAACTAGCACAACCCCATGTACCCAAGTAGCGGTTAATGGTTATGTGTCACCTTTCAGCTCTTAAATGAGTGAACATGGTTTTTTTGTATTGGTTTACAAGCCGTTTACACGTTACGACTTTTTGTTCTATATACCACCGCTTTCGATTGGGTAGACTGATGAACTATGAATTATGTTACAGAAGACGTTCTGCGTCGCATAAAGCAAATAAGTGCATCTAGCAAAAGCAAGGAGATAGATGTGTAGCGGCATAGTACAGTCAACCAACCAAATAAGTAACCAGGGTCGAAATATATAGGTACCTAGTTGAAGTATTCTTAGAAACCGATGGATGTTTTCGAATGAAATTAAATTAAATTGATAGAATATAATTAAATATGGTCTGAAGAAGTGAAATAGTTTCTAAAAAACTGCAACTATATCTGACGACCGGGTTACATATTCATTTTGTTGATCGTACATAAAGTACTACAGCGCCATCTATGATGCAAATGAAGAACTGACATAAAAATACTGACTAGCGCTATTATAAAAATGCGTCAACAACTGTCAAGCAGTAGGCCAGCAGACACAACCCGTCTGGTCGCAGAATCCTCCCATTTCTAAGGGGGATTAAGAACTTTACACCTTTATGTTCCTTATCCATAGCCCTAAAAATAAAATACATTTTTTTTCAGACCCAAAGCGCTTTTTCGCACAGACGCTAATCGAAACAGCCATGTCATTAAATGAGTCGAAATCGAGTGCAACGCCAAAAGCAATTTGCGTTGCCATTAAATTGGGTATTCTTGATGAGATGTGAAAGTTTATTTCTCGTGCAGGAGTTGTAAATAAAGATAACAATCATTATTTAGGTAGTGGTTATATTGGTCACTAGTTGTTGCCCGCGACTTTACTTCCCTAGCTGAATCAGATTTTGCTAAATTTTGTTTGCCCGTACCTACTCTATTCCTTTCTTTAAAATAAAAGTAGCATATTATGTTACTCTTTATAACATTAGCTATCTGCCAGTAAGTCCCGTCAATCGAAAATCGGTACAGCCGTTTCGTACATTAGTCGGAACAAACAGACAGCCAAAATTAAAAACAAATTACATTTATGTAAAAATGTTTATGGTAAACATTTGCGAAAGTGTTCCGAAATTATATATTGAAAAGACAAGATGGCACGGATCGCTCTAATTTTGGTCACGTGGCAAAAGACCCATAAACGTAGACGAATATTGAATTTGAATTTGGAATGTCTTGGGATTATCGCGTCCCGGAACGTAAAGTGTAAACCGGCTGCCGCGGTGTCTAGAATGCGTGCTAGGCTGGCAGATATCTAGGCGGTGAGATCTTTGAGTCGTGTCATGATCTTTGCCACCAACAGACCTACATACGCAGACAATGTAGGTACAACGTACTTAGTCTGGTGTTCGCGAAATGTGAGATGTTGATGAAACGACTTTTTGACTTGGTCATACTTTTTTTTTGTTGTAATTTTTGGTGTCTAGTTCGACAAAAACTAAGTACTTACTATAGAACTATTTTGAGATAAGTTCCGCGGTATCCATAGTTTTTTTTTAAGCTTTGCCCCTCCATAAGTATTGTATCTCCATAAATATTATCGTGGGTGCGTTTACAAACATGTAAACTGACATACACAAACATCCAGACCCGGAACAACTATTAGGCCATACAAATATGTATTTGTTCCGTGCGGGAATCGATCCACGACACGCCGACCTGCGCCAACCGTGTAAGAAAAAGGAAGAGGAAGGTAAACGATGGACCGGTGCGGTTAGTTGTGTGATATTTTAAAAAGAGAGGTAAGAGATAATCACTAGCTATTCAAGAATAAGTCATATTGAGGCTGACCCCAAATAAATTACCATGCTAGCAGGAAGATGATAAATTGATTGACATCAAATAGGTACCAGACAAATGAAAGTTTCTACATAAAAGGAAACGTCGAATGACACACATGTTAGAAGTAATAAATTATACAAACTAGACATCAAAATAGGAGTCTCACTTTCATCTTTGTATAAGACAAGACATTAACAACGCCTTATTCGAAGTACCTGTCCCGCTTTCAATAATGACATTGCAGCAAATAAACATTGTGGTTATCACGTCACCGCGCATACATGCAGAAAAATTAACATGAAATCAGATTCCTTTTCACCAGGCGGCCCAATATGCTTAACTGTAAAGTATTTCTTCGCGAGCGGTCGTCGCGGGTTTTAAGACAGTTATCCATATAGTCATTGGCTTGACACACAATAGTGTCGGGCTCGCAGTGCGCGGCCGCCGTCATTCGCCCGTGCGCCAACATTCCGTTAGCAGCTTGCAAGTCTCTTCACTTTTCAACGCAAGTCGGTCAGAAACAATTCTAAATAATGCAAAAACGTTTTTAATATAAATTTAATTCGGACTAATAAAAGTGAACGCATCCTAATTTGACGTTTAATTCGGCGGGAGTTTGAAACAAAATGGCGCGTGTATTTTTCGTGGTTTTTGCGCTGATTCTGGTGCTGTCTCCGTGTGAGATGAGGAGAAGGAAGATTAAGGATTATCCCACGGATAAGCAGCTGACTTTGCAGAGGAAAGAAACTACGCCAGTAGATTTCACAAGACTTGTGGTGATGAGAATGGTGTATGGTTTCGCAAAAGTTCTTGGCTTTGAAGAGCCAATCGGTGAAGTGATGAACGGTGCTTTCGTACCCCCTGGGGCGGACGATGATGATGATTTCGATGATGATGATGGTGATGACTTCTTTGACGATTATTAATTTTAAGTGTGTAAACGTGCATATTTTCGATACCAAATAACTCGCATTTACCCAGTTATGTCTTATTGTAAATTATTTTTTAACTTATTTACTTAAATTATTTATTGCAGAGTAGATACTTAGGTACTTATTAATTTATTTTAGCCTTAGAATAAAAAGTACAGAACACAAATTGTTAGATTTTGTAAAATTGCCCGAATATCAATGGACGATTTAGTACTTACCTTTTTGTTTAACTTTTTATGTATTTTGGCACAAAGGTTTTCGTTTTATTGTTGGTTATTGTTGTTGGTTTTATAGTTGGTTGGACACGCTTGCGTCTTGGACGTTGGATGACTATTAAAACCCTCTTATATCAATAGGTTGCTTGTGACTGTACCTACATAATGTCGAACGAAGATAAGTTTATATTGACGACAATGTCTGAGGGCAGTGTTCGTGGTTTCTGAATATATCTAAGAAAGGTTCGTTCTATTATTCTCTTTTCTCGCAAAAATTGTACTTATTTGTGGTCATTATATTTTGGCGTTGCCCTATTCGTGCGAATTGCCACTTTTTGATAGGTAATAATTAAACATAAGAATCGATTACCTAAATGATAAAATATTAAGATAATATTGTATATTATTTTATTAAATGAAAATTTGGGAATGGAAAGGAGATTAGTTGTTAAATAAAAATAATATTTAAGATTTTACCATGTCTGTGACGTTCTAGTTCCTGCCGACCGACCCGCATGGGAAAAAGGCATGGGTCTTCTCTATTTTAAATCCTGTTTCAAGGGCTTACCTTAATTCGTAAAATTGACGGTTTAATGGCTTTGGCTGAAAACTATTTGCATTTTTCATTGTTTTAAAAGTTTCCCCGCAAAATAATAACTCTCAGATAAACCTAATTGTCAATGTCTTTTTTGGAAATATAATACGGTTTTTCTTTCCTTTATTTTTGTTTTATAAGGGTTCCATACCCAAAGGGTAAAACCGGGACCCTATTAATAAGACTCCACTGTCCGTCCGTCTGTCTGTCACCAGGCTGCATCTCATGAACCATGATAGCTATGACAGTTGAAATTTTCACAGATTATGTATTTCTGTTGCCGCTATAACAACAAATAAAATTAATAAACTAAAAACAGAATAAAATTACTACTTATTAAAGGGGGGCTCCCATACAACAAACGTGTTTTTTTTTGCCGTTTTGTCTAATGTACGTGTAACGTGTTGTACCTATAAATAATGGTACAAAACCCTTCGTGCGCGAGTCCGATTCACACTTGGCCGGTTTTTATTATTATTTTCTTTTATTGTACTTGTTTTTTTACGTAAGTAGTTTAATCCTATTAACGTTGTACCTGGTAGTTACTAGTTTATTTATTTCTGCTCAATTGTCTAAGTACGTATAAGTACGTTCATTGTAAATAATAATAATTTATTATAAAATTTATCACGTGTTTTATTTTTGAATTTGACATGGTCGCTACTTATACACTATTCTTATTTATCATTATTTATTTTGAGTTCCCGATATTTCGATGAACGCGGATAAACTACCTAAGTACCATAAGTATCATTATTATTTACTCTGTGCTACTATCGGGAACTCAAAATGAATAGTAAACATGGTAAATATCCCGTCTTTATTGTTTGTGATATTAGTGTTTTATTTTGAAACGTTGATGTACCAAACTAGTACCTACCTACATCCACACTAAGACTAAAATAATCCACTCACTACAATATTAAAGGAATGCATAATTTAATGGAGGTAACTCTGATAATCAACCGGAACTACCTACATTCTCTAAGATTTATTTTCATACCATTCGATAAGTCATAAGTAGAGTACTGTCACTTCCATAGATCATACCTCCTGACGACCCGAATGGCGCAGCGGTACCTAGTGGTGATGAGCATGGACATTAGTTTCCGAGTCATGTATGTTTATTGTATAATAAGTAGGTAGGTATTTACGAACAAAAAGTATCTATGTAGTATATCAACTATCTGGTGTCCACAACACAAGCCTCGTTGCTTAGTGTGGCACTAGATGGCGCTGTGTGTAATGTCCAACGATATTTATTTATTATACTGCTTCCTTTAATTAACGCATAAATTATTACAACCTTTGCTTTTGGAATACGTTCTTGATGTACAGTCGCCAGTGCAACAAGTTACTACAAACTGTCAAATTTTATCATTCGATTTTGAACTTTACCGTCAACATTTTATGGCGGCATTTTATGGCAATAAACCAGTACTTCGATAGGTAATTTTTAATAACACTATACTTGTGCGATTCATTTGTCATCAACATACAACCTAGCACTGACCTGCAAAATGCAAAAAACGTAAGAAAATTTGGAGGAATTACTTTTTCAAGGTCAAAGTCATTCCTGCACCTTTATGCGCTTGGAGGGTTGTATTGATGATTTTATTATATGTATAGATTTTGATGATTATAATTCTATCACTAAATACGTGTTACAGTCGCGAATCATCTTTTAATCAACAATCAACCTGACACTGACTTGCAAATTGCAAAAAACGTAAGAAAATTTGGAGGAATTACTTTTTCAAGGTCAAAGTCATTCCTGCACCTTTATGCGCTTGGAGGGTTGTATTGATGATTTTGATGATTATAATTCTATAACTACATACGTGTTACAGCCGCGAATCATATTTAAATCAACAAACAACCTGACACTGACTTGCAAATTGCAAAAAACGTAAGAAAATTTGAATTTCGCGGGCTACCCTGGAGCATCCATCTTAAGGTTGAAATCTGACAGTCACACATAGTTTCAGTAAAAACGGAAACCTCAAACGTGTTCCGTCCGAGACACTTCAATATTGTAAGTACTATTACCTAGACATAAACACCTAATTACAATGCGCGTATCGTGGTAATTACAGTAATTAATGCTGTCGTGTCGTGGCTAAAACCGGTGAACGAGTGAAATGAGGCAGTGCCTACCTACTGCGGAAGGCGACGCATGTCCGCACAGTATGTAAATAGAGATGTGCGTGCGGTCGATCCATGCGGAAAATTATGAGCGAATTGACGCGGTTTGGAGTAGTAAGGAACAGAGATACAACGGATATCCGGTAACTATCCGTTATCCGGACAATTTATGCTACAAGTACATCCAAAAAGGGGGAATGCATTTGTATGGAGAATGGCAGCACCAGGGGGCCTAAAATGGCCTCTTTAGCAGAATCTTAATATGAAACACGTTAAAAGTTTAAAATTCTTAAAATGGACCTTATGGTTATGACCATAAAGTCAATTTTAAGAATTTAATTTTTTTAACATAATTCATATTAAGATTCTGCTAAAGCGGCTCTTTTAGAACCTCCTGTTCATTCTCAATTTAGCCAAAGCTTTGCTCAGATGAAAGTAGTAAATAAAATACATGTTTCATCAAATAATACTGTATTAAAATTCGTCATAAATCCTCATTACAATCAAGCATCCAAGAAGGATTTTCAGCAAATGCTCTATCTTGGCAACTTTCTTCATCACTACACTCATCACCAATTTCCCCATCAGTCATTTGCGAACATCCCTTCATTTTCCTGATCAAATCTCCCCATTTTAGCTTAACACTGCAGAATGGGCAGCTACCTTCTATAGGGATATATTCTCCTGGTACCAGAAATAAGTCAGATAAGCAAGTAATGTGACATACAAGTTCACAACTCGGATTCAAACAGGTGATCTTTGCTTGGCCGTTGGATATGTAAGTTGAACATAAAAGGCATTCTTCATCAGGTAGTATGGTGTAACAGGTTTTCAATTTTAGGTTCCTGCTTTTGACTGGGCCTTGGCAGATGGTCATGTGTTCTGGTGGTATTCGTTCAGGCTGGAAAGAAAAAATATACAATTATTTTTTTAAGAATATTGGAGGCAAGGGAGCAAGTTTTAAATGTTTTGGCTATAGTTATATTCATATTTCTAAACTTTGGAAATTGATAAAAAATTAAAAGGAAGGTTCTTTTGTCCAATTTCGAGGAATGATGAAAATGTTGTGAGGGATGTTTTGAGTATGTGGATGGATGGCTATAGTAGAGTAAGATCAAAGAGATGACAGATGGACAGAGGGGTCTCCCAAGCTGCACGATATCGTCCTCCAGCTTCCACATCCAGTTTGAACATCTCTAACTCGGGGAGGGAACTGTTCCAATCATGAATTTATTTATTTATTAAATTTGGGAAAACAAACAGTAGTATATTAAGCATTTAACAGTGTTGGCTTTAAATTAAACGTAACAAATATACTACTCACAACATTTTCCACAGATTACTATGGTATAATAATATAATAAAAACAAACTGTTAGCAAACGTTAACTGATATGTAGCAGGGCTAACTAAATGACAAAAAAGGTTAAGAGTAGAAAAAAAAAGGATAATGGACAATATTCTATCAAAATATGTAACAAACAAAATATATATATATATATATACAGATCCCATTAACATGTAGTATACAAAAAATAAAAGAGTTCTTACAGGAAATTCTTCACGATACTCCATCTCCAGCCATCTTATGATCAGGGGCAGACGACACCAAGGTCCTACACGGAGCATCTCACTCAGAACCCTCAGTTTAAATTTGAATTCAGTCTCCTTTCTTGGGATCTTCTTTAAGTTTAGGTGTTGCAACCTTATTGTCTTTGCTGGGTTCAGCCAGGCCCATTCAAACTGAAAAAACCATTATTGTCATAATTGATATAGTTATGTTATTTCATTGTATGAGACATTGTTGTATGTATACAGGGTGTAAACAACCTCATCATGAAGCCGTCAAACAAGCATTCTGTACTTCAAACTAAGTAACTTTACGCAAAAATTATTGCTGGGAAACGACTTTTTTTTTGGGTGAAAAATCATGTTTTTAGTAGAACTCAATGTACCGCACTCAAAACATTGTGCTGAAGGATCGATTGAATAGTATGGCGGTCGTGGAGGTGTTTAAAGTAAAAATCTTGCATTAAAAACTTGTATTTAAAAAAAAAGTTGTCAAAAAGTTGGAACTTTGACCCCCAATAACTCCGTAACTACAAGGTTCCCAGGTATGGTGTAGAACAAAAAAAAATATTGCAATGACGAGAAGAACAAGTGCCTTTCGGCTTCGTTAAGAGGTGTTTTACACCCTATAGTGTAACATGCGACTTGTAGAGATTTTATTTTATTAGTTTAATTTAAATATCAATCCGATTAAATATTTTATAAAAGTATAAAGCTTAGAATAAACCAATTCTTACCCTTAGAGCAGAAATATTATTTGGGAATCCATGCACTACCATCACCATCTTCCTAAAAATGATATTTAAATTTAAAATAAAAAGTAGTTTTAATTATTATTTTTAGGGTTCCGTACCTAAAAAGGAAAAACGGAACCCTTAAAAGATCACTTTCTTGTCCGTCTGTCCATCTGTCTGTCACCTCCTTTTATTTTTCGGACTTTTCCCTTTACTTGTGCTGTAAGACCTTGCTTTTAACCAAAATTGACAATTCTAGGTCAACAGGCGTTTTTAGCAGCGATTTTACTATTATAAACTTATTATTTGCGGTTGGTGCAATAGCAGTTTCTAGGGATCAAACAACAAAGTTAAGTTTGTCCTTTAAAAAGTTTTTACGGAACCCTCGGTGCGCGAGTCCCGACTCGCTCTTGGCTGGTTTTTTTTTTAACTCTTCGCAATGACTATGTAGTTATAGTTATGCATTGAAAGAATTTCCTTGCTATATGTATTGTATTGTATAGCAGGCTGGTGTCCGCAACTCCACGTCAAAGCGCGTATTTTGCGTACGCTATATGTATTAGGCAATAGTTATTTATCCAACATGTGAGGAAAGTTCGTTTTTCCTATGAGTTTATATTTTGAGTCTTGAGCGAGCGAAGGATTGAAAAATACAATCACGAGCGCAGCGAGTGATTATAAATTTTAATCCTGAGTAAGCGAAAGACTCAACAAAACGAATAGCAAATGAACTTGCTCACATCTTGCATACAAAACTTTTCACCACTCCCAGCAAGAAAGTATTCAGTCATCATAGGTAAATAAATTAAATAGTCACAAAGCAAATCAAAATAATTCTTCATTATAAAATTATTTATTTTTTAAAATATCTTTAAAACTTAACATAAAAAAATCAGGCAAGGTTAGTTTCTGAACGGGATCATTACTTTCCTCACTGTTCAAACAGTGAGGAAAAACCAACTTTCCTCACTGTTTTCGTAGAGGAAAGACACTTCTTTCGTGCGGGAGTGGTGAAAAAAAAAATTCACTTTTGTCTACGGTGTTCTAGCACGAAAAGCCGATAGTTAACCCAGTAAAGAAACAATGAATATTCTAGTATAATATCTAGTCCCTAAACTATTCTTAGACGTACCAGGGTCCCTTGTTATTAGTTCGGTGAGCCCCTCCAGCCCATATGCCTCTGTTATGTTGCATTATTCTCCTGTTTGGGTCCCGAGTATAACCAATGTATGTGCGGCCTTTGTATTTAGGATTGATACAGTACAATAAGTAGACCCCGAAGAAATCCTCCACTAATTCTGGCTCCGACATGTCCATAGCTGTATTTTAGAATGTAGAAACTTAACAATACATACTATTAGATTGGTTTTTAGGGTTCCGTGCCTCAAAATGAAAAAACGGAACCCTTTTAAGATCACTTTCTTGTTATTGTTTGTATGTGTACCTCTGCTGTGTTTTGATTTCCACCTCGAAAACAAGTCTATTTTGATTGAGTTTGACAGCTACGTTTTGAAGTTACAACAGTAACAAAACAATACTTGCAAGGGTACTTGATTTTCTTTCTAGCATAGCCTGCATAGCCAGGTAGGCAATCGTGAACATTTTTTATTATTATTTGTTTATTATACAAATGCAATCTAAAAACAGAACAAAATATCATAAACCTATGACAAAATATGACTAAAAGCCGGCCAAGTGCATGTAGGACCACGCGCAGTGTAGGGTTTCTTATTAGGCCGTTATATTTTAGATTTTGCTTTTCAATGCAAGTATTGGGTTGGGTTTTGAAACGAGTCGCCTGAATTTGAAGATTCTGTCACTGTGGGGGGGTCAAGGGGGTTGATCTGAAGCGACCCCATGTGATTTTAGCTGCCGGAGAAAAAAAAAATTACGAACGTAACGGGGCACTCACTGAGAACAAACACTTAGAAAAATTTAGCCAAAAAAGCGTTATTTTCGCAAATCGTTTATTTTCTCGATTCTATCGTATGAAACACCTAAATATAAGGCTAAAAGTGTCTTGGTTTTTTTTGTTCGCGTTCGAAATTACTAATTCGTAATTTATATTCGTTCACGGACATGACGCATAGATCAGCACCATTCAACTCAACCATTTTGAAGGGGACTAAATGATCCGACACATGCGCCACCTTATGCGAGACATTTGAGTGAGCATGACATACTCTCAACCGCCAGGGCACATTCAACTCAAGAAAAGACGTAGGTTTCCAGTGAATGATAGCTTTCTAGTACATAGTACTCACACAATATGGGCTATACGATTATATAATACTAAAGAGATTGAATCTATACAATGCAAAGATAGTTGTACAATCTTCAGCAGCTCCAACAATACCATATAATGCTATCAATTTAAGCGCCCCTGTCCTTGTGGAGCAGGACCAGCATTGAGCCAAGCATTTTTATCAACGATATAATCGCTCAACTTGTAATATGCTTGCTTACTTAATTAATGTGCGTTTAATGCATGTTTTAAATTTTGTCTCATTCAGTTCAAGAATACTTTGTGGAGTTTTATTATAGCATCTCAAACAGTACCCCATGAAAGATGAGTATAATTTAGCGAGTCTGAAGCCTGGCTGAACTAGTTGGTCCCTATTTAGATTACTGTAATTATGTCTGTCACCCCTTTTACCAAAAAGGTGCAGAATTTTTCTAACGTACATTATGTTTTCGTAGATGTATTGACAATGTAATATTTCGTAAATGGAGTATTAAATCCAAAAGCAGTATTAGCAACACCTAAATCATTATAAAATATCTATTCAAAGATACCCCACACGATGGAGTAGACGACGAAAAAACAATTCATCTCCACTTCACACTTATAGGAGCTACCCTAAAAAAATATTTTCCTAAATTTATTGTACCACTTTGTCGGCGTTATGGATATACACACCTTTACAAAATTACAGTTTTCTAGTACTAACGGTCTCTTAGAAAAACCTCGGACAGACAGACAGACAGACGGACATGGTGAAACTATAAGAGTTCCTTGTCAGGACTACGGAACCCTAAAAAGAAAGGAATGATAAGCCAATTAGGAACTAAACGCATTCAGCCGCTGGCCCGCTGTCACTGTCGCTGTCTTTACCTCCTGTCTGTCACTCCTGCCTGGACTCTACGTCAACGTCAAGTCTAGCTAAATGTCAGCAAATCAATGCGAAAATAGATTTGCGAAGCCGGGAATCACCAGAAATCAGATTTCTCATTTATTTTTACTGAATTTGTATTTGCATTAAGAGGTTACAATGGCTGATAGTAAAACTTCCAAAATAAACCAAAATATTTGTGGACTGTGAGTATAACTAACCTCATATGTATTCATGTTTTGTTTCGCTCGAGGGCCCAAACCCAAGTGCCAAGCTCCAGGGCGTTAATATAAATTCCTGTTACACACAACTAAATAACTTCAATTTAACTTTCAGTTGCAACGACAAACAGAGCAAATACTGCTGCCCTCGCTGCGAAATTTTCTACTGTTCCTTAGACTGCTACAAATCGGAGAAGCACCAGCAATGCTCGGAAAGTTTCTACAGAGAATGCGTGAACGACGAACTGACGTCACAACACGCTGATGACGAATCCAGAAACAAAATGATGGAGATTTTAAAACGGATGCAGAATGAGGATGCTGACAACATAGACATAGAAAATTTGATAGAATATGATGAGGATCCGGCTGATTCAGATGATGAGCCTGGAATAGACCTTGAAGATCGTATAAAAGACTTGAACCTCGATGATGCAGATGCAGTATGGAATGCATTGACTGAAGATGAGAGGAATGAATTTGAAGCGCTCTTAAATCAAGGCGATGTAGGTTCTATTTTGCCACAGTGGGATCCATGGTGGACATATAGAAGGGATAAGAAGCTAGTGGAAGATGTTGGTGTTGATGTGAATGATGGAGAAGCTTTGAAGAAATGTCCGGAATTGAAACCTGTGCCTAAGTTTGAGACACTGACTGTTAGTGTGTGTTTATCCTAAATTGTTTAATAGACTACACTAGAAAGCAGAAAGCACTTTCTTCAAAGATTAATAGTTTTCAGTTACACAGAAAGTCAACCACTACATGTTGGGAAAATGCTAGGCAGAATAGATGATCCAGTACATTTTATTTTCTTGTATAAAATACATTTAAAAGACACGATACAGTCTACATTCAGTAGGAACAAAATTACATAAAGTCAGGGCATGAGGCATGGGGCTGCGGGACTATTCGAAAGAGGTACCGTGGCCCCGGAACACAAAGGGCGATAAAGGAACATGGATGGGTTTTGGTCAGTAAAAGTCTGACACTCCTCCGCCCAGAGCGGAAGGAGTCATTTAATGATTTCCCATCCGAAAAATAAACAAAAAGGGCATGAGGCATCTCTGTGGCGTTTGTGAGAGATTGGTTGGATTAAGACACATGGAGAGAGGAGTGGAAGGCTATGGGGGAGGCCTTTGCCCAGCTGTGGGACAATTCCAGCAATGGAAAAAAACATGCACCAGTGGGCCGTTTTAATTTCGTGCCAGTGTAGGAAAGAGATAGCGCTAGACATCCTCTATAGCTCCGTCTCTTACCCAAACTGGAACGCGATTAAAACGATCCTTCTTTAAGACGTCATGGTAGGCCACCTGTACAAAAGTGAAACTAATATCCCATGCTTATTGTTTCAGGCAGTAAAACCATCGCCAGCAATCAAGAACAACATCACAAATGTGCTAGCATCCTATGCTTTCGTATTGCGCTACTTTAATGGAGAAATAGAACCGAGAGAGGCAGTGATATGTCTGCTCAATATATGTGACAATCTGGACAGCAATGCCAACTTTGACGATCCAGCCATTGCTTTGGAGTCCGTTGCACAGAAGTGTCTTCAGGTAGTTTTTTTATACAAATCTACAGCACAGTAAAATTCATATGTCATCAATAATGTTAAAAAGAATCGTACTTGTTTAATGTCCCAAAATTTAGGTAGGACATTGGCCTATTTGCTGTGATACTGAGTTTCCTCCGTGCCTCGGAAAGCATGTGAAGTTGTGGGGCAGCGGGGGCTCGGGGCATAATCAAGATTTCACTTGTTTCAAGTGATGTGACAGGTCTCATCTTTCGTGGCACGGGGTGTACTCACATTGTGAAGCTGACTTCGTAGTATTTACTTATTTAATTTTTTTAATTTCAGAGTGAGCTCATTGAAACTGACGAAACTAGTCTCACAATAATGAAAAAGGACACATTCCTAATTATCAGAGGACCCAGTGAAGAAAACGAAAAATACTATTGCCAAGCAGCCCTATCACATTTACACCACATACTAACCAAGGCCAAATCTAAAGGAAAACAAGAACCTGAAGAAAAGACTGAAAAAGCCGAGTTTTCTAAAAAGTTCCCCGAGCATGAAAAGGAACATTTACCTAATTTAGATGTAAGCAAAGTGAAGAAGTGTTTAAAAAAAGTAGAATTCTACTTGTCTTATATTGAATGTTATGATATGAATTTTGAATAAATAATTTACCTACAGTAGGAAATTTGGTGATTTTATTGATATTAGAAACATTTCGCCGCGGTTTGCCCTGCTTTGCATGAAAATGTACAAAAAAAAAACAAACAGATCATGGTCTTTCTGTGACCTGTGGCATACTTATCGATACCCGTGGCGTGAGGTTACTACTAATTTATTTTAGCCCTTTTATTTGTGTAATGACAAATGATAAAAAAATCCTGAACGTGGCCTCTAAATCGGGCCCGTAATCACGGAGTTATGACGTAACAAACATAAAAAAAATACTGCAGAATTGAGAACCATTCTCCTCCTTGAGGTACCTACTTGGTCCGGCCACCGAGAGGGGTTTCCTCTTTTTTGTTTTTAGTTTTTCAGGCTCACGTGTCTGCCGAAGTTCGTCATCCGACGAGAACAACGATTCAGCATTTCCATGATGTGATAAAAGTAGATACTATTTACTGTCAAGTTTTCCTAGTGTAATACCTACTACATTTTTCTTGCTACGCAGTCCCATCTCTATACCCGATCGATAGTCTAGTAATTAGCCCACGAACCGAACTAAGTACTTAGTTTATTACCTACATATTAATAAACAGATGATATGAAAACCATTGCTTCTTTGTGAGAGTAGGCAGCTCGGCCCATACCGTGAGCTCCCGGGCTAACACACATAGACAACACGTTCACGTACATTCACACACACAAGTCCAACCCGTCGTAGTGAGATAGAACTATTGTGCGAGTCGAACATCACTCTTATGTACTAGCTAGGTGTGAGTGCTAGTACCGGGTAAACACGCATGCGTCATGATGGCGCTGTTTGTGGACTACATGTTCGAGCAAACTTATTTGGCTACATTTTTTAATACTTAAATTTTTCTTCACGACACTTTTATATTTTAATATAACTCGCATTCGTTGTATAATCATATAAGATTCACCTACTTATCTTGATGATAAAAATTAACTTGGAAATAGTGTCAAAGCTCTAGGTCCAAGATTCTCATGAAATAAATAAATAAGGAATCGTTATAACAATACGCGCGGGGTCTACTCAATAGCAAATGGTTCTATTTAATTTTCTGTACCTATCAAGCTTTCATCCCCAATGAGAGCCATTTGTGTTATTTCCTAGCTAGTTTCTTTGGTAAATAGACTGTTGTTTAAATGTACCTAACGAACGAAACTGTCGAATTAAATAAAATGACGAGTGAGGGAAAGTGACCATTGTTACGCGGACTACGTCCAAGTCAGGCTGCGTCAGAGATGTCTGGTGAAAACGCAGTCTGACATGGGACTTAAACATAACTGGCAAAATGTGGGTGTAGGTACCTATTTTAGGTACACCTCTGTCTAATCCTTCGAGGATTACAGGCGTGATGTTATGTTAAGTAAATTCTACCGATTCCGATCTCTATTAGTCATTATTGATGCACCACAGTGTTTTCATAACTAAGAAGTGATTGACTGGCCAATCAGAACGGTCCATTCAATCACGTGATATAGATGAGCCCTTGGACCCGCTAGAAATCTAAAATTCATCCTCTATGCGCAGATGACCTTGAGAGGTCAACACCTGGCCGTGTGGTGTAGCTTATTTAGATTTTGAGAATATAAAGTTTAAAAAAATGTGGCCTAAACAAGTGCGTTGTTCTTCATTTTACCTACACCTGAATTCATAATATTCCGTTTGAGAGATGAAGCTATCGGATCGTTTATGCAAATATTATTAGTTGAATCCCGCCAAAATTCAAAGTTCCCGGCGAGCCGTAATTGGTTGTCATATCCCGTCCCCCCTTCCCTTTGCCCGAAGCTTCTTGTGCAATTTTCATGAATCAATAGTTTCCGGCATCGCCCTTCATTGCATCGGGCTTGCTAGTCATTTATCAAAGTTCCTGAATATTTAAAGATCTTGCATGGACTTGGATTAGCTAGAACGGTGACGCTGTGAAACGCGCTCAGCGTAGCGTAGCGTTCGTCTGATCAGACGCGTGTTAAACGAAAGACGTGTGTGTGAAGGCAATCTTATGTACCTTCATAGTGCTGGGACAAAGACATTTTGCTGATTGAAAGACTATTTCCAATTTTATTTATTGACGAATTTAAATTTATAATTTTCTTCATAATTCGGTTAGTAACAAACATTGAACAATTTACTTTTCCACACTTACCAGTGTGAGTTGTGCCAATTTTCGTTTTTTTACTAATGATGGGAAATACGGACAAAGTGCTAACTATTTTGCAAATTTGCATTTGTAGTGCTTGAATAATAAAAGTTGCCGCAGTTGACGCCGCAAGCCCTGATAATCACAGACGTGATCGAGGTCAAGAGTAGGCCCATTTTGTAACAAAAAAAAAAAAAAGACGTAAATGGATAGGCGCGAGTGGTTGTATACAAATTATGGGTACGACCACTTTCCTCCAACGTGGCCACCGCCGATCGAAGTTCCACACAATCTAGTACCGGTGTACCCGGCACATGGTGTAACAATGTACCCATCACAAGAACCTCAACAGTTCCCGGTGATTATGATGCAGGGGCCGGCTCCTTTTCTTGACCAACCGTTTTCGCCACCCATACATTACCACCCACCCATACCTTTGGGATGGGTAGCTCCTGGTTTTCCAGAAGAACCTACTTCGCCTCAGGAGCCCGTGCCACCCGCGTCTCCTGAACCGCCCCAGGAACCTGCGCCTCTGTCGTCCGTCGAGACTGGCGAACAAGAAGAGACTGGCGAACAAGAAGAGACTGGAGAACAAGAAGAGACTGGCGAACAAGAAGAGACTGGCGAACAAGAAGAGACTGGCGAACAAGAAGAGACTGGCGAACAAGAAGAGACTGGCGAACAAGAAGAGACAGGCGAACAACAAGAGACTGGCGAACAAGAAGAGACAGGCGAACAAGAAGAGACTGGCGAACAACAAGAGACAGGCGAACAAGAACAAGAAGAGCTCGCTGCTTCATCCAATTGGGTGTCTGATGAGTTTGCTATCCATGGCACCGGGACCTGGATTATTCAAGGTGTACCTGGGCCTGACTATTTATTGATACAAGTATTCCGAAATGATTCTCCGAACTAAGCTATGTAAGTACAATATTAATGAGAAGTAGGTGTCGTGTAAGCGACGTCGCACTCTACCACTTGTCGCATAACCAGCCGCCATTTTGGATAAAACGGGTCGGACGTCGGAGCTTCTGCGGCCAAAAGTCGTGGTCATAGCCGCGTAGTGCGCGAGGTCCCTTGTCTGTCTGTATGTCAATGTGTTTCGAATTCCTATGCCAATGAGTAGGCAGCATAGTTTTGTTGTGATTGTACAATTTAAGACTGTCGGTGTGATATTTATTTAACCCGACTGCGGCGAAGCCAAACGTGGGTACCACGTTGTTTGTCAAAATTACACTTTTACCTAAATGTTAAAATTCTTACTATGTCGTACATCATAAGTGTTTACGAATATATTTTAGTACTTCACACTTTCATAGACTATCTATTTTGATATGATAAAAACTACAAGGTCTAGCAAAAATGTTTCCGATCGTTTATTAAACGCCAATTAAGTCTAATGAAAACTTACTGGTTTTTAAAGTAGGTTTATGCCCGTTATATCCCTAGCCCTGGCCTAGCCAACACCTGGAACTGACGGAGTCTTTTCATACCGGCTGAAAATCATCTATACTCTATAGAAAGGTCTCATAAGTAAGGTTTTTTGTAAACTGGTTTTATACTTAAAATAATAAAATTGAAGTGTATGTTTGTAATATCTAAATAACAGCTTATTACTGAATGCATATGACAAATATATACGGCATTTGTAACAAAAACACATTTTTTTTCAATTCTTGTCTGTCTGTTTGCTCCGGTTAATCTCCGAAACGCCTGGACCGATTTAAGAGACATTGTGCTGTGATATGTTTGCTTTAGTTGTTTATAGTGTGTAACGGGCGTTAGACCTAGTTTTCAGGTTATATGCTAGTTGTTGAACTAAAAGTTCTTGCCATCAAATATTTTCTGAAAATAAAATAAGAAATAAAACACATCAGACACCTTAACCAGATATATTCGTGAAAAACAAACATGAATAATCCAGAGGAATGTAAGAAAAGTACCATCAACAATAACATATTCACATATTTATAACACAACACTTAACATATACTACAGTTTGGCCGCTGAGAGAACGCGTTTCTGACGTCTGTCAGTTGGTATATAAATTTAGCGCGAAATTATAACATTTATTGTTACTTGATTTAATGATATCGTTTTAATATTTTTTTTTTTGTTAATAAGGCAAAAAAACGATAGTTACATGTTTATCGTAAATTCTTCGCCACTTCAAAGTTACATCGTCCTTTCGTTCACGACCTGTCAGGAACGCATTCTCTCAGCTGCCAAACTGTAAGTGTATTCCTCCTTATATATCTTATTTGGTAAACAAATTGGGCACGGACTCGTAAAATGATACGTTTTGGCATCTATGATAACATGAAAGTCTTGTTTTTCGTAAGCCATGCTTTGGATTACATAAAAAAAATCCTTCCAAAAGGAACCACTGTGCTAAATTTCAGTTTTCTAGGTCCAAGGGTTTGGGCTGGGCGTTGATGAGTTAGGCGAAACGTGACTGGCGCGCGGAACGGTGTGACACATTTCCGTGCGTGCAGCCGGTTTTCATCGATTTATAAGACGTTGTCACGTCAAAAACTGTTTCAAATGTGGGTAGCACATCGAGCTACTATGATCTGTCAAATTTCTTTAATAGATTTTCAACTTTATCGCTAAAGCATTAGGTTCAAAGTTGATTGGGAAAATTTGACAGTTTCGGGAAGCTTGATTTGCTCGCGTCTGTCCATGTAACGTTTCTTTGAATCAAAAAATTAAATTGCTTATCACTTTATCACCTTTTTTGTTTACCAAAGACAAGTATAAAACACACTTAGTTCACAATAAAATGGTTAAGATATAGTTTACATAAGCAAGGATTTTTGGTTGGTGGTGTATATATGAATAAAACTTCTATTAATTTAAAATACTACATAAAGCTTTAAAACGTGGTGTGCATTTTAAAATCTTAGTTATTTTTTTTTGTATTGATAAAAACTAGTGTTTTTATTTGTCATGGATTTTAATTAGAAATAAACAGGGGGCCTAAAATGGCCGCTTTAGCAGAATCATAATATGAATCACGTTGAAAAAATTAAATTCTTGAAATGGACTTCATGTAGTCATAACCATAAGGTCCATTTTAAGAATTTTAAATTTGTATCGTGATTCATATTATGATTCTGCTAAAGCGGCCATCTTAGACTGGACTTATGTCCATTCTTTTAACATTTTGTGAAACCAATAAACTAAAGCGCTCTGTTGAGTTGAAATTCCATTAGTGCAAACATATTTAGGCAGTCATTCATCTGTCACATAAGTGTATCTATAGTCAAGTTAAAGTAATTACTTGAGTTTAAGTAATTACTAATGCGCCAGACAACAATTTAAACGAAGTATGAACCGTCAAAGAAAGCAAAGCTAAGAATTCAACTTTTTGACAGTTCTAACTTCAAGCAATTACGAAACCATAGAATAAAAATCATATCTTAAATGATGACTTTTACTCAAGTAATCACTTTGACTTGTTTATAGTTAAGGGTGTTAAGTGTTCTTGGCAATGAGCATACTTAAGAGGGCTATTACAGTTTTTCTTGTTTTAAGAGTCTAGCACTCAAATACAAGAAAAAAATTGATTTTTATTTAAAGCACTCCATAAAGAAATAATCCATAATCACACATCAAAAATCTCAGTTTAGATGTGTGGTTATCATTCAGGTAAGGCCACAAAATTATAAAAAAAAAAGCCCGAGATAGTTTGATTATTTCTCTAGGGAGCGCTTTAAATAAAAATCATAATTTTTCTTTTATTTGAGTGTTTTCTAACACTCAAATATACAAGAAAAAATTTGGTTTTTGATGTGATAGTACTCTTAAAATCTTCTAAAATATTACATATTAATCCTTGCTTACATAAAAACTAGTAACATACAAATAACAGGGATAGCTAAACTACAAATTGGCCTAAAATCTTCTAAGTCGTACAATAAATAGATTCTTTTTATTCACTTAGATACATAAACATTCAAAACGGCTTGACTAATATATAATTTGATATACAAATTTTATAATTTATTAATAGATTATTAGAACTATGGTAACATGATACAGGTTACAATTTAGTTTCAGGAGATTGTTTTATTTATTGTTTTACAAGTTTTACTTATACATTATTTCTGGTATGTAATGAATATACAGGGTCAAAAATTCAACACATGTGAGAGATACTTACACATGATAAAACAAAAAAAAAAATAGATGTTTTTTTTTTTGTATCGAAGACCGCTGCTAGTTAAGGTTGGTCCGTGGATGGGTGAGCACCCATTACATGCCGACTTTCCTCCGTGCATCGGAAAGCACGTTAATTCGTTGGTCCCGGCTGTCATTTGTAGATCTTTGACAGTCGTTACATGTAGTCAGTACCCCGAAAGTCTGACAACCAGTCTCACCAAGGCGTATCGTATTACCCAGTACTAACTGGGTCGCAGAGGTCAGATAGGCTGTCGCTCCATGTAAATTACAGGTATTCAGCTGAATCCGGTTAGACTGGAAGCCGACCCGAACATTGTTGGGAAAGGCTAGGCAGAAAATGAGCGCTGTTAGTTTAGTTTTTGACCCTATATATTATATTTTGTAAGTTACAAATAAGTTAGATCATCTGTGTATAACGCATGTTTTAAATTGAATTCTTCTTTGTAGTAAAATTGATGGCAGCTTCATAACTAGTTTCAGCTAAATTAGGTTTGATAATAATATATACTTTATTTTTTTTGTTAGACTACATTTGTGTCCCACTGCTGGGCAAAGGCCTCCCCTTTGATAATAATATATTCAGTATTTATAATCTGTAAGATTCAAACATATATTGATGTTAGGTTATAAGTTTCTATATCATAGTACTTAAACTCTTTTCCCGCAAACCGAAGAATCACGAGGAAAAATCCACCAAACCACCAAATTTTAAGACTTAATTATTACCTCAATTTCAGAATACACATAGTTTTTTTGCAACTCTTTATGTAATAGGGCAAGAGTTTTGTTTACTTTTAGAAACACCGATAGTATTTATTTCTACAAAAGAATCTCCGTCCCCCATTTTTTGTCGAAATCCGTCCCTATACCTCTTTAACAAAACTTTCCACCTTTTAAATTAACTTTCGGCTAAAATAAGTACAATTAAATTGAAACTAAACACTCACCACAAACGAATCACAATAATAATATAAAAATTGTAAAAATGGTAGGACTCACCAAACCACAGATTAAATACACTTAAAGTACTTATGGGATGATATCCGTGATTTTTTTTTGTTCGATGAGCTCCCGATATCACAAACGACAAGTCTTATCTACAGACCGATACTACATCCCAAGGTTGACCAGAGAAGCGATTGAAATTTCAAAATATAAAAACTTCAATCGTGAAGATGGTTTTAAACTATCAAGTACGTGGAATCCAGTGGTAAACCTAATAAAAAATAACATGCGTCTCCATTATCAAGCAAAACCTAGTGATACTGTGAGTGCATTTTGTCGTGAGTTACAATCGAGTTCCAGTAGTGCGCGTTATAAAAGATTAAGAAAGAGGGTAGACAGATTTGTCTGCTCATAATAAATAATATTCGTCCCACCCGCATACCTCTTCAGTATTCCCGCGATCATGATGCTTGCAACAGCGTCGAAATATCGGGAGCTCATCGAACAAAAACTTAAATCACGGATATCATCCCGTAAGTACTTTAAGTGTAGTGAAAAACCGTGAAAGTCTAAAACAGTGCACAGATTAAATACTTATTTTTTCCCTTAAAACCCATGATACATGTATAATAAATCCTATCAACTTTTCGTCATCCTAATTCTCAACCCCAATCAACTAAAAATATTCCTTTTTTAAAACCATTTTCCTTTTTTTTTTCTCTATTTCTTTTTTTTTAAAAGAATCATGTCATATGCTTTTGGTTAGAACTTTAAGTAAAGCGCACATTAGTCGTTTTTTATTGCAATTGAAATTATATGATGTTATCTTTGTTCTGGTGCTTTCTAAGTTAATTTTTGTATACAATTGCAATAGTTTTGGCTTTAGTTCAAACTCAGCAGTTTAGTTCTCTTAGTGGCACGACTAAATTATAGTATAAAATATGATATAATAATAAATGTCTATTTAACAACACATTTTAGTCAATACTAAAATAAACTTATTTTAAAATATTAAAATCTCTGTGTTTTTTTTCTATGTATACAAATCTTGTTAGAATCTCTGTTAGGTATACTGCTGACTGTGTTTTAAATAATAATTCTAGGTGTCCAATATTTATTGTATTTACTATAAGACAAGTATGTTAAGTAACGCGCTAGGCAGACAACTTTCGCCAAAGATTAAAAAACGTCAGAACGTAATAAGTAACAATTTTAGCGCGACTTTAGTACGGTGAGTGGCTTATCTTACGACTTATTAAATCTTTGACTTTCGTTCTTATTAGTTTATTAAGATATGACTCTATTTGATCCCCAGAGAGAAGCTGAAGGTTTATTCACATAGCTAGTAAGTTTTGGACCAAAAGTTCGGTTGAGAAACCTGGGTAAACTTTTGGAATGCCTGGTTTGCAGGGTAGAATAAGCCTTTGAAAATAGGGTAAACATGCATGTGAGTGTGCACTTGTGTGTTGTGTGTGAATGTGTGTGTGTGTTGTATGTTTACGTATTACGATATGAGAACGGCCTTTTGAATGATTTGGCGGTCAATATGGTATTACACCCATTTTTGAAAAGTGTTTCAATTAGATTCTATAGTGCTGATGAAACAATAAAAATTTCACAAAAAAAATATTCAATTGCGCAAAACGCTGGACGCAGTGGACGCCATATTGCTCTGTGGTTATGACGTCACTCGGCTATGTAAACAAATGCAGTGATATTTGAAGTTGACACTTCTATGTTTACATAGCCTTGTGACATAATAACATGGCGACTACTTTAATGGTGTTAGGAAACAGATTAAAAAAGCTGAAACCTTTGAATTGATTTTAAAATTTAGTTTGTTTTTTTATGAACTAAAACTAACGTTTTCCGACTGCTTTTTGCCTAAGCTATTTCAATAATATATTTTTAGATTTTTTCTCATATAGAGTAAAATACCCTATTGTGACAAAATCTGAGACCTTGCTTAAGACATTCTAAAAAACACCTAAAAGCTGTCCTTTAGATTTAGGTAAAAATTAAATTAAATGTGTAGTTTTTAAGCAAAGCACTTGCGAAGCTTGGTTTACAGGGCGGTCGCTAAACCGTCAGCCTACTTGCTTCGGTAAACAAATCACATTATTTTTTTGAAATTTAGTCACATTCGCGTGCTTTTAAAATTTTAGTATAAAAATGTCTGCCCAGCGCGTCTACCTTAGATTTAAAAAATATTTTATTCATTGTGTGATTTCTGCCAGTATATTCGCAGTAAATATCAAATAATAATCATAGTTTTAAGGGTTTGTGGGACAAAATGTTCAAAAAGAATGTAATTCGACGTATTATTAAAAACATTGATTTTATTAACGAATTAATATGATTACAGGAATTTTCAACTATTTTAAGGTAATTCAATCAAAATTTACATATTCAACTAGAAGTAAGGTACTATTTTTTGGAAAATCTGTCGATTATATTTTGACAATATTGAAATTTTAATTTTTTAATTAATTTATTTTTGTAATTATATATGGTTCTAGTATGTATATAATGTTTATAATAATTTTAATGTTAGAAAACAAATATACAGAATTTACCCAAGATATTTTTGGCTAAGATAATATTATCCGTAGTAATGTTTCGCAATCGCATTTCACTATAAATCTAAATGTTGTCAATTCGCAGGATAATAAATAGCTGTGCTTAATAAAATTTTGATGTCGTAAGATGGCGTTTTGTTTTAAAGAATCTTCGATTTTATTTACCAAAAGTACGACATCAGTGGTAACATGTCCTGGGAAAATGACCTTTACTGCTACAATATAAAACCGCTGTTAATATCAAACGGTTACCACTGGTGTGCTGTTGGTTGTACAGTACCCATTTGCAAATATGAAAAGGTCTTAGAAAGAAATAGTCAAACGTACAGGGTGTAAGGGGAGCCCTTCACAAACTTATAGGGTGAGTTCAATATATCATACCAAGTTGACCGATACAAAAAAATATTTCGGGAAAGTTACAATAGTTTTGTAACATTATTTTGATTTAAAAGAGTGTCCATGGAGTTTCTTGCCCGTTCTTCTCCATAGAGATCTACGCTAGGGAATGGGCACCTACAGTACTTTCACAGTTTTTATGTGTTGTGACTGGGACTGTAGCTACATTTAATTTTCATCTTTGTTTCGACAGCTCAAAAGTGCCTGTAACTACTTGAAATAAATGCTTTGATTTGTTTTATTTCCTCAAACGCAATGTATCGTTACCGTGGCAAAACGCACGCAGCGAACGGCAAGCGCGACGACGAGTTCCATGAACTCTGTAGCTAGGCAGGAAATGAACACCTGATTTCACGCGTCGTTCGTTAGAGTTTTTCAACATTCATTGTTGTTTTTTTTTTTATTTTAGACGTATTATTTACATAAATGCGTACAAAGAATGTAATTTTACATTGAAATAAAGGAATAGTAACTGAAAAAACGATAAAAAAAATGTAAATTTTCCGGAGAAAAACTCCGGTGGAATATGATTCAGAATAAGGAGCTGAATGCACCCTGTCAGTTTGCGAAGGGCTATCCCTTATACCCTGTATATGAGTGACATAGACAAAACTCTACAAAGCCGATACGTAACAAAAACAATTTACGGCTAAGTACTTTAATAACACACAAAAGAATTGAACACACAAATTTTGTGTGGTTCAGAATGATGTAATGATTACGTAGTATTCGTTTTTGCATTGATGTCCCTTCCACCCTATATTCTTCTCCTAAATAACCTTCGGAAATCAAAATAAAAATGGTGATTATAGGAAAAACCAAGCGTTCCGAAGTAATTAAAATCTCCAAAACCAAGTCACTGTTTTATGCCATCACCAATTTTTTTTTGGGATCTGACACTATTTCCAATCCTCTAAGGGGCCATCCATAAATTACGTCACACGAATTTCTGGATTTTTTGACCAACCCGCCCTGGTCACATTTGTGAGACCACGCCCGCGTGACGTTACATATTTTGCAATTTTACATCTACAAATTATTTAATTAAAAAAGCAGTTCCGAAATTAGTTTTATTTCGATTTAAATTATTTTTTTTGTAAAAATATCATCAAATGAAACATTTCAAAAATTAAACTAAACTAAAAACGATTAATTGTTTTTAAGATTCAGATATAAAAAGATTTTGAAATGTGACGTCACGAAATTTAGCGCCCCTCCCACCCCCTTGTCACACTTCGTCGACCCCCTCCTTCCCCTTAACGTATGACGTAAATTATGGATGGCCCCTAACTCCTAAAAGCCAGAATCAACAGTGGCAACCACCAGAAAAGCGCCGAGACAATGAAGCTCGACGAAGTCCCTGAGAAACAATTTACCTGTCGTGGATCCCGCAACGAAATCAATCAGAACAATAAACGGAGGAGTAGGAAAAACCATATTTTTCACTCATCATCACCAAAATTGTCTACAATGTGCAATCAAGTAGCGCTACACACCTGTTTGGGTCAACTTTCGATTCGATAGTATTTTCTGAAGATCAAAGCTGATCCCGAAGCCATTTTAACATAGATTTTGCCGATCGAATGTGGCTTCGTTCACCGCATCATGAAATGCGATGTTCATAGTAATTCTTTAGATTTTTATACGAAAAAGAGACAACGAGACCAGATGGTAAGTGGCCATTAATGTGTTTAATTTAAATAACTAAAAACCCGTAAAGGCTCTTTGAACTCGTCATTAAGAACACCTTTTACGGGGCCAACCCTGATATCGCCAAACATGTTTGTGAATTGGGCACAATTTTTTTGACATGTAACCTTTTTGGTAGATTTACCAGGCTCTTTAAATGTAATCTAACCTATTTAGTTTTTTAGTCCAGAAGTCATATTAAGCCATTCAATAATTTGTTTTAAATTATTATTATTTGTACGCCTAACTCGACAAAATCTAGGGAACAGCTGATCTAATTTGTTTGGCTCCATAGGAAAAGTTCTAGGTAATGTTAAGTACAAGGACCCGTTGAGATGATTTCAGTTATTCCAATAACACCTCATACACAAAACCGCTTCAAAATTAAACCCCTAAAATCAAAAAACACAATCTAATAAGGTATTTGATTCTGATAATACTGTATCATATCGTAGGTCCTAGTTCTAAAGTTTAGGAAGGAGTTCCTAATGACGGACAGCATGTACGCGGCGGCCTCCTTCTCGGTGGAGTTGGGCGCGAACCGGGAGCGCAGCAGCCGGATCGTTTGGCCCCTGAAGCAGGGGAGGCCTGTGTCCAGCATTAGGGACACCATTGATATTATTGCTTCTTGGTATGGCCTGGAAGGAGAGAAGGTGGAGTTAGGATAGCACATCACTAGCTAGCAAAATGTAGTAAATGTAATATCAGGCACAAAAGGGTTTGAATTTAAAGCTGGGGTATCTGCTAAATTAGCAACTCTATTTGTGGTGGTTCAAACTTCGTTCGAAATACTGTTAGCAAAAAGTTCTAATCAGCTTGCACTACAAAGTGGTTGTTACGTCAGTCACTGCGGGCCGAATAGTGCGAAATGAGTGGTTTTTTATTGAATTGTAGCCTAATAAATCATTAGATTAAAATGCCAATTGTACACTTTGTGAAGAAAAAAGTGACAAATTTTGTGTGAAAAACAAATACTAAAACTTAATGCCGTTTAGGAGTAGTTACGAAATTTCAAAGAAAAAATGCTTCACTTTGAAAATTTTTTTTTTTAGTAATGATAAAGTTAGAATTATTTCAATTGTACCAATTTAAGTTTAGAGTCTATTAAGTGACATATATTTTTTTGCACATTTATATTTACTCATCAAAGAGGAGTTACAGATACATACAGATAGATACCACCCCCTTAATGGCCGGTTTAACTTCCGCCATTTCAATTTTTTTTTCAAAGTTGCGGTCACGCTTAAAACCTATATTAATCAATAGCTAGTATCAATACAAACTAGTTTTGTATGAGACAAAATGTTCTAAAGTGTCACGTTTCTGAGATATGAGCTATCAAAGTTAAAGTAAATTCACTTCAGCGAACCTTGATTTGAAAAAAACAAAAAAAAATTGGCGGAAGTTAGCCGGCCAAGCCCTATCCCAAAGTTTTTATGACCGTTTTAAACTCTCATACCCTGTTATAGGTTACGCAGTCAAGATAAGATGAACTCTGGCATTAAGACAAATTCCCATTTGTAGGACTTTTGCAAAAAAAAGTTAAAAATAATGAGAACCTGTAATTAGCTTTGTGTTGTTTATATTATGCTTTTGTTAAAGCTGTTCATTCTCCTAAACTTAAATATAGATAAATAATTCTGAACTGAATTATGTAAAATACTGGAGTTCAGCTGCATGTGGACGACCCCAACATAGTTGGGGAGGCTAGGTAGATGATGATGAATACAGAAGTAATCATTTGGACATTATTTCAATGCAATAAAGTCCATATTCACCTGACAGCGAGGAAGGCTTGCACGCAGAGGTCGCAGAACCATCTTGAATGGAGGGGCTTCCATCTTGCCTCTCATGACCATCACATCAAACATTAATAATTAATGTTTGATGAGATGGTGATGGTAAAGGTAAATTATTTACCCTAACACTATAAAATAAAGTCCATATTCACCTAACAGCGAGGAAGACTTGCACGCAGAGCTCGCAGAACCATCTTGAAAGGAGGGGCTTCCATCTTGCCTCCCATGACCATCACCGTCTCATCAAACATTAATTTACCTTAACACTACAAAATAAAGTCCATATTCACCTGACAGCGAGGAAGGCTTGCACGCAGAGCTCGCAGAACCACCTGAAGGGAGGGGCTTCCATCTTGCCTCCCATGACCATCACCATCTCATCAGTCAGTTTGATGTCCGGCTCGAACCCTAGGTTACCGCCGGGTGATGACTCGAACATGAAGCCGAAATCTGGAAAATTAATGTCGTTACTGTATTTGACTTTTGTCTTTTTTTTGTTTTGGCTACTAACTTTGTTTTAAGGTGGATGCTCCAGGGTAGCCCGCGACATTAAAATTTTCTTACGTTTTTTTGCAATTTGCAGGTCAGTGTCAAGTTGTATGTTGATTAAAATATGATTCGCGGCTGTAACACGTATGTAGTTATAGAATTATAATCATCAAAATGATGAGCTTGGAGGGTTGTATTGATGTACAACCCTCCAAGCTCATAAAGGTGCAGGAATTACTTTTTCAAGGTCAAAGTCATTACTGCACCTTTACAGCCGCGAATCATATTTTAATCAATAAACAACCTGACACTGACCTGCAAATTGCAAAAAAACGTAAGAAAATTTGAGTTTCGCGGGCTACCCTGGAGCATCCACCTTAACTCGTAAATGTTATTACTCGACTGAAGATTTTATGAATGAAACATTTATCTAAATATTTGACATTATAAATCATATTTTTTTCAATACAAGTTTTTAATGTTATAAATTTACTTTAAAAACCTCCACGGCCCCTGTACTATTCAATGCAACTATTAGCACAATGTTTTGAGTGCGTTACATTGAATCCTACCGTAAAAAAAAATCACCCCAAACAAAAGTCGTTTCCCACAGGAATATTTTTTGCGTAGAGTTACTAAATTTGATGTACGGAATGCTTGGTTGACGGCTTCGTGAAGGCTCCGTTTACACCTTATTATCATGATCTGTCAAATGACCAATTTGTTCGAGACGCCATTGTTTAACTATTGTGTCTACTTCGTGGACAGATCATGGGATAATTATGTATGATATTTCCGTCCGTGTCAAGCATGATGTTGCCGTTGTCTGCAGTAGGATATACGACCATTGACGTAAAAAAATGACTGCAGTTTATTAGCAAAGTGTATACACACCTATATGTATGATATGTCCGTCCACGTCCAGCATGATGTTGCCGTTGTGTCTGTCTTTGATCTGCAGCAGGAAACCTATCACGCTGTACGCGGCCATTGACGTCACGAAACAACGGCGGGCAGCCTGGAATACATTGCTCATACGTTAAATTACGAGTTGAAGATCCGCTATAAGGAATCCTATTGAATGACAATTTCATGAAAAAGTCATTCAATGGAATTAATAGTTATTTATGCAACTGTTGTATAATAAGGGGTGATAATAGTATCACATGAGTGTTTTAATACCTAATTATGTACAAAAATGTACATACAAGACTTTATCTACATCCATGATATGAATCCTCCATAAAAGGTTCTGAAACCATAGGGTGTTGTAGTGTTGTAAGAAGTCTATGTAAATTCATGGACAGTTTACAGTTTAAAGTTTACCTGTCTCCTGTCTGTATTAGTGAAGTCCTCGCTTTCGTCTCGGCCTTCAAACTCACACTCGAGCTGCAATTGCTTATTTCACGGCTTTTGCAATAATATACTATTTTTGAAATGAATTTTTATAATTAAATTTAGTACAACATTATAACACCCGTTTGGATGATATTATGGTTACTATGGACACTGGTTGTTTTAATGTTGGCAATAAGCGAACTGTTTCAGATACTTTTATAGAGGATTTATAGCTTGGGTGTAGATAAATAAACTTAGAGGGTTGTATTGATGATTTTAATGATTATAACTCTGTAAAACCATATTTGTTAATGCCTGGATTTGTGCGAGGTTGATGGGAATAGGCCTCCTATTACATGGGCCTTAAACATAACTGTTGAAATGTGGAAGTATATTAGGTGTACACTCTGCCTAACTCTTCGGGGATAACAGGCGTGATGATATGTTATGGTATACCGCAAAATATTGGTGTCTGTACATACCTTTTTTTTTTTTCGGATTGGAAATCATCAAATTACTCCTCCCGCTGTGGGCGGAGCAGGAGGGAGTGTCAGACTTTTACTGACTAAAACCATCCATGTTCCTTCCCTTTGTGTTCCGGGGCCACGGTATCTCTTTCGAATAGTCCCGCAGCCCCGGCAGGCATCGGCCCTTGCGGACCCCTGCCCTATTGCTGACTCTCTTTGAGGCGCGCGTGGAACACTCCTGCGCCGTCGACACGGCCTGTCGTCATGAGACGGACGGACGGCGGTGTACATACCTGAAACTCTCTAGTGGTCTCATCTCCGTACTTCTTGATGAAGTACTCGTACATGCCGATGTCGGTCTGCCTTCCGAGCTGGTCGCGCGACTTCGCGTTAGGCACGCATTCTATCACGCCACACTGAAATTATGTGCAAAGGAATAACAACTTTAGAATTAATGATTTAGAAGCAGTGAATTAACACGGCATGGATGAAATGGCGGCAGGTTACGAGAATAATCTGTGACTCCCGCATTTTCCTTAAACTTAAAGGGAAGATTTATAAAACAATGGTTAGACCTGTCTCCGTAAGCACAAACGCTTCGATTCAATTTCGATTCGACATGTCGTGTGTGGGTTTAGGTTTCCGCACTTAGTCCTTAAGGTGACACTAGTCGACATTTTGTCCATAGAAATTTCGGGGGGGTATTACTCCACTGTTTGACACTGTACATCCAAAGTTGAACATGATATCGTTTTGTCTCATTATTAACTTTGTCTGTGCGGAGACAGAATAGTAAAATAAAAAGCCATTAAAAAGTTACGAGCTACCAAAGATTCGTTTTTATTGCAAATTTTAACGCAACTTTGGGCGTAATTTAGTAATAAAAGAAGTGTCAAATTTCCAAAACAAAGTCGGTACCGACAAAGCACAACTATCGAAAAAGCCAATAATTTTTACTTGTAATTGATTTATGCATTGGTTTTTTCATAAAACTCGATTTTCCAAAGGCTTTTTAGTATTTTTTTACGCGCGCTTTTTACTTTGAATTATCGTGCATCTCACTGAACTCACTCTGTCGACCACTATGCCAGGTGAGACAGCATGCTTTTTGGCCACGCCCACCAATGAGTTCAAGCCCGTGACTAGTGTCACCTTAAGGTGGATGCTCCAGGGTAGCCCGCGAAATTCAAATTTTCTTACGTTTTTTGCAATTTCCAGGTCAGTGTCAGGTTGTATGTTGATTAAAATATGATTCACAGCTGTAACACGTCGTATGTAGTTATAGAATTATAATCATCAAAATCATCAATACAACCCTCCAAGCTCATAAAGGTGCAGGAATGACTTTGACCTTGAAAAAGTAAATTCCTGCATCTTTATCCGCTTAATTCTATAACTACATACGTGTTACAGCCGCGATTCAAATTTTAATCAACATACAACCTGACACTGACCTGGAAATTGCAAAAAACGTAAGAAAATTTGAATTTCGCGGGCTACCCTGACGCTTTCACCTTAAAGTGGCCATGGTTTCGGTTACTCCAACCAGTCCACCTCCCTTCAGAAGAAGATCAAACCTTCCGATCTTCTCAGGGCATCGGCAAGGGATCTTGGTGTTCCCAGGGTCTCCTCGCGAATCTTGGTAACGCCTTAGTCTTGTATGGATCAGAATGTTGGGTCACACAAGAGATGAATGAAAGACATTTGCTTGTCGCAGAGATGTGAATGCTAAGGAGGATGTGTGGTGTTACGCGAATGGATAAAGTAATAAATTAGTATATAAGAGGAAGTCTGAAAGTGGCGCCGTTGACTGAAAAGTTGTGTGGTATCGTCGTCGGTTGTCGGCTTGTGATGTTTGGATCTTTGAGTAAGGGAGGGGTAATACTCAAATTTAGTTTACAAAACTTAGATATCTATTCGCTAATTTGTTTTGCATTAACTTTAAGGACACAACTATTGAAGAGTTAACAACTCCAATAGTGTACTTTATTTAAAAAAACCCATTAAAATAGTACAGCACCTATACCCAATTCCCCTTAAAACTATATTACAAACAAGCACTTCGCCCGCGCCTTTGTCTGCAAACATTGTGATAGCTCCGTTAATATGCATGATGTAAATATATTTTTTGGCCTTTTGCACTCACGAATAATGTAATTTTCTGCCAGTGAAAGAATTTTTAGAATAGGGTAGATGACAAAAAAATCTTATTAGTTCGTCAGGGGGCCTAAAATGGCTGCTTTGTCAGAATCATAATATGAATCAAGTTAAAATTTTAAAATTCTTAAAATCGTCTTTATGGTCATAAACATAAAGACCATTTTAATTTATCAGTAAAGCTAAAAATCTTAGACTCCCTGATAGATTTCCAAAAAATATTGGACACATATTATTTCTTTTTTCACGTAAACAAAAAATGAAGACAATACGGTGCGTCGAAAACTCGTGTGACGTCACATTTGACTAAATTTTTTACTTAAATGTGACGTCCCAAGACGTCAATTTTTATTAATTTGATAAAACAAAAACCACGTAACCAATATTTTTCGATAATCTAACTGACGGACTAAACAGAATCATATTTTTTTAGTCAGTCATCATCCAGCCCTATTGGACCATTAGTTCCAAAGATTACCCCCTACATACAAACAAACAATCAAATACCTCTTTATAATATTAGTATAGATACTCACCCCAGGCGCAGTAGCGACGACTTTGTACGGGAACAGGTACAGATCTAGCCCAACTTGTTGGAAGATGTTCTTGAACAGCGAGATAACTTGCAGCGCCAACATGTCCTGCCTGACGTCATCTCCTACTTTAAAGATGGCCGCCTGCCACACTTCCGCTATGCCGGTGAACCGATCTTTGCCATCTTCCTGTTTGGTTGAAAAGTGGTAATTAGCTATTTATTTTTCAATAATGAAAGTACAAATAAAATTAATCATTAGATTTCCTTGTCTATTAGACATTGACATTATGATTTTTTTTAGCCTTGAACCTTGAGTCCAAATAAATATAATAGTAAAAGAAAACTAAAAACGCGCGTTCTCGTATTTTTCCCAGCAAACCCTTTCATTTGATACCTAAATATATATCCATATCATGGGAATGCACAAAAAATAACGGGTCCACGATCTTTGGGAGTCCGCCAAATTGGATTTAGAATGACGATTGGCGTCACTTAACTAACCATGTAATGTCATCCAAACTAAACATGTATGCAAAGTTTCAGCTCAATCAGAAACCGGGAAGTGGGTCAAAAAAGTCAGTTAGTTACAGATGAAGCTCATAAATGCGTGTTAAAAAAGATCACGTATCTCACACATTTTTGTTAACTTTCGATAGCTTAAATAATGAAAAAATTCGGTTGCAATAAAGATGCTTGCGAGAAACTCATCTTGAATGTAGAGACTTGCGTTTCACGCAAGCATCGTTATTGCATTTATTCATTAGTAATCAGCGATCGAAAGTTAGCGATTTTGTCGGTATCTCTGACGAGACTGCCGGCCCTGCTCTGGACTTTGGCTACTTAGCCAAAGTCCAGAGTAGGGAACTTTTCTAATGTACGGGAATTCATAAGGAAACTCGTTTTTCACACATACTTACGAGTACAAGTTCGGCAGTAGAACAGCGATGACCAACGTTAAAATATTTTAGAAGACTCTGTTTTAAAGGAATAAGTTAAAGAAAACACCTGACTTCGCTTTGCCAAAATTATAAAGAGTGTATTAAATATAATATAATATATATAATAATATAATTTATTTCTCAAAAAACTTAGTAATATTTTACAGAAAAAAAGTTTGGCAGTATTAATTTCTAATAAGTGGATGTAGCCACTGCAACCGAACTAGGCAATGCCTGTATTTCGGTTTTCAGCGCCTTTTCCCTCGATATTTTAACAATAAAATGCCAACATAGAAATATGCTTGGTTGTACTACTAATTAAATTGAAAATGCTACATTGTTTAAAATTTAAAATTACCCATAATATAATAAGCAAAATTGGTCTATAAGTGAGTGAGAATTGTTTATGAGTGTGTGTGAACTAGCAGGTGATTTATGTGGAGTTTGAGTGATGTGGGTGCTTGCGTGTGTTGGTGGGTGTGAGTGTGTGTGTGAGTGTGTGTGATTGAAGTGCATGAGCATGATTATTATCTAAGATTACTTTAACTAATTCGAACCTAACTTTTTAATTACTGTTCAACGCTTAGTAATAACTCCGTTTCTTCATAATCTAGTTGTTGCAAATATTCACTTACTATTTGTTTACATTTAGATTTAGTAAGCGGGTAAATGTTTAGTTCTTTATTAATTTTGGTATAAAGGAACGGACCAAGAAATTCAAGAAATCTTTCACTAAATTTGGTTTTACAAGTGATCCGTTCCATATATACTTTTTTATTTCTTCGGTTTTGCGCGAGTGGGTCATAAGGTAGTTTTGTATGTTGTTTAAGGATAATGTTGAGGATGAAAAGTTGTCTTACGGTCAGAACCCCACAAATCTGATATAGAGAGATAGTAGGAAAAAGGATAGGTTTAAAAATACACACCTTTAGAATTGCGCGCTGAGCGATTTCAATGGACTTCATAGTGGTTTTAAAAGTACCCCCCCAGGAGGAGATGCAATAATTTAATAAAGACTGACCCAGGGCATAATAAATTTGTTTTAGGAGATAAGGCTCAGCTGCGTGTCGCAAATTTTTAAAAACATATATGAGTTTGCGTACTCGTGCACCAAGCAGCTTGATATGTTCTTTGAAATTTAGATTTCTATCTATAGTAACACCTAAGTACTTAATGGTGTGAACACGCTCCAGTGAAGAACACGCGCAGTTGACTTTCAGGTTACACTCGTGAGTAATAATTTTGTGGCTGCTACTGAGACTTGAATAATTTTTGATGCTGAACGAAATATACTTGGTTTTTTTCACATTTAAAGTTAGAATGTTCGCCTGAAGCCAGCTTCTAGCGATATTATAGCCCTGCTGGGCAGCATCAAATACCTCATCCCAAGTATTGGCGGCAAAAACCAAAGCAGTATCGTCTGCGAAGGAGATGATTTCGCCTTGGGTGAGTTTCAGATTCGTGAGTTGATTAATATATACAAGAAATAAGGAGGGTCCTAAGATGCTGCCCTGTGGTACGCCATGTGTAACTGGAAGGTAGGTACTTTCATATTCACTTACACGGACACACTGATTTCGCCCAGACAAGTAACTTTTAAAGAGTTCTAGCTGGGTACCTCTGATTCCTATCTTCTCGAGTTTAGCCAATAAGAGGGAAACAGAAATCGTATCGAATGCCTTGGCGAGATCAAGAAATATTGAAATACATTTTTTTCCTTTGTCCAAGTTTGTGCTAATAAACCCAGTAAGTTTGTTTACTGCTTGTTCTGTGGACTTACCATGCCGAAAACCATACTGATTTTCAGATAGTATATTATTTTTTTCCAGATATTTTACCAAGCGAGTGTTTATAACTTTTTCCAATATTTTCGATATCGCCGGTAGTATGGATATGGGCCTATAATTATTGATTTGATTTCTGCCTCCACTCTTATAGATTGGGCACACTTCCGACCTTTTCAGGGAATCAGGGAATAAGCCCGACTGTAAGCTATCATTGATAATTTTTGTAATAGGTGGTACAAGAATATTTTTATGCATTTTTAGAAATTTACCACTAATCTTATCACAACCCGATGCACAATCCGTTTTTAGACCATTTATAATTTGGTCAACTTCTTGCTCGTCAGTGTCCATCAAAATAAATGAATTATTTTGCTGGTTACACTCGTCTGTATGATATTGAGAATGTGCATCTGGTGTGTTTGTGTTTTGATAAATTTTATCAGCCAGTGAGGCTCCAACATTAATGAAATAACTATTAATTTTGTTCAAAGATTGCTCTGGAGAAGTAGATAATGTTAGGAGTTCTTTTGTGCGTTGCATTGGTTTAGTTGTGTTAGCGATATTTCGAATAGCTTTCCATAATTTTTTACTGTCTTTTTGTGCACTTTGTATTAGGTTTTTTTCGTATGCTCTCTTTATTTTTCGTAACAGCGCGTTACAAAAATTCCTGTAACGTCTGTAAGTTATTTGGAAATTTTCATTTTTCGGTGATAGCTTAGCTTTTCTATGTAACTTGTCCCTGTTTCGCATGCATCTCAGTAAACCCGGAGTTATCCAAGGCTTTATTATTTTTGACCGTCTAGGTAAGGTTTTTGTTTGTGTGTTTTTTTCAATAATATTTTGAAGGGACTGTGTCAAATAATTTAATGTAAGGTTAGGATCTGCCGACTGATAAATTGGATCCAGATCAAGTTGTAATAGGTCTTGTACTATTCCCTCATTGTTAACTTTAGTTATAGTTGTAGTTGTATAATGCCAGGTTTTTTTTAGCTGTAGACATAGTAAAACCGGATAATGGTCTGTTAACGTTGAAAATGGGACTATTGCAGTTGCAGTACTTAAAGTTTTTATTAAGGCGTGATCCAAGCAAGTTTCACTGTCACTACGAGTTACTAGGCTATGTGCTGGAAGTAAGCCGTGTGTAGCAACTAAAGTTAAATACCGTTCCCCGTGTATGTCTATTTTGTTTGGATTGATTGGTATGTTTATGTCTCCCATTAACACATTGTGTTTATAGATCGAAACCAGTTGAAGTATTTTGTCTAAGGACGAGAGGAATGGATCTATGTTGGTATATGATGGCGATCTGTATAAACCTATAAAAGCAAATAGACCCTTAACGAAGCCGAAAGGCACTTGTTCTCCCCGTCATTGCGACATTTTGTTTGTTCTGGATCATACCAAGGAACCTACTAGTTACGGAGATATTGGAGGTCAAAGTTCCAACTTTTTCACAATTTTTTTTTTTAAATATCTAGTTTTAAGGTCATAACTTTACTTTAAATACCTCCATAACCCGTTTACTATTAAACGCGTCCATCATCACAATGTTTTGAGTGCGTTACATTGAGTTCTACCACAAAACATGATTTTTCACCCCAAAAAAAAGTCGTTTCTCAGCAACAATTTTTGCGTTAAGTTACTTAGTTTGATGTACAGAATGCTTGGTTGACGGTTTCGTGAAGGGTCCGTTTACACCCTGTATAAATGATGATTTACTTTCATTTCGTCAATAGATAAAAAAAACATGGCCATTTCAAAACTATACTAGTGTAGATGTGTATCTTGATACTTACTGAAGGAGGATCCTCTCCTGAGGAGATGGCCATGGCGACGGCTTCCATCTCATCGATACCGTACTTCCGCACCCTGAACCTCGCCAAGTAAGGGGCTTTCGCTGCACTCTGCATGGGGGTTCCTGGACAAAAATAATAAATAATTAAAAACATTTATTTGACACTCAAAAATATGTGTTACAAGCGATTCATAAAAAGAAAGCACACGAGTGTATTTCCACAAATCTGATCCTAACACCCAAACTAGGCCTGGATTTGTATTTTAGGGCACAGCGTTCAGCCTTTTATTCTATTTTCAATCTAACAGCATTGAGAGTGTCGCTACAAAGTTTTTAATATATATTTTTTTTATTATTGCCTTTTGGAAAAATATAATTTACATGAGCTTGATTCAAACAAACATGGCAAGAAGAGATTCTCGTAACAAGTCACTTTAATATCAGGAACACGTGTAATGAAAGGCTAAAATAAATTAGCGAGTGAAACTCAGCATACGTGCAAGGTATCGATATGAGTAACTGAATGGGGTCGCATAATCAGCCCATAATGATCCCGATGCTGGGAGTGGGGCCTCTATGAGAGCTGTACATAATAGTACACCCACATTTCGCCACATATGTTTTTAAGTCCCATGTAATAGGGGGCGAGCCTATTGCCATCAATCGAGCACAAATCTAGACTCTGTGACTATTACTGAGAAATTCCTGATGGAAAAACCCAATAAAAGAAAGAAATCAAAAGTATGTATTAAGGACGTGTTTGCAAAATTGATAGGTACAGAATCGAACTACTACATTGACACGGGTCATACACACAAGTGTACGCACGACTAACTGCGAGAATAGTAGTCAAGTGTAGTACTAAAGTCATTTTGATGCTTTGAAAGATTTTTACGTATTTCTTAGAAATAAAATTACGGTAGGTCCCTACAAAAAAATATTTTTGCTGTTTTTACGAATTACCTCCGGACTTGATGGAGTGACCTGAAGGTATACTTCAGTGACTGCTACTGGAACTTCTCGACGTGTTGTACTAGGTGAGTCGAGTTTGGGCTCGTTTTGTTAGTTATGATGAGACCTTACCTCCGGACTTGATGGAGTGTCCTGAAGGTGTACTGTCCGATAGCCTTGACTGAACGGTTTCGAAATTTTGTGGATGAAGTAGGAGATGGAGAGATATTTTTATTTTATTTAGTATTTTTATTTATTGACACATACATTTGTTGTGACAGGTAAGACCCAAGCTAACAAAAGTGGTCATAAATAGCTAATTATCCAGTCCCAAGTAACGGGTCTGGGTAGAAACACACAAATAACACAGTGGACAACAAACTAAGTGTCACCCGCCAAAGAGCAAGACAAAATTTCCAAGCGCCGAGAGACATTATTAAGTATTTTAAACGAATATTGTAATGACTTACCGCTCTTGTAGTCGATGTCAACTACCATTGAATCAGGGTTTGATGGTAGATAGCAACCGGGCTGAACCTGATGCACAAAGGAAGGAACCAATTAACATACTTGAACTTGAAATATCCTATTAACCCTAAAAGTATACCCCTTAAACTTAAGGAGAAGATTTATAAAGCAACGGTTAGACCTGTCTCCGTATGCACAAACGCTTCGATTCGATTTCGATTCGACAAGTCGTATGTCTATCTTTTTTTGGCATTACGAAAGCGAGCGAGATAGACATACAATTTTCCGAATTGAAATCGAAGCGAAGCGTTTGTGAATACGGGGGCTGATGTCCTGTATAGACCGATATGTTGGACCACAAAAGAGATGTATGAAAGACATTTGCGTGTGGCTGAGATGAGAATGCTAAAGAAATGTTGTAAGTCCGAAAGTGGCGCTGTTGACTAAAAAGTTGTGTGGTCATCGGTTGTCGTGGTATAAATAAATAAAATTTTATTCAAAAATGTAAGGTAAACGTTTAAGTTCACCCATGCTTTGACCCTGAACTAGGTAATCCTGTGTTTCAGGCGATTTGAGGTAATATGAATGATGATATGATTAAATAATCATATATCATATCAATATTATTGGTACCAATGTAAAAAGGTATATGAAAATTATACTATTTTAACTTAGCTTACTAATTTAAAAAATAACAATAATATGGACAATATTTACTTTAGCACAAGTAATAACTTTTTTGTATCTTCATACGACATAGTTTGAAGAGCTTTGAAGATTTTCTTGCAGTTATTGTGATTTAAGGAGTAGATGCTTCCTTTTTCATTTAGCCTGTTTTATAGTAGCGGTCCAAAGTACATATGAAACGTACATATGGTATGGGCATTTGATGCGGAGGAATGAGGAAAATGTCGTGAGGAAAGTTTTGAGTATGAATGTGGATGGGTATAAGAGTAGAGGAAGATCAAAGAAACGATGGAATGGGTGAAGGATAATATGGCAAGAAAGGAGGTGTTGGATGAGATGACGAGTAATAGACAACTATGGAAACCGACTCCAAATAGAAAGCAAGCCTATTTATTCGACGACCCGAATGGCGCAGCGGTACTGAGTCTGCCTTACGTTCTTAGGGTCCCGGGTTCGAATCCCGGTAGGAGCAAATGTTTGTGTGATGAGCATGGACATTTGTTTCCGAGTCATGGATGTTTATATGTATATTAAGTATGCATTTACAAACAAAAAGTATCTATGTAGTATATCAACTATCTGGTGTCCACGACACAAGCCTCGTTGCTTAGTGTGGCACTAGATGGCGCTGTGTGTAATGTCCAGCGATATTTATTTATTTATTTATATTCGGCTCATGCAAAGTGCACGCAAAAAAAAAACTTCAATCTACACAATAAAAAACTTAAATCTAGACTGAAAAAAAGAGATGATATTGTGTGTGCTGCCAAATAGGCCCAGTTCAGCAAACTGCCGAGCAGCTGGTGCCCATCGCTGGTTTCAACTGGACCTGAGATGGCGATGTGACGGACGTAAAACAGTTTTGTTTTTGTGTTACTAGGTATGTGTATGTCATTTATGAATAGATACCTAAATAGAAATAAATTGGGATAAGGGCAAGAGAATGGTGTAGAAACTCATATTTTGTAGTCAAATAAATAAATAATAATAAATATCGCAGGACATTACACACAGCGCCATCTAGTGCCTCACTAAGCAACGAGGCTTGTGTCGTGGACACCAAATAGTTGATTTACTACATATATACTTTTTTGTTTGTAAATACATACTTACTTTACATATAAACATCCATGACTCGGAAACTAATGTCCATGCTCATCACACAAACATTTGTTTCTACTAGGATTCGAACCCAGAACCCTAAGAACGTAAGGCAGCCTGTCCATGCTCATCACACAAACATTTGTGCCTACCGGGATTCGAACCCAGAACCCTAAGAACGTAAGGCAGCCTCACTACCGCTCCGCCATTCGGGTCGTCAAATTATTTGAGTTTTCACCAAAAATTGCTTTTCCTACCTTAACAGTTTTCAGCGCCTCCAAGCAAGCTCGTTTCCTCTCGGCGCCCTTCGGGAACGGTCGGATAGTTCCGCTGATGTTCGTGATCTGGCTGAAGAAGTCGAACTCTCTCTCGTAGAACGCCTTCGCGGGGCCCGATAGATGGTCAACTATGTTCTTTGTTAGGCTTTCTAGGATATCGAACAAAGCAGCTGGAAAAAAAAAAACGAAACATAACATCGTTCGTATTTAATACGATAGAGAGAGATATCCTGGTAGACTGATTATTCCGCCAATAAAAAGCCAATAATTATTTATAAATAAATTAAACTAGACTTTCCGGATCGATGCGTTTGTGAATACAGAAATCTTCCTAGTGATTAAATACCGGGTGTAAACAACCTTATCACAAAGCCGTCTACCAAGCGTTCTGTACATCAAACTAACTTTACGCAAAAATTATTACTGGGAAACGACTTTTTTTCAGGGTGAAAAATCATGTTTTGTGGTAGAACTCAATGTAACGCAATCAAAACGTTGTGCTGATGGATGGATTGAATAAGTACGGGGGTCGTGAAGGTATTTAAAGTAAAAATCTTACTTCAAAACTTGTATTTAATAAAAAACTTGTGAAAAATTTGGAACATTGACCCCCAATATCTCCGTAACTAGAAGGTTCCCAGGTATGGTGTACAACAAAAAAAATATCGCGATGACGGGGAGAACAAATGCCTTTCGGCTTCGTTAAGAGGTTTTTTACACCCTTTATATTACATGCATAACGTAGCGTGTCCACCTGGGTTCGAACTCAAGGCATGCAGCTCGGAAGACGCGGTCGTTAGAAATGATAAACGATGTTTATACATTTTGCAAATAGGTTTTTACAAACACTTTTACAAGTCATTTTTTTAAAAACTAGATGTACCGGTGTTTCGTTCCTGACTAGACTACTCTGAAAAGAAACAGCCGAAACAAACTCAGAGGTCATAGTCTCTTTTGAAGTCCAGACACATTGACATACTGGCAGGACCTCTGGCACATCTTATAAACGCATGTATAAATATGAATATGTTCCCTGAACAACTAAAAATCGCAAGAGTATTACCACTTTACAAAAAAGGTTGCAAATTAGATCCTAATAATTTTAGACCGATTTCTTTGTTACCAATAATCTCGAAAATTTTTGAGAAAATACTGAAAATAAGACTTCTAAGACATCTCAATCGCAATAAAATACTTAATCACAGACAGTTTGGCTATCAGAAAAATGTGGGAACAAATGACGCAATTAATACATTAATGGAGCAAGTAGTTGACAGAATTAATGACAAATTGAAAGTCGTAGGGTTATTCCTCGATCTCAGTTCCGCCTTTGACACGGTTAATCACACGTTACTATTAGCAAAAATGGAACATTATGGGGTAAGAGGATCGGTCTTACGTCTATTTAAGTCTTACTTAGAAAATCGAAAGCAATATGTGGAAATCAAAGTGGATGAAGACAATAGTCAAAAAATTTTCAAATCGGGACTTAAACTAATAAAACATGGAGTTCCACAAGGTTCAATATTAGGACCAATCTTTTTCATTTTATTTGTTAATGATTTAATTACCTATATGCTGGAACTAAGTGATTCTGAACTTGTGCTTTTTGCTGATGATACGAATGCTATTATAGCCGCCAAAGATGTTGATACTCTCAGTAGGAAAGTAAATAATGCTCTTGCTCTCTTTCATCATTGGTTTACCATCAATAATCTCAAATTGAATGTCAGTAAAACGAATGCCATGTTATTCAGGACGACATCGAGAAACAAAGAGAAAATAGACATAGTATTAAATGAAAATACAATAACATTGGTAGACAGCGTAAAATTCTTAGGTATTCACATCGACGAATGTTTAAACTGGAAAAAAGAATTGACAGCTATAGAAAGCTCAATCAGCTCAGCTTGCTATGCCCTAAGAAGTCTTCGTGATGTGATCGCTATTGAGCAATTAAAAGTTGTATATTACTCGCTTGTAGAGTCAAAGCTTCGGTACAGTATCACTCTATGGGGAGGTAGTTACGCGTACAATATTAATACTGCTTTCATTATACAAAAAAGGGCCATTAGAACTATGGTGAGAATTCCACAGTGGGTATCATGTAAGGAGTACTTTAAAGAACTTCAGATACTAACGGTCCCTTATTGTATATTTTAGTTCTCCTTACTGATCTAATGAAAAAACTGCAAAATTTCGAAACACCAGAGGAAAGAAGTAAGCGGGAAGCTACTAGGCGTAGGGACTTACAAAATAAGTTGCAACCTCATTTAAAAGTAGTGAGTCATGCTGCAGGTTATCATTCAGTCAAACTATTTAATAAACTACCTGTACAATTAAAGTCAATATACAACTTGAATCAGTTTAAGCAGCAGTTAAAATCATTTTTGATAGAAAGGTGCTACTACACCCTTGATGAGTTTCTTTGTGACACATAGGTACAACTAGACTTTAAATAAATATCTTTTAGTTTGTTTTTGACATTATAGTGTTTTTTTATTTTCCATTAGTATAATTTTAAGCAATATTTTAATTTTTGACATTTTGTATGGGAACCAGTAATATTTATATTTTGACATTATTATTATTTTGTACTGTTTTTGTTTAAAAATTTGTAATGTTATGAATCTTTTGTTTTTACTTTCTATATTTGACATACATATTTTATTGACATTTCATATTCATATTCTTGACATTAATTATGATGGTGGTGACATTAATTTTTATTTTGACACTTTTATTTTTGATCATTATTTTTGTATTGGATGAATCTATTTAATTTGTTTTTACATTTCTTATTTGACATACATTTTTTTATTGACTTTTTATACTTTTGACTTATATTGTAATGGTGGAATCTATTGTTGTTATATTCTTTTTTAACATATTTTAGCACGAGAATTTTAAATGTTTTACTTTTTTTAAATTGATGTACATGATTTCTATTGTAATTCGATGATTTATATGGTAATTTGATGATTTATATTGTTATTCTATGATTTCTATTGTAATTCTTTTATTTTTATTATTTAGTGTAAAATTTCGATACAATGTAAACTTAACTTAACTTACGTAAACTTGTTACTGAAATAAATGAAATGAAATAAATGAAATGAAATGACATAATCTTGCTCAATTCACATGAGGACTATGCAGATTAGTGTCTGAGATGGTCTTTTGAAGAAAGAACCACACAGATTTGAGTGGACCTGTCCAGTCAGTGCAAGCATTTGTCAGTTATCGTGTAGCTCGACTTATAACTCAAGGAGCTCAACGACACGACGAACAATACCAAAGAAAGGATATTTAAGTAGGTCGCTTGTGGTACTCGAAACTGCCAGACAATCGTTGAAACCAAAGGGAAAAAAGAAACAAAATATGACCCACATGGTCCTCACATTCACATTCGGTTATCACCACACCACCACTGCGAGGCAGTCGCTTCATAAACTATTGGTATTTAGATCCATCCTGTCTTGTATGGATCAGAATGCTGGGCCACAAAAGAGATGAATGAAAGGCATTAGGGTAGATGACACCATAAAACAATAACTCCAAGACACCACCACCTCTAAAAAAAACGTTATTTTGGGCCTCAAAACCCGATTTTTTTTCAATTAATTGTTAAATTAGATTTTTAGTTGCTTTGAAATCAATAAATAGTTGAGTCATTGAGTTGACGAAACAGTGACGTCACAGCGTGCTATTGCCATACAAAATCTATGAGAGAACCGCGTTTTGACAGCTCTTAAAAAGTATGTCAATTGATTTGTCGGGGAGATGAGAATGCTAAGGGGGATTTGTGGTGTTACGCGAATGGATAAAATAAGAAATGGATACCTTCATAAGAGGAAGTTTGAAAGTGGCGCCGTTGACTGAAAAGTAATGGATGGACTGGAAGGACTGGAAGGATGGACTATGTTAACAATGATATGACAAGAAAAGAAGTGTCAGATGAGATTACTAGTAATAGAGAAGTATGGAAGAAGTAGATATCCCAAATGAATTCGGATAAGGGCAAGAGAATGACGATTTAGATCCATCCTGTAAGACTGGAAGCCGACCTCTACAAATAATATTGTTATATTACATTATGATATAAGTGCGGTAAGTTGAAAATTACAGCCGATGCGATTTTGCTGGCCCGAGCCGTAGGCGAGGGCGATAAAAAAGCAGAGGCTGTAATTATCAAAGCGCACGTATGTCATACGACGTTTTATAACATATTTACGAGGAAATAAATAAAACAAATAAAAACAATACAGCAAAAAGAAAAAGCGCGCGGATAAATTTTTACTTGTTCACAAATTAGCGAGGCGCGCGCATCAGCGCTTTTTTTTAAGGCAAATACACAAAAAACAGCCAGTATTACTAATAAAGTAAATTAATATTTTTGTGTTTTTTACATATAAATGGTTGTAGTTTAGTGTCAAAATTAATTAAATTAAAGAATTAAATGTTTATTTATTATATTTCATCTCCCAAAGTTAATTTTATTCATAAAATGTTGACCACTTTTTTTCTGACATAAAACTCTTTGCTAAGATTTAAAAAAGTATAAACCGTGCATTTTACTTTACAGCACAAGTACGTAATGAGACATTACGATATTGAAATTGGTGAAATAAGAGCCCTTTACGAGCTAATGTGTTATAAAAAGACTTACGATCTTTGTTCTGCATTTCCTCGTCCGTGTACATATTGGTGTGCATGTTCCATATCAGCTGATGAGCCACTACTTGAGATTTCTTCGACAGTGACTTTATTAGTTCTGCTACGTAGCCCATCTGGAGAGAAAATAAAGTTATACGCATTGATATAATTATAAAAATGTTTTTTTTAGGGTTCAGTACCTCAAAAGGTAAAAAAAGGAACCCTTTTAAGATCACTTTCTTGTCCGTCTGTCACCACCGATTTTCTCAGGGACGGGTGGACCTAGCAAGTTGAAATTTATACCAGATACTGAGGTCTATAGTTCCTATTAGGTGTATAAAAATCAAGGTCCTGGGTCAACACGATAAAAAGATATGGGCAAATTTAGATTTTCGCAAAAACTTGTAAGTACCAAAATTTATCTTAATTTTCAACTTTTTTAATTTTTCGGACTGTTCCCTTTACTTGTGCTGTAAGACCTTGCTTTTAACCAAAATTGACAATTTTAGGTCAACCGGAAGTACCCTATAGGTTTTGGGTCGAAAGCGATTGGAGCAATACCAGTTTCTAGGGATCGAACAGCAAAGGTAAGTTTGTCCTTTAAAAAGTTTGTACGGAACCCTCGGTGCGCGAGTCCGACTCGCACTTGGCCGGTTTTTTTTATAATGTTACTACTCCATGCTGAGATAGAGGACTTTTGGCCCCGTAATTTCGTTTGTTCTATCTTTTTCTTAAGTTTTCTTTTTTAAATAATGTTGTTTTATTGTTAATTCAACAATCAGCTGTCCATACATTTTAGATCATGTAGGTATTGCGCTTTTGTAAGAAACAGCAGCTGTTTTTTTATTAAACATCAGAATGATGTACTGAGTAAGTGATCCGTTTTCGCGTCGGTGTCCGTTCCACCCCGTATAATAGGGTAGATGACAAAAAAATCCAATTAGTCCGTCAGATACATTTCCAAAAAATATAGGACACATATTTTTACTTTTTTCACGTAAACAAAAAATGAAGACGATACAGTGCGTCGAAAACTCGTGTGACGTCACGTTTGAGTAATTTTTTTACTCAAATGTGACGTCCGAGTGACGACGAGAAGCTTCCACTCATGATCTTTGACACGTTTTATCTTCGTCAATTTTTATTAATTTGATAAAACAAAAAACACGTATGCAATATTTTTCGATAATCTAACTGACGGACTAAATAGAATCATATTTTTACCCGACTGCGCCAGAAGGAGGGTTATATTTTTCGAGAGTATGTATGTATGTATGTATAATTGTTTGGCACGCTCTGTGGCCTGAACGGCTCGATGGATTTTAGCTTGAGAGGTGTCGTTAGATTCGTATTTACTGTGAGAGTGACACTGGGTATATCAAAATAAAAAAAACAAAATGGCGGATTTTTGGCGCCAATTTCAAATGTTTGGCACGCTCTGCAGCCTGAACGGCTCGATGGATTTTAGCTTGAGAGGTGTCGTTAGATTCATATTTACTGTGAGAGTGACACTGGGTATATCAAAATAAAAAAAAAACAAAATGGCGGATTTTTGGCGCTAAATTCAAATGTTTGAGACGCTCTGCAGCCTAAACGGCTCGATAAAGGGCTCATCATGAGGAATTTAAAATGGTAAATCTAAGTTACTAAAAAGTGTAAGATAAAAAAAATAATTTAAAAAATTAAAAAACCCGACTGCGTAAAAAATTACTAATAACTTAAAATAATCTAGACTAACTTTCAAATAATCTAGACTAAAATGATTACATCCAATACGGGTCCCGACTGTTGCAGTCAATATGTCCTGTTTCCTGAACTTGTTTTTTTCTTTTCAGTTTTTATTTAAAGTTATTAGTTATTTTTTACGCAGTCGGGTTTTTTAATTTTTTAAATTATTATTTTTTTAGTCAGTCATCATCCCTATTATTTATATTTTTTGTTGGATATTGTTTGTGATATTATGAAAACATTAATTAATTTTGACCCACTTCTGTCTCAGGAAATACTATCTTGTGGCAATGATGCTAAGGCACAAAGTAGCGTACCTTTTTTTTTTCGGATGGGAATTCATCAAATGACTCCTCCCGCTCTGGGCGGAGCAGGAGGGAGTGTCAGACTTTTACTGACTAAAACCCATCCATGTTCCTTCATCGCCCTTTGTGTTCCGGGGCCACGGTATCTCTTTCGAATAGTCCCGCAGCCCCGGCAGGCTTTGGCCCTTGCGGACCCCTTCCCTATTGCTGACTCTCTTTGAGGCGCGCGTGGAACCCGAACGCGCCGTCGACACAGCCTGTCGTCATGACACGGACGGACGGCGAGCTAGCCCATAGCTCCCCGTCCACAGGCCCGCGCCTACGGTGGCCGGAAGCCACCACGTGGCCCCCGACGCCCGGGGCGTCTCCCGCGGCAGCCGGGACGTGAGGATATCTCCCTCTCACGTTCCGCCACCTCCTTCGCTAGCATGACTGCTTCGCAGAAGGAGGTGACGCTTCGGACCATGGATTGCACCAGGGCCGGGAGCGAGAGGTCGCCGCCGCCGATCGCCGCTACGAGGACACAGCGGTGCTCCGCCCAAGCGGGGCACACGTCCACAGTGTGCGCCACCTGTGTGTCCTCCGGTCGATCCTCGCAGTGGAAGCACCCGGGCGTTTCCTCCCGCCCGATTCGGTGCAGGAACTTACCGAAGCATCCGTGTCCGGTAAGAACCTGCGTCAGGCGGAAGGTGAGGACGCCGTGGCGTCTCTCCAGCCACTCCTAAAAGAGGGGACTTACCGCCACTATTGTGGCGTGCCCTGCACGGGGTTGCGACAGTCGCTCTCTCCATGTCGCCATGAGATCCCGCCGGAAGTCCGTCCGCTGAGCGACAATTTGCCGCGGCAGCGGAGTTTCCCCCCGGCGTAGCGCCAACGCGCGCCACTCGTGTAGGCGCGCGAGGACTATCGCCTCCAGATTCCATGGCGGCAATCCGGCAAGGAAAGTAGCGTACCTGAGACACTAAAGACTCCACTTGAGGTGTCTTTAAAACAATTGCTATAACAGAAATTCGAAGCTATTCTAATGACACTAAGACACAATTTAGCTTAGGCTGTACTCACTGTGTCGTGCCTCAAGGCCTGTACCAGCTGCGGTATGTACAGCAGGACAGCGGACGACGGATATGACGTCAGAGTGCTGACGGCCGCCTGCGCAGACAGCGGGTGCGGCGGGTACTGGCGGCTGAAGTACGACAGCGCTTCTACTGGCGACACGCGGGCCCAGGTTATCATGTGGACTAGCTGCAATACAAACAAAGGTTTATTATAAAGAAAATCTTTATCCTATGTATTTAACCCAAAAAAGTTAATTGTGGTAAATACGTAACTTTTTTTAAATAAATGTGGCAAAAATAGGCTAGTTTCCACCATCAATAAAATGCAAATCTATTTAGTCCGTCAGTTTAGAGCATTGGAAAATAATGGACACGTATTTTTTGTTTTTGTAAATCAATGAATATTGACAAAGATAAAATAAACTCGGGAGTGGCCCCCACTCCCGAGTTTATTTTATCTTTGTCAATATATATATCTCGTGACGTCAGAAAGCACTAAAAATTATACCACGGCATGACGTATTGAGAATTTTAAAAGCGTCGTATCTTCGTCAATTTTGGTTTACGTTACAAAAGAAAAAATACGGGTCAAATATTTTTTTATAATTAGATTTTTTCAGTACACAAGCCTATTTACATCATCATGTCCAAATGTTCTACAAACAAGCAGTGATAGTCTAGTGGTGTGACCACCAACCAACTTGAGAGAGCTTACCTCATGAGCATCGTTAAGCAGTGTCTCAGTAGTAACAAGGTACTTTAGTGCCTGAGGTACGTGAGACACCGCGGTCGGCTGCGCTTGCACCTTGCGTCGGATCTCAAATATTATGCCCTCGTGTTTTAACCTGACAATAAAGAGGAATTCAATATTTAGCTCAAAAAAAGCTATAAAAATAAATAAATATCGCTGGACATTACACACAGCGCCATCTAGTGCCACACTAAGCAACGAGGCTTGTGTTGTGGACATCAGATAGATATAGTACATATATACTTTTTGTTTGTAAATACATACTTATTATACATATAAACATCCATGACTCGGAAACAAATGTCCATGCTCATCATACAAACATTTGCTCCTACCGGGATTCGAACCCGGGACCCTAAGAACGTAAGGCAGCCACACTACCGCTGCGCTATTCGGGTCGTCATCAGCATGAAGCTGCGTCTTTGTTTCATCATCATCATCATTTCAGCCGAAAGACGCTCACTGCTGGACATAGGCCTCCCCTACGTGTCGCCACATGTCCCGCTCCCGTGCGACTCGCACCCAGCGGCTCCCCTCCACCTTCACCAGGTCACCGCTCCACCTAGTGGGAGGCCGAGCAACGCAACATCTTCCGGTTCGCGGTCGCCACTCCAGAACTTTTCGGCCCTATCGGCCATTCGTTCTGCCAGCAATGTGCCTGGCCCACTGCCACTTAAGTATGGTAATTCGGTATCCTATAATAGCCGTAGACTTATTTGTTGAATCCTATTAATAGGCATGACGACAGTATCAACAAATTGCAAATCTATTTAGTCCGTCAGTTAGAGTATTGGAAATTAATGGACACGTATTTTTTGTTTTTGTAAATCAATGAATATGACAAAAGATAAAACGCATCAAAACTCGGTAGTTGGGGCTCGTGACGTCAGAACTAGCTAAAAATTATACCATGGCGTGACGTATTGAGAATTTTAAAAGCGTCGTATCTTCGCCAATTTTGGTTTACGTAACAAAAGAAAAAATACGGGTCAAATATTTTTTGATAATCTAAGTGACGGACTAATTAGATTTTTTTTGCCGTCTCGCCTATTATAAATGCGAAATTTTGTGAGTATGGATGTATGTATGGATGTTTGTTACTCTTTCACGCAAAAACTACTGAACGGATTTGAATAAAATTTGCATACAGTGGTTTATAACCTGGATTAAAACATAGGATACTTTTTATCCCGGGTAGTAAGATCCCATGGGACTATTATCAAACTTCACGCGAGCGAAACTGCTGGCAGAAGCTAGTCAATACTGTTATTTGTTTCCTTTATTAGCTGACCTCTCAGGCAGGAACACGGCGAGCGTGGGGCTGATGTCCCAGGCCAGCTTGGCGTAGTCGCGCCACGTGCGCTCCAGGTTGGGCTTGGAGCGCCACGTGTTGATGTTGTCTTCTCCCGGGACCGCCTGCTCCGGCCGACCGTGGGGGTTGTGCCAGGTGACTAGGAACTCTATCTCTACAGCCTGTGGACAAAACAACGGTTTTTAAACACGATACACCAAACAAAAAACATACAAAAAAATGAATATGTACAGTAACCGAACCTTAAAAACGGCGCGTATAAGCTCGTTAATGAACGCGCGTATACGCGAAAATTAATGAGAGCATTAGAAAATTATTGAGATAACTAAAATCTACGATTCGTCTGAAATAGAGATATGCAAGAGATACAAAACTCTTTTTATTTATTATAAATACCTTGTATTGGCGCATTAAAACACTGTGTTATACTTGTTCAAGTTTCTAAAACATCACTTATTTTACAATTTATTGTTTTATGTAGCATGTTTTGGTGAAACGGAACGCACTCTCAAAACGTGTCGTCCTCGATAACGCCAGTAGTGACGTCAAAGTCTACGTGTCAAAAAAACACTTTTATTTGAAAATTAGTTAAAGTTTCACTAAGATTTTATAATAATATCGTTATCGCAATTTTGCTTGAATAAAGCACATACAATTAGTAAAATTACCATTGATAAGGCCAAAAAATTAGATTTTTGACGTCACATCATGGCCGCGACAGTCACGGACGTTTGAACTGTCATAAAAAATTGCAGGAGTTTAATATTATTTTTGAGCGACAAGCAGTAGTTGAACTTAACTTTTAATACTTTTCTCAACCCATTGATAACACTGTATTTTATTGATTTCAGTAAAGAAAAAAATACATGCATATTCCCATAGGGAATATCATGGTTTGAGACTATATTTCTTATTCTAAAACACTTACCATAAGTTCCAATATAAGGTTCCTCTTCCTAACGTAGTCTTTTACGAACGTGTCCTGCGGCTTGGCGGGCGGTTTCACGCTGCGGTTGGAACGCTTGCCGGCGATACTGCCTGCACCTCCACTGCTTAGCGTTGTTGTTGACATTGGCACCTATGTTTAATAAAACAATACAAGAACAACTTAATAACCCACACATAACTAGTTCAGTCATATTGAGGGATTTGTGAAAAAAAAAATGTAATCCGCCATTTTGTGGCAGCGGCCATCTTGGATTGATTTTCATCTAACATAGCTAAAACACTCCCGGCTAATACACCTTTCAAACAAAAAAAAAAACAAAATCAAAATCGGTTCATCCGTTCGGGAGCTACGATGTCACAGACAGACAACAGACAAGTCAAACTTATAACACACCGTCGTTTTTGCGTCGGGGGTTAAAAACCAGTTTGTGATACAACTTTAAATTTTTGATGACTTTTTCAATAAAATAGTAATTTTGATATCAACTAACATGCTCAAAAAGTCTATATTTCTTCAAGTGTAATTCAACAATTCAAATAACCGAACTCTCGTACATGCAGCGACCTGGCTGAAGAGCTAGATCCTACGAATTTGGGTAATGAAAAAGACTACAGTCAAAAATATGGTTGGAATGATTCTATTGCGAAAAATCACAATAGCTATTTATTCACAAAGGGGAGTAAGGCACAGATTAATAATCGAGTGTGCATTTGAGGCCCGACGCGAAGCGGACGGCCGTGAACCACACTAGTTTAGTAATCTGTACTTACCCTCGAGTGATATATACTGCTTTATACTACACTTGCTTACAACGTCATCAAGACTTAAAAAAAAAAAACAAAATGCGTTAGTAATCGATTACTACCCTGATTTTCAGGGCAGTAATGAAATTCCATACAATATAACAGCCTAGATTTTTGAGAAGGTTTAATGAACAGCTTTCAAGCCTTTTAGTGGGGTAGTATTGGTACACTTACTAAGCAAGTGTAGTATAATACATATTATTATTATTATTATCAGTCATTTGTGTCCCACTGCAGGGCAAAAGCCTCACTTCCCTCCTTCCACTTATCCCTATCCAGTGCTGTTATACGTCAATCCTTGTGGAAGGAGTCGAGCTCGTCCCGCCATCTCCTTCTAGGCCTGCCGCGTTGCCGTTTGCTACTGTTTGGATCGCATTGTGTCGTTACTTTAGCCCATAGTTCCTGCGGCATGCCATAGATGTTGCCAGCCCAGTTCAATTTAAGCTTGGCAGCCATGTGATCTACATCGGCAATTTGAGTTTTAGAACGCAGTATCGAGTTCCTTAAACGATCAGAGGGCTAATTCACGTAATTTTATGACGCGCCGATGAAGGTGTAGTGCAGTTGCAGTTAAGTTCAAGTTCGAGTGATAAACGCTATTCTTGTAATCTTTGAACTGCGCGTAAGCTGCACGTGAACCAAACTCTACCAAATTTACTTATGGTGTGGCCATATGAGAGAAAAAATATTGAACTAAATAATCGATTACATTTCAATGAATATGACGTTATTAAAATAATACCCCAGTACAGATTTTAGTGCTTTTTCTTACTTTGTAGAATACCGATCATGTGTTGCGTTCCGAAGCACGCACCAAAGACGCGCAACAGTAGAATGCCGTTATTGCGCTCGCGTGACGCGAACTTGACGCGAGCGTGTCTGACAGCGGTAGAGAATACGAAAAGCGTTGTTTTGATCGAAACTTAACTGCAACTGCACTGCAACAGCACTTCTTCAGTTACGTGAATTAGCCTACAGTAAGTTTAAAAAAAAATGGTGTTGCTAATTTCAGAACACTCATCTTTGCTAGGCCTTGTCTAATAGCTTACCGTGTTTATCCAGCCTGTAGTCTGTCGACTGCCTATATCACTGTTGACAGATGATCGGTTGTCGATCGGAGAGTTCGATGTGTAGATGCTTTGACTACTGCTCGGACCCATTAGCTCAAATTCACCTGGAACAGACATTGACATTAGTAGAACACCAAATACTATGCAAGGAAGTGGCACGGAGGTGACATAGTTTTACCATCGGCATTTAGATTTTTAATATTATGAATTCGAAAATAATTGTTTGTCGATCTGTCTGTTTGTTACTAGTTGACGTGTAAACGGCTGAACGGATTTCGGTGAGTTTTGGGCACATAGGGTAGACCATGACCTAGGTTAGAACATAGGATACTTTTTATCCCGATTCCCAATTCTCGTGGGATAATTTTAGACCTCTAAAGGGTGTAAAAAGACCCTTAACGAAGCCGAAAGGCACTTGTTCTCCCCGTCATTGCGATATTTTTTTGTTCTATACAATATCTGGGAACCTTCTAGTTAAGGTGAACGCACACTTATCAGAGCCGAAGGAAGAGAAAAAGCCGAAAGAATCGAATTTAAGAATTACTTGTATGAAATCCTATAAAAGCTCGCACACTTATTCGCGTCGATTCGGACGAATAGACAACGTTATACGGATGAGAAAATGTTTCTTTCGGTGCGGTCGGTTCTTTCGGCGCGAATAAGTGTGCGTTCACCATTACGGAGATATTCCCCAATATCTCCGTAATGATCAAAGTTCCAACTTCTTCAAAAGTTTGTTTTTTTCTAAACATGTATATAATGTTTATAATGTATGAACTTTACTTTAAAAACCTCCACCTCTACTGTACTATTCAATCCATCCATCAGCACGATGTTTTGAGTGTGTTACATCGAGTCCTACAGTAAAACGTGATTTTTCACGCCAAAAAAAAATCGATACCCAGCAATAATTTTTGCGTAAAGTTACTTAGTTTGATGTACAGAATGCTTGGTTGACGGCTTCGTGATGAGGTGGTTTACACTCTGTGTAGCGAAGAAGCTATTACACACAAAATAAATTACCTCCAATATCACTGCTCTTCAAATACTTCTTATCCGAGTGCATTAGCTGCCAGAACTTGATGAGGGATATGATATCCTCTCTCAAAGCGCCAGACATCTTGGCAGGCGCCATGAGACCTCGACAGAAGTAGTCGAGGCAGGCCGCGTACACGCGCTCACGGAGAATGTTGCGGGCGATGGAGCGCGGGAGTATGTCGCCTTGCAGGAGGGATATCCCGCACGACAGAAGTCTGTGAACGAAGAAAATGATAAAATAACAGCACGCCTGCATTCAAACTCAAACTCAAAGCATTTATTTCAACCTACAACTGTAACTTCAACTAATTTCATGAACTACTACTGTATAACTTGTGAAAAAGTTGGAACATAGACCCCCAATATCTCCGTAACTAGAAGGTTCCCAGATATGATTTATGGTGTAGAACAAAAAAAAAATTGGAATGACGGGGAGAACAAGTACCTTTCGGCTTCGTTAAGGGTCTTTTTACACTCTTTAGAGGTAAAAAATTATACCTTATGTTCTTATGTTCTGACTTAGGTCTTAAAAAGTCTACCGCTACCCTGTGTGCCGATGTTTACCGAAATCTGTTAAGCCGTTTAGACGTCAATTAGTAACAAACAGTTACGTTAGATAACGACTTAAACTTAGTTCCACTTAAACTTTGCATCTGATACGAAATTACTCCGATGTACAATGATTAATGTACGAAGCGTGTTCCGGGAATTTTGAACTGAATAAGGCTCAGAGAGGTTAAAGATGATAATCAGGGATCGAAAAGTGTACCTGTGCAGGTATTTTTTTACGGTTACGTGAAAAATCCTAGAGTCTTCGTTAACCCGTATTACAGGGTTGATCAGCCTATAATAACCGGTTCACGCACAGAGTTTATTTTTGTCCGCAAAAATATGAAAGATATGACAGAGCAGCTCGTGGCTAAATTATAACTCAAATCATTTATTTCAATTAGACCATTACGGCACTTATGAATGTAAAAAAAAAGCGAAGCTACAGTCACAGTCACAAGGCATAATAACTTGAGAAAGTACTGTAGTTGCCCATTCCCTAACATAGATCTCTATGGAGAAGAACGGGCAAGAAACTCCATGGACACTCTTTTAAATCAAAATATTGTTACAAAATCTTGGTTACATCATTCATGTTGAGATTATACATTGTCTAAATCTAAAGGATTGAGCAGAAGTATATAGCAGCACCCATAAGACAGTTATGTTTAAGTCCCATGTAAAAGACGAGCTTATTTTCAACAACCGGGCACAAATACAAACTGCTAAGAGGATATTTCTTAATAAAGGCTGTAAGAAACCTATTAACGAAGCCGAAAGGCACTTGTTCTCCCTATCATTTCGATATGTTTTAGTTCTAGACTATACCTGGGAACCTTCTAGTTACGGAGATATTGGGGGTCAAAGTTCCAACATATTGACTAGTTTTTTTTTTTAAATACAAGTTTTAATTGTAAGATTGTTACTTTAAGCACCTCTATGACCCCCGTACTATTCAATCCATCCATCAGCGCAATGTTTTATGTGCGTTACATTGAGTTCTAACACAAAACATGATTTTTACCCAAAAAAAAAAGTCGTTTCCCAGCAATAATTTTTGCGTAAACTTACGTAGTTTGATGTACAGAATACTTGGTTGACGGCTTCGTGATGAGGATGTTTACACCCTGTATAAAACCAAACTCTTTGCCTGACCTGGAAATCGAACCCAGGGCCACACACCCTTCAGTACGGCTTCCCACGTCATGATGAGACCAACAGGGTAGTTTACCTTATGCAAAATGAAGGAAGTTTGGGGGTATGAAGAACAGGGTGTAAAGCTCTTCATCCCCCATAGAAAAGGGAGGATCCTCTGACCAGACGGGTGTTATGTCTGGTGGGCCACTGCCCGACAATTGTTGTCGGGTTCTCGTATGTAATCTTATGTAGTGCCGCTACAGAAGAATAGTTTGTTCTGAACCATGGACAATATTCCTCTATTATTCAAAATGATCAGTTATTGCAGACTTTTTTTTAAACGTTGCCCCACTCTAGGTATTTCTCCTGTATCGTGGGTGCGTTTACAAACATTCAAACTTACATACACAAACAGCCACCCCCGAAACAACTACCCGTAGGCCATACAAATATTTGTTCCGAGGGGGAATCGAAACCGCGACGGGCAGCTCAGCAGTCAATCGCTCTGCCACTCCGCTAACAGTGCCGTCAAAATAAATAATAATAATTAAGTAGTTTGTTTTTGTAAGAACATACCTAAATCTTACTCCAACGGCTTCAACGTGTCTGTTTATATGGTCGCGTACATCTCCCACAGTTATCGGCAGTGACCTGAAATTACAACTAAAATTGTTTAATAAATCAAAATCAAAGCATTTACTTCAAGTAGGCCAGTTACAGGCACTTTTGAATTGTCGAAACAAAGATGAAAATTAAATGTAGCTACAGTCACAAGACATAGAAACTGTGAAAGTACTGTAGTTGCCCAGTCCCTAGCGTAGATCTCTATGCAAAAGAACGGGCAAGAAACTCCATGGACAATCAAATTATACTTTAATGTGTTCACATAGAGTTTAATTTCCAATGTAAAAAAATACGCCTTACAACCAGTCTTATCAAGGGGTACAGTATTACCCAGTACTAACTGGTTGGTGGCGGTCAGATAGGCAGTCGCTCCATGTAAAATACTGGTATTCAGCTGCATCCGGTTAGACTGGAAGCCGACCCTAACATAGTTTGGAAAAGGCTAGGCAGATGATGATGATGACGTACCTATGCAGCAAACTGGCCAGCATCTCGACTTTTTCTAAGCTGTTGTATTTGGCTGTCTCGGCTACCTCGCACAGGTATCGGACCCACACCGCGTGAGGAGCTACGAAGGGTGGACGGGGTTCTAGTTTTGCACCTGTAAATAATATTAAATTAATCTCGTGTTATCTATTTATTTATTTGGTACACCAACAGCAATACATACAAAGAATTAATGTGAAACAATGAGAATAACATAAAGTGCTGGTATGTATGCCTATTATAGGTATACGCAGCATTCACCGTAAGACAACAACTTATAATTTTTTAATTCTTAATAATAAAATTCGAATACAATATAAAATAAAATTTACTTAATACTAAATGAAATGATATGGATTATGATGATATACATATGCATTATGAGTGTGATAACAAAAGATTTACATTTTTGTTAAATAGTTGCGCAGTTGTAAATGTATTGAGTTGACAGAAATTAGTTATTAAAAGGTAAATTAGTGCTCTCCCGTACCTCAGACACTGATCTTCTAAACTTGTTAAGGGAAACACCGAATAAATCGGTTTCCAGTGTTGTGTGGGAGCTGTTATAGTTTCTACATATTCTGAGCAAAGGAACATTATATATTTTACTGCAGTAAAATAATTGTTGACTGACCTTCATGAGCAGCCAGCGGACTGGTCTCATCAGTCTGCTTAGAGAACAGCCCCATCTTGCGATCCACAGTACTCTGCCACGCAGAGAATATCTCCTGCATGAGCCTGATCTCCAGGTCTGGGCGGGACGTGGTCAGCCATTGCCAGCACTCCACTGCTGTGGTCACTGCGTCTTCCGTGAAGATCTCCACTTGTGACCATGCTGTGGAATAGTCAGAAATTGTCATCTTTGACAATCAAAACTTATACTGTCACTTGTGATTATATTAATTTAAGCTCCCGAAATTTCGATGCTGTTGCAAGCGCCCATACAAGTGGAGAAAGTTTGTTATTGCATTCGAGGCGGAATTAACTCCCGAGCCGTATGCGAGGGTGTTTTGAGCCGAGAACTGCAATAACAAATGTCCACGTGAATCAAACGACGTTTTTCAATACACTTCTGAAGAAATAAAATAAAATAACGAAAAATATTTTTGTCATAAATTAATAAGAAACTATGATTTTAATTTTCTTTTTTCCGCGCTTTGCTTTCGCCAAGTTGAAGGAGAAGCAAAGGTATGAAGCCGCTAAACAGCCTAACATAAAAAATAGTTTTTTTTTTATATTTTTGAATTTAGAACACAAATAAATGTTAATTTGTTTATAAAGGTAAATATTTGTTTTAAATAATCATGTTTATCTATGATATTCTATTTATAAACACAATTTGAATATTTTAAAAATATTTAGGCGGTAAAGACGCATTATTGCTTTGCCAAAATTAAAAAAAAACATTCACCTCCGACTTAATGCATTGAACCAATTTGAACTAAGTATAGGCAGTATAGGTATAGTTATCTGTGGCAATTTTCATGCCCGCACACGTGTTGGAAAATGCAAGAAATCGCACACGTGTGAAATACATTGCATGTTGAACCTAATCATAGTGCGTTATGAACCAATTTTCGAGGAAGTGTATTAAAAATTAAATTATTAGGTGCAGACAAATCTGTCTACCATCTATTTACTGACTTACCGACAGAGTGCAGCAGGCCCCTCGCAGTGGGCGCGGTGTGCGAGTGCGCCGCGTGCGGGGAGTGGTGCCGCGCGTGCACCAGCAGCGCCGTGGCCCGCCACAGCGCGGCGCGGTGCGAGGTCTCACTGCCGCTGCTGCACGCGTCCCGCAGTGCGCAGTGCAGGCGGGCCCCCACGCGCCACAGGGCTGCCTCCCCGCCGCCCTCGGCGCTTACGGCGCCAGCGATCTGCAAAAATGCCATCAATTTACAATAGTAGACAGGAGGGTCGAAAGGAATTAATTCCCATACGAGGTATTTCATAGGCTATAGTCCGAGTAGGAATTGATGTCTTTCACCCGTGGTAAGCACTCTACTTTTCATTTCGAATACAAGGAAAGTAAAAATAGTTGTTTTCTAAAATATTTATCGATAATAATAACATGAGTAGTACCTTTTTAAAATTAATTAAGACGTTAGAACAAAGTTACATTTTTAACATCGAGCCATGTTATACTGAAAATGTATCAGTGGCGAAGTTCCATATAACTCGATTCCTACCGGAGTCCCTTTGAAAAATGGCACAGTTAGTATTCTATACGACGTATTTCCAGACGTTATCAATAAACTTCGACCGGTCATTGTACTCATCATTATGAACAAATTTTACAATGGGGTACCCTGAATTGTGAAAAAAAAAAAACAGCTTTTCCCTACAATAATGTCCGCGTAACTCATCAAAATGTATGGAATAGCTGATTTTTTTTAATTTGATTTTTTTTAAGTTTATCGATATCGTCCGGAAACACGATGTTTATCACATTAAATATATTATGTAGTCCGGCTTATCTCTTACAAAACTTGACTCTTTGCTACTGAAATGTACTGATGTGTTGCCGCGTATATGTGGTTACTGACCTCGCCAGCATATCGGCTGCGCTGTGACACTACAGCGAGCAGCGCCGCCGAGTCCTGCGTCACGCAAGGCGGACGCTTGTCTAGCGCACTGCGCGGTAACGGAGCGGACATCCGGTTCAGTCCGGCTGCACCTAGCAAGGCACCAGTGGCAAGTGCTAGGCCGCAATGATGCCACAGAGTTGAGTTTGGGACCTGCGTAGAGAAAAAATGGCAATGAAATCTAGTCTTCATGCGGGACAAAGATGAGTTAATAGACAAAACTTTACTTAAGGTGAATGCGACAGGGTGGCCCGCGAAATTCAAATTTTCTTACGTTTATTGCAATTTGCAGGTCAGTGTTAGGTTGTATGTTAGTTTAAAATATGATTATTTATTATGTTCATGTAACTGTATTGAACGACTATTTCATGAAATAGTCATCGAATACAGTTACATGAACTTAGAGGGTTGTATTGATGATTTAAATTATTATAACTCTATAACTACATACGTGTTACAGCCGCGAATCATATTTTAATCAACATACAACCTGACACTGACCTGCAAATTGCAAAAAACGTAAGAAAATTTTAATTTCGCGGGCTACCGTGGAGCTTCCACCTTAAATAACATTAGGGCTGTGTGTGCAGAGGTACATCGTGTATAGTACAAATACATTTCGCCAGTTACAAGTTTACATTAAGTCCCATGTCATAGGGGCGAGCCTATTGCCATCAACCGGACACAAATCAAGACTCCGGCCTGTTACTGAGAACCGTCTGGTGGAATAACCCAATAACACTTTGCCCGGCCTGGAATTCGAACTTAAGGTCTTGATACTCAGTTTTTTCTGAGTTGTGTGCGTTTGCAGCCTCTACAGTCTACACAAAGGAGGTGTTATACACCGAAATTGACGAACAGACAACAACATTAGACAAAATTGTAAATAAAAAAAACATTTTAATAGATAATATATTGTCTCACCACTTTGTAGGAATAGTGCTGTAGAAATAAAAAACAGTAACATTTTTTTATTTTGATAATGGAAAGTATACCCTATTCCAAACAACCTACGTTTTTGTTTACCATACTTCGCAGCTCATAATTATGATCAATTCTTACTATGGGACTAATCCTGACATTGGGGAAAATAAATCATGTAAATCGTCGAGGTCTATGGAAAAAACTAAGCTTGTTTTATTGTTTACTTGTTAAAGTCCGTTTATGTTCTATTATAGGCATAACGACAGTATCAAAAAATTGCAAATCTATTTAGTTCGTCAGTTAGAGTATTGGAAATTAATGGACACGTATTTTTTGTTTTTGTAAATCAATGAATATTGATAAAGATAAAACGCATCAAAACTCGGGAGTGGGGGCTCCTGACGTCAGAACTAGCTAAAAATTATACCATGGCCTGACGTATTGAGAATTTTAAAAGCGTCATATCTTCGTCAATTTTGGTTTACGTAACAAAAGAAAAAACACGGGTCAAATATTTTTTTATAATTAGATTTTTTCAGTACATAAGCCTATATGCCTATAGTACATAAGCCTATAAGCCTAACTGACGGACTAATTAGTTTTTTTTGTCGTCTCGCCTATTATAATTTTTAGACTGTGATTTTGATATGTTCATATCGCAAAAAATATTGAGTTTGACGTGGAAAGAAAAACATGACTTACAAATATGACTTTACAGTGTTATATTATTCTAAAAGTGCATTAAAATAATTTTAAAATTCTAAATCATTAATCCACCACAACCCTCTAAGTTCACTTAATCCCATCGAATGACATTTTCATGAAATAGTCACATCATTATAATTCTGTCAATACATACGTGTTACAGTCGTGAATCATACTTTGTTCAACATACAGCCCGAAACTGGGGCTACTAAAATGGCCGCTTTAGCAGAATCTTAACATGAATCACGTTAGATAATTTAAAATTCTTAAAATGAACTTTATGGCAGTGAGCATAAAGTCCATTTTCGAATTTAGAATTTTTAGAAATTTAAAATTCTTAAAATGAACTTTATGGTTGTGACCATAAAGTCCGTTTTCGAATTTAGAATTTTTAACGTGATTCGTAATAAGATTCTGCTAAAGCGGCCATTTTAGGCCCCCTGACCTGTTAATTGCAACAAGAATTTGTGTCATATACTACAACTAAAAAAACCCGACTAATGAAAAATCACAAGGTGTACAAGGTAAAATCGACTCCTCCTATAGTTCAATTCAGAATGTAGCCTATGTTTCTCGGGCCATAATAACGAATCGATTGACACCTTATTCATCAAAATCGGATGAATAGTTTAGGCGCTACGGAGGAACATACGTAAATACAAACATACATAACATAGACTGCCAAAATCATAACCCTTCCTTTTGGCTTCGTCGTAGTTGGCTAAAAAGTAATGCAATAGCTTACCTGATTCAAATATTCTTGCAAATGAGATCGTGTAGACTGAGGTGCCCATTTCATTGCCTCTTGAACTATCCCATGACAGCGGTCCGCAAAATCTTTGACAATGCACTGTGAACAATAAATAATAAACAAATATCGCTAGACATTACACACAGCGCCATCTAGTGCCACACTAAGCAACGAGGCTTGTGTCGTGGTCACCAGATAGTTGATATACCACATAGATACTTTTTTTGTTGTAAATGTATACTGATTATCGACTAGCGGACGTCTTCCAGTTTTTCACAAGTTATTTTTAAAATAGGTACTTACATGTTTTTAATATAAGATTTTCACAAACACGCCCACAACCTCAGTACTATTCAATGCATCCATCAGCACTATGTTTTGAGTGAGTTACATTGAGTCCTAACGAAAAAGCCGAGATTTCACCCCAAAAACAAGTCGTATCCCAGCAATATTTTTTGCGTAAAGTTACTTAGTTTGATGTACATAATGCCCTCTTTGTCATTCATAATTTAATTGAAATACGATTTTCTAGTGAAACAAATAACGTTGATTATCCCTTACCTCTCTACCTTCTAAAGTGTCTTGCAGCTGTAAAGTGAAGTCTGTGCCAGGTACTTTCAGTAATGGTGTTTCTTGGTTCGCGTCTAGCTCTAAGCTGAAGCTTAGCACTTGCAGGATGTCTAACATTGACCAGAGGACCTGGAAATAAGTTAGTGTTTAATCGACTGGATAGAGGGAACATAGTAAGTTTACAAATTGCAAATAGAAAATTCTATTCAAACGGATTTTTTTTACTTAATAGACATGAGGTCCATAGAAAATATAAAACATAAATAAATATCGCTGGACATTACACACACCGCCATGCAGTGCCACACTAAGCAACAAGGCTTTTGTCGTGGACAGCAGATAGTTGATATACCACATAGATACTTTTTTTGTTGTAAATACATACTTACGAGTATTATAAATATAAACTAAGCCAGTAGAAATAGACGCTAAAAAAGGCTAAAATCGCTCAATGCTCGAACGCTGTCTGTCGAAAATGGATAGTTTTTGAGTTAAAAGTGAAAAAAGTCCCAAAATCTATCAGTTTATCGCGTGGTTCGCAGCGAGCACAGGTTTTTTGAAGTTGCAAATTTGAATTCACATCATCATAACTGATCTGTACAACATATCAAAAGTGCAGAACTACATCATGGTTTGCGATGTTAATGTTAATTTCTACTCTTCTAAACCTCCATGACTCTGAAACAAATGTCCATGCTCATCACACAAACATTGGCCCCTACCGGGATTCGAACCCAGGACCCTAAGAACGTAAGGCAGCCTCACTACCGCTGTGCCATTCGGGTCGTCAAAAAGGAGCCGAAGAAAAGATAAAATAGTTCTTCCAGTGTACACGTTTGCTCAATGTATAAGCTGCACACTGGGCGCTGCTCAAGCGATATTAACGCAACGTCAATCAGACGTCTGCGTTTACGCTAGGTATACGCTCAGAACGACATTTATTTATTTGTTAAAATTTCCCTTACACCATTACAGGTAAGTCCCTAATGCGATAGCTCGGTCTCAAAATTAACTTATGTACAATATCAAACTATGAAAAACGTAAAAAAAATGTAATGCTTATAATAACATCTAATTATCATAGCTTCTGTATTACGTTTCAATCAAAAGTCAAATCATTATCATATGCTGTGTTCCCCATCAGTAACTTGCACTGGTAGTTTAACAGTTATGCAAAAGAATTCATGTCAAATGTCAACCTCGCGCGGCGTCATAACGAAGAACATCTCAGATTCACGAGTATATTTCACATAGCTTAAACATTCCCTAGCTTCTAGAAAAAAATAGAATATTCTAGAACATCTTACTTACCCGACAGTTCCACAACAAATGCGGGAATCTATCGACCAATCCCGCAAGCCACTTGTCAGCCACCCTCCGGATTTGCTTGTGTATGTGATTGAAGTTGACCAATAGGAACTGAGCGTGACCTTCTAGTTCCCTTTCGCGAGATTCGTCCTTCACTTTGTCTGACATCACATCTAGAAACTTCTGGAACACTTTGTCGCCGACACTGGAAAGAGGTTTGAATTTAATGGAGGCCGGCCAGATTTTGTCTATGAAGCCTTGCCGGCCTAACTTCCGCCATTTATATTTTTTTTTTCAAAGTTGCGGCCTATTTTAAAACCTATATTAATCGATAGTTGGTATCAATACGAACCAGTTTTGTATGAGCCAAAAAATGTTCTAAAGTGTCACGTTTCCGAGATATGATTTAAAAAAAAAAATGGCGGAAGTTTTAGTTTATATGAGACTAGTTGTTGCCCGCTATCTTCATCCGCGTTAAATTATTATAAAAATATTACTTCCCTATTTGAATCGGATTTTGTAATTAATTTCATAGGTTTAATTTTTTTTTGCACGAAACAATTGCATTTCTTTAAAAAAAAGCTAAAACAAAAGCAGCTTAAGTTACTTCTTATATAATCAGGTTTAGCCGTTTTGAAGATTAGCCGGTACAAACAGACAGACAGAAAGACACACAAAAATCGAAAAAATAAAGCCCAGACCAACGAGACAGTCATCAACATAAATTTACAAATATTTAAATGATGGTCAATAATGGTCATTTGTTATGCACGGACTGTAGGAAGCCTAAGATCTTCAAAACGCACTTTAAAACGCACACACTTCAGAATGCACTCGCAACATAGAAACGCTCTCTAGCCCCGCCCCGTTGACTTTGTATAGAAATAATGAATGAAAGACAATACTGATCGGCCCAGCGCACTGACGATGCACGCAAACGAGAGTTTTTGTTATTTTGCGCGCCAAATTGACGCTTTCTTATTACGCCTAAACTTTAAGGGAGCGTGGCTCGGCGCCTCCGCATGATTTAAGCGAAAAAAAAAAATTACTGATCAGGCGGAAAAGACCACGACTGTACAACACAAATATAAGATTGTTCAACGTACCTGGCGACACATTGCCACATACCAGTCTTGTCTTTTTGTAACGCTGAGTCACTCAAATACTCTATAATAGGTTGCAAGCTCGGTTCTGGCGAGTTACTTACTCTGAAATACAAATAAAATAATTAATTAAAAAACCTTTATAAAAATAAAATAAGCTAAACTAGCTAACTAGCTAGCTAAGCTTTTAAATAAGCTTTTATAAAATGCACAAAGAAGAAAATAAACTTCGAAGTAAATAAAAACGAAAAAGAATAGTTTTAAATAAAAACTTGTCGCGAAGGTGTAGTTTTTTTTTTTGCCTTTTCTATTCACGCGTCAAGCTTTTATTAAAACCATATTTTTTCGTTTTTATTTACTCCAAAGTTTATTTTCTTCTTTTACGAACGCACAAACGGTTTCCACGTATTTAGTACAGCAATCAGAACCCCTACATAGAAATTTTTCAACGGGAATTAATGAAACAAATTTGCTGTTCCATACATTTTGACCGTGTAGGTAATAGGTATTGCACTTTTTTAGGGAACCGCAGACTTTTTTAATAACCCTTGAGAAAATTTCTATGTAGAGAGATCAGAATGATTTACTGAATACGTGGTAACCCTTTGTGTGTCGGCGAATATTATTATTATTTTCTGAATATTACACCCACCTCAAAGTCTCCAACCAATACACACTCAGCAAATACATACACGGTGCAAACGTCAATTTATTCACAAACACCGTCACTTCCGGCGGATGATCCAACAAGTTCGATATTTGAGTCTTCAACTCTTGAAGTTCGTTAATCGACACTGAGTCGTTGCGGACAGCGGACGTGTATTGCAGCTCGCGCATTTCAGAACGCAGTGACGTTTGGGAGACAAGGAAGGGAGATTTTACTGCTATCTCTTTTACTCCTGCGTACCATTCTTGTGGCCATAAGCCTGTGGAAGTTAAGGTTGTTTTACTACTGTTTTTAAGCGATTTTTTGCTTTAGGTTTTTCTGGTTAAAGGTTAATTTCGTATTAATTTAAAAAATATTATTAATTTTGACAAGTGAAATTAATTTACTGTACAAATTAATGGAAGTGAATTTTCACACTTTTCAAACAATACAATTAAGATCTTGCAAGGGATATTTATAATAATTAATAAAAATTTTCCACACAGATAGATATAATAATAATAATGGCGGAACAAAAATCATTCCTCACTCAAAGCGTCATCTATAATTATACCTACGAAAATAAATTACGTCTAACAATGCTTTCTAATTAACCTATAAGCACACTCGGTTCAAAACAAAAAAAAATACACACACTACAAACTTTTGTACAAATCTTGGATCAAAGGTTTGATCAAACATCGTTGCTTTTGTGATACTGTAAATGTTGGTGGTGTTATATCTACTAATAATGTGGACTACTTACCATACCATGGTTTGTACCAAACTATTTGTTTAAGTTTTTCCTCACAGAGAAATAATTATTATTTAGGTACGAGTACGATATTATTAAAGTGACCTTGAAATGTAACGATAATTTTACGCCATCGAAAAAAATATTTTAAACATATTTACATATTTACTTATTTCTTTACATTTTAATATTATAATTAGTAACAGTACTGATGGAACAAAATAATGGGTTCAATAACGGTTCGTTTTTTTTCCATAAAAATAAAACAACTTTTCTGCATAATTCAGCTCATTGTTTCTTTGATAACTTTGCATCGTATAACGTAGCAGTCCAATAAAAAAAAAATACCGACACATTTTGTCAGGCTGTGAGATTTTATCAGAAAGAATTTATGTATTTAATCTTTCTGTACCCAGTAGTTGTACACACGCGACACATCAAGCATATATTTTCAGTGTAACATGAACCTCGCTTTGTTTAGATTTCCCGTAAAATGAAAAAGATCCGCTTATATTGGTTTTGCATAGATTGATTGGTCATCCCGCGTACACAGGAGGACTTAATGCCAAAAGACCTTCTTTTCCAGTCAACCATCCTGAATTCTATCAATATAACTGCACATACCAGTAAATACAGCACCACCCCAACAAGTTAAGTAATATATTAGAAACCATACAACATAAATCTAGATACTTCTAAAAGCATGGTTACTCACGCTTTCGCATAGCTACACGCGTCGCCATAGAAGAAGAGACAAGACGTTTAAATATAAATATATCTATGTAAACATCACATTTCATAATATTATATACAATTCGATAGAGAGACAGAATAGTGCTGTTTTGAAGTTTTTATTTTATTAGTGGAAATTTTATGTTGGATTTCGTGTGCGAATGTGGATAAGTTTGCCATCAAACGAACGATCAATCTACAAAAAAATGCAAATATGTATCCGCATCCGCACACCAAAATGTATAAGTAAGTTATCACTTAGCATAAATTTAATTCGTGGGTAAGTCAAAGAAGTATGAAGAAGTAAAGTATCAAAGAGAAAACTTGAATTATAATGGAAGGATAAGTACCTGATTCGGCGGCAGTAAAACCCATGACTACGCAGTATAGCCAGAAGTCCTTGAACAGCTTATGGAGACGTGGCTTCGGGTTCCTGATTGGTGACAATCTTTTCACCAACACCTGTAGAAGATTTGTAGGCCAGTTTACATATTAACAGTTTACTGGACAGGTCCACTCTAATCTGTGTAGTTCTTGCTTCAAAAGAGCATCCTAGACATGAATCTGCATGGTCCTCATGTGAGTTGACCAAGATCATGTCTGGACCTTAAAAGAGACAATGACCTCTGAGTTTGTTTCGGCTGTTTCTTCTCAGAGTAGTCAGGTACGAAACACCGGCCCCATCTAGTTTTAAAACATAACATGGTGTGACATGTTAAAGTGTTTTGTAAAACCAAATTACAGAAATAAATATGATTTATGATTTGAATGTGAATATTTAGGTACTAGCTGCGAAATAAGGTGAACTTGTACATGCCAGAAATAGGAATCTAGAGGTCTTAGCCTACATAAACGAGTCTGCTCCCACCCGGCAAAAATAATATAATTCAAATATGGGCTTTATATATTGCTCTTTAGATATACTTTACATTGGCAACATAAATTAGCAGACAGCTCGCTGTCAGCGGGCTTACTGCTGTCAATGCCAATGTAAAGTATATCTAAAGAGAAATACTTAAAGCCCATATTTGAATAGGCATGTCAACTGAAAAAATGTAATTACTTCGTCAGTTAGATCATCAAAAAATATTTGACCCGATTTTTTTCATTTCTTACGTAAACCAAAATTGACGAAGATACGATGCTTTCAAAATTCTCAATACGTCACGCCGTGGTATAATTTTGAGTGCGTTCTGACGTCACGAGCCCACACTCCCGAGTTTTGATGCGTTTTATCTTTGTCAATATTCATTGATTTACAAAAACAAAAAATACGTGTCCATTATTTTCCAATACTCTGACGAACTAAATAGATTTGCAATTTATTGACGGTGGAAACTAGCCTATTTTATTTTTTTTGCCGGGTGGGAGCGGAGTCGTGTAACTGGACTGGACTGGTCGTGTTTATAAGCTGAGCGCTGAAGTCGAGTGAAATCACCAAGTTCTGGTGGTTCAACCTTTATAACCATAAATAGTTTCTATAAAAATATAATTCAATCATGATTCGAAAGACACGCGGCGCCATTTATTTTCATAAGAACGTTATTGTTGTTTTCCTCGGGACTTTTATTCAGGATGAAAGGTACGTCCGTTTCTGTACACCTGACAACGTATATGAAAAATTTCAGGATGATCGGTTCACTGGTTTAGACGTGAAAAGGTAACAAACAAACTTACTTTCGCATTTAGAATATTAGTTAGGATTCATTCATTAATTCATTTCAGCCGAAAGACGTCCACCGCTGGACATAGGCCTCACCGCGCGTGTCGCCACATGTCCCGCTCCCGTGCGACTCGCATTCAGCGGATCCCCGCAACCTTCACCAGGTGATCGCTACACCTAGTGGAAGGACTGCCAACGCAACGTCTTCCGGTTCGCGGTCGCCACTCCATCGGCCCCATCGGCCATCCGATAGTTGGGATAGGTAGTTAAGATTCGGATGAGTTAATAGAACTCACCGCTATAACAGGTATGAGCACACCCAAGTTCCCGGCACTGCCAGACGCCTTCAGCACAGGCGCAGGGGACCTATCTGTGGCTCGTTCTCCGCCCAGCCCGAGCTGCACGAACAGCTCGAGCAGACGAGTCAGTAGCTCGAGCCGCGCCGTCGTGCCGCGCACGTTGGCCGCTATGTTGGCGAGCGCGTTCAGTACTGCGCCGGAGACGTGTCTATAGAAAAACAAGTAAAATAAACAAAAACCGGCCAAGTGCATGAAGGGTTTCTTACCATCGTAGTAGGGGAGCCCCCTTAATTAATTATTATTATTTTGTTGTTATAGCGGCCACAGAAATACATCATCTGTGAAAATTTCAAGTGTCTAGCTGTCACGGTTCATGAGATACAGCCTGGTGACAGACAGACAGACGGACAGCGGAGTCTTAGATAATAGGGTCCCGTTTTTACCCTTTGGGTACGGAACACTAAAAATTACGTTTTGTTATGCCTGCATTTCTCAACGGGTAAAGGTGGAAGCGCCAAGATAGCTCGCGAAATTCAAAATTTCTTACGTTTTTTTGCAATTTGCAGGTCAATGTCAGGTTTTATGTTGACCAAAATGTGATCCACAACCGTAATACGTATGTATTTACGGAATTATAATCATTAAAATCATCAATACAACAATATAAGTTCATTTAATCCCCTTGAATGACTATATCATGAAAAAGTTACCGCCTTTAAAGGCCAAAGTGTACAGATGGTACATCAATATCTCGCCAGTTATCTGGGCACAAACCTAGAAATAAACTCACGATATCCTAGTCATATGTGGAACACACAACTATCCTTAGCGGTTGAAATCTTCTTCCTAGCGTGTTAAATTGAGTCGGCCTAAAATTCGGTTGTTGAGCTTCTTGCAATGTCCAGACAAAAGGAACAGCTGGTCGCTGGACACGATATTAAATGCCCCATCGTTCGTAGGACAACATCACTCCAGCCCGCATAGAAACGGGTTTCTTCGAAGAAAGTTCGTCAAAATGACAGATTTATTTTGTTCTTCTGTCATTTTATCAATTATCTCTTCGAGGGCGGAGTCATCTATAAACCCTTACCTGTCCAGTTTTTCCTTGTTTAGACCAACCTTGGCACGAAATCGCTTGAAATACTTCCAAGTTGGACAAAGTATGGAGGGGGTACTGACCTGTACTGCTTCTTATCATCCGTGGTATGATAGGCAGCGCTCGCGGCCTCCACTGTGATGACGGTGAACATCCGCATGATCTCGTCGTGCGCGGGACCCTCGGGGCTGGCTAGTGCCATGCAGCCCAGCTGGTCTACTATCAGGGTGTCGAGGGATGAAGGAGCGCGACATAGCCTGGGAAAAATATACGATTTGTTGTGTTGAGGACCTGTGAGTTTAGTAATACTTACTTGATGAATTAAAAATCAGGATTGGGATTCGGCATTTATTTGCATCATTGAATTTCATGTTCATATTTCATGCTAATACGAAGGTCGTGGCATGACATATGAACGTTGTTTGTATAAAAAGCAACCTCATACTTTTACCCCGGGTTTCTTGAACAAAAATCAATGACGCAATGATATATACTGTGTATGACACACATTATATTTAAAAAAAATGTAATCTCACCTTTGTTGAAAGAATTGTAGGATAGTATCAGTTGTCTTCGGCGTGTCCTTCAAAGCGACGGCAACGTGCCCCAACATTATCACAATATTCGTACTGATGAGGGACGATTCGCTGAAAAAATACATAGACTTGGTTAAACCAGGGCTTAGATCGGGCCTCGAATTGATCCCGGTTTTGTACGAAAATGGTTCCGTGGGTGACATTGCCGGTTTTTACTGTTTTTAAACGGTACTTCTGAAAGCATAACACGTGACACGTAACAGTGACAAATCAATCTGCATTCAAGATTTTAACTATTGAAGTTCTACGCCGAAGATGTTGTTGCCATTATCATCATCGGCAGTCTTTTTCCACTCACTGCTGAGTATATGCCTCCTCCCAATAGGCGAGACAACAAAAAAAATCTAATTAGTCCGTCACTTAGATTTTCATCACGTACCTCAGGCACTAAAGTACCTTGTTACAACTGAGACACTGCTTAACGATGCTCATGAGGTAAGCTCTCTCAAGTTGGTTGGTGGTCACACCACTAGACTATCGCTGCTTGTTTGTAGAACATTTGGACATTTTGATGTAATTAGGCTTATGTACTGAAAAAATCTAATTATAAAAAAATATTTGACACATATTTTTTCTTTTGTTACGTAAACCAAAATTGACAAAGATGCGTCGCTTTTAAAATTCTCAATACGTCACGCCATAGTATAATTTTTAGCTAGTTCTGACGTCACGAGCCCCCACTCCCGAGTTTTGATGCGTTTTATCTTTGTCAATATTCATTGATTTACAAAAACAAAAAATCCGTGTCCATTAATTTCGAATACACTAACAGACGGACTAAATTGATTTGCAATTTTTTGATACTGTCGTCATGCCTATTGTACCATGTGACATTCTTTCCTGGTCTGCGCGAGTCTCAATCAGATGTTAAGTGTTATCATGACCCATCAGAGAGCCAGCTATGGCTCTTTACCAGTCACTAGTCTCAGCCGAATACTGACAAACCCCCACGAACCCAGGCTCGCTGTACGGGTCCACTGTTAAAGCTGCTTCCAGTGCAACGCAAAAATTTTCTACAGCGGCGTCTCGAAGTTTCACGAAAGGAACCAGAAGCAAGCGTTGAAGATCACTCAATTTCCATTCTATTTAAATGCAGTCAAAGTCGACATTTGCTTAACATAGGCGGCCGGGAGGCGACTTGCCAAGCCAACATCTAACTTAAAACAAACGAAATAACGTCCATTCTCACCTGTCACTAGTCTCAGCAGTAAACAACCGGTTGCTGACGGAACCCACAAGAGCAGGCACACAGTATGGGTCTACCGTCAGCGCCGCTTCCAGTGCAACGCAAAGATTTTCTATGGCGGCGTCTCGAAGCTTCTCGAAGGGCGTAGATTTTACTGGCACACCTGTTTCTGTAAGCCCTTGGAGCTCTTTGCCTTGGACTGCAACGAGGTTCACTGAGTTAAATGTGGTGAATAAATAATTTTCAACCGCCACTGCTGGACATGGGCCTTTCCCATTCATTTTCTCAACGATATAATAAGTAAAAAAAATTACAATAATAAGGCTAGACAAAGTAAAAGAAAATAAGGAAAAAAAATAATACTAAGGCTAGACAAAGTAAAAAAAAATAAGGAAAAAAAATAATACTAAGGCTAGACAAAGTAAAAAAAAATAAGGAAAAAAAATAATACTAAGGCTAGACAAAGTAAAAAAAAATAAGGAAAAAAAATAATACTAAGGCTAGACAAAGTAAAAAAAAATAAGGAAAAAAAATAATACTAAGGCTAGACAAAGTAAAAAAAAATAAGGAAAAAAAATAATACTAAGGCTAGACAAAGTAAAAAAAAATAAGGAAAATAAATAATACTAAGGCTAGACAAAGTAAAAAAAAATAAGGAAAAAAAATAATACTAAGGCTAGACAAAGTAAAAAAAAATAAGGAAAAAAAATAATACTAAGGCTAGACAAAGTAAAAAAAAATAAGGAAAAAAAATAATACTAAGGCTAGACAAAGTAAAAAAAAATAAGGAAAAAAAATAATACTAAGGCTAGACAAAGTAAAAAAAAATAAGGAAAAAAAATAATACTAAGGCTAGACAAAGTAAAAAAAAATAAGGAAAAAAAATAATACTAAGGCTAGACAAAGTAAAAAAAAATAAGGAAAAAAAATAATACTAAGGCTAGACAAAGTAAAAAAAAATAAGGAAAAAAAATAATACTAAGGCTAGACAAAGTAAAAAAAAATAAGGAAAAAAAATAATAATAATAAGTCTAGACAAAGTGACAATCTATCAGCGATACCGATAATGAGCCAGCCACGCTCTGCTTCTCGCTCTAGCAAATGACGAGTCTGAGCGACAGAAAGACAAAGACAGAATCTCACTTTTCTATGCTCCTATCTCTATAGGAGCATAGAAAAGTGAGATTCTGTGCTGCCAGGTGAAGTTCCCAACTTTTAGACGGATTGAATTGACTTAGATACTGAAAAACTTATGTCAATTTTGTGGCAAGTACATCTTTATCTTTGTCGCTCCCGAGGTTTGTAAGCTTAGATCTTTTAAACTACGCAACGGATTTTAATGCAGTTTTCAGCAATAGATAAAGTGATTTAAGAGGATTTTTTATATGTATAAATGCTACATTGCAACCGTGCGAAGCCGGGGCAGGTCGCTAACTCGCAAGTTATGTAATAAATTAACGGTCATAGACACACGTGTCACAGTCATATGTTCTAAATCAGTGTTCTCCAACTTGTGTAGTTTATTATGGGTTTACTAGTAAGTTTTTTAGCACTCCACGGACGCATATCGATCATTCTAATTTATACCTTATTCCAAGGAAATTAAGAGTCACATGACGCGCGCTCGTGGAGTACATTATCTAAAGGGTGTAAAAAACCTCTTAACGAAGCCGAAAGGCACTTGTTCTCCCTGTCATTGCGATAATTTTTTTGTTCGACACTGGAAACCTTCTAGTTACGGAGATATTGGGTGAAATTAAATGAAATGATGATGATGAAATGATGTTTATTTTTGCAAGTAGGTTTTTACAAACACTTTTACACGCCATTTTTTTTAAACTATATGGGGCCGGTGTTTCGTACCTGACTAATCTAAGAAGAAACAGCCGAAACAAACTCAGAGGTCATAGTCTCTTTTGAAGTCCAGACATAATCTTGCTCAATTCACATGAGGACTATGCAGATTAGTGCCTGAGATGGTCTTTTGAAGAAAGAACCACACAGATTTGAGTGGACCTGTCCAGTCAGTGCAAGCATTTGTCAGTTATCGTGTAGCTCGACTTATAACTCAAGGAGCTCAACGACACGACGAACAATACCAAAGAAAGGACATTTGGGTAGGTTGCTTAAAGTACTAAAACTGCCAGACAGTCGTGGGGATAAAAAAATAAAAAAGGGTGTCAAAGTTCTAACTTTTTGACAAGTTTTTTTTTAAATACAAGTTTTTAATGCATTTTTTTACTTTAAACACCTCCACGACCCCCGTACTATTCAATCCATCCACCGGCACAATGTTTTGAATGCGTTACATTGAGTTCTACCACAAAACGTGATTTTTCACCCCAAAAAAAAAGTCGTTTCTCAGCAATAATGTTTGCGTAAAGTTACTTAGTTTGATGTACAGAATGCTTGGTTAACGGCTTCGTGATGAGGTTGTTTACACCCTGTAGATTTATGTTCATAGACTCACGTGTTACTTTCATGTGTTCTTTTCCAGTCTTCTCGAGCTCCAACTTGTGTAGTTTGAAGAGTATGGGCGAAGGAGTCACGAGGAAGTCGCGTAGGCAGTAGATAGATGTGTTCGCTATCGTTGGGAACTTTGTCGCTAGTTTGCCGAGGCCCTGGGAAAGTGGACGTTATAGTTAGACGGTTAGAGATTAAATCCGAATAGATAGCGAAGGGAAGAATTCGACAAAGATCAGGGATAATATTATATTATCTGCATAGCCTTTGCTGAGCCGGGGGGAGGGGGGGGGTCGGCTTTCAGTCTAACTAAATGCAGCTGAATAAAATAAATAAATATCGCTGGATATTACACACAGCGCCATCTAGTGCCACACTAAGCAATGAGGCTTGTGTCGCGGACACCAGATGTTTGATATACTACATAGATATTTTTTGTTTCTAAATACATACTTTTTATACACATTAAATAAACATACACGACTCGGAAACATATGTCCATGGTCATCACATAAATATTTGTATTTGCAATACCAGTGTTTTGTATGGAGCAATCTCCAGTGACTTCCACAATCAGTTGCTAGGGGTATATGTTACCGTCTTATGTAAAATAGGTCTTTTCCTTAGCTTGTCAATGGCAATCTACATTATAATGTCGGCGCAGAACGTCTAGGAGTTCGGCGCAAAAAGTAGAAGCCATCAATAGGGATGATGACTGACTAAAAAAATATGATTCTGTTTAGTCCGTCAGTTACCTACATTTTCTAAAAATATTGGATAAGTGTTTTTTGTTTTATCAAATTAATAAAATTGACGAAGATAAAATGTGTCAAAGACGTGGGAGCTTGTAACGTCACATTTGAGTCAAAAATGTACTCAAATGTGACGTCACACGAGTTGTCAACGCACTGTTACGCACGACATAATATATGTATTTTAAATTGAATTATTGTTTTCATTAATGTAATCTATTGATATGCCACCTTAATTGTAATTGCTTGTTTTATGTTAATTTTGTCCGCCATATATTGGCAAAACATAGTGCACACATTTTAGACGATATACTATCTGTAACCATAGCTATGTTTCACAAAATAAATGATTGATTTATTGACTGTATCGTCATCATTTTTAGTTTACGTGAAAAATGAAAAAACATGTGTCCAATATTTTTTGGAAATCTATCTGACGGACTAATTAGTTTTTTTTTGTCATCTACCCTATTCCTGTAGTGTTTAAATAATGGTAACGTGCTAAGCGGTGGTGTGGTGCTCTGATAGGAGAATGTTAGTATTGTAGCAGTTGGAATTCTGTGGCTTCTGCTAACCCTCATAGGGGAAAAAGCATGTACTTATTAATAAACATGTATATAAGTCGTAAGGAGCTCGTGGCTAAGTAATAATAGCCGCTCGGGTCGATCTTTAGGTTAAGCCGTGTTTACCTAGGTTGGTCTGTGGGTGGGTGACCTCCCATTACATACCGAGTTTCCTCCGTGCCTCGGAAAGCACGTTAAGCCGTTGGTCCCGGCTGTCAATTGTAGATCTTTGACAGTCGTTACAAGTAGTCAGTGACCAGAAAGTCTGACAACCAGTCTTACCAAGGGGTATCGTATTACCCAGTACTAACTGGGTTGTGGAGGGCAGATATGCAGTTACTCTATGTAAAATACTGGTATTCAGCTGCATCTGGTTAGGATGGAAGCCGACCCCAACACAGTTGGGAAAAGGCTAGGCTAGATGATGAATATGTATAGAAAATAAATAAAGGAGAAATAACACTACTTACCTCAAGACAGACCATCAGCAGCGGCATGTGTGCAAGTATCAGCTTGTGGTTATGATTGGAGTTTATCTTCTCGGTCAAACGTCCACATAACGAGTCGGCACCTACAATTTAACAATAAATATTAATTTACCTTATAACAAAATAATAAAAAAATACAGACACAATCTTCCTAATAATGTAAGCATTATCTGAAGTCAAATACAGATACACGCCGTAGCATTACCGCCAACCCGCATTGGGCCTGCGAGGTGGATAACAGCCTTAAGGTCACACAAACGACGCCCACATAAACGACTCCGCTCCCACCCGTCACAAAGATTATAATTCAAATATGGACTTTATGTATTGCTCTCTAAGTATACTTTACATTGGCAACATAAATTAGCGACAGCTCGCTGTCAGCGAGGTTACCGCCGTCAGACTGCTCGATTGCCAATGTAAAGTATATCTAAAGAGCAATACTAAAGCCCATATTAGAATTATATTCTTTTTGACGGGTGGGAGCGGAGTCGACCTTAATCCGTCTCACAGTATTTTTTTTGTGCTAGCCGAAACTGTCCCACTCCTGGGCAGAGACCTCTCCCCACTCCTCGCGGTATGGCGCCTCTTCTCGCATAACGAGAAAGCCATTCCGCCATTTTTGCATCGGCCTGCTCGAACTGTCTCAGGGCCACAGTTTTTCGATAACATTACGTTTCCAAACAGCAAGTTAAAAAACAGTCGTTTCGTTTGATCAAAACGATATTCTACTGCTTCATAAAATAGCAGAAAAATCAACTAGTTTCACAAGAACTCTCGGCTCCTTCGGTGTGGCCATTAATTAAACAATCTTATTTGAATCTTTACATAGTACAAAACAAAGTCGCCCCCGCTGTCTGTAGGTACGCTTAGATCTTTTAAACTACGCAACAGATTTTAATGCAGTTTTCAGCAATAGATATTGTGATTCAAGAGGTTTGTGTGACATTGCACCCTTGTGAAGCCCAGGCGGAACGCTAGTTTATTAATATTTAATAAAAAATACACAAATTAATTAAATATTATTTACAAAGATAGTTATGTCAATTAGTATGGAATATGTAGGACAAGTTAAAGCTATAAACAATACAATAGGTAAACCCCCCCCCCTACCCCAAGTAACGCGCCGTAACCTTTTTTCTGTACCCCCCCCCCTCCCCCCTAATAAAACGTTACGTAACCACCAAGTGACAATTTCTATAACCTAAAAGTCACAATTATATGGCGTGCCGGAAAGTCTCCTTTGTCATTCTGAAGGATTAAAAAAAGGCACGTAACGCGTAGTTCAAATCCCCCCTCCCGCCCCTGTAACGTTTTACAAGACCCCCCCTCTCCCCCCAATTCGTTACGTACAGTACGATTCACGAAAGATGACCACTGCGCAGAAGGCATATTTTAGGTCCCTTTGGAGGTGCGGGGTGAGGCGTGGGCGGAATGAACGCATATACAATATTACATAATAGTACATTATGATATAAGTGCGGTAAGTTGAAAACTACAGCCAAGGCTATATTGCTAGCCCGAGCCGTAGGCGAGGGCTATAATAAAGCAGAGGCTGTACGACGTTTTATAACATATTTGCGCGGAAATAAATAAAACAAATAAAAACAATACAGCGAAAAGAAAAAGCGCGCGGAATAATTTTTACTTGTTCACAAATTAGCGATGCGCATCAGCGCTTTTTTTTAAGGCAAAGACACAAAACACAGCCAGTATTACTAATAAAGTAAGTTAATATTTATGTGTTTTTGTTACAGATCAATGGTTGTAATTCATTGTCAAAATTTATTTTATTAACTTAAATGATTATTTATTATATTTCATCTCCCAAAGTTAATTTTATTCATAAAATGTTGACCAGTTTTCTGACATAAAACCTCTTTGCTAAAATTTAAAAAAGTACCGTTCGGTTTAGACGGAGCATCTTGATAAACCGTGCATTTTACTTTACAATAACGTAATGAGATACATTACGATATTGAAATTGGTGAAATAAGAGACCCTTTACGAGCAAATCTTTAGTGAATCGTACTGTTATGCTTGAGCGCTCCCTAAGCCAGTCAGCAAAAAGTTTAATTAGTATTACGCTTCAGGTTAGTTAGCACAGGGGGTAACTCAACACGCACTCGCTGGTACCTATTAATATTGTTAGAGCGTTTATAAGAGCCGGTACGTGATAGTCCCCATCAACTGTAACACCATAATACAATACATAAATTATAAGAAAGTGTCAAGTTTTTAAAGAATTCTCCAGAAAATCAACAACAAACAAAACTCAGCTTAAAAAAACATTTACATGTGGATTATTTTAACTGGGATAGTATCGAGAAAACAATCTTTAGGTACGAGATATACAGTAGGTATACCTTTTTTTTCAATTAATTATTTGAAAAAAAAAAATGCAATACAAGTTTTCATGAATAAAGAGCTAAAAGGGCTTGGAAGATTTTTGTATGAAGCGTGGCCGGATTACTTCCGCCATTTTGATTTTTTTTTTCAAAGAAGCGGCCACGTATAAGACCTGTATTAATCGATAGCTGGCATCAATACAAACAAGTTTTGTCTGAAACAAAATGTTCTAAAGTGTCACGTTCCCGAGATATGAGTTATCAAAGTTTAAGTCCATTCACTGATGGCATCTTCAGCACAACTTTGCTTTGATCAGACACGCATAAAACGTGTATCAATCGATAGCTGGCATCAATACAAACAAGTTTTGTCTGAAACAAAATGTTCTAAAGTGTCATACCGGCTATCGATTACTTACTTTAAAAAAAAAAACAAAACGGCGGCAGTTAATGCCAAAAAATTCAAACCGCCTTGTTAAGCAAGTTGCAGTGTGTCTCTTATAGATTCGGATATCCCCATACTGTCCCAGTTAAAATAATAACTTGTATAGCGCTGCATGGTCATGGTTGGTCATAAATAGAACTAACTTCGCCAAAATGTTTTTTTTTTCAATACTGTTTTGGCAGACAATTTCACATACCTAATATGTTTCCTAACAACTTTTCTCTGAGAATGTAATTTAAGAGCCATAAGAACTGTGCTAGACTTTGATATTTTAAGGCAACAAAAATGTTTTTTTTCTCTACTTACAACATTTATTTTTTACAAGACGTCTGGATTCTTTAAATACTTGAAAAAATATAAAATTAATAAATAGATAAGCAAAAAGATTTACATAGAAAGGTACAATACAACAGAGGCATAAGAAATAATACAACAATAAATAATAAATACGACCACAAATTATTAACTAAAACTTCCCTTCAACATCCCGACTTCCCCCAATCGGATTTCAAACTTAAACTTAAAACAAAAAAGGTTCAGAATCACCTGTCTCATCTCCAATAGCCCAGACAAGTAGATCAACGCAGGCCGAATTAGCCATCACATTGACTTTGAATTTGTTGACGGTAGCAAAGTTACTTTCCCGGTCTTCCCTCTCTGACGCATCGTGGTGACGACTCTGCAGTTCTGTCTGACCGCTTAGGAAGAGGCATTTTACGAATTCCTGTAAAGAAAAGTTGAGTTTGGTTAGATTGGAAGCCTGCAAGACATAAAGGGTGTAAAACACCTCTTAACGAAGCCGAAAGGCACTTGTTCTCCTCGTCATTGCGATCATTTTTTTGTTCTACACCATACCTGGGAACCTTTTAGTTATGGAGATATTGGGGTTCAAAGTTCCAACTTTTTGTCATTTTTTTTTAAATACATGTTTTTAATGTAAGATTTTAAGCTTTAAACACCTCCACGACCCCCGTACTTTTCAATCCAACCATCAGCACAATGTTTTGAGTGCGTTACATTGAGTTCTACCACAAAACATGATTTTTTCACCCCAAAAAAAAAAGTCGCTTCTCAGCATTATTTTTTGCGTAAAGCTGCTTAGTTTCATGTACAGAATGCTTGGTTGACGGCTTCGTGATGAGGTGGTTTACACCCTGTATTTATTTGGCACATGCCATAAGTGCACACAACAAAACAAATACAAGAATAAAATAAAATAAAACTAAAAAATACACAATTAAAAAACTTGAAACTAAAAAAATAAAAAATATTGTGTGTCCACGGCTGCGCCAAATAGACCCGGTGTAGTTAGTAGTGAAGAATTTCCATTCTTCACTACTAACTAAGATGACCAGTGTAATGAATAGAGAAGAATGGAAGAAGATGTCATACTGCGCCGACCCCAAATGAATTGCGATAAGGCTAGGAGAATAATGATAAAACTTACCTGAACATCTTTGGTGAAAGGTCCGGGTAAATCTTTCTGATGCTGCAACAGTTCTCTCAGAAGTGTCACCATCACCAGGTTCAAAGTTTCCGAGAAGGATTTGTACGGAAACACCTGTGAATGAAATTAATACATAATAAGTAATGGCTTATTTCGCAGTTAAGCTTCTGGTTAGACGCTAAACTCTTAAGTTATCAAAATAGGCTAGTTTCGACCATCAATAAATTGCAAATCTGTTTAGTCCGTCAGTTAGAGTATTGGAAAATAATGGACACGTATTTTTTGTTTTTGTAAATCAATGAATATTGACAAAGATAAAACGCATCAAAACTCGGGAATGGGGGCTCGTGACGTCAGAACTACCTAAAAATTATAGCACGGCGTGACGTATTAAGAATTTTAAAAGCGTTGTATCTTCGTCAATTTTGGTCTACGTAACAAAAGAAAAAATACGTGTCAAATATTTTTTGATTATCTAACTGACGGACAAATTAGTTTTTTTTCAGGGCACAAGCCTATTGTACACATTTTTTGTGAAATCACATGCCAGGTAAATTAAAGGGGATTTATCCTGTGGTAAATAAGGTTCATAATTTGAAGTAGTATCTTAAAACAGTAGGATTTATGAATAATTGCATTTGGACTTATTGCATTTTTGACATTTCTAGGACCCAGGGATCCCGGACCTTTGAATAGCGTACCACACCAACAGGCGATTCCTGTATGCACTAAGGGGGTTGCCTTTGGGTGCACTTGACCCAAGGACAACCCCCAATTGGTTTAGGGCTAGTGCAGGATATGACAAAAAACGTATTGAAATTCTTTCGAAATTTCGTGTCCGTGGCGTCTAGCCCAACAACTCGCCAGAAGCGGATTCTTTATTCATCGATTTTACAACAAATAATGAATTACCTGAATCTGTCCCGACGCGTAAATATCTTCTGCTTCCTCATCCAAAAACGCCAGTAAATCTTTGGTAAGCAGCTTCTTCGCCAACGACAAGATAGATTGCAGATACGTCACATAAAACTGCACATTGATCCTCTTTTCAGGCGACTCCGAGAACCTCATATACGGGAACTGGTTGAAACTGGACCCGAATTTGTGAAAGAAATACGTCGTAGGGTCATACGGAACGGAATTGTAACTATGTAGGGATCCCCTTTTTAATGTACCACCTGTACTGTCTAAAGTATCGTTTCCATGATCTAGAAGACCCTCGTTATGAGGCAGGTTTAGATTACCAGATAAAGATCTCGGAATGATCGGTCGGAATTGGTTGAACTTCCTCTTTTTATCTAACGTTGAATATTCAAAGTTCGGTTCAGGTTCCTTAGTTTTGACGGGACTTGGAGGTTGTGGGAAAAGACGGCAGAGGAGAGGCGGGTCCACTGTCGAATACCGACCCATTGAGCGAGCTAGACCTATCAAAATCGGTATAGTGCCTTTACAAAGTTGGAGTTTAGAGACGGTACTAGTATAGTCCTTGCTTTCGTTACAAGTCATTATGAGCTTTGTCAGGTTGGACATAAGCTCAATTTGGGCTGTGATGATTTCCTCTCGGAGTGAGGGTTGCTTTGTTGCAATATCGGAGAGGAGGGTATTGAGACAGAAGCTGAACTTCTCCGACATTGGTATACCTGAAACAATAGAATGATACATTTTAATAATTGTGCATCTCGCTGAATAAATTGCATATTGTAGTACATTTATAAGTTTTAATGTCAACTGATTTTTGTTGCTAAAAACATTAGAGGTCAAATTTTATAATGAAGTCAAGAGGCCTATGCGAAGTTTTAATTGTAATCATAATGACTGAATATTCTCACGATATGTAAGAAAATATCTCACAAAACAATAATTGAATGCCAAATACTTTGAATATACATTCAAAGTATTTGGCATTCAATTATTGTTTTGTTTTGTAAACTTATTTTTTTATTAATGTTTAAAATAGTAGTAAAAAATCTGATTGGCCTAGAGGTCGCAAGCGCAACTACTGAGCGCTAATGGTGCAGTCCTTTTTTTTTTTTTTTTTTCGGGTGGGAAATCATCAAATGACTCCTCCCGCTCTGGGCGGAGCAGGAGGGAGTGTCAGACTTTTACTGACTAAAACCCATCCATGTTCCTTCATCCCCTTTGTGTTCCGGGGCCACGGTATCTCTTTCGAATAGTCCCGCAGCCCCGGCAGGCTTCGGCCCTTGCGGACCCCTTCCTTATTGCTGACTCTCTTTGAGGCGCGCGTGGAACACGAAAGCGCCGTCGACACGGCCTGTCGTCATGAGACGGACGGACGGCGAGCTAGCCCATAGCTCCCCGTCCACAGGCCCGCGCCTACGGTGGCCGGAAGCCACCACGTGGCCCCCGACGCCCGGGGCGTCTCCCGCGGCGGCCGGGACGTGAGGATATCTCACTCTTACGTTCCGCCACCTCCTTCGCTAGCTTGACTGCTTCGCAGAAGGAGGTGACGGCGTCCCATTCCGTCTCGCTCCGGACCATGGCACGAACCAGGGCCGGAAGCGAGAGGTCGCCGCCGCCGATAATGGTGCAGTCCTGGGTTTGGTTCCCAAGTCGGGTAATATGTTATTGGATTTAGTAGCAGCACGAAGTCGGGATTTGTGGCCGATTGATTATATTAGGCTAACCCCATGGGACTTAAACATAATTAACGAAATTAAGGTTTACGGTGCACCTCTGTCACACCCTTTACAGATTACAGACGTGATTATATGATACATGTTTCGTACAAACTAGACACATTCATTCTCCCTGGGCAAATACCTACATTACAAAAATATTTTAGATCCCCAAAGAATTAACTAGCCGGGGCGCTAAAATTGCGCTTGTTTGTTTAATTCACACCTTGAAGTTAATCACAGGTTGTCCCTCATCAAAATGAGTACTACGTCATTAAAAATAAAAAGTCATCGCAATTAAAAACACATAATAGAAAACTCATCCCCACATAATAATATGTTTATACAAGCACTAACAATGCTTTAAATGCATCGCGTGACAACCTGTGCACAATCATCACTTACATACGTATAACCAATAAACCAACGATGTGTGAATTATTTGAGCATGTTAAGGAATTGGTCAGCAAATTGAAATGCTTTTTTTATTATAAGCTTTTATTTAACTTGCCTTGTTAGTTAATAAGTATTGGTCAAATCTAGCAACTGAATTTCAAACCAGTTCCCCCCAGCCAATTAAACAGGTTCTGGTAAAAATAAATTTTTATGGCAGACATGACTTGATCCTGCAGCCAGGATCGCCTCCTCGCGAGAGAACTCCTCAACGATTAATAGCACCGACACGAAACTTTGTATATACGCGTTCAATGTTGATAGAAACACCCTTCGATCAACAATATTGCTAATTGTTGATCGAAGGATACACCTAACATTTTTTCTTTTCATTTTAATAAAAGATTGATTATAAAATAAAATGTTTCTCTCTTGTTATTTTGTTCTTCTTTTGAGGTGAGTTAAGTCAAAAAACTATTTACCATATCACCCATTCAGCAGGGTGTAAACAAACCCTTAACGAAGCCGAAAGGTACTTGCTCCCAGAAATAGCGTTTTTAGGGGTAATTTTGGTGCGGTGGCTCTGAAAAGTACCTTGGTCGAGGTAGCAGAGTTCTAATCGAAACTAATTGGATTTTAATAAAGGGAATCATCGACACGACGTAGAAGGGGTACATTAAATAGGGCTAGCGTTACTTCGAGCTCGAATAATTTGGAGTACAGTTTAATTTAGAGAGACAATTATTTGTGCATCTATGTACATTATTTTTTTGGGTAAACATTCATTTTCTTGACTAGAACTTACTGCCAATACCTGCTCCATGTCACCTAGAATAGTATCACTATTCATAATCCACGGAAACATACATTGTTTTAAAACTGCCATATCTATTTTTATAAAACAATTATTTTTCCATAATAATTTGTGAGATAGAATCGCAAGCATGCGTTATAACGAGATATAAATTCTACTGTCAACTCATAGAATTCACTCAGTATCACAAAATAAGAGGAACTCAATCAAACTCTTCAAAATGTTCAAGAAACTATTCGTTGTTTTTCTGGTTGTGATGATGTTTGGGAACGTAAGTGATTTTGTTTTGTTTAACGGCATTTTAATGGCCCTTAAAGGGTTCTACCGGGACCAGAGTTTGACCAGATAATGTTTATTATTTGTATTTTATGGTGTTAGTAATAACAAATCAACCAACCCGCTATGGGTTTACGTGGTGGATTACAGCCTGTTCCTCTAACAGAGAGAAAATCTTTGTCATGGGCACATTATAGGCTTATTATGATAATAAACAAATACTGTGTGACCTAGCGTTGCATCAGGACACTGATGACCGATGACACACAGAACCTTCTTTTACTCAGGCATGTTGCTAGCCTTTTAACGAACTATTTAGTTGCTTGTCGATGCTTCTTTGTTTTGCTTGTGTCGAGTCTCATGTACAATACTAATTAAGTTCTCCTGCCATTAAGGTTTAATACCTAATGTACAATACTAATTTGTGAATTTGTGAAAACCGAAAATCACAGGACTTCTTTTTACTTGTTTTATTCTACGGACATCACCGATCAATGAGTTTCGCCTGTATATTTCCATGACCGTTCTGTTCCGTATAATTTTGATAATTCCAGAGCATGCAACAAGGCGGCGGCGCGGGCGGTGGAGGTGAAGGTTCTATACTTTTTTTTTAATAAGTAATATTTGATAGTGTTATCTGCTCGTGAAACGATGAATGAATTGTGTGAAAAATGACATCTAAGGCGTAAGGCCCCGATAATCGTGTAGTTTTAAGTGTCGTGGCTTGTGTATTTAAATGGAGGTGTTCACATATAGGACGACGCGATTACTGTCGTCCACGACTATTGCCAACTCAAAACCAACGATAAATTAATCGTTACGACATAGTTTACACACAATACATCATAATTATGCCTAGCCTTTTCCCAACTTAGTCTAAACGTAAGGATCTGAATAACCGTATTTAAATTTACCGACTACGTATCTGACGCAGCACAACCAAGTTTCCGGTGGTTGTGGAACGTGCGAATTCTCCCTAGGGCAATTGAAGCCAAATATTTCATATAAAATCATTTCATATAATATCATTTCATATAATATCATTTCATATAATATCATTTCATATATTATATCAACCTATTTCCTTATTCTGTGTTTTTATTCTTTTAGCTGGCGCTGGATTTGGCATGAGCGGTGGAGCAGGTGGCGGAGGTGGTAATATTTATTTTAATTAATCAAAAGTTTTTATACTGTACTAGGAGCAATGGCAGCTCAGTGGTTACGGCCCCGACTTACATGTTTTGAGCAGGTTTTATTACGTAATATATTTTATCACTACTGCTATAAAAACGGTGAATGAAAACGTTGTGAGGAAACTGAGATTATAATTATTATAATAATTATCGCTGGACTTCATGTACTTTTTATGCTATGTTTTTCCGTTTAGGCCAACATTATTAAAAAAAACTGGTCAGAACAGATTCCGACGACATTGAAAAAGTATTGCTTGTATGCTGTTTATTGTTTCTGTTTTCAATTTTTCTATGCACGTCGATGAATAAAGATAAAGATAAAGATGCATTTATTTGTATAAACATGTGTGACATGATACATGGATATGCACTTATGGCTGGAATATGAGTTGAGAAGATTGCTGGTTCAACATGCTTTGCCATATTCGGCATACAAAATAGTTCTACAAATAAAAAATAAATACTTAGAAAAATAAAAATAAGTAGTTAAAATTCAATCAAAATACATAAATATAGTCAATACAAAAAAAAAGTATAAAAATAATAATTAAGACAATAACATTATTAGAACTAAAATTAAGTACATATTAAATTACATAAATTAAAGATTTTTTCTTTCTTTCTATGAATACAGGGTGAAAGCTTACCACGACCATGACAGCGACACACAAAAGTTTACCACGTATCCAGTACCAACATCATTATGAACCTCATTATGGACATAGAAATTTATCATCCAGTAATTTAAAAAAAAGTCTGCTGGTCCATACATTTTGTACGTGTAGGTTCCAGTTTTGTAGGAAACAGATTTTTTAATAAACGACGTTAAATGTCTGTGTTTCAGAATGATGTATTGAATAGGCGAGACGATAAAAAAATCTAATTAGTCCGTCACTTAGATTATCCAAAAATATTTGACATGTGTTTTTTCTTTTGTAACGTAAACCAAAATTGACGAAGATACGACGCTTTTAAAATTCTCAATACGTCACGCCATGGTATAATTTTTAGCTAGTTCTGACGTCACGGGCCCCCACTCCCGAGTTCTGATGCATTTTATCTTTTGTCATTATTCATTGATTTACAAAAACAAAAAATACATGTCCATTAATTTCCAACACTCTAACTGGCGGACTTTTTGATACTGTCGTCATGCCTATACATGGTAGCTGTTTAGCGTCGGTGACCGTATTTTTTTCTTTTTCGGATGTGAAATCATCAAATGATCCCTCCCGCTCTGGGCGGAGCGGAAGGGAGTGTCAGACTTTCACTGACTAAAACCGATCGATGTTCCTTCTTAGCCCTTTGTGTTCCGGGGCCACGGTATCTCTTTCGAACAGTCCTGGTGACCCTTTCACCTTGGACGAGTATAGTCCAAATGTTTGGCAGATAACATTTTATTTTTATTGCTAGGTGGAAACGGTGGAGCTGAAGGCGGTGCTGGTTTTAGCGTTGGCGCAGGCGGAGGTGCCGGTGCCAACGGTGGCGGCGGAGGCAAATGAGGTACATGGAGGCAGAACCTTTTCTTCATGTCACTTTTTTTTTAGGGTTCCGTACCTCAAAAGGAAAACACGGAACTACTTTCTTGTCCGTCTGTCACCAAATAAAAAAAAAAGAAACAAAAGAGAAAATGGCAATTTTATAAAAGCAAGGTCTTACAGCACATGTAAAGGGAAAAGTCTGAAAACCGTAATTTTACTATTACAAACTTATAATTTGCGGTTGGTGCAATAGCCGTTTCTAGGGATCGAACAGCAAAGTTAAGTTTGTGCTTTGAAAAGTTTGAACTGTACCCTTCGGTGCGCGAGTCCGACTCGCTCTTGGCCGGTTTTTTTTATTTGGCATCTCGCAGTTCAACCTATGAGGGTGGCTTCTGCTTAACCGGAGTAATCCTGTGGATGCCTTGAGTGTAAGGCCTCCAGGCAGGGTTTCTTTGTCTCATATACAGTGTGTCCGGCAACGAATGGATAACCTTGAAATGGCCCATAGCAGAACCCATGGCCATTCAGAAAAAATCCATCTTATAAAAAAAATTCATACGCAGATGTAGGGCCTGCATAAGAATGGGGGGCCGTATTACATTTTTATAATTTTTTCTGCTTATCTAAATTCAAATATCAATAATTTAAGAGTTTTTTCGCTAATGCGAATATGACTGTATGTATGCAAAAAAAAAAAATACGGTTAAGTAACTTAAAAGGAAAAATAAACAATTAAAACTAACTCCAGTGTTTTCTAGTCAATTTTGGAATAATTGAAAACCAGTTATCAGTAGACATACTTATGTAAACACTGTTTTAAGCTTTCACAGTTCATAACTATACTTAAAATGTCACTTACGGGATATCTTCCGTGATTATACGGAAGACGGAATATATCCCGTAAGTGACATTTTTAGTACTTATAATTAGGTAATTTGAGAAAATGACAATACTATAGCAGCATGTTTTTTTTCAGATGGTGAAATTAACACATGGCACGAAAAATTAAATAACTTGTAATATTACTGAGTACCCACACACCTTATTTACCGAAACCTACTATTATGAATAAATAATTAAAATTGTATCAAAATTGTTTAATTTTCATTATTTCCTTTATTTATTGCTCCTTCATAAATTTTACATTTTTATAATATTTCTTAAGAAAACAGAAAAATAAAAAATAGCAGCCCACCGACATCAGAAACAGGTCCGAGCTACCGGCTCTTTAGTAAACTGATCCCACACAGGCGGATCCCGCGGGATCAGTCGACCTAATGAAGTTTTGAATTGGTCAACTGATCCCGTTGACTAATTTAATGATTTGTATAGAAAAGTTTCTTGATATTAACCGGTGGTCAGGACTGCAGTGAGAGGAATTTTTATTATTATTTTGATTGCTTTTTGTAAGAGGTTTTCGGGATGAAACGTACATGTCCATTTCCGTATATCTGACAACGTAGTATATGCTAAATTTCAGGATGATCGGTTCAGTGGTTTAGGCGTGAACAGGTAACAAACAAACTTACTGTCGCATTTAAAATTTAAATTTAGGAATAGGATTATAATAATAATAGGTTTTGAAGTAGGTATACATAAGTACCTAAACCTGTAATTATTTTTAATCAATAAGTACAGACATTGCCTAAATATAGCCTGGCCTACTTTGAAAGTCAAATGTGATAGATACTTACAAACATTTGAATAAAACCGTCATAGACATTTACAAGCTTATGAATAAACGAGAACATTATTTCATTTTGAAATGATACGGGACTAAACGCATAATTAATTAAACCTTCAACCTTGGTCTTTTTACACCCTATATATAAAGGGTGTAAAAAGACCCATAACGAAGCCGAAAGGCCGTCATTGCGATCATTTTTTTGTTAGACCATACCTGAGAACCACAAAGGGCGATGAAGGAACATGGATGTGTTTTAGTCAGTAAAAGTCTGACACTCCATCCTGCTCCGCCCAGAGCGGGAGGAGTGATTTGATGAATTCCCATCCGAAAAAAAGGGGTTATGGAGTTATTTAAAGTAAACGTTTAACCTTAAAAACGTGTGTTTAAAAACGAACCGATCCAATGACGTTTGGTCGTTTTTTTTATTTGCCCGACATAATCATGTCGGGCTAATTAAAAAGACTTCTTTGTTTCATAAGCTTTTTAAAATGGTGCCAAAGTTTTCACTTTTAGCAAGTGAATGACCAGAAAACAACGATTGTTCCTGGCAAGGTAGCATTTTAATAAAAGTGGGTAGTACAGTCTTTTCGATGCACGTCTTCCTTCACTGTTATAAGCTGTCACGGTTTAAAACTAAACTTATATTGTCACTTACGGGATATCGTCCGTGATTATTATTTGTTTTGAGCTCCCGAATCACGGAAGATATCCCGTAAGTATCTATATAGCATATTTTCTTGTTACCGTATGTGACGTTAGCTATTTGCCTGGTCGATTCAGATCTGGTAAGATACCTACTTCTTTATCTGGTGTATTTTAATCTATCCTATCAGACAGTCAAAGCAGTCATTTTCTTGTTTGAACGTCATTTAAGAGGGATCAGGACCAGCAGGGTGACTGAGTATCTTTATGGTTTGATTTTTTTTTAATTGAATGTGGATTATTATCGTTTTTAAATTCATATTTTTTTATTATCTTTGACATGTTTTTTTTCCGATTGTTTTGTTTTACTGTTTTATTTTACAAAGTTCTACAAAATGTACTTTTATTGTTTTGAAAAATATATAAAAAAGGGTTCCAACAGCATTGTTTCTGATGTCAGAAAAACTAAAGTTCTGGCATGGAGGTCGAGGCCTCTTCTTCCTCGGTACGTGTCCCCTACGCTTCTCGCTGCTTGCCCTGAAGTTCACTAGCAGAAACTTTTGTTGTTTTTTCTCAGCTCAGTTATAAAAGTTGGAACTTTGACCTCAACATCTCCTTAACTAGAAGACAACATCTCCTTCCCAGGTAGTCCAGAACATAACAAATATCGCTATGACGGGGAGAACAAGTGCCTTTCGGCTTAGATAAGGGTCTTTTTACACCCATTATAAGACCTGCAGGGCTATTACATATCTTTCTGATATCCAGTGACTATCAAGCTTCGGTTGTACACCGAACTTTGATGACAACCGTGAATGTCATAATATTGTTATTACGTATCACACTGAGTGGATATCACTTTACGGTGACTAACAGGGTCATACATAATACGAAACTAACCTTTTGACACTTAATTGATGGACACTGAGCCCGGTTACTATCATTTCGAGCTGTCAACAAAGATACGTAATAGCTTTACAGGAGGATCTAACTCTAGACGGAGTACGTGACGTTATGTTATTTATAATGCAAATGTAGATAGTTAACATACATTTGAAATAAATAACTTCATGGATCGTTTAGCCTTAAACAAAAAAAGAAATTGATACGAGGCTTGAATTATGCCTAAACTACATATAACGTAAAATTTACATAGCCTACGGGTGCATATTAAGTAGGTGTTAAAAATATGCCAAGAGCGAGTCGGGCACGCACTTGGCAACTTAATATTGTATTTGAAAGTAATTTTTTGGTGCGATGCAAATAAATTCCAATGGTCACGAATACCTATCCTATACATTTGGGTCGAGTACATTTTTTTTTATGGAACAGCTGATTATTTTTTCGCGATTACCTTTTTTGGTTTGGTACCATAGAGAAAGCTTAGTTTGATGTTCTGGGGGTCCAAACTGGCCTTTTTAGCAAAATCATAATAGGATATCACATGAATTAAGTTAAAATTATTGAAATGGCCACAGACGCAGTTAATATTATGAATTGTCACTTCGTGACCTATTATGATTCTGCTAAAGCGGCCATTTTAGGCCCCCTTTTTTTTTTTTTTTTTTTTTTTTTTTTCGGATGGGAAATCATCAAATGACTTCTCCCGCTCTGGGCTGAGCAGGAGGGAGTGTCAGACTTTTACTGACTAAAACCCATCCATGTTCCTTCATCGCCCTTTGTGTTCCGGGGCCACGGTATCTCTTTCGAATAGTCCCGCAGCCCCGGCAGGCTTCGGTCCTTGCGGACCCCTTCCCTATTTTAGGCCCCCTGTGTTGCACCCTTTTTTTCGGATGAGAAATCATCGACCCCTCCCGCTCTGGGCGGAGCGGAAGATTGTCAGACTTTTACTGACTAAAACTCATCCATGATCCTTCTTAGCCCTTTGTGTTCCAGGGCCGCGGTATCTCTTTCGAACAGTCCCGCAGCCCCGGCAGGCATCGGCCTTGGACCCCTTCCTTATGCTGACATCTCTTTGAGGCGCGCGTGGAACACGAACGCCGTCGACACGGACGGCAAGCTAGCCCATTGCTTACCATTTGGTCTACCTGTCCATTTCATTTGAATACCAACGTAGTTAGATCAAAATCATTTACAAAGAAAAAACTACGTACAAATGGAATACTACTTCATAAGGTTATAAAAAACACTGACAGCTTTTAGTAGCTCAATTTAAGGAACCCTAAAAACAAAGCAGATTATTTTAAAACATTTGTCTACTAGTTTTAGGGTATTACTTATCTATAATGTCAATATAATGTACTCACAGGAGTATAAATACATCTGCTATTTCGTTCGTATAGTACAGTACTCAACAAGTAATACTACTCTCAACTATTTCTACTTCTTCAAGTTTCTTCAGCAAGATGTTCAAGCAACTATTTGTATTCTTCTTGATCGCGGCGATGTTTGGGAGCGTGAGTATATCACTTCTTATTATCTATTCTTCTTTTTTTTTTCATTTATAAACTTACCCCGACCCTTGAAAGTGTCAGGAGGGCTCGGGGGTGCGTAGCAGCCCGGTTCGGGGAGATCGTCGTAGTGGGAGTCTACTTCTCCCCGAGCCGAAATCTCGCCGAGTTCCACAACTCTCTTGCAGAGTTGAGTGTCGTCGTCGGAAACCATTCCCTCCCCGTGCTTGTCCTCGGGGACTTCAATGCCAAGAACTTGGCTTGGGGTTCTCGTTGCACAGACGTGCGGGGAAGGATGGTGGAGGACTGGGCCCTGGAGAAGGGCCTTGTTGGGGTTATCTCGTCGTTGACAGATACCCCGGTAGTTGTTGTAGGAAGGTAGTTAGTTCACACCAAACCACTGTTATGTTGAATAGTTTAATTACGTTTAAGTTACGTTTGTTTAGTTATCTGAGCCGCACTTGATGCAATGTTATTATTGATCGACCCGCTTGTGGCTGAGTTTTAGTGACGACTGAATTTATGTTATAAATAATTAATAAAGTACGTTTAGCGTAATTCATTACGTGCGCAGAAACGTACTTTTGCTGTATGAGCATTATTGGCTCGTACAGGCCTGGTCGTCCTAAATCGGGGTTCTGTCGCCACGTGTGTGAGGATGCGGGACGAGTCGGTGGTGGACATCTCGTTCGCTAGCCCCGCTCTGTCACCGCGTGTCGCTGACTGGCGCGTCATGGAGGGGGTGGAGACCTATTCCGACCACCGGTACATCCGGTTCGACGTCTCCACCCAGACCTCAAGCGCGCCGGTCCAACAGGCCCCGAGTGGTTCGCATTGGGCGCTAAAGCAGCTGGACCGGGAGCTCCTCCTGGAAGCCTCGATCGTGCAGGCCTGGGTGACATCACCGGACAGGCCTGCCGACGTTAATGATGAGGCAGGGTGGTTCCAGGAGGCCATGTCCGACATCTGCGACGTGGCAATGCCCCGTGTTCGGCCAGGAAGCGCCCGGCGTCAGGTGTACTGGTGGTCGCGAGAGCTGACGTCTCTACGCGAGGCGTGCGTGGCTGCGCGACACCGGTACGCCAGGCACCGCAGGCTCCGCATTCGCCCACCGGATGCGGCAGCCATTGAGGCGGAGCTTTATGAGGGCTACAGAGCGGCGAAGACTGACCTCCGCGAAGTTGTTCTGTGGGCCAGGGATCTGGCCCGCGAGGAGATGCTGGAGGCTCTCGACAGAGATCCGTGGGGGCGCCCTTACAAAATGGTGCGGGATAAACTCCGCACCTGGGCCCCCCCGCTGACGCAGAGTCTCCGGCCTCAGCTCGTGGAGGACGTGGTGAGCGCTCTGTTACGAGTTGTTAACGGGGTTGCGATAGTCGTGGAGAGGATCCCGCAACTGGGTCTCGAGGTGGCATTGCACAAGTCCGAGGCCATGTGCTTTCATGGGCCTCGGAATGCGCCACCTCCGGGATCCTCAGTGATGGCAGGAGGGGTTTCCATCAGCGTCGAGTCGACGCTGAAGTACCTGGAACTTGTCCTCGACAGCCGGTGGAACTTCGTGGAGCATTTCCGACGTTTGGCCCCCAAACTGGAACGGACAGGGGCTGCCTTCAGGCGGCTCCTGCCTAACCCGGGGGGGCCAAACGCCTCCTGCCGAAGGCTCTACGCGGGAGTCGTGCGGTCCATGGCCCTTTACGGGGCCCCGGTGTGGGCGCGTTCATTGAGGCAACGAGCCGCCCACTATTTGAACGCGCCCCAAAAGGTGGTGGCCGTAAGGCTGGTCCGGGGGTACCGCACGATCTCCCGCGACGCGGCGAGCCTCCTTGCCGTATTGCCGCCATGGGATCTGGAGGCGATAGTCCTCGCGCGCCTACACGAGTGGCGCGTGGAGGCGCTACGCCGGGGGGAATTTCCGCTGCCGCGGCAAATTGTCGCTCAGCGGACGGACTTCCGGCGGGATCTCATGGAGAGAGCGACTATCGCAACTCCGTGCAGGGCACGCCACAATAGTGGCGATAAGTCCCCTCTTTGAGGAGTGGCTGGAGAGACGCCACGGCGTCCTCACCTTCCGCCTGACGCAGGTTCTTACCGGACACGGATGTTTCGGTAAGTTTCTGCACCGAATCGGGCGGGAGGAAACGCCCGGGTGCTATCACTGCGAGGATCGACCGGAGGACACGGTGGAGCACACTGTGGAGGTGTGCCCCGCCTGGGCGGAGCACGGCCGTGTCCTCGAAGCGGCGATCGGCGGCGGCGACCTCTCGCTCCCGGCCCTGTTGCAATCCATGGTCCTGAGCGAGACGGAATGGGACGCCGTCACCTCCTTCTGCGAAGCAGTCATGCTAGCGAAGGAGGTGGCGGAACGGGACAGGGAGAGATCCACACGTCCCGGCCGCCGCGGGAGACGCCCCGGGCGTCGGGGGCCACGTGGTAGCTTCCGGCCACCGTAGGCGCGGGCCTGTGGACGGGGAGCTAAGGGCTAGCTCGCCGTCCGTCCGTCTCATGACGACAGGCCGTGTCGACGGCGCGTTAGTGTTCCACGCGCGCCTCAAAGAGAGTCAGCAATAGGGAAGGGGTCCGCAAGGGCCGAAGCCTGGCGGGGCTGCCGCACTATTCGAAAGAGATACCGTGGCCCCGGAACACAAAGGGCGATGAAGGAACATGGATGGTTTTAGTCAGTAAAAGTCTGACACTCCCTCCTGCTCCGCCCAAATCAACAAATGACTCCTCCCGCAGGAGTCATTTGTTGATTTCCCATCCGAAAAAAAAAAAAAAAAAGGGGTGGTATTTGCTAACGAGAGGTTTTCTCCACGTAACTCCTCTTTGATGAGTAAATATAGGTAAATGTGCAAAAAAAATATATGTTGCTTATTAGACTCTAAACTTTAATTGGTCCAATTGAAATAATTCTAACTTTATTATTACTATATGAAAAAAATATTTAAAGTGAAGCATTTTTTCTTTGAAATTTCGTAAATACCAACTTTTAAACGGCATTAAGTTTTAGTATTTTTTTTTTTCACACAAATTTTTGTCACGTTTTTTCACAAAGTGTACAATTGGAATTTTGATCTAATGATTTATTAGGCTACAATTAAATAAAAACCACTTATTTCGCACTATTCGACCCGCAGCGACTGACGTAACAACCACTTTGTAGTGCAAGCTGATTAGAACTTTATTCTAACATAATTTCAAACGAAGTTTGAACAAATAGCGTTGCTAATTTAGCAGATACCCCAGCCTTAACCCATTCGTTCCACCTGCTGAAAAACTCCCACCTAGACATATGAGTTATATGTAACCGTAAAATTGTAAATACCGTTACATTATAATCTATCTCGCGAGATTGTAAACTCTCGAAAGATTGACGGTGACATATCTATCACGGCTGACCAAGAAGTCTTTAAATAAACTAAGGACCCAGGTTGATCGCAGCAAGGGAAACCTGCTTAGGTGGAGATTCATTAATGATTCTGCCCTGGAGTGTAAATGTACTGTTCCACAAACGATGGGGCACTTAGTTTCGTACCCTGTTGTTTGTTCATTACCAGGAACTATTGGACCTTACTGAAGGCGCCAAACTCATGCATCACTTCTGGACAGACACAATTTAGATTGCCATCGACACGCTAAGAAGAAGATTGAATACTTAAAAACAATATATCATTTAACGTTTCAGAGCATGCAGCAGAGCGCCAGCGGTAGTGTCGGTGGATCCGGAAGTGTCGAAGGAGGAGGTGAGATTCTTTAAAAATTAATATAAGGTAAATAGTGATGTTATCGCGGGCTTATCCTGGATGGAGTTGTCACAGGAACATGGAGCTTGGCACAAGCAAAGAGAGGCATATACCCAGCAGTGGGTGAAGATGATGACGTAGAGTCTGTCGTCTATTAGTAAAATAACCTAACAATCTAACTGTACTACTGTACTGTGTTTTTAACTGTATTGTTTGTGCACATAGGTATATCCTCTTCTGCAAATTTCGCAACAAAAATAAGGTTTGCTGTAAGAAAACCCAATTCTCGGTTAAGCTCGCCGTTGTACATAAGCTATATTTTTGAATTTTGTGTGTTTATTCTTTTAATTTTGTGTGCAATAAAGAATATGAATATATGAATATGAATCTAGTCGCGTTCACATCAACGGCCGAAGGTAGGTAGGTCGAAGGCATGGTGTTCATTTTGTTTAATTAATTTCAGCTCCACTGCTCTCAAAACAGTGAAGTAAAATATAAGGAAACCGGGGCAAGTTGAAGACATGTGAGATATAGCAAACCGCACTAGGCCCGCGTGGTGGATAACACCCCACTTCCTCTCACAGAGAAGAGGCCTGTGTCCCAGGAGTTGGAGCATTACAGGCAGATCATATGCGAGCAGCGGTGGCCCAGTGGTGGCGGCCCCGACTTACAAACAGTAAGTCGTGGGTAAAACCCAGGCAGGCGCATTACTTTCTGTAATTTATTTCAACACCACTGCTCTCAAAAACGGTGAAGGACAACATCGTGAAGAAACCGGCATGTCCTAGAACCAAAAATTCAAAAGACATGTGACATCTACCAATCCGCATTGGGCCCGCGTGGTGGATTATAGCCCATTCCCTCTCATAGAGAGGAGGCCTGTGTCCCAGCAGTGGGGACATTAATAGGATGATGATGATGATGAGGCAGATCATAAGATAGCCGCAGACTGTAAAGGCACACGGCTACATCAGCCAGGCTACAGTATCCGAATTATCGAGCAGTCAGTCAACAGCTACGTCAACTAGGTGACAACCCCATTTTGTCAAAAATCAACAGTTTCGGATCACAAAATTTTCTGTCTACTACGGCAAGTGCGGCTTCCACATACATTCTGGCTGCGTGCAGCTCCAGCGCGCATTCGGCTGCCGTGCCATGCGCGTTCTAATGGCTGCCGCAGCCAGAGATCCTTGGCCCCCTAGCACAGCGGCCAGACTGTCGCAGCCACTCCGATGCATGATGCTATATAATGGAGCCCGCGCACAAGGCGGCTGATACGCTTTGGTGTGTACGCGGCCTAACTTTTATAAATATTTTAATGTTTTCAGCTTCGGGCGAGGCTGGTCCTACTGGTGTCAGTGGCGAGGCAGGAGGTATGTGCTAATATGTATTTCTATTCTTTTACAGTTTATTTTGTATTGCTATGGTTTAACTGATCACCAAATAATGGGTGTAAAAATACGCTTAACTAAGCCAAAAGGCACTTGTTCTCCCCGTCATTGCGATCAATTTACGGAGATATTGGGGGATATTTTCCATCTTTTTCATATTTTTGTTTTAAAACAAGTTTTTAATGTTATAACTTTACTATAAATACCTCACAAAGTCACGACCCCCGTACTATGTCATACATCCATAAGCACAATCATTTAGTAATGCGTTACATTGAGTCGTATCGTAAAAAGTAAAACGAGATTTTTCACCCCCAAAAAAAAGTCCCCGCAATAATTTTTGCGTAAACTTACTTAGTTTGATGTACAAAATGTTTGGTTGACAAAATTAGTACATAAATTCATACCAAATAATGGCTGATTTTTTTTGGGCATTATTTTTTTGTTGGGATTGTATGGAGTCTCAAAAAATGTTGAACTCTTGTGGTTTTTAAGTATTTATTTGCATTTTTTTTGTAAGGCTGAACTGTTGCGTTAATGTTATTTTCAGGTTCCGGAACCGGCCATGTCGAAGGCGAGGTTGAAGGATCGATACCTTGAGGCAAATAAGGTGAGTTTACCTTTAGGTAAAAATGTAAGATTCTTAAACGAATAATGTTAATGAAACAATCATAAATATTAGACCTTTTCGTCTGGATAGCTAAGTCAGATCGTTTTTCTAAGATTAAATCATTTTAATACTTACTAATCTCATATTGCTCGTCATGGGAAACATGAAAAACACTTGCATTTTAATAATTTAATTATTTTACCATTAAAATTCTCCCAGGATTTCGTGAATGAATTTTCTTCCACAGAATTACCTACTCCGTAGAAATTCTTCATAGCTCACGTTTCAAGACTAAAGCAATATATATGTTTGTTACAGTTGCCGATATATCAATCGAACGAAGCGTTCCTGCACTTCCCGCATAAATAATAATATTATTTATGAATTGATATAATTAAAATAAATATAAATGTTAAACACATAATTAACTGTTTAATTTCCTAATCAGCAGCAAATGCCCAGTTATTGAAATGTATTTAATTAAAACAACTCTTTCTTATGTTTCAAAACAGTCAGGGTGCTAAAATGGCGCTTTGATGACAAGTCACATTTAAATTTATCGTCTAAAAAATCTGTCATATTAAGAAATACAGAGTCATTGCAATTAAAACCATAATCCCTACATAATAGCATGTTTTAGTAGCAATAACAATGCTTTAAATGCGTTGCGTGTCAACATGACGTGATCCATAATCATCATCATTCACTTATTGACTACTTCAATCCTTACAAAAAAAAGTATAAAAAATAATAATTAAGACAATAACATTAATAGAACTAAAATTAAGTACTTACATATTAAATTATATAAATTAAAGATTTTTTCTTTCTTTCTATGAATACAGGGTGAAAGCTAGGACAGCGACACACAAACGTTTACCACGTATCCAGTACCTACATCATTCTGAACCCCCCGGACATAGAAATTTATCCTCCAATAATTTAAAAAAAAGTCTGCTGGTCCATACATACATTTTGTACGTGTAGGTATTCCAGTTTTGTAGGAAACATATTTTTTAATAAACGACGAAAACTGTCTGTGTTTTCAGAATGATGTATTGAATACGTGGTAGCTGTTTAGCGTCGGTGAACGTTTTTTTTTCTTTTTCGGATGTGAAATCATCAAATGACCCCTCCCGCTCTGGGCGGAGCGGAAGGGAGTGTCAGACTTTTACTGACTAAAACCCATCCATGTTCCTTCTTAGCCCTTTGTGTTCCGGGGCCACGGTATCTCTTTCGAACAGTCCTGGTGACCCTTTCACCTTGGACGAGTATAGTCCAAATGTTTGGCAGATAACATTTTATTTTAATTGCTAGGCGGAAACGGTGGAGCTGAAGGCGGTGCTGGTTTTAGCGTTGGCGCAGGCGGAGGTGCCGGTTCCAACGGTGGCGGCGGAGGAAAATGAGGTTGGTACATGGAGGCAGAACCTTTTCTTCGTATCACTTTTTTTTTAGGGTTCCGTACCTCAAAAGGAAAAAATGGAACCACTTTCTTGTCCGTCTGTCACCAAAAAAAAAAGAAACAAGAAAAAAAAAAAGAAAGAAAATGTCAATTTTATAAAAGCAAGGTCTTACAGCACATGTAAAGGGAAAAGTCTGAAAACCGTAATTTTATTATTACAAACTTATAATTTGCGGTTGGTGCAAAAGCCGTTTCTAGGGATCGCTGCTAAGCTATTATATATATATATAAGCTATCTGCTTAACCGGACTAATCCTGTGGATGCCTTGAGTGTAAGGCCTCCAGGCAGGGTTTCTTTGTCTCATATGCAGGGTGTCCGGCAACGAATGGATAACCTTGAAATGGCCCATAGCAGAACCCATGGCCATTCAGAAAAAAAATACGAAAAAAATCCATCTTATAAAAAAATTTCATCCGCAGATGTAGGGCCTGCATATTACATTTTTTATTTTTTTCTGCTTGTCTAAATTAATATCAGTAATTTAAGAGTGTTTTCGCTAATGCGAATATGACAGTATGTATGCAAAAAAAAATAAAAAAATACGGTTAAGTAACTTAAAAGGAAAAATAAACAATTAAAACTAACTCCAGTGTTTTCTAGTCAATTTTGGAATAATTGAAAACCAGTTATCAGTAGACATACTTATGTAAACACTGTTTTAAGCTTTCACGGGTCATAACTATATTTAAAATGTCACTTACGGGATATCTTCCGTCTTCCGTATAATCACGGAAGATATCCCGTAAGTGACATTTTAAGTATACTCAGGTAATTTGAGTAAATGACAATATTATAGCAGCATGTTTTTTTTTTCAGATGGTGAAATTAACACATGGCACGAAAAATTAAATAACTTGTAATATTACTGAGTACCCACACACCTTATTTACCGAAACCTACTATTATGAATAAATAATTAAAATTGTATCAAAATTGTTTAATTTTCATTATTTCCTTTATTTATTGCTCCTTCATAAATTTTACATTTTTATAATATTTCTTAAGAAAACAGAAAAAAAATATATAAATAGTAGCCCACCAGTATCAGGAACAGGGTCCGAGCTACCGGTGGTCAGGACTGCAGTGAGAGGAATTTTTATTATTAATTTGATTACTTTTTCTAAGAGGTTTTCGGGATGAAAGGTCCATTTCCGTATACCTGACGTACATGCAAAATTTCAGGATGATCGGTTCAGTGGTTTAGGCGTGAACAGGTAACTAACAAACAAACTTACTGTCGCATTTAAAATGTTAAGATAGGAATAGTATTATAATACTAATAGGTTTTGAAGTAGGTAATTAGGTATACATTAACTAAAGCTGTAATTATTTTTAATCAAGCCTAAATATAGCCTGGCCTACTTTGAAAGGCAAACGTGATAGATACTTACAAACATTTGAATAAAACCGTCATAGACCTTTCCAAGCTTATGAATAAACGAGAACATTATTTCATTTTGAAATGATACGGGACTAAACGCATAATTAATTAAACCTTCAACCTTGGTCTTTTTACACCCTATATATAAAGGGTGTAAAAAGACCCATAACGAAGCCGAAAGGCCGTCATTGCGATCATTTTTTTGTTAGACCATACCTGAGAACCACATCGGGCGATGAAGGAACATGGATGGGTTTTAGTCAGTAAAAGTCTGACACTCCATCCTGCTCCGCCCAGAACGGGAGGAGTCATTTGATGAATTCCATGATCAATGATTTGATGAAAAAGGGGTTATGGAGGTATTTAAAGTAAACGTTTAACCTTAAAAACGTGTGTTTAAAAACGACCACGTTGTCGAGAACAAAAGAAAAATGATCGCAATGACGACGGGGAGAACAAATACCCTTCGGCTTACTTACGAGTATTTCTACACCCATTATAGGTACCCTAAACGAGTTCAACATTTTCACCGGTCCAATGACGTTTGGACTCGTGTGGTGTCGTTTGTTTCGAATTCTTTGTTTCATAAGCTTTTTAAAATGGAGCCAAAGTTTTCACTTTTAGCAAGTGAATGACCAGAAAACAACGATTGTTCCTGGAAAGGTAGCATTTTAATAAAACTGGGTAATACAGTCTTTTCGATGCACGTCTTCCTTCACTGTTTTACGTTTTCACGGTTTAAATCTAAACTTATATTGTCACTTACGGGACATCTTCCGTGATTATTATTTGTCTTGAGCTCCCGAATCACGGAAGATATCCCGTAAGTGGCACGTCTTCCTGTTGCAGATTTTTTTGTTACCACTATGTGACGTTAGTTAGTAATGTCCTGGTCGATTCAGATCTGGTAAGATACCTACTTCTTTATCTGGTGTATTATAACCTATCCTATCAGACAGTCGAAGCAGTCATTTTCTTGTTTGAACGTCATTTAGGAGGGATCAGGACCAGCAGGGTGACTGAGTATCTTTATGGTTTGATTTTTTTTAAATTGAATGTGGATTATTATCGTTTTGAATTTGATATTTTTTTATTATCGTTGACATGTTTTTTCTTCGATTGTTATGTTTGAATGGTACCTACAGTTTTATTTTACAAAGTTCTACACAAGATTGTGTAGAACTTTTATTGTTTTGAAAAATATTAAAAAAAGGATTCCAACAGCATTGTTTCTGATGTCAGAAAAACTAAAGTTCTGGCATGGAGGTCAAGGCCTCTTCTTCCTCGGTACGTGTCCCCTACGCTTCTCGCTGCTTGCCCTGAAGTTCACTAGCAGAAACTTTTGTTGTTTTTTCTCAGCTCAGTTATAAAAGTTGGAACTTTGACCTCAACATCTCCTTAACTAGAAGGTTCCCAGGTAGTCCAGAACATACCAATATCGCTATGACGGGAAGAACAAGTGCCTTTCGGCTTAGATAAGGGTCTTTTTACACCCATTATAAGACCTGCAGGGCTATTACGTATCTTTCTGATATCTAGTGACTATCAAGCTCAAGCTAGAATATCGGTTGTACACCGAACTTTGATGACAACCGTGAATGTCATAATATTGGTATTACGTATCACACTGAGTGGATATCACTTTACGGTGACTAACAGGGTCATACATAATACGAAACTAACATTTGGACAGTTAATTGATGGACACTGAGCCTAGTTACTATCATTTCGAGCTGTCAACAGAGATACGTAATAACCTTACAGGAGGACCTAACTCTAGACGGAGTACGTGACGTTATGTTGTCTATAATGCAAATGTAGATAGTTAACATACATTTGAATTAAATAATTTCATGGATCGTTTAGCCTTAAAAAAAAAAAGAAAATGATACGAGGCTTGAATTATGCCTAAACTACATTTACATACCACGTAAAATTTACATAGCCTACGGGTGCATATTAAGTAGGTGTTAGAAATATGCCAAGAGCGAGTCGGGCACGCACTTGGCAACTTAATAATTATTGTATTTGAAAGTAAATTTTTGTGCGATGCAAATAAATTCCAGTGGTCACGAATATCCTATACATTTGGGTCGAGTAAGTATTTAATTTTTTTATGGAACAGCTGATTATCTTTTCGCGAATAAAATGTTGGTACCATAGAGAAAGCTGATTACTTTGATGTTCTGGGGGCCCAAACTGGCCATTTTAAAATCATAATAGGATATCACATGAATTTAGTTAAAATTATTGAAATGGTCACAGACGCAGTTAATATTATGAATTGTCACTTCGTGACCTATTATGATTCTGCTAAAGCGGCCATTTTAGGCCCCCTGTGTTGCACTCTTTTTTTTGAGATGAGAAATCATCGACCCCTCCCGCTCTGGGCGGAGCGGAAGGGAGTGTCACACTTTTACTGACTAAAACTCATCCATGTTCCTTCTTAGCCCTTTGTGTTCCGGGGCTACAGTATCTCTTTCGAACAGTCCCGCAGCCCCGGCAGGCATCGGCCCTGGACCCCTTCCTTTTGCTGACATCTCTTTGAGGCGCGCGTGGAACACGAACGCCGTCGACACGGACGGCAAGCTAGCCCATTGCTTACCATTTGGTCTACCTGTCCATTTCATTTGAATACCAACGTATTTAGATGATTAGATATATGAATGATGTAACCAAGATTTTGTAACAATATTTTGATTTAAAAGAGTGTCCATGGAGTTTCTTGTCCATTCTTCTCCATAGAGATCTACGCTAGGGAATGGGCAACTACAGCACTATCACAGTTTTTACGTCTTGTGACTGGGACTGTAGCTACATTTAATTTTCATCTTTGTTTCGACAATTCAAAAGTGCCTGTAACTGGCCTACTTGAAATAAATGCTTTGATTTTGATTTTTGTAAAGATCAAAATCATTTACAAAGAAAAAACTACGTACAAATGGAATACTACTTCGGTTATAAAAAACACTGACAGCTTTTAGTAGCTCAATTTAAGGAACCCTAAAAACAAAGCAGATAATTTTAAAACATTTGTCTACTAGTTTTAGGGTATTACTTATCTATAATGTCAATTTATTGTACTCACAGGAGTATAAATACATCTGCTATTTCGTTCGAATAGTACAGTACTGACCAAGTATTACTACTCTCAACTATTTCTACTTCTTCAAGTTTCTTCAGCAAGATGTTCAAGCAACTATTTGTATTCTTCTTGATCGCGGCGATGATTGGAAGCGTGAGTATATCAGTTCTTATAATTTATTCTTCTTTTTGTTTTTTTTTTATTAACGTATGTACTTAATTAAAATATTTGTACTTATAAGTTTACATGGTGTTGGAAGACGCGATGTTAGCCATACACACAGACAGTCGTATAAAAAGGTTATAAACATGGGATGTTGGTACATTGTGTCAATCTGCTTAAAGTTTAATTTTCCTGACTGTCCATTTAAAGCTCAAAAGGAAATTGATTGTTTAAAATTTAAATATACAGTCAATGAAAGGTATTGTTAGAAATACCCATAATGCTCCCTATTTATTTAGTTCTTTCGTTTCGAAAGAAATCTGTAGCTCATTTTAAAAATTGAAACTGTACCCACTGGCAGAGTTAGCGCTACTAGAAGTTCGCAGAACAGTCGCAGGCACTAGCGCAAGAGCCAAAATGGCATTCAGACACACGACACTCTTTACACCTAAATACCCTCGGGCCGCAAAGGCTGAAAAGCCGAGACAGTTTTCTGAAGTGTATCACTCCACTAACTGGCGAGCGGTTCACGTATTGACTAAAGCTGTGGCGAGGAAGTGCATCCTTACTTAAGGGTGTGGTATCTGCTAACGAGAGGTTTTCTCCATGTAACTCCTCTTTGATGAGTCAATATTAAATATGTGCAAAAAAAATATATGTTACTTAATAGACTCTAAAATGTAATTAGTACTATTGAAATAATTCTAATTCTAACTTTATTATTACTATATGAAAAAAATATTCAAAGTGAAGCATTTTTTCTTTGAAATTTTGTAACTACCTACTCCTAAACGGCATTAATTTTTAGTACTTTTTTTTCACACAAATATTTGTCACTTTTTTCTTTACAAAGTGTACAATTGGAATTTTGATCTAATGATTTATTAGGCTACAATTAAATAAAAACCACTTATTTCGCACTATCCGGCCCGCAGCGACTGACGTAACAACCACTTTGTAGTGCAAGCTGATTAGAACTTTATTCTAAGATTATTTCAAACGAAGTTTGAACCACCACAAATAGCGTTGCTAATTTAGCAGATACCCCAGCCTTAACCCATTCGTTCCACCTGCTGAAAAACTCCCACCTAGACATATGAGTTATATGTAACCGTAAAATTGTAAATACCGTTACATTATAATCTATCTCGCGAGATTGTAAACTCTCGAAAGATTGACGGTGACATATCTATCATGGCTGACCTAGAAGTCTTTAAAAAAACTCCGGACCCAGGTTGATCGCAGCAAGGGAAACCTGCTTAAGTGGAGATTCATTAATGATTCTGCCCTTGAGTGTAAATGTACTGTTCCACAAACGATGGGGCACTTAGTATCGTACCCTGTTGTTTGTTCATTACCAGGAACTAATGGACCTTACTGAAGGCGCCAAAAACTCATAGCTCAGTTCTGGACAGACACAATTTAGATTGCCATCGACACGCTAAGAAGAAGATTGAATACTTAAAAACAATATATCATTTAACGTTTCAGAGCATGCAGCAGAGCGCCAGCGGTAATGTCGGTGGATCCGGAAGTGTCGAAGGAGGAGGTGAGATTCTTTAAAAATTAATATAAGGTAAATAGTGATGTTATCGCGGGCTTATCCTGGATGGAGTTGTCACAGGAACATGGAGCTTGGCACAAGCAAAGAGAGGCATATACCCAGCAGAGTGGGTGAAGATGATGACGTAGAGTCTGTCGTCTTTTAGTAAAATAACCTAACAATCTAGTCGCGTTCACATCAACGGCCGAAGGTAGGTAGGTCGAAGGCATGGTGTTCATTTTGTTTAATTAATTTCAGCTCCACTGCTCTCAAAACAGTGAAGTAAAATATAAGGAAACCGGGGCAAGTTGAAGATATGTGAGATATAGCAAACCGCACTAGGCCCGCGTGGTGGATAACACCCCACTTCCTCTCACAGAGAAGAGGCCTGTGTCCCAGGAGTTGGAGCATTACAGGCAGATCATATGCGAGCAGCGGTGGCCCAGTGGTGGCGGCCCCGACTTACAAACAGTCGTGGGTAGGGCAGGCGCATTACTTTCTGTAATTTATTTCAACACCACTTCTCTCAAAAACGGTGAAGGAAAACATCGTGAGGAAACCGGCATGTCCTAGAACCAAAAATTCAAAGACATGTGACATCTACCAATCCGCACTGGGCCCGCGTGGTGGATTATAGCCCATTCCCTCTCATAGAGAGGAGGCCTGTGTCCCAGCAGTGGGGACATTAATAGGATGATGATGATGATGAGGCAGATCATAAGATAGCCGCAGACTGTAAAGGCACCCACGCACTAGGGCAAGGCTGCATCAGCCAGGCTACTGTATCCGAATTATCGAGCAGTCAGTCAACAGCTACATCAACTAGGTGAAAACCCTATTTTGTCAAAAATCAACAGTTTCGGATCACAAAATTTTCTGTCTACTACGGCAAGTGCGGCTTCCACATACATTCTGGCTGCGTGCAGCTCCAGTGCGCATTCGGCTGCCGTGCCATCATGCGCGTTCTAATGGCTGCCGCAGCCAGAGATCCTTGGCCCCCTAGCACAGCGGCCAGACTGTCGCAGGCACTCCGATGCATGATGCTATATATTAGAGCCCGCGCACAAGGCGGCTAATACGCTCTGGTGTGTACGCAGCCTAACTTTTATAAATATTTTAATGTTTTCAGCTTCGGGCGAGGCTGGTCCTACTGGTGTCAGTGACGAGCCTGGTGTCAGTGACGAGCCTGGTGTCAGTGGCGAGCCTGGTGTCAGTGGCGAGCCATGAGGTATGTGCTAATATGTATTTCTATTCTTTTACAGTTTATTTTGTATTGCTATGGTTTAACTGATCACCAAATAATGGGTGTAAAAATACGCTTAACTAAGCCAAAAGGCACTTGTTCTCCCCGTCATTGCGATCAATTTACGGAGATATTGGGGGATATTTTCCATCTTTTTCATAATTTTTTTAAACAAGTTTTTAATGTTATAACTTTACTATAAATACCTCACAAAGTCACGACCCCCGTACTATGTCATACATCCATAAGCACATTTAGTGATGCGTTACATTGAGTCGTATCGTAAAAAGTAAAACGAGATTTTTCACCTCCAAAAAAAGATCCCCGCAATATTTTTTGCGTAAAGTTACTTAGTTTGGTGTGCAAAATGTTTGGTTGACAAAATTAGTTCATAAATTCATACCAAATAATGGCTGATGTTTTTGGGCATTATTTTTTTGTTGGGATTGTATGGAATATATTTGTACGCCTCTGGGCAAAACATAGAGGATGTACCTATCTGTAACACCGCCATTGTAATTTGACCTATGTTTACAAATAAAGCATTCTGATTCTGAGTCTCAAAAAATTTTGGTTTTTAAGCATGTATTTGCATATTTCTATTAGAGCTGAACTGTTGCGTTAATGTTATTTTCAGAAGGCGAGGTTGAAGGATGAGGCAAATAAGGTGAGTTTACCTTTAGGTAAAAATTTAAGTTTCTTAAACGGATACTGTTCATGAAAAAATCATAAATATTCGACCTTTTCGTCTGGATAGCTAACTCAGATCTTTTTTCTAAGGTTAATAGTAGATTGTATCATAAGGGAGCAAAATTATATTTTTACGGCGAGGGCGCTTTTTTGAATCCAGAGCTTTGCGAGGGATTCTTTAGCAGAATCCTGAACGTAGCGAGGGATTCAAAGTACGTCGCCCGAGCCAAAAATATATTTGCACCCGTGTGATACACTCTACTTTTCATCACCCACTATGAGAAAATAAATGGCGCCTCATATTTTATTCACTGTCACTTGAAGAACTAATTTTTCAATACAAAACCATGAATTTCTACAATCCGTGAAAATTTACGAAAACGCGGGCTGTAGTTCGCGCGTTTCTAATTTGATTACTTTTTTTTTATATTCAGCCGGCGGCGGCGCGACTATTGGCCGTCGTACCAGCCAGTCTTTATTCAAACAATATTTGCGTTCGATTTCTTTGGCGCTGAACAATAAGATGTTCCAAATTCAATAAGTGCGCGTAAAAGATTATTGCGGCACACTTATAAAGAGGATTAAGAACTCATTACTGCCCGCTAAAAGTTCCTTATAGAAAACACCACCTTTGGGTGCACTTAAAGCCGAACCAAGTCGTCCTTTTCGAATAGATGGGATGACAATCATTTCAATACTTACTAATCTCATATTGCTCGTCATGGGAAACATGAAAAACACTTGCATTTTAATAATTTAATTATTTTACCATTATAATTCTCCCAGGATTTCGTGAATGAATTTTCTTTCACAGAATTACCTACTCCGTAGAAATTCTTCATAGCTCACGTTTCAAGACTAAAGCAATATGTATGTTTGTTACAGTTGCCGATATATCAATCGAAGCGTTCCTGCACTTCCCGCATGAATAATTATATTATTTATGTATTGATATAATTAAAATAAATATAAATGTTAAACACATAATTAACTGTTTAATTTGCCGCAAATGCCCAGTTATTGAAATGTATTTAATTAAAACAACTCTTTCTTATGTTTCAAAACAGTCAGGGTGCTAAAATGGCGCTTTGTTGACTAGGCCTGTTTAAGTCACATTTAAGTTTATCCCTCGTCTAAAAGAATCTGTCATATTAAGAAATACAGAGTCATTGCAATTAAAACCATAATCCCTACATAATAGTATGTTTTAGTAGCAATAACAATGCTTTAAATGCGTCGCGTGTCAACATGACGTGGTCCATAATCATCATCATCTAGTTATTGACAAGGTGTAAATGGAATAATTTAAAGTCGCTTGTTCATAAGTTAAGGTGAGATGATACAATTGTACTCATTATTATGTACAACTTTTAGTTTTACCATGGGACCAGGGGGCGAGTCTCCTATTACAATAGTGTCACAATAGTCTATCTTTGTTGCCCAGTCCCTGCAGACAGCCAATGTAAGTGTCCCAATTTTAAGAAGACTGATAAAATAAAATACCTGGGTATTATAATAGATGAAGCACTTTCCTTCAAACAACATATGGAAGTTCTAAATAATAGAATTCGTAAGCTGATATTCGCTTTATTACAGATCCAAAAATAATTGGGCAAGTGTTTTTTTTTCTCGTTGCTTAGTGTGGCACTAGATGGCGCTGTGTGTTAATGTCCAGCGATATTTATTTATTTATTTATTTTTATTTATTTTGCTCTTTGTCAGTAAATTCTGACTTACTGCATTACTTCATGTGGTGGGGCGAGAAAAACTCTGTTATTGCCCATTGAAAGAGCTCAAAGAGCTATTCTCAAGGTGTCTACTTGCCGCCCTTTCCTTTTACCCACTAACCTCCTGTATAAATCTTGTGAAGTACTAACAGTTCGACGGTTATTTATTATGAGCACTGTACTAAAACAAAACGCAGCACTTCTATACAGCACTGAATTCACAAAAAAAGACGAAAAGATATAGTTTGCCCTCAAAAAAGTACAAAACACGCTTTCACAGCCAAGTTTTATATGTACCTCGGACCGCTACTATATAACAGGCTTAATGAAAAAGGAAGCATCTACTCCATAAATCACAATAACTGCAAGAAAATCCTTAAGGAAGCTCTTCAAACTATGTCCTATGAAGATACAGAGAAGTTATTACTTGTGCTAAAGTAAATATTGTCCACATTATTGTTATTTTTAAATTAGTTTGCTAAGTTAAAATAGTAAAAAATGTATTTAAGTACCTTTTACATTGTTACCAATATTATTAATATGACATATGATTATTTAATCAATTAATGTTACCTCATATCGCCTGAAACACAGGATTACCTAGTTCAGGCTCAAAGCATGGGTGAACTTGACATAGATTTAAGAAAAACTGTTATCATTTACCTGTTTTTTTTTTTTTATTGATCTCATAATTGTTGATTTTGACAAGTTTGGTAATCTTCTAATATAGTAGCGTCATAATGACTTTCCAATGCTCAACCACTGACGCTCCATTGAAAGAAATGGCATAGAATGGTAATCTCGTACACAATGACAAATGAATGACTGACTTATGCGGTAATCTGAAAAATTTTGATAGTTCCAGCCGAAATTTGCTCATTAGCACCATTTTGTATTGCTATAAATATAGGCTTCTATAATACATCATGATCTGTCAAATGACCAATTTGTTCGAGACACCATTGTTTAAATATTGTGTCTACTTCGTGGACAGATCATGGGTTAAAGATAATTTAAAACACTTAAATGAAAATAAATCAAAACACCGACCGCTAGAAACAAAACCAGATAATACGTCAGTAAGCAGTAATGTCACATTTGACTTTGACAGCTAAACAGATAAAATATTATTGAATTGTATAGTTTCACATTAATCCGCGTTACACATAACTTAATGTTTTTTGCTATTTACGAACTTCTTACTACTTCAGATTGCATAGAACACTAATAAATAATACGTAAAAACATGTATAAATGAAATCCGGCATGATTAGATGTTCAAATTTAATTCACAACACAATTCTATTACGAGACCATTGACCGAACAATGATCGACCATTATGAATTTAGCAGATTACGAATTTTTAGCAAAATGACCATTGTCATCGATCAACAATTATGAAATCCATGATAGACCATTGTGACACTATTTTAATAGCAGACTCGGCCCCCTGAACCTAAAACTGCGAAAAAAACAGCAGTTTCATAGAAATACCTATAGAGTTTTAATTCCGCGAAAAACGTCCACGCCTGGATGCAGGGCAAATTGCAGGACAAAAAAGAAAAAAACGTGTTGCGCCGACCCCAAGACCATCCCCGTTTCGCAAGGATTATTTAAGTCGAATGCAAGTAAATGGGACACCAGACTGTGTGACCGAATGTTCGTGTGTGGAGGAAGAAATAGCAAAGAAAATAATTATATTTTGCAAGTGGACCATTATAACCATTTTATACGAAATAATAATGTTTTTATTATATTAACTTGAAAGATAAAATCACGAGCATTACCCAGTGTGTTTTAACGCAATATAAATACAGCTGTCAACGTGTAGTACTCACTCAGTATCACAAACGAGCTCAATCGAAATGTTCAAGAAACTAATAGTAGTTTTACTTGTTGCAATGATGTTTGGAAACGTAAGTTATTTTCCGAGATTTTTTTAATGCATAACGGCATTTTAAGGGTCCGGATGTGGATCTTCGTCAATGTCCTATATCATCATTCTCTTGCCCTTATCCCAATTCATTTGGTGTCGGCGCAGCATGTCTTCTTCTTCCATACTTATCTATTTCTTGTCATCTCATCAGACACCTCCTTTCTTGCCATATTCACACAGTCCATCCATCGTTTCTTTGGTCTTCCTCTACTCTCATACCCATTCGAATTCATACTCAAAACTTTCCCCACGACATTATCCTCAATCCTACGCATCACATGGCCCCGTACCACGACAACCGATTACCACACAACTTTTCAGTCACCGGCGCCACTTTATGACTTCCTCTTATGTAGGTACTCAATGTCTTACCTAACCAGTGTTTATTTGAACAGAAACATTTTGTGATATTCAAATTACCTTTTCAATTTACTATGGCTGACATGCCACCACATCTATACCCATACATTGCTTGTTCTTAAGCTTAAAATGATTTTCAAATATTCAACCAAAAAGTTTGGAAAAAAAATTGCTCTAATTTTTTTTTACATTTCACAGAGCATGCAGCAAGGCGGAGGTGGCCGCGGTGGATTTGAAGGTAAAATGGTGTTTTTCCATAACTAGGGTCCAAGAAGAAATGTTATACTGCTTTTATTTGAGTAGCACTGGCCGATAAGCTTTTGCCCGCGGTTTCGCTGCTGCGGCTTTGCTTGTAATGGGGGCTATCATTTTCGAGCTCACCAGATCGCGCCACATATTTACAATATTCTTCCTAAAATTAGCAAGCATGAAACATTTAAAAATCATTCTACATCCCAGTACTAACAAATAAGATCCTAAGTTGCTACTTAAAATCATCAAGTCATAATTAATCAGGAATGGCTCAGTCTAGAACACAATCGTAAGTATTAGTATAAATACGTGATAACAAAGAAAGCAACGCGCGAACACTCTATATGACATCTGACATTTCGGAAGACCTTACTCTACACGAACGCCTCTAGCGGCGAATTCATACGCGCTAGCCCCCACTCAATCATGATTCGAAAGACACGTGGCGCCATCTATGAGCATAATAACGTTATTGTTGTTTTCCTCGGGAACAGTACTTTTTTTCGGGATGAAAGGTTATGTCCGTTTTTGTACCCGTAACTACTTACGGTTAAGTGGTTTAGGCGTGAAAAACAAACAAACAAACAAACAAACTTACTTTTGCATTTATAATATTAGTAAGGACTTCATGAGGTTGCATATCAAGGAACATCTTGACAATATCGACTACAAATAATTTAAAAGGTATTTTTATATTTTCAGGTGGTGTCGGTTTTAATTTTGGTGCTAACGCTGGAGCTGGAGGAGGAAGAGGTGGTATGATTTAATAGTACACATTAAAAATGAGACTGACCTCGTTGCTCTAGTGAACGCAAACGCAACAGCGCAGCTGTTGCGTTTGCGTTCACTAGAGCAATATAAGGTCTTGAATACGATTCCCAGGTCAGGCAAAGTGTTATTGGGTTTTCCGTCAAGAATTTCTCACCCGAAGTCTGCGGGCCTAAACTGGCCGCTTTAGCAGAATCATAAATAATAAATATCAAGGACTTTATAGTCATAAACATAAGGTCTATTTTAAGAATTTTAAATTTTAGGCCATTTTAGACCCCTGGACTTATGCCTGCTTGATGGCAATAAGCTCGCCCCTATTACTTGGGACTTAAACATACATCAACACCATTACTTAACCCTTTCAGGACTACATGCGTATTAGTACGTGTGCTATATTTATGTTACTTTCAGGACAAGATGGCGCTGACGGCGGTGTTGGTGCCGGGTTTGGTTTTAACGCAGGCGCAGGCGCAGGGGCTGGTGGCGGCGCTGGCGGTGGCAAATAAATGTGAATGTCTCACAAAGTAAAACTTGCATTTCTTTATTTCTTCTCTGCCTAGCCTTCTCTCAACTATGTTTGGGTCGTCTCCCAGTCTGATCGAATGTCTTCCTCCCTCATAACCTTATAATATTACTAAGTACCATTACCTTTATGGTTATTAATACAAATAAAAAAGTGGAAAGTACCAAAACTGTTTCATTTCTATTCAGGGTAGTCTTTTTTTTTCGGGTGGGAAATCATCAAATGACTCCTCCCGCTCTGGGCGGAGCAGGAGGGAGTGTCAGACTTTTACTGACTAAAACCCATCCATGTTCCTTCATCGCCCTTTGTGTTCCGGGGCCACGGAATCTCTTTCGAACAGTCCCGCAGCGTTTTTTTTTTCAGGGAAGTCTTTAGGTAAGTTTTGCACTTAAAAGTGAACTGTAACCCAGTATCACTAGCAGACATTACAGAATGGAGGAACACTGACGCTAGAACGGTTACCATGTATTTAGTACTACATCATTCTAAACATAGACATTTTTCGTCTGTTATCCTGCTAATATTATAAATGCGAAGGTTTGTGAGTGCGGATGTATGGATGTTTTATATATATACATAGATTTGCAATTTTTTGATACTGTAGTCATGCCTATTTCATATAGATACGCATTATACAATAATGTAAAGTAAAAGTATATTTGCATGCCTTAAAAAGGCAAAATATGGTTTGTGCCTAAACCACCAACTTTACCATCTGGTAACACCTGTATTTTAAGCAAATAAATTATTCTTATTCTTTTGTTACTCTTACACGCAAAAACTACTGAACGGATTTGAATAAAATTTTGCACACACCTCTGATTTTTCTGATTCATGTGCGTATTGTATAATTATCACTTGCTTCGGTGAAGGAAAACATCGTGAGGAAACGAGCATGCCTGAGAGATATTTCTCGACGGCATGTTAAGCCAAGTCAGAGGCCCATGGGCGGCTTAAAAACTCTGACACCAGGTTAGAGTACCTAACCTGGTGTCAGAGTTTTTATGTTGATGTTGTTTTTGTTTGTGTGATGAGCATGAACATTTGTTTCTGAGTCATGGATGTTTATATGTAGGTAAAATAAGTATGTATTTACAAAAAAAAAAGAATCTATGTAGTATATTAACTATCTGGCGTCCACGACACAAGTCTCGTTGCTTAGTGTGGCGCTAGATGGCGCTGTGTGTAATGTCCAGCGATATTTATATTTTATGTTGAGTAGTTAGTAAACCACACGATAAAGAAGATTATTATGTTTTTTTTAAAGTATTTTATGTTAAAAACATAAATTTTATACCATACAGTAGGTATGGTATAAAATTTATTTTTATACCATACTTCTAAAAACCTTATTTTATTCACGCAAAACAGTGAATAAAAAGGCCTTTTATTCACTGTTTTGTTTTTATTCACTATTTTGGTGTTTGAATTTGGAACACAAAAATATATCCGGTCTCTATTTCAATGCTTACACAAACTCCTTGCGCTAAGATTCGAAATTCAAAACTCTTTGGTGCAAATAAATTCTCGAGATTTGATAGGTCGATATTTGCGACAAGGAGTTTGGCATTAGATTAATAAATATTGTTTCACAAGTTGACTACCCTAATAATAATAATAAGAAAATTACGCTTAAATCTAAATTTGCCCATATCTTTTATCGTGTTGACTCAGGACCTTGATACACCTAATATGGACTATAGACCTCAGTATCTGGTATAAATTTTAACCCGTTCCTGAGAAAATCGGTGGTGACAGACGGACAAGAAAGTGATCTTATAAGGGTTCCTTTTTTTACCTTTTGAGGTACGGAACCCTAAAAAAGGTTTTTAATGTGTACTATTAGGTCATACCACCACTTCCTCCTCCAGCTCCAGCGTTAGCATCAAAATTAAAACCGACACCATCACCTGAAAATATAAAAATACCTTTTAAATTATTTGTAGTCGATATTGTCAAGATGTTCCTTGATGTGCAACCTCATGAAGTCCTTACTAATATTATAAATGCAAAAGTAAGTTGGTTTCTTTGTTTTTCACGCCTAAACCACTTACCCGTGAGTTGTTACGTGAACAAAAACGGACATAACCTTTCATCCCGAAAAAAAGTACTGTTCCCGAGGAAAACAACAATAACGTTATTATGCTCATAGATGGCGCCACGTGTCTGTCGAATCATGATTGAGTGGGGGCTAGCGCGTATGAATTCGCCGCTAGAGGCATTCGTGTAGAGTAAGGTCTTCCGAAATGTCAGATGTCATACAGTGTTCGCGCGTTGCGTGCTTTTTTATCACGTATTTATACTAATACTTACGATTGTGTTCTAGACTGAGCCATTCCTGATTAATTATATGACTTGAAGATTTTAAGTAGCAACTTAGGATCTTACTTGTTAGTACTTGGAGGTAGAATGATTTTAAAATGTTTCATGCCTGCTCATTTTAAGGAGAATATTGTAAATATGTGGCGCGATCTGGTGAGCTCAAAAACGATAGATAGGCCCCATTACAAGCAAAGCCGCAGCAGCGAAACCGCGGGTTATCGGCCAGTGCTACTCAAATAAAAGCAGTATAATATTTCTTCTTGGATCCATAGTTACGGAAAAACACTAGTTTACCTTCAAGTCCACCGCGGCCGCCTCCGCCTTGTTGCATGCTCTAAATGTAAAAAAAAAATTAGAGCAATTTTCTTCCAAACTTTTTGGTTGAATATTTGAAAAGCATTTTTAAGCTTAAGGCGACTACAGGAGCTAAACGCGAGTTTTATAATGCAAAGAAGCATTTATGATTCACTGCAATAAACGAAACCAGAAAAATATATGATATTCTTCAGTATATATGCTAGTATGATAGTGTTTCGAAAACCTAATACAACAAATTTGACTCGATAGAAAAAAATCACGAAATTATCTCTAAAAATTTCTTTGAACGAGTAAAAACCATACTAAAATACATGCGATCATTCTGATTTTTTGGCAAATAATTCTACAAGCAGCATATTAGCATGATAAGTGTTTTATTTTTTTAGTCCAATAATAGATTTTATGTAAATCGCAAAAAACCCTCATTTCGCACTATTCGGCCCGCAGTGACTGACGTAACAACCACTGTGTAATGCAAGCTGATTAGAACTTTATTCTAACAGTATTTCAAACGAAGTTTGAACCACCACAAATAGAGGTGCTAATTTAGCTCCTGTAGTCGTCTTAAGAACAAGCTATGATTGGGTATAGATAGGGTGGCATGTCACCCACATGAAAATGTAATTCGCATATCACAAAATGTTTCTGTTCAAATAAATACTGGTTAGGTAAGACATTGAGTACCTACATAAGAGGAAGTCTGAAAGTGGCGCCGGTGACTGAAAAGTTGTGTGGTAATCGGTTGTCGTGGTACGGGCATGTGATGCGGAGGAATGAGGCAAATGTCGTGAGGAAAGTTTTGAGTATAAATTCGGATGGGTATATGAGTAGAGGAAGATCAAAGAAACAATGGATGGACTGTGTGAATATGGCAAGAAAGGAGGTATCTGATGAGATGACGAGTAATAGATAAGAATGGAAGAAGAAGACATGCTGCGCCGACACCAAATGAATTGGAATAAGGGCAAGAGAATGATGATGTAGGACATTGACGAAGTTCCACATATGGACCCGTTATGCATTAAAAAAATCTCGGAAAATAACTTACGTTTCCAAACATCATTGCAACAAGTAAAACTACTATTAATTTCTTGAACATTACGATTGAGCTCCTTTGTGATACTGAGTGAATACTACACGTTGACAGCTGTATTTATATTGTGTTATAAGTTATAACTAATGAACTTATATACTAAGTGGAATGAGGACGGGCAACGCAAAAACGTTCCGAGCGAGAAAGCTTCGAGAGTGGATGTTGGCTCTTTCTAATAGGGTGTCCAATAATCATACTAACTCTTGAGACAGTTACAGACTACTGTCATTTTATTATTTTATTATGATGACCTGCAAATCAACAGCATTCTAGGCGAGATAGCTACAAGAGTGATGTCATTAACTTTTTGTGTTAACTTATTACCTATAACTTAAATATATGTCTGTACAGTCCAGTTGCAAACTATCCATTTTGCAACCTGTCTATCCAGACGACTTTTGTATTCGGGGATTCGAGGACTCCGTTAAAATTATATATTTTATCAGACATGGAAAATCGCATATTCATGCTATGACTGTTTACCTAAAATGTTTTAGTAACATTCGCCAATATTTATTTTACCTTCCGAAACCAATCATTTTCACTTGCAGCTCGCCAAATGGATACTTTTGCTGCAGAAGCATGGAAAAATCCTTAGGACCGTCATGGCACGGCACGGTGCGGCGGACTCTTTTCTTTTCAATATTTCTATTTAAAAAGCAAACTAGTTACTACCGACACCATGTGCGATGTTTCTTATTTATAAAATAAATATATACTTTTGATTACTATGTACGACAACGATGTTCGAAACTTCGAACTTACTTACTTAATGTAATTGGATATTTCCCGTTTGTCAATCTAAAACATTGGTAACCCTAGTCGTAATAAAGTTAAGAAAAACTTCCCTGAAAAACGAAATTCCACATCCAGCATACCCTTACTACTACATCCCTTCACACAACAGAATTTTACCATATTTAAAGCGGATTATTTCACTTAAATACAATAAAAAGCACTTATATGACTTCAACACGAAACTGTTTCGGCCATATTGTTAACATCGGTGACAAGGCAAGACAGAGACACCATCCACCAATGTCGGTTTCTCGCTCGGAACGTTTTTTTTTTTCTTTTCTATTGAATCCATTCATCCAACAAGTCTTTTTTCTCTCTGAGAATAATAAATAGCTATGAAGATATGAATTTTTAATATAATAGAATAATATTACTAAACCCGAAAAACTTGTAATTTCAAAATAAAACGTAATAATATTGCGTCAGTTTGCGAGGCCGTATTTATATTAAATATTGTATGAGCAAATAACAAGCAATGAAAATATTTAAAGCTGAAATAAACTATAAACAATACGCAACAATCCGCGTTTACAAAATAACCTTAGTGTGAATTTAAATAAAGTACATTTGGCATTGGCTGAATAATACCAATATTTCGATGAATACGCCAACAGCCTTAAAATTAATAGCCATAGAATACACAACTGAAACAATACATTTATAAACAATAGGTCCACCGTCCACGAACTGTCTAAATAAAGCTTGGCCTTGTTTACCAAGCGAATAATAATACTAGCTACCTACTGACCCCTGCTTCGCACAGTTTTTAAACTTTCAAATCTCCCTGAGATCGAGAAGCGATTAGAGGTGGAAGAGATTTCCCATCAATAAAATTGACGTACTTCCCATATAAACGTTCGACGACCGTTTTGCTTGGAAAAAAAACTAGCTGCATCGCACTAGGTTCAGAATGCAGTATATTTCACACTCGTGGGTTTATTTTTCATTGTTCTACTAGTGTTTTATTTCCACGTACCACAACGTGACTCAGTTCATATAGTCACAAGTTTCAGAATGTAGGTACTATAACCATTCTTTCATACCCTACTTTTTTCCTTTAGGGGATGAAATGAAATGATTATGATGAGATTAAAAGTCCTTCCTGTTTTGGCTTCCGTACGTTTTTCTTTTCTTTTCACGGGTGACTACTGAAAACCAGCGCTGTGCTGTACAGCAGTACAGTACAGCATAATTCTGAGTGGTTACCTATTTGTCGCACTCACGACGTGCAAGCGGTCAATTTTTTTTTATTTTTTATAATGTACTTTTTGTTGTTCCGTTTTGTAATACTCTGAATGTTTTTATGTTTGTTATTTCTGTTTTCAAATTTTGTATGGACGTCATGTCCCTGCGATAAATAAAGATTTTTTCTTTCTTCTTTCTTTCTTTCTTTCAAACATCCTAACAAACCTTCGTAGTAAAACTCTTGTGTAGAATTACATGAAGAAGACCTAGAAGTTCAGGTCGTGTTATATCTGTCAGTGAACGAATGAATTTAAGATTTTTCTTAAGGGGTAAGCGCCAGTACTCTGGCGCTTACCCCTTAATCTAAGCTACTGCTAGCGAAATTACAATTTTCTTGTTTTTTTGCAAATTGCACCTTGGGTAGCTAAATAAGTTTTAAATTAATATTGTATACTTACTACATTTTAAGCGTCATGAGGAAATGCGAGATATTTTACGTAGAATAGTTAGATGGTCTTCAAATAAATACATAATTATATACATTCAGGAATAAATTCTATAAATTATGGTGCAAACGGTATCGAAATCTGTCACGAAATTTTTAAGAACAACGCGGTCACATACAGACGGACGTGAAAAGCGACTTTTATTACTAATACGAGTATGTTATGATACACAATAGTTATTTTTCATGGATTTTCCAGGCTTTAGAAACATTATGGTACACTAAATCCATTCGATACGAGGCTAAAACCTTCGGGAAGTTTCCACGACTCTTACGTATGTTAGCCCAGGTGTTCAAAATGTGTCAAGTGGGAGTCGAGCCACGCACTTGCTAGGTTTTTTGTGGAATAAAAATTGAGGGCATAAATAATGAAAACGTACAAAAATAACTATTGATCAGTAGAAAATGCAACAAAAATATTTTTTATTACTCATACTCGGAAAGTAGGTCTGAAGTTGCCTGAGGAGCGGGTTGAAAGTTATACTTTTCAGCCCTATGGAGAGTCGTTTTCAACTGACAGCTGTCAAATTATTTAAAAAAAAACTAGTTCTATTTTTTCAATGATGAAAATAAAAAATAATGGCTAAATAGCTGGCCGGCCACAAAACAAAATAGGCGGGAAAGCGGCAATCCGATCTTCATATGTTTTTTCGAGTTGTTTCATGTTTTTATTTTTACTTGCCTTGTATTCGTAATGAAAAGCAGTGTTTACCTCGGGTTAAAGACTTATTTAGTCCTCGAACTATTTTAACCCCGTCTCGGGACTAAATAAGTTACTATCACCCCTTTTTTTTTTTTTGGATGGGAAATCATCAAATGACTCCTCCGTGTGGATCTTTCCCTATCACGTTCCGCCACCTCCTTCGCTAGCATGACTGCTTCGCAGGAGGTGACGGCGTCCCATTCCGTCTCGCTCCGGACCATGGATTGCACCAGGGCCGGGAGCGAGAGGTCGCCGCCGCCGATCGCCGCTTCGAGGACACGGCGGTGCTCCGCCCAGGCGGAGCACACCTCCACAGTGTGCTCCACCGTGTCCTCCGGTCGATCCTCGCAGTGATAGCACCCGGGCGTTTCCTCCCGCCCGAGTTACTTTCACCCCTGGGGTAATAATGTACTATTGGCACAAGATTTCCACCCGTTTTATTTAACTCGTTTTAGTTACTCTCCCTATTTATAACTATAAGGTTCCCCTTCTAGTTACGGAGATATTGGGGGTCAGTTCCAACTTTTCCACAAGTTTTTTTTTTTCTTTTAAAGTAAATGTTTTTAATGTAAGATTTTTACTTTAATCACCTCCACGACCCCCGTACTATTCAATTCATCCACCAGCACAATATTTTGAGAGCGGTACATTGAGTTTTACCGTAAAACGCGATTTTTCATCCCAAAAAAAAGTCATTTCCCAGAAATAATTTTTGCGTAAAGTTACTTAGTATTGTGTACAGAATGCTTGGTTGACGGCTTCGTGATGAGTCTATTTACACCCTGTATCACCCTGTCTAACTCTTTGGAAAAAAATGTTGAGGTGTTATGTTATGTTAATTTGTTTCTCAATCGAGCTGCGATTAGGGTTGCCATCTCTAGAATTTGGCAACCAAGACAAGACGCGTAAAAACCCCGCATTTTAGAGCCCAGAACCCGTACATGTCAACAGATTTTTTTATAATTATATTCAGTGTAATAAAAAAAGTCAGTTAAAAATGTCATAAATTACCTTTTTACTTATTTTCAAACCTTAAGATTAAATTTTGTCATCTTTTATCATAATTTTAATAGTACCTAACAAAACAGAATAGAATTTTTATTCTTAAAATAAAACACAAATTATTAATATTCGCAATAGGCGAGACGACAAAAAAAAACTAATTTGTCCGTCAGTTAGATTATCAAAAAATATTTGTATCGTGTTTTTTCTTTTGTTACGTAAACCAAAATTGACTAAGATAAAAAAAACTCACTACTACTAGACTACTACTACTACTAGGCTTTTAAAATTCTCAATACGTCACACCTAGGTATAATTTTTAGCTAGTTCTGACGTCACGAGCCCCCACTCCCGAGTTTTGATGCGTTTTATCTTTTGTCAATATTCATTGATTTACAAAAACAAAAAAGACGTGTCCATTAATTTCCAATACTCTAACTGACAGATTAAATAGATTTGCAATTTTTTGATACTGTCGTCATGCTGAATTTAGCGAGTCGGTTCGTGGGTTGATCGCGGCGTGCGGGCACAGTGCGTGTGTCGCGGGTGGTCTAAGACTTTAAATTTTTAAACTCGGACTACAGATGAAGCCCCGCCCGGACGCTCCCCGGATGCCCTCTAAACTAGGACAAATCCGGGGAAACCCGGACGGATGGCAACCCTAGCTGCGATCAGCAAAATCTTAATTTTGTAAAATGTATGCGGAACCCTAAAATCAGCACACAAAACAAACATAGCAGTACAGACGTATAAATACTTCAGTTGTTTTTGGTAATAGCTACAGTACTCATTTGATACTACTTAGTACAGCAAAACCCGAAGCACAATGTTTAAGCAATTATTTGTATTGTTCCTCGTCGTGATGATGTTCGGAAGTGTGAGTTTTGTTTTATTATTCTTTTCACATATTTTACAATCCATTCCATATATTTTGACCGATATACATATATTACCGATGAAAAATTTCTATGTATGTATCCATGGGTTCAGAATGATACGTACTGAATACGTGGTAAGGGTTTGTGCGTCGTTCCTTCCACCCTGTGTTTTATTTATGGTATCATGTAACGTTTGGTCAAAATATGTCCAGTCGTTAAAGGTATTCAGTGGCTCGAAAGTCTGACAACCAGTCTTACCAAGGGGTATTGAATTACCTAGTGCTAACTGGGTTGTGGAGGTCAGACAGGCAGTCGCTCCATGTAAAATACTGGTATTCAGCTTCATCCAGTTAGACTGGAAGCCGACCCCAACATAATTGGGAAAAGGCTAGGCAGATGATGTGTGGTCAAAATGTTAAAATCCTTTTGCAGCTCATCTATCCTTGCCTGTATTTACTGACAGCCGGACAATGTACGATAAACAATTTGCCGACTTACTATTAAAATAATAATAATACCAGCCTATTACTGTCCCACTGCTGGGCAAAGGCCTCTTCTCATACAGAGAAGGCTTGCTCAAGACGGGTTGGTGATTTCAGACTTATTTTAATTATAAGTCCAGGTTTCCTCACGATGTTTTCCTTCACCGATGTCTGTGATGTCAAAAAAAAAAAACTCAAAACTCAAATCATTTATTTCAATTAGACCATTACGGCACTTTTGAATGTCGAAAATACAAAAAAGCAAAGCTACAGTCACAGTCACAAGGCATAATAACTTGAGAAAGTACTGTAGTTGCCCATTCCCTAACGTAGATCTCTATGGAGAAGAACGGGCAAGAAACTCCATGGACACTCTTTTAAATCAAAATATTGTTACAAAATCTTGGTTACATCATTCATGTTGAGATTATACATATGTGAGAACGATGAAGAAAGACGTGCACATTAAGAGCGTCCAGAGTAAAATAATAAATTAAAAAATAAAGTAATTAAAATGAACGAACCGTGGCAGCTAAGAGATGACCAGTCCCAACTGACAGCGCCCGTTCACGAACATGACGCATGTATCGGCGCCATTCAACTCGACCATATTTAAGGGAACCAAATGACCCGACACACCCGCCACCATCAGCGAGACATTTGAGTGAGCATGACATTCTCTCAGCCACCAAGGCATATTCAAGTCAATGAAAGATAACTAAATGTAAGTGGTGGCTGAACAGTACAAAGTACTCACACATGTGCTATGCAATTATATAATACTAAAAACCGGAATCTATACAATGCAAGTGGGTATATTTTTACAATCTTCTGCAGCTTCCACAATACATTAACATGGGAATCAATTCTTCTTCTTTGCGTGTCGATAGACTCAAATAATGCCCGACCAGTACATTCAATTAGTTTGCCCCTATGGTTGTGGAGCAGGACCAGCATTTAGCCAAGCATTTTTATCATCAATGTAATCCCCCAACTTATAATATGCTTGCCTACATAGTGTGCGTTTTATACAAGATTTAAATTTCGTCTCATTCAGTTGAAGAATGTGAGGAGGTATTTTATTGTAACATTTCAAACAGTACCCCATGAAAGATGAATAATACTATGAAAATAACTAAAATAGACTAGCCTCGCGGTATCAATATCAGTAAATTGACGGATTTTTCTAACAGCATAAGCAGCTGAACTCAGCCGTCCTGCAAGAGATGTTAAATGAGGACCCCAATGTAACCTTGAGTCGAGCGTGATTCCCAAGAAAACCGTTTTATCGACAAATTCTAGTTTCTCTTGATTCAATATTATGTCACAATCACTACTTTTGACATTTGGTAGAGCAAATCTAATGCACTTAGTTTTTTTCCCATTTAGTACTAAATTATTAGCGGTAAACCAATTATGGACCTGCAGTAGGGCGTTATTTACGTCGTCAAGATCAGTGGCACGTCTGTTTATCCTAAATATTAAAGAAGTATCGTCAGCAAACAACACCATATGCGGATGGTTGTTAAATAAACGGGGTAGGTCATTAATATATACTAAAAAGAGGAAGGGACCCAATATCGAACCTTGTGGTACACCCATTTTTACTTTTAAACCCATTGAATTGACACCATTTATTTGTACCTAGATAAACATAGAAAGTACGTATGAATTGAAAAAGTCACATTGGTACTTGCCCGGATTTGAACCCACTACCTCATGCATGAGAGGCGAGGCCTTAACCTCTGGGTCATCACGACGTCACACATCACGTATACTTACTTACTATTACATTTTATTATTCCAGAGCATGCAACAAGAATTAAACGGCAACATTGGAGGAGATCAAGGATTAAACGGCAACGTTGGAGGTGGTCAAGGTTCAGGTATAGTTTTTTTTTTACAATATTCCTTATTGTAACAAAATGCCTGTAATCCCGAGTTACAGGCAGTCTAGCTCTATACTTTGATGGAACAGTGACGCTACGTGTATGCTTTTCGGTTTTGCAACTATTTAAATTTCTTGTTTTCTTTAGGATTAAAGTATGGTGGTAACAATGTCGGTTCAGGTATGTACTATGTTATTAATGATAACCAAAGTCCGGAATAGGCAGAGTATATTATGTTCTTACGCAGACTACGTAATAAGTAGCCTGTGGATAAAATGAATCCCTCTTATTTTACAGTTTTTTGACGACCCGAAAGACAGTTTGGAAAGTCATAAATAACGAGACTAACAGGAAGAAAATACGTAACACTAGCTACACATTAGATACAGCATGTGGTCCTAAAAGCTCTGATCAGGAAGTAGCTCAAGAATTTGTAAATTTCTTTACCGATGTACCATTAAAAACTACAGAGGCTCTTATTTCCTCACCTGAACTCTCAATTGGTTTATTAAAGGCGAATGTGTCTGGCTGCCTGGCTGAATTTAAATTTAAACACATTAACCCTATGATAGTTATTAAAGCTTTCCGGCAAATAAAAATCAAACTGACCGAAGATCTATGGGGAATGTCTATCAAAGTTTGTACATCCATACTTGAGACTATAGCCCCTTACCTAGCTTTAATTTTTAATTTATATGTAGACCAAGGAGTTTTCCCTGATTTAATGAAATACAGTAAAGTCATACCTCTTTTCAAATCCGGGGACAGTAAAGACACTAATAATTATAGACCTTTATCAGTTTTACCAGCATTTAGCAAGGTTTTTGAAAAGGTAATGCTTAATCAAATGCTCCATCATTTTAACACCAACAGTAAATTAACAACAAAACAGCAATTTTACATGATCAACAGTATGGTTTCACCAAGGGACGTTGTACAACTGACGCCGGTGTAACCTTATTAAAGCACATATTTACTGCGTGGGAAGAGTCTCAAGACGCCATAGGAATTTTTTGTGACCTCTCCAAAGCGTTTGATTGTGTAAATCACGACACATTACTTTTGAAACTTGAGCATTACGGACTGGGTAAACTTGCACTTAGTTTGGTAAAATCTTATTTGAATGATAGACAACAACATGTTCAAATAAATGGTGTTAATTCACATGGTTTAAAAGTAAAAATGGGGGTTCCACAAGGCTCAATATTGGGTCCTTTCCTTTTTCTAGTATATATAAATGATCTACCCTATTTATTGAAAAACCAACCTCAAAATATGGTGTTATTTGCTGATGACACTTCCTTAATTTTTAAGATAAATAGGCGGGCCCAAAATCTAGATGACGTAAATAATGCCCTACTTCAGGTCCAAAATTGGTTCACAGCAAACAATTTGGTATTAAATGAAAAAAAAACCAAATGCATAAGATTTGCTTTACCGAATGTTAAAAGTAGTGATTGTGATATAGTACTGAATAAAGAGAAACTTGAATTCGTAGATAAAACGGTTTTCCTGGGGATTACGCTTGATTCAAGGCTACAATGGGGTTCTCATTTAACATCTCTTGCGGGGCGGCTAAGTTCAGCAGCATATGCCATTAGAAAAATCCGTCAATATACTGATGTAGATACCGCTAGACTGGTTTATTTTAGTTACTTTCATAGTATAATGTCTTATGGCATTTTGCTATGGGGACGGGCTGCAGATATTGAGTCTATATTTATTCTGCAGAAAAGAGCCATCAGAGCCATATATAATCTTCGTAGGCGCGATTCTCTAAGGGAACTGTTTAAGGATATTGGCATCATGACAGTACATTGTCAATACATCTACGAAAACATAATGTACGTCACAAAAAATCTGCACCTTTTTGGTAAAAGGGGTGACAGACATAATTACAGTACTAGAAATAGGGACCAACTAGTTCAGCCAGGCTTCAGACTCGCTAAAGTAGACTCATCTTTCATGGGGTACTGTTTGAGATGCTATAATAAAATTCCACAAAGTATTCTTGAACTGAATGAGACGAAATTTAAAACATGCATTAAGCGCACACTATGTAAGCAAGCATATTACAAGTTGAGCGATTATATCGCTGATAAAAATGCTTGGCTCAATGCTGGTCCTGCTCCACAAGGACAGGGGCGCTTAAATTGATAGCATTAAATGGTATTGTTGGAGCTGCTGAAGATTGTACAACTATCTTTGCATTGTATAGATTCAATCTCTTTAGTATTATATAATCTCATAGCCCATATTGTGTGAGTACTATGTACTAGAAAGCTATCATTCACTGGAAACCTACGTCTTTTCTTGACTTGAATGTGCCCTGGCGGTTGAGAATATGTCATGCTCACTCAAAAGTCTCGCTGATGGTGGCGCATGTGTCGGATCATTTAGTTCCCTTCAAAATGGTTGAGTTGAATGGTGCTGATCTATGCGTCATGTCCGTGAACGGACGCTGTCAGTTGTGACTGGTCATCTCTCAGTTGCCATGGCTTATTTTAATGAATTATTTTAGTTTTTGAATTGTTTTTTTTTTTGTTTTGTTTTACTGTGGACACTTTTAACGTGCACATCTTGCTACATTGTTCTCACATAATATACCATCTCAACATGAATGATGTAACCAAGATTTTGTAACAATATTCTGATTTAAAAGAGTGTCCATGGAGTTTCTTGCCCGTTCTTCTCCATAGAGATCTACGCTAGGGAATGGGCAACTACAGTACTTTCACAGTTTTTATGTCTTGTGACTGGGGACTGTAGCTACATTTAATTTTCATCTTTGTTTCGACAATTCAAAAGTGCCTGTAACTGGCTTACTTGAAATAAATGCTTTGATTTTGATTTTGATTTTGGCGCAGCGGTAGTGAGGCTGCCTTACGTTCTTAGGGTCCTGGGTTCGAATCCCGAGCAAATGTTTGTGTGATGAACATGGACATTTGTTTCCGAGTCATGGATGTTTATATGGTATAATAAGTATGTATTTATGTATTTACAAACAAAAAGTATCTATGTGGTATATCAAATATCTGGTGTCCACGACACAAGCCTCGTTGCTTAGTGTGGCACTAGATGACTCTGTGTGTAATGTCCAGCGATATTTATTATTTTTATTATTATTTATTACTGGAGACTTAAAAATATTGTGGGATTTTATTTTATAGGAAGTTATGAAGGGTGTAAAAAGACCCTTAACGAAGCCAAAAGGCACTTGTTCTCCCCACCATTGCGATATTTTTTTCTTTCTAGACCATACCTAGGTTAGTTAATTAGGTTAGTTGGGGGTCAAAGTTCCAGCAGATTTTTTTTTTCGCGATTCAGGGTTTGGTCCCATAGTAAAAGTTGTTCATAATGATGAGTACAATGACCGGTCGAAGTTTATCGATATCGTCCGGAAACACATCGTATAGTACTTGTTCCTCAAATCAACAAAAAAGCCTTTTTTTGTTGAGTTGTTTTTGTTGAGTTGTACTAATTATTCTGTGGTAAGTATAGGTGCAATGTAAAATGAACACATGGCAAGAATTTGTGTGGACACAACTAAAACTGTAAAATGACGATGATAAAGAGAGATTACCATGAAAAATTCGGTGGCAAAGTCAATTAAATAAACAGAAGTCACCAAGTTCCGAAAGTTATTTTCCACTTTTTAATTTTTCTTGTTTTTGGAAGTCAATCGTTTTCTTTTTTTGCAAATAAGGTTTTTACTGTTTTAATACTAATAAACGCACTTTTGTTTCTTTCACAGGTTCTTTAGGCGGACCAGGTGTTGGTAACCGTGCAAACCCTACCGGTGCCCCCGGACAAGGTTTTGCAAAGACATTACCCAACCCCAGGTGGGGCGGCAAATAGAGTAAGTTTACTTTACGCTAGCATAAACATAACATCACACCTGTATAGAGAATCAACAGCTCAACAATCACAGTAAATAATTTAGCATTAACGAGCAATATTAGCTTTCTTTATCATGTACTAGCTGATGCCCGCGGCTTCGCCCGCCCGCAAATTATATACTAAAACCTTCCTCTTGAATCACTCTATCTATTAAAAAAACCCGCATCAAAATCCGTTGCGTAGTTTTAAAGATTTAAGCATACATAGGGATATAGGGACAGAGAAAGCGACTTTGTTTTATACTATGTAGTGATAGTGAAGTATGATGAATCCAAAATATAAATATTGAGTTCGATAGACATGGGATGTGATGCGGAAGAATGAGAAAAATGTAACGAGGAGAATGTTGAGTATGAATGTAAGACCAAAGAAGAATGGACGAAGATGTGTGAAAGATGATATGGCTAGAAAGGTGACTGCTGAGATGACAAGTAATAGAGAAGTATGGAAGAAGAAGACATGCTGCGCTGACCCTAAATAAATTTGGATAAGGGCAGGAGAATGATGATGGCTTCGGTAGGAACTCTGCCAGCAGAATGCTAGTTTCTTGCTACTTTATGCAGCTGTTAGCTGTAGTTTCTTTAATCCATTTTACTATAAACCTTTAGCTTTTAGTGTTCCGTACCCAAAGGGTAAAAACGGGACCCTATTACTAAGACTCCACTGTCCGTCTGTCTGTCTGTCACCAGGCTGTATCTCATGAACCGTGACAGCTAGACAATTGTAATTCTCACAGATGATGTATTTCTGTTGCCGTTATAACTAATAAAAATAAATTAAAAAGTAAAGAGGGCTCCCCTACTCCGATGGTACGCCGGTTTTTATTACCCTTTCCTGAGTTTGAGTTAAAATTGGCAAATCTACAGTATGCTAGGGCATGCGGGCGGAACCCGGTTTTGGTCCCATAGTAGTATCCTCATAATTTCCCGGGTTTAACTATGGGACCGAAACCGGGTTCCGCATGCCCTAACTATGTCACATACTAATAAGAAGGTCATCATTTATGACATTTTCTTTCTTACAGTAACTTTCTTACCCAAAAATGCATTATTAATTTTTATGTTATTAATTTTATTTATGTTTTTTGTTGCAGAAGGCAGATTTACAAAGAAATCATTCTTCCGTGAAGGAAACTATGTTTTATTAAATATATTATAATCATATTTGTTCATCAAAATTGTTTTATTTCCTTGACCTGATTGCACTTTCCATGATTTTTATCCTGATACACACCACAAAGTTGATGCTGAATAATCATATAGGTTCATACTTTCACGAACTACAATAAGTAGTCATTCAGTTGGTCTCACATTGAACTTAAAGATTCATCACTAAAATATTTATAAAACACAGGTACTCACGGTCTCCATTTTTGACTCTGCACAGGGGCTCTTCAAATTGTGCTGTAGTTAGGCACTTCAGGACTTTCAGGAAGTACGGCAGAAGCTTGTCTTGGTGTTGCAAGTTACTCTGAAGGAAGTATAGTCCAAGGGCTATGGATGCTTCTTGGCTCCGAGGTGTCACAATCAATGTGGAACTTGCTTGAGGGCACAGCATGAACAAGGTGTTCACCTGGAATTCAAACGTTGAATTTTTCAGCATGTTTTCCCTCTTCTTATTACACTACCAATTATTGCAGAAAGTAAAATTAAAGGCACCAAATATTAATCACCAAATTTTGGGCTGAATCAGACTGTGTTGTCATGCACAAAAAGAAACAGTCAATTCAAATAAGTTTAGCCTAACAATTATAAGCAGCCATACAAACTCTTGATTTCTTTATTAAATATGACAAAGATATACAGTGAAATTGCATATTCCTGAACTTGCATAAACTATCACTTTATAGTTTAACCTTTTGAACGCCATTGTCACATATACGTGACAAGCAAGTGCGTACCTCGTACGCCAAACGACACGAATATGTGACAAAATGGTAGGCGAAATTGTGACTTGGCGTGGAGGGCACGCACATGTTTTTATGCTCTGGCATTCAAAAGGTTAAAGAAACATTAATTTGTGCACTATTGTATTGTAAAACGGGCTGTAAATCCTATAGGACATGCTTCTAAAGTCTAGCCGTTTAGGTGTGCATTATCCATAATCCAACAGTAAATGTGTGAAAATGAATGTATTAGGTTTAATTAGGTAAATATAAATAGAAAATCAATTAGGTAATAATGATGTAAAAAAATGCAGTCTATGATAATTATATTCATACTGGAAAAAAAATTATTCTGGCATAATTAATAAATATATATATATCGATAGAGATTATTATTGTGTATGTTAGGACAATTATTGGCTAAAAATATATTATCCAGATTTAGGACATTTTTATCCACAAATAACAAATTCGGCTACCAATGTCATAGCCATTCACAAGATTAATTAAAAAGTTAAGATTATGAAATAATCACTTAGCATTGATTCAAGGTAGACACCAAGTGAAGATAGTGCCTATGTGATGATTGTACTAAGTATGTTAAATTAGACATCGATATAGTAACAATACAATAATGAATCACTACGATTTCTGTAATAGACCTTTGATAACGAGCAGACTGTTTGGGTGAGGTCATGCACATATTTTCAAAGTTTGAAAAAGAAACAATTAGAAAACGCACTGAAGGCAGAACAGAAATGATTCAATGCACTGTGAAAACAAGGATATTGTGGTTTTTAGTATATGCGGGATTTTTCAGGAAAACAACACCATTACAAAAATTACAAAATTGCAAAATACGTGTCGTAATTTTTACCTTCTCCCATGGCGTCGGGTTTATACTCGACAAACATCGAGCCAAATGTTGCACGGTCTGTCTAAAGAATTCGTTTTCATCCATGGCTTTGTTTATATTATTCGATTAAATACATTTTAATATTATTACACGATTACGATCTACGTTATCAGCCGATCGTAATTTGACAGTTTGTCAATATGTCAAAATAACGTTCTGTTCCAAGGTCGTTTTTACAAACTTAACAATACACTATTGGATTCTTCAAGTAATTTAAATGCTATGCATTGCAGTTGCAGAAGCACACAATATCTGGTACTTTTCGGAAAGATACAGATTTATCATTGTTAGTTCTGTTTGCTTTGGTAATTAGGTAGTATTTTGTGATTCCTTATTGGACATATCCAATAAGGAATCACAAAATACTACCAAATTTACTGGTTTATTTACTGATTTATAATTTTACTGGTTTTATTTTTTCAAACACAATTGGTCTTTTTAGATTTAGAACGGAACGTTACACTGAAGACGTTCCAACCTACGGTGGATTTTTTAGTGTTGGAACCAAGGATATTATATACTAACTGGAATGCGTACGAACAAAATGCTTAAAAAATAAAAAAAAAACCCTATCTCAAAAGCTTTGAGTTTAAATTTGTACAATGAATTCAATAGAAAATAAAAATAAAAACAAAACGTTTCGAGCGAGAAACCGACAAAGGTGGATGGTGTCCCTGCCTTGTCACATATGTAAACAATATGGCCGATACATTTTCGCGTTGAAGTCATTGAAGTACTTTTATTGTATATAAGTGAAATAATCCGCTTTAAAAATGTTAAAATTGTGTTGTGTGAAGGGGTGTAGCAGTAAGGGTTTGCTGGATGTGGAATTTAGTTTTTTAAGGAAGTTTTTTAACTTTGGTTGTTTATAACGACTAGGGTTACCTAGTTTTAGATTGACAAACGGGAAATATCCAAATAAATTAAGTAAGTAAGTTCGAAGTTTCGAACACAGTTGTCGTAATCAAAAGTATATTATATAAATTAGAAACATCGGACATCGCACCATGGTTTCGGTAGTACCTAGTTTGCTTTTTAAATACAAATATTGAAAAGAAAAGAGTCCGCCGCACCATGCCGTGTCCTAAAGGTTTTTCCATGCTTCTCCAGCAAAAGAATCCATTTGGCGAGCTGCGAGTGAAAATGAATCGTTTCGGAATATAAAATACATATTGGCGAATGTTACTAAAACATTATAGGTAAACAGTCATAGCTTGAATATGCGATTTTCTGTCTGAAAAAATATATAATATTAACGGAGTCCTCGAATCCCCGAATACAAAAGTCGTCTGGATAGAGAGGTTGCAAAATGGATAATTTGCAACTGGACGCTACAGACATACGTTTAAGTTAACATAAAAACTGAATGACATCCACTCTTGAAGCTATTTCGCCTAGAATGCTATTGAGTTGCAGGTCATCATCATTAAATAATAAAATAACAGCTACTCTTAAACTGTCTCAAGAGTTAGTATGATTATTGGACACCCTATTAGAAAGAGACAACATCCACTCTTGAAGCTTTCTCGCTCGGAACGTTTTTGGCTTGCCCGTCCTCATTCCAGTTAGTATATAAGTTTCTTGGTTGGAACTTACAAATTCCTATAGAGATCATTGACAAGGTCCTCTAGATATTTACTACTCAATGTTGACAGTAGGTTGTTGGTACTAAACATTTATTTTGGGAAAATGTCTGAAAAAACAAAACGGTGACATTAGTTCCTGTATTGGCCGTGCGCCAAAAGATCTTTCACACGTGGCCTTGGCCGGAACTAACACCGCCCTCTTGTTTTTTAAATAAAATTTCAACAGGCATTTTGTTTTTGAATGTATTTTATTCTCTATAAGCGATTGCAGCAATTTGTTTCAGTTTAGCTCGGGTCACTTTGCCTGTAGATGTTCGAGGTAGCCTCTCCATAAAGATGACTCCTCCCCGCAAACGTTTGCTGTAGGAAAGTTTGTCTGTAAAATAAAAATATTATTTGGTAAGTATAAATTGGACAACAGCTCTCGGAAGGACTTGGGGGAGTGCAATTTTCGTAGTGCAAGGTACTGTCACTGTTACCGTCGTGAAAGATCGTCACGATTGCGTTGCGAAGTGTTATTAGGTTTTTCCCTGAGGTATTTCTCAGTAGCAGCCACGGAGTGTGGATGTGTGTGTTGATGGTAATAGGCTCGCCCCCTATTACATCTACATGGGACTTAAACATAAATGGCGAAATGTGATGTCATGTTATCCTACTTCCTACTAATATTACCTATAAATGCGAAAGTTGCGAGTATGTATGTTGTTACTCTTTCACGCAAGAACTACTGAACGGATTTGGATGAAATTTTACACACAGATAGTTCCTAGCCTGGATTAACACATAGGATACTTTTTATCCCGGTAGTAGGAACCCATGAGACAATTATCAAACTTTACGCTGGCAGAAGCATAGTGTTAATATATTCCTAATTTCTACTCACTAGCAACCAGCTCCTTGATCTCATGCGCAGTAACATTGAAACCTGGTCGTCGCACGACGCAAGCCACTGGATGCTCGCCATCGAAGACATTGGAGACGCTGGTTACACTGACATCCAGGACACCGGGATGCTGCCGGATCACTTCCACTATCTCCAACGGAGCTATCTGAAAAAGTGTTAGACAGATAACTTCCGGATTCGATTTTGCTGGTGGACATGTTAATGCTGGCTTTCAGGAGTTGCAGTGGTTGGAAAAAGTATCACGGTCTTGAGAATGATAGGAAGTGTAGGTTTTGCTGGTGTTCAAGGAATCAGGAAAAGGCCTTTTCAAATAAAGAGAAAAGGGAACCGAATGACCCATGTAAAATCTTATTACCAGATGAACAACGGCCCTCTAAAAAAGAGCTACAGCTAGCATAATCCATTTAGAGAAAACCCCCCCGAGGAGAGAGGAACTCGCAAATCATGATCGCAAAGGAGAAAAGAAGTGCCTTTCGGCTTCGTTAAGGGTATTACGAAACGGGACGTAGGTACCCACTTTTACATTCATTATTATATTTTATTATTATTATAACATCACGCCTGTAATACCCGAAGAGGTAGGCAGAGGTAGATATACCTAATAGAACCTAAATGCCCACATTTCGCCAGTTTTAAGTCCTATGTCATGGGGGGCCACCCTATTGCTATCAACTGGGCACAAATCCAGACTTCGTGGACGTTGTGTGCTCAGAAATTCCTGAAACCCAATAACAGTCTGCACGACCTGGGAAACCCCACCCAGCACCTCATGATCAGCAGGCGCGCCTGCGACCACTCTACCAACGAAGCAATCTTTAACGAAGTCAGTTTTTATTATGGTTTCAAGCATATTTTTTGTTATTTCGTTGACGTTTATCAATAGGCGAGACGACAAAAAAAAACTAATTAGTCCGTCACTTAGATTATCAAAAAATATTTGACCCGTGTTTTTTCTTTTGTTACGTGAACTAAAATTGACGAATATACGACGCTTTTAAAATTCTCAATACGTCACGCCACGGTATAATTTTTTGCTAGCTCTGACGTCACGAGTCCCCACTCCCGAGTTTTGATGCGTTTTATCTTTGTCAATATTCATTGATTTACAAAAACAAAAAATACGTGTGCATTAATTTCCAATACTCTAACTGACGGACTAAATAGATTTGCAATTTTTTGATATGTCGTCATGCCTGTTTAAACTCTCACATGATAATTCCTGTACTTGATGAGCATGCCAAGACGTTCTACAAAGTAGTAATTGTCTTCTTTGTCTCGGTACAACAGGTCTCCTGTTTTGAACCAGCCATCCTCTGTGAACACCGCTGCGGTCTGTTGTGGGTTGTTGTAGTATTCCTGTAACAAATTCATTAGTTCTAATTAAAAATCATCAGCAATGGGTAAAGAAGTAACTTTTTTAGAAAGGACTCTAGAGGCGAGAAAGGAGATTGAACGGGTTTTCACCAACTTATAGTTACTGGGCACTGTGCAATCATATATGTATAAGCATTCGAATGTGTCGCTTATTTATTTATCTTTTAGACTTTATTTAACACTTCAAGCACAAGAGGCGGACTTAATTCCATATAGGCATTTTCTACTAGTCAACTTGTAGGTGATGCAGAGACAAACAGTTGTAGATCTGAAAATAATTTTAATTTAATACTAAATTAGTTTTACTGAAAAAGGCGTTCGTTAGGACGATAGGATCCTTCCTTTTGCTGGGCGAATTTTAAGTAATGTCATTTTCGGCGACACAACTCTGTTCTTCGAAGAACCTTATGATTAATAGAGGTTGAAGCTGATAAGTTACGGTTATTTGATACTCACTGTGAACATGGGCCCTTTCACCCACAGCTCGCCTGGTGTATTTAGCTTCGTTATTTCTATCTCCGTGTCCGGATCCATTAGCTGTAAACAAAAAGAAGTGAAAATAAAACACACAGCATACCAGTTTCTTTCGATGATCACCTCTGTATCTTGATCCAAAGAGAGGCATCATGATGAAGGAAAAGGATCAATTAAGTAATAAGTAATTAAGTTAATTGCAAACATGAATTGGTCAGTTCGTAGTGCTAGTTTTCTGGCTCTATTTGAAAAACTCATCAAAAATTATGTTTCGAGCCGTCATTAAGTTTGAACCATTATACTTGAGCAGACCGTCACTCGCAGCTAACTTCCGAGCCGCCATAAAGTTTGATCAGACCTTCGCGTCGCTCCATAAGTTGCGTCGCGGTGACATAGTACTTCTTTCATTGGTTTTTGCCACGATCACTCAATACGCGTGGCGCTTGAGCGTGAAGGACGAGCCCAAGCGGATGACATTTGTACTGTCCATAGCGAAAGGAGTGCTCTTACCATGATCTTATGTATTTCTGTAGGCTTCCCGCAACTGCCCAGGGGTGCATTCGCTTCTAGCGTGAACACTTGGCCTAGAGTTTCTGTTTGGCCATACGTTTCTGCCGCAACTGCGTCTGTTCGTAATCTTTTCTGTGGGACAGTTTTACATGAGTAGGTACCTACTCCAAAACATGTATTAGCAGGAGCGTTTCTTAAATTCCTGTTATTTTTTCCAGGAAAAAAAATATTTCTACATGAAAATCAAGGTTGAATTTCAGAATGACTCGCAATATTTCTTGAAAAAGTCAAATGTTTGAAGTTGTATCGTAAACTAAACATTAAATGTGGGTTTTAAAATAATATAATGTAGTTTGCATGTTTGGAAATCAAACCAAATTCAGGGCCGTCTAGATCGAACTCATTAACGGTGATGGTCAAAAGCGGCGACCAATTGTTCAAGAACAAATTTACTTTCATGCAACTTGTTGGCACCTACGCCCAGAGTCGAGTGTAAGATCCAGTTATACTAAAAACATTGATGACATACCTACCCTTAACTCACAAATGAGGTCCTTATGCACCTTCCCTCCTGCAACCATAACTAGATCAAAGGAAGTGAAGTCGCACTCTTTCTCGTGTTTCAATATAGAATCCAACATGGACGGCCCGAGTAATGTGTTCACTGGCTGCAAAGAAAACTGTTGGTGAGCGGCTTTGTAAAGAATGGCATCTTCGGATAGAAATCGAGACATTTGGAGGTAAGTAATACGACAAGGTAGACCGCTGACCTAGTAAAGTCATGGAAAACGTAAGTTGTAGCGCCGTTTGGGGAAATCCTGTATCTAGAAGTGGACGTTATTTGGTTGAATGATGATGTTAAGCACGATCTCACTTTGTAATCTCGGTGATTACTTACATCCCGAAAAACGGGGAAATGGCAAAAAAACTAAGCTAAAAAACCTTACAAAAAATAACCCCCAAAACACAAACCAATGATCATTTTAAGAGGAATAATTCCGTAATGCCTAGGTACTTTGTTTTCATACAGGCTGAAATGGTCGGAATATGTGGCAAACGTTTGTGCCTCGATGTCCCTTCCATCCTGTATAACTCTATTGGTTAATACGGCGCGCCCGCCCGTACAGCTCCCAGTCAGAATAAATCAACATATCAATTAACAATTATTATCATATTCCGGTCAATTTACACGCTCCTCATGAATCACTCGGTCCATTGTTGAACACGTAAAAATTATTTCGGTCGTTTTTCGAAACAGACAGACATGATTATGAGAGATTACACCGCCCAACCTTACCCGATACTCCTTGATAATATCGATGACATGATCTGCAGTGGGAGGCAGGGAAGTTTGAACCTTGCAGAGGTTGAAAAGGGGCATAGCTATCGCGTTGAAGAACCCTGCTATCCACTGCACGGGGGACAAGTGTAACGCTGGAAGGTTTCTTGCATTTCTGTAAATTGATAAAAAAGCTCGTATTTCTTGATGGGTTAGCAGAGGTGCACAGCACACTGCACACATAGTATTACGGGGTGTAAGGGTGATTGACGCGAAAACGCATACCACGTACATATTCGATACATCATAAAATATCTCAAAAAGTTACCGAGATATTCTTGGGCCTCTAAAAGATTCTTTAAGGTTGGACTTTTTATTTTTATACCAGGCCCTTAGATTTCACGGACCGACCCTTAAGGACCCTTAAGGTTGTCAAAAAAAGACTCACTCATCAAATTGGAAGAACAGTTTCCTCTGTTGCTGTATCTTATCGATCCAGGGCTTGTGTTTGAAAGCAGCTACCTTCAGCACACCGGTCGTACCACCCGTGCTGATCAACCAAAGGTAGATCTTGTCTGTGTCGAATTCTGCTGGCCTGGAGAAGAAGAGTACTAGTTTAAATGTTTGGTTTCTTATCACATTCCAATTGATAATTATTATTTTAGGATGCTTTTGCGATTGCCTCGTTTTTGCAGTGCCTATGGAATGTTCGCGGTAACTTATTTATACGGATAGGTTTGATACCATCATCCGCAAAAAAACGGCCTCGCTCCTGAGCAGAATAAGGGGCAGTCACAATAGCATCCTGAAGGCTGTGGCGGCTGATACTTCCTCCACCATAATAAGGCGATTTGTGAGAAGACTTATACCCTAGTATTTATAGTTGTCCTAGTTATAAGGACTATGGGTGGTCCTCTCATTAACTCGTCTTTAGTTAAGTTACTAACAATAGTGTCTAACTGCAAAACTGTTACTAACAATTTATGGATTTCTTAGTTGTCCGAAATAAAATGATTATTATTATCGCCGCCGGCACGACATACTTCATATTTTGTTGGACCACTGATCAATCGTAAAAAAAAATATTACGTTAATAAAAACGGGTCTACAAAATAGTTTTTTTTTTTGTAAACTACATTTTGTGGTATTTTGGGGGCAGAATACCTATTGCTCTTGACGTCTGACAGAGGAGAATGGAAGAAGAAAACGTTTTGCGCCAACCCCAAATAGAATGAGACAAAGGCAGGAATATGAATACCCATTGCTCCTTGTCTCTGTAGTTATCATTCCGGTATCGCTCGTAGAGGCTACTGGCATAGCCTGCTTTGGGTAAACACCAAGCTTGTCTATAAAAGAATACGTTTAGCGTAAAATTGGGTTAGTGGATACGAAACGGGGCACTTATTTTTTACTGCGACCAATTTCAAGGTAGCGTTCGCCGGCCGCTACCGCGGCACCGCTCGCTCCGCTCGCTCGGCTCGCGCGTAGTTGGTCACAGTTCTCTATATGGGCGGAATGAACGGAATCCCTTCGACATCGTTTTTACGACAAACGGTTGGTCGGAGACAAAAATCACCCAAACACCAATTTACCAAAAAAAATAATTATTGCAAAAATGTTCTGTCTTTTTTCCTCAGTGCCCCGTTACGTATACTCCAACCCTTACATTGCATATTTACCCTTAAGGTCACAGTACACTATAATATCAACTCGTGTTAGTACAATTTACGACATTGATGTTGAAAGAGCGGAGCTTTCTAATACAGGCATTGTTTGCGTAAATGGGGGTTCCAAACACATTAACGTGTAATGTAATATCTAATTGACACAATAAACTATTTTGTATTTTTTGTATCATCAACCCGGAAGATCTCGATCTTAAAACTACCAAATGAGGTGGAAAATAAATCACTTACCGAAATTCCTTCCAATCTTCTTCATCGTACTCCCGAATGAAGTTCTGCATGGAATATCTGCCATCAGTGAACGTTACGATTCTGGTGTCCAGTCCCAGTTCTGCGACAGCATCCGTGAAATGCTCGCACTGACAAAATGCTATCTTCGGTGTTGTTAGCTTGAATAGTTTCTTTATTTCCTCTGGAAACGGAAAAAGCAAAACCCTTATATTTTTTTATAAAGTATATATTTGAAACTTCGATCAATAATAGTTGTAGATTCCCATAGTAGGGAATCAAAATGGCACGCTTGGTTTTCATACGGATCGCGATACTTGCGTTATCTGGATATATCTAAAGGGTGTAAGAAGACCCATAACGAAGCTGAAAGGCACTTGTTCTCCCTGTCATTGCGATATATTTTTTTGTTCTAGACCATACCTTCTAATTGCGGAGATATTGGGGACCAAACAAAATTCAAACTTTTTCACTTTTTTTAAATCATCATCATCATCAGCCTATTAATGTTCCCACTACTGGGACACAGGCCTCTTCTCTGTGAGAGGGAATGGGCTATAATCTACCACGCGGGCCCAGTGCAGATTGGTAGATGTCACATGTCTTCGACTTTTTTGGTTCTAGGACATGCCGGTTTCCTCACGATGATTTCCTTCACCGTTTTGAGAGCAGCGCAGCGGTGATGAAATAAATTACACAAAGAAATGCGCCTGCCTGGGTTGGAACCCACGACTTACTGTTCGTAAGTCGGGGCTGCCACCACTGGGCCACCGCTACCCTCTTTTTTTAAATACGTGATTTTAATGCAAGATTTTTACTTTAAACACCTCCACGACTCCGCGTACTATTCAATCCATCCGTATTCAACCAATCCATCCATCAGCACAATGTTTTGAGTGCGTTACATTGAGTCCTATCGTGAAACGTGATTTTTCCCCCCCAACAAAAAGTAACTAATTTTTGCATAAAGTTACTTAGTTTGATAATAGTACATTTTGATACAAGTGGAGAAAGTTTGTTATTGCATTCGAGGCGGAATTAACTCCCGAGCCGTAGGCGAGGGTGTTTTTGAGCCGAGAACTGCAATAACAAATGTCCACGTGTATCAAACGACGTTTTTCAATACACTTTTGAAGAAATAAAATAAAATAATGAAAAAAACAATCACCGCTGACTGTAGGCATTGCACCAATTTGTACTAAGTATAGGTATAGTTTCATCTGAGGCAATTTCCCAACACCCGCGTGCTGTGCCGCGTGCGAAATAGGCTCCTTTCTGCACGCGGCACAGCACGCGGTGATGGAAAATGAAAACAATCCACGTGTGTGAAATACATGGCATGTTGAACCTAATCGTAGTGCGATAAGGACCCGTTTTCGAGGAAGTGTATTGAAAACAAAATTATGATGACGGCTTCGTGAAGGGTCCGTTTACATCCGTTTTTCAAATTCGAGTGGATATACATATACAGGATGTAAACAGACCCTTCACGAAACCGCCAAGCATTCGGTAAGTACATCAAACTATGCAAGAATTATTGCTGGAAACCGTCCTTTTTTTAGGGCCAAAAACCACGTTTTGCGGTAGGACTCAATATAACGCACTTAAAACATTGTGCTGATGGATGGATTGAATAGTACGGGGGTCGTGTCATTAAAAACATGTACTAACTTGTGATGAAGTTGGAACTTTGACCCTCAATATCTCCGTAACTAGAAGGTTATGGGAACCTTCCGTATGGTCTAGAACAAACCAATCAAACATATCGCAATGGTGGTGAGAACAAGTGCCTTTCTTTGAACAGATGCCGGTTTCCTCACGACGTTAAAGCGCCTGTCTGGGTTCTGAACTGCTGTTTCAGAAACTTCTGCTTACCAAATCTAAACATAGGATCCACTCCAACAATAGGCATGCCATTGAGGAGCGCCGCATAGTACGGTATATGCAGATCCAGGTGGTTCTTCCCGTGTAAGGCCAGCACATCTCCTGGCTTGGCTCCGAAGCTTCGGAGACATCTTGCGAGACGGATGGAGCGGGCAAGGACCGAAGCGTTCGTTTCTGATTTTCCTGTTGATGCATCTATCTATAACGGAAAAAAGACTTAGGATAATTCAGCTAACTTCTAGAATATTCTAGGTCCCAAAGGATGACTGGTAGAAAATGGCCGTTAGGCTTTTAGACAATAGGCATTAAAACCTTCAAAATTAAGCACACTCCTCTGTTGTACAGTAAGTGTTACGTTTAATCATTGAACATATCAATAATCATTGATAAAATTGAAGAGATTTTTAAATTTAATACAGATTTTTTTTATTTGTCTGTCTGTCTGTTTGTTCCGACTAATCTCCGAAACAACTGTACCGATTTTGATAGAAGTTTTACTGGCGATGCAAGGATGCAACATTTCATCATCACCGCTAAGGAATAGGGAATATGCATATAATTTTCTTCACTTAAATCAATAAAATCCAGTATTATCAACCCCAGAAAACTACTTCTTGTCGCTCAAAAATAATATTAACTCCTGCAATTTTCTATGACAGTTCAAACGTCCGTGACTGTCGCAGCCACTATGTGACGTCATTTACTTTAATCTGCCTTGTTTACATTTAATTGTTTGGCCTTAATAAAGTAATTTTACTAATTGTATGTGCTTTATTCAAGCAAAAATTGCATTAACGATATTATAATAAAATCTTAGTGAAAATTTTAACTACTTTTCAAATAAAAGTGTTTTTTTTACACATAGACTTTGACGTCACTACCGGGACGACGCGTTTTGTGTGTCCGTTGTCAGTTTCACCAAAAACTTGGTATAAAAACTATAAATTGTAAAAAAGTTATGTCAAGTGTACCACAATGTTTTTATACGCCAATACAAGGCATTTTTCATAAATAAAAAGAGTTTTGTTTTTCATGCATATTCCCTATTGTGATGGACTCCTTTTACTTTTTTGTGCTGATGATAACATTTATCATTGATGTACAGTTTTTGTTCCTATTGTAAGTAGGTATTATCTGCTACATGCTGGAAGATCAGTTTCAGTACGCAAGTCTTACTACTGACTTATTTTTATTTTCAACAATGTTTGTTAATACAACTGTATTTTGTACCGAATAAAAAAAACAATAGGCTATCGCGAAGCGCTGTGGTTGGATAAAAACCTAGACACCATTGTCACAAGACTATGAAACGTCAAAATAATTTACAAGAAAGATTGGTGCATGGCCCGACTTGCAATCATAATAAAACCTATCCTCTGACAATCGCTACCGGGCGGTATGCACTCCGGCAGGGCCGGCAGTCTCGACAGAGATAAAGACAAAATCGCTAACTTTCGATTGCTAATTACTAACGAATAAATTAGATTGCAATAACGATGCTTGCGAGAATCGCATCTTGGTAGAGACTTGCATTTCCCGCAAGCATCGTTAATGCAACCGAATTCTTTCGTGAGTAATTAGCGATCGAAAGTTTGCGATTTTGCCGTCATCTATTTCGAGATTGCCGGCCCCATGACACTTATGAGTAGGACCAATCAAGCATTCTACGGTTCGTTATAAACAATACACTTTTCGCTATTATCTTTACATTATATAGGATTACTAGCAGCCCACCAATATATATACTATACTTAACAACTTGGAGAATACCATACTCATTGAGGTACAATTAAAATTTCATTGAAATCGGTTGGTTGTTTTCGGAGATTAACGTGTACGAACATAATTATGGGTTATTTTATATATTCGGAAGATAAATAGACACCTACCTGACATAAAGCATTTGGCCTTTTCAGCATGTGTTCCAAAAACATATGTCCAAGATGGCGATTATCACTCCCAGCCATTACAAAAGATAAGGGTAACTTCACAATTCCACAATATTTTTACAATCTCTTACAATCGAGGCACTGTTACGTATTAAAATTATTTCTACATGTTACCTACGCTTAGTAAACTGCCAAAATAATAATCTACGAATCCGGTTTATCACAAATATTATTGCAATCTATGGAACTTGTCTGTCAGGTTTGAAATTATCAGTAGGTACTGGTATGGTCTCTTTTTTCCTTAATAGATCGAAGAATGTTGAGTTTCGTGGACCTTGAATGTTTTTTAGTAGAATTAGGATTTGGGTAATTATCTGTCTATCCTCGTTACTTACGTAGGAGGTAATTTGGTTAGAGAACGACCGATAGTCAATTGAATCTCCTGTCTCTGTCTTTTTATACTGTTTTGAAGAGACAAAAAATATATCTAAAATTAAGAGTGTTGTTGATTATTTGCTGGTAATTAGAACTACCAGCAAACAAATAGCTCCAGTACAAAAGTATGTTAAAAGCGGAAGTTGTAGCGTTAATACGACATGCGCGAGGTTAAGCCGCGCCTTCTAGGGTCTTGGTTTGGATGGAAGGCCGTTCATCTAATTTTAGGTAAGTAATTGTAGGTTGGAGGTCAGGTGGCAATCGCTCAACGTTCGTTGTAGATGTTCAACACTGATGCCTGTCTTCTTAAACTAATGCTTAAATCAAGCCGACTTTGAATTTCGAGCGCTTGGCTTAGCTTGAGAGTTGATGTTTCTATGCTTTAAGGGGTCGTCCTTTAATCACGTGAGGTTTGAACAGGGGGGAAGGGGTCAGAAAAAAAACAAGAGGATATTGTGACAAGCAAGTGTATTTTTTTGTGTAGCAAAAAAACAGTTTGATGTGTGTAAAATATTTTTTACCAATAAGTACCTAAGAATTAAGAACACAAGCAAGCGATTTTTTGTATAAAAACCCAAGCATGCGAATTTTATCTAAAAAATGGAAAAAAAAACATTATTTATCACCAACGCAAAAGTGTCCTAAAATAGAATTTAAAATTTGTAAAATTCGCACTCCCGAGTCACAAGCGACGACACTTACCACCTACCGCACACCAGACTATTTCCCTACTAGTGCGAGCGAGAGATAAATAGTCTGTCTCGCTCGCACTAGTACGAAAATAGTCTGTCCTAAGACAGTCTTGTCTATAGGCGCGGTAGCCCTTAGTTTGTGGCTCGGATTATGACACAACTGTACTTGTTAGTTTTGATTAATTAACTTATTACATCATTACGACCCGAATGGCGCAGCGGTAGTGAGGCTGCCTTACGTTCTTTATAGGGTCCCGGGTTCGAATCCCGGTTGGAGCAAATGTTTGTGTGATGAGCATGGACATTTGTTTCCGAGTCATGGATGTTTATATGTATACTAAGTATGTATTTACAAACATAAAGTATCTATGTAGTATATCAACTATCTGGTGTCCACGACACAAGCCTCGTTGCTTAGTGTGGCACTAGATGGCGCGGTGTGTTAATGTCCAGCGATATTTATTTATTTATATTTGCACCGTTTATGAGCTACCAGGGAAGCTGCATCCGGAGAAGGAACTATCTTTCTTTCCTTATCTTCAACGTTGTCCGAAATTTAGACTGTTATTGGGTTTTTCCGTCAGGAATTTCTCAGTAGCAGCCACTGAGTGTGGAATTGTGCCCGGTTGATGGCAATAGGTTCGCCCCCTACTACATGGCGTCTAGCGAAAGCGATCTTATGCGTTACCGTAAGAATAAGAGGTTTTTTCTTGAGGCGTGTTGGGTCTGGTAGGGGGGCTTTGGTGTGTTTTTTCAGTACGGATCTTAGCACAAACAGTTGCCTAACAGTAAGTACATTTGCATTTTTGTATAATTGTGTGGTGGGATACATAAAGTTCTTCTTTGACATTACCTTTAGGACAGCTCTTTGTGCTCATACCAACTTGAGAAACTTTGTTCGAGCTGCGCCTCCCCACACTGTGATGCAATAGGTGATGACGGACTGACAGATAGCGGTATACACCATTCTAATTGTGTTGAAGTCAGCAGATGACCAAAGAAGCTTGAATATATAAATCATTCTTCTAACTCTTGTAGTTAAAGTATCCAAGTGCGAGTACCAGTTGAGTCCGCTATCAATAACCACACCCAAATACTTTAGATGGTTAACCTCAGATCTTTCGGCAGTGGTTCTAAGATGCTCCCATTCAGTTCCATGAACAATGACTGCAGTGTCATCAGCATAGGTGAAAATTTTGGAGTTTTTGAGAGGTATGCAGCAAAGCTCGTTGATGGACCTGGAAAAGGGTCGAACCAAGCACACTTCCCTGCGGTACACTGAAGGTCGTAGTTTACTCTCTACTAACATGGTCACCAACCCTCTCTTTTTTTTTCGGATGGGAAATAACCAAATGACTCCTCCCGCTCTGGGCGGAGCAGGAGGGAGTGTCAGACTTTTACTGACTAAAACCCATCCATGTTCCTTCATCGCCCTTTGTGTTCCGGGGCCACGGTATCTCTTTCGAATAGTCCCGCAGCCCCAGCAGGCTTCCGCAGGCCGCCCGATTCGGTGCAGGAACTAACCGAAACATCCGTGTCCGGTAAGAACCTGCGTCAGGCGGAAGGCGAGGACGCCGTAGCGTCTCTCCAGCCACTCCTCAAAGAGGGGACTTATCGTCACTATTGTGGCGTGCCCTGCACGGGGTTGCGACAGTCGCTCTCTCCATGTCGCCATGAGATCCCGCCGGAAGTCCGTCCGCTGAGCGACAATTTGCCGCGGCAACGGAGTTTGCCCCCGGCGCGGCGTAGCGCCTCCGCGCGCCACTCGTGTAACGACCGACTCCCGCGTAGAGCCTCCGGCAGGAGGTGTTTGGCCCCCCCAGGTTGGGCAGGAGCCGCCTGAAGTCAGCCCCTGTCCGTTCCAGTTTGGGGGCCAAACGTCGGAAATGCTCCACGAAGTTCCACCGGCTGTCGAGGACGAGTCCTAGGTACTTCAACGTCGACTCGACGCCGATGGATACCCCTCCTGCCGTCACTGCTGATCCCGGAGGTGGCGCATTCCGAGGCCCATGAAAGCACATGGCCCCGGACTTGTGCAATGCCACCTCAAGACCCAGTTGCCGGATCCTCTCAACGACTATCGCAACCCCGCGTGTCATTATTTCGGCCGCCACCTCGCGCGACCCCCCCTGTGCGAGCACCAGCGTGTCGTCTGCATAGCAAACCACGCTGACGCCGCTAGGGAGGTCGGCGCGCAGCACCCAGTCGTAACCGATGTTCCACAAGGATGGGCCTAGAACTGATCCCTGCGAAACACCGCACGACATCTCTCGCCGGTTCCAGTCTGCACTGCGACCGGGGTAGATGACGTACGTGTCCGATGGTCACCAACCCTAACACACAGTCTACGGTTAGTGAGATAGCTTGCAAATAAATCATGAGCTAAGCAAACTAAGTCCTGCAACTTCGACAGGAGGGTGGGAACAGAAACGGTATGAAATGCCTTTTTTAAATCTAGGAATAGACTTATGCACTTCTGTTTTTCATCAAGCCTCCTTGTTACAAATTCAGTTAAGTCGAGAACTGCATCTTCGGCCGATACTCCTTTTTTAAAACCATACTGATTTTGTGCAATTAGGTTATTTTTATCGAGGAACTGAGTAAGCCTAGTAATTACTAGTTTTTCAAAAATTTTGGAGATAGATGAAAGGAGTGAGTTATGCCTATAGTTGTTCATAGAGTCTCTGTTCCCACCCTTATTTGGTTTTAGGTTTTAAACTTTCCGTCGGTCAGTTTTGTTACTGTCTTAGGGTAATTGTCTGTCTAAAGACAGTCTTGTCTATAGTGTGCGGGTAGCCCTTTTTTTCTTTTTTTCGGATGGCAAATCGGACCCCTTCCTTTTGCTGACATCTCTTTGAGGCGCGCGTGAAACACGAACGCGCCGTCGACACGGCCTGTCATCATAAGACGAAGAAGAGGTGGTGACCCGGGCGTTTCCTCCTGCCCGATTCGGTGCAGGAACCTCCCGAAACAACCGTGTCCGGTAAGGGCCTGCGCCAGGCGGAAGGTGAGGGCGCCGTGGTGCCTCTCAAGCCACTCCTCAAAGAGGAAACCTATCGCCACTATTGTGGCGTGCTCTGCACGGGGTTGCGACAGTCGCTCTTTCCATGTCGCCATGGGATCACGGTCGAGGTCTCTCCGCTGATGCCGCGGCAGCGGAGTTTACCCCCGGCGTAGAGCCTCCGCGCGCCATTCGTGTAGGCGCGCGCGGACTATCGCCTTCAGATCCCATGGCGGCAATCCGGCAAGGAGGCTCGCTGCCTCACCGGGGATCGTGCGGTAGTCACGGAAAAGTGTCTTCAGTTTTTTTTTATAAAAGCGCACACTGTTTCTCAAAATATAACTTGCTTCTTTTTGTTAATCTACAATTTCGTATTATGGGAAGTGCTTCTAATTTTGAAAAGACAAATGAAAATTTAAATCCCAATTCAATCCAAAATCCCATACATTAAAATATACAGGGTGGATTTTTTCAATGCCACCAAGGGAAAGTATTCGAAATACTGGAGATAGCAAATTTTACTCAATGGAAACATTCCTTTATTTTTAAAAAGAAACAAATCTGCATTCACAGATTTTCGAAAATTCGTTTGCCACACTCGGGAATCGAACCGACTAAAGTTCGATAAAATAACATCCTGCAAAGACGTTTACGAATATCTTGCAGTGCATTATCATTCTATTAGGAAACAATTATTCTTAGGTATGAGTAACACACAACGAAGGATGCGAATAAGGAAAATAAATTCCTTTAACGTAACCGGTTTTATGAAACTTAATCATCAGGATGCATAATTGCGGATAAGGAAAAAGATTTTTGATTGAGAACAAAGAATAAAAATTGCGAATCGCAGTTGTGAAAACGGCTGGAGGGGTATGTGTGGACTCGTATTGGAGGTTTCAGGAACTCTTCACAATAAACACAGTTCTAACAATTAGAAATAAAGTTTATTAAATTAGCATAACACAATATGTTTAAAATACAAGTTTAACTCTGATGCGCGACGCGATATAAATGTGTGCAGACCGGTACCACAGTATAAAGATAACCAGTAGGTCAGCTTTAAAGAAACGCCCGATACGCTGACGTAATTAACCGCGCGCCCCTTCCATTGCATACTTCAAGCAAGGAACTTATATACTAACTGGAATGAGTACGAACAAAATGGTAAAAAAAGAAAAAAAAACTCTATCTCAAAAGCTTAGAGTTTAAATTTGTACAATGGATTCAATAGAAAAGAAAAAAAAACGTTCCGAGCGAGAAACCGACGAAGGTGGATGGTCTCCCTGTCTTGCCTTGTCACCGATGTAAACAATTTTTGCGTTGAAGTCATACATAAGTACTTTTTTATTGTATTTAAGTGAAATAATCCGCTTTAAATATGGTAAAATTGTGTTGTGTGAAGGGGTGTAGTAGTAAGTTTTTTAACTTTGGTTGTTTATTACGACTAGGGTTACCAATGTTTTAGATTGACAAACGGGAAATATCGAAATAAATTAAGTAAGTAAGTTCGAAGTTTCGAACATCGTTGTCGTGCATAGTAATCAAAAGTACATTTTATAAATTAGAAAGATCGGACATCGCACATGGTGTCGGTAGTACCTAGTTTGCTTTTTAAATACAAATATTGAAAAGAAAAGAGTCCGCCGCACCGTGCCGTGCCATGCCGGTCCTAAGGATTATTCCATGCTTCTCCAGCAAAAGAATCCATTTGGCGAGATAGACCGGTTCCAAAATTGATAATTTGCAACTGGACGGTACAGACATACATTTAAGTTAACATAAAAAGTTAATGACATCCACTATTGAAGCTATTTCGCCTAGAATGCTATTCAGTTGCAGGTCATCATCATTAAATAATAAAATAACAGCTACTCTGTAACTGGCTCAAGATATAGTATGATTATTGGACTCCGTATTAGAAAGAGACATCATCCACTCTTGATGCTTTCTCGCTCGGAACGTTTTTGGGTCGCCCGTCCTCATTCCAGTTAGTATATAAGTTTCTTGACTTCAAGTTGCGAACAGACTGGTTGTCGCACACAGTCGCACGCGCCGCTTCACTGGAATTTGCCGTGTGTCGTGAGTTCTAGTCGTACCTCAGGATGACTGCATAAATTACATTAAAAAGTTGAAGAAAGACATTCATTTTAAATTAAAAAAATCAGCAATTTATAAAGAAATTAACAAATTAACAATTTGAAAACTTGATGGGCTATTTGTCGTATGCAGGTGAATAATTTGTGCTGAGCGGCATCAAGACACACGTCTGTTCTCAATGCCGGTTGAGACAAAAGAGGAGAGGAGCTATTATAAAATCAAGGTTGTTTTATTGTAGCAAACAGTTAAGTGGTTTCTGCTGCGCTAACATCCCACATATTAAGGACGATGATTGTGGTAATTTAATGTTTCTTTTCTGCCATTTTCGTGTGAATTAAGTGCCTTATTGTTGAGTTGTGCAAGAGTGGTAGTTAGATATTGGCTTTCAAATTTCAATTATGTTTCTTACTATCGGTAAATTCTAGAAATTAAATTGTTTGTATTATTAACCTTTAATTTTATGAATACTGTATCTTTCAAACACCATCTTATTATGTCTCTCAACGTGACTTCAAAATATTAGTTTAAACATACTTACGTCCTTTTTAACCGACTTTTAAAAAGGAGGATGATATTATGTATTCCACCAGTACCTATCTGTTTATTTTTCATGTATTTTCACCGATTTCTCTGTGATTACTTGACCTCTGTGATTATTTTTTCATTTGATAGAAGAAGCTCGCGCGGTGGTCCCATATAAATCTTACTACCTTTGCTTCGATACTTTAAAAGAGTAATGCTCTCTAATATGCATTTTTTTCTTATTTTTCCATCTGAATGATATTCTATTATAACTTTTAATTAAGTACAATGAAAAATTGATACTTGACAAGGATTTGTGTGAGATACCATTACTTACTAAAAATGGGAAAATATTTTTTTGCAAAAAACCAAATTGTTGCCGACTTCCGTAAGTAGTTATATTTTCCACTTTCAAGAGTTTTATTTTGGGAGTCGGTTATTTTTTTACCCGACTACGGCAGACCCAAAAAGGATGGGTTATGATTTTAGCAGTCTATGTGTGTATGTTTATATTTAAGTATGTTCCTCCGTAGCACCTAAATCCTTTTCATCAGATTTTGATGAATAAGATGTCAATCAATTTGTTATTATAGTCCGAGTAACATAAGCTACATTTTAACCGACTTCAACAATAGGAGGAGTTGATTTTACCTTGTAAGCCCCGAATTTAATTAGAGTGACAAATCCTCCTCCTCAGTCGTGCATTCTTGACAGAATGGTCGTGGTTGACGATGATGCATTTTCTTTGGATGACGTAGCCCCTGCGATGCGCCTCCATTTGTTACGATCTTCAGCGTCTCGGGAGCTTTGGACTATGGACGTTTGTGTTGCAGCTTTTATAAGGTCTGTCCAACGCGTAGGTGATCGACCGCCTTCTACTTGCTCCTGGGCAACAAGTCGTTCCATAGAGCATTCAAGAGCGACAAATTATTGATTGCAAAAAAGTTTAAACACAAAAGAGTCGGTTTCGGTTAAGCAGAACGTTACACCTGCCGTACCACCAATAACGCAAAGATATCATCATCATCATCATGTCAGCCCAGAATCATCCACTGCTGGGGCCATCCACTATAGGCCGTCCCTTTTATCATTACGTAAAGAATTTTCTTGAAAAGATGTCGTCTAGGAGAATTTGTACAAGTCGGACTAAAAGATAGTCCGACTTGTTGAAATTTTGTATTAGTCTGTACTCTGTTCAGAATTAACTTTATCATAGTAAAGTTGACTAATAGTTAAAGTTCAGTATATAACTTTAATTGAAACAATTACTTGTAAATATTGCTAAACTTGCATTATTTATCGATAGCTTTTGGTCACCTAGTTTAGGCATTAACTCCGAACGGACTACGAATTAGCAAAAGTTGTGTTCGTAGCAAGAGTTTGCCTTGCAGAGTTAATTCAAATTGTGTATTCTTTATTTTCACTTGTCATGCTCTAAAAGTTCGCCAATATAGCCCTACGAAGCGGGACTAAAGTGACCACTTTAGTCCATAAGGGGTAAAAAGTAATTAGTTTTTTAATTTCCTTCATGTGTCATGAGAAAACTCAAACAGCCAGCTCAGCAGCAGTATTAGTATATTTTATATCGAGGGACTAAACGAAGCCATAATATACCAGAGGTGGTTTAGTTATTATCTGTGGTGTGTGGACCATCTTCATTACGAAAATGTTGAGAGTTTTAGTTCCGTGGTTTTTCCGCAAAGCAGGTGGTGCCATGCGTTTTAAATTGTTAATCTGTGACTGGTTTAGAAGAAAAAACTGACCGCGAATATTTCAGAATTTTTGTCGAGTGTAAATTTGTGCGGTTTTAAATAAATTTATTAAGAACTAGCTGACCCGCGCAACTTCGTCTGCGATATATAAGAGCGACAGAGAGATGGTTAGAGAGAGTGTGAGACACTCATAAAAGATAGACATATAAGGCTATCGCGGATTTTTATAGAACTTTTTAAGAGGAACAATTCGGTCATACACGATTGTTGCGTAACTTTAACCGTTTACGCAGCGCACGCAACGAAAGATCTCAAAAGGAATATATTTTTAAATTTTTTTTGCAACATTTTTCATTGATGCTCTGCTCCTATTGATTGTAGCGTGATGTTATATAAACGTTGTAACGTTGTTGTTCGTTGTTGCCTTCTCCGATAAATGGGCTATCCAATACTAATAGATACTTTCAACTCGAACCAGTAGTTCCTGAAACTAGCGTGTTCAACCAACCAAACAAACACTTCAGCTTTATAATATTAGGTATATTATAGAATCAAGTAGGTAACAATTTAATTTCTCTGAAATATTTGCATTCATCGCTAAAATATTCTAAATAAGGGCTTCCCTCGCAAGCCTCCTCAGCCTTACGTTATCATCTTTAGACACTTGATGTCAGTCATACTCCAGCTAGGTTGAAAGTTCTTATCAAGGTGCATAAAATGAGCCCAAACACGATATAGATGCTGTAAACTCTTGATGACCTCTTGCAACTGCCTTCCGTCTCCATCGTTAGACCTTCGATGACAGTCCAGGCAGGTCTTGAATTCTCACCAAGGTGCATGAAATGAGACCAATAACAATATAGCTGTAAATATGATCTACGTAACTGTGTATGGATTATTAATTATTGCAAATAGCACAGCACAGTTCTTGCACGGCAACACCACGCGAATTTATCAGGCTTCTGATGTTGGCTAAACTACTTTTTGGAGAAATCATCATGCTCCTGTCCTAATCCCAATTTATTTGGGGTCGGCGCAGCATGATTATATTCTTCTTCCATACTTTTACATTAATTTGGAAACTCACTCATACATTACATTTGGAAAAATATTTCACGAAAAAAATAAGAAATATAGAAATGCAAACAATTTAAATACAAAAAGATATAGGAAATCTCACAGCATCAAAAAAAAATTAAACAAATCATAAAAAGTGTATTTAATATCAGGGGGTTTGAACCTGCAACCACATAGTTAACAGAGCGGTGATGAAACCGCTAGGCTACTTACTTCGTTGACTTACGCTACAAATAGCCGTTCTCATGTACTTACGTCATGACTGAAACGTCAAACAATTGAAGTATACGGACATAATGCAAAATTGCCTACCCCCTTAAGGAAGTAGCGTGATATTATATAGCCTCAATACTGAAGAAGCCTTTAAAGAAATCTATGCAGTAGTTTTGACGTGATGCGCGCACAATATTTCGTACCAACTACTTATACCGAGGAAAGCTGATTTTCTTGAGTTCCGCTATTTTGTGCGTATTCACCTCAAAAATCAAATTTCAAGAATACTGAGAAATTATATTTACTTGTATTATATGAAGTATATGTAGCAACTTTAAAAGGTTACACTTGATTGGTTTTGATTGTATAGGTGTTTGAAGTTTATTAATTTTAAACAAAAAACCCTCTTTTTTGCGTCTCTGGATGAGATTTAAAAAAAAATGCTAAAACAGGTATTTCTTTATTTTTATTAATAAGTATTTATTCTGAGTTTCATGATTCTAGAACAATCTAATAAATTTTTTTCATACAAACTTTACCCCCCTTTTCCAAAATTTTCCAAAATTTATATAGCCTAAATGTTATTCTGAATGTATTCAAACAGATTTGTGAACATTTCAACAAAATCGGTTCAGCAGTTTTTACGTGATGCGCGGTCAAACAAACAAACAAACAAAAATTTTTAAAATGGTTTTAATATGTTCAGTTACTTATTTTAAGTCACCCTGGCTGGTTTTTTTTTTAATCTTCTATGTACAGATTTTTTGGTCTCAACGATTTTATTATATGTATAGATGTCCAGTGACAGTGAAGAGTTTGACGTCGAGCAAAGAGCAAAAGACATAATAGATAATCTTTTGCCACCAAAATCGCGGAAGATTTACCTAAAAACTTACGAAAGTTCTATGGACTGGAGGAATAATAAATGTTTTTGTACTAAATTGTCAATTTTTCTCGCACTCAAATTGAAAAGTACAGTTAGCACCTCGAGACTAAACGCTAACTTAATATACCATCTGTATCATTGACTCCCTCGCACGCTCGGGAGTCAAACCACCTGCGGTATATTATGGCTTCGTTTAGTCCCTCGATATAAAATATACTATTAATCACCTAATTCCGTCAATGACCCAAAACGCACAACGATTAGGCGAAAGTCGTGTTAGTAGCAAATATTCTCCTCGAAAGCTCTTTCCAATGGTATTATGTAACTCTTAAGGCTACATTTGTAAATTAACAGTGTGAAGCTGTGTTTTTCTTTGTGTGCGCTTCCTGTGACGATTCACAAGATAAAAGTAGTACCTAGTAGGTTTCCGAAAAATGGACATTTCGAGGTTGACTTGAAACTATTTTTACAAAAAGTAGAAATTGTTGAACTCAACGCAGAAACTCAAGCGCGGTGGGAGCTAGCATTGTTATCCTTTTTTTATTTATTTTGATTACATCCGAATCCACCATCTAATTCAACTACAGCATTTTATTATTTCAACTACACTTCTTTTACAGGTTATAATATTTACTGCTCTAGCGGCGGTGTGTGGAGCAGCAAGGATCGATCAGAGCTATCTGTCACCAATATCAGCCCGCACTGCTGGTGCCTTGCTGGTTCCTCCACATGGATCGAACCAAGACTTGTCCACTGGCGGCTACAGGAAAGAAGTCGAAGGAACGGTAATGGATGCAGTTAACCACAGAACTAGAAGATCTAGGCAGGAACCTTCTGGTCCAAAAGAACCGAGAAGTCGTTGGCCAACTTTCACTCAATTCAGTTCTACTGAAACTGATTTTGGTGATAAGCCCCTAACAACCCAAGGTACCGTTGTTTCTTCGAAAGCAAATACTCAGAGTCAAACTTCATACGGACAGAAACTAGTCGGTAGCTCTCCGACCACACCACAGTTGGGATACTCTGGTTCTCATTTGGGTCAAAGCCCAATATATCAGATTGGAAACAAAACCATCCGCACAATTAAATTTGGAGAAGGATCACAACTGACTCTAATTGGATCAACGGGCTTTCAGTTCGTTCAGAATTCTCAGTCTATTCTAAGTTCGAGTACGGTTTCCACAATTATTAAACCAGCATACGATCAAAAACATGTCGAAATCACTTACCCAGATGATGATGAGTTCTCAGGTGCTCAGTTTTGGTCAGATCGGTCCTCCTCAGTTAGTAAAAAACCAAAAGGTTCTATTTCTATTATGAGTCGATTTGGACTCGACGAGGTTCTGTCTAAGTTTCCTCCAGCACACCCACAGAACTTAAAAAAACAGTAGAAATCGTATAGCGCTTTATTAGTATCGGAACCCAGCGTACCCCAAACTAACACATAAACAGGGTTAGGTGAAAGCGTCAGGCTAGCCCGCGAAATTCAAATTTTCTTACGAGTTCATATTGGTCGAGGAACGACTTTTTCAAGGTCAAAATCATTCCTCGACCTTTATGAACTCGAAGGGTTGTATTGATGATTTTGATGATTATAATTCTGTAACTACATACGTCTTACAGTCGCGAACAATATTTTAATCAACGTACAACCTAGCACTGGTCTACAAATTGCAAAAAACGTAAGAAAATGTATATTTCGCGGGCTACCCTGGAGCATCCACCTTAATGGTATTTCGTAACACTAAGAAAAGCGTGGTGTGATTGGTAATTTAAAATTTCATGAATGTAAGTAATATATTAGTCTTCATTTATTTGAAAATAAAACATAATCATATGGCGATAGAGCAGTTTATTATCTACTCTGTTTACGTATTAGCTCACACGGAAAAGTTTCACGAGCAAGTTCTGCTACTCGCCGCTAGATGTCACTACACTAAATGCATTTAATAAACCCGTAACTGCTTTGAAATAAGATTAATATTTCCGTAACGAGCTCATTACTATTTGTGTGCTATTCGTTCTTTCCTAGGGTTGTACCACTGCCGTTGCTTTTTTATCGTTTTATTTTCAAATAAAATATAAAAGTCGATAAATGTTTTTAAATTTCAAAATGAATGAAGTACTTATTTATGTTTGAAATCAAGTGTTATAAATTTACAATAATGCTTATGATTTATAGAAAGAATAATTAAAAATAATTAAGAATTATTTTATTGTTATGTTAATATGGTCATGTTAAACTACTATTTTGCCTTCCAGTCGCTTCAATCCATTTTTCTTTTCTGTCTGGATCCGTAGGAAATCTGGAGCCATAAAATAATACGAAAACCACTTTTTTATAGGTTCGAGACTTTGTGAATGACCTAAGGTCAATAAATCTTTTCTCAAAATAAAAGGTTGGAACAATTCATGGAAATATGTACTACCTATTACTAATACAGAATCATGAAAAAACGCACACAGGGTTAATTTTTCGCCGATACATCATAGAAGTTTAAAATAGTGATAACTCATTATCGATAACGTCAATCTCTAATTGAGTAGCGGACTGTGACATGTGTACGGACGTACATCTTTGAGAATAATATGTTTGAGTTAAAAGAAAGAAGACCCTATAGTGTAAACAATAAAGTCTTTTTGTACTTGTCTTGTCTAATAAAATAATGTTTTTCAAATTTTAATCGACTTAGAGTAAATTTAAGACTTATCGATGGTATGATATACCATTTGATACGTTTTTGATTCTGCTACCGTGTTTACACTCTAGAACAGCACAAAAAGGCATTTTAGTATTTTATTTTAAGTTATTGTCACTGTGACGCTTCTATCTAGACTGATGTACGATTGTGCGTGGCATATGCGTGGGGGAAACTCTTTGCGGAACAGCGCAGTGCTCGGGGTACGCGCGCCCCGCCCACATGCGCCTTCTACTGTTTTTTTTGTTCTGTAAGCACACGCGCGTTTGTGTTCCACGCGCGCAAGGGCCGAGGCCTGCCGGCTGCGGGACTATTCGAAAGAAATACCGTGGCCCCGGAACACAAAGGGTGATGAAGGAACATGGATGGGTTTTAGTCAGTATAAGTCTGACACCCCCTTCTGCTCCGCCCAGAGCGGGAGGAGTCATTTTATGATTTCCCATCCGAAAAAAAAAGCACACTGGTAACCTATACCATAACCTCATAATTATAGCAGTGTTGTTTTAAAACTTCAGTGTAGAATAGAGACGGAGCTAGTACTGTAAAGTTCTGTCTCTTTCCCACGTTGAACTCTGAAGTGACATTTATGTAATACTGCTCTACGAGATGTTGGTATGGGCCCAAGTTTAAAGTTTGTGCTGTGCTATTAACAAGCACAGCACAAACTTGAAACCTGTTATAAAATGATATATAGGTATCTAAATCTCTGTATAAAACGGTAAACGCATTTTTACTATTAAACTATGTCTCATATCATTGCCTTTTATTCATTTTCCAGTGTTGCTACTGGCAAATTAAGTTTTTAAGATTTTTTTAATAAACTGTATTTTGAAAATTGGTCACCCTATATAGGAGCGCTTGTCCAACCAACTGACCGATAAAATTAAGTGAACTCCAGGTGTTCACCTGGAGTTCAATTAATTTCATCGGCCAGTTCACTCTCGCAGCCCTGCTTCGGAGTGTCTCGGCGAGAGTGTACAGCCACAATAAGAGTAGGTAAGTATGAAGGAAGGGAGGGAAGAGTAAAGCAAACTCCTCACAATAGGCGAGACGACAAAAAAAATCTAACTAGTCCGTCAGTTATATTATCAAAAAATATTTGACCCTTGTTTTTTTTTTTGTTACGTAAACCAAAATTGACGAAGATAAGACGCTTTTAAAATTCTCAATACGTCACACCTTGGTATAATTTTTAGTCAGTTCTGACGTCACGAGCCCCCACTCCCGCGTTTTGATGCGTTTTATCTTCTGTCAATATTCATTAAAAACAAAAAATACATGTCAATTAATTTTCAATACTGTAACTGACGGACTAAATAGATTTGCAATTTTTTGATACTGTCGTCATGCCGGACACATCACATACCGTGTAATAAGTTCTTTTACCATATGGCAAAATCAACAACAGTTATGTGTGATTTCTAAACTAATATCTCTACTAAGTAATATCTTTCGTCTATAATTATAAAATAAAGAGGAAAGATTTGATTTCGTGTTTGTGTGTTTGTTACGATTTAACTCAAGAACTCCTCAACCGATTTTTTAAATTATTTCACCATTAGAAAGCTATACATATTTACCGAGTACCTAACATAAACTATAAATTATATTGATATCATGCAAATTCGAATCGACGACCCGAATGACGCAGCGGTAGTGAGGCTGCCTTACGTTCTTAGGGTCCCGGGTTCGAATCCCGGTAGGAGCAAATGTTTGTGTGATGAGCACGGACATTTGTTTCCTAGTCATGGATGATTGTATGTATAATAAGTATGTATTTACAAACAAAAAAGTATATATGTAGTATATCAACTATCTGGTGTTCACGACACAAGCCTCGTTGCTTAGTGTGGCACTAGATGGCGCTGAGTGTAATGTCCAGCGATAATTATTTATTATTTAATTAGCCAAGCTATATGAATTTTCGCGGATGAAGTCGCGGTCGAAATGCTAGTTTGTAATAATTCCGTTGATGATGTTTATTATAATTGACTGAGTGTGTCCGTAACGAAGAATTTAGATATAGATTAGTTTGTAAGCTTAGAGAAATATTAGGTTACTGCAACAGTGTTCTGCCACTGCGCCACTTTCTAAGGCAGCTAAAGCACTGTACAGACTATAGCTATGCTAAGATTTAAAATTTAGTTAATGTACGGTCGAACAAGCTATTTGGTTTACAGTTTAACCAATAAATTACCTTGTAAAATGTAAACCAAATAGCTTGTTCGATCGTACATTCGATATTTGTTGAAAATTGTAAAACCAACCAGAGCAAAATCGCATGCGTGACAAAACTCTTTTTCTAGAATAAAAAAGGAGTATCATGCTACCTAATAACAGGGCTGTGGAGGCCAGTTAGGCAGTCTTTCCATGTCAAGTACTGGTATACAGTTGAATCCATCATATTACATTGAAGCACACCACAATAATCAGAGTAAAAGTATCCTTAACTAAACCGCAAGGCATTTGTTCTCCTCGCCATTGCGATTATTTTTTTGTTCCAGACCATACCTGGGAACCTTCTAGTTACGGAGATATTGGGGGTCAAATGTTTTTTTTTTAAATAACCCCGCGACTGTGTGGCAAATTAATGGTAGTGAGTATAAAGTATTGAGACACTTTTTGAAGTCGTTACAAATGACTTAAAAGTGTTCTTAAATTTGTATAGTTTTACTAATTGGTATATCACGTCGTGTACAAAGAATTACAATCTATAAAATATAATTATAACTTTTCGAATTAGGACACGAATGATGATAAGATTTGAGCAACGCTTATGAATTTAACTTAGTTGTTCATAACAAGAGAAAAAATGGTGTTATACAGGGTGTAAACCACCTCATCACGAAGCCGTCAACCAAGCATTCTGTACATCAAACTAAGTAACTTTACGCAAAAATTATTGCTGGGAAACGACTTTTCTTTTTGGGTGAAAAATCATTTTTTGTGGTAGAACTCAATGTAACGCACTCAAAACATTGTGCTGATGGATGAATTGAAAAGTACGGGGGTCGTGGAGGTGTTTAAAGTAAAAATCTTACATTCAAAATTTGTATTTAAAAAAAAAGTTGTCAAAAAGTTGGAACTTTGACCCCCAATATCTCCGTAACTAGTTAAGGTTCCCAGGTATGGTGTAGAACAAAAAAATGATCGCAATGACGAGGAGAACAAGTGCCTTTCGGCTTCGTTAAGAGGTGTTTTACATCCTTTATAGTGCTGGAACTGTTTTACGAGAAATAAAAAAACATTACTTTTTGTCTCACTAAGTATTTCTTTGGGGAGGGCCGCGTAATTTATACGTGTTCAAAGAACCAACATATAATATGCATTTTTTCTTCGTCTATGAGAATGATGTGCTAGTATTTTCTAGTTACAATGTAAAATTGATCCTTGACAAGGATTTGTGTACGATTCCATATTTTAGTGTTTACTTTTGGAAGTCGGTTATGTTTTATGCAAAAAAAAGTTTTTTTCTTCTAAGAATGTGCTCACAATCTATTATTACTTATTCATCATAATTTTAAAAGCAGGTTTTCTGGGAAATTTTCAAAATGTATAAATATCAAAGTTGCTTCATTGTGACCACCAGTCAAGTCACGTCTGCTGAGCATACTAACTGTCACACAAAAGAAGATGTTTTTGGTAATACTTTTTGTTTTTGTATACTTTTCGTGTGTTTATGTTCTTAATTGTCAGTTGTGCAACAGTTCAAATGATTAGAAATTGCGTCTTAAATTGCTGGCCGCAGCTTCTGGACAATTTTGATATGTTTGTGAATTAAAAGCTGTTTTTGGAACGAAGTTCCTTATCGCGCGTTGCGAAAAGTTGTAACGACACTTTTTGCTATAGTAAGCTATTGTAAGCCGTGCGGCGTGCGCATGTTTCTCTGTCTGTCTCTCTCTCTCTCTTATAGAAAGCAAGCCAGATATATTCGCCAGTTTTTGTTTTTTTTTTTTTATTATTATAACTTAAAAAAAAAAAACAAAAACTGGCGAATATATCTGGCTTGCTTTCTATAAGTCGTCGTTACAACTTTTCAACGTCTTAATTTTTTCCGTCTAGCCCCGTATGCGCGCATATGTCTTTTCGCGCAAGTGTCTTTCGCGCAAGTGTTCTGATACCGATTTATGTCAATTGTTTAACTATTGTGTCTACTAATTAGTCGTTTATAGGTAAGAATGCGGAAATTATGTATTTATTTTTTGTGGAAGCTGTTAAATATTCTCAAACGCTGTGGGAGCCGAAACATGTTTTCCTTATTTATTTGTTCGTAAATATTCAAATCCACGAGCACCATCTTTTGACTTGCTTATGCTTACTTGAGCATCTAATTTCAACTGCACTTTTTTTACAGGTTTTATTAACTGCTTTAGCGACGGTGTGTGGAGCAGCAAGGATCGGTCAGAGCTACCTGTCACCAATATCAGCCAGCACTGCTGTAGGTAGCCCTGGTGCCTTGCTAACTCCACCATATGGATCAAGCCAAGGCCTGTCCACTAGCAGCTACAGGAAAGAAGTCCAAGGAATGGTAATAGTTGCAGTTAACCCCAGAACCAGAAGATCTAGGCAGGAACCTTCTGCTCCGAAAGGACAGGAAACTTCATACGGACAGAAAGTGGTCGGTAGCCCTCCGTCCACAACACAATTGGAAAATTCTTGGACTCGTTGGGGTCGAAATATAACACATCATTGTGGAAAGAAGATTCGCACAATTCCGATTGGAGAACGATCACAACTGACTCTAATTGGATCAACGGGCTTTCTGTTCGTTCAGAATTCTCAGTCTATTCAAGGTGCGAGTACGGTTTCTACAACAATTAAACCAGCATACGGTCAATTCGGTTTCAAATATTTAACCATGTTTCCGCTTTGGTGTCAGGAACCAATAACTGAAATAGTTGAAGTAACACGAGGTCCAGATTTAATAGTAGGTGGAGAGGGAATCAGGGCGCTTCTAGCCCAATTTCCACCAGCACGATACCATCAGTCAGTTAAAAACCGTCCGGTGCCTCGTAACAACAGACGCCGTAACAACAGACGTGATTAGTTCTAAGTTCGAACAGAATACTTAGGTTTTTGTAAGTGTTGGTGGAGTTTCAACTGCAACCAAGCCAAACTTGCGAGTTTGGAAGAAAACTGGTAACCAACCATGGTTACCACGACCTCATCTAACAGTGTTGTTTTAATATAATTTCAGTGTAGAAAAGAGACAGAGCTAGTCCTGTAAAGTTCTGGGTCTTTCCCACGTTGAACTCTGAAGTGACATTATAAGTAATATAGTAATACTGCTCTATGAGGTTTTGGTATGAGCCCTTTTAACACATTACAAACTTGAAACCGACACACAAACTCAATGTCAACCGCTTCCAAGTTCAGTCGAAATTCGTGACTAAAAATACGTCTTGAACCATATCCCGACTATTTTTTCTGGGCGAGAAGTGAAATTACTGTTACTTTTAAACTCATTAATATATTTTTTTTTATTATCATATAAGTAAAATTTATAATAATAACACATTTACAATAAGTTATTCAGAATTTTGATTCAGAATTTTGAATTTATACTTATTATAAATGTTACGCTAAATCATAGATTGGCAGCACAATATACCCGTATACTACAGACAGAGAATTCATTCTTCACAATATCTTTAATGATTACAAAAACTTAATTATCAAATCGAATTCTAATTAAACTCTAAACCGAAGTATTATATTATCTGTGGTAAGACGTAGTATAACAAATTATCAACTATCTGGTGTCCACGACATAAGCCTCGTTGCTTAGTGTAGCACTAGATAGCGCTGTGTGTCCAGCGATATTTATTTATATAAATATATTTTTTAACTTTTTAGGACTAATAAAATTCAAAATTATTAAATAATTTATTTAACACAAGTGAAAATATCTACAATAATAACACATATTTTACATTTAAGTGGGTAAAGATTATTAATAAGATCAATACTGAATTAGTAGTTTCGCTAAAATGTAGATGGCAGCACAATCTTTCTCAGATTTCTTCATCATTGATGAAATAATAACATAAACTTATACTCACTCTCTCTCTTATACTCTTATCACGGATATCATCCCGTAAGTACTTTAAGTGTAGTGAAAAACCGTGAAAGTCTAAAACAATGCATAAACTTATACTACATAGGTACCTAAAACCATCACGCAGGTACAGAAAGAACAAATTTTCTGACATTATAAAAAAACGGAGGGGGTTAAAAATTAAAGGGAGCTACAATGGTACGGTCAGTGGTAGTGTTACTACGATGGTAGGGAACCCTTCATGTGCAAGTCCGACTCGCACTTAGACGGTTTTTTTTTCATTTACAGCCCCAAAAGCACACGTTTAAAAAAAATTAAGTCAATTTTCAGGTTGTACCTAAATAACCTGAAAGTCTGAAATACGAAGGAGAATCTTATCCAATAACTGGGTTATGGAGGTCAGATATGCAAAAATACGGCTATTCAGGTAGGTACACCCGGTTAGACTGGGAGCCGATCCCAACATATTTGAGAAAAGGCTAGGCTTATGGTGTTCTATATGATGATGGTTTAGTGATCGTAAACGCTATCTCCTGGGTATAAGGTCCTATCCTTCTCCTCCTAGAATTTTTGTGAAGCAGCCTAGAGTCCAAATTTGGGTCCGATGGATGGCAGTACATTTGCCCGTTATTACATAAAACTTTAAAGACCTTAAAAATAAGAAAAAGAACAAAAGTAAGCGATGTCTTACAAAAAGTAAAAAGAAACTTAAATGGAACTGGACAGGTCACATTATAAGAACGGACAGAGAAAAATGGACGAGAGACGTAATGGAATGGTATCCTAGAGATGGAAAGAGACAAAAAGGACGCCAAATTACGAGATGGGAAGATGACTTACCAAAAGGATTGAGAAGATTGGCTCGCGACAGAGATGAGTGAAGAAACTAGGGGAGGCCTATGTCGAAGGACAACCTGACCAACAAACTGGTTGCTGAAGATTATAATATAACTTACCTAATAGAATTAAGTCTTTTTATTTTTATTTATTTTTATTTCCTTGTCAACTAGAGTTAAAATGTGTACTGTATTTTGGTCAGCGAATAAAAGCTTTATTTATTTATTTTTTATTTAATTATTACATAAAACTTAAACTTAACTGGGAGTATGAGTAAAGGAAGACCAAAGAATCGACGGATGGACTGTGTTAAGAATGATAAGGCAAGAAAAGAAGTGTCTGATGAGATGATGAGTAAAAGAGAAGTATGGAAGAAGAAGACATGCTGCGCCGACCCCAAATGAATTGGGATAAGGGCAAGAGAATGTGGGCCTAATCCCATGATCTGTCCACAAAATAGACACAATAGTTAAACAATGACGTCCCGATCGAATCGGTCTGGTCCTGATTTATAGCGACAGCTCTGCCAAACGTGATGGTATGTTTCTATTCTCTCTTCAGTGTTAACACCAATTTCCGCAGCTCGCCACGTGCGATCTTCCCTGAAGAGGTCATAGGAAGCTGGTCCATGAAGATCACACCGCCTCGTAATCTTTGAGAATCTGACAGTTTGTCTGCAAGAAGAAATATAACATAAAGAATACATATTTATTTGACGTCAGTTATTGAAGCACACACACAATAATAACAACAACAACACAACAAACATGTTGCTGCAACATGTTTGTTGTTGTGTTAAACATGTCATGCGGTCTCAAGTTTGCTCTTTCGACTTTTGGAACCAGAAATAAGTAGTGTCGATCCTGAATTAGGTAGGTATTGTTGTCTATTTTTAATAGGGATAAGTTAGCCGGAGAAGGCAAAATATGAGGCACAAATAACATGCCCAGCAGTTTGTACAGATTAGGTGAATAAATACGTACTAGCAACAATGTCCTTAATCTCCTCGGCCGTGACGGTTGACCCTGGACTCCTCATGACGCAGGCGACGGGATGCTCTCCATCATCCTCATGGGGCACGCTGGTGACGCTGACGTCATACACGCCCGGGTGCTCCCTGATGACTGCTTCGATCTCCGGAGGAATAATCTGTGGAGAAAGCATGCGGAGTATGAAGATGGAAACTTGAAACAGTTAAGTTTAATGTAATGGTTGAAAAGAGATAGAGCTTTATGGGACGTCTTGGCCCGTCTCTTTCTCGCTCTGAAATAAGGTTAAAATCATACTGCTTTTAACCGTTATGGTCTTGAGTTACGAAAGCTTGTCATGGACACTTTGGCAGTGTCCTTTTAAAGGGTAGCGCCGACAATACGATAATAACAATCTACATGAACAGTTTCAGTTTTATATTAGTTCGAAAAAATATTTTTTGGATGGTTTCTTTTCTTCTTTCTTTATTGGATGGAGAAGAGGCGCAGAAAAGTGGAAGGAATGGGGGGACGCCTTTGCCCAGCAGTGGCACAGTTAAGGCTAGACAAAAAAAGATTTATTTGATGGTTTAAAAATATTCGTATGTACTATCGTGGACACTCCCGCCTGATCACCACTAAGCTAATTTTTGCTTGCACTCGCAACATAGAAACGCTCTGTAGCCCCACCCCGTTGACTTTGTATAGAAATAATGAATGAAAGAAAATACAGATTGGCCGAGCGCACTAACAACGCACGCCAAACGACAGATATTGTTATTTTGCGCGCCAAATTGACGCTTTCCTAATAGGCCTAAACTTTAAGGGCTCGGCGCGGCGCCTTCGCTTTTTAACTGATCAGGCGGAAAAGACCACGACTGTACCTACTAGTATTAGGTACCTACTAGTGTCAGTGTTTAATTATTTATCCACCTTGTAATACATTGTATTGTCCGCGCGCGAGCTCCGAGGAATCGGTGGCTTGTTTAAAACAACGGTAGTTCCACCTCAAGCACATAACACCCTCACAGAATGGTTTCATAATTTTTCATTATTCATACTCTGAAAGTAGGTCTGAAGTTGCCTGAGGAGCGGGTTGAAAGTAACACTTTTCAGCCCTAGGGAGAATCGTTTTCAACTGACAACTGTCAAATTATTAAAAAAAAATAGTTCATTTTTCTATTGAACCATGTTCTAACTTTCTATACAGCCACGATGTAAAATTGAAATAACAAAGTTAAGTATTAATTAAAGAATATATATTTTTTAGTAAACTTTATGATTATAAGTTTCAACTATTTCTTTAAAATAACATAGATTTGAGCAAAATAATTACCAATTTTTCCATGATGAAAATGAAAAATAGGTAATGGCTGAATAGCTGGACGGCAACAGAAAAAAAAAAACAAAATAGGCGGGAAAGCGGCAATCCGATATTCATTTGTTTTTTCGAGTTGATTCATGTTTTTATTTTTACTTTCCTTGTATTCGTAATGAAAAGCACAGTGTTTACCTAGGCGAACTATTAGCGCCCTCGTGCACTCGGGCACCAAACCCCGTCTCGGGACTAAATAAGTTACTTTCACCCCTAGGGTAACAATGTACTATAGTTTCATAATTTTGCTTGCGCGGAGTACTAAATTATGAAACCATTCTATGAGAACACTATGCACCCGAAATAAAACCACCGATGATTTAAACAAGCCACCGATTCCTCGGAGCTCGCGCGCGGACGATAGGTAAGTACAGCTCAGTAACAACATATATTACTTGACACATAAAATAAAAATTGACAGCACAAAAGACATTGTTAGGGAAACATATTGAAGAGACGGTAAGTAAGTAGGTAATCAGTCGTTGTCGTCTTATGTCGTTCAATCAATAAATTGCAACATGCATTGTTCTTTATACTGTAGATTGTACCTACATTACTATCGGGGTTAGTTTATTTAATATGTGGTCTGAATACAAGAAAAGGTAATTAAAAAGAAATAACGAATAAATAGTAATATTAACAAAAAACCAGAAATAAAAATAAATGACAAAACGTCTGTTACAATCACAGGTTGCAATAGTCAAATAGGTACTTAACTGTTTTAAGCTTTCACGGTTCATACTATACTTAAAATGTCACTTACAGGATATCTTCCGTGATTATCACAAAATCTGGTGATACTATGAGTGTGTTTTGCCGTGACTTTGTTAAGAAAGAGGGTAGACAGATTTGTCTGCTCCTAACAATTTTTTCCATCCACCCGCATTCTCCAGTCAACCCGCGATCATAGCGCTTGCTACAGCGTCGAAATATCGGGAGCTCAAAAATAAACAATAATCACGGAAGATATCCCTTATGTGACATTTTAAGTATAGGTACAAAACAGTCCAGCCATAGGCAGGCACAGGGTGTTACCACAGAAGTATGAAGACCAAAGTGGCCCAAAAATTACATTTTTGCACTAGTGAACTTGCGTTTGAGTTTTAGTGAGTGAGACACAGTGGGTGGTAATATAATATCTAAAAAAACAAGGGCGCGGTTGTAGAAGCTCGCACAGGGCGCAGAAAAGACTATTTACGGCACTGCCTTTCGGCTTCGTTCAGGATGTTATTACACGCTTTAAGTATCCCACCATGGTAACCAAAACATCGCAAAGACATTCAAATATTGTTCATCACTTACATGGTAACTCCTGTACTTTATCATCATCTTGAGCCTTTCAACGAAGAAGAAGTATCCATTCTCATCTCTGTACAGAATATCTCCTGTTCTGTACCACCCATCCTCGGTGAAGGAGGCTGCGGTCTCTTCAGGATTGTTGTAGTATTCCTGGAGATAAAAATACCTATTGCATTAAGATAAAGATACCTATTGCATTATATAGCTTTTGCAGACGGGCAAATTCGAGCGCGTTATGGTCGGTTATTAACCCACAGAAACTTTTTGACTACAGCCTATTCTTTTGCTTCTTTATCGTGTGGTCCGTGCCTAACCTGGTGTCAGAGATTTTATGCCGACCACGGGCCTCTGGCTTGGCTTTACATGCCGTCAACAAATATCTTTCAGGCATGCTGGTTTTCTCACGATGTTTTCTTCCACCGACGCAAGCGATAATTATACAATACGCACATGAATCCGAAAAATCAGAGGTACGTGCCTTGGTTTCGAACTCGAAACCTATGATTTGGCAGTGCGACGATCACCGGGGTAGTGCTCTTATCATTTGTAGAAGAATTCTCGGAATTGGATCAGTAGTTCCCTTCGGAACTCACGCCCTACATCCAAATAACCAAAATTACAAACTTGACCTCTGATGTCTGACTGAAAAAAGACGGAACAGCGAAATGCTAGTCGACGGGATTAACTCGAGGGACATAGAACTGGATAAACGCTTCTGAATTGACCTCAAAATGACGATGCGCTCGCTCATCGCCAATCAGCTGAATTCATTTCCCTTCTGCACAGTGGGCCATCACAGTTTTACGGTCCTTTAGCGAAGATCTTCGCCAAGTGGATGTGTAGACAAGACTGCAGCTCTGATAGGATTGGACGGAGATTAAGCTCAACTGGTGTGGTAATACAGAGACTCGAGCTCGTAATGATGAACACAAAAATCAAGCACAACTGTAAAGTTTTTTGAATCTGCACAAAATTATAATAAGTATAAATATATAACTCACAGTGAAGCAGGCTCCTTCCGTCCATGCTTCTCCAGACACGTTAGGTTCTGTTATTTCTTTGCCCGTCTCTATATCAACTATCTGAAAATTAAACAAAGGAGTATAAGTACAACTTATAATTGGTCCTTTCTACTTCTGAGCGAGTCGAAGGTATTTAATGTAATAAAAATGATTTGACTCAGATATAAATTTGATTCTACCACAGACTTTTGAGAGTTACCAAATTACGTCTGTTAGTTAACATACGCTACGAGACGTAGGCGTCTCGTAGCTATCGGTGTTTCCATAAAAACAAAGTTAGCTTGAAATATCCTATCCGCGTCACTTACCTGTCACTTGATTAGTAGATTAGAAAAAAACCGGCCAAGTGCGAGTTGAACTCGCGTGGAGAGGGTTCCGTACAATGCGAAAGTCTTTTATTGAGTTTACCACTTTATTTTCAATTGATAGAATTCTTATAGGGTTTTCTGTAATCTACAAGCAATGATCAATTTTCGTCTTCTTTCATGACAATAATGTATTTGGGATCTTCATAATGAGCCCTTTCACCTAATATATAACACAGTAAGGTCATAGAATTGCAAATTGCCGTAATATAGTTTTGAAATAAGTTACCAACCTTGACTTTCGGTAATCCAGGCGCAGTCTTGCCACAGTTACCAATGGGTCCTTCTGGGGCCCCAATGAAGACTGGCCCCAAATTCTCAGTCTGTCCATACATTTCCACAACGGGAGTATTTGGTCGCACTCTTCGCTGTAAAACATAAATTATTATTATTAATATTTTTTCATGACATCAAACTTTGATACTTCTAGTCTACCACAATTTAAGCCAAAAAAGTTAATACTGCTGCCTGCATAGGTTTCCCCAAAGGATTGCCTCATCGACCGTTCTTGTTCTGTCTGAAACCAATGCATGAATCCCGTGATCTTCAGTCTCCCTAATCTTTACGTATGGTTTAGACCACCATACTGAGGAACTTTCTGATGGGACCCATATCCTGATCCCAAAAACATAAACAATTTCTGTCACATAAAAACTTCAATAGGCGTGGTCTTTTCCGCCTGATCAGTTAAAACAAAATTCGCTTAAATCTAGCGGAGCCGAGCCACGCCCCCTTAAAGTTTAGGACTAGGAAAGCATCAATGTAGCGCGCAAAAAAACAATAACTCTCGTTTGGCGTGCGTCGTCAGTGCGCTCGGCCGATCGGTATTGTCTTTCATCACTATTTCTATACAAAGTCAACGGGGCGGGGCTAGAGAGCGTTTCTATTTTGCGAGTGCAAGCAAAAATTAGCTTAGTGGTGATCAGGCGAAAGTGTCCACGATAGTACCTACTCGACGTCTCGACCCAAACGTATCGAACAACTGTTTATTTAATCGCGATCACGTTTCTCCTATAGAGAAAATTGTTCAGCTAGATGGTCTGTTCCACACCCTTGATTATGACATTTTCTGATACATAATGCTGTATAGGACGTATTTCGTGTTTTTCTAAACTTGAAGCTTGAACTTGAATTGAAAAAAGTAAGCAACACATACCCTTAATTCAATATGAACATCTTTGTGTATTTTCCCTCCTGACAGCATGACGGTCTCGAAGCATGTGAAGTCACATTTCTTCTCACTCTTGATCAAGGAGGTCGCTATAGGAGGACTCAGAAATGCACTTATGGGCTGAAAAAGAGTGAACAAAAAGTGTGAGGTTTGTAAATCATGAAACTACAGGCGCGTTTAAAACAAATACTAACGCTTTCACCCACCCCTTTTATAGTATAGGTACTTAACAAGAATTTGTGTGTCTACAACTACAAACCCGACTACTGGAAAATCACGCTGTAATTATATTCGGGGTTTACAAGGTAAAATCGACTCCTCCTATTGTTAACGTCGGTTAAAATGTAGTCTTTGGTTATAATAACGAATCGCAATCGATTTGTTATGGGTATCGGTTACACCTTATTCATCAATATCGGATGGATAGTTAAGGTGCTACAGAGGGACATACGTAAATACAAACAAACATACATAACATATACTACTAAAATCATAACCCTTCCTTTCGGTTTCGCCGTAGTCGGGTAAAAAGTCCTCTACAGTGTAGAGGACTTTTAAACACTTTTAGCACACACCATGCAAAGTGTCCGCAGCTTAAGTTGATGACTAGTAAAGCCCAATGTGGGTTTGAACACCCATCACACCGTGTGCAGCAGAACTGATCGGCGGCACGTTTTTGTCGGGCCTGTGGTCCTATTCGGCCCTGTAACCGACTTATCGAGTTCATCAGTACAGAGCTACGCTTCAACCTAGCTCATAAGCGCAATGTTGCCTGCCTGTCGGTCTTCTACAGGCTGTGCTTCGGAGAGTGTACGCAGCAGCTCCACGACCTGATCCCACTCCCACCATCACCTTTTTACCACCGGACTAGCAGGTAGCAGACTTACTGCGGCGTACCATCTACACTTGGTTGATATCCCGAAGAGTCGTATTCAGCTCCACTTTTTTTATACGCACTGCCAGAGTGTGGAACTCTCTGCCGGCATCTATGTTCCCACCCACATTTAACCCGTTTGCCTTCAAAGCAAGAGTGAACAGGCTTCTTCCGGGCACGCTCGTTCCACCATAGACCTCATCCATCGCTTTCTATCAGGCGTGATCGAGGTCAAGAGCAGGCCCCTTTTTTAATAAAAAAACACCTCTATGGTAAACAGCATACCTTGTACTGATTAATAAGTTCGACGATGTGTTCCGTGGTCGTTGGATTTGAGGTCTGAAGCTTTGTCTGATGCAGCAGAGGAGAAGATATCGCGCTGAAGAAAGCCGAAACCCATTGCACTGGGGATAAATTTAGACCCATCTTGTTTTCGCCGTTTGGTCTGCAAGAAAAAAAAAACATCTAAAGGGTCAAAGCCAGACCATTTACCTATTTCATTTAGACCATTGAAAAGCACGTTTTGAACGTCAAATAGGTCAAATAGAAATTGAATCTATTGAAATGGTAGTTTTTTATTCGGAAGAATGGATAAGAAACTCTATTGCTACTCTTTTTAGAGAGAACAGCGTCCTAAAGCAGGTCTACCGGTTGCTGAACAGAAAGCTGCTATAGATGACATCAGCTGCTTCTTCTTTACCGTGTGGTTAGTGCCTAACCTGGTGTCAGAGTTTTTAAGCCGCCCATGGGCCTCTGACTTAACATGCGGTCGAGAAATATCTCTCAGGCATTCTGGTTTCCTCACGATGTTTTTCCTTCACCGAAGCAAGTGATAATTATACAATACGCACATGAATCCGAAAATTCAGAGGTGCGTGCCTTGGGTTCGAACTCGAGACCTATGACTTGGCAGTCCGACGGACACACCACTAGGCTATCAGCTGCTGAGGAAGAATGATCTTACTTCATAATTTTCTGCCTAGCCTGGAAGCTGATCCCAACATAGTTGGGATCAGCTTCCAGTCTAACCGAATACAGATGAATATGCGTAGGTATCTGATTTGTCTGGGATTCCTAACATAGGTACATAGATAAGATATAGGTAAAATAGAAATATTAGGTTGTTACTTACGGATGTGAACCAGATGAGAAAATAATTTTCAACACTTCTAGTTTTCTCAAGAACGACCTGTGAGTGAACGCAGCAAGTTTGACGACGCCAGTCGTGCCACCCGTGCTGATCAACCAGACATAATGTTTGTTCTTGTCAACTAAAACTGGCCTGAAAAGAAATTATAGAAATAACGTATTTTCATGAGCGAGCGATTCGCGGCGATTCAACGTATTTCTATGCGAAAATATCGGCGCGATTCTGTCGCTCGTGGAGACGGCCCAAAAGAGACTGTATAGAAAAATGTGGCAAGGACGATAATATCGCTGCGATTCTCTCGCTTGTGGAGACGGCCCAAAAGAGACTGTATAGAAAAATGTGGCAAGGACGATAATATCGCTGCGATTCTCTCGCTTGTGGAGACGGCCCAAAAGAGACTGTATAGAAAAATGTGGCAAGGACGATAATATCGCTGCGATTCTCTCGCTTGTGGAGACGGCCCAAAAGAGACTGTATAGAAAAAAGTGGCAAGGACGATAATATCGCTGCGATTCTCTTGCTCGTAGAGACGGCCCAAAAGAGACGGTATAGAAAAATGTAACAAGGACAATAATATCGCCGCGATTCTCTCGCTCGTGGAGGCGGCTCTCAAAACTACTTTTTACCGGTGAAAACTAGTCAAAACTACTTTTGATCGGTGAAAACTATTTTAACCTTTTGACCGCCACGTCAAAAACGAAAAAGCGTGCCCTCGGCGCCAAGCTATGAATTCATCCTATAATACCTACAAAATAGTATTTTATTTTATTTATATATATATATTACAATCTAGCCTAATAAGGCTAATAAGCAATTTTAATCTAACTTAATTTGCTAAAAGTAAAATTATATCTAAGAGCACGTCCATTGCGTTCACTTAGCGTCTATTAAGGCGAAGTCACTTTTTTCTTGTGTCCATATAAATAGCGGCACTATATTACACTCGCGTTATAGTCACAACTATATTTCACTACACTAACTCAAAAGGTTTAGTCCTTTTGAGCCTTCTTACTATGTCCGTGTTATCGAGGAGCTGGATGGCCTCGACATTAATATGATGATGAAGCCGATGTTCATGAGCTTCTGCATATTTTTGGATTATGCTGTTTACGAACTCTATATTCAGGTCCCGATGGATGTCGTCAATTCTTATATACCAAGGCGCGTTCACGATGTTCTTGAGTACTTTATTCTGGAATTTTTGTATTATTTCTACATTGCTTTCTTTGGCGCAACCCCATAGTTGTATACCATAGGTCCATACTGGCATAAGGACTGATTTGTAGAGCAAGATTTTGTTAGGAACTGACAACGCGGAATGCCTTCCTAGTAACCAGTTCATGCTTCTGTAACGAATTTCTAATTCTTCTCGTTTCTTTTTGACATGGGCTTTCCAGCGAAGCTTTGCGTCTAAGGTCATACCAAGATATTTGGCAGTGTTTTCGTACGGTACAATTTTGTTGTTTATGTACAATGGGTTGTGTTCTGATTTCTTGTTAGTGAAGTCAATGTGAATGGATTTAGTTTCATTCAACTTGATCTTCCACTTTTTGGTCCAATCATAGAATCGATTTATTGCTCTTTGTACTTTTACCACAGCTTCCTTGTGACTAGATCCTGTGGACATTATTGCAGTATCATCAGCAAAAGTGGCAATAGTTGCATTTTCTAGTTCTGGTATATCACATGTGTACAATAGGTACAGGACCGGGCCTAGAACACTTCCTTGTGGTACACCAGCTTTTAGTTCAGAATAGGCATTCTCTTGCCTTACTCTAAAGACTCTTCCAGTTATATATGATTCTAATATGTCTGCAAACTGTTTCGGCAACATATTTCTTAGTTTATATATCAATCCCTTGTGCCAAACTTTGTCAAAAGCCTGGGCTACATCTAAAAATACAGTGGTACATACTTTCCTACCTTCAAGAGCTTCTTCAATTACTGTTGTAATTCTATGCACCTGATCTATCGTTGAGTGTTTTTCTCTGAATCCAAATTGATAGGCTGGTATAATATTACTATTTTCTATAATAGGTTTCAATCGTTTTAGAAGTAGTTTCTCGAAAAGCTTTGACATCACTGGCAGCAAGGAGATAGGTCTGTATGATGATGCATCTTGAGGTGGTTTCCCTGATTTGGGGATCATGATCACTTCTGCAACCTTCCATAGGTCTGGAACATGCTTTAGTCTAAAAGAAGCATTGATTATCTTAGTAAGTTTAACCAAGGCTTTTCTTGGTAGATTCTTTAGGATTTCCCCTGTGATAAGGTCATAACCAGGGGATTTCTTCGGGCTGATGTGATCTCTGATTTCTTTATATACTTCTTTTGGTGTTACAAGTTTTATCTCTTGATCTACTTGTTGTAGTTGTTCCCAGTGGAGATCCTGGTCAACGCTCTCGGTTTGTGTAAAAGTGTCCTCTAAGTGATGGGCAAACCTTGATGCTTTTTGTTCGTTATAAATATATTAAATTAGTATTGAGTTCGAAATTATATCGATAAAGCACTAACAATTTATTTTTTAACCTAGAGTATGTTTTTATTAAAAGGTCTATACCAGAACACTATAATACAGGAGTTTTATTTCATTCCGCTTTGTCCTTTACGACAGAAATAATAATGATATGTGTCACAGTTTCGGCGGTAAATACACAATTCAAAACAATAATCGATAAAACCAAGTCAATACTAGCACAGCACTATGTTCAATCATGACGTACTTTCTTGTCACCTTATGATGACAGTGGCGTAGCTGGCACGGCTTTTTTAAATTGCTCGCCTCTGCGCTAGAGGTGCGCAACCGATACCTAAAAATAATATCGAAATAATAATAAGTATTTTGTTTTAATGGTTGGTTATGGTCTCATTATACTAAACGCAAAAAAATTTATCTACGCACAGTTAAACTTTGCATTTTTGGCACATTAAACGAGTGTCAGACCGTTTTTACTTTGCTGCACATATATAGCACTTTTGCCAGTTAGTATTCCAACAGGAAAATGCTTTATGGCATCATTACTTATGTAATTCAATAAAAAAGTACATTAAACGAGCTGTGGTATTTTGATCGTAAATATACAACCCTGACTAAATCGTCATGGACCCGAAAATATTTGTCAAATTAATCCGACGTAAGCGGTTAATTAAAGGTTAATAATGGATGACCGCATCCATTATTAATAATATTTAATAACAGTAAAGGAACTACTCTATTTAAAAAAAAACCGCGTTTGACGTCTTGGGTATGTCAAACATAGACGACTGTGGCGTCCCCGGCACAGGCATTACAACAGTGTGATAGAGATGGGCATTACAGTCATTACAATTAATCGATAATCAACTAACACTCGACTTTTATAGAGCGCATAGCTCAGTATTATAAAATTTTCTTGATTTCTCAAACATAAAAGTTCAATAGCAAATGTTTTATTTATTTACTATTGCAGAATTCAGAGTAAATTAAATATAACGTAGGTTGCCGTCGAGGTCGATATTCTTGTTATATTGACTGCTATCTACATCACTATGTTTTTCGAACTATATGACTGGTTTTCTTTTTTGTCATATTACGTTATTATAGATGAAATCTAACGAAAGCAATTCACTTCAAATAAATTAAGAAGAGTCACGGTACTTAATTAACAAGGGAAATAAACAAAACAATGCTGTTTTATGACATTTATTTACGTTTAAAATTCTGTCACGCAGTCGCGACCGTGGCGTGCTAGGCACATTTTGGTTTGTCGTCTATACACGACTGTGGCGGTCAAAAGGTTAACAATAACCAACATTTACTTACTATGAAACTTATTAGGTTGTTTTTTTGTGACACTTTGAAAAACATCATGATTGTAATTCTAGGACTACCTAGGCATATTTTTGATGCAGAAAACGCATTTTTACTTCTTAAGGACTCTGACACCAGTCAAAAGTGGTTTTGACCGATTACCAGTTTTGACTGTAACATATAGGTATAACGAAGTTAAGAGGAAAACTATCACAGCTATGTAGGCTTTATAAGTTTGTGTGTTTGGACAACTAATCCTAAGACAATGGGCGACATTCAACAAGAATCAAGTAGTTAGTTAACAAAACAAAATTCTTACAGAAATTCCTCTTGGTCCTCCTTATCGTCATACTTTACGATGAAGCTGGCCAGGGAGTGCTTTCCTTCATCGAAGCAGATGACTTCTGTGTTCAGACCCAGTTCTTCCTTCACGGCATTGTAGGTATCCAGGAGTTCCTTCTGACAAAATGCTACTCTTGGAGAGCATATTTTGAACAGAGTTCGTATTTCGTCTGTGAACAATATTTTAAGTTTAAAATAGGCAGGTGGTTACGGAGGCCACTGCTCAACGGCCGATTCTGGCTTTCAGGAGTTGCAGTGATTGAGAATAGGGGCACCCAGCCACTTCCGCTGGCCCCACCAACAACATATCATATAGGCTGAAACGTCAAGAAGACGACTACGGACATATCCCGCCTAGATGGACGTCCTATCATGGCGATTCATGACTCCCTGCACAAGTTCAAGTGATTGCACTTTTTTTATTGTCTTGTGAATTGTATGGCGTCGAGCTTATACCAGAAAAACAGGTAAGGTAACTTGTTTGTGACTCGTGGTTAGATTAACGTGGATTTGTCTGGCGTTTTGGCCTTCCGTCCAGACTGGGTCAAGCCTTTTCATTTGCCTGGACTTTTTCAGAGGATTCTATTTTATATGAACACATTACCAACAAAAGGAAATTTGCGAGTAACATATTGGCTTTTTGTCAGTACTTTTAAAAAAATTCAAATGGTACCTATGTTTTTCTTATCGGACCCTTAAGGTGGATGCTCCAGGGTAGCCCGCGAAATTCAAATTTTCTTACGTTTTTTGCAATTTGTAGACCAGTGCTAGGTTGTATGTTGATTACAATATTGTTCGCGACTCTAAGACGTATGTAGTTACAGAATTATAATCATCAAAATCATCAATACAACCCTCCGAGTTCATAAAGGTCGAGGAATGATTTTGACCTTGAAAAAGTCGTTCCTCGACTTTTATAAACTTGGAGGGAGTCGCGGGCTAGCCTGACGCTTTCACCTTAAGATACAGGTAACAGTCTAGTTTGGAGGTTACTAGGCCCTTCTCCAACGTGACTTTGACGTCGCGAGTGTCGCTGCGCGGACGTTGGAGACAGCCAACGCTCATAAAACGCCCGTGGGATAGCGGCCTTAATGTATCATGTGTACGTACGAATAATATTTTCAAATAGCCTGATAAATAAAGATTTCATCATGATTTTTTGTATTGACAAAAACCTATTTGAACGGAAGAGGTACATAACAAAAAAAAACAAAATCATGCGAGCAAACTCAAGGTCATAAATATTTGTCAGTTTATTATCCGTATCATGTAATCAGTCACCGTCTATTATATAATTATACGCACCGCAATACAAGCATAAATGTGCTTCGTTCCATGACAAGTACATTATTGTGTACATTACAAATTTTATTTAGGTCTTATTCTGCAAACAAAACCGTAGCTCTCCCCACAATGCTCTTTGCCTCCGGGCTCCTTACCCGGAGTTTCGTGAATCTCATCTTACTATTTCTTATTTTTCGTTCAACTGCCCTGTTGATTTCTTGGGTACCTACCCACTATTATTTATTCAGGGTATCATGAGGAATTTTGGGGGGATGATACTCCGGTGCTTCGGTGTTGGTCCAGTATCTGATCTCTCTTCGGACCATGAGAATAAGGGAAGAAAGTATGTACTTCTGTTTCTGCACACACTTTTGCACTAGAATATTCCCTGCGTTTTAGATGACTTGTGTCTTGTGTTGTGTTTGTGTCTGTATTTACAAACAAAAAGTATCTATGAAGTATATCAACTATCTGGTGTCCACGACACAAGCCTCGTTGCTTAGTGTGGCACTAGATGGCGCTGTGTGTAATGTCCAGCGATATTCATTTATTTTATTGGCACCATGGCCAAACGCGGTGAGGAGGACCATTATTAATTAATTATTATCATTTATAGTTATATACTTACTCTTTTTAAACAGTGGATCCACTCCAGCAATAGGCATGCCATTCATGATTGCTGCGTAGTACGGTATATGCAGGTCCAGGTGGTTCTTTCCTCCCAAAGCGAGGACATCCCCTGGTTTCGCACCTAGCTTCCGGAAGCATCTTGCCAACTGGATTGAACGAGCAAGGACAGAGGCGTTTGTCTCGCTTTCCCCTGTGGCTGCATCTATCTGTGGGACGGAGACACAAATTGTTTTAGTGAAGAAGTCGTATTTTGTGCCGTTGAACCTGATGCCAGTGAGTCAGAATGACATGGTAGGAAGTTTTTGGTTAACAAAACCTAATCTTGTATAAGGAAATATGTAGTTTATGGGTCAATTTGTATTTTGAGGAAAAACCAGAGGCTTACTATTTCGGTCACAACTTTTAGTTCGTCCATACGGTACATATAGCTAAAAAACATTTTGTTTGTCGATCTCTCTGTTTGTTACGGCGAATCTCCGAAACGGCTGGATCGATTTTGTCGGAACTTTTACTGGCAGATAGCTCATGTTATAAGGGGTGAAGTCTACTTTACTTTACAAAGGATATGGGTTTCGTGCCAAAAAAAAAAATTAAAAAATCGAATTTATAAATAAAAATAATGCCGTATTTGTGATTTTTTTTAAACAATTTGGCGGACGAAAGTTGCGGACAACGGCTACTGTGTACATTAGGTACACACGTGTCTGGGTTCGAACCCACAACCTGCAGACTCGTAAGTATGATCCGTTACAACTGGGTCACTTCTGCTCTCTGCTATACGTTGTCGACGTCATCTGCCTAGCCTCTTCCCAATGTTAGTCGGCTTCTATTCTAACTGGATGCAGCTGAATGAAATGTGACTGCCCATCTCAACTCCTCAACCCAGTTAGCACTGGGTAATACGGTACCCCTTGTTAAGGTTACACAAGTCGGTCATTCTTCCATACAAACGTAGTATGGTGATTACTCGTTTGTTGGACGGTGTAGGTTTAAAGCTAAAAATTGTCTTGTCTCTATCTAGCCCTGTATGGAAGCAGAATTGGAAATAAAAAATTGGTTTGGAAGTTATGAGCGTCGAAACCTCGAAACTTTCATATTTTAACATTAATTTAACTCATCTTTGGGCGTAAACAAATAACGTATGTAGTATGAAAATGGAAAAAGTGAAATCATACAGAGATAGATAACTTACTTGTACCAGTAGTTTTTCCACAATATATATACGCCCAAAGGTCAATTTATGAAATATTACGCGCTCATTTTCTTTATAAATCACGACGATTTATTTCACTAAATAAATATATAAATAAAAACTATATAAATGAACACTGTTTTTAGCTTTCACGGTTCATAACTATACTTAAAATGTCACTTACGGGATATCTTCCGTGATTTTTTTTTCCATGCACCCACATTCTCCAGTTGACCCGCGATCATGGCGCTTGCAACAGCGTCGAAATATCGGGAGCTCAAAAACAATAAATAATCACGGAAGATATCCCGTAAGTGACATTTTAAGTATATATAAATGAATACTAAATAAATTAAAAACTTTACTAAATAGCATGCATATTAGCCAACGGTCAACGAGTTCGAGCCGTCGACTTTTGCACCCTTAAGACTGGTTGTCAAACTTTCGGGCCACTGACTTCCTTTAACGACTGTCAAAGATCTACAAATGACAGCCGGAACCAACGGCTTAACGTGTTTTCCGATGAACGATGGAAACTCGGTATGTCACCCATCCACAGACCAACCTAGGCAAACGCGGCTTAACCCGAAGATTGATCCGAGCGGGTGTTATTATTTAGCCAACTAATCTCTACTAGGAATGCGTAGTAGTACAATTGAACCGTACCTACCTGTATTTTTTTTATAGTACTACCGTTTACTAGTACCAGGTTGAATGAATGACTACGATTTCCGGCAGGTGATTACTAAGTAGCTGATAATGATTATTTCTTTTTTTCACAGGTCAGTGTCGAACAGTGGATGAATCAGGCTGTTATCAGTTGTGTAGATTAGGACTAGGCCAACGCGAGATTTGAAAAAAGAATAACAATGGTAAAATCTGTTACAATGGTCAGTGGTTTTCCGTTAGCTCTGATATTTGTGACTGTGGTTTACCACTAACATTATTAACCTTAAAGCTAGGCCCACCTACAGCTATACCCAACTTACGGGCTTTGATGTAGGTACTTACAATCGTACTTACAATTGTACTTAACATATATTTTTTCCTTTTTTTTTGGCGTAGGGATGCCAAAGAGACCGAGAACCTTTTTTGCAATTACCTCCTTCCATTTTCGAATTTTAAAAGCAAGAAAATAAAAAGAAGCTTTTTTTAAAATGGCCGTTGACGTCTTTATCATTTTAACGGTCCTAAAACAAGTCGTGATGAGCCAAAGGTTAAGGGAACCGCTTATCAAGCGAGTGGTTACAAGTTCATGCATGGCAATCTTATGCTGGCAATAATTAGTTTTTTTTTTTTTATATAGGAGAAATAGCGTTACAAAATACCCAATACCCTTCACGAAGCTGCCATGGTTAACACCAAGCATCCTGTACCTACATCAAATAATTAAGTAACGCAAACATTTTTGCTGAGAAACGTCTTCTTTTTGGGGTGAAAAATCACGTTTATGTGTATGACTAGAAGGTTAACTAGAAGGTTCCCACTCCCAGGTACTTACTTAGGGGTCTAGAACAAAAAAAATATCGCAATAACGAGGAGGACAAGTGTCGCCGTTCGGCTTCGTTAAGGGTCTTCTAAGTCTAACACCCTTTATTATGTTTTATATAACGTATCAAACTTGAAACAGACATTCATCAGAATTATGTTTATATTTATGTGTGTAATGTATGTAACTCTGAGTTGTTTCTACACAATACCGTTTATTTACATAAAATTGGTATACAGTATCCGTATAAAAAAAAAACTTGAAAAAACTCGATTTCTATGGAAGAAATATTACAACTTTTTATACGAACTGTAAAAAACTGATCCAAGCAATTAGGCTCCAGAGAAAACTTTGTTGCATAAATATTGCAACATTGCAATATTGGGTACATAAAATAGGTATACAGTATCAGTATAAAAAAAAAAAAACTTGACAAAAACCCGATTTCTATGGAAGAAATATTACAACTTTTTATACGAACTGTAAAAAACTGATCCAAGCAATTATGCCTTCCGGAGACAACTTTGTTGTTCGTTGCAATATTTACCAAAGAGTATCATTATCTCTTTGTTGCAATATTTACCAAAGAGTATATAATTATCTCTTTGGCAAGTATTGCAACAAAGTTAACCGTTGATAAATCTATTACCAGAGACAGGTCCCTAATAATTGCTGTTTTTGAAAACGTATCCATTTGCTCTTTGATGTTTCATTATCAGCCATTTTTATCTGAATTTTTTCTTACCTATCTACTTACCCTTAACTAATATACCTATTTATGGGAAACATGCCACATACACAATATGCGAGACGACAAAAAAAAAATCTAATTAGTCCGTCACTCAGATTATCAAAAAATTTTTGACCCGTGTTTTTTCTTTTGTTACGTAAACCTAAAATGACGAAGATACGACGCTTTTAAAATTATCTAAATACGTCACGCCATGGTATAATTTTTAGCTAGTTCTGACGTCACGAGCCCCCACTCCCGAGTTTTGATGCGATTTATCTTTGTCAATATTCATTGATTTACAAAAACAAAACATACGTGTCCATTAATTTCCAATACTCTAACTGACGGACTAAGTAGATAGATTTGCAATTTTGTTGATACTGTCGTCATGCCTATTATATCTTTGACATGAATTTAAAACATTCAACATTACGCCTTTAATCCCCTAAGAGTTCGGCAGAGGTGTGCCTTAATAGTACCTACCTACTACCTACACACACATTTCGCCAGTTACGTTTATGTCCCACGTAATCAGGGGCGAGCCTATTGCCATCAACCTGCCCCAAATTCAGATTCCGTACTGCTACTAAGAAATTGCTAGTTGATAAATCCAATTACGCACACGCCCGACCCGGGGATCGAACGTAGGACCTCTTGCTCAGTAGTCGCGCTAGCACCACTAGACAGTATTTCAGTTAATAGGTTTTCATGATGAAAATACTAGTAATTCTTATGTATGATCACGTAAGCTTACGCAACACTTAGCGTTCCGTGCGGGAATCGAACCCAGCAAGCCGCAGCAGAAGCCAATCGCTCAGCCACTGCACAAAGCGTGATGACAACCAACGACTTGCCATCCGCGAGGATTTATTCTTAGAACTCTCATGTAGAAGTGTGTTCTTAACCTACTTAGGTACTGAAAGTATTTATTGTTAGATATATGTATAAATAGTATGAGGTTACTGACCGACGCGCGACGGATATCTTTTGAAGTGACAAAATAACGGTAGGTACCTAGGTACAGTCGTAAAGAACTTATCAAATTAAATGTTGTAAATCATCGCAACATATTTACACAGAAGTTAAAAAACTTTTTAACAAGGTAGGTAAGTAAGTCATATTTTTTATGTCATGGTATCGAATTTGGCTATCACAAAACGTTTGGTGTTCAAAAAAATCTGCTACCTAGATAGCAGTGTTTTAAAAAACTTTCGGTTCCTACCGTGGTCCAAAAAAAAAATAGCCCATCTTTTATTACTTAAATAAATGTATATAAATAACTAAGTCAAAAAATAAGACATTCAGATAATACATATATCGTTGGACTTCTATACTTAAGTACCCAAAAGTAAAAAAACTCGGTCAAATTTACATTCGTTTGTAAAACAGCACTTTTTGTGCGTTAAAATTACAAGACAGTTTCTTCCTTTAACACACACACATACAACACTTCCTTGAGTTTTAGCTAGGAAGAAAAAAATGGCGGAACAAACTCCACACCCACAGATATACACCTGCCCGTCTCGAATCCCTTATCTAAGATAATGTGTATATTTTTATTAATCTAAAGATATTATCATTGTTGCAATTTTAATGCAGCTGATAAAGTAATCGTATATCCAAACACGTGTAGGTACATATGTATGTAATCCGTCTGCCTCATTGGTGTTGGTCACAAGCATTAACCTAGCATTCATGAATAGTATACACAATCCAGAGGCCTTGGCGTTAGTCCACGGTGTAATCATCATCATCATCATCATATAAGCCCGGAATCACCCACTGCTGGGTTTAGGCCTCCCCTTTCGTCTGCCACAATTCCTGGTTCTGTGCGTCCCTGATCCAGGTGTTTCCCGCGACTTTGACGATATTGTCAGCCCAACGAGCTTTAGGACGGCCCTGGTTTCTTTGGCCAAACAATCACACACACGTCGATTTTAAAATTAAAAATACCTGTTTCACATAAAATATTTTCATAATTTTAAGAATGTAAGTATTCATATGTATGGATGTTAATGATTGTGGTTGTTTAAAACAATTTAACTAAAATGCAATAGGATACTTAATTGTATTTTCGATTCAAAAAAACGACGTATTCACGTTACGTTTAGGTACACCGCGCGCTCGCGCTGGCTATGCTAGGGCCTCAGCCTCACTGACGCCCTAGCAGAGAGGCCAAAGCGCAATTAGCCCTAGAGGCCAAAGAATTAATGGGTTCTAATACTTCTATTGATAACAAACAGCGTTGTTGTAACCGTCGGAAATTATCACACTGGAATAAAGTACCGGGATGAAAATTAAATGTTTATGTATAGATTTCATCGAAATCTGTGAAAAATATCAGGTAGACAGTTACTTTTGTTTAATTTATAAATAAGCATAGGTACATACCTACTTATGTAATTGTGAGTATGAGAAAATAAAGCTTCTAAATTATGTTGCTACCTATAACATAATTTATATGCTTATTATTTACACTAATGTATTTTAAGTTGTAAATAAAATAATGTAACAAATGTATTCCTATTTGAAAATGAATCATCTCAGATTTACTACCTAAGTGACGGCATGTTTTGTTTTCGTGTTATATAGCGTGTTTGTTTTAAGCCGGTTTCTTTTTTATTTCTTTATCGAGTTCTCGCAAGATTAATCGATTAAAATCACCTACTAACCTGGCAGACGGCATTAGGGCGGGTCCTAAGACTATCCATACACAAATGTCCCAAATTATAGTTCTCATTGGTCAAGTCAAAAGGTGCTAACTTCATTTTTATCACTTTGTATCACACAGTCAGTTTCAAGAACACGTCTTTATTTCGCGGTAGTCGGATACCGTTTGCTGATCAACGAGTTTTTCTTGATACTTATATTAGTTCAATGGCTTAACATCCGGAGATAATATAATTGTTTAATAATTGCGGCTTTAATAACGAGATTATAATAATAGTTCACAGATACTGTTTCTGTCAAGGTCAAATACTTTATCGGGTCAATATTGTGGGCCATTGTTCTCAGACACATTTCAGCCCTTTTTCAATAACTTACTAGCCGGTTTCGGTAGGTTGCTATCTCTGTTTGTTTGACATTTTGCTTACTGACCGTTTCGAAACAAAAAGTAAAAAAAAAAGCTTTCTTTCATTATTCTATGAATTAAGTGACAGGTAGGTGACGCGGATAGGATATTCTTTGTTTATAGAAACACCGATAGCTCCGGAAGTACCTAGACATATTAACCAGCAGTTATACGTAATTAAGTTATAGAAAACTGCCGTAAGTCAATAGTACAATCTATTGGAATTTCGACCGTCGGGTTTAAAATGTAAGTGTTCAAGTCTCAGGTCGGGAAAGTGTTAAGTGCCCGAAGTCTGAATTGGTGCCCGGTTGATGGCAACAGGTTCGTCCCCTATTACAAGGGCTTAAACAGAACTGTCAAATTATGGGTGTACCAGGTGCATCTCAGCCTAACCTTTCGAGCATAACAGTCGTGATTTTATGTATGTAAGTTAAGTGTCACCTACTTTTTATGAAAACAGGCATAATTAACATAACAATATTTATTTTTATTTGCATAAAATGTTGTGAAATACAAAGACATTGAGTTGAGTCTAAAGTCCAACGAATGGACTTTAGACTCAATGTCTTCGTGGAAATAAACTTAGTATTATAATTAAAGACCAATGAATGGACTTTAGACCTCAGTCGACCTTTGAGATCGTTTTGGCGCGATACACGTTCTGATAAAAAGTGTTTTTTAACCAAATTTTACGTAACGTCATCTGTTAGTTTCATCACTATTCAGCCTCTGTACCATACCAATTCAAATTTGACTGACTGGCTCAAAAAATGCAGCACTGTCAAGCAAAAAGTGCTATTGGGTTTTTCCATTAGAAATTTGTCAGTAGTAGCCCGGAGTTTGGAAGTTGGCGGTATGATACCCCTGTGCCTCAGTGCGCACGTTAAGCCGTTGGTCCTGCGCCTGATCTCTCTCCGGTCGTGTCGGATTGCCGTCCCATCGGACTATGAGAGTAAAGGAACAGAGAGTGCATCTGTGCCTGCGCACACACGCCTGAACTATAATATCTCCCGGCTCTCCCGCGCCGATGGCTTATCTCCGCTAAGATAAATTTCTAATGGAAAAACCCAATAGCACTTTTTGCTCGACAGTGCTACACTTTTTGAGCCAGTCAGTCAAATTTAAATTGGTAGGTACAGAGGCTGAATGGTGATGTAACTAACAGATGACGTTACGTAAAAACTGGTTAAAAAACACTTTATATCAGAACGTGTATCGCGCCATTTCGTGCGAATGTGTGGAACATCGACAAGGTACGGGTATAACCTGCAGCTTACGTCTGGACTCCCGATGGAAGAAGGGAGATAGTGGAGTGAGCTGGTGGAGCTCTCGGACACACTCACCAAAATCATCATCTGCCTAGCCTTTTCCCAACTATGTTGGGGTCGGCTTCCAGATGCAGCTGAATACCAGTATTTTACATGGAGCGACTGCCTATCTGACCTCCACAACCCAGTTAGTACCGGGTAATACGATATCCTTTGGTAAGACTGGTTGTCAGACTTTGTGGGTTAATGACTACCTAACGACTGTCAAAGATCTACAAATAACACCCGGGACCAACGGCTTAACGTGCTTTCCGAGGCACGGAAGAAACTCGGTATGTAATGGGTGGTCACCCCATCCACTACTACTAACCTAGGCAAGCACGGCTTAACCTTTTTTTTTTTCGGATGGGAAATCATCAAATCACTCCTCCCGCTCTGGGCGGAGCAGGAGGTAGTGTCAGACTTTTACTGACTAAAACCCATCCATGTTCCTTCATCGCCCTTTGAATTCCGGGGCCACGGTATCTCTTTCGAATAGTCCCGCAGCCCCGGGGTCCCGCAGACCCGGGAGCACGGCTTAACCAAAAGATCGACCCGAGCTGTTGTTATTATTTAGCCCCGCGCTCCTCATACACTCACCACACACACCGAAATACAGTCTGTAAAATACCGACAAGCATGCAACTTTGCAGCAGCGGGCTAGGCTATGATACTTCTAAGGTTAAAACCGGAATCGTGTGCCTGAAATGGCCTGGGCAATTTCCCAGTCCCACTGCTAGCACACAGGCCTCTTTGTGAAAGTAGTCGGCCGTAAACGGAGTCCATCACGCGGGCCCAGTGCAGATTTGGTGGGTGTCGCATGTGTTCGAATTTTTAGTTATGACCTGCCGGTTTCCTCTGTCTCCGTGTGTTTGGTTCCAGGTTCCAGGCCATGCAGTTACTATAAAGATGTTTTTCTTTACTGCTTTTAGAAGGTGATGAAATAAATTACCTACACAATACCTGCCGGAGTTTGAACCTAGGACCTACTGCTCGTACCTAAGTGGCGACAATAGGTATATAAAGATGGGTGATTAATTACCTATTAGGTATAATTACGTTATGTACCTGTCTCACTTCATTATAAATAAGTAGTTATTTCAAAGAAAAAGATCCTAGATTAGGTACAAAGATTGTGTTCATCAGTTGTCATCCACCAAGCACAATATATATAAAATCATGATGTGCAAGTAGAAGTACTTATCATGGTACAGCCGTGGTCTTTTCCGCCTGATCAGTTAACTTTTTTCGCTTAAATCAGGCCTTTAAGAAAGCGTCAATTTGGCGCGCAAAATAACAATACGTTTGGCGTGCGTCGTCAGTGCGCTCGGCCGATCGGTATTGTCTTTCATTCATTATTTCTACACAAAATCAACGGGGCGGGGCTAGAGAGCGTTTCTATGTTGCGAGTGCAAGCCAAAATTAGCTTAGTGGTGATCAGGCGGACTCCCGCTGCGGCGGACACTCGTCGACTATAGTACATGCGACCACATCTAAGCACTCGAAGCATTTATTTAAAACTAGCTTCTGCCCCCCCGGGCAAAAGCTAGTTTTAAATAAAAAGCGTGAAGTTCGATAATTGTGCCATGGGATCGTACTACCGGAATAAAAAGTATACTAAGTGTTAATCCAGGTTATAAATTATCTGTGTACAAAATTTCATCCAAATCCGTTCAGTAGTTCTTGCGTGAAACCGTAGCAAACATACACATATACAAACTTTCCCCTTTATAATAATAGTGTGATGGCTAACTTGCGCCGTAGGCCAATTGTTAGATATCAGTTGCGTAAAAATAATACAAATTTTTCTTAAAGCCCGAGTGCTGATTTCTTAATCTGTGGGTATCCGCCTCGTCACCTATTGTTAGAGAAAACTGGCAGCAATTAGGATTTAGGTTAGAAATTAGCTATTGGATTTTTCTGGTCTAGATTTGTGCCCGGTTGATGGCAATAGGCTCGCCCCCTATTACATGGGACTTAAACAAATCTGGCAAAATGTGGGTGTACTATTATGTAAACCTCTGCCTAACCCCGGAGATTACAGGCGTGATGTTACGATGATGATGATGATGATTATTATTATTGCTATGCGCGTTCAAAGATCAAGTAGATATAAAAAAATAAGTATATTTGCATACTATACGTAGCTGGACTATGATAAGATCTGATAATACGACCAAAGTCTGTTATTATGAAACATTAGACAATAAAGAGCGACGATAAGACGAAATTATATAGGTGAGTACACATACAGGGTGTACACGGACGCTTCACGAAGCCACGGTAATATTATAATACAGTAGTGTAAGTGCCTTTTCACACGTACCGGTTGCCGGGTAGCCGGCGCCGGCTTTTCCCGCGACTTTGACGATATTGTCAGCCCAACGAGCTTTAGGACGGCCCTGGTTTCTTTGGCCAAACAATCACACACACGTCGATTTTAAAATTAAAAATACCTGTTTCACATAAAATATTTTCATAATTTTAAGAATGTAAGTATTCATATGTATGGATGTTAATGATTGTGGTTGTTTAAAACAATTTAACTAAAATGCAATAGGATACTTAATTGTATTTTCGATTCAAAAAAACGACGTATTCACGTTACGTTTAGGTACACCGCGCGCTCGCGCTGGCTATGCTAGGGCCTCAGCCTCACTGACGCCCTAGCAGAGAGGCCAAAGCGCAATTAGCCCTAGAGGCCAAAGAATTAATGGGTTCTAATACTTCTATTGATAACAAACAGCGTTGTTGTAACCGTCGGAAATTATCACACTGGAATAAAGTACCGGGATGAAAATTAAATGTTTATGTATAGATTTCATCGAAATCTGTGAAAAATATCAGGTAGACAGTTACTTTTGTTTAATTTATAAATAAGCATAGGTACATACCTACTTATGTAATTGTGAGTATGAGAAAATAAAGCTTCTAAATTATGTTGCTACCTATAACATAATTTATATGCTTATTATTTACACTAATGTATTTTAAGTTGTAAATAAAATAATGTAACAAATGTATTCCTATTTGAAAATGAATCATCTCAGATTTACTACCTAAGTGACGGCATGTTTTGTTTTCGTGTTATATAGCGTGTTTGTTTTAAGCCGGTTTCTTTTTTATTTCTTTATCGAGTTCTCGCAAGATTAATCGATTAAAATCACCTACTAACCTGGCAGACGGCATTAGGGCGGGTCCTAAGACTATCCATACACAAATGTCCCAAATTATAGTTCTCATTGGTCAAGTCAAAAGGTGCTAACTTCATTTTTATCACTTTGTATCACACAGTCAGTTTCAAGAACACGTCTTTATTTCGCGGTAGTCGGATACCGTTTGCTGATCAACGAGTTTTTCTTGATACTTATATTAGTTCAATGGCTTAACATCCGGAGATAATATAATTGTTTAATAATTGCGGCTTTAATAACGAGATTATAATAATAGTTCACAGATACTGTTTCTGTCAAGGTCAAATACTTTATCGGGTCAATATTGTGGGCCATTGTTCTCAGACACATTTCAGCCCTTTTTCAATAACTTACTAGCCGGTTTCGGTAGGTTGCTATCTCTGTTTGTTTGACATTTTGCTTACTGACCGTTTCGAAACAAAAAGTAAAAAAAAAAGCTTTCTTTCATTATTCTATGAATTAAGTGACAGGTAGGTGACGCGGATAGGATATTCTTTGTTTATAGAAACACCGATAGCTCCGGAAGTACCTAGACATATTAACCAGCAGTTATACGTAATTAAGTTATAGAAAACTGCCGTAAGTCAATAGTACAATCTATTGGAATTTCGACCGTCGGGTTTAAAATGTAAGTGTTCAAGTCTCAGGTCGGGAAAGTGTTAAGTGCCCGAAGTCTGAATTGGTGCCCGGTTGATGGCAACAGGTTCGTCCCCTATTACAAGGGCTTAAACAGAACTGTCAAATTATGGGTGTACCAGGTGCATCTCAGCCTAACCTTTCGAGCATAACAGTCGTGATTTTATGTATGTAAGTTAAGTGTCACCTACTTTTTATGAAAACAGGCATAATTAACATAACAATATTTATTTTTATTTGCATAAAATGTTGTGAAATACAAAGACATTGAGTTGAGTCTAAAGTCCAACGAATGGACTTTAGACTCAATGTCTTCGTGGAAATAAACTTAGTATTATAATTAAAGACCAATGAATGGACTTTAGACCTCAGTCGACCTTTGAGATCGTTTTGGCGCGATACACGTTCTGATAAAAAGTGTTTTTTAACCAAATTTTACGTAACGTCATCTGTTAGTTTCATCACTATTCAGCCTCTGTACCATACCAATTCAAATTTGACTGACTGGCTCAAAAAATGCAGCACTGTCAAGCAAAAAGTGCTATTGGGTTTTTCCATTAGAAATTTGTCAGTAGTAGCCCGGAGTTTGGAAGTTGGCGGTATGATACCCCTGTGCCTCAGTGCGCACGTTAAGCCGTTGGTCCTGCGCCTGATCTCTCTCCGGTCGTGTCGGATTGCCGTCCCATCGGACTATGAGAGTAAAGGAACAGAGAGTGCATCTGTGCCTGCGCACACACGCCTGAACTATAATATCTCCCGGCTCTCCCGCGCCGATGGCTTATCTCCGCTAAGATAAATTTCTAATGGAAAAACCCAATAGCACTTTTTGCTCGACAGTGCTACACTTTTTGAGCCAGTCAGTCAAATTTAAATTGGTAGGTACAGAGGCTGAATGGTGATGTAACTAACAGATGACGTTACGTAAAAACTGGTTAAAAAACACTTTATATCAGAACGTGTATCGCGCCATTTCGTGCGAATGTGTGGAACATCGACAAGGTACGGGTATAACCTGCAGCTTACGTCTGGACTCCCGATGGAAGAAGGGAGATAGTGGAGTGAGCTGGTGGAGCTCTCGGACACACTCACCAAAATCATCATCTGCCTAGCCTTTTCCCAACTATGTTGGGGTCGGCTTCCAGATGCAGCTGAATACCAGTATTTTACATGGAGCGACTGCCTATCTGACCTCCACAACCCAGTTAGTACCGGGTAATACGATATCCTTTGGTAAGACTGGTTGTCAGACTTTGTGGGTTAATGACTACCTAACGACTGTCAAAGATCTACAAATAACACCCGGGACCAACGGCTTAACGTGCTTTCCGAGGCACGGAAGAAACTCGGTATGTAATGGGTGGTCACCCCATCCACTACTACTAACCTAGGCAAGCACGGCTTAACCTTTTTTTTTTTCGGATGGGAAATCATCAAATCACTCCTCCCGCTCTGGGCGGAGCAGGAGGTAGTGTCAGACTTTTACTGACTAAAACCCATCCATGTTCCTTCATCGCCCTTTGAATTCCGGGGCCACGGTATCTCTTTCGAATAGTCCCGCAGCCCCGGGGTCCCGCAGACCCGGGAGCACGGCTTAACCAAAAGATCGACCCGAGCTGTTGTTATTATTTAGCCCCGCGCTCCTCATACACTCACCACACACACCGAAATACAGTCTGTAAAATACCGACAAGCATGCAACTTTGCAGCAGCGGGCTAGGCTATGATACTTCTAAGGTTAAAACCGGAATCGTGTGCCTGAAATGGCCTGGGCAATTTCCCAGTCCCACTGCTAGCACACAGGCCTCTTTGTGAAAGTAGTCGGCCGTAAACGGAGTCCATCACGCGGGCCCAGTGCAGATTTGGTGGGTGTCGCATGTGTTCGAATTTTTAGTTATGACCTGCCGGTTTCCTCTGTCTCCGTGTGTTTGGTTCCAGGTTCCAGGCCATGCAGTTACTATAAAGATGTTTTTCTTTACTGCTTTTAGAAGGTGATGAAATAAATTACCTACACAATACCTGCCGGAGTTTGAACCTAGGACCTACTGCTCGTACCTAAGTGGCGACAATAGGTATATAAAGATGGGTGATTAATTACCTATTAGGTATAATTACGTTATGTACCTGTCTCACTTCATTATAAATAAGTAGTTATTTCAAAGAAAAAGATCCTAGATTAGGTACAAAGATTGTGTTCATCAGTTGTCATCCACCAAGCACAATATATATAAAATCATGATGTGCAAGTAGAAGTACTTATCATGGTACAGCCGTGGTCTTTTCCGCCTGATCAGTTAACTTTTTTCGCTTAAATCAGGCCTTTAAGAAAGCGTCAATTTGGCGCGCAAAATAACAATACGTTTGGCGTGCGTCGTCAGTGCGCTCGGCCGATCGGTATTGTCTTTCATTCATTATTTCTACACAAAATCAACGGGGCGGGGCTAGAGAGCGTTTCTATGTTGCGAGTGCAAGCCAAAATTAGCTTAGTGGTGATCAGGCGGACTCCCGCTGCGGCGGACACTCGTCGACTATAGTACATGCGACCACATCTAAGCACTCGAAGCATTTATTTAAAACTAGCTTCTGCCCCCCCGGGCAAAAGCTAGTTTTAAATAAAAAGCGTGAAGTTCGATAATTGTGCCATGGGATCGTACTACCGGAATAAAAAGTATACTAAGTGTTAATCCAGGTTATAAATTATCTGTGTACAAAATTTCATCCAAATCCGTTCAGTAGTTCTTGCGTGAAACCGTAGCAAACATACACATATACAAACTTTCCCCTTTATAATAATAGTGTGATGGCTAACTTGCGCCGTAGGCCAATTGTTAGATATCAGTTGCGTAAAAATAATACAAATTTTTCTTAAAGCCCGAGTGCTGATTTCTTAATCTGTGGGTATCCGCCTCGTCACCTATTGTTAGAGAAAACTGGCAGCAATTAGGATTTAGGTTAGAAATTAGCTATTGGATTTTTCTGGTCTAGATTTGTGCCCGGTTGATGGCAATAGGCTCGCCCCCTATTACATGGGACTTAAACAAATCTGGCAAAATGTGGGTGTACTATTATGTAAACCTCTGCCTAACCCCGGAGATTACAGGCGTGATGTTACGATGATGATGATGATGATTATTATTATTGCTATGCGCGTTCAAAGATCAAGTAGATATAAAAAAATAAGTATATTTGCATACTATACGTAGCTGGACTATGATAAGATCTGATAATACGACCAAAGTCTGTTATTATGAAACATTAGACAATAAAGAGCGACGATAAGACGAAATTATATAGGTGAGTACACATACAGGGTGTACACGGACGCTTCACGAAGCCACGGTAATATTATAATACAGTAGTGTAAGTGCCTTTTCACACGTACCGGTTGCCGGGTAGCCGGCGCCGGCTTTTCCCGCGACTTTGACGATATTGTCAGCCCAACGAGCTTTAGGACGGCCCTGGTTTCTTTGGCCAAACAATCACACACACGTCGATTTTAAAATTAAAAATACCTGTTTCACATAAAATATTTTCATAATTTTAAGAATGTAAGTATTCATATGTATGGATGTTAATGATTGTGGTTGTTTAAAACAATTTAACTAAAATGCAATAGGATACTTAATTGTATTTTCGATTCAAAAAAACGACGTATTCACGTTACGTTTAGGTACACCGCGCGCTCGCGCTGGCTATGCTAGGGCCTCAGCCTCACTGACGCCCTAGCAGAGAGGCCAAAGCGCAATTAGCCCTAGAGGCCAAAGAATTAATGGGTTCTAATACTTCTATTGATAACAAACAGCGTTGTTGTAACCGTCGGAAATTATCACACTGGAATAAAGTACCGGGATGAAAATTAAATGTTTATGTATAGATTTCATCGAAATCTGTGAAAAATATCAGGTAGACAGTTACTTTTGTTTAATTTATAAATAAGCATAGGTACATACCTACTTATGTAATTGTGAGTATGAGAAAATAAAGCTTCTAAATTATGTTGCTACCTATAACATAATTTATATGCTTATTATTTACACTAATGTATTTTAAGTTGTAAATAAAATAATGTAACAAATGTATTCCTATTTGAAAATGAATCATCTCAGATTTACTACCTAAGTGACGGCATGTTTTGTTTTCGTGTTATATAGCGTGTTTGTTTTAAGCCGGTTTCTTTTTTATTTCTTTATCGAGTTCTCGCAAGATTAATCGATTAAAATCACCTACTAACCTGGCAGACGGCATTAGGGCGGGTCCTAAGACTATCCATACACAAATGTCCCAAATTATAGTTCTCATTGGTCAAGTCAAAAGGTGCTAACTTCATTTTTATCACTTTGTATCACACAGTCAGTTTCAAGAACACGTCTTTATTTCGCGGTAGTCGGATACCGTTTGCTGATCAACGAGTTTTTCTTGATACTTATATTAGTTCAATGGCTTAACATCCGGAGATAATATAATTGTTTAATAATTGCGGCTTTAATAACGAGATTATAATAATAGTTCACAGATACTGTTTCTGTCAAGGTCAAATACTTTATCGGGTCAATATTGTGGGCCATTGTTCTCAGACACATTTCAGCCCTTTTTCAATAACTTACTAGCCGGTTTCGGTAGGTTGCTATCTCTGTTTGTTTGACATTTTGCTTACTGACCGTTTCGAAACAAAAAGTAAAAAAAAAAGCTTTCTTTCATTATTCTATGAATTAAGTGACAGGTAGGTGACGCGGATAGGATATTCTTTGTTTATAGAAACACCGATAGCTCCGGAAGTACCTAGACATATTAACCAGCAGTTATACGTAATTAAGTTATAGAAAACTGCCGTAAGTCAATAGTACAATCTATTGGAATTTCGACCGTCGGGTTTAAAATGTAAGTGTTCAAGTCTCAGGTCGGGAAAGTGTTAAGTGCCCGAAGTCTGAATTGGTGCCCGGTTGATGGCAACAGGTTCGTCCCCTATTACAAGGGCTTAAACAGAACTGTCAAATTATGGGTGTACCAGGTGCATCTCAGCCTAACCTTTCGAGCATAACAGTCGTGATTTTATGTATGTAAGTTAAGTGTCACCTACTTTTTATGAAAACAGGCATAATTAACATAACAATATTTATTTTTATTTGCATAAAATGTTGTGAAATACAAAGACATTGAGTTGAGTCTAAAGTCCAACGAATGGACTTTAGACTCAATGTCTTCGTGGAAATAAACTTAGTATTATAATTAAAGACCAATGAATGGACTTTAGACCTCAGTCGACCTTTGAGATCGTTTTGGCGCGATACACGTTCTGATAAAAAGTGTTTTTTAACCAAATTTTACGTAACGTCATCTGTTAGTTTCATCACTATTCAGCCTCTGTACCATACCAATTCAAATTTGACTGACTGGCTCAAAAAATGCAGCACTGTCAAGCAAAAAGTGCTATTGGGTTTTTCCATTAGAAATTTGTCAGTAGTAGCCCGGAGTTTGGAAGTTGGCGGTATGATACCCCTGTGCCTCAGTGCGCACGTTAAGCCGTTGGTCCTGCGCCTGATCTCTCTCCGGTCGTGTCGGATTGCCGTCCCATCGGACTATGAGAGTAAAGGAACAGAGAGTGCATCTGTGCCTGCGCACACACGCCTGAACTATAATATCTCCCGGCTCTCCCGCGCCGATGGCTTATCTCCGCTAAGATAAATTTCTAATGGAAAAACCCAATAGCACTTTTTGCTCGACAGTGCTACACTTTTTGAGCCAGTCAGTCAAATTTAAATTGGTAGGTACAGAGGCTGAATGGTGATGTAACTAACAGATGACGTTACGTAAAAACTGGTTAAAAAACACTTTATATCAGAACGTGTATCGCGCCATTTCGTGCGAATGTGTGGAACATCGACAAGGTACGGGTATAACCTGCAGCTTACGTCTGGACTCCCGATGGAAGAAGGGAGATAGTGGAGTGAGCTGGTGGAGCTCTCGGACACACTCACCAAAATCATCATCTGCCTAGCCTTTTCCCAACTATGTTGGGGTCGGCTTCCAGATGCAGCTGAATACCAGTATTTTACATGGAGCGACTGCCTATCTGACCTCCACAACCCAGTTAGTACCGGGTAATACGATATCCTTTGGTAAGACTGGTTGTCAGACTTTGTGGGTTAATGACTACCTAACGACTGTCAAAGATCTACAAATAACACCCGGGACCAACGGCTTAACGTGCTTTCCGAGGCACGGAAGAAACTCGGTATGTAATGGGTGGTCACCCCATCCACTACTACTAACCTAGGCAAGCACGGCTTAACCTTTTTTTTTTTCGGATGGGAAATCATCAAATCACTCCTCCCGCTCTGGGCGGAGCAGGAGGTAGTGTCAGACTTTTACTGACTAAAACCCATCCATGTTCCTTCATCGCCCTTTGAATTCCGGGGCCACGGTATCTCTTTCGAATAGTCCCGCAGCCCCGGGGTCCCGCAGACCCGGGAGCACGGCTTAACCAAAAGATCGACCCGAGCTGTTGTTATTATTTAGCCCCGCGCTCCTCATACACTCACCACACACACCGAAATACAGTCTGTAAAATACCGACAAGCATGCAACTTTGCAGCAGCGGGCTAGGCTATGATACTTCTAAGGTTAAAACCGGAATCGTGTGCCTGAAATGGCCTGGGCAATTTCCCAGTCCCACTGCTAGCACACAGGCCTCTTTGTGAAAGTAGTCGGCCGTAAACGGAGTCCATCACGCGGGCCCAGTGCAGATTTGGTGGGTGTCGCATGTGTTCGAATTTTTAGTTATGACCTGCCGGTTTCCTCTGTCTCCGTGTGTTTGGTTCCAGGTTCCAGGCCATGCAGTTACTATAAAGATGTTTTTCTTTACTGCTTTTAGAAGGTGATGAAATAAATTACCTACACAATACCTGCCGGAGTTTGAACCTAGGACCTACTGCTCGTACCTAAGTGGCGACAATAGGTATATAAAGATGGGTGATTAATTACCTATTAGGTATAATTACGTTATGTACCTGTCTCACTTCATTATAAATAAGTAGTTATTTCAAAGAAAAAGATCCTAGATTAGGTACAAAGATTGTGTTCATCAGTTGTCATCCACCAAGCACAATATATATAAAATCATGATGTGCAAGTAGAAGTACTTATCATGGTACAGCCGTGGTCTTTTCCGCCTGATCAGTTAACTTTTTTCGCTTAAATCAGGCCTTTAAGAAAGCGTCAATTTGGCGCGCAAAATAACAATACGTTTGGCGTGCGTCGTCAGTGCGCTCGGCCGATCGGTATTGTCTTTCATTCATTATTTCTACACAAAATCAACGGGGCGGGGCTAGAGAGCGTTTCTATGTTGCGAGTGCAAGCCAAAATTAGCTTAGTGGTGATCAGGCGGACTCCCGCTGCGGCGGACACTCGTCGACTATAGTACATGCGACCACATCTAAGCACTCGAAGCATTTATTTAAAACTAGCTTCTGCCCCCCCGGGCAAAAGCTAGTTTTAAATAAAAAGCGTGAAGTTCGATAATTGTGCCATGGGATCGTACTACCGGAATAAAAAGTATACTAAGTGTTAATCCAGGTTATAAATTATCTGTGTACAAAATTTCATCCAAATCCGTTCAGTAGTTCTTGCGTGAAACCGTAGCAAACATACACATATACAAACTTTCCCCTTTATAATAATAGTGTGATGGCTAACTTGCGCCGTAGGCCAATTGTTAGATATCAGTTGCGTAAAAATAATACAAATTTTTCTTAAAGCCCGAGTGCTGATTTCTTAATCTGTGGGTATCCGCCTCGTCACCTATTGTTAGAGAAAACTGGCAGCAATTAGGATTTAGGTTAGAAATTAGCTATTGGATTTTTCTGGTCTAGATTTGTGCCCGGTTGATGGCAATAGGCTCGCCCCCTATTACATGGGACTTAAACAAATCTGGCAAAATGTGGGTGTACTATTATGTAAACCTCTGCCTAACCCCGGAGATTACAGGCGTGATGTTACGATGATGATGATGATGATTATTATTATTGCTATGCGCGTTCAAAGATCAAGTAGATATAAAAAAATAAGTATATTTGCATACTATACGTAGCTGGACTATGATAAGATCTGATAATACGACCAAAGTCTGTTATTATGAAACATTAGACAATAAAGAGCGACGATAAGACGAAATTATATAGGTGAGTACACATACAGGGTGTACACGGACGCTTCACGAAGCCACGGTAATATTATAATACAGTAGTGTAAGTGCCTTTTCACACGTACCGGTTGCCGGGTAGCCGGCGCCGGCTACCCGGCAACCGGTACGTGTGAAAAGGCACTAACTCGGCCGGCCGCATGATAGAAATAAATGCCTACAGCCGCGCGGTACGTAAACATGCATTAGGGCTGCCCGTCTCCAGCATTTTAATTAAATTTGCCTACTTTCTGTTTCTATTTAGTTTTGTGATTGTAAATATCCTTTTTATTTAAATAAATGAAATACTTTGTATATTGAATAGGAAGTGTTCAATAAAAATGCGTGTTGTTTTTTGATTGGTAGAATTAATACCTCGTCTTTACTTTGAATTATGCAAACTAACAAAACATACATGCACCGAAGGAGTAGAATACGGAATCTCGACGCACAAAATATCGATAAATGCTTATACGATGCTACAAAACTGCGACGCACGTTACTGCGAAAGACCGTTTCTGCGAAGCCACTACACTGCGATGCACGTTACCGCGATAGATCTTCACTGCGATACTACTTGACTTCGATGCACGTTACCGCGATAGATCTTCACTGCGATACTACTTGACTTCGATGCACGTTACCGCGATAGATCTTCACTGCGATACTACTTGACTTCGATGCACGTTACCACGAATGATCATTTCTACGGAGCCGCGGGCCAAAGCTAGTAAGTACATAATAAACGCTTGAAAATTATAAATAAAATAAGGAATTTTTAGGGAAAAATTAGTTTTACTTCTGAACTTCTTTTTTTTACCTTTATTATTTGTATGCAAGGCCATCTAAATACGTTCAAATATCCATGCTATCTTATACAGGGTGTAAACCACCTCATCACGAAGCCGTCAACCAAGTTAGCTTTACGCAAAAATTATTGCTGGGAAACGATTTTTTTTGGGGTGAAAAATGACTGACGGCAAAAAAACGCAGTACTACAAAAAACTCCAAGAGCATATTAATAAGAAAGGTGATATGGATATGATAACATGTTTAGATGCCCTTGCATATATACGCTGCCTATAGAAATAAAACTAATTTTCCCCTTCGAATTCATTGATTTATAACATTTAAAACAGTGTTTAAATTTGATTCAAACTAATATCAAGTTAAGTTATCTGTCAAGTTGATTAATTAGATATACTTATTTAATGACAACCTGTAACCCTTTTTGATATTTGTAAATACGTTTATTTTTAACAGAGTTAGTGTGTAAATAATGTAAATATTATTAGTCTGTGGTTTAGTCGTATAAAATATCCTTTAATGATTGTTTATTATTATGTACCTACTGTATAAACCGTAATGAAATACACATTTTTGAATATGCGTTATGGTTTATAATTAATTAAGCCCATTCAAAACATATTTTCGTTCTGTTATGTGTTATTATAATAGCTAACTACTGATATGTTATGCTTTTGCCCGCGGCTCCGTAGAAATGATCATTCGTGGTAACGTGCATCGAAGTCAAGTAGTATCGCAGTGAAGATCTATCGCGGTAACGTGCATCGCAGTGTAGTGGCTTCGCAGAAACGGTCTTTCGCAGTAACGTGCGTCGCAGTTTTGTAGCATCGTATAAGCATTTATCGATATTTTGTGCGTCGAGATTCCGTATTCTACTCGCACCGAAGTTTTAACACAAGCGTAAGTAGGTAGGTACCTACCGTATCATGATTCATTCAGAACCGCATATAACTACCTATTTCACTCGTCTCAATAACTTTCCGTTACTCTATTCGCTATAATTATTTATTAATCCAAACACCTTTTTTTTCGTGAGATAAAAGGAAATACTTATCCATTAAAAAGACACACATTATGTACCTACCTACTAGTAAGTAAAATTATTTTATAGTCTTACCTTTCAGAGTTTCCAGGTAATTTAAAAAAACTTATGTCTGGATGCATTATTGACGAATTCCAACAAGACTTCGGCCGAACCGGAAATCCAACCCAGGACCTCTTGCTAAGCAGCTGCGCTTGAGACCACTAGTCCAACGAGGCTTTGGGAGGCGGAGGACGAGATCCCCAACCGGCTGACGATGTGGAGCCTGCAGAAAACCTTCCCCGCCTTCAACGGGCCTCGCAACTAATGGCCGACCCGGAGGGTATCCATGAGATAATCAGAATAATGATCATTTTTTAATAATAATAATAGATCATTTAATCCAGGCCAGAAAAGACCCATATCATAAATATACCTTACAGACTAACATACATATTTATAACACTTATAGTACTTACTGGATGATATCCGAAAGAATATCACGGATATCATCCCGTAAGTACCTACTTTAATTGTAGTGAAAACCGTGAAAGTCTATAACAGTGCAAACATATTTATAAACCACAAAAACCTAATTAAACTATTGAACACGAAGGGCGGCGTCATGTTGTGTGTAATGTGTGTTGTTGTGTTTATATGTGCCGTCGAAAGCCGAGTACTTGCCTCCCATTAGGTGGACCGATGAACTGGTGAACGTTGCGGGAATCCGCTGGATGCGAGTCGCACGGGACCGGTCAATGTGGTGACACTTGGGGGAGGCCTATGTCCAGCAGTGGACGTCTTTCGGCTGAAATTATGATGATTACCTATTTGTGAGTACTTACTTGAGTAGGCATAGAAGAAGGTGGTTTTCTTTTGTCTGACCACAATGGAAAAAAAAAAAACGAAATTAGCTAAAAACATTAAAAGGTGGAAGATAACTTGTGCGGAAGCAAAGTTACACAATAGAAATGTGTAAGGGCCACTGCGTAAGCTTCCTTTACCTAGTGAAAAAAGAGTCACTTAAATCACGGAGAAATCGGAGAATATACCTATGTGGGAGTGTTGTTCATAAGAATCGTGTATAATAAAGTAAACTACACTTCCACTAGATACGTATTTAATAGCTCAGACAAAACCGAGAACATCCAGAGAAAATACCCTCTGTCAGTATTGTGTCCACTTGACACCTCGCTCAGGAAAATAAGGATGGGCGTAGCATGAAGTGATGTGCCGCCACACCACCCCCCTTGGAGTTTGGAAAACCTGCAGAACTAAAGATAATTAGGAAATCTAATTACGCGTCCGGACCTTGTGGTTTGTACCGGACGTTGACCATCTGGGTTTTCTATTACCGACTTTGATGCATCTTCAAATGAGTCGGACAAAATAAAAGCAGGTTTGACACGATCTATTGTGACAGTCACTGGTCCTCTTTGTAATTCTACAGTGACGGTCTTATCTGTCCTCTCTAACACAGTATACGGGCCTGAATATGGCGGTTCTAAAGATCCTCGAAGTGCGCCTTTTCTAATAAAGACGTGTTTGCAAGTCTTGAGGTCCTTGTGCACAAATACAGAAGCTGGAGAGTGTCGAGCTGCTTCTTGTGGCTTCAAAAATGACATGTTGTGTCTCAGTTGCGAGACAAAATCTGGCGGTCTCAGCTGATTAGTGTTAGTTGACTGGAAGAACTCACCCGGTATTCTCAAGCGCTCACCATAAACCATTTCAGCGACGGAGCATTGCAGGTCTTCTTTCCAAGCTGTGCGCACGCCGAGCAGGACGACAGGTAAAACGTCTGTCCAGCGCTGCTCGCCGTGAGCCATGATGGCAGCCTTCAAAGTGCGGTGAAACCTCTCAACCATCCCATTCGCTGCAGGGTGGTAAGCAGTCGTGTGGCGCAGCTGGACTCCACAAAGATCTGTAAGAGCTTTGAAAAGGTAGGAGGTAAATTGACGACCTCTATCTGTTGTCAATGTCTCTGGACAACCGAAACGCGAAATCCATAACTCATAGAATGCCTTTGCTACTGTTTCAGCTGTAATGTCCTGCAGCGGCTGTACTTCTGGCCAACGTGTGTATCTGTCGACAGCTGTGAGACAGTATTTGTAGTCGCGAGATGATGGCATTGGTCCGATTAAATCTATATGCACGTGACTGAATCGTGATTGTGGCAGTTTGAAATTGCCTAGAGGAGATGAAACATGACGGTGTACTTTAGTCTTTTGGCAAGCTTCACAGGTTCGAACCCAAATGCGACAATCCTTTCGAGCTGAGGGCCAAATAAATCTATCAGTTACCATCTTTGTAGTTGACCTCGTTCCGGGATGGCTCATCGAGTGAATGGAGTTGAAAATCTGCCGACGCATCTCCTTTGTAGCAAAAGGTCGAGGCCTCGGCAGAGAGACGTCGCAGTATAAAGTGACGCTTGTACCTGGTATAGACATTTGTTCCAGCTTCAATGAGGTTGAGCGATTGGAGATAATAGTCTGTAGCTCGGTGTCATGTTCCTGAGAACGAGCTAGTTGTTCCAATGTAAGAGGTGACGCTACAGCTTCGATGCGTGTCAATGTATCGGCAGGGATGTTGTCTTTTCCCGAAATGTGTCTTATGTCCGTTGTAAATTGTGACACGAAATCGAGATGATTAAATTGTCTAGGTGAGCACTTCTGCTTGTTCTGCAGGAAAGCGTAGGTGATTGGCTTGTGATCCGTGTATATAACAAAGTGTCTACCTTCGATCATATAGCGGAAATGTTTAACTATTTCGTATATCGCCAGCAACTCTCGACGGTCATAGGCGCTATATAGCTGTTGGGTGTTGCTCAGCTTCTTTGAGTAAAAAGCAAGGGGTTGCCATTCCTCATCTACCGATTGCTGGAGTACCGCGCCCACGGCCGAGTTAGAAGCGTCGGTCACAAGGGCCAACGGTGCATTCATGACAGGATGTGCGAGTAGAGTGCATTTAATAATACTTGCTTTGCAGTTGTTGAAAGCTTCAAGAAGTAGTGGCGTCCAGGTAATTGGATGAGTACCCTTTACTTTGGGTCCTGACAGCATCTCGTGCAGCGGTGCTTGATCAGAGGCGGCGTTCGGAATGAAACGGCGATAAAAATTTAGCATTCCCAAAAATCTGCGTAAACCGTTGACGGTTTTTGGTGGTGGAAACTCCTTTATGGCTTTAACCTTGTCTGCCAGGGGTCGCGTGCCATGCTGGCTGATGTGAAAACCAAGGAAATCTAGTTCGCCTTTGCCGAATTCACACTTCCCTACATTGATGCGGAGGCCGTAGTCATGCAGACGCTTGAAAACCATTCCCAGGTGTTCCAGGTGTTCGGATTGACTTCTAGAACACACCAAAATGTCATCAATGTAAGAGAAACAGCAGAAATCCAGGCCTCTGAGCACCTCATCAAGAAACCGCTGGAAAGTTTGTGCGGCATTGCGCAAACCAAAAGACATGAACGGAAATTCCAGCAGGCCAAATGGAGTTGTGATTGCAGTCTTTGCTATGTCCTCTGGGGCCACTGGAATTTGATGATAGGCTTTTTCTAGGTCGATTTTTGAGTATGCTGTACAACCAGCTAGTCTATGAGCGTAATCTTCTATATGCTTCATAGGGTACCTGTCAGGTATAGTGCGGGCATTTAAGGCACGGTAGTCCCCACAAAGCCTCCAGCCGTTCTTCTTCGGAGCCAGATGTAGTGCAGACGCCCATGGTGAGTCAGACGGTCTCGCAGTGCCTTCTCGAATCATGTTATTAATCTGTTCTTTGGCAATCTTGAGACGATCAAGAGCTAAACGACGCGGTCTGCAAAATACAGCAGGTCCAGGTGTAGTATTTATGTAGTGTACGGTTGAGTGCTTAACTTCACGAAATACTCCAAAAGGTTTGGTCAAATTAGGGTACCGGGAAAGTAACTTGTGAAATTCTGTAGAACCCGATATCGCTTTGATACTGGTTTGGTTACAAACCCTGAGGGTTCCAGGTGCAGTTAAAGTCGTCATACTATCAATCAGACGCCTGTGTTTACAGTCAACCAATAGTCCGTAATGCGCGATGAAATCAGCTCCGATGATTGGCTTATCCACAGTCGCTACTACAAAATTCCACACAAAGTCTCGTCTCAAACCCAGGTCCAGGTGCAAAGTCATAGTACCGTAGGTGCTGATGATGCTACCGTTAGCAGCAGTAAGACTGTAGTCCGCAGGTTGCCTGGATTGGCGCAGGAATCGACGTGGGAGCACACAAAGATCCGAACCAGTATCAATCAAAAACTGTACCTTTGTTTTCCGGTCCGTGATGAAAAGGCGACTGGTAGCACTTTGACAGCCGTTTGTCGCCTCTACGAACTGTCGCTCTAGTTTACCGACTTGTATGAACAAGGAGATGTGCATTTCGTAGCTTTATCTCCGAACCTCTTGTGGTACCAGCATACGCCACGTGTATTGCTGCGGCTACGGTTCCTCGATGGGTATCTGCCTCTAGAGGGAGAGAGATCACGCGAACGTGTTTAGTTGCGATATTTGTTGGCTTAATTCTGAATGTATACATGACGTAATCATTTCATCGATACGTTTCAATAAACCGTCGAAATTACTGGAGGCGCTGGCGGCGTTCGTGCTTGTACTCGCTACCTGGTGGTGTAACGGCGCCGCAACCTCACAAATTTTATCCGCTAAATCCGCGACGACTTCCAGGCTACCAGAGGTTTGCGTCACAATAATTGCTTGAACATGGGTAGGTAGGCGACTCGACCACAAACTTCGCAAAAACTCGTCGGTTACCTCGTTTGCGGCAAGCGTTTTTAAATGGCGCAAAAATTGCGACGGTTTTCTATCGCCTAATTCTTCGTGCGAAAGTAACTGAGTAATTTGGTGTTGACGAGAAATAGATAACCGTTTCGTTAGCTCTTGTTTTAACTTCCCGTACCTGTTGGTCGGCGGAGGGTTTCGCACGATGTATTTTACTTCGCGAACGTACTTTTGTTCAAGCTGAGAGATAACATGGTAAAATTTCGTACTGTCATCTTTGATGCCGGAAATTTGAAATTGCGCCTCTGCTTGCGCGAACCACACCTCCGGGTCTTCTGGCCAGAATGGCGGCAGACGCACGGCGACTCTGTTCACTGCGGCCTCCGTTGTTGCAACTACAAAATCTCCGTCGGCTTCGTCCAATCTAGGTGCGTGCTTGTCCGTCATGACGGATCACGTCGGGGTCACCAATTGTGGGAGTGTTGTTCATAAGAATCGTGTATAATAAAGTAAACTACACTTCCACTAGATACGTATTTAATAGCTCAGACAAAACCGAGAACATCCAGAAAATACCCTTTGTCAGTATTGTGTCCACTTGACACCTCGCTCAGGAAAATAAGGATGGGCGTAGCATGAAGTGATGTGCCGCCACACCTACATGAAAAAAAAAACGTTGCTGGTGGAATACATAGACTCTTTCTGTTTTAGAAGTCGGTTTAAAAGTAGTGAGTTTATGTGAGTATGAAATGATTGATAAGATAACATTAAGTCTATAGTAATTAAATTACCATTACAAGCAATGACTAGGTGAAAATGTATAAGACTAAACTGTCATATAAATTGTCAGGTACCTATGTAATCATAATATTTTTATTACAATGTTGCAAAGTCCAAAGTTCGGTCTGGTTATTGTTCTCATTAAGTACTGAAGTATCACAACACAAAACACGGACTTTGGACATAATAAAGCGACTATATACTGCTCTTTGCTCCCCACACAGGCGCGTTTCAGCGTTTCTGCGATATGAGTTTTTAGTATAATAACCTTTTGAACGCCAAAGCATAAACGCAAGCGCGCGCCCTCCACGCCAATCCACAAATTCACCTTCCATTTGTCACGCACGCTTGTCACGTATATGTGACAATGGCGTTCAAAAGTTTAAGTATTCGGACGGCTACGATGTTACACACTGCCGCGATAATAACGCCGCAAATCCTCTATAGAAGTAGGACGCTTGAGTTTCTGCGTCCTGCGCTGCGATATGAGTTCTTAGTCGTAGAACATTTGGTATTGGGACGCATGCGATCCCACACACTGCGCGATAATAACGCCGGGACGCTTACGTTTCTGCGTCCTGCGACATGAGTAGAATATCGCGCGATGACATTAACGCCGCAATAGAAGTTGCGTTACTGCGTCCTGCGATATTCCGATATTAGTAGAATATCGCGCGATAATAACGCGCATGTGAGAGCCTTTACTATCTAGGACAATAGGCCACGTTCTAACCAAAACGAACGCCTCGTCGCCATTTGATCGGCGAATCTGAACGCGTAGTCACGCCAACTAAGGGCACCTTCCGTAGTTCCAAACATAGTTATGAGTGACACTATGATCGAAAAGCGTATTCTCGCGACTGATTGCTCTGATTAGAACGCCGGGTAAAGCGTTTTTAGGGTTTTGTTGCCAAATTGCAAAAAACGGAACCCTTAATACCTACATTCGTCCTGTCTGTCCGTCTGTATGTCAAAGCCATTTTATTACGAAATAGTTGAAATTTAGAGAGCAGGGGGTCTAAAATGGCCGCTTTAGCAGAATCTTAATATGAATCACGTTAAAAAAATAATATTCTTAACGTGATTCATATGATTCTGATAAAGCGGCCATTATAGGCCCGCAGGTGTCTTCTATGAACCGCTACACAAGTGATGAAAAATTATGGAATAGTACATTATGATATAAGTGCGGTAAGTTGAAAATTACAGCCGAGGCGATATTGCTTGCCCGAGCCGTAGGCGAGGGCGATAAAAAGCAGAGGCTGTAATTATCAAAGCGCACGTATGTCATACAACGTTTTATAACATATTTGCGAGGAAATAAATAAAACAAATAAAAACAATACAGCGAAAAGAAAAAGCGCGCGGAATAATTTTTACTTGTTTACAAATTAGCGAGGCGCGCGCATCAGCACTTTTTTTTAAGGCAAAGACACAAAAAACAGCCAGTATTACTAAGTAATTAAGTAAATTAATATTTTTGTGTTTTTTTTTACAAATAAATGGTTGCAATTTATTGTCAAAATTAATTCAATTAAAGAATTAAATGTTTATTTATTATATTTCATCTCCCAAAGTTAATTTTATTCATAAAATGTTGATCACTTTTCTGACATAAAAACTCTTTGCTAAGATTTAAAAAAGTATAAACCGTGCATTTTACTTTACAGCACAAGTGCGTAATGAGATACATTACGATATTGAAATTGGTGAAATAAGAGACCCTTTACGAGCAAATGTGTTATAAAAAAATAGGGGTGGCCCTCCATATGATACATTTAGATAAGAGATAAAACAAAATGAAACTAAGTACTAATATACAAGTGTGGGTCGCACTTGGCCGCTTTTTATGACACTAGCTACTTCTCTTTAACGGCATTTTCATTTACCGGGATAAAAGTATCCTGTGTGTTAACCCAGGTTATACATTTCAACAAAATCCGTCTGCCGATGCCTGCCGGGGCTGCGGGACTATTCGAAAGAGATACCGTGGCCCCGGAACACAAAGGGCGATGAAGGAATATGGATGGGTTTTAGTCAGTAAAAGTCTGACACTCCCTCCTGCTTCGCCCAGAGCGGGACGAGTCATTTGATGATTTCGCATCCAAAAAAAAAAAAGGTGTCTTCTATGAACCGCTACACAAAAGCGATCAAAAATTATGAAAAAAAAATAGGGGTGGCCTTCCATACATGTAAATGAGAGATGAAACAAAATGAAACTACTAATATACAAGTGTCGGTCACACTTGGCCGGTTTTTAAAACACTAGCTACTTCTCTTTAACGGCATTTTCATTTACCGGGATAAAAGTATCCTGGTTATAAACTATGTGCCGAATTTCAACAAAATCCGTCTTCTGTTATTGATCAAACATACAAACTCTGTGAGTACCGCTTCTATTATATATTTTGTTGTGTACTGACTCGACCAGCTTTTTTTATAAAGATACGGTTCGTGTTTTATTTGAACGACCTTTTAAATTGACTACCAATTAATTTGGAGATTACATAATTATTATGATATTTTTCCGATGTTTTTGTGTCAATAAACTTTTAAAGGTAGGTACTGTAGACAGAATTACATTTGACCGCTACTGCTAACAAATGGCAACGAATCCATACTTCGGAGGTTTAGTTAAATAAAATAAAAATACAAGTCGAGTTACTAAACTATTTTATTTGAACATAAAACATAAATTGGGAGAGATCCCAACTAAACTAAATACATTCTAGAGTTAACATAAAAGGCACTGTTTACCCGAGTTAGTTAAAGCTGCTCAATCAACTACACAATTACTATAACCTAAATATTTTTTATAGAGAATATTTTGTGCTACCGAGTTAACTGACGGTTTGCCAGTTTTCACTCTTACGTACTAAGTTATAAGGTTGAAAGTAGTCGATCAGTAGTGAACTCGGTACTGCATCATCAAATGTTTATTGTATCGTTATGTTGCATCCACACCACAGTTACTTTTGAACGTTTCCAAGGGTTACTGAGCAACATTCGATAGCAAAAAGTTAATTATTGTTAGTATATGTTGCAGTGTTAGTATAATTATGTTATGTTATGTAGCCTATGTATGTATGTTTTAAATATCATGAAATGAATGTACCTACCAGTGTATGAAAAAAAAAAAAAAAAATGATGAATGGAAAAAAGTATGTTTGAATAAATATTAAAAATGAAATTTAAATGAAATGTACTAATGTTACTTATAATTTAAAAACTTTATGAGATGAAATTTAATGTTAAATGTATATTGTGTGAAATGTAATGTTTAATAAAATGCTACAGGTACCTATTGTTAAATATTAGGTTGTGTCAAATGTAGTGTCTAATGAAATGAACAAACGCTCTTGTTGCTGAAAGTTACTCTTTGTTATATTTTGTTAATTTATGTTATTGGCGGTATGGCCGCGTTAATTAGGTAACATTCAACAAATAGTAACAAGTAGCCACAGATAGTTACACAATGTTACCGTGTTGCACAGTGTTGCTCCACAAAAGTTAACTGCGGTGTGGATGCAGCTTTAGAATCGCCCCTACCGCGTCCAAAAACCGATCACATTTCTGTTTCATTAAACAATACAAGTTGTAAACGGACCTTTAACGAAGCCGTCAAGCAAGCATTCTGTACATCAAACTAAATAACTTTACGCAAGAAGTATTGCTGGGAAACGACTTTGCTTTTTGGGATAAAAAATCACTCGTTTTATTTTTATTTCTTATTTGTAAAACTATTTTGTACGCCGAATATGGCAGAACATGTTGAACCAGCAATCAACTCATATTCCATCCATATGTGCATATCCATGTATCATGTCACACATGTTTATACAAATAAATGCATCTTTATCTCGTGTACGGTATTACTCAACGTAACGTACTCAAGACACTGTGCTGATGTATGTGTTACAGTCAAAACTGTTAATCGGTCAAAACCACTTTTGACTGGTGTCAGTTAAAATGCGTTTTCTGCATTAAAAATATGTTGTTTTATAACGCCTCATTTGTAATTACCTAGTCCTAGAATTACATGATGTTTTTCAAAGGGTCACAAAAAAAAACCTAACAATCTAATAAGTTTCTAAGTAAATGTTATTTATTGTTAAAATAGTTTTCACCGGTCAAAAGTAGTTTTGACTGATTAACAGTTTTGACTGTGACACATGCATTGAATAATACAGGGGTCACGGACGTATTTAAAATAAAGTTATAACATTAAAAACTTGTGAAAAAGTTGAGCTCGTCCAATATACCATGATCTGTCGAATGACCGATTTGGCCTGTCTACTTCGTGGACAGATCATGGGATAACTAGGTTTTCAGGTATGGTCAAAAAAGATCCCCCTGCAATGACGGTGAGAACAAGTTGCCTTTCGGCTTCGTTAAGAGTCTTTTTACAGTTTTTATTATCACTCATACAGAAAATAGTCCAATCTTTTTAGATTAAACCTTTTTTCGGGCGATCAAAGTACGGCGAGGGCAATTGCAACGTTTAATTTTAACTAAATTCGTATAATTTTAACATGCTAATGTAACATGCTCTAATTCTACGTCAATTTTCAAAGTATTATAAGTACTATCAACAAGTTACATAATTTAAAACATCTAAATCCCTACTGCAAATATTAATATATTGTTCCTAATTAAATTTAAACATGTTATAATTAATTTATAATTTGTAATCACCTTTTAAACCCCTTAATTTTGATACCCTACTCGATAGGTTTGATTTTTTAAATTTTATTAACGGTAAGTATTGCTATTTCGCGCCAAAAATCCACCATTTTTTTTTTCAAACACCATTCTAAGGGCACTTGGATTTTTAAGACAAATATAACGATACCTTAATTGTCGAAATCCATCTAGCCATTTGGAAGATACAGGGTTATATAGAAATTTACAAACATACAAGATACGTGCGAAAAACGTAACCCTTCCTTGGCAGTCGGGTAAATAAAAATAAATACAACTTCCAAAATCATTATAAAATAACAATTTATTATGAACATTTTGGCCGTTACGATGCTCCCTTACCGTGGGCATTCGATATGCGTTCCTAGTATAACAATCCAAGATTCGATTTCGTACAGAAACAAGTGAAGCTGAAATATTACATTACAGGTGAATGCTCCCGGTTAGGAAGCGCCTTAACAGTCAAAGAACATAAAAAATCAAACGTGAAACTACTAGCACACAAGGCGACACATCAAGCTATACATTTCCAGTATAACATAGCCTTGCTTTGTATATAGTTGCTGCCCGTTAAGATCGCAATTGCGGTCATTGCTCTTTCCGTAATATCTCTTCGTACGAACCAAAACAAATGAACCATGTATCGTTTTTCATTAGAAAAATTGTTGAAGATCACGATAGATGACGATTCAAGACTTGAACAGGTTTATTTTTGGATTTCAAGAACTTTAATAAATGTAGGTGGGTCAATGACCGCTATTGCGACCTTAACCGGTAGCAACTATAGATTTCCCGTACAATGAGAGATCTGCGTAAACTGGTTTTGTATAGCTTGATTGGTCGTTGTACGTAAATTGTTTTCTGAGAGATATGTTGGTGTAATAACACACATTAAAAATACATAATACATCACGAAATAGACGAGTTACAAACATAAATCAATACATATTATGAATAACCATCCTTTTGCGCTTCGCCGCAGTCGGGTAAAAACAAACAATAACGGACTGTTTTAGACTTTCACGGTTTTTCACTACACTTAAAAGTACTTACGGGATGATATCCGTGATTTTCCTTAGTACGTACAACATGCGTCTCCATTATCACGAAAAAAATAGTGATACTGTGAGTGCGTTTTGTCGTGAGTTACGATCGAGTTCCAGTTGTGCGCGTAATAAAAGACTAAGAAAGAAGGCAGACAGATTTGTCTGCTCATAATAAATAATATTCGTCCCACCCGCATACTTCTTCAGTATTCCCGCGATCATGATGCTTGCAACAGCGTCGAAATATCGGGAGCTCATAGTAACTAAGGTAACTCACGGATATCATCCCGTAAGTACTTTAAGTGTAATTAATAACGGATTCGATCCGGTTTTCATCATCCATCAACTTTGTTTTTGCAAATATGTGTGTTGGCGACACTTGGGGGAGGCCTATGTCCAGCAGTGGACGTCTTTTGGCTGAAATGATGATGATGATTATAAGATAAGTATGTTATCAGTGCTGCCGTCTATATGTTCTCCGCCAACAGCTTTGGCTAATAAATCTATACATAATACATCTACACTAATCTACACTAATATTATAAAGAGGAAAGATTTTTATTTTTGTGTGTATGTTTATAATGAATAAACTCAAAAACTACTGCGCCGATTTCAATAAAATCTTTCACCATTATAAAGCCACGTCTTTACTGAGTAACATAGGCTATATTATATCCCCGTACTCCCGCGGGTACGGGAACTACGCGGGTGAAACCGCGTGACGTCCGCTAGTATATAATAAAGAGGTAAAATTTGTTTGTTCGTTTGTATGTAGGGAGTAATCTTCGGAACTGCTGATCCGATTACGAAAATTCTTTCACTAATGGAAAGTTTCATTATCCCCGAGTGTCATAGTTTACATTTAAAACGTTCCCGTGGGTTAATTTAGGTACATATCGGGAGCGAAGCCGCGAGCAAATGTTAGTAATAAATAAAGCGCGCAGAAAAGAAGATTTATTAAAGTAAACAAAACCTTTGGTTAAAAATAAAGATAAAATATTTTAAAATCCTCAAGACGTTTCTTGTTATTAAAAATTCGTAAAGATATATTTAGGTAAAACCAGACAGGCTTCAATAACATTTGTGCAGCACTAAAAATATAATAAAAATATAATAATTTATAATACAATTTTATTTCATATAATTATGGTTGACAGAGATATAAATACCATTACTCATCTGCATGTATAACATCACTTTATATACTGATATCCTGCTGGACGACTAGAACTTCTTTCTGTAGGTTGCCGGTGCCGATCTTGCAATTATTATTTACTAATAAACCTTCCACTCTAAAACAAGAAATTAACGATTGAGTATAAGAGGCGAAGTAAGACACATCACACGTCTGCCTAACCAACTCAGCCCATCGTAGTCCACAGCTACTACACAGGCAGGTATTGCCTTTAAGGTAGATGCTCCAGGGTAGCCTGCGAAATTCAAATTTTCTTACGTTTTACGCGCATAAAGGTGCAGGAATGACTTTGACCTTGAAAAAGTAATTCCTGCACCTTTATGAGCTTGGAGGGTTGTATTGATGATTTTGATGATTATAATTCTATAACTACATTCGTGTTACAGCCGCGAATCATATTTTAATCAATAAACAACCTGACACTGACCTGCAAATTGCAAAAAACGTAAGAAAATTTGAATTTCGCGGGCTACCCTGGAGCATCCACGTTAAAGGTGAACGCACACTGATCAGAGCCGAAGGAAGCGAAAAAGCCGAAAGAATCGAATTTAAGAATTACTTGTATGAAATCCTATAAAACCTCGCACACTTATTCGCGTCGAATCGGACGAATAGATAACGTTATACGGATGAGAAAATGTTTCTTTCGGCGCGGTCGGTTCTTTCGGCGCGGATAGTTGACACACCAATCAATTAACATACTTTTTAAAAGCTGTCAAAACGCGGTTCTCTCATAGATTTTGTATGGCAATAGCACGCTGTGACGTCACTGTTTGGTCAACTCAATGACTCAACTATTTATTGATTTCAAAGCAACTTTAAATCTAATTTGGCAATTAAATGAAAATAAATCGGGGTTTCAGGCCCAAAATAACGTTTTTTTTTAGAGATTGGTGTCTTGGAATTGTTGTTATATGGTGTCATCTACCTTATTCGACGCAGACAAAGCGTCTCCTCGCGCGCGCTTGAAGATGCGCGTGTGATAATTTTATAATACGCACATGAATCCAAAAAATCAGAAGTGCGTGTCTTGGGTTCAAATTCGGTCAAACTTGTCAGTCCGACGGACGCACTAGTTGACTATCACTGCTATAGTTTAAAGATTAACTTGAATTTCCGATATTAGGTGTATTATTGTATTCTTATCTATGCTTCTAGACTATATAATATTATAATCTATACTTCTACACTAAAATTATAAAGAGGAAAGATTTGAATTTTGTGTGTATGTTTCTAATGAATAAACTCAAAAACTACTGCGCCGATTTCAAAAATTCTTTCACCATTAGAAAGCCACGTCTTTACTGAGTAACTAACATAGGCTATATTTTATCCCCGTACTCCCACGGGTACTCCAACGGGAACTACACGGGTGAAACCGCGTGACGTCCGCTAGTATTATTATAAAGAGGAGAGATTTGATTTTTGTTTGTGTGTTTGTTACGATTTAACTCAACAGCTACTCAACCGATAATAAAAATTCTTTCACCATTAGAAAGCTACATTTTTCAGAGTCACATAGGCAATAAATTATATTGATGTCATGCAAATTAGCTGAGCAATTACAATTTTCGTGGACGAAGTCTCAGGCGAAGTGCTGGTTGAGAAATAAATGTCTTAAGGTGACTACAGGAGCTAAATTATTAAATTAGCAACTCTATTTATGGTGGTACAAACTTCGTTTGAAATACTGTTAGAATAAAGTTCTAATCAGCTTGCACTACAAAGTGGTTGTTACGTCAGTCACTGCGGGCCGAAAAGTGCGAAATGAGTGGTTTTTGCGATGATTGGACTAAAAAAATAAAACTCTATCATGCTAATATGTTGCTTGTAGAATTATTTGCCAAAAAATTAGCATGATCGCATGTATTTTAGTATGGTTTTTACTCATTAAAAGAATTTTTTTGAGATAAGTTTGTGATTTTTTTTTCCTAGAATAGAATAGAATAAGAATAATTTATTTAAAAAGTATTACAAAAGTGTACATTTAAGTGCAGTAGTGTTATTTCTAAAAATATGGCATAATTAGTGCATAAAAGTAAACTATAACTAGAATTTATTTAACAGTTGCAAGAAGCGATAATGTGGAATTCAAATGTTTTGGTAGCGACCTGCCCGATTTAGGTTTATTTAAACCTGTGTTTCAAATTAGTTGTATTGTATATGTATTCAAAACACTATCATCTAGCATATATCCAGAAGAATATCATATATTTTTCTGGTTTTGTTTATTGCAGTGAATCATATGCTTTTTTGCATTATAAAACTCGCGTTTAGCTCCTGTAGTCGCCTTAAACAGTAAATGTTAATAAAGATGAAAATCCTTACCCGTTGACACCCGTATGTTTGCCAGCGCCCGTCTCCAGCGACATGTCGATCTCACAGCGTATACACTGCTCGCTGCATTGATCTATAGTCGTCTTGTTCAGTTCAACTTGCGATCCGGAGTACATCTGTATGCCGACGCCACAATTCCGGATTTTACAGTTTCTTAGCTCCACCTGGAAGTTTTTAATAACGTTGGTAAAGTTCAGACCATAAATGGGTAACGTCTCGCTATGTATCGACGTTGCAAAAGGAATATGTAAGGGATCGTCCTTTAATCACGTAAGCCATTTTTTGGCAATTGTTTTTGGCAATTTGTATTGCCTATTTAATTCATTATTGTTGTACTTTTCATTTTTATAATTGTTAATTTTTATTTAGTCTCTGACATTATAGTTTTGGAATTTTAGTTTTGATTTTTATTATTTATTTAATTATTTTTGTATAGTATGCTGATTGATTTTTTTTTTTTAAATTGTTAATTTTTATTTCAAATGTGTGCATAAATTATGATCTTAAATGGATTGAAATAAATTATTTTGGATTTTAATTTGAATTAAAGAAGAATTAATTTACCTGTGCACCTTTGTGAACGACGATACCAGAATAAAAGTTGTCAAACGTGCAGTCTTCTAGAAGTATCTTCGCTCCTGACATCGCGACAATACCTTGTGCGAAATCGCTCTGAAACAAAAATGTAGAAACAAACTTTACTTTTTTGTGAACTCAGTCGGAACATAAGTACAGTACCCGGCAATAAATATTGCACATCGACCTTTGGAAAGAGACAATCGGCTAATTTCGGCTTCGTAGAGCGTTATCTCTGTCGCACACTACCTATGTGACGTTTGTCAGTCGTTGTTCAAGTGCGATAAAGTGCGGTCGCGTCCAGTTCAAAATATATATTAAGAGTTGTTAACACCCCCAAATTTAAATAATTTAAAATTGCACAATGGCATCTTTAGGAAAAAGAGGGAAACCTTTACGAGGTCAGTCACGCGAAATTATCTACAATGTTTATAAATATTTTGTAACCGAAACTGACAGATTTAAAAAAAATGAAGATGAAAATGTAAGTTGTTATTTTAAGAAGGTTCAAGAGCGAGTTGCAAATGCCACTGGAATTTCAAGAAGAACTTTGAACAATATATTAAACGAAGTCAGTACTGAAACACATTCTACTGAAATAAAGTTCAGCACTCCAAAAAAAGGGAGACCAAAAAAGCAATTTCGTTTGCATACGGACGATTTTGATTATGATGTTGTTCGAAGAATGGTGTATGATTTTCACTTACGATTTAATGAACTGCCAACAATAAAATCATTAAAAGCTAAATTATCTGAAGCTATTAATTACAATGGGTCTGAAAAGACGTTGAGAAAAATACTTCACGAGATGGGATTTCGGTTCACTAAAATGGAAGATAATCGAAAACTTCTAATGGAAAAGCACGATGTAAGTCTCAAACGGATGGAATACCTCGATAAAATACGCAAATTTCGCGAATCAGGAAAACATATCGTCTACATGGATGAGTCTTACATACATACATCCCACACTAAAGGGAAATCTTGGAGTGATGACAAGAAAAAAGGAGTAAAAAAGCCAATTTCAAAAGGTCAACGTTTGATAATAGTTCATGCGGGTAATGAAAAAGGCTTTGTACCCGGTGCCTTTTTAACGTATAAATCCACGGACACTACAGGTGACTATCACAATGAAATGAATAACGATAACTACGAAAAATGGCTGGTTAATCAATTAATACCAAATATACCCAGTGATTCTGTTCTAGTTATCGATAACGCACCCTATCACGACAAATATGTTGAAAGACCCCCCAACTCAAACACCATTAAACAGGAAATGATCCACTGGTTAAACAGACACGAAATTCCAGTAGATCCAAAATTAACAAAAACCCAGATTTACGCTATTATATGTCAGCACAAGGAGAGGCATACAGAGTTTTCCGTGGACAAAGTACTTGCCGAACATGGGCACACTGTGTTGCGATTGCCACCATATCATCCGAATTTTAATCCAATAGAAAATATATGGTCTCAACTGAAAGGCTATGTAGCCTCTAGAAATGTGGGTATGAATTTAACTACAGTAAAAACATTATTGACTGAAAAAGTAAACATGATCGGGGCTGAAGATTGGAAAAAGGTTTGCGTTTGTTTTTGGTTTTATCATGCAATCAAATGTGAGAATGAATATAGAAGCATTCAACACGGTTTAGACAATTACACTGATAGACTAGTGATAAATACGGCTGACAGTGACAGTGATATTGATCTCTTTGAGAGCACAGATAGTGAAATGGAAGTAATTGAGAATTAGAATTATTATCTCATTATGTCTCATTTTAACAATATGATTAATGTTGTTTATTATGTACACTACAGCTGTAATTTTCCAAAATAATTAAATACGAAAACATAATGGGAACATGTTTTTTTTATTTTATTTTACCCCAACCTAAAGCCATCACTATAGAAAAATTGGTGTATTTTATACAAATAATAATTGTCAAAAGAAGCAAATCATAATTGTTTTAACAGCTCCTAATAGATACCGGACTGTTTGTATTTCGTGCGAGAGAGATAGCGCTCTACGAAGCCGAAATTAGCCGATTGTCTCTTTCCAAAGGTCGATGTGCAATATTTATTGCCGGGTACTGTAAGTCCAAAAATTAAAACCCAACTATGTACTGAAAAATGACGCTCTAAAAAGTATCAAACAAGTAAATATTCAGAGGATAGTTCAGAGTATAGCCGTGGACATGTCGCAGGTTTTTCATAAAATTAGGTTTTTCATCTAAAACCTAGGTTTTTGATCAAAAACCGGAAGATGACACATTTTAAACTCAATTTCATCATAAACCTAATTTTATGAAAAACCTGCGACAGACATATTACGTTCAGTTTAATGTGACGTCACATTGCTTATAACCAGCGGACGATCGAAACGCTCCCAACAAATGCCTCATTTGTCAAATTATGATAAGTAGTTAAGAAGTTATCAGGAAACAGATAGACATACATACATTACATACCGGTTAAAATCATAACTCTCCTTTTTCCTTTGCCGTAGTTGGGTAATTAAGGATTTAGGGCATGAATTTAAAAAAAAAACCTACGTTGTGTAAATTATTTCATCACCAACCCTCAAACGGCGAAAGAAAAGATCGTGCGAAAAAGAAAGAGCAGGCGCTATAACCAAAAATGTCAAAGATATGTGACATCCACCAAATCGCACTGAGTTCGTGTATGTCATCTCATGAATCACCTCCTTTCTATAGTTGCTGCCAGTTAAGATTGCAAAAGCGGTCATTGACCCACCTACATTTATTAAAGTCCTTAACTTTGAAATCCAAAAATAAGGCTGTTCAAGTCTTGAATCGTCATCTATCGTGATCTTCAACATTTTGTCTAATGAAAAACGATACATGGTTCATTTTTGGTTCGTACGAAGAGATATTAAGGAAAGGGCAATGACCGCTATTGCGATCTTAACTGGCACCAACTATAGCCATATTATCATCCTTCACACATTCTCTAGCCATCCAAGACCCGTCAAGAATTTTCTCACGAACATTCCTCATTACATTCCATGGCAACAGACTACCACATAACTTTTCAGTCACCACACCAGTGCGACTTCATCATTATCATCATCAGCCTGTAATGTTCCGACTGCTGGGACACGGCCTCCTCTCATTGAGAGGGATTGGGCTACAATCCACCATGCGTGCCCCCAGTGCGCATTGGTAGATGTCACATGTCTTCGAATTTTTGGTTCTAGGACATGCCGGTTTCCTCACGATGTTTTCCTTCACCGTTTTGCAGTGGTGATGAAATGTATGTATGTATGTTTGTATTTTCGTATGTTCCTCCGTAGCGCCAAAAACTAAAGTATTCATTCGATTTTGATGAATAAGGTGTCAATCGATTCTTTATTATGGCCCGGATAACTTTGGCTACATTTTAGTCGATTTTACTTTGTAAACCCCGAATTTAATTAGAACGTGATTATTCAGTAGTCGGGTATTTTAGTGGTGGTATTATTATGATTATAGCTAGCCTGTATTGTCCCACAGCTGGGCAAAGGCCTCCCTTCATTCGTTTCAACGGTCACGATTCTGTGCTATTTCTTTCCAATTCTCAAGGAAGACATCCAGTTCGTTCCGCCATCTCCATCGCCCGTAAGGCTCAGGAATGGTGCCTTGAAACAGTGACACGGGTCGCCGCAGACCACGAAGATGGCGAGTGGTAGTATACCACACAAATTCTTGATACATCCTCCGGTATCCATAGCAAGTACCAATTACCTGTGAAGTACTGGACTGGTCCTGTATGACGCAGCTCACGACGTGCAGCTCGCCGCTCCGCACCACGAGGACGGTGTTGACGGCGGAGCACAGGAGCCGCAGCTCGCGCAGCCGACACTGGTCCGACAGCATGAGCAGGCACGACCGCATGTCGCAGGCTACCAGGGTAGCGTCTGCAACCAAACATACAACATAGATAGAGTTACTATGAGCTCCCGATATTTCGACGCTGTTGCAAGCATCATGATCGCAGGAATACGGGAGCTTATAGTAACTAAGGAAAATCACGGATATCATCCCGTAAGTACTTTAAGTGTAGTGAAAAAACGTGAAAGTCTAAAACAGTGCATAGAGAGATATAATTAAATGTTTGCCTATATAATTATAGATTTAAAAAGTCTCTTCAGGGGATACTACTAGACAAATGTTACTACAGTGTGGATGAATATTTAAATGATATTTTATTGGTATACATTTTTCTGCTTTGGTGATTTTACTATTCTTAATTTACATTTTATTATGGTTTTCTTTTTATGATTTTTAATTGTATTGGCATTTTATTATTTGTAATATGTATTTTTATTGATATTTCGTATAAATTGTGATTTTTTTATTTTATTTTTTATAATTGAAATTTTATTTGTAAAATTTTATTTCAGTTGGTATTTTACATTTGTAACCTTTTATTTGAGTTGACATTTTATTTGTAATTTCACTTTTTTTTTCTCTATTCGAATTTGTAAGTCAGTAACGCCAAAACATAGCAAGAGCTCTAACTAATTATAAGATCCTTAATGTTTATATCTATGTTTTAAAAAGAAATAATTCTGATTCTGAACATGTAAACGGATGTCAGGAGCGAAGATACTGAGATCCTCACGTCCCGGCCGCCGCGGGAGACGCCCCGGGCGTCGGGGGCCACGTGGTGGCTTCCGGCCACCGTAGGCGCGGGCCTGTGGACGGGGAGCTATGGGCTAGCTCGCCGTCCGTACGTCTCATGACGACAGGCCGTGTCGACGGCGCAGGAGTGTTCCACGCGCGCCTCAAAGAGAGTCAGCAACTGTGAAGGGGTCCGCAAGGGCCGAAGCCTGCCGGGGCTGCGGGACTATTCGAAAGAGATACCGTGGCCCCGGAACACAAAGGGCGATGAAGGAACATGGATGGGTTTTAGTCAGTAAAAGTCTGACACTCCCTCCTGCTCAGCCCAGAGCGGGAGAAGTCATTTGATGATTTCCCATCCGAAAAAAATAAAAAAAAAAAAAAAAAAAAGGAGCGAAGATACTTCTAGAAGACTGCACGTCTGACAACTTTTATTCTGGTATCGTCGTTCACAAAGGTGCAGAGGTAAATTAAATTCTTCTTCAATAATTGTCTCATTTATTTTATTGTTGCAACTGCAAGTTGTAACGAGGCTTTTTAGCTCGTCACATGGATGCATATTCTCGTCGTTTATTTGACTGTTTAGCTTGGGTGTTGCCTTATAAAAAAATCATTGTTTGGTTGACTTGGATTTGTGTAGTGGTCACACTGATTTTTTACGCTGTCAAGTTCACTTTGACATTTCTCACTTTTCAACTCGTCAATTTTTGGGTCATGGCGTAATTGCAGCGCTCCTAAAAAAATCTAGAAGTATACCTTCAGATAAGCGGCATCTAGTCCCAATTATGTGGTAGCCGATTGCCCTTGCCCGCATCCTAGTTGGATAGCATATATTTTTGATGGTAAGCGAATTTTTCGTAATTCAGTTCGTTCCACATGTCTTGGTTATTTTCATAGCAGACGCTTATAGTTTCCGATATTTAATTGTTTCAGGATCTTTTAACTTGAACATATATTTGCTTGGATTGCATCATCTACTGATGACCACATTTAAATATTTTGGAAGAAACGGTGAGTTTAATCGTATTTGTTCGTGACAACGTTGGCGTCAATCGCCATTTTTTATCAACGCTGCACATCAGCTAACGATTATTAATGTTTGTTTACAGCCCCACGGCGTTTCTTTTTCTTCTTATATTTTTCTTCTTCAACTTAAATAATTGAACGCTCGCCTCTACCAAAATTTATCATGGACGCCGTTGGCATCTCAGCGGAGGTCACCAAGATAAGCATGTTTTGACTCCTCGGGTTAAGTTTATTCGACGGAATTTAGTATGGTTTGTGGTACTTATTTTAGATTTTCAAAAGTGCAATAATGACAGGTCATAAAATAACAATTATTTCATCTTAGTTTTACACCTCTAGTTAGAACCATATCTGTTAATTTTAGAAAGGAATTTTCTTGTGTTTTTCTCCCAACCAGCAGCCTTCGGGTAATAAAATAGATCTGTAACTTTCATGGTCGATTTTTATTGATACCTTCCCGCTTGAAGATTAAAAGCCAGCTCCCGCAGGTAACTCTATCCTAGGCATAGTTTTGTGTACTCCAGGCGCCCGAATTTTCACTTTTACTTATTATTTTTATTTGGAGCACACCACACATTTATAATATCATACAAAACCCCTTTTTTTTCTTTTTTTTTTATCATTACAAAGTATAAGTCGCCGCCTGCAGGGCAGCCGCACGGGTCTATATTCAAGGCTTGCCGAGGCCGTCCTGTAGATGAGTAAACATCGTCATCGTCAGTACGTCAAGAAGTTGGCGCCGGCCGGGTCTTACAAAATAACTAGCGAAATCAGTAGTTTGGGGATACGCTTGTATTCCCAAAGGCCTGATTTTCGCTAGTTATTAAGTTACATAATTATACAAGGTGTAAACAGACCCTTCACGAACCCGTCAACTAAGCATTCTGTACATCAAACTAAGTAACTCTACGCAAAAATTATTGCTGGGGCACGACTTCGACGGGAACAGATCAAGTTTTCCGGTAGGACTCAATGTCACGCATTTAAAATATTGTGATGATGGATGCATGGAATAATACATGGATGTACACATTTATATAGAATTAAGTGCCTTTCTTATAAAAGGTTTAAGAAGTCCCTCTCGGTTTAAGAAGGTCTTCTTAAACCTTTTATAGTGTGGATTTTTGAGTTTGGATAGTTATGCCAGGTACCTCACAGACCAGACCGTGTAGGTATTGCATTTTGTAGGAAATGTAATGATATACTGAAAAGTGGTAACCGTTTGTGCTTTGGTGTCCCATCCACCCTGCATAACCTCCAAGGGTTAGTCAGTGGTGCACCTACATTAATTCTAATATCTTTTATTTTATTTTAAAATCTGTTTTGTAACTGCATTTTCTTTCTCCTGTTTAATGCATGCCGTGGCAGCCTTTAATTAAGGCTACACATATAAAATGTTAAATTCAACATGAGTTCTTAAACATGTATTTTTGGTGTATGCTTTGTTGGTTGTCCTTATGGTGACTACAGGAGCTAAATTAGCAACTCTATATGTGGTGGTTCAAACTTCGTTTGAAATACTGTTAGAATAAAGTTCTAATCAGCTTGCACTACAAAGTGTTTGTTACGTCAGTCACTGCGGGCTGAATAGTGCGAAATTTATGTTTTTTTGCGATTTACATAAAATCTATTGATTGGACTAAAAAAATAAAACATCATCATGCCAATATGTTGCTTGTAGAATAATTTGTCAAAAAATCAGAATGATCGTTTGTATTTGAGTATGGTTTTTACTCGTTAAAAGATTTTTTTAGAGATAAGTTTGTGATTTTTTTTATCGACTAAAATTAGTTGTATTATGTTTTCAAAACACTATCATACTAGCATACATCCTGAAGAATATCATATATTTTTCTGGTTTTGTTTATTGCAGTAAACCATATGCTTTTTTGCATTATAAAACTCGCGTTTAGCTCCTGTAGTCCCCTTAAATAAATAAATTGATCTAACTAAGCTGATGGCAATGGGCTTTCTCCTAGTAAGTCAATTGCAATATTATACTAGTAACAGTGCACAATGCCAGACTCCGTGGCAGCTGATGCTGAATTCCTGGTGGAAAAACCCAATAACACTTAGCCATGGGAATCGAACCCAGGATTTTATGCTCACAGTTGCGCTGGTTGCCGGAAGCGCGCCGCCGAGGCCCGCACGGAAAAAGGTGGCGAGACGATCTGGACGCGCACCGCGAGGGTTGGTTCGAGGAGGCACGGGAAAAGAGCACATGGAAGGAATTGGGGGAGGCCTATGCCCAGCAATAGAACAATACAGGCTAACAAAAAAAAAAAGTTTCGCTTGCGGCAGGGCAGGCAAAGTGACCAGATTTGAAGCAAAACGATTAATATACAGGGTGTAACGTAATAACCGGAAGACTTCTCGTATGGTGTCTAAATACCATGAAACTGAAAAACTTTTGCTCTACGACTTTTGGAAATTCGTAACTTCGATCGCGGTTCGATTCCTAAAGGAATAAAAATTGGGGTTTCTATAGCAAGCCCAATTTTTTTGCGCATTTCAAGAGCTCATAGAACAATAGTTGTTTAGTTTCATGGTCCTAGACACCACGCGAGAGGTCTGGCGTTTATTATGTTACACCTAGTATGCGATGGCATTTTGTAGTTTTTGCCAAACCCCTTGTATCCGAGCAGGTGGCATTTTGTAGTTTCTGCCAAGCCCCTTGTATCCAAGCAGGTGGCATTTTGTAGTTTCTGCCAAGCCCGCGCCATTTTATGTATGTCTTTAGTACTATACCGTTGAAACTAGTAATGTTGATATTGGACAGGGGCACATCGGGCATTTCATGGCTCCGGCTGCAAACCACCAGCTCCTCAGGCTCCAGCGCCAAGGCATCCTCGGCAGACGTCATCATGCTGAGGTGGTAGTCGCTCGTCAGGTGCGAACCCAGGAACTTTGCTATCTCGCCAAACTCGAGTATTGAGCCACCTTCCCAGAGGGCTACTACCTGGAAAAGGGACAGGAGTCTAGTTAGTCAAAATTAGGGATGCAACGATACGCACTTTAGCCGATACTTATAAAACATATATTTATAAAAAAGTATCGCACATACCGATACCGACACGGAAAGTTTTGATTCAAAGAAACCTATAAAAAGCTGTGGCTTTAGAAACAGACAAAATTACTCACACTTATAATAGGCATGACGACAGTATAAAAAAAATGCAAATTTATTTAGTCCGTCAGTTAAGAGTATTGGAAAATAATGGACACGTATTTTTTGTATTTTTTTTTTTTAATCAATGAATATTGACAAAGATAAAATTTAACCACGGCGTGACGTATTGAGCATTTTAAAAGCGTCGTATCTTCTTCAATTTTGGTTTACGTAACAAAAGAAAAAACACGTGTCAAATATTTTTTGATAATCTAACTGACGGACTAATTCGATTTTTTCAGTCGACAAGCCTATAATAATAATATGTAAAAGCCGATTTCGTCAGTCCGTTTGATAAAAGGTCTTTCAAATGCGACAGAACTCTTTGGAAACTGAAATGTTTGTGTTTCAAGTTGAAAAAGTATCGGTGTGTCGGCAAATTTAATATCCCCGATTCCGATATATCAGAAAACTCGCGATATCACCGATATATCGGTATATCGGATGCATCCCTAGTAAAAATCTTATAGAAGATTCCGTGACCGGTAGACTTACGTAATTTTATAAAAGCTGAAACTTTTTCTGTAGACGTAGGTACCTTACTCATAACTTATAACGTAAGTTCAATTACAAATTTATCATACTTTAAAGCTAGCCCAGTAATATAAAAAATCACGCTTTATAGCGTGAAGTAACTTAGCAGCTATAAAAGTTATAAAAAAAAGTTAGTAAGTTTTTACTTACTTACTTTAATGCGATTGCCATGGACCAAGATTTTTATAACTTTTAGTTATACAATCTTGGTCCATTCGCACGTCATTCGGACGTCTATTCGCAATGTCAGGCCTTGGTAGGACGTCGTTGCGTTCTCTTATGTGTACGGCCAGAGTGCCCGCTCGAATCGAGCGTGCGGCGGGGCGGGGCGGGGCGTGCAGCGTTCATGTCAAACACATGCATTTATACGTGAGTGGCCTGAGTGGACGCCCGCCGCGCGGCGGCTGCAGCGTGCGAGTTAGTTAGTTAGTCTTACGGCAGAGCACTATGGCCACTCATTGAACGCGCTGTCGGCCGCTCGCCGCGCCGCAGAACGCCCCGCCGAACGCTATTGCAGCCAGGCCGTACACTAAGGGAACACGGCTGGCTGGTTATGCAGAAGGACCTTGATCTGGCGGGGTCAAGCATGGCAAGTGTGTGCCACGGGCACCGTCTCTATGTGGACTATTAAGGATTTACTATTTTTGTTACATGCTTTAATTCACTATATTTAACACGTGTTTAACTGTCGGGTATAGATGTAAAAAAAAAAACACTAGATTATAAGTTTCGGTTTCGGCCGAAACTAGGACCATGGCCGAAGGTTCGATTTTGGCTGGAAATGCTGTTTCTGTCGTACACTAGATTTCATGCGTTTTGCGGCTGAAATTGCCTTCGAAATTTTAGCATAATTCACTTACAGATAATGCAGTCTAAACTAGCCTAGCTGGGTGGGTCTAGGATGAAATTTTGCATAGTTCCGTACCTACGTACCTAACGAAGAGATAAGCAATAAGCAAGGATTTTGGAAATCCCCAAAAGAAGTTAAATAGTGATATTGGATGGGAAATCTCGTTAGAACTATGCCTTGTTACGTTACAAAATATTCTGATCACACAAATATCCACCTATGTTTTATTGCTACATGTTAGCAATACGGCGTACCTTATTCCTAACATGTAGCAATAAAACATAGGTGTAGCATATTAATACACATTAATGGGGTCCAAGAAAAAACCAGTGCCAATGCTGGTCCAGTGTAAGTGTTGTGGTGATGAGAACATAAAAAGTTGGATAAGCTACGGTCTACAGACTGCAGGCAGTCAAAAATGGCGATGCCAAGTCTACATCCGCGACTAACAAAACGACTGCTCAGCCTAAGTAGAAATAACCTCAGAATAATAATAGGGACAATAACGGGCCATTGTCCCCTAAACAAACATCTCTTCAACATAGGCGCCACGGACAGTCCACTCTGCGAGGGCTGCTTTGACGCCGAAGAATCAGCTGCCCACGTCATCTTGGAATGCGAGACCGTGGCTACCCAACGCAAACAAATCCTCGGAACGGTGAGGTCGCTCCGCGAAGCCTGTGAAGCTCCCAGGAAACTTCTGTGCTTCTGGGCGGAGCTAGGCTGGCTAACTTAGCCAGGACGCCTACGCACAACGGACCGAATAAGAGTCAGTGCGGTAAATGGAGTCCCTACTCTACCTCATCTTTGACATATTCCAGGATTTGAACTAGCACACGATTGGGTCCAAGTGTTGGTCGGTTATAGTAATCAATGAAAAGAAGAGAGGTTGGTCGTTGTTAAAACTTACATAACAAGAGATGTCACAGCTGATCTTCAATGTAAATTTTAAAAAGCCAGCAGGTGCTTGGAGCTCTTAAGGTGACACTAGTCACGGGCTCGAACTCATTGGTGGGCGTGGCCAAAAAGCATGCTGTCCCACCTGGCATAGTGGCCGACAGAGTTCAGTGAGATGCACGATAATTCAAAGTAAAAAGCGCGCGTAAAAAAATACTATAAGGCCTTTGCAAAATCGAGTTTTATGAAAAAACCAATGCATAATTCAATTACAAGTAAAATTTATTGACTTTGTTTTGGAAATTTGACACTTCTTTTATTACTAATTTACGCCCAAAGTTGCGTTAAAATTGGCAATAAAAACGAATCTTTGGTAGCTCGTAACTTCTTAATGGCTTTTTATTTTACTATTCTGTTTCCGCACAGACAAAGTTAATAATGAGACAAAACGATATCATGTTTAACTTTGGATGTACAGTGTCAAACAGTGGAGTAATACCCTCCAGAAATTTCTATGGACAAAATGTCGACTAGTGTCACCTTAAAGCCACTTTTTACATGGCTACTTACATTTTTCTTGCTCTTATTCTTCTGCCACTTGGCCCGTTCTCTAGCGAGATATTGCTCCCTGATGAGCGAGTTCTCATACAGCGTCCACTTGGACATCAAACCGTCCAAACGCGCGTTCATTTCCGCACACAGAGATATGTAGTTTGGCGGGAGAAGCGAATCTGTAATAAATGAGTGAAGAATTAATTACTGTTTCAATTTTGTTGGTGACTAATCTATTTATCACGTTAAGGGGCAACGCAGACGACAGTCTTTTTGTGTGTACAAGTCTGCGACAGTCAAATTCTCTGCGACAATAATAATAATAAATATCGCTGGACATTACACACAGCGCCATCTAGTGCCACACTAAGCAACGAGGCTTGTGTCGTGGACACCAGATAGTTGATATACTACATAGAAACTTTTTGTTTGTACATATTTTATATTTTTATACAAATTTTGCGTGATTGACGTGTTTGTCTACTTTTTTGTCCATTATAAGGATCTACTGATGGAAAGGATCCTACTGATCGTCTCATAGTGGACAAGAAAAGGAAAAGAAGTCAATGCCAATACCCCTTAATGCTATTCGATTTTCGTAGGTAAGAATGAAAGCCTGACAACTGAACTCAAGACAAGTCAAGTTTATAGGAAATATTTTAGTGCACAAGTGTGTCTATACAGGGTGTTACAGTAATCGCGTGCCATAGCTTAGGGATGAGTTCAGTATCAATAAAGGAACCCGTAACAAATAAAAAAAAGTCCAGATAAAAATATATTTTTTTAAGTTAGTAGGTACTAAATTAGGTTGAAATTATCAACCTAATTTAGTACCTACTAACTTCAAATGAAGAAGGAATGAAGGAGCAGTGGTGGCCCAGTGGTGGCGGCCCTGACTTACGAACAGTAAGTCGTGGGTTAGAACCCAGGCAGGCGCATTACTTTGTGTGATTTATTTCATCACCACTGCTCTCAAAACGGTGAAGGAAAACATCGTGAGGAAACCGGCATGTCCTAGAACCGAAAAATTCGAAGACATGTGACATCTACCAATCCGCACTGGGCCCGCGTGGTAGATTATAGCCCATTCCCTCTCTTAGAGAGGAGGCCTGTGTCCCAGCAGTGGGAACATTAATAGGCTGATGACGATGATGATGAACTTGAAATTGCAATATAAAATAATTTTAATCGATTTTTTACGGGTACCTTTAACGATACTGAACTCACCCCTAAGCTATATACATGTTACATAATTAACGCACATCCTGAAATAACTTTGTTCAGAATCGTTTACTGAATCGATTTCTATAATTTTTAATATAGGTAATTTTTTATCCCAAAAATAATTAAAGCTACGTAATTTATAGCCACACTACCCCTGTATAGTCCAAGCAAACTGAAATGGACCGTAACTCAAGGCAATAAGACTTTTAAAAGTGCAGTTTTATTTGTATTATTACAAATTCCGCCATTCAATACAAAATAAAGAAAAATGAACCTTATTTCAAGTAAGTTAAAGTCGTTACAAATACAGTTAGGTAAACTTGGCGATTCAACCGCACGCACACATTAAACAGGCACTCGTTAAAGAACACAATAGATAAACAAACAAAATGCAAAATATGTCATACTTGTTTTCGTTCCCTTTCTCGTGCAAATTAAAAACCTGGGATAGAGCGAGATAGCCACCATGACACCGGGTTGCGCCGGCGCCTACGATCAAAGCTAACTTAAATAAAAGAACTTTAGTCACGCCCGGCCTTCCGTTCCGTACAGTGTATGCAAATAGTTTTTCGCGCGCGATGTCTTTACAATAATTGACCCAAAATGTTCAGTGAAATGGTGACTAATGGTGGACTGTGGCACGGTGCAGTGTGATGATAATGTGGATCTAGCTGGCAGAACATTCAAGTCAACCAAAGGTATGGTACTGGAGTAGACCGCAGGGTAGGACTATGTTAGCTGCTACTTCGTGGCCATGGAACGTTCCGTCCGAACACAGCCATCGACAGGGGAGCCGATTCTCGTACACGTACTCGTTTTCAAAACGAAATATGGGATTAATTCGATGAGAATCCCCAATCAGCTGATTTGACGACTTTTTTTGTGGGGACGTATTATATCGTTAGTTTATTTTAGTGCGACAATAAGTGCCGAGGATCTAAAAAATAGGATAGTGAACGCTTTTGATAAAAAATGACGAAGTGCTTTCTAAATTAAAACATCAAGAAGAAAACAGGCATTAAAATGTATTGAACTTTTCTATTGAAGTTGAGTCGAGCGACGACGTTAACAGCTGTCTCGAACGCGAGCGAATACCTACTAGACTAGCAAGACTCACACAGTCGCATACGTAGGTATGAGACCTACGTATGCGACTGTGTGCGTTCGTTGATTTGCACTGTGACTACAACATTCTTCCGGAATTAGGAAAACTAATTTATTAAATAATCATTGCCTAGACATGTTTAATTAAAAATTCAGTGCATGTATTATGATTATAACATAATAAACTAATTGGGGGGTCTGAGGGTGTGCGTTAATTACGTTACATGTTGTATACTTATATACACAGGTGCACTCTCTGTTCCTTTACTCTCTCATAATGCTATGATGGCAATCTGACATGATCGGAGAGAAATCAGTCACAGTCGGGTTAGCAACTTTCCAAGACACGAGGGGGTATCATACCACAATGAAACTCTGGGCTGCTACTGACACATTCCTTATGGGAAAACGAGATCAATTAGGCTCCCCAAAAAAATTACACAAAACATTAAATATAGACAATGGGCAACATGGGCGAGGACTTAATAATGGGCAAATACGGTTATGGTGAGCGAAACGACCGGGGCGAACTACTCATCGACTTCGCTTTCGAAAACAAACTCTCCATAATGAATACATATTTTAAGAAACGGGAAAGCCGACGTTGGTCTTGGATCTCGCCAGATCAGAAAACAACGAATGAAATAGACTTCATAACAACAAACCAACCTCAACTCATATCCAACATCGAAGTCCTCAACGTTAGATTCCCTTCTGACCATAGATTAGTAAGGGCAACGCTTAATATAAGAGTTCCGAAAAAGAATAGGAAGAACTTTAAACCGATAAATAATACTTTAAAAACTGATGGTGAAGTCGAAAGCTTGGTGCATAACCTACAATCTTATATAAGTAACAATATGAAAGAAACCTCCGACATACAAAGCTATTACAATTTATTGGAAGAAGCATTGCTATACAGTCTAAACATGAACAACAAACATAAAAAACCACGTCAAATATTTAGCGAAGATACAGAGCAAATGATAAAGAAACGCACAGAACTAATAAACACAAAACCTAAAGATAAAGCAATGAAGAACGAGCTCAGCAAACTGTTTAAAATCACAAACAAGTCCATCAAGAAAGATTATAAGAAACATAGGCAAGACATAATCACAAGAAACCTTGTGAAATATAAAAGCACTAAAAGAGCTTTCAAAGATCTGAAACTACATAAAACGTGGATACAGAAACTGAAACCAAATTCAACAAATACAAGAAAAGATGTGATCAACCACGCCACAAAGTTCTATAGAGAACTATATATGAAAAAGTTAGACAATTTGGATTTACAAATGCAAGCCAATAGTGACACCAGGACCATTGAGCCAATTGCGGAAAGGGAAGTGTATGATCACATAAGAAAGCTGAAGTCTGATAAAAGTCCAGGACCAGATGGAATAATAAATGAAGCCATCAAGCTAGGTGAACCTGTTTTACTCCACCACTTGACCCAGCTATTCAATAAGATTCTAGATTCTGAAATGGTTCCTCAACAATGGTGTACTTCGGAAATTATATTTATCTACAAAAAAGGGAGCCCTACGGACATAGGAAATTACAGGCCGATCAGCTTAATGGCAAGCACATACAAACTCTTCGCATCGATTATCCTAAGCAGAATATCACCTGAGATCGATTGTTCACAACCTATAGAGCAAGCTGGTTTCCGTTCAGGTTTCAGCACTACAGACCACCTACAAACGTTAGAACAAATAATGGAGAAGTACACTGAATTTAACAAAAGTCTATATTTAGCATTCATTGACTACAGCAAGGCTTTTGATACTATAAGTCACAGCTCGATGTGGGAAGCACTGAAATTATTCAAGGTCAACTATAAGTACATAAATATCCTGAAATATATTTACGCTCACAGCACTAGCAAGGTCAAGCTAGAAACAAGAGGGGACCCCATCAAGATCGAAAGAGGCGTCAGACAAGGAGACCCTATATCTCCAAAACTTTTTATTGCTGTACTGGAAAGCATATTTCAAAAAATAAACTGGACTCGAAAAGGCATAAAAATAGGCAAAAGATGTCTTAGCCATCTCAGGTTCGCAGACGATATAGTCCTGCTGACGGAAAGACCGGAAGAATTGGAAGAAATGATTTGCTCACTAGACAACGAAAGCTCCATGATAGGCTTGGAAATGAATGCAAGTAAGACCAGAGTAATGACAAACAGCTCCAAAAAACCAGTATGCATCAAGGGAAAGAACATAGAATATGTAGAAAACTATATTTACCTAGGAAAGCAAGTGTCATTCTCCAAGACGAGCATGGATGAAGAAATACAACGGAGAGCAAACATCACTTGGAAAAAATTCTGGTCTCTAAAAGAAATTCTAAAAGGCAACTACACTTTAAACCTAAAAAAAGTAGTGATGGAGACTTGCCTCTTACCAAGCTTATTATATGGTTGCCAGACCTGGGTACACACTAACAGAACAAAACAAAAAATTGTGACAACACAGAGAGCAATGGAAAGAAGCATATTAGGATTACGAAAAATACAAAACGTAAAAAGTGCCAACATCAGAAAAAAGACAAAGCTTACAGATGCCCTAACAAAAGCGCTAGCATTAAAATGGCGTTGGGCAGGTCATGTCGCACGCCTCGGTGACGACAGATGGACTATCCAATCTACCAAATGGACTGGGCCACCGGGCAAAAGAAAGGTCGGGAGACCATTAAAAAGATGGGCTGACGATATAGTGCAGACCGCTGGCTCAAACTGGCTAAATATTGCCAAGGACCGTGAGAAGTAGAAAAAGATGAAGGAGGCCTTTACCCGTAATGGGACTACATCTCCAACATTTAACAAAAACTAACACTATTATTATACGTAGGTTAAGTAATAGACTAACACAACTAATATTTAATTAGGAATGAGTACATAATTGTTATAAAGTGTGCAAATTTAATTGAGTGTAGAAATAAAAGGCTTTTTATTTATGGGCAACATAAAGTATACTCCACTGCCTCGTTGGTCTAGTGCTTGCAAGATTGACTTCTAGCTTGACTTCTAGCATGAGGTCAGTTTGGGTTTTCCATCAGGAGTTTCTTAGTAACAGCTTTGGGGGTATGAAGAACAGGGTGTAAAGCTCTTCATCCCCCGTGGAAAAGGGAGGATCCTCCGACCAGGCGGGTGTTGTGTCTGGTAGGCCACTGCCCGATAGTTGATTTCGGGTTCTCGTATGTAGTCTTATGTCGCGGATAACTTTGCTTGCGCGATGTAGGATTTTGACGTGTTTCGCTTGTTAGTTCATCATTCATGTCATAGATGGCGTTGTAGTACTTTTTGTCCAATGTAGCTGTAGTACTTTTTGTAGTGCCGCTACACAGCCATGGAGTCTGGATTTGTGCTCAGTTGATGGTAATAGGCTCTCTCCCTATTACCTGGGATTTAAACATATAATTGGCGAAATGTGGGTGGTATTAGGTACACCTGTGACTAGTCCATCGTTGAGTACAGGCGTGATGATATGTTATAAAGTACTATGTAGGTGTACCCCTTCCGTCCCCCTTCCTTGTATTAGCTTTTTTTTTTTTCGGATGGGTAATCATCAAATGACTCCTCCCGCTCTGGGCGGAGCAGGAGGGAGTGTCAGACTTTTACTGACTAAAACCCATCCATGTTCCTTCATCGCCCTTTGTGTTCCGGGGCCACGGTATCTCTTTCGAATAGTCCCGCAGCCCCAGCAGGCTTCGGCCCTTGCGGACCCCTTCATTATTGCTGACTCTCTTTGAGGCGCGTATGTATGGTATGTAGGTGTACCCCTTCCGTCCCCCTTCCTTGTGTTAGCTAAAGTATAGGTACATAATTATAAACCTTAAAAATTATCTGAATCTTACCATCATCATTCGCCAAATCTCCTTCACACAGTGATGAGTCCAGTTGCCTCAGCTTCTCATGAGCATCAATAGCACTATTCCTGAGCAACGTAATGGACCGTACCACACAGTTCGGTATAGTCCCGTTGTGCATATCAGACCACAGTTGCATACGTTCTTCTATTGTGTTTGGTAAGAGGATTTTATCGTCAGCATCGTCCCATGGCATCCATATGTCGTTGTAGTAGAATCTGGAAGTAAATATATCTTATATATCAAAACACAATGCATGTAATCTCCGGAGGGCTAAGCAAATGTATAACCTGATCTATAAATGGACAAGTTAATTAATTTTATTTTATTTAATTTTCTCATATGTTAACACTTATTTTTGTGAATGCTGGTTAACCTGTAATTGGCGACTGTGTAAGTCCAAGACTGTAAAACCTATGTATACCTAAATGCTGTACACAGAAGCTGTTGGTGAACCTATATTAATAAATAAATAGACAATGTAAAAGAACTATGTAAGTACCTATGTAATTGTGCCGAAAAAAGTCGGAATTACCTTAACAAATCAATGAACTCTGCTGTTGTAGCGACGTTTATGCACTGTTCTCTTTGTTTCATAGTCGGCCAGAGCTCAATCAGCGGTACATCAACGATGTCCTCCGGCAGAGACACAGACTCATGTTGCACACTGAGCACATCAACGCATGCAGACAAGTTCTCGAAGTCTACCGAAGTGACAGATACGTAGGCGATGCAAGGGAATCTCACTTCTGTAAAATATAAAATACAATAGAATCAACAAAACTAGCTTATTTTGCTAAGCATTCTTGCTCAAAATGGATCAATACTGATTACATGTTTTTTTTTCTCCATCATTTATAACATCACGTAATCACCGAAGGGTTAGACAGAGATGTACGTAATAGTACACCCACATTTCACCAATTATGTTTAAGTCTCAGGGGGCGAGCCTACCCTGGTTCAATTCATACGCCGTCACCTCCTTCTGCGAAGCAGTCATGCTAGCGAAGGAGGTGGCGGAACGTGAGAGGGAGAAATCTTCACGTCCCGGCTGCCGCGGGAGACGCCCCGGGCGTCGGGGACCACGTCTCATGACGACATGCCGTGTCGACGGCGTGTTCGTGTTCCACGCGCCCTCAAAAAGAGTCAGCAAAAAGGAAGGGGTCCGCAAGGGCCGATGCCTGCCAGGGCTGCGGGACTATTCAAAAGAGATACCGTGGCCCCGGAACACAAAGGGCGAGGAAGGAACATGGATGGGTTTTAGTCAGTAAAAGTCTGACACTCCCTCCTGCTCCGCCCAGAGCGGGAGGAGTCATTTGATAATTTCCCATCCTAAAAAAAAAAAAAACGGGGCGCGCCTGCTGCTATCAACCAGACACAAATCTAGACTCCATGGCTGCTACTGAGAAGTTCCTGATGTAAAAACCCAATAACACTATGCCCGACCTGAAAATCAAACCCAGGACGTCATGCTCAGAGGTCAAACTTGCAACCATTAGACCAGAGACAGTAAAAGAACGGCAGATAAGTGAAGGCACCCGTAGACTGGACTTGAAGAATAAAAATTTTAATAATCATAACCTAAGTATCGTTAAACACAGTCCACAATACCAGTCCGTAAAATTATTCAACAGGTTGCCTTTAGACATAAAAACTGCTGAATACAGTAGCACCTTCAAAATAAAACTAAAGGAATTTACATTGAATAGTTGTCTATAAGCGGTAGAAGAGCTGTAATTTTATTGAACCATATTTTTTATTTTTATTGAGTTTTATTTTAAGTACGTTTTTATTTTTATTGTTAATTTATTGATTTTGTTAATTCTGATTTATTGATATTATTATTTTTAATTAATTTTACCAATAAGTATATCAAATTTATCTTTTGTTAATTATTTTTAAATTGTTGATGTTAAATTGTTGTTGTAAAATGTAATTTATTTTAGTGTCTACTGTAATTGTGTAATTTTTGTGTTTAAATTCAGATACAAGATACTTGTTTATGAATAAATTACTATGACAATGACCACCGAAGCAGTCAAGTCAGTCTGTCTTTTTTTCATGATCATTACATTCAGTGTTATTATTTGTAAACAGAAATCAGAGAACATTCAGTTTTAAATGATTTGATGTCAATGTCTTCTTTAATTCTATACGATAAAGAGGTCAATAGCTTAAGTAGCTAATGAAGTAATTGATTTTCACTAATCACAAGGCCAAGACAAAGTTTTGTTCAACCAGCAAAAAATTACAAGATAGAATTATATATAAGATTGCCATGAGCTACAGAAAACCTTGTGTCACACTGGCTAGATAATTGTCTCAGGGTATACTTACCACGGGGATCAAAAGTAGCCTGTGTGTTAATCCAATTTATGAACTATCTGTGTGCGTGAATGAGTAACAAACATACACACATACATAAAAACTTTCGCCTTTATAATATTAGTGTGATATAGTAAGATTACACGCGAAAAGCTTGAAAGCAAAGGCCACCTGCCCAGACCTTCAGGGGCCTCAGGAAGACCATTTGTGCATGATTAAGAAGTTTTAAATAGGCGAGCCTACAAAAAAAATCTAATTAGTCCGTCAGTTAGATTATCAAAAAATATTTGACACGTGTTTTTTCTTTTGTTACGTAAACCAAAATTGACGAAGATATGACGCTTTTAAAATTCTCAATACGTCACGCCTAGGTATAACTTTTAGCTAGTTCTGACGTCACGAGCCCCACTCCCGAGTTTTGATGCGTTTTATCTTTTGTCAATATTCATTGATTTACAAAAACAAAAAATATGTGTCCATTAATTTCCAATACTAACTGACGTACTAAATAGATTTGAAATTTTTTGATACTGTCGTCATGCCTATTATAATGCATACTTAAAACACCCCTACTTTTTCATGGGGGTTTAAAAATACAATATACATATTATCAAGGAACTTACCAAACTTCTTACAGAAATTTTTAGACAGTTTCCACAGTGCGTCCCAGCCGACAGGTTCCACCAGCAACTCTGCCTGCATGCTCCACTGCTCCCGAGCCGTCCCGCGACCCGAGCTGAAGACGCGCAGCAACTCCTGCATGATCTCATTGTCACTGCGAGAGAATGTGTATACTGATGGCATCTGGAACAAAAATTATGTTTACTGAGAATAGTGCAGAAGTAGGTTCTGTAAAATAAATTTTATTGTTTTTACTTTATCATATCATATATAATCCGGTTCACTAATATTTCATCAAAACTTTAGTTGACAATTTTTTAGTTATAATAAAATAAATCAAATAAAAAGACTTTTATTTCTATCCAGATAATTTGCATACTTTTAACAGTTTTAATACTAGGTACTTATTAATAACTTAATGTTATTTGTGTTAATCTTTCTGTCACTTATCCTAGTTAGTAGTGTTAGTTTTTATTAAAGGTTGGAAATGTAGCCCCATTTTTAATTAGATTGAAATAAAATGATATTGAATTGAATTACAGGCAGATGGCCCTTAAACAAGCCTTGAAGCTAAAGTGGCAATGGGCAGGCCACGTAACAAGATACACAGACAAAAGGTGGACCTCACAGTCGACAAAGTAGTCTGGCCCACTGGGAAAAAGAAAAGTGGAAAGACCAAAGAAACGGAGGGCAGACAATTTCATAGAAGTTGCAGGCAGGAACTGGTGGAATCTCGGTGCAAAAAGAGAGGACTGGAAGAGGATACAATACAACAAAAAACAAAGAAATACTTAATTAACTTAACAATGTATACACCTATTACTTTGAAATGGAATAAAGAAGGTTTTATTCACTGCTTTAAGCTTTCATGGTTCATAACTATACTTTAAATAATAAAAATTAAAAAAGTAATCATAATATCGGGAGCTCAAAACATTGGATAATCACGGAAGATATCCTGTAAGTGACATTTTAAGTATTGTAAGAAGTTTTTATTATTATATTACAGGTAAAGCCTGCTCTATCTTTTTCCATTTTTATTTAGTTTGTAACTGAAGTTTCATATTACACTAGCTATTTATTTCACAAACATTCATTTGGCAAATGCTTGTCTACAGATGTTTCGCATGATAATTAATCACATAGATTTTTTTTATTTGATGGAAAAAATTGATGTTGTGACGTCTGAAGAAAACATGTTGGGCCAACCCCGAATAGAAAGGGACAATTATAATAAAGATGCCAAAACAGTCACAAGAGTGATGATGAGGGTACAAATCTGAACATCTAAAACTAAAATGTTGACCGCTACAATGCTTATGCTCAATATCCTTAATATTTTAATATCTTACACTTTTCTTGGGAAAACAAATAACCAGCTAGCCATCAGCATCTATGTTATGGATGACTTTTAAATTCAAACATACTTAAAATATTTTAGTGAATAGTTTAAAAAAGCTACATTGTTTTGAATAGACCTTTTCTACATAATTTTGAAAACTTAAACCAGCACCAACCCTTAGTCTGCTACACATTTCAGAAACATATAAATGCGTCAAAGAGAAAGGGTACACACCTCAGCTCTGAGGTACACAAACTTAAACTTACTTGAGGTTCATTAAAACATTTTTGAATACTCAGTGTAATCCGTTTTATTCGACGCAAAAAAAACTGCAAGAACTTTACTGAAAAAGCTTCTGTTTACAATAGAAAAAGCAAATAGTGGCAAAATAATAATATTAATATAATGATCATGATGTATTTGAAACTATTAAATGCCGTAACTTAGGTAACTGAGTAGTAATTATTAGGTAAACACGCTTTCAAAATAACCGGTGAAATGACTCATCTCTTTACAAACTTTAACGTAATTTACAGCAAGACAGTTAATATTCCTAATTAGTTTACCTTTGTGTATCCTTATTACTATTTCGATGGTTTAATTAACTGTTCATATAATCCGTTGCATTAATTTTCTTCAAGAAACGTATTTTCTTAATGATAGTTTTTAACTGACAGACAAAAACTTTTGAAAATTCAAACAGGCTGGTTGTCACTTTGTTTGACAGTTGTTTGGTTTGACAAATTGACTTACTGTTTTTTTTGGCAATGCCAAGAAACTTATCTACTAACTGGAATGAGGACGGAGAAACCCGAAAACGTTCCGAGCGAGAAAGCTTCAAGAGTGGATGTTATCTCTTTCTAATAGGGTGTCCAATAAAATCATACTAACTCTTGAGACAGTTACAGAGTAGCTGTTATTATATTATTTAATGATGATGACCTGCAACTCAATAGCATTCTAGGGCGATATAGCTTCAAGAGTGGATGTCATTAACTTTTTATGTTAACTTAAATGTATGTCTGTACCGTCCAGTTGCAAATTATCAATTTTGCAACCTAAATGACCGAATGTTACTAAAACATTATAGGTAAACAGTCATAGCATGAATATGCGATTTTCTATATCTGAAAAAATATATAATACTAACGGAGTCCTCGAATCCCCGAATACAAAAGTCGTCTGGATAGACAGGTTGCAAAATGGATAGTTTGCAACTGGACTGTACAGACATACATTTAAGTTATAGGTAATAAGTTAACATAAAAAGTTAATGACACCCACTCTTGTCGCTATCTCGCCTAGAATGCTATAGGGAACGTGCAGGAACACAGCACAAATCGACAAAAGAGACACCATGCGGACAGTAAAGGAAACTTATCAGCAATCGTCGTGCAAGTAAACAAAACTAACTCTTCAATTATATTATTTTTGATTATGATAAAAGTAATAAAATATGAGTTCCGGTCTATTAATAATGATCGTCAGCGTGGCCAAAATATGGCAAAAGGTTAAAAGCTCTTCGAGGCCGGCCACATATTGGAGGTTGAAGAGTTAAAGTTTGGTAACTCTAAGATAAACATAAAAGTAATTAAGTGTTTTTAGATATAATGTTTATTTTGATTTGTTAATGTTTCCTTCGTTATTATATTATATAAAAAGAAATAAAGAGGTTTATGTATTCAAAAATATTTTATTTTCAAAACTTATTGCTAAAACTAGTTAAGTTTATTAATTGCTTAATTATTGGGTTCAATGTTCACCAATCCACAAATAGTATAAACTATTTCATCTCTATACTTCAGCAAACTTATTGGCAGTTTATCAAAAATATGAAACTGTTTAATTCTCTGCATGATTATCTCTTTAAGGATTCTCAGAGAAGCTATTTTATATGTTTCGTCTACTTCCTCTGATAAAAATTGTGGTGCATGAAGAAATGGTGGCATAACTAAAACAGCTTTCTTATTTTCAACACATGTTTTAATGGTAGGGAATCCTTCATCAGCGAGAACAGTATCTCCGGGCTCTAACAAATCAATTATTCCACAATCACTAGAACGCCCTCCGTAGCATTTAGATACGTAACTTATGAAACCACAAGGAGTGCAGCCAGCTAAAACCTTTATTGTGTAACCATGTTTATAATCTGAGTACATGTGGACTCTTTGTTTAACTGTTGAGGGATATTCGGTGTGAACTTCAGTGCAGTCTATTATAACGTGTGTTCGCATAGTGAAGTTTAAATGGTTCTGGCATGTTTGCTTGGACGGTTGATTTTGAGGGCCATATAATGAACTTTTTCAATGCAGAGTGTAACACAAACAAGTTATTTTCAAATATTCTTCTTATGGTTGTTCTATGAATTTGGAATATTATACTCAATACCGAGAAATGTAATGCTGTCTTTAGCTTCATTAATGTAATAAATAACTTGGTTTTTTATCTATACTTGAGGATTAATATCAGGAAGTAAATTTAAAAGCAAATTATACACTGAAAATGTCACACCTGTTGAACAAATTAGATTTTCTTCTGTTTATAGTGAAGTTATGCCATGAAAACCTTGGCAAAGCAGCATTTGTGAATGCTGGTCAAGAGGCTCACAACTAAAATCCTTCTTAACTTTGGCAGTTGTAGGAATATTCACTTCACAGCTTTTATCTGCCGATTTTTTTGATATCATATTAGTCTGAATTTCAGCTGTGCAAATACTATTTATATTAATCAAACTGCAGAATAAATGTGTACTAAATGTCTGATCTCCCCTCAATAAATCATCACTTTGACAAAGAACGCTTTGTTTAGTTAAAATAGCTAGCCTTACCATTACCTTCAGTACTAAATTCTAAGGAATTATATTAGTATTAGCAGTATTTATTTCTACAAACACTTCTCGTTGTATTCGACGTTGATGTCTTTCAAATCTTTGTAATTTTTTAACCAATTTTTGTGGATTATTTTCTTCACCAGGGAAAATTTTAGGAATGTATGACGGATGTCCAGGATTTTTTGATTTTTTGTTGCCAATGAAGTGAGCACAGCATATTACTGTATTTCTAGATGGAACCCAATCATTCGGATGTTTGCTGAAAACAGATTGAAAGATAATGTTTAACTGACTGTATTATATAAAAAACTTAGTTATTTTCACTACTAATACTATTGATTTTTTCTAAATGCTCAAAACTCATACTTACGTATGCTTCTTTACTGTGTTTATTCATTTTTTGCCTTTTTACATAACCATGGCATGAAAGTACTATTCTTTGAAAAGTAATAAAATTTTACGCTATTTGATTTATTTTTGGATGTATTAGTACATCCAGAAATGCAACCATTCATTTTGATTAGCTAGAATACTAATTTTCACTAGTAAAATTAATTCTGTTTACTTGTTGGAAATGTCAATGTCAAGTATTAATAGAGGACAAGATTCGGATAGGCGACGCCAGGTCGGCAGCACCGTCGTTGTGCACGTTCCCTATTGAGTTGCAGGTCATCATCATTAAATAATAAAATAACAGTTACTCTGTGACTGTCTCTGGAGTTAGTATGATTATTGAACACCCTATAAGAGAGAACAACACAGAAGAGACAACATCCACTCTTGAAGCTTTCTCGCTCGGAACGTTGTTGGGCTCTCCGTCCTCATTCCAGTTAGTATATAAGTTTTTTGCTTTTCACTTCAAAATTTAAAATCGGCCAAAGTGTACTTATACCAGTCGGCCACTGCAATTGTTCTGGTAAATGACATGTCATGGTGAGATTGTGGAGCACGTTTCGCCCATATCTTTACGGAAATCGATTTACCATAGTCACAGAGTATATAATTATGTTCTGTGGTCACAGGTCACAAACCCTCGCAATGGTTAACCCGGTTCTATCTAGGTTAGTACCGTACCACAGAGTACTCTAATACGCTGGTGACTCAAATGAGAGGAATTTGATTACATTATGATAAAATTATTTACCAGTAAGAAAAAAATAATATTCAACGCTGAGACACTTCCAGCCAGCTACCATTATAAAACGATAGATGGCGCTGTAGATTATTCAGTGTAAAAATTTTGTTTTCGGTGTCCAGTCGCAGCCAAATCAAGATTTAGCAGATATCGGTGTCCAAATTTTCGGTGCCAGGTCGTATTTTATAGAAATTATAGCCAAAATGAAAAAGTAAGTTACAATGCAGCTAAAATCGAACGAAGAAAGACGAACGCACACAGACTAGAAAGGAACACTTTTTTTTAACATTCCATGACTTCAGATATTATTCACATAAGTAAAATAATCAATAAAAAAACGAATACAAGAAAATAAACATTTGGGAATATCACAAGCTAAATAAACACAAAATATCCATAATTGACGATCCGAATGGCGCAGCGGTAGTGAGGCTTAGGGTCCCGGGTTGGAATCCCGGTAGAAGCAAATGTTTGTGTGATGAACAAGGACATTTGTTTCCGAGTCATGGATGTTTATATGTATAATAAGTATGTATTTACCAACAAAAAGTATCTATGTTCTTACATTTTAATATTGCTTGAGTGTGTTTGGTTGTGACACGGTTACTAACGATGGCCGATAGAGGGCAGTTCGACGAGTTGGAGGGGACGACGTGCCAACGATTCATTCGGTAGGAGCGGAGAGGCATTCGATCAAAGAGTATAATAATAAAATGCATTCGATGTTGAGCAGAGCTAGCAGTCGGTCGTGATCGCGTTATAACCAACCTTCGTGCATTCCATGTAATTTGGTTTGATTTTGAATCGTTGAAAATATTGTGATCATCCTTATTATTTTATATTACTACATAGTATAAAACAAAGTCGTTCTCTCTGTCCCTATATCCCTATATACATAGGGATATAGGGACAGAGAGAACGACTTAAACGAACGAACGAACGGCTTAAATCTTTAAAACTACGCAACGGATTTCGATGCGGGTTTTTTTAATAGATAGTGTGATTCAAGAGGAAGATTTTAGTATATCATTTGCGGGCGAAGCCGCGGGCATTAGCTAGTATTATTATATATATAACCAAAGTTAGACTAAGTACTAATAAAAATCAATGTACTGAGCAACAAATTGAGTGTAATTGTGCTAAAGTGTAATTTCAAGTAATTTGTTACTTTATTATAAACAGTGTATTGCATCCAGTGTGTTTTCATTGCACGAAACCCATTTTCTGCCCACCTATTGCTTGAGCCTAACGAAATAAGATCCTGACAACACGCCATACATATAAAGGGTGTAAAAAGACTCTTAACGAAGCCGAAAGGCACTTGTTCTCCCCATCATTGCGATATTTTTTTTGTTCTAGACCGTATCGAACCAATTCTTCATTTCCAACTTTGACTGAAGGATTTGAACAGTTGTTGATGTTTGCCATAATCTTCGTCTTGGTCATATTCATTCTAAGACCTACTTTAAAAGAAACATCGTACAGGTCTTGAAGCATAACTTGAAGATCTCCGAAGTTTTCAGCAAAGAGGACAAGATCATCTGCAAATCTTAAATGCGACAGGTGCATTTCACAATGTCTTCGAGAACTGCTCTGAAAAGTTATGGTGAAATGGTGTCACCCTGTCGCACTCCCCGCTTTATCTGTACGGGTTTAGATAGGGTATGCATGCGAACCTGCAGAGTGGCCGATGAATATAGTTCCCGCAGCACATCCACGTAGCGGGAGTCGATATGGCAGCGATGGAGAGCGTGGAACACGGCCCAATGCTCGACACTGACGAAAGCCTTCTCGTAATCGACGAAAGCCATTCATATATAGCATGTATATATGCACATAGACAGGGTGTAAACCACCTCATTACGAAGCCGTCAACCAAGCATTCTGTACATCAAACTAAGAAACTTTACGCCAAAATTATTGCTGGGAAACCACTTTTTTTTTGGGGTGAAAATAGTTATTTGTGCAACAAGAGAGCAAAGTGGGTTTGTTGATTTTGAATCCCGAGTAAGCGAAGGATTCTATAGTTGAATCACGAGCGTAACGAGTGATTCTAGGTTAGAATCCTTTACGAGCCAGGTGCAGCGGTGATGCCCAGGGACTGCTGGAGGGTCGACATGTTCCACAGCTGATCATCTTCTCGAACTCTTTCTTTGCAATCTGGAGTTTCTGCGGTGCGAGTCTGCGTGGGCGGCACGCAACCGGTGGACAATCAGTAGTAATGATGTAGTGCAGTGTCACATGTTTCACGACGCGTGGTAGCCCAGGTGGTCGCGTTATGTCAGGAAACTCCAGCAGCAGGTTGGCGAAAGGAGAATTTGCCACTACCGTCTTGACGCTAGTTTGATTGCTCTTGCCAAATATTGCAGCAATAAAAAGTTTGGTGCGGCCATCTAGCAGTCGCTGGTTGCGGCAGTCAGGCATCAGGTGGTATTCAGCCAAAAAATCGGAGCCAATGATGGGCGTACCAACGTCTGCAATAATAAAATTCCATTTAAAGTCCCTGCGAAGTCCGAGATTTAGGCGCAAAAGAATGGTACCATAGGTCTTGATAGAGCTCCCATTCGCGGCGCGGACATCAAACGTGGTGGGTGTGTACCGTCCTTTGAGCAGGTGACGTGGGAAACAGCTAATGTCTGAGCCAGTGTCAATGAGATAGTTATGACCAGACTCAGAATCCGTCACAAACAGCCGGCGGCCAGGGTTTAAGCAATCAGATGCCGCCTCTACTGACTGCTGGGCAGGTTTTCCTTTTGCTGAGGTTTCCACGAGCAGTGTGTAATGCATTTGGTGGCTTTCTCCCGAAAACGTTTGTGGTACCAACACATTTGGTCACCAGTTTTGCTTGATGACCGTGAAGTGGACTGGGAGCGAGTGGTGGAGCGAGAGCGGTCAGAACTAAGTGCTTCGACTTTCCTTGATAACTCATCAAGGCGGTCCATAATACGAGCCAACTCGGGTGAAAATGATGAGCTGGCAGCGTGGACAGCTGTTGAAGGAGGGCTGGTCTCCGCAATAGCGTCAGCAATCTCGGCCACCTTGTCTAGTTTTAGATCTTTTTGGGCAATGAGAATTCTCTGTACTTCCCTTGGTAAACGGCGCATCCACAATTCCCGTAGGATGCTGTCATCTCCCATTTCAGAACCAGCCAAGGAGCGGAGGTGACGAAGAAAAGCTGATGGTTTGCGGTCTCCCAGTTCCTCATCGCTGAGCAATTGTCTTATTTGCTGGGTTCTGGAAATCAACAATTTTGAGATTAATTCATTTTTGAGGTGATCATATTTTCCCTCAGAAGGGGCATTAGTTATTGCATCATCTACTTCAGCTGCTGTTTTTGTGTCTAACATAGACAGAACATAGCCAAATTTGGTGGAGTCTTGTTTTATGCCAGAGATATCAAACTGGGCCTCGGCCTGTGCAAACCACAGCTTCGGCTTGTCTGACCAGAACAAGGGAAGCTTAACTTTCACCTCATTCACTTGAAGGTGTGAGGCTTGCTACCTGCGCCTGAAGCTGCCTTAGCTGTGACAAAAGCTCTTCATCAGCCATGGTCAATATTGCAATAGCACAAGGAATTATTTAATATTTTTTAATTTAAATTTATTTGTGGCACCCCCAAGTTAGTCCGAACAATTAGACCACACACCAGAAAAAAATGTAAACAAGGAAAAAAAAAACAAAAATACACATCCAGAAAATTACAAACAAACAAGTGCCTTCAAGAACAAGAAGAAGGCTGCCTTTGTGCAACTAAATGAAAGATATAATATCTTATTGTAAGTTGTGTACAGTATAACAGTAGTAGATACTTCAAAAATAAAGTTATACATAAAGTTATTATTTTCCAATTACAATTTTAAGAAGATGGTCTTAAAAATATTAACAAGTTTTCTGTGCAGTAGTAAATCGTTTGCAGGGTAAATATCTCATCACTGGATCATTCTTCCTAAAGAAATGTTCAAAAACTTACAGTTTCCTATGTTAACATGAACACAAAACTTCACAGTTGACACATCGAATATTGTAGGTGTTGGCGCGTATGTCCCGGAACTCTGCTTTTCGTGTCGTTGCATTTGCAATACGCGCGAATCCGATGAAGATTAAATGGCGGTGCGGCAGTACGAAAATTTTACATGAAATGATGAAATGTCACTTATCACATTGCACTAAGTATCCCAACATTGTGCTGTTATTTCACTAGAATTTGAAGGGGAGAGTAGCCAAATGCTAACGGGACGGGAGCGGACGCAATTCCTCTGGAAATTAATGCCGGCCGGCTCACAAATCGTTCCCGTACGAAGCGAGTCTTCTGCTGCTGCGGGAACAGGTCGGAGGCGCGTAAGAAGGCGCCCGATGTCCAAAGCTTACTCCAAGTACGGAACGGAGACGGAGACCAACGGAGACGGGGTCACCAATTTGAGGGGATCGGTTGTGGTGCGGATAGGTGACATAAACACTTGATCTTTTTCTTGACAAGGTGTATTTACACGAAACACATGTTCACGTTTCTAAAGATAATATTTGTCTAGTGTGAATTTAAGTCTTACACCAAATAATTAGATATAATGGATGGACAATTCATGATGCACCACCGGGTCCACAGGACATAACCAGTTATTATTCCTTCTCTCCCATAAACAATATATTTCTCCCCCAAACCGGAAGCATAGACAATACATAATTATTTTCTTTTCCTTCCGGCTTGGAATTGTGGCTTTTCGCTACAGACGATTTGTCATGGACATGGACGCTTACGCAGGAGACTGTGTACAGACTCAGAGTTGCACAGAGAGCCATGGAGCGTTCCATGCTCGGCATAAAGGTGATAGAACGAGTTCCTAACGTTGAAATCCTAAAACGCACAAAGGTTTTCGATATTGGAATTCGCGTTACGGAACTCAAACGGAATTGGGCAGGACACCTAGCAAGGCGCAGTGCTGACAGGTGGACTAAGGCTGTCACCGAATGCCGTTCAAGAACTGACAAAAGGAACGTGGGTCGTCCGGCGGCGAGATGGGCAGACGACATAGATGCGGTCCGCGTCGGGGGAAAAACCTGGATGAGGTTGGCACAGCTTAGGACCGTGGAGATTGGCACAAGAGAGGCCTATACCCAGCAGTGGGTGCGTTCGGACTGTGGATGATGACGATGATACCGAACCTTCTAGTTACGGAGATATTGGCGGTCAAAGTTCCAACTTTTTCACAAGTTTTTTTTTTTAAATACGTGTTTTAATGTAAGAACTTTACTTTAAACACCTCCATGACCCCCACACTATTTAATCCATCCACCAGCACAATGTTTTGAGTGCGTTACATTGAGTTTTACCGTAAAACATGGTTTTTTCACCTCAAAAAAAAAGTCATTTTCCAGTAATAATTTTTGCGTAGGGTTGCTTAGTTTGATGTTCAGAATGTTTGGTTAACGGCTTCGTGATGAGTTTACAACCTGTAAACACACACATACATATACTGCTAAAATCACAACCCTTCCTTTTGGCTTCGCCAAAGTCGGGTAAAAATGAATTGATATTTATTTATTTACTAGCTGACCCGCGCAACTTCGTCTGCGTTACGTAAGAGAGAGAGAGGCTTAGAGAGAGTGTGAGTCAACCTAAAAAAAATGCAGATAATTTGCTTTAGCGGACTTTTTAAGAGGAACAATCCCGTCATACATGTATGATTGTTGAGTTACTTTAACCGTTTACGCAGCGCACGGAACGGAAGCTCTCAAAAGCAATAGTTTTTAGCTGTATTTGCAACAATTTTCATTGATGCTCCGCTCCTATTGATTGTATCGTGATGTTATATAACGTATAGCCTTCCTCGATAAATGGGCTATCCAACACTAAAAGATGTTTTTAACTGGAATCAGTAGTTCCTAAAATTAGCGCGTTCAACCAACCAAACAAACAAACTTTTCTCCTTTATAATAAGTATAGATTCAAGTAGGTAACAATTTAATTTCTCGGAAATATATGCAATCATCGTTAAAATATAGTACTATGTTTTTCCAATTTGGGGCTTCCCTCGACAGCCTTAGGTTTTCATCCTTAGACACTCGATGACAGTCATACTCCAGCTAGGTCGAAAGTTCTCATCAAGGTGCATGAATTGAGCCCAAACACGATACTTATAGCTTATTTTTTTTTTCGGATGGGAAATCATCAAGTGACTCCTCCCGGAGCAGGATGAAGTTTCAGACTTTTACTGACTAAAACCCATCCATGTTCCTTCATCGCCCTTTGTGTTCCGGGTACACGGTATCTCTTTCGAATAGTCCCGCAGCCCCGGCAGGCATCGGCCCTTGCGGACCCCTTCTTTTTTGCTGACTCTCTTTGAGGCGCGCGTAGAACACGAACGCGCCGTCGACACGGCCTGTCGTCATGAGATGGACGGACGGCGAGCTAGCCCATAGCTCCCCGTCCACAGGCCCGCGCCTACGGTGGCCGGGGGCCACCACGTGGCTCCCGACGCCCGGGGCTTCTCCCGCGGTGGCCGGGACGTAAGGATCTCTCCCTCTCACGTTCCGCCACCTCCTTCGCTAACATGACTGCTTCGCAGAAGGAGGTGACGGCGTCACATTCCGTATCGCTCCGGACCATGTATTGAACCGGGGCCGGGAGAGAGAGGTCGCCGCCGCCGATCGCCGCTTCGAGGACACGGCGGTGCTCCGCCCAAGTGGAGCACACCTCCACAGTGTGCTCCACCGTGTCCTCCGGTCGATCCTCACAATGGAAGAACCTGGGCGTCTCCTCTCGCCCGAAAATACGATATGAGGCCAATAACAATTTAGCTGTAAATATAATCTACGTAAACTGCGTATGGATTATTGATTATAGCGAGTAGCATAGCACAGTTCTTGCACGGCAGGAACACGTGGATTTATCAGGCTTCTGATGTTCGCTATACTACTTTTTGGAGAAATCATCGTCATCATCATACTTATCCCTTAGCCCTTATCCCAATTTATTTGGGGTCGGCGCAGCATGATTGTATTCATTCTTCCATACTTCTCTATTACTTTTTGGAAAAATATTTCACGATAAAAAATAAGAAATATAGAAATGCACACAATTTAAATACAAAATGAAATATAGGAAATCTCACAGCATCAAAAAAAAACTAAACAAATCACAAAAAGTGAAAATAATGTTAGAGGGTTTGAACCTGCAACCCCGTAGTTTACAGAGCGGTAGCGGAGGCTATTTACTTCATTGACATAAGCCACAAATAGCCGTTCTCATGTACTTACGTCATGACTGAAACGTCAAACAATTGAAGTATACGGAAATAATGCAAAATTGCCTACCCCCTTAAGGAAGTAGCGTGATAATATGTAGTCTAAATATTAAAGAAGCCTATGCAGTAATTTTGACGTGATGCGCAAGCTTATGCAGTAATTTTGACGTGATGCGCGCACAAACATTTCGTACCAACTACTTATACCGAAGAAAGCTGATTTTCTTGAGTTCCGCTATTTTGTGCGTATTCACGTCAAAAATCAAATTTCGGGAAAATTGAGAAATTATATTTACCTGTATTAGATACGAAGTATATGTAGCAACTTTAAAAGGTTACACTTCATTGGATTTGATTGTATAGGTGTTTGAAGTTTATTAATTTTAAACACAAAACCCTCTTTATTGCGTCTCTGGATGAGATTTAAAAAAAATGCTGAAACAGGTATTTCTTTATTTTTATTAATAAGTATTTATTCTAAGTTTCATGATTCTAGAACAATCTAAAATTTTTTTTCATACAAACTTTACCCCCCCATTTCACCCCCTTTTTCCAAAAAATTCCAAAATTTCTATAGCCTATATGTTATTCTGAATGTATTTAAATAGATTTGTGAACATTTCAACAATATCGGTTCAGTAGTTTTTACGTGATGCGCGGTCAAACAAACAAACAAACAAATTTTTTTTAAATGGTTTTAATATCTTCTGTTACTTATTTTAAGTCACCCTGGCCGGTTTTTTTTTTTAAATCTTCAATGAACAGATTTTTTGGTCTCAACGATTTTATTATATGTATAGATACTTCATGTACAATAGACTTAATGCCACAAGGCAGAATGCCTTGTCAGTCTTTGGGTTAAACAGGACAACGTTCACAAAATAATGTTTAAATTAAAAAACTACTACTTGTTTCACGACAAAAATCATCAAATGAAAACACTGGTAATCGTCTGGTAGTACTAGTTTCCATAGGAATATTTTTAAAGTATCAAATGAATCCTAACATCCGTGATAGAACTTGACCATTGTCAAGTTTGAAGCTTCTATTGTAAATTGGTTGTAAAGAACTGAATTAAACTCTTCAGTATCTCTGACGGCATCACGAGCAAAAGTTTGGTACTGCTTGGAATACAAAAATATTGTGTGAGTTTCGATGGCGCGACCAAGGCGTTTTTTTTTAAACTTTGCAAAGATTTTGTAAAAAATGGTAAAAGTTGATTCCCAAAACCTTAAATTTGTCAAAGTTAGTTAGTCATCGAAACGGAGAACTGCGCGGCCACGGAGATCTTTAAAAACAAAGCGTTGTAGAGACCTGAAATTTTGGTAAATAACAGATTAAATTTGTCAAAAACTTGAGCAAAAAGAAAAAAGCATCGCAGAGGTCTGAAGTTTTTCGTAAAACACAGATTTGAATTTGTTGAAATTTGTAAAAATACAACAAAAAAATAGAGCTGTAGTACGGTATCGTTTAGAAAAAAGTCTTGATTATTTATCGAAGAAAGTAAGTAAGCTAGATTTTTGGAACGAAGTTCATTATAGCGCGTTGCGAAAGGGGGCTAGACGGAAAAAATTAAGACGAAAAGTTGTAACGACACTTTTTTTTTTCTTCGTTCCATCCGGGTGACCCTTGACACCTCTCAAGTTTTTTTTTTTGTAAACAAAGCCTAAATATTAGAAACTGACGACAATAGGCAAAAATCCCTAACCCCCAATTTCAAACCCTCATAACTTTTTAACCACAACTTTGACAAATTTATGGTTTTGGGAATCAACTTTTACAATTTTTAACAAATTCATGGCACAGTTTTTTTTTTTTAAAAGACGCCTTGGTCGCGCCCTAGAAACGCTCACAAAATATTAAAATAAGCTTCTTAGAGTGACCCAATGTACAAAATTAGATTCTAAAAAAAGTACCGAAAAAATTTACCAAATTAACAAAATAATGTGCTTGGTTGCTAAAATACATTATTCAAGATAAGTTTTTGTACAAAAAGTTGTAAGTAAGTAAATGTGAATAAGTTGCATCAGGTTATATATTAATCTGATTAACTTGAAGTGGCTTAATTATAAAACTATCGAGGTAATTTAAGTTTACAACGTGACGATAGTGTGGAAAATTCTATTTAATAACTATTGTGTGATTTTTTGAGTAAGTATTAACGAAGAACCGCAGAAGCGCAATCCATTAGTTAGGGGTGATTTTTCGAGGTGCTTCAAAACGCGGTCACACAGTCGTAATTCCTAACCTGTTGAACATTCCGTCTTAGGCCCAAACACAGATTACTCTTTACTTATATATGTGTGTAATTTAACATTATTTATAATGTTTATAAAAATAAACATCCTAATGTCATGAGCAAAATTGGTGTACTTCGCGCGTCACACTCGGTTCGCGTTCACGGCAAACTTTAATAACTTTTGTATTCAATTCATAAGCATGTTATGTTATACCTACATCAAATTAATCGTGTTTAACTATGCATCATAAATTGTAAAGCACATTAATTGTATCTCTTTACAATATTTAATAGACATTATATCTCTGTCACACGATTTTGCTAGTTTCTCGAGCGCGCAACAAAACTGCACCTCTCTTCCGAAAGCGCCAATTTGTGCTACACGTTTTAGCTGCACGGGCACTCTGTAGTATCCCGGCGTCAGTGGGGGAGACATGTATGTTCTTCGCTTCTAACGACTTCTAACTTCTACGAGGCAAGTTATTCTTTGAATATTTTCAGGTAGCCATGGTCAAGAAACTTTCATGCATATATTTTGAAGGATAATTGTTTATAATTGTTCAAAAAAAATACATCATTTTTTAAATGTAATTTAAATCTTTATGATAAATTATGTTAATGATAGAAGCGAAAAACTCTTATTTTTATTTTATTTTAATTATTATAGACAATTTTAAATTGATAAAATTTTGAAATTAGTCACGTGACTAGAAACGCGCCAAAATCGGTCACTATGTTGGTGACGTCAAAATGTTAAAGGAATTGCTCAACAATACAGTGTGAATTTTCGTGAACTTTCAGCATTAGATTTTATAATGAAAAATATGTCACGGCAGCTGTTTCATACGATAAGTTTATAGTTAATATTTACAATAACGTGTTGAGGTCGGTAAATCGACATACACATATTCTATTACACCCAACTACACCCTTCCAAAAAATAGGTAACAATGCACTGGAAATATTGTACATAAACAAGCTTCTCGTTTGCTAATAAAACTCGGAAGGTCAAAATGAAAACAGTTACATTCTATCTGCGTTCTTATTTTCGTCATTATACATACATCATTTTCATACAAAACACAATCAAAGTCTTGACAATATTACTAAAAAAACCATGTTGCGACATAACACTTCATATAATAGTGCCGCAATCCCAAGTTTAGTCATCACGATTAAAAAGTTGTATTCAGCCTAATCGATACTCGCAATAAATGAAGTCTGGAAAAAAAGAGTTGATACTGAATACTGAAAACTCCTTGGTATAATTTCAAATAATATATTATTTTATACCATGATTTTTAATAATTAGTCATTATTCCATGCTTTTGGTTGATTTCAAGAGAAGGAGATTATAATAATGAGAATTATGTATAGAATTCTCTAATATAAAAAAAAAAAAACTTGCGGCTACGGCTAATTTCGCGTCGATTTTTCTGGTTTCAAAATTTAAATTAGGAATGTGCTCGCAATTCACATTTATGAGTATTTTTATTTACTACATCATTTATTTATTTTGAATTTTAAAGGAATTTTGTTTTGAAATAACTGAAGGTTGGATATAGTGCGTCAAGGATCTTGGTGGACATAGTTTTGATTGATCCACCAAAGATAAATAAATATTATCTCCTTTAGCCTCAACAGATTTTTACCATACCTGCCAAGATCCTTGGCGCACTATATCCAACTAACCAATAGAAAAACGAATAGTAAATTAAAATACAATGTTATTTTGAACAGCGAGTGCATTCCTAATTTAAATTTTGATTTTGAATAAATCTGCGCGAATTTAGCCATAGATCAATCTGTGCTGTATATTGTTGAGTTGGTTTTAGTACGGTCTACAATGTACAATGAAATATTAAGATTACCTTTCGAAATTTAGAATCTTGCGCGCTAAATATATAACTTTTAATGGCGTTGACATAGGATCCTTTTATCCAACTCTCTTAATTAACGCACACTCATAGTATTTGATAATTCGAATATTAATAATAACAAGAATTAATTGATGATATGTCAAAACACTGTATCAGCTATACAGCTAACAACAATGTTAACATTGTGACGTCATGAACGCGCTCGAGTTTCTTCGGGAACTGTCGGCGCGTTTTCCGTACTGGGCTCGAAGAATTATTTTTAATTTAATATATCTTTCTAAATAAGGTGTAAAAAAAAAACTAAAAATTGTTTGTTATGAAACTTGTATAGGATCTTTCCATTTATGACAAAAAAAAATCTAGAATAATACTCAATTTTCCAAATCATTTTGAATTAAGGAATAAGATAGATCGTCGAGGTTATCCCCAAGTACTTTGTTTGTTAATTTACAAATAACTTTAATCGTAATTCACTAAAATGTAAAATTTTCATAACTTTCATGGCACAACTTTAATGGTTATTTGTCCACGAAAGCCAGCTAGCGTACCACAAAAGCTATAAATCTCCGCTATTTTTTTTTTTGTGAGCCGTAGATGCATTACTTAACTCGATTGTCGTGAAGCTCTAAAGAAAGGTGTTATGTATTTGCATAAGTATACATGCATGTGTTTCAACTTTTTCTTGTAACGACTCGTAGAATGTATTTCTGTTTGTATGTTTCCTCGTAGCCAATTTAACAATTTAACCCACCCCAAACTAGGCTGTTTTGCCGATTGTATCCCTGTTGCTTAAAAAGTTTCGTAACTTGCGTGGGCACAGAAATTTCAAAAAAGAATATCTCTGTAGTTTATGCACCGATTTACATTTAATAAAAATTGTACGTATTGTTTTTACAGCGTCCTAAATGTGTGTCCAATAATTTGAAGATTACTCTAAAAAAAAATTCACCACGAAAGTTACGCGGTGAATAGTTTTTAAAGAACTAGACCCTTAGGCGCTAACGTTACCTATAAAGGTCTATTCACACATATCAGGGCCGTGTCCGGGGCTTGAATCCATGGTCCGGAGCGAGACGGAATGGGACGCCGTCACCTCCTTCTTCCAAGCAGTCATGCTATCAAAGGAGGTGGTGGAACGTGAGAGGGAGAGATCCTCACGTCGCGGCCGCCACGGGAGTCGCCCCGGGCGTCGGGGGCCACGTTGGCCCCCGACCACCGTAGGCGCGGGCCTGTGGACGGTGAGCTATGGGCTAGCTCGCCGTCCGCCCGTCTCATGACGACAGCCCGTGTCGACGGCGCGTTCGTGTTCCACGCGCGCTTCAAAGAGAGTCAGGAAAAAGGAAGGGGTCCGCAAGGGCCGATGCCTGCCAGGGCTGCGGGACTGTTCGAAAGAGATACCGTGGCCCTGGAACACAAAGGCGATGAAGGAACATGGATGGGTTTTAGTCAGTTAAAGTCTGACACTCCCTCCTGCTCCGCCCAGAGCGGGAGGAGTCGTTTGATGATTTCCCATCCGAAAAAAAAGGGCTTGGACTTACCGTACTCAATCAGGGATTCAAAAAATATCGGTGCATACATTTTATAATGTGAACCTGGTTCATACAACATGTTCGTGTCGGACCTGGAACGGAGCTTCAGTTTTGGTGGAGCTTTAGGCACCCAGGCGACCTGGACACGGCTATGAAATGTGAGGATAAACTTCAGATCAGAGGAGCAGGTGCAATGAGAATTAGATCTCCGTCACTCAGCCCAAATTGATTCTTTTTACAAACTCATTTACTTAAACCTATGGTTCATAATGGTTGTGGTTTTTTTCTTAAAATGTCTATGATTTATGCTACTTCTGTATCAAACCATTAATTGACATTGGACTAGACCTTAACCTTTCGAAGTGCGAAATTTATCTTCCTGAAACCACTGACAGACAGACTACTATTTCTAAATTTAACTCTTTTGCAACAAATATCAAAATTGCCGAAAAAAAATCTCTTCACCTTCTAGGGTCAAGAATATTTGACGAATCTATTCCCTCGTTCATTGAAGAAAAAAAAACAAATTTTAAATGATATTTTGGAGAGACTTTTTAAAATTAACATTCATTCGGCCTTCGCATTTATCCGATACTGTTGTTTTGGACCGAAATTTACGTATAGCCTTCGCTCCTCTCATCTTTGGAAGCATCCACAGCTTCAGCTTCAGCAGAAAACGTGACCAAATTATTAGGAACACTCTTACTTCAATACTTATTGTGCCCCTGGACGACCGAGCTTGGCAGCAACCCACATTTCCCAATTTCAAGTATAAATTTACCAGTCTTGCTCTCCTCGGTCTACGGTACCGAAAAATTAACCAGGGATATTTTATCTTTCTCACTGGTCGATGTTGAGGTGCCGTATTCGATCGATGCGTTGAACGCTTGGAAAATGGCTTGTCCCGAAACGGATTTGCCCGACAACCTGTCCTTCCAGAGACAGTGGGACGTGCCGCTCTGCAGTATTGTACGGAATTCCCTTTTACACACGTCAATCAATACTGTGGAGCGTGCCCGTCTGCTGGCCGTGGGGGAATGGGAGTCCGGCTTGTGGCTTCAGGCACTTCCGTCATTCACCATTGGCACTATGATGGATGACGCATCGTTCCAGGTCGCTACGAGTCTACGCTTAGACGCACCTTGTGTTGCTCCGCATCGGAGTCACTGCGGTGAAGGCTCGGACACCATGGCCTGGCCTGCTACAGGAGCGCAGGTCGCATTGCACGGCACGCCAGCATTAACGACATTATTCGTCGAGCTCTTGCCAGCGCCGGCGTACCAGCGGTTTTAGAACCAAAGGACGTGGTGCCTTGGAGCGTGGGTAGGCCTTTGGTGTGGGACGCAGACCCAGAGGGCTGGCTCTTTCTTTGGCCAAAGAATTAGCATTGCCATTCAACGTGGCAATGCTGCCAGTCTTCTGGGCACGTTTCCGGATGACAGCGATGCGGAGGAGTACTTTGACGCCTATTGACGTCGTTGTATATATGTAGGTACTTACGTTTAGTTTTTTTTTTTTGAGTTCTAGTTGTAGTATCTATATAATGTAATATGGTTTATTAATTTTATAGGAGAATATTATTCTTTCTTTTCCCAACTTCGTTGGGTTGGGATCGGCTTCCAGTCGAACCGTACCTGAATACCAACATTCAAGGAGCGACTGCCTGTCTGACGACCACAACATACCACCACATTTGCTGGGATTTCAGACAGTTACTGGGTTAATAATACGATACCCAGACTGGTTGTCAGGCTACCTGTAACGACCACCAAAGATCTACAATTAAAAGCCCTGCCCAACTTGCATTTCGAGGCACTGAGGAAACTTAGTATGTAATGACTGTTCGTGTTCACCCATCCACGGACGTAGCTTAACCTTGAAGTCCCCGACCCGTGGGACTGTAATATTAATAGAAAAAAAGAGTCGCATTGTGCATGTCTAGTTTTTTTTTTCTTGCTTTAATGAATATTTGACGAACATCCAATTAGCCTTGCATAATTAAACTATATAAAGCTAATCAGACTATAATGTTCCCACATATCCATGTGAACACTGTGTTTTGTTTATTTCATTGTGTGTTCATGTCTTACTAAGGGTATCGTATTACCCAGTTCTAACTGGGTTGTGGAGGTCAGATAGGCAGTCGCAAAATACTGGTATTCAGCTGCATCCGGTTAGACTGGAAGCTGACCCCAACATAGTTGGAAAAAGACTAGGCAGATGATGAATGTTCCCACATATATTATTCACGAAACTGAAGACCGACGATGGCAGGATCTTATCCGCCAATCCTAACATGAAGGAGTTCGAGAGATTCTATGGGCAGTAGTATACGTCAACCAGTAAACTCGTTTTAGATCTAGCAATCGATCCAAGAGCTAGAGTGACCCGACACTATACCGAAGACATCCCGGACGTCAGCCTGTACGAGATTAGGATGGCTCTGAAACCGCTTAAAAACAACAAGGCACCGGGTTATGACGGAATTACGGCCGAACTCCTGAAGGCGGGAGGAAAACCGGTACTTAAGGCCCTTCAGAAGCTGTTTGATTCCGTCATACTCGAGGGGTGTGGTGGTACTCTTCTTCAAGAAGGGTGACAAAGCTCAGCTGAAGAATTATGGGCCCATCTCACTTCTAAGCCATGTCTACAAGTGGTTTCTAAGAGTCATCACGAAAAGCCTCGCGCGCTTTTTGACGATTTTCAGCCTCCCGAACAAGCCGGATTCCGAAAAGGCTTTAGCAATACACACGCTTCGGCAGGATATACAGAAGACTGAAGAGTATAACCTGCTCCTCTGTTTAGCGTTTGTGGACTACGAGAAAGCCTTCGATTCGATCGAGACTTGGGCTGTACTGCAGTCTCTCTAACAGCACCAAATCGGTATCGGTACATCGCGGTGTTGAAATGTTTGTACAAAAACGCCAGCATGTCAGTCCGACTTCAGGACTAATCCTCGGAACCTATCCTTCTGCAGCGAGGTGTGAGACAGGAAGACGTCATTTCTCCGAAACTGTATACCGCTGCACTGGAGGATGTCTTCAAGGTTCAGGACTGGAGAGAGCAATAGCGAGTTCATCACTCACCTTCGGTTTGCCAACGATGTAGTGGTCATGACTGAGACCATGGAGGACCTCAGTACAATGTTCGATGACCTCAGTAGAGCTTCCGAAAGAGTGGGTCTTAAAATGAACATGGACAAAACCAAGGTCATGTTGAATGCCCATGTAACACCCACTCCTATCAAGATCGGAGACACTACACTCAAAGTTGTAGACGACTAGGTGTACCTGGGACAAATGGTCCAGTTAGATAGGTCTAACTTCGAGAAAGAGGTCGAATCCGACTCAAAACGGCAAAACACACAAACAAACGTTCACAAACGAAGGAATTATCACTATCTGATTTCTGCATAATATTCTTAAATAAACGTGCTGTAAGATGTGGATAGTTTAAAAGTACCTCATGTGGTTTTCTTATAAAAAGTACTTATTGTGAATAAAGTCTGAAATCTAGCTGCCCATATTTTTTTTAACTTGTCCCTTTTTGTAGATTCCAAAATGGTATATCAATATTCCATATCTTTTTTAGATAACAAGTTGTTGCTATTAAACTGAGGAAGGAGTTACTTTTTTTTTACAATTCAACTAAATTGTCGTTAGTTTGATCGATTCGATCAATGGCGTTAAAGAGATTAGTGGAAGAAAACAACAAATATTTGTTTTAATAGCTTTCATTTTAAAAACAAACAAAATGCTCGAAATGGGCACCACCTCATCATCAGCCTATTAATGTTCCCACTGCTGGGACACAGGCCTCCTCTCTATGAGAGGGAACCACCTACTGTGATGAAAAATTGCTTATGTCCATCGACTCCGGGGTTTGATATTTTTTTTTATATTATAGGGTTTCGGCGTGATATACAGGGTTATCCATTAATTACGCTACACCCTGTATAATGGGGGTCGTCCCCATAAAAGAAGATTTTTTTCGCTTTAATTAAATTGTTTAATTTAATTTTTTAAATTAATTTCTATTTGACGGAGAGCCATAACTTGTCTTTTAAATTAACTTCTAAAAGGGTTATGTATTCTACCCAGCTGGCCTAGCCAAGTTACAAACGATTCGTATCGATTCTCTTTCTACAATCGTAAAAAGTTTACATCGATCAAGATGATAGAATTCGTTTCTGCAATCGTGATCGCTACATCCCATATAAAATCGTAGCCAACTTACAGATTTGACTGAACTTTAAAGTTTCTATTCGTTTGTTTTGACCACGTGACTTAACGTTGAAATGTCATTCCCATACATTTGGTTAGTTTTCTATGCGTTAACGATTGTAGATTGTCAACTTGGCTAAGCCTACAGATTTTCTTCGACGCGAACGAATTAGCGGGCTAGGTTCTCTATCGTGTTACCTAACTTTTTATCCATAATCTAAAGTGCTATAATTTTTTTTGTCTGAATTATCATTTGTCCGAATGATAACATACCCGAACTCTATATCACATAATGTCACATGCCATAAAATTGAAATCCCTAAATACATTATGCCCTAATCCCGTTTGTATAAATATACCAATAATTCCCTTCGGCCGCCATCGAAACTGCTGGTTCGTAACTTGTTGAGAAGGAGGAAAAAATGATCTTCGTTTGAAACCAGTTTCGACCCAAGAATTACATTTCTTTTTACGAAGCCACAGTTACGTACAAACAATTTTATTTTATATGGTTTCGATGAAGGTATCTTCGGCCGCCTACGAAACTCTTTTCTCTTTTTTCTGGGTTAAATCGAGTCTTTTATTTTATTTTATGTGTTGTTTTTTTTTATAAAGGTTGTAAAACACCTCCTAACGAAGCCGAAAGGCACTTGTTCTCCTCGTCATTGCGATATTTTTTTGTTCTACACTATGCCTGGGAACCTTCTAGTTACGGAGATATTAGGGGTCAAAGTTCCGACTTTTTGACAACTTTTTTTTATTTAAGTACCTACAAGTTTTTAATGTAAGATTTTTACTTTAAACACCTCCACGACCCCCGTACTATTCAATCCATGCATCAGCACAATATTTTGAGTGCGTTACATTGAGTTCTAGCACAAAACATTATTTTTGACCCCAAAAATAAAGTCCCAGCAATAATTTTTGCGTACAGTTACTTAGTTTGATGTACAGAATACTTGGTTGACAGCTTCGTGATGAGGTGGTTTACACCCTGAATTTCATGCATTTAAAATTTGGTCCCAAAAGTCAGACTTTGGGCCATGAGGAGTGTAGGCCGAAGGTCGCCGGCGGAGCTCCGACGACATGGCTGACGGGAAATAGGGCGGCAGCTTTTTTTCCTCCCTTGTATCTATACATCTTAGTAACCGTGACTTCGTAAAAATAATAATCCTTGGGTCGAAACTGGTTTCAAACAAAGATCATTTTTTCCTCCTTCTCAACTAGTTGTGAACCAGCACGTTCGATGGCGGCCGAAGGGCAATAATTATACAAAAGACTTAAAACGGTTTTCAATAATAGTTATAATCCTAAATTCAAATTATTGAATGTTTTGATCCTAATAATATTTTTAAAACCAATTTGTATTACTAAGCTTTTGCTAAGAACTTCTCTCAACACAACACATTTTTATACAATATTGCTCTAATGAAATTTGTAAGAATTAAAAAGTAGAACCATAATATCGCAGAAAGTTCACAGTTAGAATCTTCTTATGGCATACATTTCATATCGATTGTCACTAAAAGGCAGAAAATCAATCAATAAAAGCGTCAATAATGATAAAACGGTTGATTATGAACTTTTAGGGTCTACGCAGACCGGGAGCCGGCATGGCAAGGGTTTTTTTTTACCAATGGATATTCAAACGTATTGATATAGAAATACGACATAAATTACTATGCTTTAAAATGATCCCGTGACATGCCGTGGCCTCGAAAGGGATTTGCACTGAAAGACGCGCCACGGTCGTATTTCTATATCAATACGTTTGAATGTCTATTGGCAAAAAATTAAATCCCAAGCTCGCGTGGGACCGCCGGAGCCTCGCAGCGCCGCACAGTGGGCTGAAACGGGCCGGTAAAGGACGTAGCATTTAAAAAAAAAAGAAATTTTAAATATTGTGTTGGATTTATCTATCGATTATAAGTAATTATTTCTATGAGGGTCGTTCAGATAACTTAGTATTTTCGGAGTTATAAATATCCAAAGTAATTTTTGTATGAAGCAAAAGAAAAAAATGTGAAAATCTCGAAATTCTCAAATTTTCTCAAAGAATTGACTCTACGTATGCATAGTACGTATATTTGTCCTATTTTAGCGCCTATTCTCGGGTTGCGATTTTCTGCGATTTGGTCGCAATTTCAAATTTTGTTCTCTATTCCACACCACCTTAAAGGTTAAGAACTAGGCGCGTTTTTTTTTATGTAGTGGTCTCCCCTTTAGGCCTAATCCACTAAGGACTAATAAAATAAATAAATAAACAAGTAAAAATCACAATCACTACTGGCCACTGCACTGTTTTAATTTAATCACTGTCAAGGGTATCCACATTAACGAATGCAAAATTTTCGTATTCGTCATCATCAAATGTTTCCGCTTGTTCAATTACTAATAAACGTTGTGCTTCTACTGACAAAGTTTTATGTTTTCTGCGAAGTTTGTGACGTTTCGCTGAGATGAGTGGATCAGAGCTGGTCAATAAATTATTTAAAATGTCTTCATTTGTAGTTTTTCTACTGCATTTCCTGGAATGGTGTTGGCGGTACAGTCGTGGTCTTTTCCGCCTGATCAGTTAATTTTTTTTTCGCTTAAATCATGCGGAGGCGTCGAGCCACGGCCCCTTAAAGTTTAGGCCTCCTAGGAAAGCGTCAACTTTGGCGCGCAAAATAACAATAACTCTCGTTTGGCGTGCGTCGTCAGTGCGCTCGGCCGATTGGTATCTTTTCATTCGTTATTTCTACGGCGAGGCTAAAGAGCGTTTCTATGTTGTAAGTGCAAGCAAAAATAAGCTTAGTGGTGATCAGGCGGGAGTGTCCTCGATAGTACCTACGAAAGTCTTTATTTCTAGCTTCTGCAGCTTCTTCAGATAGCTGTCCAATTGGTATTAGACCAAAACTTTCAATAATAGCTGCACCATGCATAAGAACTTTATGAACACTTGAAGGCATATAATACCAGCTATATAATTCCAAATACAGTTGCATGGTCACTTGAGCATATTCGTGAAATTTCGTTGTCATCATCATCATCATCATTTCAGCCGAAAGACGTCCACTGCTGGACATAGGCCTCCCCCAAGTGTCGCCACATTGACCGGTCCCATGCGACTCGCATCCAGCGGACTCCCGCAACCTTCACCAGGTCATCGGTCCACCTAGTGGGAGGTCTTCCAACGCAACGTCTTCCGGTTCGCGGTCGCCACTCCAGAACTTTTCGGCCCCATCGGCCATCCGTTCTGCGAGCAATGTGACCTGCCCACTGCCACTTAAGTTTGGCAATTCTTCGGGCTACGTCGGTAACCTTGGTTCTCTTGCTTCATTTCTGATTCGATCGCGCAAGGAAACTCCGAGCATAGCCCTCTCCATTGCCCTTTGGGTGACTTTAAGCCTTCTGATGAGGCCCATTGTGAGCGACCACGTTTCGGTCCCGTATGTAATCACTGGCAACACACACTGGTCATAGACTTTCGTCTTGAGACACTGCGGTAAGTTGGACGAGAAGATATCGCGCAACTTCCCGAACGCTGCCCAGCCGAGTCGGATTCGACGATTGACCTCTTTCTCGAAGTTAGACCTACCTAACTGGACCGTTTGTCTCAGGTACACATAATCGTCTACAACTTCGAGTATAGAGTCTCCGATTTTGATAGGAGTGGGTGTGACATGGGCATTCAACATGACCTTGGTTTTGTCCATGTTCATTTTAAGACCCACTCTTCCGGAAGCTCTACTGAGGTCATCGAGCATCGTCCTGAGGTCCTCCATGGTCTCAGCCATGACCACTATATCGTCGGCAAACCGAAGGTGAGTGATGTACTCGCCATTGACGTTATTGCCTAGCCCTCTCCAGTCCAGAACCTTGAAGACATCCTCCAGTGCAGCGGTGAATAGTTTCGGAGATATGACGTCTCCCTGTCTCACACCTCGCTGCAGGAGGATAGGTTCCGAGGCTTGGTCCTGAAGTCGGACTGACATGGTGGCGTTTTTGTACAAACACTTCAACACCTCGATGTACCGATAGTCAATTTGGCACCGTTGGAGAGACTGCAGTACAGCCCAGGTCTCGATCGAATCGAAGGCTTTCTCGTAGTCCACAAACGCTAAACAGAGGGGCAGGTTATACTCTTCGGTCTTCTGTATAACCTGCCGCAGCGTATGTATGTGGTCCACGGTGCTAAAGCCTTTTCGGAAACCGGCTTGTTCGGTAGGCTGGAAATCGTCAAACCTGCGCGCGAGACGATTCGTGATGACTCTTGAAAACAACTTGTAGACATGGCTTAGAAGTGAGATGGGCCTATAATTCTTCAACCGGGCATTGTCGCCCTTCTTGAAGAAGAGTACCACCACACCCCTGCACCATGCCTGTGGCGTATTTCCCTCAAGTATGACGGAATTAAACAGCTTCTGAAGGGCCTTAAGAACCGGTTTTCCACCCGCCTTCAGGAGTTCGGCTGTAATTCCGTCATCACCCGGTGCCTTGTTGTTTTTGAGTTGCTTCAGAGCCATCCTAATCTCGTACAGGCTGACGTCCGGGATGTCTTCGGTATAGTGTCGGGTCAGTCTAGCTCTTGGGTCGTTTGCTAGATCTACGACGGGTTTATTGGTTGACGTGTACAACTGTCCATAGAAGCTCTCGATCTCCCTCAGAAGCTCCGGTTTGGCGGACAAGATCCTACCATCGTCGGTCTTCAGTTTCGTGAGCTGGCTCTGCCCAATAGCCAGATCTCTTGCAAATACCTTGGAGCCTTTATTCCGCTCAATCGCGTCTTTAATGCGCTCGGTATTAAAGCGGCGAAGGTCGCTCTTCAAGGATTTAGAGATCCGTCTATTGAGCTGCCGGTATTTACACGCCTCGTCTGAAGACTGCAGGATCATCTCACGCCGCTCCTTCATGAGCTTGAGTGTGATCGGAGAGTCTCTTGTTCTGATCTGTACGACGTGCCTTGAAGAACTTAGACCCGGTCGCATGGACAGCTTCCACGAACCCATCGTTATATTCGTCCACTGAGCTTCCTAGGCACTCGAAACCGTTCTGGAGTTCAAGCTGGAAGCTCTCGGGGTTTTGGATTTGGATCTGTGCTGGACGGAGCGTAGACTTCATTAGTCGATACCTTTCAAGCTTGATATTGATGTTCAATGTGCCTCTTACCATGCGGTGATCGCTCCCGGTTTTCACCGAATTGATCACAGAGACATCATTGAACATTTGCTTCTTGGTAGACATGATGAAGTCAATCTCATTTCTCGTTGCACCATCGGGGCTCTGCCAGGTCCACTTTCTGTGCTCAGGCTTTTTGAAGAAGGAGTTCATCATATAGAGGCCCTCCTTCTCCATAAAACTAGCCAGTTGGTGACCCCGGCGATTCCGACGTCCAACTCCAAATTGCCCCACCTGCAGCTCATCCCCGTCTCGTTTGCCCAGTTTCGCGTTGAAGTCCCCCATGACAACGGTAAAGTGAGTTTTGGAACCATGCATGGCTTTAGTAATATCCTCATACATGGTCTCCACTTTGTCGTCGGGGTGTGCCGAGGTCGGGGCGTAAACCTGTATGACCTTCAGCGAATATCTTGAGGATATTCTGAGTATAAGGTACGCCACCCTGGTCGACACACTCTCGATCTTCACTACGTTGTCTTCAGTACGAGGGACTTGTGGACGATAAACCCGACACCACCCTGGGACTGCCGGTCACCCTCTCGGAAATAGAGCAGGTTGCCGGATTTCAGGATTATCGTGTCCTCCCCCTCTCTTCGGACTTCTGATAATCCCACAATACTCCATCGCAGCCTACTCAATTCCTCTTCGAGTTCCGTTATCTTCTCGTCGGTCCGGAGTGTGCGTGTGTTATATGTTGCCAGGTCCAGTCGCTGGTATTGGCAGCCAGATCCCTTCCGGAGATTCTTCGCACCCCTTGCCACGCCGTAGCCTCGACCGCTGCCGTAGTCGAAGGTAGACGGGCTGCCGGGCACTAGGGGCCATTTCTTTGATGCGCTTTTCATGTGGGTGGGTTTTGCCATAATCGCCACGCTTGGCAGGCGGGTTGGCGATCGCAGTACGGTTGTTACAAAAGCACAGAGAACGCTGCTGCCCATTCTCTAGTAAGTCCCTTAGTCGCCTCTTACGACACCCACGGGAAGATATGGGATAAATTTCGCTGTATCAACATTGATACAGCGAAATTTATCCCAAAAATCATTATCCATAACACGTTCGCTACAAACTTCAGTAACCATAATGTTCAAAATCCCGAAATATTGTTTTACATAATATTTTTTGCAATCATTTTAGAGGCAATTTCATCAGGTTACCACATGGTAACCTGATGAAATTGCCTCTAAAATGATTGCAAATCGCCTTATTAATTCTTCACTAACACCAGTTATCTCAGCAGTCATGTTTGGATTTGCAAAAAATCTTCTAGCAGTATTTTCGTCATAGTATTTCCAATTACGTTACGACACGTCATAACTTGTAGTTGCGCTCGCGCACTCATATCCCTTGATTCCCGGAAATAAGTCTCAAAACAAATTACGTCATACCTACCTATGGTGGTGGAAAATGTCGAACATTGTTTTTTTTTTAAAGAACTAAGTAGGTATTGAGGTTTTCAGGCCGTTTAGTATACATTATTTTCAATTTCAATTTAATTGGAATAAATTGCCTCTTCATACAAATTTGATATGGCTATATCTCCGAAAGTACTCGTTAAATTAAAAAAGTCAAAGAATAAAAACGTTTTAAATTTATGCCTAGATACCAAAAAAATACATTTGATCTCTTAAGACCCAACCTTGTAATCCCAGCCCACTGTGCGCCGGAGCCGTGACAGAAACCATGCCTGCTGCATGTTTGCTGCATGCATGTTTGCTGCATGGATGCTTGCTGCATGCATGGTGTATGCTTGTTTGCATGCTGCATGCATGGTGTATGCTTGTTTGCATGCTTCTTACAGGGAAAAAAACTCATATATGTTCACTATCAACTATGTTCAAAACAAATATGTTATGTATTACCTGCTTCAGGAAATATGTTTTTTTTTAATCGTTAAAATATATTGGTAAATCCAATCAGGGTATGTCTAACATTTTAAGAGTTAATTATTATGCTTTTTTGTTATGCTTATAAAAATATGCTTTAATATCATTATGCGTAAATAAATTTATGCCTAAGAATGTTATGCTTAATCATTATTATGATTAGAGAAATTATGCTTGAAAAAAATATGCGTAAGCTTTTATGCGTAAATAATGTTATGCGAATATATAATTAGGAGTAACAAAAGTATGCCAAGTTATATTAGGTCTTAAAATTTTATGCAAATGGATAGAGGGAACCTTGATTTACACGTGCATTGTTTTTGTGCGAAATTATTTTAATTACATACAACCCGTCCGAATTAACTGTGCACCTGGTAGGTCCTATAGCTGGTAAGTAGAAGATAGGTAGGTGGTAGGTAGGTGGTAAGTAGGTGGTACGTAGGTAGTACGTAAGTAGTCAGTAGGTTGGTAGTAGGTCAATTCGAATTCAAAATTCATAGTTGACAGGACAACGTCTGCGGGTCGGTAAAGATTTAAAATAGACTGGTCCAAACACTAGCTTGTTTTAGGTATCAGTTCCCAGAATATAAATCGAGTGATCAAGTTTGTTGATGATTCTGTCGGTAGTAGCCTTTTAGAAAATTTATAAATGAACGTTCGGAATAATACACATTATATAATACAATACTTAGGACATATTATTATGACTTTTGTCATGTAAAATTAGGCGATTCAATTATTATAGTATTCGAAATTAAGACAGAATAGTTTTAGAAGTAAAGATAATTATGTAAAACAATATTTCGGGATTTTGAACATTATGGTTACTGAAGTTTGTAGCGAACGTGTTATGGATAATGATTTTCGGTCAAATAATTTTAAGGGAAGAAAGGGAGTAGGTACCTACCAGATACCTATAAATAAATCGCGTAAATTCTTATTGCAGGATGAACTACATGTTCAAACGTTCTGGCGGCTAGGAAGTTAGCTGCGAGTGACGATCTGCGCATACAGTCAAGACGATGTGTCTGTCCTCTGCAACCTGCTTATAATTAATGGTTAAACGAACTTACCTTAAGTGATGTTCGACCATAATTATACGAGACGTTACATCCGAAGAGATTTAATTACTACGTAGTTTCACTTCTCAATGTATAGGCGTCGCACATAATTTTTAGAGCTGTAGAAATAAAAATCAAAATTATTAAATTCTAATTGGCTGTGAAACGATATCTCCTTCGCCCGTCGACTACAGCGCCCTCACCGGTGAACTTCATTCTTTTTAGAGACATTTATCTCGTTTGATGATATTTTTACTTATGGGCTTTAGTTTATGGGTCCGGGTGGGACTTTAAATCTCTTCGGATGTAACGTCTCGTATAATTATGGTCGAACATCACTTAAGGTAAGTTCGTTTAACCATTAATTATACTTACGACGTTACATCCTCAAGATTTAATTACTACGTAGATGTTCAGCGCTTTCATTCAAACGAGATTGATAAGGATAAAATAAAAACGATTAAGTACGTTAACTAAACAAGTAGAAATATGTTTATTATGTAAACAATCAACTAATAAACACAGAAATTTTGACAAACAAACAAAAATTGCATCCTCTGCATAGTGAAAAATGTACCTTCTTATAATCTTATCTAATCAATTTTCACCTTAATTTAAATATCGTAAATTGCCTCTGCAAATGCATTGTCATCATTAACTGTAATCGGACGATTATAGAATTTGGAAAATGTTAATGAACTGCCAGACCAACCCGCGGTTCGTTTAATTATGTCCACTGGAACCCCTTTTCGACTAGCCGCCGAGGTGGACGCGTGGCGGGTGCTATGTGCTGTAAAGACCCCAGTATCAATACCACTTTCAGTCAACACGTTTCTAATCCATCTACTTATAGTGGCAGCACTAGCATTATGGGTTGGTTTCTTGGCAGTAAGAATGAGTCTAACTGTTAGCGGTAGGCTTCTATAAATCTTAGTTGCTTCAATATACGAGGACAACGTCTTTGCAGGACAGATTTCTTCTCTACTAGGGAAAAAGGGTAGAATTAAATTAGGCGCCGATCTGTTTGGGGCCGAGGTTTTGATTAAATCATTTATGTTGATGTCTATCCTCGTGCTGCTTACTTTAATACTAGACAAGCGTATCAGTGATAGAGTCTGCACACGTTGTGCTGTCGACAACGCGAGTAGAGCAACTAATTTTTTGGATAAAGAGGCCAAAGGTTGACTCTCGTTCGGGTAATGATTCGAAAGATAATCTAATACAAGATTAGGATCCCATGTAGATTTATATCTAGGGAAGGAAGGTTTAGTCCTTTAAACTCCTTTCATAAACCTTATAATTCTATCATCTTGACTTATACACTTACCTAGTATTAATGCAAGTGCAGAACGACAGGTATTGAGGCTTGAATAATTTGAGCCTAAGTGATATTCATTGACCAAAAATTCTAGGATGTTAGGAACACTGTTATCAAAAACATTAATCTTCTTTTTAATACAAAAATGCTACCATTTTTTTAAAGCTACATTATATTGTTTAAGAGAGCTGTCAGCTAACGATGATATTATTATTTGAATAGCGCTCTCTGGCAACGATTGTTTTAAGTACGAATGCTCGATAATACTGACGACACCAGGGTAAGTCCTTTCCAAAGTGGGTGTGGAGTCCTGAAAGGTGATAACAGCAATGAGGGACTCGGTTCAAAATAAATAACTTCATTTTGGGTTAGAGATAAAAAGAGTGGGTACCATGGCTGGCTAGGCCAATAAGGTACTACCATAATCCCAGTGGCTTTATCTGTCACTATTTTTCTAAGGCTTTTAAGAATCAGAGAGAACGGGGGGAATGCGTAAAGATAATAAGGTGACCAGTCTATTGTGAATGCATCAATATTATATGCTGAAGGATCTCGTTTCCATGATATGTATTTCTTACATTTCGCGTTCAGTCGCGTGGCAAACAGATCGATTTGAGGTGTTCCGAAAGTATTTGTGATTTTATCAAAAGCAAATCAATGTCAATATTAAAACGTCTCGATTTCTGGTCGGCTTCCGTGTTATCTTTAGACTTAATGTAGGAGGCAAACACAAAGAGTTTCCTTTGCTCACACCATTGCCAGATTTCTCTGGCTACGTCATTAAGGTGTGTATATTGAATTCCTCCGTACTTATTTATGTAAGCGATAGCTGTAGTGTTGTCAATTCTAAGTAGAATTTCCTTATCATAAAGGTCTTTAGCAAAGCACTGTAAGCCTATAAGGGCTGCTTTTAACTCTAAAAAATTTATTTGTCCTTTGGATTCTGTGAGACTCCACAAACCATGAGCACATACTCCATTGCAATAAATACCCCAACCCGAAAGAGATGAATCTGAGAAGATTTCAAGAGCATTTCTACCACAATGTATTGGATTATTTAATGTTAAAATATTATTTTGCCACCAGGAAAACTCTGACTGAAACTCTGACTCTGGGTGAAAGATTCATGACACAATTATTTGTCCTCAGAATTACTTAGAGCTAGAAATTTCTCACGCTCGAAGCGTTTTGTATATAACCAACCATAACAAATTGCTGGACAAGCTGAGCAGAGTAATCCAAGATATTTTGCAAAGTCTCTTATTGTTATTGAATTTTTCCTAGCAATTCTTTTTGTTTGGTCTAATATATTTTGACGTTTTCTATCTGGCAACATTAGACACATATCATGTGAATTTATTTCAAATCCTAAAAACTTTTGAATTTGTTTTGGTACCAAGCTACTTTTTTCTTTATTTATGATGAATCCTAATGTCTCAAGAAAGTGCACCGCTGTTGCTGTACTTTTAAGGCAACTATTAAAAGTGTTATTTATGCACAACAAATCATCTAAATATATAACTAGTAGCAACCCTTGGTTCCTAAGATAAGTTACTACTGGCTTCATTAATTTTGTAAAAATAAAAGGTGCTATAGATAAACCAAAAGGGAGACATTGAAATTCAAAAGTAGAACCTTGAAATCTAAATCTCAGATATTTTTTACTAGAATTATGAATGGGCACTAAAAAATATGCATCCTGTAGATCCATAGTTGTCATGAAACAATCCTTACTAATTAACCTAGTGGCAGTACGAATATCTTCCATCTTAAAATGTTTCGGACTAATAAATTTATTAAGTGATTTCAGATTTAAAATGAACCTAAATGACCCGTCTCTTTTGGCAATCAAAAAAATATTAGATATAAACTGATCAGACACATCACTGCATTTTTTAATAGCTCCTGAACTCAGTAGTTTTGAAATGGACCGCTTAAGATGTTTAAGTTCTGTTTTACTGAACCTAGGGTTAGATGGCTCAAATTTTTGAAAAGAAACCCTAACAAAAGGAATTTTTAAACCTTTAACATAGTTTAATACTATTGGATCTTTAGTTATAGCTATCCAGTTGTTAACAAAGTGGCACAATCTACCAGCATGAACTTTTACCTCTACTGGTTCCTGCGAGGTCTGTAATCCGTCTTCCGGACAGGAGGGACTCGATTCGCAGCTGGCTGCCTCCGACCTTGCTGTGTTGTTTGTCCTTGACTGAAGGATGTGTACCTCTGCTTCGGCCCACCCGGTTTGGTAGCTTTGATTGGTTGGTATCTGGGTGGGCCTCTCCAGTTTCCCTGTGGTCTGGATGTTGATGGAATGCTGCGCTTAATTAGAAGACCTGATTTTTCAGCTGTTTTTGTGGCTTTAATCTTTTCTCCAAGGCTAGCTCCAAAAAGAAATGAATCCCTTTTTACATCTGTAATGGCAGTTGAAAATTTTTTGTCCAATGAAGAAGTTATTAATTTTCTTCTATGTTGTGTGTTCTCATAGTGCAGGTCAAGAAAAATCTGGCTGGCTTCTGAAAGTCTTTTAAGGATTTCCACCTTTGTGTGGTCTTCTTTTATCAGAGATGAGGCTAAATTGGTAAGGCCAGCAATGCCCAACCCAAGTTGGTTTTGAGCTCTTTCGAGGAATTTGTCCCGATGTTTAATATTATCACCTATTACAGCAGATATTTCTAAGTTTATCTTTGGCGCTTTCACTAGAGTAAAGTTCTCAGGTGTTAAGGTCTTCTTTAAGGTAGATTCCTTCACCTCTTTAGTCAGCCTTTCTATCAGGACCCTACCCCAACGTTTAGAGATTTCCTCATTGATAGGAGGTCCTAAAACCTCGTCTTTGCCTATTGGATCACCAAGTGCTTCCAATATTTCAGGTGATAAGACCTCGGAAACTGGGCCTTCATTTGTGCTAGGACCAGGATCCGGAGGGAGCAGGTTATCTGCGTCGGCACGTGGTGGAATAGCACCAGATATGGTGGGAATATTATTTTCTGACCCGTCTGAATGCGCAGAAAATCGCTGTGAGTCTGGTGTTGGTGACCCTGAATAGTGGTGGTCATATTCTGTAAGTTAAAAGAAAAGAACCACTGTTGGAGTGAACATAATCTTGTCTTTTAGCCTTTGTACGCACTCACGTTACGTCTCTTAGACTGTTTGAATTGCCAAGCTGTGTACAGTGCTTATGTTTACATTTGAAAGTCGTTGTACGTATTCACGATACGCCTCTAGACTTGTTAGTTATCAGCCGTGCTCACGTCACGGAGTATAACTACCTACCCTCCAACTCAACTTGGTAAATAAGAGAACATTGTGTCAATGTCAGAGAACTTTCAGACTCTCACTAGCAGTATTCGACAACAGCTGGAACCTACTTAATATCAAATGTAACCAACATACGAACCTAATCCTTGTTAAGTACAAACTTATACAACAATAACATTTTTACCAAAATTAAAAAGGTTACGAGTAGCCGGCGATGTGCCGGCCGTCATTTTTATAAAATGCAAAACGACATGTCGAAAGAAAAGTGTTTGTATGACAAATTCATTGGTGTGTACTTATGCCAATCACTAGCAAATCAGTAAATTGATAGATATTTGGCTAGTACTATTTAAATTATGCACAGCTAAGTAGATAATACTAGAGTAGGTACTAACCTTCCTCCTCCGTTGATGAGTCGCGTTCACGTAGCTTTCGCTCCAAACGCTTTATTTTTCGTCGAATGCTTGAAGCACTGCGTTCCCTTCGTCTTTTTCCCATTTTCACGCACTTTCACACTACTTTTTACAAACTTAAAGTTAGTTTTTCGAAACGCACGAAGTCGCGACTAGAGATGGGTCTAAAATTAATAAGCTGCTAAATTAACACTGCTAAATTTTTTTAGTGTCATCACCTGTTAAATAAGTTCTGAGATAGCTGTTAAATTTAGCAGTCACAACTCAGTACTCAACTACTCACAACAAAACAATAATGGTCGTGCTGGCTAGACCAGTGCTCCCACCCGCACCAAACACGGACGCCGGATATATATTTGTCTCGCTTTATCCCATTACTGCAGGCTGCAGGCTGACGCGACGGCAACAATCAAGAAAAGGACACACGATACACGTGTTCCGTTTCCGTCTTTATTGAATTGTTTTCAACATAGCGATTTACTTAGCAACTACTAATTTTGTGTTTAGTGCTCAGTCACAGTTAGAATGTTAAATTGTTAAGGTCGAGCGAGTTCATTTAATTAACTGCTAAGTGCGAACTGTTGAATTTGGAAATAGTATAGTATAATATTTAACTAGTGTTAAATAAAGACTGATTTTCGTTACGAAGGTTTACGCGAGTTTGTTATCTAGGTAGTAGGTAGCATAGACTAATATACATAGACTAATATATATAGAATGTAGGTAGTTAGTGTTGTGAGTGAAAATTCCAATTGTGTGACTGTTTGTGTAGTGTTGTTTGCGTTTGAAACAGAATACTTACAAATTGGAAGAAAACAACTAAAAAGTTGACAGTCCTAAGCCTGTAAAAAGTATGAAGGAAATGAGAATTAATTATGTTAAAAATCTGTCTCTGACTAAATTTAACAGTCGCTAAAAATAACTGCTAATTTTAACTGTTAATTATTTTTAGCATTAGCATTTAGCAGTGTTATTATTTTTTAACGTTTAAGCCCATCTCTAGTCGCGACGCCCGCACATAAAAAAGGAATGAAGTTCACCGGTGAGGGCGCTGTAGTCGACGGGCGAAGGAGATATCGTTTCACAGCCAATTAGAATTTAATAATTTTTATTTTTATTTCTACACCTCTAAAAATTATGTGCGACGCCTATACATTGAGAAGTGAAACTACGTAGTAATTAAATCTTGAGGATGTAACGTCGTAAGTATAACTAAAATTATTGTGTTCTGTGCAGCTTTACGTTAGATGTTCCGAGCCGCCATAAAGTTTGAACAGAAGTACAGAACACCTATGTACTACTCGCTAATTGCTAATCGTCTGCGGTGGAATAGGTGCTTATGAATAATTTGATTTTAATTTTATGGGGGAGCTAAAGTATATATTTTGATACAGGTTTCATTTTAGGTGCAATATTTTTCTGTTAACCTTATTTTGTTTTTCTAAGCCGGGAATAAACGGCTTGAAATTTTTTCGTTGAAAAGGAGTTGATGTTGAACCAGTCAACCTTTAGGTTAAACAGGACAACATTGTGATGGGCACAAAATAATATCAAAAAATAACTACCTACTTGTTTTCAAAAGTGTATTCAGTGGGGCGCTGACTGTACGACAATAAATACTAATAAACGCTTGTAGTTTGAGTCGTTTTGTGTGTGATTTTAACTACCCACCTACCTATCTACCAACGATTAAGGGCTTAGGGGGAAACAGGCCTCCGGCCAAACAGGTCCGCGGCCCAGTTTACACGGAGTAGGAACAGTAGGCCGAATGCGTGGGCCAGTTTGCCACGGGAAAAGGGAAAAAAGTATCGTAGTTAAATCGACCCATTGGGATTTAATTTCATGAAAATTAAAAAAATATAGGTACGAAATAAAACGTAAGTATCAGAATATGTACTTATAATTTATAAAACACCATTATTTTCAGGTCGTTCTGGAGCCGAAAGCCATAAACTCGATCATCGTACCCGAATTTTATTTTCTGAAAAAAATCACAGATTTTTTTTTTGTTTATTTTTTTTTAAATGACGAAATAGTTATTTTCATACCACTTGCTCAAAAAAGTGACATTCTATGTCACAAAAAGCGAACATAACAATAGTCATTTTTAATCTTTAAAAAACAGGGAAAGAAAATTGTACTGAATTTCATTCATCCTCTGGGGGAGAATGTGATTTAAATTTGGAATACTTACCGAAATTTATACTGAACTACATAATTATGTGTTTACACCATTGAGTTTGTTTATAAAGCATTATACATCTTTTTGAAAAAGGAATACGCATTTATTATGCAGTTATGATTAATAAAATTTCGAAAACCGACGAGGCCGTATGAGCTTGATGCCTTTGCTTTTCCGACAAAAAAATATTAGTCTAGGAATTTGCCGCGTTTTTGTTTTCTTCAAATACAACGTTAAGTTTATTTTAATTTATTTTTATAAATAAGTTAATGTTCTAAAATGCTTATCTCATATTATTATTGTGTTAATTTTTTCGCAAATGGTACGAAAAGTAGAGTATTTTCCTCGGTGATAAAGCTGTCTTAGTCTTGGGTGAACTTATAACCCTCGCTACACTCAGGACTCGTCTTAAATCCCTCGCTTCGCTCGTGATTTAAGTTTTTAACACCCTTGCTACGCTCGGGGGTAAACCTGGAGTCCTTCGTTACGCTCGCGATTTAAATCGTCACCCGCGACAGAAGACACTGCTTTATCCCCTTGGTTAATAATCTACTATTGTGCAACAAGAGAGCAAAGTGGGTCTTTGCTGCGAGTGTTGATTTTGAATCCCGAGTAAGCGAAGGATTCTATAGTTGAATCACGAGCGTTGCGAGTGAATCTATTTAGACACCTGAGCGTAGCGAGGGATTCAAAGACACGAGATGCAAATAACTTTGGTCTCGTGTAACACATACAACTTTTCACTTCAGCGGCGAGAACATATACCTAAAGGTAAAAAAAAAACAACATGGTAAAAATTAAACCACCACACCACGTTAAGACACTAGACACATGAGAGCAGCGGTGGCGCAATGGTGGCGGCCCCGACATACGAATAGTAAGTCGTGGGTTTGAACCTAGGCAGGCGCATGACTTTGTGTAATTTATTTTATCACCACTGCTCTCAAAACGGTAAAGGAAAACATCGTGAGGAAACCGGCATGTCCTAGAACCAAAAATTCGAAGACATGTGACTTCTACCAACCCGCACTGGGCCCGCGTGGTGGATTATAGCCCATTCCCTCTCATTGAGAGCAGGCCGTGTCTCAGCAGTGGGAACATTAATAGGCTGATGATGATAACCATATTTAAACAATATCATAAAATCAAAAGAAAAAAAATATCATAAGTTTTTAGATATTTTTCGCGAGACTTTTCAGGCAGGAAACTTAATTCTGCATTTTTTACATAATGCTTAAATTCTTCTGGTGTTAAATAGATGACTTCGTCACTAGACTCACTCACATTTATTTATTACTAGCTGACCCGCGCAACTTCGTCTGCGTTACGTAAGAGAGAGAGAGGCTTAGAGAGAGTGTGAGTCAACCTAAAAAAAATGCAGATAATATGCTTTAGCGGACTTTTTAAGAGCAACAATCCCGTCATACATGTATGATTGTTGAGTAACTTTAACCGTTTACCCAGCGCACGGAACGGAAGCTCTCAAAAGCAATAATTTTTCGCTGTATTTGCAACAATTTTCATTGATGCTCCGCTCCTATTGATTGTATCGTGATGTTATATAACGTATAGCCTTCCTCGATAAATGGGCTATCCAACACTAAAAGATGTTTTTAACTGGAATCAGTAGTTCCTAAAATTAGCGCGTTCAACCAAACAAACAAACAAACTTTTCTCCTTTATAATAAGTATAGATTCAAGTAGGTAACAATTTAATTTCTCGGAAATAAATGCAATCATCGTTAAAATATGCTATGTTTTTCCAATTTGGGGCTTCCCTCGACAGCCTTAGGTTTTCATCCTTAGACACTCGATGGCAGTCATACTCCAGCTAAGTCATACTCCAGCTAGGTCGAAAGTTCTCATCAAGGTGCATGAATTGAGCCCAAACACGATATAGCTTATTTTTTTTTCGGATGGGAAATCATCAAATGACTCCTCCCGGAGCAGGAGGAAGTGTCAGACTTTTACTGACTAAAACCCATCCATGTTCCTTCATCGCCGTTTGTGTTCCGGAGCCACGGTATCTCTTTCGAATAGTCCCGCAGCCCCGGCAGGCATCAGCCCTTGCGGACCCCTTCTTTTTTGCTGACTCTCTTTGAGGACTCTACTACTCTCGCGTAGAACACGAACGCGCCGTCGACACGGCCTGTCGTCATGAGACGGACGGACAGCGAGCTAGCCCATAGCTCCCCGTCCACAGGCCCGCGCCTACGGTGGCCGGGGGCCACCACGTGGCTCCCGACGCCCGGGGCGTCTCCCGCGGTGGCCGAGACGTAAGGATCTCTCCCTCTCACGTTCCGCCACCTCCTTCGCTAACATGACTGCTTCGCAGAAGGAGGTGACGGCGTCCCATTCCGTCTTGCTCCGGACCATGTATTGAACCAGGGCCGGGAGAGAGAGGTCGCCGCCGCCGATCGCCGCTTCGAGGACACGGCGGTGCTCCGCCCAAGTGGGGCACACCTCCACAGTGTGCTCCACCGTGTCCTCCGGTCGATCCTCACAATGGAAGAACCCGGGCGTCTCCTCCCGCCCGAAAACACGATATGAGGCCAATAACAATTTAGCTGTAAATATAATCTACGTAAACTGCGTATGGATTATTGATTATTGCGAATAGCATAGCACAGTTCTTGCACGGCAGGAACACGTGGGTTTATCAGGCTTCTGATGTTTGCTATACTACTTTTTGGAGAAATCATCCTCATCATCATACTCCTGCCCTTATCCCAATTTATTTGGGGTCAGCGGAGCATGATTGTATTCATTCTTCACTACTTATTACTTTTTGGAAAAATATTTCAAGAAAAAAAATAAGAAATATAGAAATGCACACAATTTAAATACAAAATGAAATATAGGAAATCTCAAAGCATCAAAAAAAAAAATTAAACAAATCACAATAAGTGAAAATAATGTTGGAGGGTTTGAACCTGCAACCCCGTAGTTTACAGAGCGGTAGCGGAGGCTATTTACTTCATTGACATAAGCCACAAATAGCCGTTCTCATGTACTTACGTCATGACTGAAACGTCAAACAATTGAAGTATACGGAAATAATGCAAAATTGCCTACCCCCTTAAGGAAGTAGCGTGATAATATGTAGTCTAAATATTAAAGAAGCCTATGCAGTAATTTTGACGTGATGCGCGCACAAACATTTCGTACCAACTACATAAACCGAAGAAAGCTGATTTTCTTGAGTTCCGCTATTTTGTGCGTATTCACGTCAAAAATCAAATTTCAAGAAAACTGAGAAATTATATTTACCTGTATTAGATACGAAGTATATGTAGCAACTTTAAAAGGTTACACTTCATTGAATTTGATTGTATAGGTGTTTGAAGTTTATTAATTTTAAACACAAAACCCTCTTTTTTGCGTCTCTGGATGAGATTTAAAAAAAATGCTGAAACAGGTATTTCTTTATTTTTATTAATAAGTATTTATTCTAAGTTTCATGATTATAGAACAATCTAAAATTTTTTTTTCATACAAACTTTACCCCCCCATTTCACCCCCTTTTTCCAAAAAAATCCAAAATTTCTATAGCCTATATGTTATTCTGAATGTATTTAAATAGATTTGTGAACATTTCAACAATATCGGTTCAGTAGTTTTTACGTGATGCGCGGTCAAACAAACAAACAAACAAACAAAAATTTTTAAAATGGTTTTAATATCTTCAGTTACTTATTTTAAGTCACCCTGGCTGGTTTTTTTTTTTAATCTTCAATGAACAGATTTTTTGGTCTCAATGATTTTATTATATGTATATAGATTATTACTTTAGTACTTATCCAATATTTATTGTACTTTGTAGCTTGACATAATCATTGCTAGCGTATTAACAGAGAAACATTAAAAATTTAAATCCCGCTATTTTTTAAAATGCATTCTTAAATTACGCTCGCGGTATTCTGTCTCAATATTAAAGATTGTTATAACTATAAATAAATAAGTAGATAAACTTCGATTTTTTTTTCTTCAACATTCTTCATCTTGTTATAAAAATATAATTCGATTATTCGAAATATAACAATTTTTTATAACCTAAACACGTGGTTTACAAATTACGGTTATCGATTTACAATATCGGTATCCGAACGTTTTATTGTTTGTTTCCTTTTTGGGCCTACTAGATAATTATGGAATTTGAAAATCGAATTTCGAATCGACTTGTTTCTATCTCTCGCTTTTTTCGTATCGAAGTGAAAGTGACAGAACAAAGTGAAGTTGAAATCTTTCGAATTGTGTGAGTAGAACTGCACAGTTCTCGATATTCAAAAAAAAAAAAAAGTTACTTTGTCTCACGCTCGCAGCAAAATCGAATTTTGCTCACTGTCTGTAAACAGCAAAACCTGCTTGTTTGAGGTGCTGAGGTGAAAAGTTAGTTTTTTTAATTTTCATTAAATTAAATCCCAATGGGTCGATTTAACTACGATACTTTTTTCCCGTGGCAAACTGGCCCATTCAGCCGACTTTTCCACTACTGTTCCTACTCCGTGTAAACTGATGGGCCGCGGACCAGAGGCCAGTTTCCCGATGAAGAATCAAGTCGCACGATTAGAGACTGGAAGACTTTATGGCGGATGACGTTGATATTTGGGGAAAGTGTTCCTCTTCCTGCCCTTTTTTTTCCTAACTTTATAACTACTTTCACTTCTCTATGTCAACTCGTGCTACAATTAACGGTACCTACTAAAATTCTAATATCCGATACCATACGATACTGTTGACAAGCAGTAATCACCAACGAAGACAATTAGTGCCATTCCCACATAATGTGAAACTAAAACGATTGTCGGCGAATTGGACATTTGGAAATCGCGTATAAATAATCGTTCAAGTGTCATTAGATTGCGATAACTCTGAATTACACGAAATGTCCAGAACCGGTTTATTGAAAATCCCAAACCAGTGTTACAGTACCCATGCATGCAAAGTGCGTGACTTAAATCATCTAAAGATAAAAATATTAACATAGACATTCTTAAACCTGTCTAAAGCAATAACAATAATTCTTGTTGTAATATAAATAGAAACAGTTCTATAAAGTAGGTAATAAAAATCCAGTTTTAACTAACTTGTTTGTTTTAAAATAGAATCCAAACTCTCGTAATATTAGATAAACTAGATTTAACTGCATACGTTTTTTCAACACACTTACTCATTGGGGTAATGTTTTTTTTAATGGGAAAAGGTCTGGTCAAGGTTAATCTCTTTTTTTTTATTGAATTAGTTTTTAGAATGTTTTAGGGGTTCTTACGGGTTTTCATACTGATTTAAGGGTAATTCTAACGGATTTTCCAATTCATTTATGGATTCCTATGGATTCTCAAAATTTTATAAGGGTAAGGAATACTTCTCAAAAACACGAAACCCGCGAGCTGCGAGCAGCTCGCGCACCCACGCAAATAGTAGTTATTTTATATAAAGTTCCAACTTTTTGACAAGTTTTTTTTTTTTTAAATAGGTAGGTACAAGTTTTTAATGTAAGCTTTTTACTTTTAACACCTAAATTCCTCCACGACCCCCGTACTATTCAATCCATTCATCAGCACAATGTTTTGAGTGCGTTACATTAGAGTTCTACCAAAAACATGATTTTTCACCCCAAAAAAAAGTCGTTTCCCAGCAATAATTTTTGCGTAAAGTTAGGTACTATCGAGGACACTCCCGCCTGATCACCACTAAGCTTATTTTTGCTTGCATTTAAAACATAGAAACGCTCTCCATCCCCGCGCCGTTGACTTTATAATAAATAATTAATGAAAAAAATACCGATAGGCGACACATGCCAAACGAGAGTTATTGTTATTTTGCGCGCCAAAGTTGACGCTTTCCTAATAGGCCTAAAGTTTAAGGTGGAGTGGCTCGGCGCCTCCGCATGATTTAAGCGAAAAAAAATTTAACTGATCAGGCGGAAAAGACCACGACTGTACCTAGTTTGATGTACAGAATGCTTGGTTGACAGCTTCGTGATGAGGTTGTTCTTTTCACACACGCTTTGAATTCTGTTAAAACCACACATTACTAACATCCCATTTTAAGTAGGTAAGAATAAGAATAAGAATAAATTTATTAATCCATCGTTACAGACATTTACTTAACCTAGTTTAGCATTATGACAAAATCGTAACAAGTGAAATTTTAACAAAATAGTTAGAAAGCAGAGGTCCCCAAACTAGGCTGTGCCTGTATCTTGGAAGCCAGAGTTGCGTTTACATAAAATTAGAACACATTTGTTGATGTGATAAATGCAAGGTAAGGGGAATACCTTTTTACAAACAAAAAGAAAAAATCCAAATGATATTACAATAATAAAAAGGAGTAATCAGTAAAAAATAATGAATTCCAATGTCGTGTGAGAGAGTAGTGTGTGTATGTGTGTGTGTGTGTGTGTGTGTGTGTGTGTGTGTGTGTGTGTGTGTGTGTGTGTGTGTGTGTGTGTGTGTGCGCGCGCAGATGTGAGGGTTTGTAGTTATTTTATGTTTTATAGTATAATTAACTTAAGATTTCTTCCGTCTCTTCATATGTCAGTTTATCAAACCATTTTATTATAGTTTTCTTGCATGAAAAGTTGCTCATGTCTTTGATGTCGCAGCTTTTACTGACTATTATATATATGGATATGCGAGTAATATGGGCATCGTCTGGCTAAGAGGCTATTTGCATCGGGAAGGGGAATGTTGAGGACGCGTTTCGAGACAAGTTTTTCATAATCGGATCTATTTTTCAGGGTTTTGTGAACAAGTAGAGTTGCCTTTAGGATAAATAATTGCCGCACTCTTAGCACAGCAAACTCCTTATAAATTAGGTCTGTTGGGTAACGGAAAGGTTTCCTTAAAACTACTTTTATAACGGCTCTTTGAGCTCTTTCTATTTCTATAACTGTGCTTTTCCCGGCTGCACCCCAAACAGAAATCCCGTATTGAAGTACTGACTGACATAAGGCAAGGTAAATTGTGCGTAGAATTTCAATGGGTGTACAGTCACGTAATTTTTTCATTACGTATATCAGCTTCCTAACGCGACCAGAGAGCAGGTGTATATGTGATTTGAATGAGAGGTTTTCGTCTAGTGTGATGCCAAGGTATTTAATTGAGGGAGTTTGATCTATAACAAGGCAGGTACATGGTGTGAGCGGTGATGTCTGGTAACTGCAGCATGTGTGGTATTTAAGTATAAGATGATGTGAAGGTCGAGAAGCTATTGTTTTGAAGAAGGTAATATACTTAGTTTTTTTTATATTCAGAGTCAAAAGATTTGCGTCAAGGGCCTCAGAAACAGTTAATATTAGGTAGTTTAGCTTTACGGAGAACTTCGTCCTTATTGCTTTGTTTGGGATATTTTCAATTCGTATATCCAATGAGACGGTGAGAGCGCTTATAATGTTTGTTTCTGAGAAAAATGTCATTTGTTTCATGAAGGCCATGCGGGCGAAGCAAAAGTCTGTTGTAAGTTCATTTAAATGAATTCTATCAAGGGATTATATAAGATGGGCTGTTTACCGTGAAGTGGTTTAGTTGTAAAACGATCGAGATAACGGTAACATTTATAACTGTATAAATAAAGTGACGATAGTGTGGGAAATTCTAATTTAATAATAATTGTGTGATTATTTACTGTGTAAGTATTTTAAATGTTTTTTTTTGGATTATAACACCCGAAGATCTTTATGAAATCAGTTTTGGGTGTTTTAATTTTCGGAATTCAGATACATACCCAGTCGTGAAAAAATAAACGGATGCAGTTCTTTGCATTTAATGAGTGTATAGTATTTAATGAGTGTGTGACAGGTCGTTGAGCTCCCTAAAATGTGGTTTGAGCTACACGATGACTGATGCATGCGTGCCGTCTGTCGGGATAGGTCAACTCAAACCTGCTATGGCTCTTTCCTCAAAAGACCATACCAGACAATGCCTACATGATCACACTCACATTGATATAATTTCAAATAATAGTGTCTGGACTTTAAAAGAGACCACGATCCCTGAGTTTGTTTCGGTATTTCTTCTCAGGGTAGTCAGTTAGGAAATGCCGGCGCCAACGTTCTCTTAAAATAAAATATTGACGTGTAAAAGTGATTTAATATCCTATTTGCAAAATAAATCATTTCATTTCATTTCATTTCATTTCATGTAAAAGTGGGCACCCATAACTAAGCTGAAAGGCACTTGTTCTCCATTGTGCTCTAGATCCTCGTCATTGTGTTTTCTAGATGTAAAGTCGAGGACTTTAATTGATGAGCCACTTGCCACTATTCGTATTTATCCGTGTAATGGCAATCGGGTTTAGTCGGTAATATTCGTAGGTACTCGTGAATGTATAAAAACTTTTATGCAAAAAATTAAACCGACTTCATAAAGTAGTCTCGATAGTAAAATGTTGTAGATGCAATATAGTCATTAGTGAACTCCTGGCGTTTATCCAGAACCAAGTGGATGTTATGAATGAGGAAAGCATTGTTCGCTTGTGTGGTACAGCTTTTTCTTGGAAACTAAGCAAAGGGTGACTTTTGTTTGTTTGATTCAGTTTTTTTGCCACCAACTTCTGAAGCCTAAGTTTATTTTTCATTTTTTTTGTGTTTTTGAAGTTGGTTTAATTTTTTCAATTTTTTGAGTTCCGTATCTCAAAAGGTAAAAAAAGGAACCCTTATAAGATCACTTTCTTGTCCGTCTGTCGGTCTGTCCGTCTGTCACCACCGATTTTCTCAGGAACGGGTGGACCTAGCAAGTTGAAATTTAGACCAGATACTGAGGTCTATATAATAGTCCCTATTAGTATCAAAATCAAGGTCCTGAGTCAGCACTATAAAAAGATATGGTAAATTTAGATTTTCGGGAAACTTTAAGTCCTTACCAAAATTTACCTTAATTTTCAACTTTTTTTATTTTTCGGACTTTTCCCTATAATTGTGCTGTAAGACCTTGCTTTTAACCAAAATTGTCAATTTTAGGTCAACCGGAAGTTAATTATAGGTTTTGGGTCGAAAACCTATAAATGGTAGTTCCCGTTGACCTACAATCACGAAATTTGGCAAAAAGCAAGATCTTACAGCACATGTAAAGGTAAAAATCTGAAAACCGTAAATATGTAGTTTAATAACAACATAATTACAAAAATATTATTTGCAGTTGGTGCAATAGCCGAGTTCTAGGGATCGAATAGCAAAGTTAAGTTTGTCCTTTAAATAGTTTGCAAGTACGGAACCTTCGGTGCGCGAGTTCGACCAGCTCTTGGCCGGTTTTTTGGCAACTCTTCAATAATAGACAGCAAATCTGTCGTGATCGCTGCAATCGCTTGGATGTTTATTGTTTAAACAACATCACCCCATTGCCATCGCCTCCTCGTTATGGACGTCACGTCGGTTAAAAAGCGCAAAATTTGAAAGTAGGATAAGTGGCTTTTATCAATTAAAGTCCTCGACTCTACCTTGAACACAGAAAGTTTGCAGAAAACTGATCTAAACCATTCATGGTGTGATATATATATTTGTTTTTTGTTTTTATTATTTTACAGTTAAGTCTTAGTCGTTTGTACGTTGCAAGCCGCGTTGAAAATAGAACTAGTTTTTTTTATATATTTTGACAGCTGTCAGTTGAAAACGATTCTCCCTAGGGCTGAAAAGTATTACTTTCAACCCGCTCCTCAGGCAACTTCAGACCTACTTTCCGAGTATGAGTAATGAAAAAACACTTGCATTTAAAGCCAAGTGAGTTGCCGGCGCGGTTCAAGTTTCTACATAGGAAACAGAAGAAGGTGTAATTACGAGTATATTGGAATACACGGCTATCTTGAATAAAATTTACAAAACATGTGAATTTGGGGGTTCAATAAGATCACCAAGACTCCATTGACAAATTTTCATTTTACAACCAACTTTTCGTTTCGTACCTACTATTACTATTTATGTTGCGAACAACTTATTCCGCAAATGTTTTATTTTAAACACACTCGTTTTACAAACATTTATTTGGCAATCACTTCTTTTATCAAATGCATCAGATCAGCTGTTCTCAAACTTGTTTAGCAACGGAACCCTTTTGGAAACCTAAATATTTGACGGAGCCCTAAAATACGTTTGTTGAGAAAAATAATAAAAAAATCAAGAAATGGAATTGACAATGGATTAAGTACCTACTACAACTGATTCAAAGCTAGCCGGCTAGATTTCGCTGTTTTACAATTTACTAGGTTTAAAAAATGTCATAATTTTAATGACTGTTGTAAAGTAATATTTAAACTGCCTCTGTAACCTTGTTTTTCTTTGGTAAGTAGGTACTTATATTTTTTAACGATGACCAGTATTTTCGTGAAGCCCCTACAGAAGCACCACGGAGTTCCACCCAAGGGTTCCGCGGAGCACACTTTGAGTTTATTCATTTCTTATTTAGTTACATTTGGATAAATCACGTTTCTACAAAATAATTTACCAACTAGTATTTATTTTAATTACTTAAGTACTTTTTTTTAAGAAAAAGTTTAGGAAATGCATAGTTTTTTTTCACATTATGCAAACAAGCATACTCCATGCATGCAGCAAGTATGCAGCAAGCATGCAGAAAGCATGCAGCATGCAACATGCAGCAGGCATGGTTTCTGTCACAGCTCGAGGGCCGACTCGCTCCTCCACGCCTTGCGCGGGCTTAAATTACACTGACAGGAATTAATCGCTGAGAAGCGATTAATTCCTGTCACTAAATAGAAAAAATCTTTTATTTTCTCTATTTTTAGAAATGTCAGTCTTTATTCCAAACGTTGTTCTAGGAAATAAAATGAAAAAATAATGTTTTTTTTGTCAATTAATACGTTATTCAATAAAAGTTTATCGGATAATTATTTGGCTAAGTGAACTATTTGGTGAACTTGTTGTTCAATAATGATGAAATGACTAATAATGTTTTTGCCAATCGTTGCTTGTCAAGTAAAAATTTTTGAATTAATGTTTGGTGAACTGACAGGTCATCGAATTAGGGCCCAGGGCCGGCCGGCAGTCTCGACAGATATAACGACGAAATCGCTAACTTTTGATTGCTAATTACTAACGAATAAATTTAGTTGCAAGATGCTTGCGAGTAACGCAAGTCTCTACATCCAAGATGCGTTTCTCGCAAGTAGAGAGTCAAGAGCCGGCTAGCTTTGAATCAGTTGTAGTAGGTACTTAATCCATTGTCAATTCAATTTCTTGATTTTTTTATTATTTTTCTCAACAAACGTATTTTAGGGCTCCGTCAAATATTTAGGTTTCCAAAAGGGTTCCGTTGCTAAACAAGTTTGAGAACAGCTGATCTGATGCATTTGATAAAAGAAGTGATTGCCAAATAAATGTTTGTAAAACGAGTGTGTTTAAAATAAAACATTTGCGGAATAAGTTGTTCGTAAATCAAAAATTAAAAAAAAAAAGTAATTAAAATGAACGAACCGTGGCAGCCAAGAGATGACCAGTCCCAACTGAGAGCGCCCGTTCACGAACATGACGCATGTATCGGCGCCAAACAACTCGACCATATTTAAGGGAATTAAATGACCCGACACATGCGCCACCATCAGCGAGACATTTGAGTGAGCATGACATTCTCTCTTAGCCACCAAGGCATATTCAAGTCAATGAAAGATAACTAAATGTAAGTGGTGGCTGAACAGTACAAAGTACTCACACATGTGCTATGCAATTATATAATACTAAAAACTGGAATCTATATAATGCAAGTAGGTATATTTTAACAATCTTCTGCAGCTTCCACAATACATTAACATGGGAATCAATGCTTCTTCTACTTCTTTCCGTGTCGATAGACTCAAATAATGCCCGACCAGTGCAATCAATTAGTTTGCAACTATGGTTGGGGAGCAGGACCAGCATGTAGCCAAGCATTTTTATCATCAATGTAATCCCCCAACTTATAATATGCTTGCCTACTTAATGTGCGTTTTATACAAGATTTAAATTTCGTCTCATTCAGTTGAAGAATGTGGGGAGGTATTTTATTGTAACATTTCAAACAGTACCCCATGAAAGATGAATCTACTTTAGCAAGCCTGAAACCTGGCTGAACTAGTTGGTCCCTATTTCTAGTGTTATAGTGGTGTCTGTCACCTCTTTTACTGAATAAATGCAGATTTTTCCTAACGTACATGATGTTTTCATAGATGTATTGACAAGGTACTGTCATGATATTAATTTCCTTAAACAGTTCTCTTAGAGAATCGCGTCTACGTAATTCATATATGGCTCTGATGGCTCTTTTCTGCAGAATAAAAAGTACTTTGTACTGTTCAGCCACCACTTACATTTAGTTATCTTTCATTGACTTGAATATGCCTTGGTGGCTAAGAGAGAATGTCATGCTCACTCAAATGTCTCGCTGATGGTGGCGCATGTGTCGGGTCATTTAATTCCCTTAAATATGGTCGAGTTGTTTGGCGCCGATACATGCGTCATGTTCGTGAACGGGCGCTCTCAGTTGGGACTGGTCATCTCTTGGCTGCCACGGTTCGTTCATTTTAATTACTTTTTTTTTTAATTTTTGATTTATTATTTTAATCTGGACGCTCTTAATGTGCACGTCTTTCTACATCGTTTTCACATATATGTATAATCTCAACATGAATGATGTAACCAAGATTTTGTAACAATATTTTGATTTAAAAGAGTGTCCATGGAGTTTCTTGCCCGTTCTTCTCCATAGAGATCTACGTTAGGGAACGGGCAACTACAGTACTTTCTCAAGTTATTATGCCTTGTGACTGTGACTGTAGCTTTGCTTTTATTGTATTTTCGACTTTCAAAGGTGCCGTAATGGTCTAATTGAAATAAATGATTTGAGTTTGAGTTTGAGTTTAGCTAAACCTAGCTGTAGTTGTGTGTGTGCTGCTGTGTGTGTAACTAAACCTTGAAGATTGACCCGTAGAACTGTTATTTTTAATAAACTGGTTTTCAATTATTTATTTTTATTGCGTTATAGGCCTGCTGACCTCAAATATATTTATTGAAAACAACATGTAACGCCATGTCAGAGGCCCTGGGCGGCACAAAAAAAAAACAAGAGAAAAAAATAGAAAAAGCGAGTCGAATTATCCATCGTTCATATTATATAAGGTCTATCTATTTATACACGAAATCTCTTATGGGGTAATTGTACCTACTCATCATTATGAATAACTTTAACTATGGGACCAAACCACGAATCGCTAAAAAAATATCAGCTGTTCGATACATTTTGACAAGTTATGCTAACATGTTATTGTAGGGACCGCTGATTTTTTTTCGCAATTCAGGGTTTGGTCAGATAGACCTTATTTAGTTTTAATTATATTTGTTTCTTGCTTAATGAATTTATGATGAATATCAAATTTGCCTTCTATTATCTATTGTATCTTCCTTCGCATTCACACGTTGGTGGCACTATTATTATGCCAATTGGATTAAGAAAAAAGACTTTAGAAGTACTTAAACTTATACTAAAATGAATGAGCTGGATTGTTCAATTCTGATATGCAAGTTACGAACGATCCTACAAAAGCGACGCGTTTTTTATTTCCTACTAATAAAACGAAAAAGGATTAAAATAATAAAAAGAGTTTTTTTTTGTATTGTTTTTAACATCTTTTGAAAAGCATTAAAACGAAGAAAATAAACCTTGGAGTAATTTTTTTTTCATTTTTTTTAAACAACTGTTTGGAAACAGAAAATCAAACCCGTAAACCGAAAACCGTATACCTACTTACTGCTGAGGACGAGCCAAATATATTTAACTACATAAAAGGCGAGTGGAGAATAGTACATTTTGATACAAGTGGAGAAAGTTTGGTATTGCGTCCGAGGCGGAATTAACTCCCGAGCCGTAGGCAAGGGTGTTTTTGAGCCGAGAACTGCAATAACAAATGTCCACGCGTATCAAACGACCTTTTTCAATACACTTTTGCAGAATTATAATAAGAGAACGTAAAATATTTTTGTCATAAATTCTTGTTGCAGGATGCACTGGTCGCTGTACCTCATAGCAGGCCCATTGTCAGCCTTCTGGTTGCTATGGAGATACAAGAACAGGAGAATGATCGAGATGGCCAAGAAGTTCCCAGGTCCACGGGCACTGCCGTTCCTAGGGAATGCCCTGGTGTTCATGGGTCAGTCTGATGGTAGGTCTCGTTACTATTTGTAAATAAGTTTACTTGTTTGAATGAAGATGTATCTATGGGGTAGAAAGGACACGCCACGAAAACGGTTGCCACGTATTCAGTACATCATTCTGAGGTACGAGGTAACCGTTTTCGCGACGGTGCCGTATAGGTAGGTTGAGAATTTAACGTCAGCCATCTTGAATTTTGATTTAGGCATCATCAACCTCGACTACATCCGTTATCGTCGACAAGTTCCAGTTACTTATCTCTACATCGTGTCATGGCTGTTTAAAAAAAGATAAAACGTGTTAGGGCATTTCCTCATTGCCAACACGCGTTGTCGCGTCAACGCTAATTTAGTTCCGTGGTCGTATTGTGTTTACCAGAACGCGTTGAGTTCGTTTTTAAAAGAGCCAGGAGTGGTTGTTTTGAAAATGCCACGAATGGTTGTTTTTAAAATGCCACAACGCATTGTGGTCGGTTTTTTTTCGGTTAATGAGCATTTTCGATCTTTGAGCCTAACATAATATAGAATATATTAATCATAAACGTTATTTATAAATTCATAAATAGAATCAAAAAATCGTTGGTGACACACGGACAGACGGACAAGAGAGTGATCTAATAAGGGTTCCTATTTAAGGTTCCGTACCCGAAGGGTAAAAACGGGATCCTATTACCAAGACTCCACTGTCCGTCTGTCTGTCACCAGGCTGTATCTCATGAACCGTGATAGCTAGACAGTTGAAATTTTCACAGATGATGTTTAACAGATAAAACAACAAATACTAGGGGGGTTCCCATAAAACAAACGTGATTTTTTTGTCGTTTTGTCTAATGTTGTATTGATAATGGTACGGAAACCTTCGTGCGCGAGTCTGACTCGCAATTGGCCGGTTTTTTTTCAGGGTTTGGAAACCGGTTAAAATTCTCAACCGGTTACGGTCATAGACCCCAAACCGAAATCGATTTAGGTCAAAGGTTGCTCTTTACCGGTATTTACCGGTTTATGAGGAAAACAGGTTTTTCATGAATTTTGGTTTTGATAGTCAAAATTAACCGGTTAAATCCAAGTTCGATAGGGTCCCCGGTCCCCGCCACTCTCGCTCGCACGGTCTGGACGTTGCGAAAAAAACCAGCCAAGAGCGAGTCGGACTCGCGCACCGAGGGTTCCGTACAAACTTTTTGAAGGACAAACTTAACTTTGCTGTTCGATCCCTAGAAACGGCTACTGCTCCAACCACAAATAATAAGTTGGTAATACTATTACTATTTAGTATTTTTTTTATTTGTTAATAAATTACGTATTTACGGTTTTCAGACTTTTCCCTTTATTTGTGCTGTAAGACCTTGCTTTTTGCCCAATTTCGTGATTCTAGGTCAATGGAAACTACCATATAAGTTTTCGACCTAAAACCTATAGGGTACTTCCTGTTGACCTAGAATTGTCAGTTTTGGTTAAAAGCAAGGTCTTACAGCACAAGTAAAAGGAAGTCCGAAAAATTAAAAAAGTAGTACATTAAGGTAAATTTTGGTAGGGCACGCCACAATAGTTGCAGTAGGTAAGTCCCCTCTTTGAGGAGTGGCTGGAGAGACGCAGGTTCTTTCCGCCTGACGCAGGTTCTTACCGGATACGGATGTTTGGGTAAGTTCCTGCACCCAATCGGGCGGGAGGAGACGCCCGGGTGCTTCCATTGTGAGGATCGACCGGAGGACACGGTGGCGCACACTGTGGAGGTGTGCCCCGCTTGGGCGAAGCACCGCCGGTGTCCTCGAAGCGGCGATCGGCGGCGGCGACCTCTCGCTCCCGTCTCTGGTTTAATCCATGGTCCGGAGCGAGATGGAATGGGACGCCGTCGCCTCCTTCTGCGAAGCAGTCATGCTAGCGAAGGAGGTGGCGGAAGGTGAGAGGGAGAGATCCTCACGTCCCGGCCGCCGCGGGAGACACCCCGGGCGTCGGGGGCCACGTGGTGGCTTCCGGCCACCGTATAGGCTCGGGCCTGTGGACGGGGAGCTATGGGCTAGCTTGCCGTCCGTCCGTCTCATGACGGCAGACCGTGTCGACGGCGCGTTCGTGTTCCACGCGCGCCTCAAAGAGAGTCAGCAATAGGGAAGGGGTCCGCAAGGGCCGAAGCCTGCCGGGGCTGCGGGACTATTCGAAAGAGATACCATGGCCCCGAAACACAAAGGGCGATGAAGGAACATGGATGGGTTTTAGTCAGTAAAAGTCTGACACTCCCTCCTGCTCCGCCCAGAGCGGGAGGAGTCATTTGATGATTTCCCATCCGAAAAAAAAAGGTAAATTTTGGTATATTCTTACAAGTTTTCGCGATATTCTAAATTTGCCCATATCTGTTTATTGTGTTAACCCAGGACCTTGATTTTTATACACCTAATAAGGACTATACATTTCAGTATATGGTATAAATTTCAACTTGCTAGGTCCACCCGTTCCTGAGAAAATTGGTGGTGACAGACGGACAGACAGACAAGAAAGTGATCTTATAAGGGTTCCATTTTTCCTTTTGAGGTACGGAACCCTATAAAGGCGTGAAATTATACATATGTCATATCAGGTCATGAGTAAAGACAGGCGAATGAATCGAAAGCGCGCCAGTGGTGACATCCCACGACCTACTTACCAGTCTACCCCAGCATGGTGTGCTTCTACCAAGGAAATTATGTACTAACTGGAATGAGTACGAACAAAATGCTAAAAAAATAAAAAAAAAACCCTATCTCAAAAGCTTAGAGTTTAAATTTGTACAATGGATTCAATAGAAAAGAAAAAAAAACAAAACGTTCCGAGCGAGAAACCGACAAAGGTGGATGGTGTCCCTGTCTTGCCTTGTCACCGATGTAAACAATATGGCCGATACATTTTCGCGTTGAAGTCATTTAAGTACTTTTTTTGTATATAAGTGAAATAATCCGCTATAAAAATGGTAAAATTGTGTTGTGTGAAGGGGTGTAGTAGTAAGGGTTTGCTGGATGTGGAATTTCGTTTTTTAGGGAAGTTTTTTAACTTTGGTTGTTTACTACGACTAGGGTTACCAAGTTTTAGATTGACAAACGGGAAATATCCAAATAAATTAAGTAAGTAAGTTCGAAGTTTCGAACACCGTTGTCGTACATAGTAATCAAAAGTATATTATATAAATTAGAAACATCGGACATCGCACATGGTTTCGGTAGTTTGCTTTTTAAATACAAATATTGAAAAGAAAAGAGTCCGCCGCACCGCACCATGCCGTGTCCTAAGGATTTTTCCATGCTTTTCCAGCAAAAGAATTCTTCATTTGGCAAGCTGCGAGTGAAAATGAATTGTTTCGGAATATAAAATAAATATTGGCAAATGTTACTAAAACATTATAGGTAAACAGTCATAGCTTGAATATGCGATTTTCTATGTCTGAAAAAATATATAATATTAACGGAGTCCTCGAATCCAAAGTCGTCTGGATAGACAGGTTGCAAAATGGATAATTTGCCACTGGACGGTACAGACATACATTTAAGTTAACATAAAAAGTTAATGACATCAACTCTTGAAGCTATTTCGCCTAGAATGCTATTGAGTTGCAGGTCATCATCATTAAATAATAAAATAACAGCTACTCTTAAACTGTCTCAAGAGTTAGTATGATTATTGGACACCCTATTAGAAAGAGACAACCTCCACTCTTGAAGCTTTCTCGCTCGGAACGTTTTTGGCTTGCCCGTCCTTATTCCAGTTAGTATATAAGTTTCTTGGCTTCTATAGAGTCCCGATGTTAACAGCTCGCAGCGAGGACGACATTCTTGGTTTGACCGCAGCGGAGTTAAGACTTCTTGAAACTGTACCCGATTAATTGTGCCCAGTGTTATTGTGTGAAAGTGTAATGTCAAGTAATTCGTTAGTTTACTCGGTGTACCTATTTGAAAAGAGTAACTATGTAGTTTCTTGCCCGTTCTTCTCCTTGGAAACGACTAACACGAACCGTGCACCATTAGGCCTATGTGAAATAAAATACTTTGATATATCGCATCCTATGTATTTTCATAGCACGAAACCCGTCTTCTACATAATGCTCGAGCCTAGCGAAATATATCCTGACAAACCGAAACATATATTACTTAAATGTTATAAATATTTGCCTCATATTTTGTTTGCAGAATTCATAAAAGTACTGAATGAACTGAAGGTGGAGTTTGGTGGTCTGTTCAAATTCTGGCTCGGTCCCGACCTGAATGTTGTTGTGAGCAATCCTGATGATGTCAAGGTACTTGTTTAAAGAAAACTACTCGTTGGTCCGACAGACAGTCGTCCCATTTAACATATTGTTATTGAACTGCATCCAGTTTGACTGGAAGCCGACCCGAACATAGCTGGGAAAAGCCTCGGTAAATGGTGATAATGTTCTAGTGCAGCGGTCGCCAACACGCGGCCCGTGAATGTATTGTAAATAAGTTATAATTATCAAAATAAATGCATGAACGAACAGCAATCGGCCGTATAGTGTGGATCCGTCCATTGCCTACAACATCGTGTATTGTGTGCCTGTGGTGCCTAGTTGACATTTTTTCCATAGAAGTTTCGGGGAATTACTCCACTCTTTGACACTGTACATCCAAAGTTAAACATGATATCGTTTTGTCTCATTAATTACTTTTGTCTGTGCGGAAACAGAATAGTAAAATAAAAAAGCCATTAAAAAGTTCGAGGTACCAAAGATTTGTTTTTTATTGCCAATTTTAAAGCAACTTCGGGCGTAAATTTGAGGAAGTGTAAAATTTCCAAAACAAAGTCGGTACCGACAAAGCACAATTACAAAAAACAAGGCCCACCACAACCAACCATGCATACAGTGGTTTTTACATAAAACTCGATTTTCCAAAGACCTTTTCGGATTTTTTTACGCGCGTCTTTAACTATGAATTATCGAACTCACTGAATTCACTCAGTCGGGCACGATGCCACTTGAGAGCTTTCTTTTTGGCCACGCCCACCAGTGAAATCGAACCCGCGACTAGTGCAACTTTAAGAACGCGCTTTTCATTTTTTCTATGGGATAATTGGGATATGACCAATTATACGTAGGTATGTTGGGCTTCTATATCACAAGTGCGGCCCGCCTTTAGTTTATTTTGCCACCTTGTGGCCCTTGCCTGCCAAAAGGTTGCCGACCGCTGTTCTAGTGAGTGCAAGCGTTACTAGCGCTACTTTAGTGTTCATCTCTGTTTGACCCTTCAGGGTTTACATGGAGGTTTGGTAGCTGGTTATAAGCTTTTATTCAAATTGCCTTGTTAGTTTGTTAGTATGTATTGTTTTAGACATTCACGGTTTTTCACTACACTTAAAGTACTTACGGGATGATAACCATTGAAAACCATTCTAAAATAAGCTTTTATAAAAATGCACCGAAAAGAAGAAAATAAACCTTTTATGACGACCCGAATGGCGCAGCGGTACTGAGGCTGCCTTACGTTCTTTGGGTCCCGGGTTCGAATCCCGGTAGGAGCAAATGTTTGTGTGATGAGCATGGACATTTGTTTCCGAGTCATGGTTGTTTATATGTATAATAAGCATGTATTTACAAACAAAAAGTATCTATGTAGTATATCAACTATCTGGTGTCCACGACACAAGCCTCGTTGCTTAGTGTGGCACTAGATGGCGCTGTGTGTAATGTCCAGCGATATTTATTTATTTATTTATTTATTCAATGAAAACGAAAACGAATAGTTTTCATAAAAGCTTGTCGCGTGAATAGATTAGAAAAGGCAAAAGAGACTAAGCGACAACCTAATTTTAAAGAAAAAAAAATCTGACATTTTTATGGGTTTTTCAGTTACTGCTGACAAACTCCAAGACCAGTGCAAAAGGTCCCCAGTACAAGTACATGGCTGATGTACTCGGAGGTGGAATACTGAGTGGATCAGGTAAGAACACACATCTTTCTTGTTTATGTCGCCGTAAAATTGTTACCGTTAAATTATAATCTATCTCGCGAGATTGTAAACTCATGATTGTGTGATGAGCATGATTTGTTTCCGAGTCATGGATGTTTGTATTTATATTAAGTAGGTATATATTATTTACAAACAAAAGGTATCTATGTAGTATATCAACTATCTGGTGTCCACGACACAAGCTTCGTTGCTTATTGTGGCGCTAGATGGCGGTGTGAGTAATGTCCAGCGATATTTATTTATTATTAAAAATCGTTTTTTTTCACATCCTTCTGAACTCAAAAGCTGGCGACACCCTGGGTTGTTTCTGTATATGAGTTTAAATGTTTGCAACTGCACTTAACAACAGTACCACGAAACAGGAAAAATTCAATGTGGGGCAACGCTTTAAAATAAAAAAAACCTCCCTGTTATATACATTTTGAACCCCCTCCCCAGGCCCAATATGGCGCAAGCACCGAAAGATAGCCAGTCCGAACTACAGCAAACGGGCTGTCGAGAACTACGGCGAGGTATTCAACAAGGAGGTGGACGACCTGCTGAAGAAGTTCAGGAGTATGGGCAGGGAACAGTTCGATGTGTTTGACGACGTTGTCCGGACCACCAGCTATGCTGCTTGTCGTGAGTATATGTGGCTGTGAGACAGTGTTTCCATATCTATTAAATAGAAACACTACATGTGCCACCAACTTATCTGTTCATTTGAAGGAGTCGCTAGTGGTGACTTTGGTATTGCCATTTTAGAAACTCGCCTAGAAAAAAGGGAAGTAGGTAAAACATAAGGCAGTCTTTCAAGTCCGTCTTTAAATATAATTAGAATATAATATTAAATACGAGTTTAACAGCTATGAATTTTAGTAAGTACAAAAATGAAACAAAAAGTGCTGGATTTAATTTTAAATTTCGTAGAAATATTTTAACATGGTCTCTACTCTCTAAGTTCAAGCGGCCTCACTAAAGGAATTCCTGTCGTAACCGATGTTCTCGAGCCATCTGCTGATTGCCTCAATCATTCATCTTCTGAGTCATTCGAATCGCGTTTACTGTCACTCTGTAATTGATTTAATAATGGGTGATTTAATTTTCCAAATGTGGCATCACTGACCTGTCACAGCCACAACGCGGGATTGGCGGACACTGACAGCGGCATGACGTTCATAAAATGGCGGCTGTAGTTCCATTTTTGTCCGCGTGCACAGCTAAGTTGGTGGTACCGAAGTATTATATTATCTGTGGTGGTACTATAAGCAATTATGCGTCGGTGTCCCTTCCGCCTGTATGATGTTTGATGTTGTAGTGCAAAATGAACTTTCCGAAACATTTTAGTTTACATGGCTTGAAACTAAATCGCAAACGCAATGTACCTGCCTTAAGCTACGAACGTACTGTCAGGTGGGTTTCAACTGTAATTCATGATGTTCTGTCAAATGACTCAAATGACAAAGCATCATGAATTACAGAATCCTGCCCTTTGACAGGATTCGCTTCTTGGCTAAATGGCGTCAGACTACAACCAAGATTATGACATCACTCACTAGATCTAGCCATTTTACCGCTGCACTTGAATCTATAATTTGTCCCCGTATATCACAAAGCGTTATTTTCCTGCAATTAATATTACTGTGTGTGGATACCTATTTGTCCCTTTCGGATCGGACAGGGTTTTTTAACATGTTTTAGGTATAATTACAAATGGGTATTAATTAGGGCCAATGAAATAAAACTTTATAAACATAGTCTTAATCAAACTATCGGGGTAGGTAGTTGTCTACATCCTGGCAACTGTAATTCAAATTAAATTTAAAGAACTAGAGCTACAGGAATCTACTCTATTGATTAATTTTAATTTATGGTTTGTTTTTTTTTCAGAAACACTTATGGGTTTGACAAAAGAGCAGACCTTGAAACTACCACACTTTCAGAAAGTGATAGATGATAGTCCAAGGTATATTGTTCATGTTTTTATCATCCTTTTTTAATTTATCTAAAAACTGTGAAGGGATACATAGGTACAACGTATAGAAATCGGCTTGTCCTGGTACCGTAAATTCAAAGACACAAGGTGATAACAACACGCACGGGCTATTTGGACCACCAACTTACGTCCCTCTCCTCCTACCAAGGAGGCCTGAGTCCCAGCAGTGAGAACATGGTAGGCCGATAATGTCCGACCGAAGGTCGATTTATGGCTGAAGCTGAAGCCGATTAGTCGGCTGCCATCACAACCTCCGACCGAAAACGAAGGTCAATGACTCTAAGAAATCCAGTTAGAATTGGCTAAAAGTGAATAGTTTTTTTTTACTTTCGAATTTAACTATTATGCTGACTGCATACAATAATAACACTTCGATTTGCGTGCCCCTGCGCAGGGGGGGCCCGCGCGTCGCTAAACCTCGCTTGTAACAATGTTATATCGCGAATGGGCGCCGCCGCTACCACGCAACCGATCGCTTAGGTTAGGACGCGGTGTTCACTCACGACTATTAGTGGTTATTTCAAGGAGTAGGTTAGGAAGACATAATTGACGAGAATGACTGAGATTTTAAATATTTGTTGGAAGTGTTTCAAAAAACAATGACAGGATGCCTAGCCAGTGCTAAAGTTAAAATTACCATTAGGATATGAAATAGAGCAGGAAAAGCCTAGAACTTTAATAAAAACCATCATGATCCCTTATAATAACCCCTTTTCCATTTACAGTTGTTACTCCGTAATATTCAGAAGAATGACAAGATGGTACTTACAAATCGACCCAGTCTTCTGGGTGTCGAGCGACCACTATAATCTGAAGAATTTCATGAAAATCATGAAAGAGTTTAGTCAGAGAATTGTACTCAATAGAGCTGAAAGTTTGAAGACTTTAGGGCTTGAGGGCAGCAAGAGCGATCTTATGAATGCGGAGGATGACGCTGATGTTAATACTCAACTGAGTGTTATAGATAGGTTCCTGCTGTCCCAGGAGTTGAAAAAGGAGGAATTGTTACAAGAGACTTTTACAGTATTTACTTCGGTGAGTTTTATACAGGGTGTAAACAGACCCTTCACGAAGCCGTCAACCAAGAATTCTGTACATCAAACTAAGTAACTCTACGCAAAAAAAAAATGACTTTTTTTTTGGTGGTTAAAAATCACGTTTTTCGGTAGGACTCAATGTAATGCACTTAAAACATTGTGCTAATGGATGGATTGAATAGTACGGGGGTCGTGAAGGTGTTAAAAGTAAAAATCTTACATTAAAAACATGCATTAAAAAAAAGTTGGAACTTTGACCCCCAATATGTCTGTTACTAGAAAGTTCCCGGAATGGTCTTAAACAAAAAAAAAATGATTACAATAACGGGAAAAATAATTGCACACAAAATTAAAAAATATACACACAAAATTAAATACACTGGCCTGCAAAAATAAGTATCACACTTTAAAAATTGCAATAACTTTTTAAGTACACAAGATATACTTTCGAAACAAAAAGGACTCGTAATTTTGTACTTAATCGGTAAACTTATTTTAAAAAATAAAATTAAAACGTTTTATATTTTAAATCTGTAACTTCTGTAGTTTAGAAAAAAATGGTGTGTGTAAGTGTAGTACTTATTTTTGCAGGTCAGTGTATATAGTTTATGTACAACGGCGAGCTTAACCCAGAATTGGGTTTTCTTACTGCAAACCTTACTTATGTTGCGAGATTTGCAGAAGAGGATATACTTATGTGCACAAACAATATATGTAGTTAAAAACTTAAATTAACAAATTTTATACACTAAACTAATACATACGTCAAAATATACTAATACTTCACTTTATACATGTATTTTCGAATTGATAAAAACAAAATAGCGGATAAAGGCGGTCAATTTTGTTGTGATACATGATTGGCAATACTATGTAAATAAATAAATAAATAAATAAATATCGCTGGACATTAACACACAGCGCCATCTAGTGCCACACTAAGCAACGAGTCTTGTGTCGTGGACACCAGATAGTTGATATACTACATAGATACTTTTTGTTTGTAAATACATACTTATTATACATATAAACATCCATGACTTGGAAACAAATGTCCATGCTCATCACACAAACATTTGCTCCAACCGGGATTCGAACCCGGGACCCTAAGAACGTCAGGCGGCCTCACTACCGCTGCGCCATTCGGGTCGTCAAATGTATACGTACGGCCTACTTATCTTTAAAAGAAACTAGCTCGACAAGACCAGACACATTAATAAAGAAAAACACTATTAAAACAAAATTGTAAGTAAAAATAAATACTTACCCAAATAGGATATGTTAAACATAGCTAGTATAACACCTATTACGTGTAATAGAAACAATAAAAAAGGTACAAAATAGTATTTTACCGGTTTTATCATGCAAAATACTCGTCTGTGAGTCGGTTAAAAAATCATGTTCATATCGAATATTTCAGAGTCAAGAACCGTCGGCAAGGATTGCATCGTACATCTTGTTAATGATGGCTTACCACCCTAAATGTCAGGTAAATATTTTTTCGCTATTTACTGAATAATATACAGCAACCACGAGTCAGTATTATGACACTGGAACTACTGTAAGTCTACGAAATAAACTTGCAAAATGGAATAGTTTGTGTGTGAGTAAAAGTGAGTTTATCTTTATTTTATTTGAATGAGATAGACAGTGATGCTATGAAGCGATCACGACTCAATTGTATCGTCAAGAGAACGCGAGTTAACCCTAAACTGCCATAGTCGAGCATTGACACGACTTTCTCATTGGTATAAGCTCGCCTCCTATTACATGGGACTATCAGTATGCTTAGTGCGAGTGTCAAACTAAAATTCGAGTAACGCCTCGATCGCGTAAATCTAGTTTACGTTAACATTTACGTCGTCGTGACAATCGAGTGCCTTTAAAAAAGAGAGGACCGTTTCGAGCACATCGCAGTCAGTGGGTCGTCTTAGGGGCACTTTGAAAAAAAGACTTATAAAAATTTCGCAACCAATTTCGAGGTAGCGCTCCCCGGCCGCTGCCGCTTCGCTCGCTCGGCTCGCGCGTTCACAGTTCTAACCTAACCTAACCTAATCCCTTCGACATCGTTTTTACGACAAACGGTTAGTCGGAGACAAAAAACACCAAGACACTTTTAGGTGTTTTATACGATAGAATCGACAAAATAAACGATTTGCGAAAATAACACTTTTTTGGCTAAATTTTTCTAGGACCTCGCGCCGCCGTAGCGCCCCTAAGGCTACACTCCAACCTACATCGCTAACGTTTGCATGTAAAACGCGAGGGCAAGTTACAATTTTGACAGTTTTGCGAGCGTGAAAAGTTGTCACTTAAGATTTTGTGGTGAGAGCATCGTGAGGTGAGAGTGGTGAATAACAAAGTAATTAAAATAATTTAATATTTTGAATAAAACTTACAATGGAATCTCGTTAAGTCATAGGTCTCGAGTTCGAACCCAAGGCACGCACCTCTGATTTTCGGATTCATGTGCGTTTAAAGTATAATTATCACTTGCTACGGTGAAGGAAAACATCGTGAGGAAACCAGCATGCCTGAGAGATATTTCTCGACGGCGTGCACAGCCAAGTCAGAGGGCCATGGGCGGCATAAAAACTCTGACACCAGGTTAGGCACTAGGCACACGATAAAGAAGAAAGAATGGAATCTCGTATGTATTTCGTTTGGAGCATGTTTGAGACCGCAAAAGCACAAGATGACCGTAATTTAACGCCACAAAAACGTAAACACGGTCTCGTAAACAAAGATAGGGCGATCCACTACAAGCCAATCGGGCATTATTAGATCATTTGTTTAGATCTCCATGCCTAAAAAGTAACAAACTTAGTTTTACAAACTTCACAGATTGGATCAAGGTCACTAGCCACTTAACCGCCCATGGCCACCATGGTGGCCAGTAGCTGTTTTGCTAAAAGTCCTGGCCACCATGGTGGCCAGTAGCGCCTTCGTCCAACAAATGCAATAAAAATCTACTAAACTGCTATTTCTAGAGCTTATTCCTCTTGTAGCAAACTCTATACTATATTCCTCAACGTTCGAACCAACAATAGCAACACTATTCCATCGACAAATGTCAAAATAAAAGTAAAAACTTTAGCGTAAACAAACTCCGCCATTTCTGACGTGTGGCGTCGTATTTCAATTGTTCTGTTATGTATATTGTTGTTTTCGGATAGTGTTATATATCAAATTAATCGTGAAAATCTGTGCTACTATATTATCATAAAGGAAACCTAGTTTTTGAATCTCAAAGTTGAGTATTTCGCCTCCGAAAAAGTGGTAGGTTTAAATACCTATAGTGATTGTGTTTATACAAGAAATAAGTGTTTTTGTGATTAAAACGTGTGTGTTAACGGAAAAACAGTGCATAATTAGTATTGTGAGTATATTATTAAATTGTATATACAAAAACAAGTGGCTTCGTAAAGTTATAGGTACGTAAATAACCGTGTTCAAAAACAGTCGTTGGCGCAGGCCGCGTCAATATAAACAGTGAGTATCCAAATTCTAATTTAATTCTAATTAGACTATCGTAAATAAACTAATAAGATTATGGTCTTGTTGGAAAGGAAATATAATCTAGTTTATTTTAAAATTATTTTAATTAAAAATTTAATATTTAGAAAAATTCAAATTAATATTTTAATAGCTAAATATCCGTTTTCATCCCTGTTTTTCAAGTTCTACATTTTTTTTGAGTTTCAAAATTAATATTAGTTCTTTTTTTTAATATATAGATTCCATAACTATTCAGCTATTCACTGTAAATTTTATTTAGCTATAACACTTGTAGTTTGCGATTGTCTATCTAAAGTGTCAAATTACATGCGAATATTTCGCAATTTTTAGCTTTTTGCACGCGTGGCGGTTTGGTGCAAAAAATTCGCGCGCGGGGCTAGTGAGTGGCTAGGTAATCAAATGATTTAAATTACACTAACTGCTCCATATATGTGATCAGCATTTCAAATTGGGACGGGCTAGTCTTTATTTTTAACAATGATACAACAAATTAGGAGCAAATCACAACACAAACTTTCGTAAACACAAACAAAAGTAATGTCAAATGTCCTTGTCCACAGAGTACCTAGTAATGTCGTCTAACTTCGTTGTATAACTAACCACCACTATTTGAATAGGCAGTCCTTTTAGTAAGAAAACAAAATACAAATGTCATTTTATTTTGGCCGGTTATTAATTTTCGTTGAGTTGTTCGTTCACCAATCACCAATCGTCACTTCTCACGGTGAGTTAACGCGAAACGAATGATTGTATTATCAGGATCTCACACTAGCAAACAATAGTCGATGTGTTTGATGTAAACTCGATTCACGCGATCGAGACGAAAAGAAGAAGCTACGGATGTCTTTTCCCAATATTATTTTGACGTGATAACGTCTTATAAATCGATGAACACCGGCTGCACTCACGAAAAAGTGTCACGAATCCTGCGATCAACGCCCATCCCAAACCCTTAGACCTAGAAAACTGAAAATTTGCACAGTGGTTCCTTTCATAATGAAGACAAGGAATAAGGAAGGATTTTTCGAAATTCAACCCCTAAGGAGTTAAATAGGGTATGAAAGTTTGTATGAAAGTCCGTCAGTTTTAAAGTTAGGATCTTAAAATTTTGTGTTTAGGCTGACGATTGAAAATTGATTCATACTCAGACTAAAGTGTTAAAAAAGGGGATGAAGTTGTGTATGGAAAGTCCTTAATTTTCGAAGTAAAAATCACAAAATTTAATATCTAGGCGTATGGTTGGAAGCTAACGCAACGGTGGTGTTAGAATTGGGGGTGAAAAGGGGGATGAAATTTTGTTTTTAAGGCCAGGTAGACTAAGCAAAGTAGGTATTTAACGCTACCATCCTTTACGCGAAACGAGCCGTGCGCTCGCGTCGCCGGCGTTAACTTACGTGAACGTACGTAAGCGTGCAGTACTACAACTTATTTTATTAAATTGTCAGGTTGATTTATTATAATACTGTAGTAATTGCGAAAACCTACCATTTATATGTAATAAATTAATTTGAATGGATATTGTAAATTTAAAATGCTGCAAATCAAGATTTATTCAATTATGTGACTAAGTTTCTTACATTGTTTTTATCTCACGAAGCGACACGCGCTTTATTTGTTGTATCTGTCACCAAACAGTTCACAATCTTTCGAGAGTTTACAATCTCGCGAGATAGATTATTATCTAGAGGTATTTCAAATTTTACGGTGTAAAAACACCCTGTGATTGTTTGCGTGAAGATGAGTAGCGTCATTACATGACACATACACACACTTGCGACTTCTTTATTGTCAGTTTCATTTTTTTTTATTTTTTGTTGTAATTTTTTATAAAAATATTTGCTAAGCATTTATTTTACATGATAATAGGAGTATCCCCAATAAAATGGAACTTAACATACCTAACTGTCGAAATGTGGGTGTAATAGTACACATCTGCTTACCCGCTCGGAGCATACAGGCGTGATGTTATGTTATGATGTTGTGTAAACAATAAACGTCCAAGTGATTGCTGCAATCGCGGTTAATCTGCAGCAATTTTTTGAAGAGTTCCGTTGTTTGTCTCTGAAACTGATCATCAGATCCATATGAAATTTAAATGGGACCAACTTCGGGGTATACCCTTTCCAACAAAAAATAATCATCAAAATCGGTTCATAAACGACAAAGTTATGCGCGACACATAAAAAAAATATAAAGGGTCGATTTGAGAAACCTCCTTTTTTTGAAGTCGGTTAAAAATGTATTTCTACCACATACTAACAAATGGCAAAAGCAACGACGATAAAATAATATTTTAATCCAACCTTCCGCACTTTATACCTTGCTACTTGTTTTTTATTTTTAATCCCCTTACTTCACAAACAAAAGAATAAAATTAATAACAAAAAACTTTCTTGCAAAAAATAAAACCGACTTCAAAAAACAAAAAAAGTGAAAAATACTTTTAGCTTCAGAAGTCGGTGACTTGTTTGTTTGATTCCTTTTTATTGCCACCATTTGTCACATTTTAGTTGTAATATCCTATACAAATATTTGCTATGCTAACTTCAATCTTAATTAGGTATTAAATTTGTACGAACAAAACATTTTAGCATATTGAACCATTTGAAGGAAGCCCAACTAAACGTAACTACTGTAAATCGTTGAGGAATTCCCTCGACTGTCTATGGTCCCCATTATCAGAGCTTTAATGGCACATATAACCCATATGGGTGCAAAGTTCTCATCAATAGAAATGAATTAAATACAAGGTAGCTACTGTAAAACGTTGAGGAGTTCCCATGACTGTCCTTCGTCTTTATCATCAGACCCCTAATGATAACCACAACCCATCTAGGTGTAAAGTTCTCATCAATACAAATTAATCAAGCCCAAACACCCGATCACTGTTTTGAATCGTTGAGGAGTGCCCTCAACTATCTTCGGGTTCCATCATCATATCAACTCCAGACCTTCATTAAATAGTAGTGCTTTAAAACGCTCAATGAAAAAACATAACGAACGCACTAGTCGCACTACGATTTTCAAAGGTTCTCCTCGATTTCTCTGAGATGCCATCATCAGATCCTGGTTTTCTGATCATGGTACCCTTGAAATATCTTCTTTCGAACAAAAAAAGATTCATCAAAATCGGTTCTTAAACGACGAAGTTATCATAAGGTCAAATTGAGAAACCTCCTCCATTTTTAAAGTCTTTTAAAAAATACCATACCATTATATTTACACTGCGATCTATGAATAAATCGTTCGATAAATCAGTGGGACAGCCGTGCGCCAGCAAAAGGGACATAGGTCTTACCTCGTCAAGGCCCGGCGGGCGACTGAATCCACGTACGCAAGCCGCTGTATTATAGAATAAATAATTATTGAAAGGATTAAACTTTTTTGCAAAATGTAACCACAAATAATTGTTCTAAATGTTATTTACTTTGCTTAGATTTTCTTTTTTTGAAGTAAATTTTCATTTTCTTCAAGAAAAATAAGAAAAACATAAAAAAATATTCGGATTAGGCTCCTGTTCGGATTTTTTTTATCGAGTGAAGTTTTCGATAGTTTTCATGTTTTGAACCACAAATTATCAAAGTAGTTAAAGTCAACTATAATATCTATATTTTTTTTGCTTTAAAAAAATAACGATTTGTTAGTTTACTATTGAATCAAAGTTATGTAAAATTGGTAAAATTTGGTTTACCTGCCCTTAAGTTAAAATCACTAATATCATGAAAAATTACGTTATCACGTACAATTAACAAGCATTTTTTTTAATAAATAATTATCGCTAGACTAGATGGCGCTAGTGCCACACTAACTAAGCAACGAGGCTTGTGTCGTGGACACCAGATAGTTGATATACTGCATAGATACTTTTTGTTTGTAAATACATAATTATTATACATACAGGGTGTAAAAAACCTCATCACGAAGCCGTCAACCAAGCATTCTGTACATCAAACTAAGTAACTTTACGCAAAAATTATTGCTGGGAAACGACTTTTTTTTTTGGGGGAAAAATCATGTTTTGTGTTAGCACTCAATGTAACGTACTCAAAACATTGTGCTGATGGATGGATTGAATAGCACGGGGGTCGTGGAGGTGTTTAAAGTAAAAATATTACTTTAAAAACTTGTATTAAAAAAAACCTGTCTTTTGTTGGAACTTTGACCCCCAATATCTCCGTAAATAAAAGGTTCCCAGGTATGATGTAGAACAAAAACATTATCGGAATGACGGGGAGAAGAAGTGCCTTTCGGCTTCGTTAAGAGGTATTTTACACCCTTTATAAACATCCATGACTCAGAAACAAATGTCCATGCTCATCACACAAACATTTTGCTCCTCCCGGGATTCAAACCTGGGACCCTAAGAACGTAAGGCAGCTTCTCTACCTGTGCGCCATTTAGATTGTCTAATTTATTTGGGGTCTGCGCAGCATATCTTCTTCTTCGCTACTTCTCTATCAGACGACATTTTAGAAATCACCCCTTCAACCCAAAGATCTGCTTGCTTACAAATAATACTCCATATTTTCAGGAGAAACTCTACGCAGAAATCAAGAGCGTGATTGGCGATGAGGACAGAGACGTCACCGATGATGACTTTAAACAGATGCCGTACTTAGAGATGGTGTTCAAAGAAGTGCTGCGACTGTTCCCCATAGGAGCCGCGCTGCAGAGGACTGTCTCTGGAGATATTACTATTAGTAAGTACTATGTATTTTAGGGATTGGCCACACTTCAATCAATTCAACCTAACGGAGTCCATTACTGAAAATAGGTGTTTCCCAAGTTACGGCACAACGTCCTACGTGTACCAAGCTGGTAAGCTTGGTACACGTAGGCAAGCTCAAGCTAATTTCGCGTCGAGTATTAAGCTTGAGCCGATCAGAGAGAGCATTATGTGTTTGCAATAAAAACGAAAACGACAACAATCGCCGAGTTTCGATTCGGACGACGCGACCCGGCACCGCGCCGACCAAAATACGCGACAAATGCGGTGATACGTGATCGGCTCAAGACAATAAAATTCAGAGTCCATCATGTTGGGGACCACCCCCACAAACGGTTGCTCACTGTCTTATTGGGTTTACCGAAAATGATGATATATGGTAAGAAAGGAGGTGTTTGATGAGATGACGAAGTATGGAAGACGAAGACATGCTGCGCCGACCCCAAATGAATTGGGATAAGGGCAAGAGAATGATGAGGTCTTGTTATACCTACTTTTCCACTAAAGGTGCTTTTTTTATACGCAAAAAGGAAGCACTAGTACAACGCACCTTTTTTTTTTTTTGGATGGGAAATCATCAAATGACTCCTCCCGCTCTGGGCGGAGCAGGAGAGAGTGTCAGACTTTTACTGACTAAAACCCATCCATGTTCCTTCATCGCTCTTTGTGTTCCGGGGCCACGGTATATCTTTCGAATAGTCCCGCAGCCCCGGCAGGCTTCGGCCCTTGCGGACCCCTTCCCTATTGCTGACTCTCTTTGAGGCGCGCGTGGAACACGAATGCGCCGTCGACACGGCCTGTCGTCATGGGACGGACGGACGGCGAGTATATAGCCCATAGCTCCCCGTCCACAGGCCCGCGCCTACGGTGGCCGGAAGCCACCACGTGGCCCCCGACGCCCGGGGTGTCTCCCGCGGCGGCCGGGACGTGAGGATCTCTCCCTCTCACGTTCCGTCACCTCCTTCGCTAGCATGACTGCTTCGCAGAAGGAGGTGACGGCGTCCCATAACGTCTCACTCCGGACCATGGCTTGGACCAGGGCCGGAAGCGAGAGGTCGCCGCCGCCGATCGCCACCTCGACGACACGGCGGTGCTCTATCCAAGCGGGGCACACCTCCACAGTGTGCTCCACCGTGTCCTCCGGTCGATCCTCGCAATGGAAACACCCGGGCGTCTCCTCCCGCCCGATTCGGTGCAGGAACTTACCGAAACATCCGTGTCCGGTAAGAACCTGCGTCAGGCGGAAGGTGAGGACGCCGTGGCGTCTCTCCAGTCACTCCTCAAAGAGGGGACTTATCGCCACTATTGTGGCGTGCCCTAGTACAACGCACCAGTAGGCTTAGCCAAGTTGACAATCTACAATCGTTAACGCTAATAGAAAACTACCCAAATGAATGGGAATGACATCATTTCAACGTTAAGTCACGTGGTCGAAACAAACGAATAGAAACTTTTAAGTTCAGTCAAAACTGTAAGTTGGCTAAGATTTATATGGAATGTAGCAATCACGATTGTAGAAACGAATACATTTCATTCTATCATCTTAATCGATGTAAACTTGTCTACGAAGTTTTTATTTGCTTGTTTTGACCACGTGACTTAACGTTTGCAATTGTAGAAAGAGAATCGATACGAATCGTTTGTAACTTGGCTAGGCCTGCTGAGCTTTTTAAAGCACATCACGGTGTTTAGTTTTGTAAGGATAACTAGACTGACCTTACAGTATTAAGCGTTAACCCCCGCTCTCTTTGATGACGTGTTCCCATATTTAACTATTTCTGTACTTTCCAGGTAGCCACACTCTCCCAGCAGGTTGTTCACTCGTGGTTCCTGTCTATCACATTCATCGCGACCCTCGATTCTGGCCTGACCCAGAGCGTTTCGACCCAGAGCGCTTCAACCCTGAGAACGTGAAGAAACGCAACCCCAACTGTTACATACCGTTTAGTTTGGGACCTATGGACTGTATAGGTGAGCTTCTTCTTCTTTTCGTGTTGACGTAACATGTACAGCATGTAGGTACCAGAATTTTCTGATAAACGCTGAACTTTACTGTTTGACCCAGTAAGGGCTACATTTATTGCGGCGTTAGAAGCGTTCTTTTTGTGGTCAAGGGTAAGTTAAAGGGCATTTGGAACACTCATGTCAGACATAGTCGGATCAGGAAAGTTGCACTTACATTTGGTGTTGGATGAATCGATAACGTCCCATTTCGTCAAATTATGTTTGCAGGGTCATTTGGGAGAGGTCCCTTTGTCATCATAACATGCTCGTATGTGCATGTGATATGACAAAAGATTGCGAAAGGCTGGTTTGAAGTATTTTTTAACATGTTTGGGAACATAAACCGGAAATGCATTTTATATCTAACTGTTTTTTCCTATTTTTTCAGGTAGATACTTCGGGATAAAGCTAATAAAGACCCTTTGTACGAGGGTACTAAGAGAATTCGAACTCACCTCGACCGAGACTTACGACGATCTCCGATTGATTATTTCTATTTCTGTAGCCTCAGTGAACGGGTTTCCTATCATGTTGAATCCAAGAAAGAAGATTCGCTAACATAGATGTTAAAATTATTTGAAACATCTCCCACTCTACGTGGCAACGAGTAACTATCGACTATTTTCCTCGTTTTAGAAACGTGCAACTTTAGGTGCAGCATATCAGCTAAAGAGATCACATAATGTTTTCCTGTTCTGCGCTGTTCTAACTTCTAACGACCAGTGGTTCTCTTTTCATCATTTCATGCGACTTCGCTCATCTCAATGAAACACACTTTTTCGTCTAAGGTATGCTTGGTACATAATAATTATGATGAACCTAACTAAGAACAAACAAATAAAATTATTACAAACATGACAACAAAATCCCGGTTTCAGCGTTATTCATGGACATGACGAAGGCGTTCGATTTTGTAGATCAGAGAATCCTACTTATAAAATTAAATAAGCTTGGAATCAGGAGTAATGTCCTAGTTTATTAAGTCAATACAAAACAAATTACTAAAATAGCAAAAGTATGCCCTAGAACTAAAACAGAAGAAACCTACCTATCAAAACAAAGATTTTAATTAATACGGCGTACCCCAGGGCAGTGTACTAGGTCCGTTGTTATTCGTAGGTTAAATGATATACCTTTAACTATAGAACATCCCATGACTCTATTTGCTGATGACTGTACCACAATATTTACCGGAAGAAACTAAGAAAAATATGAAAGTGATATTAATAATAGCTTAAGTTTAATTATTAAATGGTTGACGGTTATCGGAAAAACACATATCATCCATTTTAACCAGCGAGCCAATCCTATAAAGAAGTCTGGAAACTGACTAGTTGTCAGCGTGATAATAAAGGGTGTAAAAAGACCCTTAACAAAGCAGAAAGACATTTGTACCCCCCATTATTGCGATTTTTTTTTTGTTCTAGATAGACTATACCTGGGAACCTTATCTTCTAGTTACGGAGATACAGATTGGAGGTTAAAGTTCAAATTTTTTGACAAGTTTTATTTTTTAATACTACCTACTTTTTATGTTTTTTACTTTACTTGGATTACCTCCATGACCCGTTTACTTTTCAAAGCATCCATCAGTATTTTTTTTTTTAATCGTTATTTAAATAAAAAAACAGTCCCAATCGTTCCGAGTTCGATTATCGAGTTTATGGCTTTCGGTTCCAGAACGATCTAAAATAAACGGTGTATATAAATATAGTTCGCACAGCACACAGCATACAGTTACAGTTCAGTACAGTTCTGTTCAAACTAAGAGGCCTGGAAATTAGCTGCGAGTGACAACCTGCACATTATACAGTCAAGACGATGCGTCCTCTGCGCCCCGCTGAAAACTATTATTGTGTTCTGCGCAGCTTTACGTTAATCTAACGTAAAGCTTAAACGTTAAAGTCTGACTCGCAGCTAACTTCCGAGCCGCCATAAAGTTTGAACAGAACTACATTTTTACTCGTTTTTAGTAATGTGCTTAAAAATGTATCTATTGTAAAGAGATTTTATTTTTAAGGGTTGCAAGCTAAAAATATACTACTTGATACGGTTTGTTTTTTTATTTTTATTTGCCTACATCATATCCCACTGCTGGGCAAAGTCCTTCCCTTTCTCCTTGCATTCCTGTGCGATCTCTGGTCCTGTGAAGCCTTTTTTTCGGATGGGAAATCATCAAATAACTACTCCCGCTCTGGGCGGAGCAGGAGGGAGTGTCAGACTTTTACTGACTAAAACCCACCAATGTTCCATCATCGCCCTTTGTGTTCCGGGGCCACGGTATCTCTTTCCGTAGTAGTCTTAACCAGTACCGACAGATTAACGATCCCCGCATCGATATAATAACTCGCTACTTTTAAATTTTTGCAAATTATACCCAATCTATATGGTGTTGTTCTATTTCGTTATATAAGTATGCTTTGAGCCAGAATAGTGGCGAGTCATTGGATGATTTCCCTTCCGAAAAAAAAAATGGTGGAAATTTCATTGGATACCTACAATTCACAAAAAATACACCTTCTAAATTTCATGTCTCTAGGACCAGAGGTTTGGGCTGTGCGTTGATATTATCTGGCAGTCTGAGTCAGGACTTTGAAAATTATATGTATTGATTAAGTACCGAAGCAAAACTACAGCTTGGAATACAACAAAAATATTAAAATGAGCTGCTCAAAGTGACGCAATCTACATTAAAGAACGAACAAAAATACGTTAATACAACATTAACTTTTTGCTTAAATACGTTATTTATGATGTGATCCTAAAAATAGTATGTAATTATAACAAGCGCTGAAATTCAGACACAATGTTGTCAGTTCATCTAAAGTGGTATCAGAGGATATATATATGTAAATATGTTTAACTTGAAGTACTTAATTATAAAACGATAGAGGTAACCGTAACATTTCTTCTAATTTAATAAATAACTTTATTATAAACTGACGATCGTGTGGGAAATTCTAATTCAATAATAGTTTGTGATTTATTTTGTAAGTATTTTAAATTATTTTTCAATACACTTCCTCGTAAACGTAATTCGGAATTCTTATCGCACTACGATTAGTTTCAACATGCAATGTATTTTACACACGTGGATCTTTTTCATTTCTGTCTGTTCTGTGCTGCGTCCGGGACTGAGCCATTCCCGGACGCGGCACAGCACGCGGATGTTGGAAAATTGCCACAGATAAAACTATACTTATACTTAGTCCAAATTGGTTCAATGCCATAGTCGGCGGTGATTGTTTTTTTTTTGTTATTTTATTTTATTTCTTCAAAAGCGTATTGAAAAACGTCGTTTGATACACATCGACGTTTGTTATTGCAGTTCTCGGCTCAAAAACACCCTCGCCTACGGCTCGCGTGTTAATTCCGGCTCGAATGCAATAACAAACTTTCTCCACTAGTATCAAAATGTACTATTTCTTGATCAAAACACCAGAAGTTCTTTATTAAATCCGCTATGGGTGTTTTGATTTTCGGCATTCATATACATACGCTTTATGTAAAAAAATAATGAGATGCAGTTGCATATAATATAAAAGTGGGTACCCCTAACGAAGCCGAAAGGCACTTCTTCTCTATTGTGCTCTCCTCGTACCTACTAAAGAGTTTAAAAAATTTAGTGCATATGACACGGTAAGCGTACTTCAGATCAAAGGCACCATCATCATCATCATTTCAGCCGAAAGACGTCCACTGCTTAATATTAATAAAATCAAAATCAAAGCATTTATTTCAAGTAAGCCAGTTACAGGCACTTTTGAATTGTCGAAACAAAGATGAAAATTAAATGTAGCTACAGTCCCAGTCACAAGACATAAAAACTGTGAAAGTACTGTAGTTGCCCATTCCCTAGCGTAGATCTTTATGGAGAAGAACGGGCAAGAAACTCCATGGACACTCTTTTAAATCAGAATATTATTACAAAATCTTGGTTACATCATTCATGTTGAGATGGTATATTATGTGAGAACAGTGTAGCAATATGTGCACGTTAAAAGTGTCCACATTAAAACCACAAAAATAAAAGTACAGTTAAAAAGTACAGTACAGTTACACAGTATCTATTATCAATGCCTGTACCTAAAATTGAATTATTCAGGCGTAATTGTGTATATTATGGCTCCACTAATCTTTAACTCACTACCAAACTTTATTAATAAACTGCAGTACAGAAAATTCTGCATTTTTGAAAAAATGGTATATTTCACATAGCTTTTATTCCATAGCAGAATTTCTCAGAAACTCTAGTTTTCAGTCATAATTATCATTACCGAATTGCATTGTATAGAATTACCTACTTTTTATGATGTTATGTTGTTATTTTTCATCAATATTCAATATTTTATTATGCTAACAATTTGTTGAATTTCTTAAATACAAATAGTTTTTTTTATCACCGTTTGTATCACATTTACTGAAAATAAATAATTTTGATTTTGTCATCGGTCTTCCAACGCAACGTCTTCAGGTTCGCGGTCGCCACTCCAGAACTTTTCAGCCTCATCGGCCATCCGTTCTGCGAGCAATGTGCCCTGTCCACTGCCACTTAAGTTTGGCAATTCTTTGGGCTACGTTGGTAACCTTGGTTCTCTTGCGGATTTCTTCATTTCTGATTCGATCACGCAAGAAAACGGAAGACTTTAAGCCTTCTGATGAGGCCCATTGTGAGCGACCACGTTTCGGTCCCGTATGTAATCACTGGCAACACACACTGGTCATAGAATTTCGTCTTGAGTCACTGGGGTAAGTTGGACGAGAGATACCGCGCAACTTCCCGAACGCTGCAGTTTTGACAATTGACCTAGCTCTTTGACGAAGTTAGACCTACCTAACTGAACCGTTTGTGCCAGGTACACATAATCGTCTACAACTTCGAGTGTAGTGTCTAACACATTATGGTATAAGGGTTCCGTTTTTTCGTTTTGAAGTACGGAACCCTAAAAAGGAGTCGAATTATGCATTGTGCTAGTCTAGTTTACATTTTATTTGTTTCTTGCTGTAATAAATTCGTGACGAACATCCAATTTTCCATCTATTACCTATTGTGTCTCCCTGCGCATTCACACGGTGGCACTCGGGTTTTAAAAAACAAGACTAAGCTAAAATTAATGAGCTGCATTGTTCAAAACTGATCTCTCCAAGAGACCCTACAAAAACGACGCGTTACTTATAAAACTAAAAAGGGTTAAATAAAATGTAAGTATTTTTTTAAAGACACATAAATAAAAAAATATATATCGCTGGACATTACGCACAGCGCCATCTAGTGCCACACTAAACAACGAGGCCTGTGTCGTGGACACATGGTAGTTGATATACAACATAGATACTTCTTGTTTGTAAATACATACTAAATTTATTATTTTGAAAAACCATATTTACATTATATACATACTACAACTAGAACTCTAAATAATTACAAAAATAAAACTAAACTAAGTACTTACACATATCCAACGACGTCAATAGGTCAATCATCAAACGACGTCAATAGGTCAGTCGTCAAAGTACTCCTCCGCATCGCTGTCATTCGGAAACGTGCCCAGAAGACTGGCAGCATTGCCACGTTGAATGGCAATGCTAATTCTTTGGCCAAAGAAAGAGCCAGCCCTCTGGTCACGCGAAGTGTCGACCAGTCGATGAGAGATTTCCTTAAAAAGGAGACGCGCACTCGGACCCCATGACCCGAGCGTTTCGACCCCAAACGGCTCAAAGCTGTAATTACCAATAAGGTTACAGTATTTGCGCCGTTTGAGGACCTCGGCAGCCGCAGCAGCAGCGCCTGCACAGCCCGCTGTGCTTGCAACGTGAGAAGGCGCAAGGGTGTCGACACAGGTTGCGTCCCACACCAAAGGCCTGCCCACGCTCCAAGGCACTAACGTCATGCCGTCCGGTCTCTTGCCATCGTCACGCACCAAGCCGTTTGGTTCTAAAACCGCTGGTACGCCGGCGCTGGCAAGAGCTCGGCGAATAATGTCGTTAATGCTGGCGTGCCGTGCAATGCGACCTGCGCTCCTGTAGCAGGACAGGCCATGGTGTCCGAGGCTGTCGACAGCTTCACCGCAGTGACACCGATGCGGAGCAACACATACATACTTATTATACATATAAACATCCATGACTCGGAAACAAATGTCCATGCTCATCACACAAAGATTTGCTCCTACCGGGATAATAATAATAACATCACGTCTGTAATCCCCGCATTTCGCCACTTATGTTTAAGTCCGATGTAAGTAAATGTAAGATAAATGGTAACATAACACGGTGGGACGAGCCGCTCTGCAGAGTAGTTCAGATCAATCTACTGAACACGTCAGCTCTACTGCTGAGCGTGCGCGCCTGCTGGCTGTGGGTGAGTGGGAATCGGGTCTTTGGCTTCACGCACTACCGTCGTCGAGCATAGGCACGTTGATCGACAACACCATTTTCCGCCTCGCTGTTGCTCTACGCCTAGGCGACCCATGTTGTTCTCCTCATCGCTTTCATCGTTTTGCACGGCACGCGAACTTAAATGACTTCATTCGTCGATCTCTTGTCACCGTCGGCCCGCGACGATGGCAAGAGACCGGACGGCATGTCTTTGTTTCCGTGGAAGATGAGTAGGCCTTTAGTGTGGGATGCTACATGTGTAGATACTCTTGCGCCTTCAAATCTTCCTAGTTCAACGTGCTGTGCAGGAGCTGCCGCTGCGGCAGAGGGAGAACATTTTTTTTTTTTTTTCGGATGGGAAATCATCAAATGACTCCTCCCGCTCTGGGCGGAGCAGGAGGGAGTGTCAGACTTTTACTGACTCAAACCCATCCATGTTCCTTCATCGCCCTTTGTGTTCCGGGGCCACGGTATCTCTTTCGAATAGTCCCGCAGCCCCGACAGGCTTCGGCCCTTGCGGACCCCTTCATTGTTGCTGACTCTCTTTGAGGCGCGCGTGGAACACGAACGCGCCGTCGACACGGCCTGTCGTCATGAGACGGACGGACGGCGAGCTAGCCCATAGCTCCCCGTCCACAGGCCCGCGCCTACGGTGGCCGGAAGCCACCACGTGGCCTCCGACGCCCGGGGCGTCTCCCGCGGCGGCCGGGACGTGAGGATATCTCCCTCTCACGTTCCGCCACCTCCTTCGCTAGCATGACTGCTTCGCAGAAGGAGGTGACGGCGTCCCATTCCGTCTCGCTCCGGACCATGGCACGAAGCAGGGCCGGAAGCGAGAGGTCGCCGCCGCCGATCGCCACCTCGAGGACACGGCGGTGCTCCACCCAAGCAGGGCACACCTCCACCGTGTGCTCCACCGTGTCCTCCGGTCGATCCTCACAATGGAAACACCCGGGCGTCTCCTCCCCGATTCGGTGCAGGAACTTACCGAAACATCCGTGTCCGGTAAGAACCTGCGTCAGGCGGAAGGTGAGGACGCCGTGGCGTCTCTCCAGCCACTCCTCAAAGAGGGGACTTACCGCCACTATTGTGGCGTGCCCTACTTCCCCTAACCCTAGGGCTGGCTTTTACCTTGGCCATAGGCTTAGCGTTGCCATACAGCGTGGTTATGCCGCCAGTGTCTTGGGGACATTACCCGTTGACAGCGCTGAGGAGGTTTTTGACGCCATTTTTTAAGTTTTATGTTTAAGTTAGTTAAAAGTTTATTTAATTTTAATAGATTTGTAAATAATTAAAAATTTATTTTAGCTGTTATTAAACTACATATTTAATTAACATAATTAATAAAAAAAAAAAAACTTAAATAAACTAAAATAAATAAACTAACAACAAACTATAAAAGGGCATCGAAAAACTCCTCCTCAACGCTGTCAGCTGGTAATGTGCCCAAGATACTGGCGGCGTTGCCACGTTGTATGGCAACACTTAGCCTCTGACCAAGGTAAAAGCCAGACCTTGGGTCACGGGAAGCGTCAACTAGGCGTTTCGAAAGTTCTTTGAACAGGCTATGGGCACTCGGACCCCCTATTCAAGGAATGCACTCAATTACCATCAACAAGTTTTAAACCGGACTGACTACAGCACTACTGAGTACGTAAGACGTACGACAAAGTCTTCATTAATTAATTACGAGTATTAAACATATTTTTAAATTTTATTTTGACTGGGAGAACAAAGTGCCTTTCGGCTTCGTTAAGGCTCTTTTTAACCGACTTCTCAATAAGGAGATTATGTAGGGATTGCACCGGTACCTTTTTTTTTGCACCCATAATTTCTTCTACGCGAACATAGGCGCGGGTGGAAGAAATCACCCAAATTCTTGTTGCAGGATGAACTGGCCGCTGTACCTCATAGCAGGCGCATTGTCAGCCTTCTGGTTGCTATGGAGATACAAGAACAGGAGAATGATCGAGATAGCCAAGAAGTTGCCAGGTCCACGGGCACTGCCGTTCCTAGGGAATGCCCTGCTGTTCATGGAACAGCCTGATGGTAGGTCTATTTACTATTTGTAAGGATTTATACTTGTTTGGTTGAAGGTAGTAGGGTATTTGCCTCGTATTTTTGTTTGCAGAATTCATAAAAGTACTGAATGAACTGAAGGTGGAGTTTGGTGGTCTGTTCAAATTCTGGCTCGGTCCCGACCTGAATGTTGTTGTGAGCAATCCTGATGATGTCAAGGTACTTATTTATGATAGTCAAACTATTTTATCTCTTGCTTAAAAAAGTAACACTACTCGTTGTTCAGATAAACAGTCGTTCCATTTGAATGAAAGAAAGAATGAACTGCATCCAGTTTAACTGGAAGCCGACCCGAACATAGTCGGGAAAAATGATAATGTTCTAGTGGTTGTAAGCGTTACTGGAGAGCGTGAGGTCCTGGGTTCGATTCCCAAATCGTCCCAGAATTTCCCAACACCCCAGAGTATCGTAGAGTATATATATAATATGTGAGATTACATGGGACTTAAACATAACTGGAGAAATGCGAATGCACTATAGGGTTAATATCTGTTTGACCCTTCAGGGATTACATGGAGTTTCGGTAGCAGATTTAATTTGTCCTCGTATTTATTTAAGACACCGTTGGCACAGAGGCTGTGCCACTGGCTGCTGCACTGCGTATCGCGGGTTCGATTTCCGCACGGAACAAATATTTGTATGGCCTACAGGTAGTTGTTCCAGGTTTGGCTGTTTATATTTGTGAGTTTAAAATGTTTGAAAACGCACCCACGTCCAAAGCCACGTTTTTATAAAGAAAGAAAAAAAATCTGACATCCCTATGGGTTTTTCAGTTACTGCTGACAAACGCCAAGACCAGTGCAAAAGGTCCTCAGTACAAGTACTTGGCTGATGTAATCGGAGGTGGATTGCTGAGCGGATCAGGTAAGAATACTCGCACCTTTCTTGTATCATACCTGGTGTAAGAGTCATACACGCGCAAACTCTTGACATGAGCTCAGTAGCTACATGATTTTAGTGGTTCAGTTTTAAGTCGGTGATTAAAATTAAAGAAATTAGCTATTCTGTACATTTGTTTAAGCGTAATTTTCGAATAAACAACCATATGTCATGGACCTTCTGGATTCATGGTAACACCGTAGCGCGTCAAAGTAGGGCTCATTACGGCGTCGCGTATAGTGGGCGTGGCTCATCGCGGCGCATTGCGCGTCTTTTCCGTTTCCGGAGAGGCGGCGCGTGCAGCCCGCGTTTTCACACGCGCAAACACAAACAAAATGACAATAAACGATGTTGACTACGGAGACGCAGGGCGTGAAGCGGCAAGTGCGACGCCGCGTGCAATGCCCCCAGTAGGTCGATACTGTAAAATTCAAACAACAACTCGCATCTCACATCGCTATTCACTCTCACTTCGCATAAGGTTCGAAATGATCTTGATTTTGCATTCTGTAAGTATCAACTAGTCACTTGCAAAGTGAAGTGAGCTCCAAAGCGACCAATGCCACTTCTAACGTCATCTCATACTATATCTGTCAAAATCTCCCTGTTAATTTAGTTCAACTCGCTGACACGCTCGCAAGAGTGGCGCTAGTGTAAATTCGAATTATCAACCGAGTTTTTAGAATGCCAATTAAGAAACTCACAGCGAATTCAGATTCGAAGTTTAGAATGAGATCTTCAGAATCACACAGCTGCTGGCCTAGCCAAGTTACAAACGATTCGTATCGATTCTCTTTCTACAATCGTAAACGTTAAGTCACGTGGTCAAAACAAACGAATATAATAATAATAACGATGATAGATGTCATTCCCATACATTTGGTTAGTTTTCTATAGCGTTAACGATTGTAGATTGTCAACTTGGCTAAGCCTACTGGTCGGTTACTGGAATCGCTTAGGTACGTTTAACTCGCCGCTTCTCCGTGAATAAAGTTTTAAAGAAACTGGCAGGCCGCAATGCTGCGTGTTCCCCCGCGTTGTACTGTACTGTACATGAACCAGCCTATACGATATGTTAAAAAAAACCCTGTCTGATCCGAAAAAGGCATGCACACGAATCACGTATGCAAATAAAATACTGAAAATAAAATATTCATGAAAGTTAACATGACACAGGCCTCCGTTCTTTGTGAGGGAAAAGGCCGTAATGTCCCAGTGCTCGCTTACCTTACATAATATATCTACATATTCCTCCGTGTTAAATAAAATGAAAAAAAACTAATGATACCAAATCCCTCCAGCCATTTGGTACATACGAGGTGCAAAGAAACCAAGATACCTACACTCGAAAAACATAATCCTTCCTTGGCAGTCGGTTATTATAGGGACTAGTGCAGTGCATGCAGTCAGTATTTTACGCTATGTGGGTATTCATTAGGGTCAATTAAATAAAATTTTAAAAATGTGTCATAATAAAATTGTCGGGAACACTCAAAAATTCACAATTAAACACACATAATTATGCCGATAATTTTGGGTACACTACATAATTCCGAAAAACAAAATTCCGAAAGTCACAATTCCGAATTTCAAAAGTCCGAATGTCAAAATTCAGATGAAATAATGTATACTATTTAAAATCCCCAAATCCATAATTCCGAAAGTCTTAAATACGATCTGTTAGTTTTCCGAATTTCATAAATCCGAAGAATCAAATGTCCGATGGATCGTTAGTTCGAAAAACTTGCTAGCTGGATTGAAGAGCGTAGGCCGAAGGCCGGCGGAGCGACGACGACATTTGTGTCAGAAAGTGGGTGTGTAATGTAAAATGCGAGCGTAGCGAGCGCGTGTCATGGAGTCGTAGGAGGTTCTAAATTATCTTATATTTATTTATTTAATTAAACTACATGTACAAGAGTGGTACATAGGCGATCTTAATGCCACAAGGCATTCTCTACCAGTCAACCATTGGGTCAAATAAGACAGCATTGTGATAGAGTACAATAAAAACAAATAAGAAAAATACCATTTTGTAAATTAAAACATAAATGGGTACCTACATACTAATACATATGTATATAAGATAAACTAATATGTATTAAAATACTTACAAATAGTCCGAAATACGAGAAACCTTATAATAATTACTACGACTCTAGCAATGACTGGATAGTAAACAATTTAGTTCGACTTTAAATAAAACTTCCGAACTGCTCTTTTGAAAGCCAATTTGCTTTCAGCTTTCTTAATGGCAAGGGGTAGCGCGTTCCAGAGCTTTACAGTTGAGATGGGATAGGAAGAGGACATCAAAACAGTACGGTGAGAGGGAATTTGAAAGATTAGGTTTTCGGAAGCTCTAAGGTTGCGACTGTGAGAACTGCCCAACACCTTGAAATATTTTTTTAGATACTCGGGAGCACATGGATCGTTCATAATGGTGAAAAGCATGCAAAGAGATCTGAGGGACCTCCTGAGTCTGATAGGCGGCCATTCAAGCTGAGAACGGTACGAAGAGATGTGATCGTATTTACGAAGGCCAAAAATTAAACGAATGCAATTGTTCAGAAGACGATCCAGTTTGTTAAGAAGCTCTTGGGTTAGATCAGAGTAACAAACATCAGCACAGTCGATAATGGGAAGTACAAGCGACTGGACCAAAGTTATTTTAGTGCTAGATGAGAGAAAATTTTTAAATCTATAGAGAGACCGCAGTGAGTTATATCTCAAAAACAGTGCGTCCTATCGCAAAATAATGAAAAATTGGCCCCTTTCTATGCACCCCCTGCCTAAACCAATCTGGCATTATTAGAATTTAGCGTTTATAGACTCTGACATTTGTAGAATCTGGCATTCATAGAATCTGGCGTTAGAAATTCGTCTGGCATTTCTAGAATCTGACATTTTATCGACTAAATGACTAATGTTTCCTATTGTCAATAAGTCGGACTAATGGAATTCGGTATTTTGAGAATAGTAATTATGAACGTTTGGAATTATGACAATTGGGTATTTTGAAATTAGGAATTGTGACTTTCGGAATTTTGTTTTTCGGAATTATGTAGTGTACCCAAAATTATCGGCATAATTATGTATGAGCTGACAGCTGTAATTTTGACTAAGTTAAATTTTAAAAACGATAGCAGGAATCTACGCATTTTAGTATAAGTTATGATTTGTTGTTTTTTTTTTTTCAGACAGGTTCAGGTCAGGTTTGCTGTTTTTTCAGAACACTGATGGGTTTGACAAAAGAGCAAACCTTGAAAATACCTCACATTGAGAAAGTGATAGACGATACTCCAAGGTATTTTTTTATGTTTTACCATCCTATTCATACTTTATCTCAAAACCGTGAAGGATACAATAGAAATAAGGTGTCTAACTGTTTATTTCACGTTAGAATGGTAAAATAACTCCCTAATATTTTTGAAGAAACGTGGTTAACCTTAATTTGACCTTCAATGACGTCATCTCAAGAAGGAGAATATAGTGAAATACGCTCTTTACGGTTCCAAACCGCACGATTTGCAATCGCACGGTTCTCGCGTATCTGAACGAGCCCTTAGCTTCTCCTTAGCTTCTTCATTGGAGTGTCACTCAAGTATTAAATCGTTTAATCAGCAAAAGGAATCTTTTCCAGTGATTACGACATTAGCCCTTTTTTTTTTTTTTTTTTTTTAGGATGGGAAATCATCAAATGACTTCTCCCGCTCTGGGCTGAGCAGGAGGGAGTGTCAGACTTTTACTGACTAAAACCCATCCATGTTCCTTCATCGCCCTTTGTGTTCCGGGGCCACGGTATCTCTTTCGAATAGTCCCGCAGCCCCGGCAGGCTTCGGTCCTTGCGGACCCCTTCTCTATTGCTGACTCTCTTTGAGGCGCGCGTGGAACACGAACGCGCCGTCGACACTGTCCATGAATTTCAAAAAAAATCAAATTAGTTTCAGATTCCTTTGCTTATTCAGATAATACGTGAGTGACACGTGCATTTAGAGATGTTACTATTTTATGTTAACATTGTTAATTGATTAAATTTTATTATATAAATTATTACACTCGAGAGCAATGAATCCGGGTCACTTAAAGAATGTTAAAAATCTCGGAACTAAAAATGATAGGTTAATGCAATAAATTGTATTTAATAGACAATGTAATACTCCTTAAATGAAAGTAAAAAAAATATGAGTCACCATACATTTTATTAACACAAAATTACATAAAGAAAAAAACTGCTGATCTCTCCTTAAAACAAAAATAGGAAACATGAAATTTTTTAACTTTATTACGATTTTCTTGAATTTTAATACTTCGTATTGCCTCCTCGTGCTTCCATTACTGCGTTTACGCGGTTTGGCATGCTGTACACCAAGTTCCTTATACGATTTTGGGGAATATTCTCCCATTCCTCTGTGAGAGCAATTTTGAGCTCACGAAGCGTGATTGGGGGAGGGTTTCGTTGTTTTACGCATATGCCTAACTCGTCCCAAGCATGCTCGATCGGGTTGATATCCGGGCAGAGCGCTGGCCACTCCATACGAGTAATGTTCATCTCTTGAAGGTAGTCATTCACAATCCTACCTGTATGAGGTCGGGCATTGTCATGCATAAATATAGCATCCTCACCTAAATTGACCATAAATGGACCAACGTGATCATTGAGGATTTCTTCCACATATCTTACGCTAGTTAAAGAGCCGTTTTCTATGATCACCAGCTCTGTGCGACTTTCAGAAGAAATTCCGGCCCACACAAGTACAGACCCACCACCGTAGGCTACTTTTTCTTCGATGCATGCTTGCTTGAATCTTTCCCCTGGTCTTCGATACACTCTGTGTCTTCCATCGTGCTTGTAGAGCATAAATTTTGATTCGTCGGAGAACATAACTTTTGACCAATCTTCAATACTCCAATTTACGTGGCTCTGGGCATATCTTAGTCTTGAAATACGATGCCCACGCTCCAGTTTAGGGCCGTTTGCAGGTCTAAGGGGTTTTAAGTTAGATTCAGCAAGCCGACGTCTTACTGTCCATGCACTTGGGTTACTTCCTCCGAGGCGTCGAAACTGATTTGTGAGTTCAGTTCCTGTGAGAAAGCGATTTCGAAGCATGGTGTTCACCAAGTATCGGTCTTCTCGTGCTGTGGTACACCTGGTTCTGCCCGTTCCTGGTCTGCGTAGGTTAGAACCAGTTTCTTCGTAACGTCGGAGAACTCTTTGTACTGTTGACAGCGACACACCGACAGTCCTGGCTGTATCGCGCTGACTCCGCCCGGTTTCCTGCATTGTAAGTATTCTGGTGCATTCTTCAGGCGTAAGCGACATAATTTCAGCTTGAATAATGAATATAGAGCACTATCAACATGGTTTATGTACCCACATAAATGACAGATTACAAACAAAAGCAAAACCAAATGCTGTAATTTCGTAGTTCCATCTTCAACTATACAATAACTAAGAAGTTTTAATACCTTCATTTAAGGAGTATTACATTGTCTATTAAATATAATTTATTGCATTAACCTAGCATTTTTAGTTTCCGAGATTTTTAGGATTCTTTAAGTGACCCGGATTCATTGCTCTCGAGTGTATATTAAAGTAAAGAATACTGAATGTGACGATCACGTATTCTTGCAACCGATAGTTTAGGTTAGGACGCGGTGTTCACAATTATAACCTTTTCTTTGCCCTGCTGCGGGACACACGTCTTTACTGCTGTAACATAATTGACGAGAGTGACTGAGATTTTGAATATTTGTTGCAAGTCTGTCAAAAAACAATGGCAAGATATCTAGCCAGTGCTAAAGTTACCTTATGGACATGAAATAGAACAGGACACGAGAGCTTAGAACTTTTAATAAAAAATATAATTATCCCTTATTTAACCCCTTTTTCCATAGGTATATATGTGTATATTCAACTCAATGCCTTTTCCATTTACAGTATACACGACATAGCATTCAAAAGAATGACAAAATGGTACTTACAAATCGACTCAGTCTTCTGGGTGTCCAGCGAATACTACGCTCTAAAGAATTTCATGAAAATCATGACGGAGTTTAGTGAGGGTGTCTTGCTCAATAGAGCTGAAAGTTTGAAGACTTTAGAGAGCAGCAAGAGGGATCTTATGAATGCGGAGGATGACGCTGATGTTAATACTCAACTGAGTGTTATAGATAGGTTCCTGCTGTCCCAGGAGTTAAATAAGGAGGAATTGGTACAGGAGACTTTTACTATATTTACTACGGTAAGTTATCGTGTAAAGCCAGTAAAATAATACTTTTCATTGTTATTTATTTTCGACACCCATAAAGCCTACTTAGAGTCCTAGACATGACCAGTAGTATATATGTTGTATAAGTCATCTATAGCTACGAATATTATAACGACGACTCGGGAAACGGGTTGTGGATACACGAATTAATATTGTTCGACCCATATGCTGGGTGCTTGGCACCGAAAGTTTTGCTGGTGGACATAGACATCTCAAGTTTCACCACGACACCCGTTCTCTGCCTTCTTCACCCTGGTGTTTATCCCAGTCAGATTTGTAAAGTCGCCGGGTTTTTAACGTCTAGCTGGGGTCCACGCTACCGCGTTTGTCAACCTTTAGCATGGATGGAATTGTATTATTTTTTATTTTTTTAGAAAGAAAGTAAATTATGCTTCTGTCGTCTTTCCTGAGGATGTGATAGGTTCAATGAATGATTTGTCAAAATTAATCAGTCTTAAATGCTGAACTACTTATCTCCCTCTCTTTTGCAAGACGCTTAAAAGACCAATTGTGGACTGAGTGATGTTAATAAACACCGAGTGAATACCATCTAGCAGTCGGTTAAAAAATCATGGTATAAATTGAATATTTCAGAGTCAAGAGCCAACAGCAAAGATATTGTCGTTTATCTTGTTAATAATGGCTTACCACCCTAAATGTCAGGTAAATGTTTTTTCGCTATTTACTGGATAATATACGGCAACCACGAGTCAGTATTATGACACTTGAAAACTAGTGAATGTCTACGAAATAAACTCGCAAAATGGAATGGTTTGTGTGTTAGTAAAAAGATGGATTATCTTTATTTCATTTGAATGAGATAGACACTGATGTTATGAAGCGATCACGACTCAACTAGTATCGTCAAGAGAACGCGGGTTAAACCTAAACTGCCACAGTAAAGTTATTTTCGTTGTTTCTGAGCCGCCTGTATCAGCGGAAATAATTTGACACGACTTTCTCATTGGTATTTAAGCTCGCCTTTTAGGACATGGGACTTAACATAACTAGCGAATTGTGTGTGTAATGTTGATACGCTTTGGCTGAACCCTTCGAGGAAATATAGCTGTGAAGAAGCATGTTTCAAACCCTAAGATGATTACAATTTTTTTGTCCTTTTCCCAATTTATTTGGAGTTTGCGCAGTATATTTTGCAGCATATCTTCTTCCGTACTTCTCTATCAGTCGTCATTTTAAAAATCATCCCTTCAACCCAAATATCAGCTTGTTTAAAAGTAGTACTCCATATTTTCAGGAGAAACTCTACACAGAAATCAAGAGCGTGATTGGCGACGAGGACAGAAACGTGACCGATGATGACTTTAAACGGATGCCGTACTTAGACATGGTGTTCAACGAAGTGTTGCGACTGTTTCCCGCTGGAACTGTGGTGCAGAGGACTATCAATGAACATATAACAATAAGTAACTAAGCAATCTATCTTCTTCCTCTTTTGTGTCTCTAAAATACTAAAGACTGTGATACCAAGTTAGGCACTAACCCTAACCTGATATCAGAGTTTGTAAACCGCCCATGGGACAATTTTTTTTTTGGGTCGGAAATCATCAAATGACTCCTCCCGCTCTGGGCGGAGCAGGAGGGAGTGTCAGACTTTTACTGACTAAAACCCTTCCATTTCGAGAGTTCCTTCATCGCCCTTTGTGTTCCGGGGCCACCGCCGGGGTCCCGCAGCCCCGGCAGGCATCGGCCTTACCCTTTTACTGACTCTCTTCGAGGCGCGCGTGGAACACGAACGGCCTATCGTCATGAGACGGACGGATGGCGAGCTAGCCCAGAGAGCTAGCTCCCCGTCCACAGGTACGCGCCTACGGTGGCCAGGGGCCACCACGTGGCCCCGACGCCTGGGGCGTCTCCCGTGCCTCTGACTTGGCTTTACATGCGGTGCACGTTTCGGTCCCGTTGTTCCCATATTTAACTGTTGCTATACGTTCCAGGCACCCACACTCTCCCAGCAGGTTGTTCACTAGTGGTTCCTATATACCACCTCCATCGCGACCCTCGATTCTGGTCCAACCCAGACCGTTTCGACCCAGAGCACTTCAACTCTGAGAACGTGAAGAAACGCAACCCCAACTGTTACATACCGTTCAGTTTGGGACCCATGGGCTGTTTGGGTAAGCTTCTTTTTCTTTTTTGAAAAAAAAATATTCAAGTGGTGCCAAAACCATCAGGACCAAATAAAAATGGATGCCCTTGCTGAAAAATATAAGAAGGGGCATTTTCGTAGTTTTTGGAAGGGCACCAACCAAGTAAACGTTCGACCTGGACTACCTGTGAGTGTCGAGGGTGTGAGTGACCCTAAAGATGTTGCTGATATTTTCAGGGACCATTTCCGTGTACTATCCCCACGGGGACCGGCGGAGACGGTGCTCGATGTTGAGATGCCTGACGGGGACGGAGGGTCCTGCTTCGCTGCCAAAGATGTGGCTCAGGCTATAAAAGCAATATCTAAGGGCAAGTCCCCTGGCCACGATGGCCTCAGCATCGAGCACCTAGTTCACGCTGGCCCACATATAAATAGGGTATTAGCAATGTTTTACACACTATGCGTGAGCCATTCGTACCTACCACCTGATTTCATGAAAACCGTAGTAGTCCCGGTAGTGAAAAATAAAACGGGAGATGTTGCCGACAAAAGCAACTACAGGCCGATTTCTCTTGCAACGTTCATTGCAAAAGTTTTTGACGGTTTGCTTAATGCACAGTTAGATAAATACCTGGATCTGCACGATAATCAGTTTGGGTTTCGACCTCGACTGTCAACTGAGAGTGCAATACTGAGTCTTAAGCATGCCGTCAGATATTACACAGATCGAAAGACTTCTGTGCACGCCTGCTTCCTCGACCTGTCCAAGGCTTTTGACCTGGTGTCATACGACATCCTGTGGGCTAAACTCGAGGGAATAAACCTACCGCGTAAACTTATCAACGTTTTTAAATACTGGTACAGTCATCAGGTCAACAGCGTTAAGTGGGCGGGTGCAATGTCGGAGCCGTATCAGCTGCAGTGCGGGGTGAGGCAGGGGGGGTTGACTTCCCCATCCCTCTTTAACCTGTACATGAATGCCTTGATTGTCGCGCTGAGTAACCAGCATGTTGGCTGCCATGTCGGTGGAATCTGTGTCAACAATCTCAGTTACGCAGACGACATGGTGCTGCTGAGCGCGTCGGTCTGTGGCCTCAGAAAGCTGGTGCGGACCTGTGAGGAGTATGCCCTTGGTCATGGGTTGAAGTACAATGTAACCAAAAGTCAATACATGGTCTTTGAGGCCGGTAAGAAACGTTTGCAAAATTATCCACCCGTTTGTCTAAACGGTGTTCCACTCGAAAGGGTGGATCAATTTAAGTACCTAGGGCATTTGGTTACGACCGACCTTAAGGACAATGCTGACATGGAGCGGGAACGGAGGGCTTTGTCGGTGCGGGCGAACATGCTCGCACGTAGCTTTGCGCGCTGTTCGAGGGAGGTGAAGATAACGCTCTTTAGGGCGTACTGCACGTCCCTTTACACGTGCAGCCTGTGGGCGAGGTACACGAGTGCATCATACGGGGCCCTCCGCGTCCAGTTCAACAACGCGCTCAGGGTAGTATTGGGGAGTGGCGGTACGAAGGCTAGGTGCCAAAAATACCGCCCCGGGACCCGACGGCTTGCCTGGCAAAGCCTGGGTCCTGGCCTCGGAGGCTCTCGGGACCCGACTGGAAGGGCTCTTTAGCGCATGTTTGGAGAGAGGCCAGTTTCCGCTTCGTTGGAAGACGGGGAAGCTGGTCCTCATCCGGAAGCCGGGGCGCCCGGCGGACTCTCCGTCCGCCTACCGGCCCGTGGTGCTGCTCGACGAGGTGGGCAAGCTCTTTGAAAGAGTAGTTGCAAACCGCCTCGCCGAGCACCTTGCGGGGATGGGGCCGGACCTTGCGGAACACCAATTTGGTTTCCGCAAGGGGCGCTCTACGGTGGACGCCATCATGCGCGTGAGGGCCCTCACGACGGGGGATGCGGTGTCCCGGGGTGGGGTTGTCTTGGCGGTGTCTCTCGACATCGCCAATGCCTTCAACTCCATGCCCTGGAGCTGCATAAGGGAGGCACTCCGGTATCACCGGGTGCCGACCTACCTTCGTCGTGTGGTCGGGGACTACCTGACGGATAGGGCCGTCATCTACCCCGGTCGCAGCGGAGACTGGAACCGGCGAGAGATGTCGTGCGGTGTTCCTCAGGGATCGGTTCTTGGGCCGTCCTTGTGGAACATCGGGTACGACTGGGTGCTGCGCGCCGACCTCCCTAGCGGCGTCAGCGTGGTTTGCTATGCAGACGACACGCTGGTGCTCGCACAGGGGGGGTCGCACGAGGCGGCGGCCGAAGTAATGACACGCGGGGTTGCGATAGTCGTTGAGAGGATCCGGCAACTGGGTCTCGAGGTGGCATTGCACAAGTCCGAGGCCATGTGCTTTCATGGGCCTCGGAACGCGCCACCTCCGGGATCCGCAGTGATGGCAGGAGGGGTTTCCATCGGCGTCGAGTCGACGCTGAAGTACCTGGGACTTGTCCTCGACAGCCGGTGGAACTTCGTGGAGCACTTCCGACGTTTGGCCCCCAAACTGGAGCGGACAGGGGCTGCCTTCAGGTGGCTCCTGCCCAACCTGGGGGGGCCGAACGCCTCCTGCCGGAGGCTCTACGCGGGAGTCGTGCGGTCCATGGCCCTTTACGGGGCCCCGGTGTGGGCACGTTCATTGAGGCGGCGTGCCGCCCACCACTTGAACGTGCCCCAGAAGGTGGTAGCCGTAAGGCTGGTCCGGGGGTACCGCACGATCTCCCGCGAGGCGGCGAACCTCCTTGCCGGATTGCCGCCATGGGATCTGGAGGCAATAGTCCTCGCGCGCCTACATGAATGGCACGCGGAGGCGCTACGCCGGGGGGAAACTCCGCTGCCGCGTGTGTGATATTGTGAGGATATGTGATGATGTGATCATTGTGAGGATAGGCCGGAGGACACGGTGGAGCACACTGTGGAGGTGTGCCCCGCTTGGGTGGAGCACCGCCGTGTCCTCGAGGTGGCGATCGGCGGCGGCGACCTCTCGCTCCCGGCCCTGGTTCGCGCCATGGTCCGGAGCGAGACGGAATGGGACGCCGTCACCTCCTTCTGCGAAGCAGTCATGCTAGCGAAGGAGGTGGCGGAACAGGACAGGGAGAGATCCTCACGTCCCGGCCGCCGCGGGAGACGCCCCGGGCGTCGGGGGCCACGTGGTGGCTTCCGGCCACCGTAGGCGCGGGCCTGTGGACGGGGAGCTATGGGCTAGCTCGCCGTCCGTACGTCTCATGACGACAGGCCGTGTCGACGGCGCGTTCGTGTTCCACGCGCGCCTCAAAGAGAGTCAGCAACTGTGAAGGGGCCCGCAAGGGCTGAAGTCTGCCGGGGCTGCGGGACTATTCGAAAGAGATACCGTGGCCCCGGAACACAAAGGACGATGAAGGAACATGGATGGGTTTTAGTCAGTAAAAGTCTGACACTCCCTCCTGCTCAGCCCAGAGCGGGAGAAGTCATTTGATGATTTCCCATCCTAAAAAAAAAAAAAAAAGGGTAGTATTGGGGCTGCCTCGCTACTGCAGTATGTTCGCTGAGGCGCGCACTGACTGCTTTTATGCTACCATGTGCAAGCGTGGCGCGTCACTGGTGCGTAGGGTGTGCGGCAGCCCCAATGCTGTCCTGGCGATGATCGCGGACGGGATGGACTGCCCATACATACGGCACTGCTATGATAGGCATGTTGCCGTCAGCAGAGCCGGTTAGATGTTGCCCTTTTATTTATTCTATTTTATTTTACTATCCTTTGTGTGTTGTTTGTATTTGTGTGTACTCTTCATATGAGTTAATGTTGCTCGAAATAAATGTATTTTGTTATTTTATTTATTTTCTTGTTGACGTTACATCTACAGCATGTATCAGATATGAGTGTATCACAAAAATACCTACTCGACCCAAATTGGAAAACGCATACAATTAGATGTTTGTAATAGATTGAGATCTGTATTAGAGAAGTTTCTATCAATTGAAAAGTGTAGTGAATAAACACACATTATTGATTGTTTATCAACGGTAAAATATATAGAAAATATAGAAACGCAGGGGTGAATCGAGGCAAAACTTTGAAAGGGATTTCAACGTTGAATTGATAGGACATGTTACCAAAAAGTGCTCTATTTTATTTGCTTAATTTTACTTCAGTTTTCGCGATTGTTGGCAGCATACCATAATTACTATTTCAACGTTATAATCCTTCTCAAAGTTTTGTCTCGATTCACCCCTGCGTTTCTATACACCCCATTTTACGGTACGCAGTCTCTGACTCACTAATCAGTTATGGACTTATTGTGTATGGGCGTACTTTCAAAACATACTTATTTACTAGAAATAAAGAATCCTTAGATAAGACTGATGAAGTTCCTTGAGTACTATTAAATTGTTTTCCATTTGTAAAATCTTGCCAGTAGATATGAACGTTGAGTATTTGATAGGGTTAGAACACCATTAAAGTGATAATTTTAAAGTAAATGCTAAAATAGTAGATTATACAACAAGTGAAAAAAAAGAGAATTTAATTCGAGGGACTAAGTTGGATCCCGAGAGCAGCGAAGGTTTCTAGAGTAGAATCCTGAGCGGAGCGAGGGATACAAGAACCGGGAAGATTTTTTTTCACGAGTTGTGTACTCTACTTTATACCATTGACTACGTGAAAATAAATAGAAGTGTAATAGTGTATACATTATATGGATGTTTATCTGAAATAAAATATTTGAATTTGAATTTGAATAGTACAATTTTTTCTCATGGGTTAATAATAACAGCCAATCAGGTCGATCTTCAAGGTAAAGCCACGCTTACCAAGGTTGGTCAGTGGATGGGTGAACACTAATTCATTACATACCGAGTTTCCTCCGTGCGTCGGAATGTACGTAAAGCCCTTGGTCAATCACTCAAAGCAATTTTAGAAATTCAGTGTTGTTATATTGTTGTCGGCACGTTTTATAGTTCCAAATTCAAATGAGTAAAATAGCATTTTCATCCCATATATTCGAAAAGGACCACTTGGCTCGCCTTTGTGTGCACCTTTTATAAGAAACTTTTAGCGGGCAGTAATGAGTTTTTTTTAATTTGGAAGCACTTTTTGAATTTGGAACATCTTAGTGTTCAGCGCCAAAGAAGTCGAACGCAAATATTGTTTGAATAAAGTCTGGCTGGTACGACGGCCCATAATCGCGCCGCCGGCTGAATAAAAAAGAAGAAATCAAATTAAAAACGCGCTAACTACAGCCCGCGGTTTCGTCAATTTTCACAGATTGTTAGAAATTCATGGTTTTGTTTTGAAAAATGAGTTCTTCAACAGTGAATAAAATATGAGGTGCCATTTATTTTCTCATAGTGGTAGATGAAAAGTAGAGTGTTTCACTTGGGCGCAAAATATATTTTTGGCTCGGGCGACGTACTTTGAATGCCTCGCTACGTTCAGGATTCTACTAAAGAATCCCTCGCGTAAAAATATTATTTTGCTCCCTTATGATAAAATCTACTATTTATTTACTGTTGTTGATGAGTAAAATGCCTTGAAGACTGATTTGACGAATTTTTTGACATGTTTGGTAACGAAAACCGCAAATGTACTTTATGTCTAACTGTTTTTTTTTTCCTATGTGTTTCAGGTCGATACTTCGCAGCAAATCTAATAAAGACCCTTTGTACGAGGGTACTAAGAGAATTCGAACTCACCTCGACCGAGACTTACGACAATCTCCGAGTGATTATTTATGTTGCTGTAAACTCAGTGAACGGGTTTCCTATCATGTTGAATCCAAGAAAGAAGATTAGCTAACATAGTTGATAAGAATATTAGTACAATTTTATGTGCAATATGGTGTCAAGATTTTTTATTATTATTATTCAATCAATATTTTACAGCCCCGCGCGCGACTTTTTTGCACCAAACCGCCGAGCGTGCAAAAAATTGCGAAATATTCGCATGTAATTTGACACTTTAGATAAACAATCGCAAACTCTTGTAGAGTTATAGCTAAATAAAATTTACAGTGAATAGCTGAATAGTTATGGAATCTATATATTAAAAAAAAAATACTGATATTAATTTGAAACTCAAAAAAAATGTAGAACTTGAAAAACAGTGATGAAAACGGATATTTCGCTATTAAAATATTAATTTGAATTTTTCTAAATATTAAATTTCAATTAAAATAATTTTAAAATAAACAAGATTATATTTCCTTTCCAATAAGACCATAATCTTATTAGTTTATTTACGATAGTCTAATTAGAATTAAATTAGAATTTGGATACTCACTGTTTATTTTGACGCGGCCTGCGCCAACGACTGTTTTTGAACACGGTTATTTATTTATTTATTTATTTTATTTTACAGAAGGGTTACAGACTAACAAGCAAAAAAATGATAAACAGTGTAGTATTTCCAAATCGCTAATTACAAGCCTCCACACGTAGATAAAAAGAAAATATATATAACGGGGAAATAAAAAAATAAAAAAAAAGTACAGATGACAATTCATTACATGCGAGAGAAGCTACTTAATCATCGAAAAAGTTGTGTGCCATTTGCCGTCGCAAGGACGCCACACTAGTGCAGAACAAGTCGATATCATGGTCCCTAGAAAATTTATTGAAATCACGTGCACTCCTTATTGAAAAAACATTTTTCACATAATTGGTCGTTGTGAAAGGTACACTTAATATTGGTCGCTGACGTAATCCCATTAGGTTCGTGCGTAATCCTATATTTGCAACAAGTTCAGGACAGTCAATATGGCCACTTGCGACACCCATAAGCAGAGTCATGTCTCCAATATGACGCCTGATCTCCAGAGGAAGGAAGTGGTACCGTTTACAGCGGTGCTTATAGTCAACCGAGTATTGCTGTGCTCTATAATCTAGGTAACGTAGAAATTTTCTTTGGACGCCTTCAATACGGGCCTTATAAATCTCATACTGCGGGTTCCAAACCTGAGATGCGTATTCTAAATGGCTACGTACAAAAGAACAATATAAAATTTTAACCGGTTTAAGAGATCGAAAACAGGCCGTGGTGCGTAGTAGAGCTTTTGATGCGTTTGTAACTATGCTATTCACATGTTGATCAAACAGAAGCTTGTTGTCCACGATCACCCCCAAGTCTCTTATGCTATTTAGCCTGCTAATTAATTCAATGTTGATAGTGTAATTAAAGTTGATCAAAGACGTACGTCGTGAGAATGTTAGGACGAAACATTTAGAGACATTTAATTGGAGTTTGTTACGTTTGCAATATATCTGAAATCTGTGCAGGTCGTCTTGCAATTGATATGCATCAGACATGTCTCTTACAACTTTGTGAATTTTCATGTCATCAGCATAGAGAAGAATATACGTATGATGAAAGCACTGCTTGATATCTGTAATGAACAATATGAATAACAATGGACCCAGAATGGAACCTTGAGGCACTCCTGAAGGGACAGAACTCCAACCAGATGTGTACCCTTGAAGCACGACAGCCTGTGTTCTGTTCTCTATATAGGATGAGAACCATCGGTACAAGTCTCCGTGAATTCCGGCGAGAAACAGCTTTTGTAGCATGCGATGATCAATACGGTCGAAGCATTTGCTATAGTCGGTATAAATTACGTCAACTTGACGCTGTGCCATGCCGTTCGTAATAAATTCCTGTGACAGAAGTAAGTTGGACGTGGTCGAGCGATTCCTAACAAAACCGTGCTGTTCATCACCAAGAACAGTCTTAAAAGCCGCGTAGACATCAGTGTAAACAATACGTTCAAGAACTTTGGAAAATAGGCAGATTTTGGAAATCGGACGGTAGTTTTCTATATTTGCTTTATCGCCCTTTTTAAAGACGGGAGTGAAGAAAGCAGACTTCCAAATCCCTGGAACTTTACCTTCAGACAGAGAACGCCTGAATAAGATAGTGATGGGTTCAGCCAGACTATCAGCACAAGTAACAATGAACAATGGAGGTATAAGATCTGGTCCACCTGATTTAGTTAGGTCCAAGGATTTGAGCAACTTCAATACACGTGATTGGTTTATGTCAACTGAGCCGATAGACATAGCAGTATTACTATATCGCTCACTGGAAGTACATTCATCATCAGCCGTTGTTGTTTCAGGTTCTAAAAAGGTGGATTGGAAATAGCCAGCGAAGAGGTTCCTAATATATTGTCCTGTGTTCACAGAGGTCTCACGGTAGAACATCTCACTAGGAAATGAGCCAGCCCTCCGCTTGCTTTTAACAAACGTCCAAAAAGCTTTCGGATTTTTTACAATAGAAGCCTCAATGTTAGTCATATAGTTATCCTAACAAGCCTTTTCCAACTCAATAATCCTGGTACGCAATAATGAAAAAGAATGATAATCAGATGAATTATTGTATTTTTTATATTTTTTATGATATTTATGTTTTTCTCTAATAATTTTAACTAATGCTGGAGTGTACCAAGAAGGATAAGAGGATTGTTTTACCGATTTTAAAGGTATGTGTTTATCCCTCAGTTCATACAGTTTATTATAAAATTTAGTGACCGCATCTTCTAAGCTTGTTGACAGTAGAAACTGAGGCCAATTCATTAGATCAAGTTCAGATTTTATAGCGTCATAATTGCCCTTTGAGAAAATATAACGTAGCTTAGGTTTGTCGACAAGTGTATGAATTTCGACAAATTTTGTCGTGACAATTAAAGGCTTGGAATTGGCTTAAAATTTACGTACCTATAACTTTACGAAGCCACTTGTTTTTGTATATACAATTTAATAATATGCTCACAATACTAATTATGCAATGTTTTTCCGTTAACACACACGTTTTAATCACAAAAACACTTATTTCTTGTATAAACACAATCACTATAGGTATTTAAACCTACCACTTTTTCGGAGGCGAAATACTCAACTTTGAGATTCGAAAACTAGATTTCCTTTATGATAATATAGTAGCACAGATTTTCACGATTAATTTGATATATAACACTATCCGAAAATTACAATATACATAACAGAACAATTGAAATACGACACCACACGTCAAAAATGGCGGATTTTGTTTACACTAAAGTTTTTACTTTTATTTTGACATTTGTCGATGGAATAGTGTTGCTATTGTTGGTCCGAACGTTGAGGAATATAGTATAGAGTTTGCTACAAGAGGAATAAGCTCTAGAAATAGCAGTTTAGTAGATTTTTTATTGCATTTGTTGGACGAAGGCGCTACTGGCTGCTTTAGCAGCCAGGGACATTTCGCAAAACAGCTACTGGCTGCTGCTTTAGCAGCCACGGGCGGTTGAGTGGGCTACCTAATGGGAATATTTTTGATATTTCACTTAAATACGGATTATATGATAATAATGTAAAATTATAGTTGCATGCCCTTTATAAGGCAAAATATGGTTTGTCCCTAAACCACCAATTTTAACAACTGTCAAAATATTTGTTTGGAAACGAAGAGGCACTATACAAGAGATTTATAAACGAATAAAATTGTTTTATGGTACGAGAAATCCCTGTCTGATAAATAACAAATTGCGCACTTTCCAACCTACTATGACACAGCTTTCGAATGAATAAAAAAATCCGTAAAATACCTATTGTTTTTTTATATATAAGTAGATAACTACACATCTTTACAAGGCTTTCATCAAATTTATACATAACCGTATTAATACAACACTAGATTCCCACCGACCACCCGAACAAGCTGGTTTCCGCCCAAGTTTCTCCACTACAGATCACATTCATGCTTTAAACCAAATCATGGAAAAGCACATAGAATTTGGTAAACCTTTATATTTAGCCTTCGTGGACTATACAAAGGCATTTGACGGCGTGAAACATTCAGCCATATTTTCATCCTTACAAAATCAACAGTTAAACCAAACCTACATCAATATAATCATTTATCAATATCATCATCATCAATGTATCATGTACACCATGTTCAAACAAATAAAATTTTACTTACTTACTTACTTATACTCAAAGTAATATACAACAATAGCACAGCCAACATTAAACTTAACTTTCCCGGTCAAAATTTCAAAATAGGATAAGGTGTGAAACAGGGTGACCCGCTCTTCCCCAAACTATTTACTAGCACCCTTGAGGAGGTATTTAAGAACCTAGCAGATCCATGGTCCAGTAAAGGTTTAACAGTCGGTTGGAAGAAACTCACCAACCTTCGTTTCGCTGATGACATCATCATGACGACTGCTGCCGAGTTACAACAGATGCTCCAAGATCTGAGCACAGCAAGCCTTAAGGTTGGACTAATAATGAATCAGTCAAAGATGAATAGAACAAAAAGTGATGACCAATAGCACTAAAAGTAGGGTTGAGGTAGATGGGCAAGAAATTCACTACGTCGATGAGTACATTTATTTGGGCCAGCTAATTTCCTTCGAAAACAGTAGGCTTAGCTAAGTTGACAATCTACAATCGTTAACGCATAGAAAACTAACCAAATGTATGGGAATGACATCATTTCAACGTCAAGTCACGTGGTCAAAACAAATGAATAGAAAAATTAAAGTTCAGTCAAAACTGTAAGTTGACTACGATTTATATGGGATGTAGCGATCACTATTGTAGAAACGAATACATTTCATTCTATCATCTTGATCGTTGTAAACTTGTCTACGAAGTTTCTATTCGTTTGTTTTGACCACGTGACTTAACGTTTACGATTGTAGAAAGAGAATCGCTACGAATCGTTTGTAACTTGGCTAGGCCTGCAGGCAAGACAGAGAAATCGACCGCCGAGTCGAGAACGCCTACTGGTCCATGAAGTCGCTGATGAAGGGTGACTTACCATTGCATGTGTGCATGACTTACCATTGCATGTTTGCACCAGTGCATTCTGTCCATCCTAACCTATGGTGCTCAAACTTGGTCCTTGACTGAAGCGCAAAAGTTCAAACACAAGGTTTGCCAAAGGGCGATGGAGCGTAGCGTGTTAATTAGGAATTAAGCTCAGCGACAGAATTCGTATATACCACAATACGCTCCAAAACTGGAATCGCTGATGTGGGGAACAAGACTACTGGGTTGAAGTGGGATCGGGCGGGCCATGTCTGTAGAATGCATCCGGACCGATGGGCCAGAGTCGTCACACAGTGGGTGCCAGAAGAAGGGCGTCGTCGCAGAGGGAGGCCTACAAAACGCTGGCGTGACAAACTAGAGGCGTTTATGAGAGATTGGCCAGAGAAAACCGCACGGAGAGAAGAGTGGAAGGCTATGGGGGAGGCCTTTGCCCAGCAGTGGTACAATAAAGGCTAAGTAAAAAAAAAAAAGATAACTGCGGAGATTGGTTCAATGACCTGCGAGTGAGTATGATTTGAAATAGATACATAAAACCAATAGTTACAGGTATTTAATAGTAGATTGTATCCTAAGGGAGCAAAATAATATTTTTACGGCGAGGGCGCTTTTTTGAATCGAGCGTTGCGAGGGATTCTTTAGTAGAAACCTGAACGTAGCGAAGGATTCAAAGTACGTCGCCCGAGCCAAAAATATATTTTGCGCCCGAGTGATACACTCTACTTTTCATCACCCACTATGAGAAAATAAATGGCGCCTCATATTTTATTCACTGTCACTTGAAGAACTCATTTTTCAAAACAAAACCATGAATTTCTAACAATCCGTGAAAATTGACGAAAACGCGAGCTTTAGTTCGCGCGTTTTTAATTTGATTTCTTTTCTTCTTATTCAGCCGGTGGCGCGACTATAGGCCGTCGTACCAGCCAGTCTTCATTCAAACAATATTTGCGATCGATTTCTTTGGCGCTGAACAATAAGATGTTCCAAATTCAAAAAGTGCGCGGCAAAGATAATTGCGGCACACTTATAAAGAGGACTAGTTTGCTTGGGTGCGCGAGCTGCGCGCAGCTCGCGTGTTTGGTGTTTTTGAGAAGTATTACTTACCCTTATAAAATTTTGAGAATCTGTAGGCATCCCTAAATGAATTGGAAAATCCGTTAGAATTACCCCTAAAACAGTATGAAAACCCCTACGGACCCCTAATAAAACCTTATTTAAAAACTCAGACCTTTTCCCATAAAAAACATTACCCTAAAGTTTGCTGAGTTACGCTTCACCTACTCAACCATCGTTACGCTACGGTGGTCGCCGGCTCGCTTCGCTCGCCACCTCCCCCCTTCGCTCCACTCAGGACCTACCTACCACCGGACAGGTTTCGACACCTACTATAATATTTGTTCAAACACCTGATAGCTATCTCTAACCGTTATTAAGTTACAGCCCTTTTCAATTATAGGGGAGGTTGGGGAGGGGAGCTTCACCCACTCAACCTTCGTTACGCTAAGGAGGTCGCCGGCTCGCTTCGCTCGCCACCTCCCCCCTTCGCTCCCCTCGGTCTCGCAGGTTCGCTCCACTCAGGACCTACCTACTACTGGAAAGGGGAGGTTGGGGAGGGGAGGGTATACAAATTTCAACGCCCCTCAATAGCAAAGTTTAGCAAAATCAAAATGCCGCTACGTGTCCTAGTTTCCAAGATACGATGGGGGGAGGGGTGAAGGGGGGAAGAGGGGGGAGTTTTGAAAAATGATTTTGACCAACTCTTTTCCCCTTCTTACGAATCTGAAAAAAAAAATGTTTCAAGTTTCTTAACTTCCGAGATCCGCCTAAAGGGGGGGGAGAAGGAGGAAAGGGGGACAACTATGAAAACTGGATTTTACTTTTCCGAGCCTCCTCTATACAAATCTGAAAAAAAAATGTTCCATGTCTCTTAGTTTCCGAGATACGATAGGGAGGGGGGCGAAAAGGGGAGGTTTGGCACTTTTCCCATAGGTTTGAGAGTTAGTTGTTTACGAATCTGTCAAAATATACCCACATCCACCATCAGGGAGAACAATTCTGTCAGTGAGTGAGTGAGTGAGTGGTAATTTAGCTTTATATAGTATAATTAAAAACTCATTACTGCCCGCTAAAAGTTTCTTATATAAAACACCACCTTTGGGTGCACTTAAAGGCGAACCAAGTCGTCCTTTTCGAATAGATGGGATGAAAAATATTTGTATAATGATGAGTACAACAAATCTCAAAATAAGGAACGAAAACAAAGCGGTACTTTTTGCACTTCGGAGAACAGTTTCGTAGGAAACATAATAGCCGATGCAAAGTGCAAAACGAATAAAGATTCTGTGGTTTCAACTAAGGACGATAATCGAGAAAATAAAAGCTACCTAAAATACGATATGATAACCGCTTTGCTTTAGATATGATAACCGCTTTGCTTAAATACGATATGATAACCGCTAAACGTCTTTTTTAAAGAACGATTTAGAAAAGAATGTGCGCTTTACTTTTAAATAAAACCTGCTCAGACAGAATAAAAGGATGACAGATTTTTTTTTTCTAAATTCGAAACAATAGTAAGCGACTTATGCCATTGCTCCTGGGTCCATGTCCAGTGTTCCGTACACCATTCATTTCGACGGGCGCGATTCCCATGGCGTATGACAAATAATTGGGCGTCGTGCTCGTAGGCCGTATTCATGCAGCTTATTTCTCACGGTTTGGTGGGTAACAACAACGCCGCTAAGAATTGTAGCTTTAAACCTATCTCCCAGGCACTTCTGCTGTTGAGGTACGTATTCTATTTCGGGTTCGCGGTTCTTATTTCTATTTTCTATCAACGCAGTACGGTTTGATAAAGAAGTTTCGTTGATGATATTGTAGACTTCTTTCATTCGCGCCCTATATGATTTTGAACATACTGTTGCATAGACTGTCGGGTGAAGTCCATGTCTATGATATCGCGTGGATCGAACCCCGGGCGGTTAACATCGGCTGACGTCTTGCAGTCAGTTGTATGTATCGGTCCTGTTTTATTATTTTTTATTCAAATGGAAACAAAACACAATCGAAAAGTCTCTGCGTTTTTAAAATCAGCCAGTATAATGTTTCCGAGAACAAAAAGATTGTATAGGTACCAATCTACTTTCTTAGGAAAAAATCAAGGATCAAATAATAAAACATGCAGTTTCTGTAAAATGATGCGTGTTGCTTAGACTTTTTTGATGCGTGTAGTTAAGGCTATAGTCGCCTTGTGCAAAACTCAGAAATTGACAGGAAAAACAAAAACAAATCCGTGTTTGCGGGGAGCTCCCCCTTTGACATCTAGTCGTACTTAAATTATTTGTTATGATAAAGCTGCTCTACCTGCGTATTAACGGACTTAAAAATATGAGGATTTATCAATTCGACCCTTGTACACCACTAATTTTTAATTACTACTAAAAAATAGGGCTCTATAAAAGGATACGGCCCTTTACTGATCATATTTATGAAGTAAAAAAAAACTAAATCCAAAAATTTGTTATAATTAGTAAACTCATAACTGAACCAATCATTCATAACAATTGCTCCTAGAAAATGACCATGCGAACGTGAGAGTGAGAGAAAACGATTAATGAATACTATGATCTGTCAAATGACCAATTTGGTCGAGACGCCATTGTTTAACTATCGTGTCTACTTCGTGGACAGTTCATGGGTTATCATGAATGGCCTGTACAATATTTTCATAAATTGAGGGGCATTTTGGGATTTAAACAAACGCTAATAGTAAACAACTTTGCTGTTTATCAATATTATGTATTGAGACTTTACATATATGCATATTAAAAAGACTTTCTTTAACAAGCCCTTTATATTTGTACTAAGAAAAAAATAGTGGTGTATATTTATACTTATTTCCAAGAAGCACCATACAATGACTTAATACAAAAATATTGTTGTAATTAACTATTACTAAACAACTATTAATTAATATTATTAAGTATTACTTTTATTAAAAAAGTGATCATGAATTATTTCAATAACAATAACTTTATTGAAATAATTAATGATCACTAGTTTTCAAACATTTTCCTTCCGCATAATTGAACTTGTCGCCTTGACACTGCAAAATTGTTACAATACTAATAAGTAATTACTTTTTTAACCGACTTCAAACAGGAGGAAGTTTTCAATTCGTCGGAACCTTTTTATTTTTTATGTATGTTCCCCGATTACCGCTGGACCGATTTAGATTATTTTTGTTTTGTTTGAAAGCGTATACTTTCCAGGTGGTTCCATGATCATCAAGTCAGGATCTGATAATGGGATCCTGGAGAAATAGAGAGAACTCTTCAAATTTATAGGGACACTTAAAGCGATTTGGGTAGGTTTTAGAAAAGTACTTTCTGGGAGTAGGCCCATTTCAATTTGGTGAAGATTTGATGAAGAACTACGGAGATAGGCAACGGAACTCCTCAATAAATGATAGCAAATGGACTGGGATTGCTGAAATCTCATGTCTGTCTATTGTTTACACTAGTTCATAACATAACATCACGCCGGTACGATGTGAAGGGGCACAGTAAGCACATGTGAACCACCAAAAAGTGAAAAATAAAAACTTTTTTGCAAAAAATAAAACCGACTTCAAAAACACCTGTGACCTTTGTTTCATTGATTTGGTTTTTTGGTCACCGACTTCTGAAGCTAAAGTTATTTTTCACTTTTTTGTGTTTTTTTAAATCGTTTTTTTTTTTAAGATCTAGGACATTTGCGCGAAAGGACACCTGGGGGAATGTACATAGCCGCAAATGGTCATCTGTGCGACTGATACTAGCGCTACAGACAGTTGCGCGGCCAAGAGCCCGTGAGATTCGTTACAGACAAAACACAAAACAAATCCGTGTTTGCGGGGAGCTCCCCCTTTGACATCTAGTCGTACTTAAATTATTTGATATGATAAAGCTGCTCTACCTGCGTATTAACGGACTTAAAAATATGAGGATTTATCAATTCGACCCTTGTACACCACTAATTTTTAATTACTACTAAAAAATAGGGCTCTATAAAAGGATACGGCCCTTTACTGATCATATTTATGTAGTAAAAAAAACTAAATCCGAAAATTTGTTATAATTAGTAAACTCATAACTGAATCAATCATTCATAACAATTGCTCCTAGAAAATGACCATGCGAACGTGAGAGTGAGAGAAAACGATTAATGAATACTATGATCTGTCAAATGACCAATTTGGTCGTTATTTTTCACTTTTTTGTGTTTTTTTAAATCGTTTTTTTTTTTAAGATCTAGGACATTTGTGCGAAAGGACACCTGGGGGAATGTACATAGCCGAAAATGGTCATCTGTGCGACTGATACTAGCGCTACAGAGAGTTGCGCGGCCAAGAGCCCGTGAGATTCGTTACAGACAAAACATTGAGGATCCTGAGGTAGTCCCTATTAGGTGTATAAAAATCAAGGTCCTGAGTCAACACGATAAAAAGATATTGGCAAATATAGATTTTCGCAAAAACTTGTAAGTACCAAAATAATAATAATACCTTAAGTACCTTAATTTTCAACTTTTTTATTTTTTGGAATTTTCCCTTTACTTGTGCTGTAAGACCTTGCGTTTAACCTAAATTGACAATTCTGGGTCACCGGAAGTACCCTATAGGTTTTGGGTCGAAAAACTATATGCTAGTTCCCGTTGACCTAGAATCACAAGCGAAAAACCTGAAATTTTTAAATATGTAGTTTAATAAGAAAACAAAGCGATTTAATTATTACAAACTTATTATTTTTGACGACCCGAATAGCGCAGCTGTATCGAGGCTGGCTTACGTTCTTAGGGTCCCGGGTTCGAATCTCGATAGGAGCAAATGTTTGTGTGATGAGCATGGACATTTGTTTCCGAGTCATAGATGTATAATGTATTGTAAGGAAACCTAAGAGAACACATAGACAATAAAGACTGTCAAAGTCCAAAGACAGATTTGACAGTACGATGTTCAGCTACTTTTTGCTGGGGACAGCTCTGAGGACGGGCACATCACTTCTTTTTCGTATCGTATTGAATTGATTATTATTTAGTTTAGTGTGTAGAGGCCAGAAAACAATAATTGTTGCGTTTGCTTTACTTTGATTATTAAAATTGTAAGTTTGTAACAATAATTCTTTCATTTTCTTATATCAGAAGTGGGATGACAACCCATCTGACATCTGATTTTAGTTAAAGAATTATTGATTTCTGGTGTAATATTTTGTTGATTTCCGTGTTTGTGCAATAATGGGAAAACGAAATCGTTCGCGTAGACGGTCGCATGGCCGTTCGCATTCTAGGAGTCGCAAGATTTCAAAATGTCGGCATCAAAACCGTTTGACGTGTAGCCCGCGATCTAGGAGTAATTCAGGATTACGTGAGTCCCTACAAACGATCGTGTCCCGGTTAAATGCGTTGGAAGATAGGTCGTCGGCAGCTATGTTGACTAATGTTGAAGTACCGTCAGCAAATAACGATTCGACGGAAAAAATTGTGAAGGCTATTCATACGTTAAAGTACGGTGGTACACGTGATTTTTACGTATCTAATTTTGACCCTAATATGCACGATGTTGATGCCTGGTTTGATGAGGTAGATCGAGCACAAATTCTAAATAAGTGGAATGATGCTGAATGTTTATCGCGTATCGGTCATTGTCTTAAGGGCGATGCAAAATCTTGGTTAGATGATTGGGTTACTACAGACCGGTCTTGGAGTAACTTTAAACGAGATTTTAAATCATTGTGCGTAAAAAAGATTGATGTGGCAAACATCCTATATGAGGTCATGAGTACCAATTCTGATAGTTTTGCTACGTATGCAGAGTATGTACGTCGATCTTTGTTACGCTTACAAATAGTTAAAGGTTTGAGTGAAGAACTTATTAGTGCCATTATTATACGTGGTATCAACGAACCTAACATTAAAGCGGCTGCTACGAATGAGAATCTTAAACCGTACGAATTAGTTAATTATTTTTCTACTTTTGTGAAACCGATCGAGAGTAAGCATGAAAAACGTTTAAATCGCGACTTGGTAACATGTAAGGAGGTTGTGAAACCGAATTTTTTCAAACGACCTGTCCAAAAGTTTTCATTTAAATGTTTTTCATGTGGACAAACCGGACATAAACAAATTAACTGTAATGTCAAACAAAATTCATCAACAAATGCGACTAACAGTGATATTAAGTCGGGAACGAAAATTGTTTGCGCGTATTGTAAGAAAACTGGGCACCACATCAAGGATTGTTTTGCCAAACAACGTTCTGATAATAGAAAAAGCAAAGTAAATTTTTGTTCCTTGCCTGACATTAATAATTGCAAAGATGTTATAATTGGAGTAATCCAAGGGATACCCATAGACATTCTGATTGATAGCGGCGCTTTAGATGTTTCTCTTATTTCGTCCTCTGTGGTAAATCATTTGTCGTGCTCTTTAAAAACCACTTATCGAGAGTTAAAAGGTGTTGGAAATACTATCACTCGTGTGTTTTCATATGTGACACTCACTATTGAGTTTGAAGAAATTACACTTGAAGTTGACTTATTGGTCGTGCCCAGTGAAAGTATGAATGCACCTATCATAATAGGTACAGACGTCCTTAATCGTGAGGGAGTAACGTATGTACGCACAAAGGATTACCAACGTTTAACTTTTAGTGCTGTCCCTGCAAAAGTCTCGGTTATTGAATTAAATAAGCATTCTATCCAAACGTCACTGGTTGCCAGCGATAAGGAAAAACTTATTAAAATAATCAACGAGTTTTCTAAATTTATGATAACTGGAACTGCTACTTCAACTGTGACTACCGGTAGCATGCATATTTGCTTGAATAGTGATGTGCCCGTGTATTATAGGCCGTACAAATTATCTTTTAATGAGAAGTTGCGGGTACGTGAAATAATTAACGATCTTATGGTTAAAGAAATAATTCGTGAATCCGAATCTGCGTACGCGAGTCCTATACTTTTAGTTAAGAAGAAAGACGGAACAGATCGAATGTGCGTTGATTTTCGTGCTTTAAACCGAATTACTGTTAAAGACAGGTACCCTTTACCATTGATTGAGGATCATATAGATCGGTTAGGCAAGGGCAAATATTTTACCACTCTTGATATGGCATCAGGGTTTCATCAAATTCGCCTTGATGATGCGTCGATTTCCTTGACTGGATTTGTTACACCTGAAGGGCATTATGAATATATGAAAATGCCCTTTGGACTTGCCAATGCGCCAGTTGTTTTTCAGCGCATTATTAGCAAAACGCTACGTTATTTTATAAACAATGGTACGGTGATGGTTTATATTGATGACGTTTTATTGGTCAGTAATAGCATTGATGAAGGATTAAAACTTTTGTGTGAGGTTTTGCGTACGTTAACAGACGCTGGGTTTTCATTAAATGTGAAAAAGTGTTCATTTTTGAGTACTGAAATAGAGTATTTAGGTCGAGTTATCAGTAATGGCAAAGTACGTCCTTCTAAATCTAAAATCATTGCATTGGTCAATTCTCCAGTGCCCGAAAATGTCCGTCAAGTCAGACAATTCTTAGGATTAGCGGGGTACTTTAGAAAGTACATAGGAAATTATGCTCTCAAAACTTCATGTATTGCTCGTTTGACTAAGAAAGACATAGATTTTAAGTGGGATGAAGAACAAGACCAAGCTCGTAATGAGATTATTAAGTGTTTGACAAGTGAGCCTATTCTCGCTATCTTTGATCCTGATTTAGTGACAGAGGTCCATACGGATGCTAGCAGTCGAGGATATGGTGCAGTGTTGCTCCAGATAGGTATGGATGGTCGTAAATCAGTTGTTGCTTATTATAGTCAAGTCACACATGGGGCAGAGGTGCGATACCATTCCTATGAGCTAGAAACGTTGGCGGTAGTCAAAACGTTACGTCACTTTCGTCATTACCTTATAGGTATAGAATTTAAGGTAATTACGGATTGTAACGCGTTAAAAGCTACGCAAAATAAAAAGGACTTACTACCTCGAGTAGCGAGGTGGTGGGTGTATCTACAAGATTTTACGTTTACAATTGTATTTAGAAAAGGTGTTTTACTACCTCATGCGGATTATCTTAGTCGCAACCCCATCCGTGTTGTAAATAACATAGATAAGCCACGAAATTGGGCTCAGGTTGCACAGTCAGGAGATGAGGAAACCCAAAAATTACTTAGACAGTTAGAAGAAGGACAGTTAGATGCTTGTCGTTACGTTAAAAACAATGAGATTCTTTACTATCGATATTTGCCTGTTGGTGAGCAATCACGGTTACTTTGCTTTATACCGAAAGGTCACAGATTAAGTTTGCTAAGAATCTTTCATGATGAGAATTGTCATATAGGGGTAGACAAAACTATTGGATTAATTTTAAACCACTTCTGGTTTCCTGGTCTTCATGCTTTTGTAAAAAAATACATAGGACACTGCTTAACTTGTATAGCTAATAAGCGGATTCCTCGAGCACCCTTACAGCCCATTACTTCATGGACCAAGCCAGAAGTTGCTTTTCATACCCTCCATGCTGATGTTCTGGGCCCTTTACCGGAGTCGAATGGCTACAAGCATATTTTAGTATTGGTTGATGCTTTTTCTAAGTATTGTCTAACTTATCCTCTTTATAGACAAGACCATGATGAATTAAAGAAAGCGCTTAAAAACGCTGTTTCTTTATTTGGCACTCCACACCTCATAGTTACTGATCGGGGTCGCATGTTTGAATCTGCAAATTTCGTTAAATGGATTAATGATTTGGGATGCACTATACATTACATAACTCCTGAGATGCATCATGCAAATGGCCAGGTGGAACGATATGTGCGTACTCTTCTTAACATGTTACGTGTTGAAACTAATAATAAGAAAAGTAAGTGGTCCGAAGAGTTATGGCGCTTGCAGCTTGTACTGAACATCACAAAACAAAAGACCACTCAAGCATCTCCGTTAAATTTGTTGATCGGCATTGAAGGCACAACTCCTGTAATACAAACCTTGGTTCGTGATGTCGCTATGGACTGTTCAAATAGTGATCGTCGATCCTTGCGAGAACTTGACAGGCAGAGAGCAGCTGTACGTCTTAAAGAAAATCAAAATCGCCAGGACAAGGATGTTAACAAGATGCGTCAACCACCTCATGTGTTTCGAAAAGATGACCTTGCTTTTGTAATTAAATTTGCGCAATCCAAAGGAAAATTGGACTCCGGGATGCGCGGCCCTTATAAGGTGATAAGAGTATTGGAGAATGGCCGATACGAGTTGAAACTTATTGCTGGAGCCTACGGCAAGGTGACCTATGCTGCGGCTCAGTTCATGGTGCCTTGGAAAGGCGAATGGACTCCAGATGAGTGTGCTGCTTTCTTTGCGTGTGAGTAATTATTGAATGTCTTTGAGGTATCGTTACCTACAGCCTTGTTTGAATACTAGACCCTGTGTTTTATGTCTAGTCTTGTTGGAAATCTAGACCTTGTGGTTTATGTCTAGTCTTGTTGGAAATCTAGACCTTGTGTGTAATGTCTAGTCTTGTTGGAAATCTAGACCTTGTGTTTTATGTCTAGTCTTGTTGGAAATCTAGACCTTGTGTGTAATGTCTAGTCTTGTTGGAAATCTAGACCTTGTGTTTTATGTCTAGTCTTGTTGGAAATCTAGACCTTGTGTGTTATGTCTAGTCTTGTGTGAATACTAGACCTTGTGTGTTATGTCTACTCTTGTGTGAATACTAGATCTTGTGTGTTATGTCTAGTCTTGTGTGAATACTAGATCTTGTGTGTTATGTCTAGTCTTGTGAGAATAATAGACCTTGTGTGTTATGTCTAGTCTTGTGTGAATACTAGACCTTGTGTGTTGGGTCTTATATGAATACTAGACCTGGTGAATGGTTATGACAAGTCTTATGTGAGCTTAATGGTGACTGAATGGTTTGATCCCTATAGGATTATAATTCAACTTCCACTCTTTTTCTAAACACTTGCTGTTTGACCTGGCTGTATTTATAGTTGTTGTACACTACAGGTGCAGATCAATCAGATGGAATCATGCCTTCAGTTGATGGTGAAACTACGCCTGATGAACAAAGCACTCCAGCTGATGGTGATGAGGAAGCTGGACCATCTGAACCTGCCGAGGACGTCAGGGTGTCAGGAGAGGCCGTGTAAGGAAACCTAAGAGAACACATAGACAATAAAGACTGTCAAAGTCCAAAGACAGATTTGACAGTACGATGTTCAGCTACTTTTTGCTGGGGACAGCTCTGAGGACGGGCACATCACTTCTTTTTCGTATCGTATTGAATTGATTATTATTTAGTTTAGTGTGTAGAGGCCAGAAAACAATAATTGTTGCGTTTGCTTTACTTTGATTATTAAAATTGTAAGTTTGTAACAATAATTCTTTCATTTTCTTATAGTATGTATTTACAAACAAGAAGTATCTATGTAATATATCAACTATCTGGTGTCCACGACACAAGCCTCGTTGCTTAGTGTGGCACTAGATGGCGCTGTGAGTTATGTCCAGCAATATTAGCGATATTTATTTGCGGTTGGAGCAATAGCCGTTTCATGGGACCGAACAGCAAAGTTAAGTTTGTCCTTTAAAAAGTTTGTACGGAACCCTCGGTGCGCGAGTCCGACTCGCTCTTGGTCGTTTTTTTTTAAAATCTTGATTTTTTGAATGAGTGACAATTTCAGTGTTTTTCTGAATGACATGAACATGGCAGCCATGAAAATTTTCAGATTTTTTTCCATTAGAGAAAGTTTTTGGGTGGCTGATAACAAAAATGAGGTCAAAATAAAAATCCATGATGGCACCAATGAAGTTTCTGGATTTTTAGTCATGGGTGTCATTTTAATGGTTTTCGGGGTTGATGATACCTACTTAACGAAAATAAAGTTAATTGAAAATCCCACATGGCACCGATGAAAATGATGAGAATCGAAATGACCATAAAATTCATCGACGAAAAATTCGAAAAAAAATACGAAAAATCTGCCACTTTTCGCAGTCGCCATTTCTGATTTTGATTTCGATTCATTATAAGGAATATTTCATGTGTGTGAAATTTAAAAATCTTAGATAAAAGCGTAAGATATCCTTTTTTCTCTGCATTCGGGTAAAATAATTAAGTAGAGCAGCCTGCATGACATAACATGAGCACGATAGCATGATTGTGCGAGTAAAAAGTCCGGAAAACAATTGACGAAAATCCGACGTCCTTCCACCTTGAGCGCTGGGCAGTCACCAAGGTAATATGGCAAACGTTTCTGTATATAAACTGTAATTTTATGGATGTTTTGGTATAACATTAATTTTCTTACGTTAATTTATATAACGCATACAATCAATATTATGGTGCACTAAAAATAATTGCAATTAATTAATAACTGTAGTAAAAAATACGTTGTAAACCTGCGCGAATATTTCGACGGGCTGTCAAAATTGGCAGACTCGGGCCTTAAATGCTCGTCCGTTTCGGGTTCGATGCTAAGCCAGCGGAGGTTTATAATTATCTCGAGCCCCTGAAGGAGCTGTTATTTTAATTAATATAATATTATAGTGTCAGGGTTAATCCGTATACTTAATGGTTTATCAAATACTAGCTGTTGCCCGCGGCTTTGCCCGCGTGCAGTTGATAATTGTCTCACCGGGATCATACTACTGGGATGAAAAGTATTCTACTCGTATGTGTTAATCGAGGTTATAAACTACCTGTGTGCAAAATTAAATTAAATCTTAAAAAAAAAAAATAAGTCATTGTTTTTGCCGCACTCAATTATACGAAATTTCATGCAAATATGTCCAAGGAATATAAAGTTTCATACAAACATCCCTAGGGGTTGAATTTCGAAAAATGCTCCCTTAGTGGATGCCTACGTCATAAGAGGAATACGTGTGCGAAATTTTAAGATTCTAGCCCTGTGCGTTGATACATCAGTCAATCACTTTTACCTTTTATATATATAGAAGATATGAGACATAGGTCCAAACAATTACCCCGACTTATTGGTCCCTAGTTTTTACCCATATGAGTACCAGTGCGTTGCGGTGACTAGTGGTATGCTCTCAGCTATTTCTTTCATTTTATTTCTGCTGTCACTGCTGTCACAATACGCGTGATGCGTGAGAGTATAGTAACCTAATTTATCTTAATTAATTTGGTTTTATTTCCACAATTCTAGAGGAGGACAATAGCAAACAGAACTGTCATCACAGAATCCTGCATAACCAGCATCGCGATGTCAAAGTACTGCGTCTTAAAAAACAAGGGGAAGAAAAAAAATGTTGCACGTATAATCAAATGAAACCCGTTACAAAATAAATAATATATTTTAGATAAAACCCTTAGAAATAAAATCTGTTTACAATAACAAATACAATCTTATGCACCGCCGAAATTAACAAAAAGCGAGTGGAACTATAGTTCTGTTCAAACTTTACGGCGACTCGGAAGTTACTGCAAGTGACGGTCTCAAATAAACTCTTTATCTGATATGCACCTCAATCGTCGATAGCTACTCGTTGCCTCGTCGGCGATGAGACGAGTATCAAATATTCTTATCAACTATGTTGGCTAATCTTCTTTCTTGGATTCAATATGATAGGAAACCCGTTCACTGAGGCTACAGAAATAGCAATAATCACTCGGAGATCGTCGTAAGTCTCGGTCGAGGTGAGTTCGAATTCTCTTAGTACCCTCGAACAAATGGTCTTTAGTAGTTTTGTACCAAAGTATCTTCCTGAAAAAGGTAGAAAAAAAACAGTTAGGCATAAAATGCATTTGCAGTTTAATTTTTTTTAAATGTTAACAAATAGGTCAAATAAGCCTTTCGTAATCATACATATTCGTATTATGACAAAGAGGCCTCTTAGGCCAGTAGAAATCGACGCAAAAAGAGGCTAAAATCGCAAAGCTTGATGTAGTTCTGTATTTTTGATAATTATGTTGTATAGATCAGTTAAGGTGATGTGAATCCAAATTTGCAACTTCGAAAAATGTTGTAACTTTTTGCAGTTTATGCTCTAAAACTGAAAAACTATGCATTTTCGAAAAGTAACAGATAGTATTTATATAAAGTTTACTAAATTTTCTTCAATTTAAGCCTATTCGCAGCTCTATAAACTTTATAGGGGCCAAAATATGGTCCTTCAAAGACAGCTAATTTTTCTTGAAAATTTTCGATTTCGTTAAAGTTTTTAGTTAATTTCTGACCCTGCAAACATAAACTGGAGAACTGAAAGTTATCGGTAAGAACCGATAGCACTCATTTCGAAGACCAACATCAAATGCTCCTGATCAGACAATGTCTGACCTGCAGGAGTGTTCCTTTGACTAACGCCCCTGTCCACTACAAGAATACCTGTGACGCCGCAACAATCGTGGCCCCTTATTAGGCCAAACAGTATGAATTAAAGCGTGCATCAGAAAAGTCTGGTCATATTTAAGGTACGGTACAGTTGATTAAACTGAACAATTTTTCCATGGGACCAACATCGTAATCGCGAAAACTAAATCAGCTAACCCATACATTTGGGTCGAGTAGGTATTGTTGTGATACACACACTTCTGATACATGCTGTAGATGTAACGTCAACACGAAAAGAAGAAGAAGCTCACCTATACAGTCCATAGGTCCCAAACTAAACGGTATGTAACAGTTGGGGTTGCGTTTCTTCACGTTCTCAGAGTTGAAGCGCTCTGGGTCGAAACGCTCTGGGTCGGACCAGAACCGAGGGTCGCGATGAATGTGATAGACAGGAACCAGGAGTGAACAACCTGCTGGGAGAGTGTGGGTACCTGGAACGTACAGAAATAGTTAAATATGGAAACACGTCAGCAACGAGAGCGGGGGTTAACGCATAATACTGTAAGGTCAGTCTAGTAATCCTTACAAAAATATACACCGTGATGTGATTTAAAAAGCTCAGGTGCGTTGTACTAGTGCTTCCTTTTTGCACAAGCGAAAAAAAAAACTTTTAGTGGAAAAAGTAGGTATAACAAGACCTCGACATCATTCTCTTGCCCTTATCCCAATTCATTTGGGGTCGGCGCAGCATGTCTTCTTCTTCCATACTACGTCATCACATTAGACACCACCTTTCTGACCATATCATAATTTTCAGTAAACCCTATAAGACAGTCAGCAACCGTTTGTGGGGGACCACACTGATGGACTCGGAATTGTCTTGAGCCGAACACGTATCACCGCGTTTGTCGCGTATTTTGGTCGGCGCGGTGCCGGGTCGCGTCGTCCGAATCGAAATCGGCGATTGTTGTCGTTTTCGTTTTTATTCCATACACATAATGCTCTCTCTGACCGGCTCAAGCTGATTTCGCGTCGAGTATGGTAAGCTTGGTACACGTAGGACGTTGTGCCACAGCTTGGGAAAGGTCTATGTCTATGTTCAGTAGTGGACTTGATTGAAGTGTTGATTGCTTACTTACTAATAGTAATATCTTCAGTGATAGTCCTCTGCAGCGCGGCTCCTATGGGGAACAGTCGCAGCACTTCTTTGAACACCATCTCTAAGTACGGCATCTGTTTAAAGTCATCATCGGTGACGTCTCTGTCCTCGTCGCCAACCACGCTCTTGATTTCTGCGTAGAGTTTCTCCTGAAAATATGGAGTATTACTTGTAAGCAAGGTGATCTTTGAGTTGAAGGGGTGACTTCTAAAATGATGACGGATAGAGAAGTATCGAAGAAGAAGAATGCTGCGCGGAACCCAAATAAATTGAGAAAACGACATCCGTAGCTTCACGCCTGTATTTCCGCGAAGGGTTTAAACCCTTCGCGGAAATACAGTGTATCTACATTACACACACATTTCGCCAGTTCTGATAGTCCTATGTAATAAGAGGCGAACTTATACCAAAAGTCGTGTCAATGCTCGACTATGCAGTTAAGGTTTAACTTGCGTTCTTTTGATGATACCATTGAGTCGTGATCGCTTCATAGCATCACTGTCTATCTCATTCAACTAAAATACCGATAAACTAATAAATAAATAAAATAAAAATAAAGTTTATTGCGTAACAATTTGGGTTACATAACATGTCAAGGATTCTCCATTTAGGCATAGAAAATGCCTGTAGTTGAAGGTTCCGCTTTTCCCTTACATCTTATAGATACAAAATTAATAGGCAAGTAACAATAATAGAAAAAAATTAATGAAAAAAAAAAAACTAAATTAAACAAAGTACGATAAATTGTATAAGCGTGTGCGCACGTGTGTGTGTGTGTGTGTGTGTGTGTGTGTGTGTGGTTTTTCCATTTTCCAAGTTTATTTCGTAGACTTACAGTAGTTCCAGTGTCATAATACTGATTCGTGGTTACTGTATATTATCCAAGTAAATAGCAAAAAAAACATTTACCTGACATTTAGGATGGTAAGCCATCATTAACAATATGTACGACGAAATCCTTGCCGACGGTTCTTGACTCTGAAATATTCAATATGAACATGATTATTTAATTCCGCCTCGAATGCAATAACAAACTTTCTACACTTGTATCAAAATGTACTATTTTTACTTCTTCTTCTTCTTTTTGACGTCTGTTAAACTTACCGTAGTAAATATAGTAAAAGTCTCTTTTACCAATTCCTCCTTATTCAACTCCTGGGACAGCAGGAACCTATCTATAACACTCAGTTGAGTATTAACATCAGCGTCATCCTCCGCATTCATAAGATCGCTCTTGCTGCCCTCAAGCCCTAAAGTCTTCAAACTTTCAGCTCTAATGAGTACGATTCTCTGACTTAACTCCGTCATGATTTTTATGAAATTCTTCAGATCATAGTGTTCGCTCGACACCCAGAAGACTGGGTCGATTTGTAAGTACCATCTTGTCATTCTTCTGAATACTACGGAATAAAAACTGTAAATGGAAAAGGGGTTTCTATCAAAAGGATTTTAATCAATCATGATGGTTTTTATTAAAAGTTCTAGGCTTTTCCTGTTCTACTTCATATCCTAATGGTAATTTTAGATTTAGCACTGGCTAGACATCCTGCCATTGTTTTTGAAAGACTTACAACAAATATTCAAAATCTCAATCACTCTCGTCAATTATGTCTTCCTAACCTCATCCTTGAAATAACCACTAATAGTCGTGCTTGACCAGCAGGGCAAAGAAAAGTTTTTATTTGTGAACACCGTGTTCTAACCTAAGCGATCGGTTGCGTGGTAGAGGCGGCGCCCATACGCGATTATAACATTGTTACAAGCGCGGTTAAACGAACGAGCGATGCGCGGGAGAGGCAGCGGCACGCAAAATCTAAGTGTTATTATTTTTAAGTTGTTTTTATGCAGTCAGCAAAATAGGCATGACGACAGTACCAAAAAATTGCAAATCTATTTAGTCCGTCAGTTAGAGTATTGGAAATTAATTATTATAATTAATTAATTATTTTTTGTTTTTGTAAATCAAAGCATATTGACAAAAGATAAACGCATCAAAACTCGGGAGTGGGGGCTCGTGACGTCAGAACTAGCTAAAAATTATACCTAGGCATGACGTATTGAGAATTTAAAGGGTCATATCTTCGTCAATTTTGGTTTACGTAACAAAAGAAAAATCACGGGTCAAATTTTTAAAAACAAAATCTAACTGACGGAGTAATTAGATTTTTTTGTCGTCTCGCCTATTGTTAAAATCGAAAGTAAAAATAAACTATTCACTTTTAGCCAATTCTAACTGGATTTCTTAGAATCATTAAATCTCTGGCTTCGAATTCGGTCGGAGGTTGTGATGGCAGCCGATTAATCGGCTTCATCTTCGGCCAAAAATCGACATTCGGTCGGACACTAATAGCCAACCATGTTTCCACTGCTGTGACTCAGGCCTGCCCTCTAGGAGAAGGAATAACCGTAAGTTTGTGGATCCAATCAGCCCGTGCGTGTTGTTATCACATGTATGTCTTTGATTTTTTGGTTCTAGGACAAGCCGATTCTTCTAAGTTGTATCCCAATCCCATGTCCCACGGTTTTGAGATAAATTAAAAAAGGATGATAAAACATTAATATACCTTGGAGTATCGTCTATCACTTTCTGAAAGTGTGGTAGTTTCAAGGTCTGCTCTTTTGTCAAACCCATAAGTGTTTCTAAAAAAAAAAAACAAAACATAAATTAAAATTAACTATTTACGTAGGATCCTGCAGTTATAGAACTTGATTAAAATGACAATGCAAGGGCCGATGCCTGCCGGGGCTGCGGGACTGTTCGAAAGAGATACCGTGGCCCCGGAACACAAAGGGCGATGAAGGAACATGGATAGGTTTTAGTCAGTAAAAGTCTGACACTCCCTCCTGCTCCGCCCAGAGCGGGAGAAGTCATTCGATGATTTCCCATCCGCAAAAAAAAAAAAGGTTGTACACAACTACCCCGATAATTTTATTAGGACTATATTTTTATAGTTTTATTTCATTGGCCTTAATTAATACCCATTTGTAATTATACAACGTGTTTAAAAACCCTGTCCGATCCGAAAGGGACAAATAGGTATCCACACACGGTAATGTTAATTGCAGGAAAATAACGTTTTGTTAAATACGGGGACAAATTATAGATCAAGTACAGCGAGACATCCAAGAAGCGAATCCTGTCAACGGGCAGGATTCTGAAATTCATGATGCTCGTCATTCTTGAAAATATATATTTGTTTGTTATTTGACAGAGCATCATGAATTACAGTTGAAACCCACCTGACAGTGCGTTCGTAGCCTAAGGCAGGTCCATTGCGTCTGCGATTTAGTTTCAAGCCATGTTAACAAAAATGTTTGGAAAAGTTCATTTTCCGCTACAACATCAAACATCATACAGGCGGAAGGGACATCGACGCATAAACGCTTATAGTACCACCAACTTAGCTGTGCACGCGGACCAAATTGGAACTACAGCCGCCATTTTATGAACGTCATGCCGCTGTCAGTGTCCGCCAATCCCGCGTTGTGGCTGTGACAGGTCAGTGATGCAACATTAGGAAAATTAAATCACCCATTATTAAATCAATGACAGGGTGACAGTAAATGCGATTCGAGTGACTCTGAAGATGAATAATTGAGGCAATCAGCAGATGGCTCGAGAACATCGGTTACAACAGGAATTGCTTTAGTGCGGCCGCTCGAACTTAGAGACCATGATAAAATATTTCTACGAAATTTAAAATTAAATCCAGCACTTTTTGTTTTAATTTTTGTACTTACTAAAATTCATAGCTGTTATACTCGTATATAATATTATATTCTAATTATATTTAAAGACGGACTTGAAAGACTGCCTTATGTTTTACCTACTTCCCATTTTTCTAGGCGAGTTTCTAAAATGGCAATACCAAAGTCACCACTAGCGATTCCTTCAAATGAACAGATAAGTTGGTGGCACATGTAGTGTTTCTATTTAATAGATATGGAAACACTGTCTCACAGCCACAAGGGTCAGGTAGCTGTCACTAATGACAACTGTCAGTCACCGCACCGCGAATGGCGGGAAGTTGCTAGCTTGGTAGTGTTAGTGCTTGATAAATAGTTAGTAAATTGTGATAACAACCTATTAGCTCTGCTAAAAGTTGATACTACACTTACCATGAACATATTTATTACATTATTCTTCCCTTATAAAGGTTTCATCGGTAATTTTAAAAAAATCAGCCATATATTGACCGTGTAGCCAAGCGGTAAAGACACATTTATACTCACGACAAGCAGCATAGCTGGTCGTCCGCACAACGTCGTCAAACACATCGAACTGTTCCCTGCCCATACTCCTGAACTTCTTCAGCAGGTCGTCCACCTCCTTGTTGAATACCTCGCCGTAGTTCTCGACAGCCCGTTTGCTGTAGTTTGGACTGGCTATCTTTCGGTGCTTGCGCCATATTGGGCCTGGGGGTTCAAATATATTTATTTAACACGGAGGTTTTTATTAAATTTTAAAACGTTGCCCCACATTTTGCATTTCTCCTGTATCGTAGTACTGTTGTTAGGTGCGTTTGCAAACATTAAACTCACATACAGAAACAACCCAGGGTGTCGCCAGCTTTTGAGTTTAGAAGGATGAGAAAAAAAAACATTTTGCATTTCTCCTGTATCGTAGTACTGTTGTTAGGTGCGTTTGCAAACATTAAACTCACATACAGAAACAACCCAGGGTGTCGCCAGCTTTTGAGTTTAGAAGGATGAGAAAAAAAAACTATTTTTTAAGGGTTTTTTTTACTATTTGCCGAGCCGCAGAAATCCACCACCATTGACGCGCTACGGCGCTAACTGTTACCATGAATCCAGCAGGTGCATGTCTTATGGTCGGGTATTCAATAATACACTTATAGCTGATTTGTTAAATTTTATTGCCGACTTTAAACTGAATCACTGAAATCATCTGTCTACTGAGGCAAGGCAAGAGTTTGCCTGTGTATGGCAAGCCCCGTGAATACAAGAAAAGTGTGTGTTCTTACCTGATCCGGTTAGTATTCCACCTCCGAGTACATTAGTCAGGTACTTGTACTGAGGACCTTTTACACTGGTCTTGGAGTTTGTCAGCAGTGTCTGAAAAACCCATAAGCATATAATTTTTGTTTTCTTTAAAATGACATGGCCCCACACTAGTAATATATTCCTTTATGGTGGGTGCGTTTACAAACATTTAAACTCACAAGAAACGCAAACAGCCAATCCCGAAATATTGACCTGTAGTAGGCCATACAAATATTTGCTCCGTGAATCAATCCCGCGACACTCATGACGCAGCGCTAATCGCTCAGCCGCTGCGCCAACTGTGTCGTAATTAAATACAAGAACAATTTAAACCAGCTACCAAAACTCCATGTAATTCCTGAAGGGTCAAACAGAGATGAACCCTACAGTACACACCATTACTCCAGTTATGTTTAAGTCCCATGTAATCTCACATGTCAGACTCTGGGCTGTTGGGAAATTCTGGGACGAGTTAGGAATCGAACCCATCAGGGCCTCACGCCCTGCAGTAACGCTTGCAACCACTAGGACATTATCAATATGTGCTAGTACTGTTCTCAACTATGTTTGGGTCGGCCTCCAGTCAAACTGGATGCAGTTACAATACACAATTACACAATCACAATTTCACAATTACAATAATTTTAAATGGAACGACTGTCCATCTGTCAAACGAGTATTTATACTTTTTTTTAAACAACAGATAAAAATAGTTGACTATCGCAAGTACCTTGACATCGTCAGGATTGCTCACAACAACGTTCAGGTCGGGACCCAGCCAGAACATGAACAGACCATCATACTCCACGATCAGTTCTTTCAGTACTTTTGTGAATTCTGCAAACAAAAATACGAGGCTAATATTTATAATATACATGATAGGCAAGACAACAAAAAAAAAAAATTAGTCCGTCAGTTAGATTATCAAAAAATATTTGACCCGTGTTTTTTCTTTTGTTACGTAAACCAAAATTGACGAAGATATATAATTTTTAGCTAGTTCTGACGTCACGAGCCCCCCCGAGTTTGAAATTCTCAATACGTCACGCCTAGATATAATTTTTAGCTAGTTCTGACGTCACGAGCCCCCACTCCCGAGTTTTGATACGTTTTATCTTTGGTCAATATTCATTGATTTACAAAAACAAAAAATACGTGTACATTAATTTCCAATACTTTAGCTGACGGACTAAATAGATTTGCAATTTTTTGATACTGTCGTCATGCCTATGTCACGCCGTTTTTCTCTGACGGAGAAAATAAACTATAGAACCACCTGCTACGGCCATTAGTTATGTAATCCTTTCGCCTCTGTAAACCACGCTCATACAGACATCCCAGGTATATCGACAAACCACTTAAGAGCGTTCATCCAAAAAGTTGACAACGTCGCAAATAGCTGTCATTTACCTATTCTAATTAATTTGGCAATATTACTGAATAGAAATAAGAAATATGGCTAACTTGTGAACTGGAATATTAAAATAGTGAATTGCAATTTGATGTTGTTTTAAGTGTAGAAAAGGCATTTGGAAAGTTTCCAAATACTTTTTTTTAAATCTTTATTTAAAACTGATTATTAGGTGTTACGTTACGATCGCGGGCCTGTGGACGATGAGCTATGGGCTAGCTCGCCGTCCGTCCGTCTCATGACGACAGGCCGTGTCGACGGCGCGTTCGTGTTCCACGCGCGCCTCAAAGAGAGTCAGCAAAAGGGAAGGGGTCCGCAAGGGCCGATGCCTGCCGGGGCTGCGGGACTGTTTGAAAGAGATACCGTGGCCCCGGAACACAAAGGGCGAGGAAGGAACATGGATGGGTTTTAGTCAATAAAAGTCTGACACTCCCTCCTGCTCCGCCCAGAGCGGGAGGAGACATTTGATGATTTCCCATCCGAAAAAAAAAGGTGTTACGTTACGATACTAATAATTGCATTTCATAATCAATATTTTAGTTCTATAATTAGCCATATTTCTTATTTTCATACAGTAATATTGCCAATTTACCTAATTAAAACAGCGTCTAGCTTCATCTCTTTCCCACTCTGAAGTAAGATTAAAACAATACTGCTATGAGATATGGTGGTTCGGACCCAGGTGGATGAACTTGGGTGAAACTAAAAGGATTAGCTGGGTAGGCTTTTCCTTTTTAAATTCTAATTAGGGTAACTTTATTGAATGTTGGATGTTTTTTTTATTCTATTAATGAATTTATAAATAAGTTTTTGGGGGTATGAAGAATAGGGTGTAAAGCTCTTCATCCCCCGTAGAAAAAGGAGGATCCTACGACAGATGAAGGGAAGATCCTCCGACCAGACGGGTGTGTCTGACATTTGATGTCGGGTTCTTCTATATAGTCTTAAGTCGCGGATAACTTCATTCACGCGGTGTAGGAATTAGATTGGTTTCGATGTTTAGTTCATAATCTGTGTCATAGATGGCGCTGTAGCACTTCTTGTTCTATGTTGTTGTAGTACTTTTTGTAGTGCAGCTACATCACCCTGGAGACCAGTGTCAATAGTAGAATAGTAGAATGACTCGTTTTTGCCGTGCCAGCGGAAACTCATTGCCGCATTGTTCACGGTGAGTTGAAACTGTGTACGGTGATGGTGCAAACCCCATGGCAGTGATTCCGGGCCGTGAGTAATGAGACCTACCATCAGGCTGTCCTACGAACAGCAGAGCATTCCCTAGGAACGGCAGTCCCCTTGGACCTGGCAACTTCTTGGCCATCTCGATCATTCTCCTGTTCTTGTATCTCCATAGCAACCAGAAGGCTGACAATGCGCCTGCTATGAGGTACAGCGACCAGTGCATCCTGCAACAAGAATTTACATTTTAATTTCTTGCTTTTTTGTGCCCGGAACTTCGTCCGCGTCGAAGAAATAATAGCTGTAAAAAGACCCTTAACAAAGCCGAAAGGGTGCCTTTCGGCTTTGTTAAGGGTCTGGGATGGTGGATTCTGCCCGTCATTTAGATTTGTTTTTGTTCCAGACCACACCTGGGTATTTTCTAGTTCCGGATATTATGGCGGTCAAATGAGAAATCCAAACTCCATAGAAACTTGGGCCTGGAGTTACAGGGCTGGAATTTTGCCATAAATTCGCTCATTTGGGAAGGTCTCACGAGCCCAATTTTAACGTCTCCCAGCAATGGCCAAATTGGTAAAATCAGATAATATTTATATGTTAGGTTATTTTGTAAGATTCTAACGCACGTAGGTTTTTGTTTAAAGTTTCAATGATCTTTTCAATATTATCTGAGGATTCTTAATAACCACTTCAATGTGAAAGAGGTGTCCGAGGCTACCAACAGCTTCACCGCCAATGGTGGATGACGGGAGTTTCTGAAGCCACAAGCCAGACTCCCAGTCCACCACGGGCCACGGCCAGCGGACGGGCATGCTCCACAGTATTGATTGACATGTTTAATAGTACATTGTTACTCTAGGGGTGAAAGTAACTTATTAGTCCCGAGACGGGGTTTGGTGCCCGAGCCCAGCGAGGGCGCTAATAGTTCGAGGGACTTAATAAGTCTTTAACCCAAGGTAAACACTGTGCTTTTCATTACGAATACAAGGAAAGTAAAAACAAAAATAAGAATCATCTCGAAAAAACAAATAAAGATCGGATTGCCGCTTTCCCGCCTATTTTGTTTTTTTTTCTGTGGCCGGACAGCTATCCAGCCATTACCTATTTTTCATTTTCATCATCGAAAAAATGGTAAATATTTTGCCCAAATCTATGTTATTTTAAAGAAATTGTTGAAACCATATAATAAATAAAGTTATTTAAAAAATATATATTCTTTAATTAATACTTAAATTTATGTTATTTCAATTTTACATCGTGGCTGTATGGAAAGTTGACACATGGTTCAATAGAAAAATGAACTGTTTTTTTTAATTTGACAGTTGTCAGTTGAAAACGATTCTCCCTAGGGCTGAAAAGTATTACTTCCAACCCGCTCCTCAGGCAACTTCAGACCTACTTTCAGAGCCATGCTCTAAGTAAGTTCATGCTCTGAGTAATGAAAAAGAGAATTCCATGCAATAGTATGGAATACTCTTTTTCATTACTCATGCTTGAGCATGTCCCTCTGTCTCTGGGAGGATAAGTTAGCGGGCAAATCCGTATTGGGACAATTCGTTTTCAAAACTTTAACCGTAATTAAAAATATGCGTAACAGAAAATTAAATTACAAGCTATCATTTTGGGGAAAAAAGGAACATGGGGAAAATTCAGAAACTTGATCTAGCAACCCTGGTGTGCGCACCAAAGCAGCCGATAAGCGGCTGCAATGACTTGCCTTGACATTACACAAAAAAAAGCTAAGAGCGAGTCAATAATACAATCATTTTAGACTTGACCGAGCATAATGGTTGTTATTGTTGTAACTACTTTTCTTTCGCTTATTGCAATAATTTACCTCATTGTCTCTTATTACTCCACTCCATAATATTGCTAATAAGTTGCATATCATGGGTAAAGGGTATCGTATTGCCCAGTACTAACTGGGTTGCTGGCTTGAAAAATCTGGAAAAATTCATGATGATACCTAGTGCATTTCATGAACTTTAAGGGAAAACTATAGCGGTTAAGATAACTTTATCAATATGCATGCAGTAATAGTCGTTGAACTTCGGTGTTGGATAATTTTGTACCAAATACAAAATCCGTAGAATAAATACTTTAAAGTAACTAAGATGAAGTAGTTGCTTGTTTACAACGGGTAAAGACTTGCATTGAAAAAAAATACATAATAAATTATCATAAGTTTCACAAAGCTGCCGCTGTACCAACTCTACCATTAACTAGGTATATTGAGAATAAAGAACAACAGAATCGTTCTATTGTGATAACGGGCTACTGCGGAACCCTACACAGCGCGTGGCCCGACACGCACTTGGCCGGTTTTTTCTTAATACGATTGGCATAATTAATAGTGCCACGTGTGGATGCGAAGGAAGATACAATTAATATATTTGAGGTCAAGAGCAAGAGAAATAATTAAAAACTAGTTTACAAGGTCAACAAGGTAAAGCTACATTGTCTAGGTCCGTGGAAGTTTCCTCAGTGCCTCGACCCGCTCTGTCGTTCCACGGCCGCAGCGTCTTTTTCTGCTGCCTCCATGCTAGCCGCCAACGTACACGCCTTCCCGAAGTTTTTAAATTGCTTCGGCGAACTGTCATTGTCGTATGGTTTAATTTGTTATGCCACACACTAGCTGATCTTATCAAGATTTCTTCCAGCCAGGACCCAAATTCAAATGTTTTGGTCTTTGTTTTCAAGATGTAAAAGGAGTAATTATAACGAATTCCGTTATAATTACACCTTCTTCTGTTTCTTATGTAGAAAACTCGTACCGCTCCGCCAACTCACTTGGTTTTGGTTGCAAATGTTTTTCCATGACGTCAACGATATGTGCCAACGTTTTGCTTTTAGGTTTAACCGACGTACAAAAATTAACAAGAAGTTCAAAACACTCCGTGTCTTCTTCTTCTTAACTAAAAAATATTGTTCTAAACGTTCCACGTACAACCGCCAATCGTCATTTTGAACTCAGCAATTTTACCGATCGACAAGTATGAGTATGGAACCCACTGGGACTATCGGGAGCTCACTGTTCACTAGAAGTATTAAACATGGACTTCACTAATTAAATAGACGTTATATATTCGGAAACTGGCGCGCGGCTTGCAACGTACAAAAGAAACTCTAAATACAAAACAAATAAATCACACCAGGAATGGTCTGGAGGGTTAGCCTCTAGAAAACGCAATGATGAGGAGAGCACAATGGAGATCAAGTGCCTTTCGGCTTCGTTAGGGGTTGTCCACTTTTACACTCATTATTATGCAACTTGCCTTTATTTTTCCACGTAAAGCGACTGGGTATGAATCTGAATCCCGAAAATTAAAACACCTAAAGCGGATTTAAAGAACTTCGGGTGTTTTAATCGAGAAAAAATATTTTAAATACTTACACAATAAATCACAAAACTATTATTATATTTGAATTTCCCACACTATCGTCACTATAAATAGTTATCAAATTAGTGTTATGGTTAGCTCAAACGTTTTATAACTAAGCCACTTCATGGTAAACAGTCCATCTTATACAACTTATTTAAATGAACTTACAACTTTTTGTTTTGGCCGTGTATAAATAACTACTTTTTATTTTTAGAATCGTTTCATTAAGGGCCTGGACACATCACCACGGCACGGCGCGGTGCCGTGTGGGGTGCGCCGTGCCGGCTCTCGGCTGCAACCATCGGTTGAACCGTGTACTTTGCAGCTTTTGTTTAAATAATTATAGACCGCGAAAGTGAAAAAAAGAATATATTGGGTGAAACCATACCTTTCTGTCTAGTTAACAGTCATTTTGTTACTCTTGATATGGAAGTGAGTGGTTTTAGGTTGGCCTTATAGTACGAATCAGGAAAAATTAACAGTTTTTTGGAAATGAGCTCTAGTTTGTTTTTTACTGTTTGAAATTTCTATGAAATAGAACAATATGTTTGGAGGATATTACTTTTACATTTTTATAAATAAATCGCTTAGAAAAGATTGTTTTCTATAAAACATTGAAAATACTGATACATAAATAAAATAAGACAAAAATAATAAAAAAACACCGCGAATTTATGTTTTACATCATACATCAATTGGAAGTATCAAGAAAAGTAAAAAAACCTGCAGATCAAAGACCTCCCTTTCCTCTTTCCATTTATTACGAATTTATGTCTCACACAAAAACAATTTTTTTCTGTAAATCTGTGAATGAACCGTGATGGACGAAAATATTTTTTGTACACGTACAAACTTAGCGACAGTGAAACATTAACCGCCGGGCGCACCGTGAGCGGACGCAACGCACCGTATACGGCACCGCACCGCGGCACGACGCTGCGCCGTGGCGATGTGTCCAGGCCCTTAAGATGAGATGGGCTGCGATTTCATACAAATTTTGACAAAATGGACGTTTCGTATTTTCCTTTATTCTTCTTGAATAATGCCTTTAAAGCTAACATTTTTTTTCATAAAGTTAAGGTCCACTGTAGACACGTACCTGTCATTTCCTTTATTTCAGCAACGTATACATATATGTACAGATAGCCGTGCGGTCTTGTTGTGTTTTATTTTTTGTTGCGTTTAATTACTATCCCCACAGCACCAAGAGTTGTTTACGCATTGCAGTGACACGTGCCACAGGTGTGTGCCGGATCTACAGGCTGCGTGTGCCTTAAATGATCGCGTGAATGATGACGTAATAGTTTCACCGCGCAGTGATACACCCGCATTCAGTAATGATGTACAGAGCTTATTGAATGGTTCTTCGAACATGGATGCTATTGATGATGACGGTGAAAATAAAGAGGAGCAGTCAAGAGCGGAAAAGATAACAGTACTGAAGACAAAGAGGGTTCGAAATAGAAATAGGAAGAGCCTCTTAAGATGTTGGTCGAAGTAACTCTGTTACCACCTGCAAATAAAAAAACAGCATACTCGAAATATGAAATGTACTGCTTTACATACTATAATGTATACATTTTGCGACAACTGAAAGGAAAAAAAAGCGACCGAATAAAGTACCGAAAATTCCGAAACTCAATACCTACAGCCTTAGCCTGCAGCATTTGCTTTGCACCAGGTTGAATTGTACGTGCGAAGAAAACCGTAGCACATGGAACGTCATTACTGGTGACTGTAATGCTAAGATCGGGGTTAGACAAGACCTGGATAATTCAGGTATTCTCGTCCACATGGCTTAGGGATTCCTCGGGGCATGAAATGCACTCATCAGGTTTGGATTTAGACAAGAGTTCAAAATAATTACAGCCTTTTCCCGAAAAACAGCGTCGATGGACATGGAATCCGCCAGATGGGAGAACAAAAATGAAATTGACTTTGCGCTCTCCTCCAGTCATAATAATACAGCAAAAGATGTCTGTATTCTTAATTAATTTAAATTAAGTTCAGATCACAGACCAACGTGCAAAGATCATCCTTAATCGGGTTATTTTTTAGAGTTAGATGAGAACCCTGGAGTAAAGGTTAGCCCGTATTTATAGGGTTAATCAGCCTAAAAGAACTGAATCACGCACAATTTTATGTTTGTACAAAAAAATATGCAATAAAGTGACAGAGTTAGCCACCGCTCGGTGTTTTGTCTCTTTCATTCTGGTTAATCAGCAATATTTAAATAGTTAACCTGTTTGAGACAAATTGTTAACTTTTGTGCCGATAGATGGCGTTGTGCTTTGAGCGACGAATCCTGCATCGCGATGTTAAGATGCGCAGTGGATTTACCTAGGTCAAAACTATTGTCAAGCAAAAATGATCTCAATACATGGTTGAAAGTATATTATATAGTTTCAATATACCTATCTTCACCCCTGCTAAGTAAAAGAGTGCTGCAGAAGTGTCTTTCTGTGAAAATTTGTGACGCCTAGTAAACGGGTTGTTCATATGGTCCTTCGAGACGGAGCTGTTTTTGTGTATCAACCTTGGTCGGGCAAGTGGATCGCTTGCGGTAACTGACCAAGCTCATAGCATCAGTGAAGTGCTAGTGGCATCAGCATCAGTGCGGCGGTGACAATCAGCAGCAACTCTTGGGAGCAGCAGCGCGAGAAGCGAGCTACTGCAGACGGTGCCGGGTGAACGACATCTGCATCGTCAGGAATCAGCAGCAGGGTGACCCCAGGGCTCTGGTCCTGGAGGAGGTGCGGTGTGGGACGTGGGACGTGCGTGACGTGACGCAACGTCAATCTACCAATGGACTCATCAGGTGGTATCAAATGAAGCTATAACCGTGAGTGAACTTTTAATAATAACCTAGTGCAGTTTGGGAGTTGATCTTCATAGTTCGGAGTTTTGGGACTTTATTACTTCGGATTTAAATCTTGTGTATTTATGTTTAGTATAGTAGTTGTGTTTTAAAGACTTGCAATTTTAAACATAAATTGTTGGTCTGAAAAATTGATAATTCTGTGTTATTCTTGTATGTTTAGTTATAATTTTCTCGTTTCAACTTGTGCGCTGTTATATATTTAATAGATAATTCCCACTGGTTTTAATTAAAATATAATTATGGAATCGTTAAGTAATAAATTAGAAGACAATTGTTCAAGAATAGTCAAAGCTTATAGTAACTTTAAGAAATCTCCTAAGGATCGAATAACACGTCCATATGTTAAAGTAAGATTGGAAAGCTTAGATAAATTGTGGCTACAATTAACAGATGGTCATAGTCAATTATACGAAGCATATGATCCGCAAGAGATAAAAACATGTTCTTATGTTAAACAAGATTGTTATGATCAGACTGAAGAGCTTTACATTCAATATAAAACGGAGTTAGAAACTATTTTAGAGTCATTTGAAGTAAGAGAGGAAAGCCAAACAGAACATCTTAGACATGTACAAAGCAATGTAAAACAGTGTCAAGTTAAATTACCAAAAATTGTTATCCCGACATTTTCCGGGAAATATACTGAGTGGGTAACCTTTCGAGATTTGTTCTCATCGCTCATTCACCATAATAAGTCTATAGATAACGTACAGCGTATGCAATATTTAAAAGGGTATTTATCTGGGGAAGCGGAACAACTACTTAGACACATTCCTATATCAGAATCCAATTATGAACGGTGCTGGAAACAACTTAACGAGCGATACAATAATAAGAGATACTTGTCGCATTATATACTAAAAAGGTTACTTAGTCAGAAGAATATGAATAACGAATCAGCTGTTAGTCTCAAAGAATTAATTGATAACACTTCCGATTGTTTAAATGCTCTAACTAATCTTGGTGTCGATGTCGGTAATTGGGACCTTATCGTTGTACATATAATCTCTTTGAAGTTAGATCCAGAATCCCGAAAACAATGGGAATTAAACGTTACTAGTGAAAAATCGTGCAGCGATGAGATTCCAACCTTTGAGCAATTTAAAAGTTTCTTGACCAGCCGATATCGCGCTTTTGAATTTTTGACCGCTGGCTCTAATGCGGGTAGAGGAAAAAACACAGAGACGCCAAAAACCTTCCACGCGGCGACTGATTCTGTATTAGAATGTAAATACTGTAAGGAAAACCATAAAATTATACATTGTAAGAGTTTTATAAAAATGGATGTAAATACCAAACGGGAGTTCGTTAGACAAAACGGTTTATGTTTTAACTGTTTAGGGAACAACCACTCGGCTAAGCAGTGTCTGAGTTCAGCTGTATGTCGTGTTTGCAAACGCAAACATCATTCTTTGCTTCATCCCGCGGGTCCAGTTCATACCGATGACAGTTCCGATCATAAAAATAGCAACGTATCTCAAAACGAGAATGAGAGAGACGCGGTGCAAAGCGCTAAACCATCCGGATCGACTAACTCGGACACAGTGGCCACGTTCTTCTCGGCTAACCAATTACATAGGACAAATCAAGTTTTGTTGGCCACGGTTCTAGTTAACGCCACAGCCAACAATGGTAGTTATCGTACAATAAGGGCGTTGCTAGATCAAGGGTCCCAAGCCTCATTTGTAACCGAGGCCACGGCACAGTATTTAGGGCTGAAAAGGACGCCAGTAAGGGGACACATTTCGGGATTGGAAGGTAATAATAAAATTATATCAAAATTTATGGTGGAAGTTACTCTGAGGTCCATACACAACCCCAACGTCCAGCTTAAGGTTACCGCATACGTACTAAAGAGCATAACCACTTTTCTGCCTGGCAAGCAACTCGTACCTGTGGGTTGGGTTGGTGATTTCCCGTTAGCAGATCCGCATTATCACACACCAAACAAAATTGACATGTTGCTGGGGGCAGAAATTTATGGGCAAATTATCCAGGAAGGAGTTAAGAAGGGACCTCAGGGTAATCTCGTTGCGCAAGCGACTTCATTAGGTTGGGTTTTATCGGGTGTGGTGGAAAAATCACACCAGCCACATGATAATGTTTTAGTCATGCATTCGCATGTGGAGGAAACAGACCTAATGAAACGCTTCTGGGAACTGGAGGACAATATGATGAACAGTCACACCCTATTATCCGAGGAAGATAAACAGTGCGAACGTTTCTTCGCTGCAACAACGCGAAGAGACAGTGACGGGCGCTATATAGTACGGTTGCCATTTAAAAGCCAAGATGCAACACCTACAGTAAGAAATTCTAAAAGGATAGCTGAAAAAAGATTGTCTTCATTAGTCACAAAGTTAGGTAAAAATACAAACATGGAAGTGAAATATCAAGAGGTATTGGAAGAATACTTACTGCTGGGTCATATGGAGAAAAGACCTGAAAAGGAAATAAATAACTGTAAAGGAATTTACCTACCTCATTTTGCGGTTGTTCGGGAGGATAAGGATACCACGCAAGTGAGAATAGTATTCGATGCATCCTGTAAAGGTGAAAACGGCGTTTCATTAAATGATCTGTTAATGATAGGCCCTACTTTACAGCCAACGCTAAGACATATTTTAATGAAATGGAGAACATATCCAATATGTTTATGTGCGGACATAGTAAAAATGTACCGTCAAATCAAGGTTGATGAACACGACGTGGACTTTCAGAGAATTCTTTGGAAAGGGACTGCAGATAATCAAACTCAAGAATATCGTTTATTGCGGGTTACTTTTGGTACAGCATGTGCCCCATATCTTGCGGTTAAGGTGCTTCAACAGGTAGCCATAGACGAGGAGGAGAAATACCCTACAGCTGCTGTAAAGGTTAAAGAAGACTTTTACATGGATGATCTGCTTACGGGCGTTGAAACCGTTGAGGAAGGAGCCAAACTGTATTCTGAAATTAATCACTTAGTAGAAAAGGGAGGGTTTTCGTTGCAAAAGTGGTCAAGTAATAGTGAGGAGCTGTTGAAAAGTTTGAAAACTAAAGATAAAAATACTACAGAAGAAGGAAGGAAAATTAAAATAGATGAAGTTATGAAATTATTGGGACTTACCTGGGATCGAACAGTAGATGCGTTCCGCTACACAGTGACACTCCTACCGACGAAGAAACCTGTAACAAAAAGAGTAATTATATCGGACATATCACGTTTATTTGATCCACTGGGATGGGTTTCTCCAAGTGTCATAGTTGCAAAAATAATCATACAAAAGCTGTGGTTATCAGGTATAGGCTGGGATGATGAAGTTCCCGAAACAATATTAAATGAGTGGCTTACTTACCGTGATGACTTGTGCCAGTTGTCGGAGTTACAAATACCTCGCTGGATCAATACAAAACGTAATAACACACTCGTGGAATTACATGGATTTAGCGACGCATCCAAGATGGCTTATGCAGCCGTGATTTATCTTCGGTCCATCGACGATCAAGGTCACGTGTCTGTAAACTTGGTAACATCAAGAACAAAAGTAGCACCAATAAAACAAATATCGATTCCACGTTTGGAGCTCTGTGGAGCAGTTCTTCTGAGTAGGTTATTGGTTGAGGTAGCTCACACATTGAGTATTCCGAAGGAGAACATTCATGCCTGGTGTGACTCCACCGTCGTGCTGGCCTGGCTTAATAGTCACCCAAATCGGTGGCAAACATTTGTGGCGAATAGGGTATCTGAGATTTTAACCACTTTAGACGCACAACAGTGGTCTCATGTGCGGTCTGGCGTAAATCCGGCTGATTATGCGTCAAGAGGACTCAACCCGTCTGATCTCAAGAAACAAACGGCATGGTTTAATGGTCCTACCTTTTTATATTCAGAAAAAATAGATTATAACAAACCTAAAGACATAGATACAGACTTAGAAGCTATAAAACGGGTGCACTTCTCGGGCACAGAAACAAACTTATGGGATCGGTTTTCAAACCTATCGAAGTTAATAAGAGTGGTAGCGTACTGCAGACGTATGTGGATAAAACGAAAGAAGGATCAAGGTGAAAAAACAGGGTTATCAGCGCAAGAATTAGCGGAAGCGTTACGTGTTTGTATCCAACAGTGTCAAGCAGAAGGTTTTGGAGAAGAAATAGAAAAGATATCAAAGGATGGTCATTCAGCTAAGTTAAAAGGACCTTTAAAATCGTTAAACCCATTCATAGACGGAAATAGAACATTACGAGTAGGAGGTAGGTTACAGAAGTCGGAACTAAGTGAAGATAAGAAACACCCAATGTTGTTACCAAAGAAGTCAAACTTAACCAATTTAATCGTGGCAGACGCTCATAACCAAACCTTGCACGGGGGGCCTCAACTCATGTTAGCGTATTTGAGGACTAAATATTGGATTTTGGGGGCCAAGGAACTGGTCAAATCACACGTTCGTAAGTGCGTTAAATGTGTTAGACATTCGGCAACTATATCAAACCAGTTAATGGGGCAATTACCGGCTGCGAGGATAACGCCTACAAGACCCTTTAAATGTACTGGGATTGATTATGCTGGTCCTATAAATATAAGGACTTCCAAAGGTCGGGGTCATCATGCTTACAAGGGCTACATTTGTTTGTTTATCTGTATGGCCACAAAAGCCGTACACATCGAGGCTGTAAGTGACATGACTACTCAAGGATTTTTAGCAGCATTCAGGAGATTTGTCTCTCGCAGAGGCCATTGTTCGGATGTTTGGTCAGACAATGGCACTAACTTCGTAGGAGCATCAAGGGAGTTAAAGCTGTTATTCTCGGCGGAGCAAGCTAGTCTAACAAAGGAACTCGCTGACTGTCTAGCGTCTCAGGGAACGAAGTGGCATTTTATCCCTCCATACTCGCCTAACTTTGGTGGTCTTTGGGAAGCCGGGATCAAATCGATAAAATTCCACCTTAGGCGAGTAGTTGGAGATTCAACCCTTACTTACGAGGAATTATCAACAGTCCTGACACAAATTGAGGCTTGCCTGAATTCGCGACCACTGTCGAGGATGGATGAGGATCCGGATGGCTTAGACGCATTGACGCCAAGTCATTTTCTGGTGGGTGAGCCATTGGTGGCAGTGCCGGAGTATAACTTCGAAACTAGCACTTTGAGTAGTCTACGCCGGTGGCAGCTGACCCAACGGATGGCGCAACAGTTTTGGCGACGATGGTCGCAGGAATACTTAGTAATGTTTCTGAATCGCTATAAGTGGAGTAAACAAACTCCAGAACCATCGGTCGGTAGGTTAGTTTTAGTTAAAGAGGACGACTTGCCGCCTTGTCGATGGCTGCTTGGTCGTGTGGTTGCTAAACACCCTGGCAGTGATGACATTACTAGAGTTGTATCGATACGTACAAAAAATGGTATAATAAAAAGGTCTATTTCAAAGATTTGCATCTTACCTGTAATGTCCACTTAGACAAACAGATGCGTTTATTTAGAATTATAAGGTTTAATGTAATTAATTTTAAGGATTTAACTCTATAGCAATAACTAGTGTTTCATGGTGGGCGGAATTCTGTCGGGAAAGGTAATGGAAGGCCAAATTCGTTAATTTGCCCTTGGTGGGCGGAATGTTTGAGACAAATTGTTAACTTTTGTGCCGATAGATGGCGTTGTTCTTTGAGCGACGAATCCTGCATCGCGATGTTAAGATGCGCAGTGGATTTACCTAGGTCAAAATTATTGTCAAGCAAAAATGATCTCAATACATGGTTGAAAGTATATTATATAGTTTCAATATACCTATCTTCACCCCTGCTAAGTAAAAGAGTGCTGCAGAAGTGTCTTTCTGTGAAAATTTGTGACGCCTAGTAAACGGGTTGTTCATAACCCATATAGTGAAAGGGTTAATCCGTATATCCGATATATAGTGTAAGGGTTAATCCGTTAATCAAATATAAAGGGTGTACAAAGACCCTTAACGAAGCCGAAAGGCACTTATTCATCCCACCTCTGCGATTATTTTTTTGTTTTAGACCATACCTGGGAACCATCTAGTTACTGATATATTGGGGGTCATAGTTCTAACTTTTCCACAAGTTTTTTGACGTGAATACGTCTTTAAAATTGCTTCCATACTGAGTGAGGGGCAAATGAAAAAAACGAATGACAACAAAGTCTGGGTATACAGTTTGGTGTTGCAGCTTCATATTATCGTGTTCATCCAAAATGAAATTACACCACTGGATAGCTTTAATAGATCAAAGCATTTGTTTCGCTAAGTGAGGACCGTGATGCATCGCGTGTGGTGGAGCCAAGAGCCACCATTTTGAGCGAATTTTACTGCGTTTCGAGATTTCCGTTTAGTATAACTTTTGACCTACGACGTTCGTTTACAATTCAATCGCCAGCTCTTGTCATAATCTATCGATGCATATTTATAACATTAGCGTAACAATAGTTACAGTGAACATATATACAAATAAAATAATCAAAAATGTAATGTCGGCCTATACGCGTCAAAGAGCCAAATCCAAATACACATATCGTATACGGTTGGAAAATGCTTCTCAAGAGCAATCGAATGGAATGGTGGTAATAAAATACATACTACCGAGTCAAGCAGTGGCCGAGAACGTAAAAGAATGAATGCGGCCGAGCCGATCAACGACGGTGAGTACATCTGCAGTTAGAGCGGTTGAAATTATGCAAGTGGTTGAGGAAATCGCTTCAATATCAACACTGGACTGTGTAGGCATCGATTGTGTACGATCGTCGATTATAACACACGTTTCCCAGCAATATATTTTTTGCGTAAAGTTAGTCAGTTTGATGTACAGTCGTGGTCTTTTCCGCCTGATCAGTTAATTTTTTTTTCGTTTAAATAATGCGGAGGCACCGAGCCACGCCCCCTTAAAGTTTAGGCCTATTAGGAAAGCGTCAACTTTGGCGAGCAAACAACAATAACTCTCGTTTGGCGTGCGTCGTCAGTGCGCTCGGCCGATCGGCATCTTTAGCTTAGTGGTGATCAGGCAGGAGTGTCCTCGATAGTACCTACAGAATGCTTGGTTGACGGCTTCGTGAAGTGCCCGGTTATACCCTGTATTCGAGTTATATCTAATCCGTTAACCCGACTTATCGTTCCCTAGTTTTTTTTTCATGACTACCGTTGCGTTGCAGTGTCTATACATATATACAACATGTAACGTAATTAACGCACACCCTCAGACACCCCAATTAGTTAATTATGTTATACTTAATCATAATACATGCACTGAATTTTTAATTAAACATGTCTAGGCAATGATTATTTAATAAATTAGTTTTCCTAATTCCGGAAGAATGTTGTAGTCACAGTACAAATGAACGAACGCACACAGTCGCATACGTAGGTCTCATACCTACGTATGCGACTGTGTGAGTCTTGCTAGCCTAGTAGGTATTCGCTCGCGTTCGAAACAGCTGTTAACGTCGTCGCTCGACTCAACTTCAATAGAAAAGTTCAATACATTTTAATCCCTGTTTTCTTAATTGATGTTTTAATTTAGAAAGCACTTTGTAATTTTTTATCAAAAGCGTTCACTATCCTATTTTTTAGATCCTCGGCACGTCTTGTTGTCGCACTAAAATAAACTAACGATTTAATACGTCCCCACAAAAAAAGTCGTAAAATCAGCTGATTGGGGATTCTCATCGAATTAATCCCATATTTCGTTTTGAAAACGAGTACCTACGTGTACGCCAATCGGCTCCCCTGTCGATGGCTGTGTTCGAACGGAACGTTCCATGGCCACGAAGTAGCAGCTAACATAGTCCTACCCTGCGGTCTACTCTTGTACCATACCTTTGGTTCACTTGAATGTTCTGCCAGCTAGAACCACATTATCAGCACACCGTGCCACAGTCCTCACTATTATGCACCATTTCACTGAACATTTTGTGTCAATTATTCGAAAGACACCGCACGCAAAAAACTAGTTGCATACTCTCTACCGGGTCGCGCGTGACTAAATATTGTTTACATTTATTTAAGTTAGTTTTCATCATAAGGAGCGCGGGCGCCGCGGGTGTCATGGTGGCTATCTCGCTCTATCCCAGGTTTTTAATTTGCACGAGAAAGGGAACGAAAACAAGTATGACATATTTCGCATTTTGTTGGTATGAGTAACTATTGTTTCCTTTGTATCCAGTGTCTGTTATTGTGTGCGTGCGGTTAAATCGCCAAGTTTACTTCAACTGTTTTTGTAAAGACTTTAACATGCTTGAAATAAGGTTCATTTTTCTTTATTTTGTATTGAATGGCGGAATTTGTATTAATACAAATAAAACTGCACTTTTAAAAGTCTTATTGCCTTGAGTTACGGTCCATTTCAGTTTGTTTGGACTATACAAGGGTAGTGTGACTATAAATTACGTAGCTTTAATTATTTTTGGGATAAAAAATTACCCATATTAAAAATTATAGAAATCGATTCAGTAAACGATTCTGGACAAAGTAATTTCAGGATGTGCGTTAATTATGTAACATGTTGTATATATATTTTAGTGGTATACTCTCAGCTTTTTCTTTCATTTTTTTTTCTACACATACGCTGTGATGCTTGAGAGTGTAGTAACCTAATAAAATTTATCTTATTTAATTTGGTATTATTTCCATAATTCTAGGGGAGGACAATAGCAAACAGAACTGTCATCACAGAATCCTGCATTACTAGCATCGCGATGTCAAAGTACTGCGGAATCTGTTAATAAATGAAACCAATAAAATCCTTTGAACAGTAGCCAACCACACACATAACCTACTCGGTCGGAATCCTACCCTTTCAATGGAGAAATATCAATTCCTTTTTATTGAAAGAAATTCACGCAATTCATTCTCGTCTTAAAAAAAACAAGGGAAGTAAAACATTGTTGCACGTATAATGAAACCCGTAACAAAATATATACATTTGACATTGAGATATAACCCTTAAAAATAAAATATGTTTTCAATAACAAATACATTCTTCGGCACCTATCTCGCCGCCGACGATTAGCAAAAAGCGAGCAGAACTATAATAATAGTTCTGCAGGCCTAGCCAAGTTACAGACGATTCGTATCGATTCTCTTTCTACAATCGTAAACGTTAAGTCACGTGGTCAAAACAAACGAATATAAACTTCGTAGACAAGTTTACATCGATCAAGATGATAGAATGAAATGTATTCGTTTCTACAATCGTGATGATCGCTACATCCCATATAAATCGTAAACTTACAGTTTTAACTGAACTTTAATGTTTCTATTCGTTTGTTTTGACCACGTGACTTAACGTTGAAATGATGTCATTCCCATACATTTGGTTAGTTTTCTATTAACGTTAACGAATGTAGATTGTCAACTTGGCTAAGCCTACTGTTCAAACTTTATGGCGGCTCGAAAGTTAGCTGCAAGTGACGGTCTCAGATTAACTCTTTAGCTGATATGCTGCACCTAAATCATCGATAGCTATTCGTTGCCTCGTCGGCGGTGGGACGGGCATCAAATATTCTTATCAACTATCTTAGCTAATCTTCTTTCTTAGATTCAACATGATAGGAAATCCGTTCACTGAGGCTACAGAAATAGAAATAATCACTCGGAGATCGTCGTAAGTCTCGGTCGAGGTGAGTTCGAATTCTCTTAGTACCCTCGTACAAATGGTCTTTATTAGTTTTGTTCCAAAGTATCTTCCTGAAAAAGGTAGAAAAAAGAACAGTTAGACATAAAATGCATTTGCAGTTTAAGTTTTCAAACATGTTAACAAATAGGTCTAATTAGGCTTTCGCAATCATACATACTCGTATGTATGACAAAGAGGCGTCTCCCAAGCTGACCCTCCAAACATAATCTGACGAAATAAAAGTTATCGGTTCATACCAATAGATAGCACTAATTTCGAAGACCAACATCGAATATTAGTGCACCGCTCCTGATCAGACAATGTCTGACCTGCAGAAGTGTTCCAAATGCCCTTTGACCTACGCCCCATGTCCACGACAAGAATGCCTCTGACGCCTCAATAATCGTGGGCCCTTAATAAGTCAAACAGTACCTATAATTTAAAGCGTGCATCAGAAAAGTCTGGTCATATTTAAGGTGCGGTACAGATGATCAAACTGAACAACTTTTTCCATGGGACCAACATTGTTTCACAAAAAATAAATCAGCTAACCGATACATTTGGGTCGAGTAGGTATTGTTGTGATACACGCATTTCTGATACATGCTGTAGATGTTACGTCAACACGAACAGAAGAAGACGCTTACCCAAACAGTCCATAGGTCCCAAACTGAACGGTATGTAACAGTTGGGGTTGCGTTTCTTCACGTGCTCAGTGTTGAAGCGCTCTGGGTCGAAACGCTCTGGGTTTGACCAGAATCGAGGGTCGCGATGAATGTGATAAACAGGAACCAGGAGTGAACAACCTGCTGGGAGAGTGTGGGTACCTGGAACGTATAGAAACAGTTAAATGTGGGAACAAGTCATCAAAGAGAGGGGACGAGTTGACGCCAAACACTGTATGGTCAGTCTATGTCTTTGTAATCCTTACAAGAACATACACCGTGATGTTCTTCAAAAAGGTCAAGTGCGCAGGTAGTACAAGTATGCTTGCTTTTTGTTTAAGCGTATAAAAAAGCACATTTAGTAGAAAAAGTCGGTATAATAAGACCGGCTTTCGGAAAACACTTGGCATTCAGCGACCGTCAAAAACCACACTGATCGACTCGAAATTATCTCGAGCCGATCACGTATCATCTCATTTGTCGCGTATTTTGTGTCGAAACTCAGTGATTGACGTCATTTTCATTTTAATTGCTTGCACATAATGCTCTCTCGGACCGGCTTAGCCTAATTTCGTGTCGAGTAAGGTAAGCTAGGTACACGTAGGCGGGGATTGAAGACCGGTACCAATTTCGGTGCTGGTTCCTTATTTAGGTTCTTATAAAGGTTTCTATTTTCGGTACGGTTCCGGTTCCAGTATCGGTTCCGGTTTGGGTTCTGAAGTACCGGTTCTAAGCATCGGTTCCTAGAATCTTTAAATCGAATGATATTATATCGGTTCCTTGTCACCCGATTTAAAGGTTCCTTACGGAAGAGGGGATGTGTGTTCGGAGCAGGGATTGAATAACCGAAATTTACTGAAATTCGTGCCTCGGCAGCCAGACAAAGCAGGTTGTTTTGCTATTTTGCTGCCATTCATGTTTCCGCGTCTAATTCGTTTGCCTAAATAAAGGTTCTTAAAGGTTCCAATTTAGGTTCTGGTTCCTGTTCCGGTATTGTTACCGGAACCCCTAAATACCGGTTTTATACCGGTATTTTGGAAGATCCAATAAAATAAAGGTTCTTAAAGGTTCCAATTTTGGTTCTGGTTCCTGTTCCGGTATAGGTACCGAAACCCCTAAATACCGGTATTTTGGAACCGTTTTCAATCCCTGCACGTAGGGCGTTGTGCCGCAGCTTGGGAAAGGCCTATGTTTAGCAGTAACGGAGTCCCCGTTAGGTTGAAATGATTGAAGTGTGGTCAATCCCCAAAATACATAGATAACTTAACTTACTAATAGTAATATCTTCAGTGATGTTGTTTGTTCTGTTTTGTTTGTTTTGTTCTGTTTTCGTCTTCCATACTTCGTCATCTCATCAAACACCTCCTTTCTCACCATATCATTATTTTCGGTAAACCCAATAAGACAGTGAGCTACCGTTTGTGGGGGACCACACTGATGGACTCTGAATTTTATTGTCTTGAGCCGATCACGTATCACCGCATTTGTCGCGTATTTTGGTCGGCGCGGTGCCGGGTCGCGTCGTCCGAATCGAAACTCGGCGATTGTTGTCGTTTTCGTTTTTATTCCATACACATAATCTCAGACCGGCTCAAGCTAATTTCGCGTCGAGTATGGTAAGCTTGGTACACGTAGGACGTTGTGCCGCAACTTGGGAAACACCTATTTTCAGTGGTGGACTCCGTTAGGTTGAATTGATTGAAGTGTGACCAATCCCTAACATACATAGTACTTACTAATAGTAATATCTTCAGTGACAGTCCTCTGCAGCGCGGCTCCTATGGGGAACAGTCGCAGCACTTCTTTGAACACCATCTCTAAGTACGGCATCTGTTTAAAGTCATCATCGGTGACGTCTCTGTCCTCGTCGCCAATCACGCTCTTGATTTCTGCGTAGAGTTTCTCCTGAAAATATGGAGTATTACTTGTAAACAAGCAGATCTCTTTGGAATAAAGGGGTGTCTTCTGAAACGACAACTCATCAAGAACAACGGAAGAAAAAGATATGCTACTAAATATGCTGCGCAGACCCGAAATAAATTGGGTAAAGAAAAGAAAAATTATAATGATTGTAGGGTTTGAGAGATCCCTTGCTTCTTCAGATGACAAAACATGACGTCACGCATTCACGCCTGTTTTTCCTTGAACTGTTAAGGTGGAAGCGCTAGGGTAACCCGCGGAATTCTAATTTTTTACGAACTTACCTATCGAACTACTACTATTTGATTCATAAAAAAGTCATTCACTTAGAGGGAGGGTTGCATTGATGATTCCATTGAATTTCGCGGGCTAACCTGGAGATTCCACCTTAAGAGCGCGCACCCAAAAAATCAAAAAAAGGAAATATTTGACAGCTATTTGACATCAAATGACCCCTCTGGGCGGAGCGAAAGGGAGTGTCAGACTTTTACTCCCTAAAACACATCCATGTTCCTTCTTAGCCCTTTGTGTTCAAGGGCCGCGGTATCTCTTTCGAACAGTCCCGCAGGCTTTTGCGGACCCCTTCCGTTTTGCTGATATCTCTATGAGGCGCGCGTGAACATGAAACCGCCGTCGACACAGCCTATCGTCATAAGACGGACGGACGGCGAACTAGCAAATTGCTCACCGTCAACAGGCCCGCGCCTACGGGGGCGTCTCCCGCGGGGTCTGGGACGAGAGGTTCTCTCCCTCTCACGTTCCGCCACCTCCTTCATTAGCATGACTGCTTTGCAAAAGGAGGTGACGGCTTCCCATTCCCTGTCGCTCCGGACCATGGATTGAACCAGGGCCGGACACGAGAGGTCGCCGCCACCAATTCCCGCTACGGGGACACAGTGGTGCTCCGCCTTAAAGCCGAAGTATTTCTACGTTACACACATTTTTCACCAGTTACGTTAAGTCCCGTAGGAGGCGAGTTTATACCAATGAGAAAGTCGTTTCAAATTATTTCTGCTAATCCGACGACTTACAAACAACGAAAATTAACAACAACTACATTGGCTGGCTTAGGTTTAATTCACGTTTTTTTACGATACCTTTGATTCGTGTTCGCTTCATAGCATCATTGTCTATCTCATTCAAATAAAATAGGTACCCAAATATAAAAATAAACCAACTTCTACTATTTCAACTACACACACAAACTATTCCATATTGAGTTTATTTCGTAGACCTTCAGTAGTTTTCAAGTGTCTTATTACTGACTCGTGGTTGCCGTATATTATCAAAATATAAATAGCGAAAAAACATTTACCTGACATTTGGGGTGGTAAGCCATCATTAACAAGATGTATGACGTCATCTTAGCTGATGCTTCTTGACTCTGAAATATTCAATTTAATAAATACGTTATTAACCGATTGCTAGATGCATAGTATTTGGTGTATACAACATACGTGTGTTTTCTTTACATTTACATAATAACCTCAGTCCACAAGGTCTCTTAAGGCCATTTTCAATAACTTACTAACAGGTAACGGAAGGTTGCTATCTCTAACTTTTAATGGACATTTAGCTTACAGTCCGCCGAGTGACAGGTAGGTGACGCGGATAGGATATTCCAAGCTAACTTTGTTTATAGAAACACCGATAGCTACGAGACGTAGGCATATTAACTAACAGTTTTACGTAAGTAGGTTATAGAAAACGGCCGTTGGCTTCTTGCAAGAGAGAGAGAGAAGTCGTTCAGTATTTAAGACTAATTGATTACAAATCATTAATTGAACCTGTTATAGTAAGAAAGACGCTTGCTCTCTTTCTCAATAAAATAAAATAGTAATAAATACGTCCATGAAAGCTTCGCAAGCGTAGCATGGACCCCGGCTAGACGATATGAAGCTGCTGGCTTTAAAAACTTGACTAGGATAAACAACAGGGTGCAGAAAGCTATGCCTTCTTACGGCGTGTTGTGGTGAGACTTAGGAGATGTCTACATTACACTTTCGGTGCCCAGCACCTAGCATATACTCGTAGGTCCATAGATATATATGTTGGACCAATAACATATGTTTATGTGCCCACAATCTGCCTCTCGAATCGTCGCCTAGGTCCCGAGTAGCGTGACCAAATAATCTAAGTATTGTTGTGATTTATTTATAATTTTATTTCTATGATTGTTATGTGTGCCGGGAGGCTACACTGTGTCGGATGGCCGAATGTCATGATTTTCAAATAAACATAAGATGTTGTGATTACTTAAAAATAAACATAGAATATTGATAGTAGGTAGACGTGACCAAAGAGTTCATAAAAACTCATTGGTCATTATTTTTAATATGTTTCCAAAAACAAAAGAAAGAATATTGCGGTTGACATTGTTGTCAACCACAATGTTCGAAAAAATGTTCTTCTGACTGAGGGATCAGGGAATTATTCTTTGAATAGGGTATTACACCCATTTTTGAAAAGTGTCTCAATTAAATTATATAGTGATAATGAACCACTAAAAAATTCACAAAAATTTTATTCAATCATTAATAAGTGTCTCAGAAATGGCGTAATTTTACGAAAACGCTGGATGCAGTGGACGCCATATTGCTCTGTGGTCATGACGTCAGTTGGCTATGTAAACAAATGCAGTGATATTTGAAGTTGACAGTTGACACTTCTAAGTTTACATAGCCGTATGACGTAATAACATGGCGACTACTTTAATGGTGTTATGAAACAGATTAAAAAAGCTGAAACCTTTGAATTGAATTTTAAAATTTAGTTTGCTATTATAAGAACTAAAACTAACGTTTTCCGGCTGCTTTTTTCCTCAGCTATCTTAATAATATATTTTTATATTTTTTCTTATATAGAGTAAAATACCCTATTATATAAAGAATTAGTGGTTAACTAAGCTAGACTTAGTTATTTAGAATTAACTAAGATATTGACACCAAATTTGTATTCCTGCGCAAGGTTATAAATAATTATAATTGTTTACTAGAAAAGGCGTATCAATTCAGTAGGCTTAATGATATAAAAAGTATTTCTTTATGTTGAAACTTACCGAAGTAAATATAGTAAAAGTCTCCTTTACCAATTCTTCCTTATTTAACTCCTGGGACAGCAGGAACCTATCTATAACACTCAGTTGAGTATTAACATCAGCGTCATCCTCCGCATTCATAAGATCCCTCTTGCTGCTCTCTAAAGTCTTCAATCTTTCAGCTCTATTGAGCAAGATATCCTCACTAAACTCTGTCATGATTTTCATGAAATTCTTCAGAGCGTAGTATTCGCTGGACACCCAGAAGACTGGGTCGATTTGTAAGTACCATTTTGTCATTCTTCTGAATACTATACCGTACATACTGTAATTGGAAAAGGGGTCCTTAATAAAGGGTTTTATTAAGGGATAGTGGGCTTTTCCTGTTCTATTTCATATCCTAATGGTAGTTTGAGCGCTGGCTAGATAACCTGCAATTGTTTTTTGATAGACGTACAATAAATATTCAAAATCTTAGTTACTCTCGTCAATAACGTTACATAATGTATAACTTCCATTCTAGCCCATTCCCTCTTATAGAGAGGAGGCCTGCGACTCAGCAATGAGAACACTATAGGTTTATTATGATGATGATGATATATAACTTCAGCCGAAATGTAAGGAGAGTAGCCCAACGATTCCATTATAGAAAAGCGGACTTTTATTTGAAGAAGGCAAATAAAATTTTATTGTTGTGGATCTCGGTCCAACCAAAACGATCTAAGAATACGTGAGAGAAACGGCTTAAGGTGGATGCTCCAGGGTAGCCCGCGAAATTCAAATTTTCTTACGTTTTAATAGTCTTAAAGTTTAAAGGAATGACTTTTTCAAGGTCAAATTCATTCCTGCACCTTTATGCGCTTGGAGGGTTGTATTGATGATTCTGTAACTACCTAAGTGTTACAGCCGTGAATCATATTTAAATCAACATACAACCTGACACTGACCTGCAAATTGCAAAAAACGTAAGAAAATTTGAATTTCGCGGGCTACCCTGGAGCATCCACCTTAAACATGTTTATCTTTGAAATGTTTGGTTCTAAGACGATTTCTTTACGTTCACGGTTTTGATATAGGTACCTACATAAAATAGGATGATAAAACATAAAAATATACCTTGGACTATCGTCTATCACTTTCTCAATGTGCGATATTTTCGAGGTCTGCTCTTTCGTCAAACCCATAAGAGTCTCTGAAAGAAAAAACAGAACTATAAAAAAAGAATTGCGTCGATTCCAGCTAGAAGTAACTATTTAGATATTTATGCTCTATTAAAACATTGCGCGTGTATGTTAATTGCAGGAAAATAAAAGCGCTTTGTAAAATACGGGGAAAAATTATAAATTCAATTACAGTAGTAAAATAGCTAGATCTAGTGAGTGATGACATAATCTTAGATGTAGACTGACGACATAATATAGCCAAAAAGCGATTACTGCTACAAAGTTATTGAATGACAAATCATCAAGAAATACAGTAGGCTTAGCCAAGTTGACAATCTACAATCGTTAACGCTATAGAAAACTAACCAAATGTATGGGAATGACATCTATCAACGATAAGTCACGTGGTCAAAACAAACGAATGGAAACTTTAGAGTTTAGTCAAAACTGTAAGTTGGGTGCGATTTATATGGGATGTAGGGATCACGATTGTAGAAACGAATACATTTCATTCTATCATCTTGATCGATGTAAACTTGTCTACGAAAGTTTATATTCGTTTGTTTTGACCACGTGACTTAACGTTTACGATTGTAGAAAGAGAATCGATACAAATCGTTTGTAACTTGGCTAGGCCTGCTGTTTACTGTTTTATTGAGATATTGCCTACACTACGTTTGAGATTTAGTTTCCAAATAATTAAAACAAAGTGCTTCTGGGAAAACCACTTTAATACCCACACATACAGTTCACTTTCCGCTACAAAATTAATAATTATATGCCCTGGTCATAACCTCAGGCCATGCGACTTTACACGGCGCCAAGAGACATGCGTGTGTCATTCGTTTCCTTAGCGTGAATACCGTCGCGTCGCGGTAACACGTGGCATACTCATTTCTTTCTTTCTTTTTTTCCATTACTATTTTATTTGCATTATTGCTGTGGCCTAGCGACAAAGAGACATATACTCACGACAAACAGCATAGCTGGTGGTCCGCACAACGTGGGTGTACACATCGATCTGGTCCCGGCCCATTCTCCTGAACTTCTTCAGCAGGTCGTCTACCTCCTTGTTGAATACCTCGCTGTAGCTCTCGATGGCTCGCTTGCCGTAGTTCGGGTTAGCTATCTTCCTGTGCTTGCGCCATGTTGGGCCTGGGGAGGGGGAGGGTGATCTAAATTTATTGGCCACGAAGTAACAAAGTGCTTTATAGTATAGGATCCCTTATAGAACGACTATTACCGAGCTGGTTAATGGAAGAAAAGTATTTTATATCACATTAAATATGTCAATAAATATTTTGCAAATGGGTTGACTAAAAATTCCAGTCCAGGATATGATTAATTTACAATATATAAAAAAAATAACATTTCACTGGTTTGGTTATAATAGACAAATTCCATACCAATCGAAAGTATGCTTCATACTTTAGATTGGTATGGAGTTTGTCTATTAACAAAACCAACCTAAATTGTTATTTAAATTGTTTAAAAAAAATATATAAATTGTTAATTAATCATATTCTGGACTGAAATTTTGTAGTCAACCCATTTGCAATATATTTATTGACATATTTAATGTGATATAAAATACTTTTCATCCATTAACCAGCTCGGTGAAGATCATTCTTTAAGGGATCTCAGACTATTAGTGCCTTGTGAGTCCGATTCGAACTTGACCGGTTTAAGTAAGTATTTACTACTTGCTGTTTGCTTCCGTGCAACTTAAATTATCTGTAAAACTTGTTACAAGAAAAATGTGTGTTCTTACCTGATCCACTCAGTATTCCACCTCCGAGTACATCAGCCATGTACTTGTACTGGGGACCTTTTGCACTGGTCTTGGAGTTTGTCAGCAGTATCTGAAAACCCATAAGGGTATCACATTTTTTTTTTTAAATACTTGCCTCCAAACAAGGAATTTCTCCTGTACCGTGGGTGCATATACAAACATTTAAACTCACAAACAGCCAGACCCGAAACAACTACCTGTAGGTCATACAAATATTTGTTCCGTGCGGGAATCCAACCCGCGACTCGCATCGCTGCAGCCAATCGCTCAGCCGCTGCGCCAACAGTGTCGTAATTAAATACAAATATAAATAAAACCAGCAACCGAAACTCCATGTAATCCCTGAAGGGTCAAACAGACATAAACCCTACACTCGCATTTCTCCATGTAATCTCACTTAACAGACTCTGGACTGCTGTTGGGAAATTCTGGGCCGACTTGGGAATCGAACCCGGGACCTCACTCTCAGCAGTAACGCTTGCAACCACTAGAACATTGTCACCATGTGCCGAGTAGAGGTTGCAATCGAATATTCGTATTTTTCGAATTTTCTTTCCAAATTTATATTCGAATAGTAAATAAATATAATATATATTCGAATATTCGAATACTACCAAAAAAATGAATGATTCCATAGATGCCTTAAGTTTCCTCAGGTCTTACTTTCAAAGAATACGTAAATAATAATTATTATTATGCGCTGTGGTGATTTTCGATATTATAATGGGTAAATCTGATTTAATTCTGAAATATTATTGATGAACCTGACTTATTAGTGTAATATCGCATATGAAAATGATACTGCAATGTCTTTACGACACCTTTAGATTTGTGATACTTTTTGTTTTTATTGTTATCAAGTTTACGAACTTTTAATTTGTTTGAGAATGTTATAATTGTTTTGATTAACATGTTCATGTCTAATCGTGAGATATGTAAGAACATAAAGTTTCCTACTATGTTTAAGAATTTGATAATATTTTTTGTTTTAGTGAACACTGAAGATTAATGATGGTTTTATTCGTGTTGTTATGTTACATTATTTGCTATGTATAAATAAGAATGCATCGCATTTGTTAATTTAAAAAAAAATGAGTTTTCATTGACAAGTTTTTGTTTATTTTGAATATCAGTAATTTGTTTTATAATAGAGGAACATAAGACTTCTGTATAAGAATTCTGTATAAGAATGGACTGCTATAATTGTTTTAAATTTTGATGAATAAGTAGCTAGTGCTAGGTTTACTTATCTACATTAAAATATAGTTCCCAAAGCAAGGCTGCTCAACTTATTTTGACGGTGGGCCAACATTCTGTTTCCGTGTCAACCGGCGGGCCATCTAGTAAATAAAACTTGCTTAAAAAACCTTTTTTGAACTAATAGGCCAGACGGCAAAAAAAAATCTAAATCCGTCAGTTAGATTATCAAAAAATATTTGACCCGTGTTTTTTCTTTTGTTACGTAAACCAAAATTGACGAAGATGTGACGTTTTTAAAATTCTCAATACGTCACGCCTAGGTATAATTTTTAGCTAGTTCTGACGTCTCGAGCCCCCACTCCCAAGTTTTGATGCATTTTATCTTTTGTCAATATTCATTGATTTACAAAAACAAAAAATACGTGTCCATTAATTTCCAATACTATAACTGACGGACTAAATAGATTTGCAATTTTTTGATACTGTAACGTCGTCATGCCTATTTCTGATGACTGACTATAAATACACATTCAGTAAAAACAAATATGATTTTTGTAATTTCTAGCTAGATGTTGGTTTACTGAGAATGGGTTCATATTATTATGGAGAAACATTTTTTTTCGATCTGGTTGATATCTGTTTTCAAAAGACTGTCGTCAGTTGACCACTGTTAGCCACATATTATGGCCCGCGGGCCTGGAGTTGAGCAGCCTTGTCCGAAAGCAATAAAATCTGATATTTTAAGTGTATTTTTATCTTTTGAAATTTCAGTGCTGTTCGAATACTATTCGAACAGCACTGAAAAAATATTCGAATTTTTGCAACCTCTAGTGCCGAGGCTTTTCCCAGCTATGTTCGGGACGGCTTCCAGTCAAACTGGATGCAGTTCAAAAACAATATGTTAAATGGAACGACTGTTAATCTGACGAACGAGTAGTTTGACTATTTTCATCAAGAGCTAAATTACTTTAACTATCATAAGTACCTTGAGATCATCAGGATTGCTCACAACCACATTCAGATCGGGACCGAGCCAGAATTTGTACAGACTTCCAAACTCCACCATCAGTTCTTTCAGTACTTTTGTGAATTCTGCAAACAAAAATGCGAGGCAAAATTTATAAAATTACAAGAAATACTGCGTATTCTTTATTATTTTGGGATACATAAAGACACATTTAGGAAAACAACACTACTTTAGTCACTGCAAAACTGATATACTGTTTATTTCATGAGTAAGGTTCCTTTTCTTCTGCCATACTTCTCGGTTTTGTGGCATAAAGGTACGTTACAGCGATTCTTTTTACATATCATAAGAACTGATATTTCACCTGTGACAAACAATAAATGAATTTCAATCCAATGACAAAGGCTTGTCAACTGAAAAAATCTAAAAGTCCGTCAGTTAGATTATCAAAAAATATTTGACCCGTATTTTTTTTTTTTTTACGTAAACCAATATTGACGAAGATACGACGCTTATAAAATTCTCAATACGTCACGCCCGCGCCGCGCGCCGTGTTATAATTTTTTGTGCGTTCTGACGTCATGAGCCGATTCCTGTGTTTTGATGCTTTTTATCTTTGTCAATATTCATTGATTTACAAAAACAAAAAATACGTGTCCATTATTTTCCAATACTCTAACTGACGGATTAAATAGATTTGCAATTTATTGATGGTCGAAACTAGCCTATTATATGTATAATTTGCCTCCAGCAACGTCACCCAGCCCAGACAATTACAGCACATTCTAGCCATCATAATTATTTAATAACTAACTAAACCCTGGATCAATTAAGTAAGAAGGGGGCAGAGGTCGAATAAAATGATAGACTACAGATAAAATAATGCTGTAATTCCCGCCACCTGCCGGGTCGGATTAAGAGACAAGAAAAATGAGTAATTAAATACGACATAGCCTGTTTAATTGCTATATAATCATGTGTAATTGTCTCATTCTATTTTAAATACGAGCATGTGCGAGTTTTAACGGTTCTGTGCGATAACGGGGAAAAGTATAATAAACCGATCCGGTCCGGGCTATTTCTTAAGACACGTGGATGGTCAGATTAACAGGTTTTTATATGTGGTTAGGTCTGTAGCCATACCCTTTGGTCTGACAACCAGTCTTACCAAGGGGTACCGTATTAAACAGTACTAACTGGGTTGTGGAGGTCAGATAGGCAGTCGCTGCATGTAAAATACAGGTACTCAGCTGCATCCAGTTAGACTGGAAGCCGACCCCAACATAGTTGGGAAAGGCTGGGCTAGATGATGATAAGGTCTGTCATACAATGAAGAACTGTAAAAATATGGTACAATTACTTCGTGCGCGAGTTGGGCTCACTCCTAACTGGTTGCTCTAATAGATACCTGGTTTTAATTGTTTGTTTGTTCTGGTACAGAATCGATACTCAGAAATGGTATCTATCTAGGTAGGTATCTAGTCAATGGTAGGTACCATTGGCTTGCTAGTTATCTTACGGGAAATTATTGATGCGGCTTACTTGTATTCGTAAAATTGTAAATACCGTTAGATTACAATCTATCTCGTGAGATTGTAAACTCTCGAAAAATTGTGAACACAGGTGGTTTGACTCCCTCGCACGCTCGGGAGTCAAACCACCTCTGGTATATTATGGCTTCGTTTAGTCCCTCGATATAAAATATACTATCTTTAGTAATTGCTTAGTAACAAGTAATGACTTGTTTAGAAAAATGAGTGTGTACCTCGTAGCTTGCTCTCAGCAATTTTTGGAACGAAGTTCCTTATCGCGCGTTGCGAAAGGGGGCTAGACGGAAAAAATTAAGACGAAAAGTTGTAACGACACTTTTTGCTATAGTAGCTATTGTAAGCCGTGCGGCGTGCGCATGTTTCTCTGGCTGTCTCACTCTCTCTCTCTTATAGAAAGCAAGCCAGATATTTTTTTTTTTTTTTTTTCTTCGTTCCATCCGGGTGTCCCTTGACACCTCTCAAGTTTTTTTTCTTTTATTTTTGTCTTCGCAGTCGTGTCACAACACGCGATTGCGCGTATAACTTGTAGAGCAACATTTTGCAACATGATATTCAACTCAACACATAAACAACACAACACACATTAAGAACACGACGAACGTTTTGAACATTTAATAACTTTTGCGGTTGTTGCTATCCATTCTTGCCTAACACCTGCAAACCTTGCTCAACAAAAAGAAACATCAATAAGTATAAATCCCTACAAATAGTAACGAGACCTACCGTCAGGCTGTCCCATGAACAGCAGGGCATTCCCTAGGAACGGCAGTCCCCGTGGACCTGGCAACTTCTTGGCCATCTCGATCATTCTCCTGTTCTTGTATCTCCATAGCAACCAGAAGACTGACAATGCGCCTCCTATGAGGTACAGCGGCCAGTAATTCATCCTGCAACAAGAATTGATGCGAGATTTATTCAGGGATAGTTTCGGCCCGCGACTTCGTTCGCGTCGAAGAAATACAAGGAGTAAACGGAACCTTCACGAAGTCGTCAACCAAGCATTCAAACGATGTAACTCTACGGAAACGTTTTATTAGTTATTCTAGGGAACCGTATTTTTTGGGGTAAAAAAAACACGGGTAACTGTAGGACTCAACGATCACTCGATCATTCATCATCGATTTTTAAGGTTCCGTAATAATGAAAAAAAACGGAACCCTTATAGGATCACTCGTGCGTCTGTCGGTCTGTCCGTCCGTCTGTCACAGCCAATTTGCTCCGAATCTACAGAACCAAATCAGGTGAAATTGAGAATGGTGTAATCCTATGACCCGAAAACAGATATGCAATTTTTTTTTTAAATAACGATCATTTTCGTGGGACAAATTACAATAAAAAAAGTTTTGCAAACCTCACTGTGTCATATATCAAATGAAAGGGCTCGTTATGAGGATCTCAAATATATTTTTGTTATTATTGTAAAATAAATAGTTTTAGATTTTATTCATGGAAGAAGACGAAAATTTACCATTTCCCACCCTGATCTCCGAAACTACTGAGCCTACAATTTTGAAAAAAAATACGATATACAGTTCATTGCTTGTGAAAAAAAAGAGGTAATCGCAACTCAATATAAGACTTTGGCATTGTACGGAACCCTCTCCACGCGAGTTCAACTTGCACTTGGCCGGTTTTTTTTTTGTTCTAGACCATACCTGGGAACCTGCTAGTAATGCAGATATTGGGGGTCAAAGTTCCAACTTTTACACAAGTTCTTTTTTTTAAATACAATCATGTTTTTAATGTGTGTTTATTTTAAACACCTCCACCTCCCCCGTACTATTCAATCCATCCATCCGCACAATGTTTTAAGTGTTACATTGAGTCCTACCGTAAAACGTGATGTTTCACCCCAAAAAAAAGTCGTTTCCTAGCAATATTTTTTGCGTAAAGTTACTTAGTTTGATGTATAGAATGCTTGGTTGACGGTTTCGTGAAGGGTTCGTTTACACCGTGTATATTGTTTGCTTAAATATTTTATAGTCAGGATCGATACGTAGCCTGTAGGCTTAGCCAAGTTGACAATCTACAATCGTTAACGCCAATATAGAAAACTAACCAAATGTATGGGAATGACATCTATCAACGATAAGTCACGTGGTCAAAATTAACGAATGGAAACTTTAAACTTTAGTCAAAACTGTAAGTTGGCTACGATTTAAATGGGATGTAGGGATCACGATTGTTATAGAAACGAATAGATTTCATTCTATCATCTTGATCGATGTAAACTTGTCTATGAAAGTTTATATTCGCTTGTTTTGACCACGTGACTTAACGTTTACGACTGTAGAAAGAGAATCGATACGAATCGTTTCTAACTTGGCTAGGCCTGCTGTTCGCGTAATGACTGGTGAACACCTTTTGGAAAACTCAAAAATAGATTCAAATTTCTGCATTTGACTGATTGTATTTTTAGGAAAACCTAAAAGTACTAATTAGCTGCCAGCGCCGTTTGTTGAAATTGCTGCCGGCACTGATTTTGGAAAAAAAAAAAAGCGGAAATGCATACATACGGAGTAGATTAATAAAACAAGAAAAACTTGGGATGCAAAAGCGAGTGAAGCGAGCTTGGTACTTGGGCCACCCCGACTCGGGCAGGTTAGGTTCAAAAATCAAAGACATTGACAGCCACTAGCACGCACTTGGCCTGCGTGCATGGTGTATATCTGCCTGCTCCCTCACACTGTTAACTGCCCTGCTACGTATTATCGTTCTTCTTAGCGTGTCGATGGCAATCTAAATAGTGTCGGCCCAGAACTGAGCGACTAGTTTGGCGCTTTCGGTAGCGTCCATCAGTTCCTGCAGTGCACAAACAACAGGACACGCAGGACACGATATTAAGTGCTCCATCGTTTGTGGAACAGCACCACATTTACACTCCAGGGCAGATTCATTAATGAATCTCTATTATTATAATCTTCATTAATTATCGTTAACATGAACCTTATCATAATTTAAGTATTTACACTTTGATGAACTAAAGTAATTTTAACATAGGTACTAATTTTATCTGCCTCGTTGATCTAGCTAGTGGTCGCTAGGACAGCTACCGCACGCCATGTAGAAAAGTAAGTATAATGAAAAACCATAAAGTTACATTATTGTTAGTTATAAAATACTACTTGACTTAACTTAGTTATTAATCCTGACCATTAAATTATAACAAGCAATAAAATGTACACTCAATATCAGTAATTATGTTTAACCAATAAACTTTTATCAATAATTATGTTCAACCAATAAACTTTTATCAATAATTATGTTCAACCAATAAACTTTTATGGGTACTTAAAAGATATAGAGAGTTTCTTAAACTCCCTGTCCCTTGGACACCTAAGCGAAAACTATTACCACATAACATACTCGCGCACCGAGGTTTCCGTACAAACTTTTTAAAGGACAAATTTAACTTTGATGTTCGATCCCTAGAAACGGCTATTGCACCAACCGCAAATAATAAGTTTGTAATAGTACTGTAGGAAAAAGCTGTTTTTTTTTTTAAATTACCGATGAAAAATTTCGATGTGGGTTCAAAATGATGTAACCTACTTACTGAGGTGAGGCTTTAGAAGATTTTGTCTCAGAAAAAATCTTGTTTGTATTGATGCCAGCTATCGATTGATACACATTTTATGCGTGTCTGCTCAAATCAAAGTTGCGCTGAAGATTGCATCAGTGCATGAACTTAAACTTTGATAACTCATATCTCGGGAACGTGACACTTTAGAACGTTTTGTTTCATACTAAACTTGTTTGTATTGATACCAGCTATCGATTTATATAGGTTATATGCGTGGCTGCAACTTTGAAAAAATAAATTAAACGCAATAATTAAAATAAATAATTTAATTAATTAAATTAGTTAGGCCGGCCAAAAAATTCAAACCCCTTTAAAAATTCAAATGTAAATGTTTTGAAAATTGGACGTACTAATTTTTTTCTGAATTCATAATCTTATTATGCATTAAATCATCTATGCAAACTCATGGTTTTCATCTCGTGAACAAAAACACTGTAAACTAGTGTTATTTATCATCTGCAATGTAAATAATATAAACAATTCAATAAATTACTTAGCTAACGGTACAAAAAATAAAAGTACCTACAATAATTAATTCCCTCATTTTCATTTCCCGCGCAAACTTTGACACCACAGATTAAAAATATTGTCACGCCAGTCAAAACCAAAGAAGTTCTTTAAAAAGGCTGTACCTATGTTACTTACCTTTAAAAGAAAAACGTCCTGCCACACACGGTATCAACAGCTAACTACCCTGGGTACGTGACTACACGACAGTAATTGTGAATAAAAATGTACTCAATAAAATATACGTGTGAAGCATAATCAACTGACTGCCGCACAAAAGGCACAGTTGTTGTGGAATTATTTACGAGGACAGAGACTGTGTTGAGTGTCTGAGAAAACGCATACATAGTTTTACCTGAGTGGCGTAAGAAAACTGTATTTCTTAGTTTTCTGGCTTTTTTTTTTTTGGGAAAGTGCTCAGTAGGTAGTTTACTCGGTAGGTAGTTTTTGCGTGAAAGAGGGAAGGATATTTCTGGACATATCCGGCTTATCGGCCCGCTCCTCCGTTATAACCTTTCCGGTTGTTTATCCGGACTTTTCAAATAAGAGGGTTACGCTGGCGTGATGATTTAGGGTTCTTACAGACGAGCGGCACGTTACCAACTGCAGATAAACTGCAGCCGTCGCCACCTGTCGACGCTTGCAGTTAGTCCGTTTGTACGAGATTGGTCGGGGAAAACCGCACAGAGAGAAGAGTGGAAGGCAATGGGATGCCTTTTCCCAAATGTGGGACAATGTGAGCTAAGGTTTTCTTTCAGAAAATAAAAAACAATTACATGACTGCCGAAAACAGAAAGATTAAAAGACTTTTTGGCAAAACATCCGGCTTTTTGTCTGGACATGTCGAAGTGGAAACAACTTCTAGAGTAATCTAGAGCATTCACGACAAAAATAGTACAAAATATTTCCAAATGGGTACTTTATCAATGCATATAATTATTTGAAACGGTTCCTCTACAATTGTACCGAGGAGCATAACCTGTCACAAACTGACGACAGCTTGTTGTATTTTCCTCGGTCAGCATTTAATTAAACCTATGATTTTAGTAATTAAATCATTCTCCGTTTAAATACCTAACGGGTGCTATTAGTTACCTACTGATAAGTACTCTCGATAAAGTAAACAAAGCATTGTACAAATAATTCATTCGCAATCGTGTACGGTTGATAGCAATTAGCTCGCCCCCTATTACATGACCACCTTTATGAGCTTGGAGGGTTGTATTGATGATTTTGATGATTATAATTCTATAACTACATACGTGTTACAGCCGCGAATTATATTTTAATCAACTTACAACCTGACACTGACCTGCAAATTGCAAAAAACGTAAGAAAATTTGAATTTCGTGGGCTACCCTAGAGCATCCACCATAAGGCGACTACAGGAGCTAAATTAGCAACTCTAATTGTGGTGGTTCAAATTTCGTTTGAAATAGAGAATAATAGTTAGAATGAAGTTCTGATCAGCTTCCACTACAAAGTGGTTGTTACGTCAGTCACTGCGGGCCGAATTCGAAACGAGTGGTTTTTTTCCGATTTACAGAAAATCTATTGATTGGACTAAAAAAATAAAGCTCTATCATGCTATGTTGTTTGTAGAATTATTTGCCAAAAAATCAGAATAATCGCATGTATTTTAGTATGGTTTTTACTCGTTAAAAGAATTTTTAGAGATAAGTTCGTGATTTTTTTCTATCGAGTAAAATTAGTTGTATTATACTTAAAATGTCACTTACGGTATCTTCCGTCATTATTTATTGTTTTTGAGCTCCCTCATTTTAAGTATAGTTATGAACCGTGAAAGCTTAAAACAGTAGTTGTATTATGTTTTCAAAACACTATCATACTAAGCATAATTATATCCTGAAGAATATTATATATTTTTCTGGCTTTGTTTATTGCAGTGAATCATATGTTTTTTTGCATAGTAAAACTCGCGTTTCGCTCCTGTAGTCCCCTAAATCATATATAACTGGGTAAAGCGTAACAACACCTTTGCTTATGGCTCTGGGTTATGTTTTTCCTACTCCTCCGCTATACTATTCCGATTAATTTCGTTGCGGGATCCACGACAGTTAAATTGTTTCTCAGGGACTTCGTCGAGCTTCATTGTCTCAGCGCTTTTCTGGTGGTGTCCACTGTTGATTCTGACTTTCAGGAGTTACAGTGGTTTGGGAATAGTATGGCAGGCTTGTTCCAAAAAAAACTCCCTTAGAAGATTACAGGAGATATTATGTATAAATTGAACAAAGTTAATTAGCGTTCTTGCATTTGCCTCTTTTGCCTGGTTGACGCAAGCGCTATTGCTGAGTACTGGGTTCGGTACCCAGTTGGGCTATTACGTATCTCTGTTGACAGATCGAAATGATAGTAACTGGGCTCAGTGTCCATCAATTAACTGTCAAAAGGTTAGTTTCATATTGTGTATGACCCTGTTAGTCACCGTAAAGTGATATCCACTGAGTGTGATACGTAATACCAATATTATAACATTTACGGTTGTCATCAAAGTTCGGTGTACAACCGAAGCTTGGGCTATTACGTATCTTTCTGATATCCAGTGACTATCAAGCTGACTGACCTGCAGAGGTCGGGAAAAGTGTTACTGGGTTTTTCCATCAGGAATTTCTCAGTAGTATCGCGAATCTGGATATGACATCAACCGGGCGGAAATCCAGACTCCGTGGCTGCCACTGGGAAATTCCTGATTGATTCCGTCTTTTAACATGGGGCTTCAATATAAAGTCGAAATGTAGGTGTACTATTAGGACCTCTGTCTAAGCCTTCGGATATTACAGGTGGGATGTTATGTTATTCTTTATTTTTTCTTCTTGTTTATCGTGTAGTTAGTGCCTAGCCTGGTGTCAGAGTTTTAAGCCGCCCATGGGCCTCTGACTTGGCTTAATATGCCGTCGAGAAATATCTCTCAGGCATGCTGGATTCCTCACGATGTTTTCCTTCACCGAAGCAAGTGATAATTATACAAAACTCACATGAATCCGAAAAATCAGAGGTGCGTGCCTTGGGTTCGAACTCGAGACCTTTGACTTGGCAGTCCGACGGTCACACCACTAGACTATCACTGCTTGTTATGTTATTAATATCACATGATTTAGGAGCCTTCATAAAAGCGATAGTAAAATCTTAATAACACCAGCCTTATATATATAATTATAATATTAATAATATTTCTAAGGTATGTTGTTAATTGTACCAGTGATACCTAGGTTTTATTATTACCTGCTTCTTAATTGTAGACTAGGCAGAAGGTTAGGTCTATCAAACAGTTATATACGTAGTCAATTATTCTGTACTACTTTACGATCCTTTGGTAATTGTCGATATAAAGATACCGCAGTAAGATGCGACCCAATGTCAAGCTACGCACGTAACAGAAACAAACTAATAAGCCAGTAGTGAGGGTGTTGCGAATACAAACATTTATTTTTGCTCCCCGTTTGGAAAAGGACTTTTGGCCGCTGGGAGTGGTATTCCCTCGCTTCCACGGGCAATTGCCACATGAACGCACAGTGACATAGTGCACAAGTGTTAAGGTCACGAAACATTACACCGGCACCGCACGATTTAATGCTCTAATTTGAATGGCAAGTTAATTGCTGGGCTGGTGCGATGCCGGTGCGGTGCCGGTATAGTGTGCCATGACCTTAACTCACATAATAAAAAGGTTCTATTTACTAACACAAATTGTATTTTTATCACATTTAGGTAAGTCTGTAAGGTATACAGGATGATTGTGGTAATTAGGTGCTTTCGTTGAAATGGGTGATGCTAGACCTAATTTGCAACAATTTTGACTCCAATAATTTTAGGTCTAAACTGGAGAAATCGAGATTTCAATGTTTTTTGGAAATTTACCACATCTCAACCAAACGGCTTATTGCAAGAAATCTCCGCCAATTAAGGTGTTAAGCTGATATTTAAAATTAGGTACCTTTGGAAAATAAGCGCCGTTAAGTTCCCTGGTTTTTCATCACTGCATAGTATAAAACAAAGTCGCTTTCTCTGTCCCTATATCCCTATGTATGCTTATATCTTCAAAACTACGCAACGGATTTTGATGCGGGTTTTTTTAATAGATACAGTGATTCAAGAGGAAGGTTTTAATATATAATTTGCGGGCGGGCGAAGCCGCGGGCATCAGCTAGTAAATGATAAATGTACGACATTTGTTCGTTAAAATTACAGAATCGACTTCCTTGTCTCTTAAACTTCCCAAAAATGGTGTCACAGTGCCCACGTTTACCAAGTGTATGAGCAGAAAATCACGGTTGTTCTTGGCAAGGTAGTATTTCAATAAAACTGAGTAACTAGGTCTAGGGCACGTCTTCCTTAATGCATATTTTCTTGGTTTACTTCATATTGTAGCATTACCCGTATCATATAATTATAATCTTTGAACTCGTGTCGGTGAACCTGGCAATGAATAAAAAACTTGTTTAAAACAATTATGAGAGGAAAAAAAAGGACGGCGTCAAACCTCTCTTTGCGCATCCTGAGTAGCACTGGACCGTCGACTTTATCCTTTGCCAATTAAAGTTTACAAGCTCGTCATAAAGTTAAGCCTAGCTAGGTCCTAAAGCCTAGCAATAATTATTACATTATTAGGTATAGACTAGATGCCCGCGGTTTCGCCCGCAACGAGTTCGATAATAGGCTAGTTTCCACCATCAATAAATTGCAAATCTATTTAGTCCGTCAGTTAGAGTATTTTCGCCAGTTCGGCGCGCGCGCTTGTATCATTTGCACGTCTTATCTATAATCCCCACCCACTTTTTTCGCATCGCTACTAGTGATGGGAACACGCTCGATAAAGAGTTGTCGAAATGGATCGTTTTCTGACACGCTCCAACTCTGTTGGCAAACGCCCCCTGGAAGGCCCCATTAAAACCAGTGAATGGAAAATTCCCAAAAGAACTGTGTGTCAAGCCGAACAAAACCTACCGGAGCCAATCAAAACTAGCAACAGCTTTAGCAACCTGTCTGGCAACCAATCATCGGCTGCTAACTCCAGCGCAAGATTTCGTGATGCTGTCACAAAAAAGGCAGCTCGAATTCCTCCTATCGTCTTAGACATAGAACCCACTTGGACGCACGAGTTCATCAGAACCACAATCGCGTCTCACTCGAAAAATTTTCACCTGCAGTACAGACGTAATAATCGAGTAGCTGTCAACTGTCACACACCTGAAAGTCATCAAGCCATCAAAGACGGTCTGCGCATCCAGGACATAGCCTTTCACACTTACTCTCGAAAGGATGAGAAGTTGTTTAAAGCAGTTATCTTCGGTCTTCCTAACTACGTCGAGGACGGACTATCAGCCGAAATCGCCTCGCTTGGATTTGAGGACGTGATTGTTCGTAAAATGAAAGTACCTGTAGAAAAATCTTCATATTGCCCCCCTTTTCTGGTTCAACTGCCACCTGGTGCTGATTTCGCAAAATTTCGACAAATCAGACTCCTTTGTAATACAGTAGTCCAAATTCGAAAATACCGAAGCAACAACCGCTATGGAACTCAGTGTTACAGATGCCAAGGATTCGGCCATTCTTCTGCGAACTGCAACTTAGCGCCTCGCTGTGTTAAATGTACCGACCCCCACCAGACCGAGGAATGCCCCAAAAAGACTCGGGACCAACCAGCCAAGTGCTGTAACTGTGGTGGAAATCATCCTGCCAACTTTCGTCAATGCAAAGAGAGAGAAAATTATTTAAAAATCTTGCGAAAACGTCAAGATCAACTCAAAGCCGCTAGGACTCTGAAACCTCCACTGAAAACCAACGTTGTCGACGGACGACCCTAGAACTTCGTTGCTGCTCCCAATATCCAAAAGGCCACCGTTGCAGATAGTGCTCAAGATCCGGCCACAGCTGATATGCTAGCCATATTGATGACCATAAAAACTATCAAGAGTCAATTTCTAGGATGTACCAATATGATGGATAAAGTCATTCTAATTTTAACTCATCTTGGTCAATATGTGTAGAACACAAAATGTGCGAATCCTATATTGGAATGCTGATGGCATTCGCTCTAAACTTGCAGAACTGTTGGATCTGGTAAGCGAGCTTTCTATTGATATCATAGCTTTGTCAGAGACTAGAATATCCCCCAATACCAAATTACACACCCCGGGCTTCAACTGCTATCGGTGCGACAAGAAACCTGATGGACTCGGTCAGGGAGTTGCCATCTTAGTCAAATCTGACATAGAACATGCCCCACTAAATTTACCTATTACTCAAAACCTCGAATGTGTTGGAATACAAGTTGCTGTATCGAATCAGACAATTGCTTTTATCTCAGCTTATCAATCTCCTAACCTAGCCCTTATACTTACAGACCTAGACAAAATGATTCATGTGCATTCAAAAACCCTAATAATGGGTGATTTTAACACCAAACACCCTTACTGGCATTGCTCTCGTTCAAACGTCCATGGCGAGGTACTTTTCGATCACATGATAAACAACGAATATGACATCCTTGCTCCATCTTGCCCTACTCTAGTCCACTACCACAGTACGCACACACCATCTACACCTGACATTATCCTAGCTAACTCTGTCTATCACCTTTCAGAGCCTCAGGTAATCACCCGCCTTTCGTCAAACCACCTACCTGTTTGCTTCACTGCAACTGGTAAAGTCAACAGACATAGGCGCATCATATTTAATTATACAAAAGCGGACTGGACAGGTTATAGATCCCACTTGAATGAGTCTATAACTTTGAACCAAGCCACTTTTAACACACCTTCGGAAATTGACCTTGCTATCGCACATTTTACCACATCTGTCATGAACGCAAGAGACAAAGCTGTCCCTAAGTTACCCAGTGATAGTGGTTATAAACTCCCACGTCGGATCCGGTCACAAATAAAAACCTACCGTCTTCGAAAACTGGCCCTAGATGAGTACGATCCATATAAACGACGTCAGCTATTCTCTCAAGTGAACAACATGCAGAAATGTATTAAGTCTAGGATCCAAACCCTAAATGACCATGCCTGGAACAAAAAACTAGCGAAAGTCACCAATCCCACTACGGATTTATGGAGAGTGGTCAAGTCATTGAACCATCAACCTATCTCAATTCCCCCTCTTAAAATGTCAAATAACACCACCACCTCCTCTGTACATGAACAATGTGAAACTCTGGCTAATACCTTCCTTGAGAACATGAACCTAACCAAACATTGGGTTAGTGATCCTAGTATTGAAGAGGCAGTCAAAGAATCGATCAGGCTGCTCGACTCTTACCAGATGAGTGACTACCCATCACTTGTTAGACCGAAAGAAATCCGAAGACTTCTGGGTAAACTAAAACCAAACAAAGCGCCTGGATTTGATGGCCTGGGAAATGGCTTATTGAGAAACCTCCCCCAAAAAGCTATTGTCTATTTGACCAAAGTGTTTAATGGCTGTTTGCGCACTGCACACTTCCCAAGTACATTAAAACACGCCAAAATCATAGCTATTAAAAAACCTGGGAAAGATCAGTTGAGCCCATCTAGCTATCGCCCAATTAGTTTACTACCAAGTGTAGGGAAACTCCTAGAAGCCATTGTCTTATCCCGCCTCACTAAAATAACTGCACATAATTTGATCCCCGAACAGTTTGGATTTCGTAGCTCACACTCAACCACACAACAGCTAGCCAGAGTAGCGGAGCACATAGCTCACGGGCTAAATGGTGGCCTCTCCACTGGCATGATTTTATTAGACATAGAAAAAGCATTTGATTCTGTTTGGCATGATGGCTTGTTACACAAATTAATTAAATTTGAAGTTCCTCTCTGTCTAGTAAAACTCATCCAGAACTACTTACGAGATCGATCGTTCTCCGTTTATATAGGCAATGACCATTCTGATCCTAAGACCATCCCAGCCGGTGTGCCCCAGGGCTCGCTCGTGGGCCCTTACGTCTTCATACTGTACCTGAATGACATTCCCAAACAGGCTCACACACAACTCGCCATCTACGCTGACGATACGGCAACATTCGTGACCCACAAAGACGTTGATGTGGTAACTGGACGACTGCAATACTCACTGGAACTACTTAGTCATTTTTTTAAAACCTGGAAACTTAAAGTTAACTCAACAAAAACTGAAGGCATTCTGTTTACCAGGAAACGCGCACCCCCCACGAGACTTGTAAATATTGATAATTTTCAGATTACATGGCGTCCTTCGGTTAAATATTTAGGTATTATATTAGACAAGACACTCAATTGGAATAAAAACACTGAACTAATTATAAGCAAAGGTGTTAAAGCCCTAAATTCATTAAAACCAATTTTGAATCGCAAGTCTGTTCTTAGTTCTTCTACTAAATTGCACATTTATTCCACACTTGTTAGACCCTGCCTAACTTACGCAGCACCTGTGTGGTCTAGTCTATCGGAAACCAAATATAACATACTCCAAATAATACAAAATAAAGCCCTAAAACTATCGTACAACACACCATTTCGCACTAACCTTAGAACACTACACAAACGTTTAAACTATCCATTCATAAAAGATTTCATTTTAAAAACTTCGCGTAAATTTTATTTGTATAGAAACCCAGCACATCGTAACTTCCTAATATCGTCAATTGGTAAAAGTAGACTCAGTTCGTTACCGTACGCCCGTACGTACAATCGATACCGACTGCCCCATCACTATTTCCTCCATGACGCATCATGACGACAGCTCGCTTACCAGCCGACGCCGCTCGTTCGGCCGGAGAATGCGTGATTCTGTTTGCGGACTACCCGCTACTTACGTTATATTAGTTTATCATAATTATTAAAATAAAAGCGTACATTCTGTATAGTAAAACATTTTTAAACGTATGTGCGTCCTTACTAAGACTTGCACATACCCCGTAGGTCAACATTTAGTAATAAGTTAGTTAAATCATTGTAAAATAATAGTAAGCAACAACATGTTTTAATGTTTGTAAAGGCGATAGCTGCCTGTGTAACGACATAAATCGGGATTGGTGTACAAATCGAATAAGATCGTTTGTTAACTGTGCTGTAAACCATATTTAGTAAATAAAGACCTTGAAAAATGAAAAAAATGAGTTAGAGTATTTGAAAATAATGGACACGTATTTTTTGTTTTTGTAAATCAATGAATATTGACAAAGATAAAACGCATCAAAGCTCGTGACGTCAGAACGCATTAAAAATTATAGCACGGCGTGACGTATTGAGAATTTTTGGGGTGAAAAATTACGTGTTACGGTAGGACTCAATGTCACGCAATCAAAACATTGTGCTGATGGATGGATTAAATAATACGGGGGTCGTGGAGGTGTTTAAAGTAAATATCTTACATTAAAAAGATGCATTTAAAAAAAAAAAACTTGTGAATAAGTTGGTACTATAGACCATACCGTACCGTATAGACCATACCTTATAGTTGTAACGGAGATATTGGGGGACAACCCCCAATCTCTCCGTACACTACAAGGTATGGTCTAGAACAAAAAAAATATCGCAAGGATGGGGAAAAAAGTGCCTTTTGGCTTCGTTAAGAGTCTTTTTACACCCGTTTTCCTTAACCGTCATGAGAACCGTACGCACGTTTTTACGTTGCCGCAGTCGCGACGAGCAAGCAGTCAACTTTTTAGTTCCATCCTGTTGTATTTGAAAATATTTCTTATGCGTTGTGTTTATTGCTTATTTTTGTTTGTCATTTTGTATAAGTACACGACATGTCCCTGCGACAATTTTTTTTTTCTTTCTTTCTTTTCTTTTTTTTCTTTTTTCTTTTTCTTTCTTTTCTTTCTTTTCTTTCTTTTCTATCTTTTCTTTCTTTTCTTTCTTTTCTATCTTTTCTTTCTTTTCTTTCTTTTCTTTCTTTTCTTTCTTTTCTTTCTTTTCTTTCTTTCTTTTCTTTCTTTTCTTTCTTTTCTTTCTTTTCTTTTCTTTCTTTCTTTCTTTCTTTTCTTTCTTTTCTTTCTTTTCTTTCTTTTCTTTCTTTTCTTTCTTTTCTTTCTTTCTTTCTTTTCTTTCTTTTCTTTCTTTTCTTTCTTTTCTTTCTTTTCTTTTCTTTTCTTTCTTTTCTTTCTTTTCTTTCTTTTCTTTCTTTTCTTTCTTTTCTTTCTTTTCTTTCTTTTCTTTCTTTTCTTTCTTTTCTTTCTTTTCTTTCTTTTCTTTCTTTTCTTTCTTTTCTTTCTTTTCTTTCTTTTCTTTCTTTCTTTCTTTTCTTTCTTTTCTTTCTTTTCTTTCTTTTCTTTCTTTCTTTCTTTCTTTCTTTTCTTTTCTTTCTTTTCTTTCTTTTCTTTCTTTTCTTTCTTTTCTTTCTTTTCTTTCATTTCTTTCTTTCTTTCTTTTCTTTCTTTTTACGGCAACATCCTGTCCTCCGCCTTCTTCATCCAGTCTGTCCCAGACACCTTCTAAAAGTCGTCGGTTCATCTGACATCGTTCTCTCACGGGCATCTCATGTTTACTTAAGAACAATAATAAAACTTACATAATTTAAAATAGATATAAACGAAAAGGAAAACACTGTATTTGTTATTCAAGCCACACCAGTAAATGCGTGGACGCATTTACCTACATTATTAGCATTCTAGACGGAGATTGTTGCCGAAATAATATAATAGCCTGTTAGAGTAATAAACCTTGCCAATTCAGAAATGTAGGCTTTGTAATGTGTTTGTGTCAAAATAAATGGTCTGTGGTTAATATTTTAAGTCATCGCTTTAAGGAAAAACTTGTTTCGAAATGTTTATGTTTAAATGGACAATTTTGAACGTGGTTGTACTAAATTATTTTAAACTGCACTGTCACCTCTTGATTTCATTTTTAAACGGAACAAATACAGTCATTCCATTTTTTAGGGTTCCGTACCTCAAATAGAAAAAATTGAACCTAATAAAGAATCACTTTGTTGTCCGTCCGTCTGTCTGTCAAAACCCTTTATCTCGGGAACGCATGGAGGTATAAAAAGATACGGGCGTTTATGTCGCAAAAATCGTATATTTCGAAACTCTCATGGGAATCAAAATTCATAGGGTACTTCCCGTTGGCCTAAAACTATGAAATTTGGCATATAATATCGTCTTATCCCATGATCTGTCCACGAAGTAGACACAATAGTTAAACAATGTTGACAGATCATGATTTATACTACAAATACGCAAATAAAGTATAACTCGACACTCTCAGAGAATCAAAATTTATAGGGTACTTCCCGTTGACCTAGAATGATGAAATTTGGCAAAAAGCAATGTCTTACAGCTCATGTTATAGGAAAAAATCGCCGTAAATATGTGGTTTAATAACCAAATATCTACAAGTTTAGACGGAACCCTCGGTGCATGAGTCCAACTTGCACTTGGCCGGTTTTTTTATTACGTTGAATCGCTTTTATGTGAACCATACGTACATGCTTACCTCAGTTAGCCGACAGTGCCTTTCACTTACTTTGTGGGTTATCTATAGGTACTAATAAATACCTACAATTGAAAGTCTGTTTATAATTTCAAAATAACATCTTTTTACTGAATGCCACCTAACTTCCTAAACAATGCTGCCAGTCTTCTGGGCACGTTTCCGAATGACAGCGATGCGGAGGAGTACTTTGACGCCTATTGACGTCGTTGGATATATGTAAGTACTTACGTTTAGTTTTATTTTGTAATTATTTAGAGTTCTAGTTGTAGTTTGTATATAATGTAAATATGGTTTTTCAAAATAATAAATGTTTTACTTCCTAAACCTAACTAAAATATTATAAATGCGAAAGTAAGTTTGTTCGTTACATTTTCACGCCTAAACCACTTTTCGTTCATCCTGAAATTGTACATACTTACACCACATTTTCAGAGCAGCGGTGGCCCAGTGGTGGCGGCCCCGACTTAGGAACAATAAGTCGTTGGCTCGAACCCAGGCAGGCGCATTACTTTGAGTAATTTATTTCATCACCACTGCTCTCAAAACGATGAAGGAAAACATCGTGAGGAAACCGGCATGTCTTAGAACCAAAAAATTCGAAGACATGTGACATCTACCAATCCGCACTGGGCCCGCGTGGTAGATTATAGACCATTCCCTCTCTTAGAGGGGAGGCCTGTGTCCCAGCAGTGGGAACATTAATAGGCTGATGATGATGATTGTCAGGTGTAAGTACAGAAACGACAAAGGGTACTTTTCATCTTGAATAAAAGTACCTACTGTTCCCGAGGAAAATGACAATAACGTTCTTATGATAACACTAGTTAAGTGTTTGTGTTGCTGTTGATATGAGAGTGGTTTTGAAAACCGTACGGTGGTACGGAATCCTTCGTGTGCAAGTCAGACTCGCACTTGGCCGGTTTTGACCTTGCGACTCGGTAACTTCGTTCCAAAAACATTGAAAAGAATTTTGATAAATTGCTGGCGCTCAATCATTTGCTACGGCGGCGTAGCACTAGCTACACCGCCGCCGCGCCGCCCGCTACGCGCCAAATATACAGGCCATACCGCCAGCTGGCAGGCGGGCGAGCGACGCGAACGCCGCCCTTTTCATACTTTGTTCGTATCTTTCGATAGTTCGCGGTGTGCGAACCAAAGTATGAAAAGAGGTGAAACGACGTTGTTACCTACTTTTACTACGAAAGCATAAACCAATACTTAGAATTCCGCAAAATTCACGCCTTTCACAATTGACTTTGCACTATGCATTTAATTAATAAGGGTTTCGTACCAAAATCTAAGTATATACAATATAAGACAAAACGGCAAAAAAATCACGTTTGTTGTAATATTTAAGGGAGGCTTTAAATATTTAATTTATTTATTTTTAAAGTGAGTATACAACTGAATTTCCTGTGAATATTTCAAGCGTCTACCTGTTGCCGTTATTAATATCGAGCAAAAGACCGGCCAAAAGCCAGCATGCCAGCATGGTGCTGCAACATAAAAAAAAATATCACAGCACTATAGTAAGTAGTTGTCAACCCAGTTTCAATGACTTTTGATTTATAGTGGAAATAAAACACCAATTTCTCAAATAAAACCATTTATTCTCCTGTTCTCCCGCTTCCTGGGTCTCGCTTTAACATTGTACCCGTCAGCAGCGGACACAGATATGGCCACGTTCAGCTTGATGTTCTCCAAGGAGCCAGCGGGCTCCAGGTGTGCGTATCGCAGCACCCACACTATTATCGTCTTGATCAGGGCTGTGGCGTATACTCGACCTGGTAACAAAACAATGTATGTTAGGTACCTGGTTGTTCAGCAAAGCGACCATTTGCGGGAAGCTCGAATGTGAAAAAGATGCCCCAACATTATGTATTTAAGTACAGATGAACCAACGCCTATATCAGAAAAATAACGGTCGAAAGCAATTTTTTTTTTTTTGTAATTTGTAATTTTTTTTTTTTTACTTTTCTGGGCACATTACCAGCTGACAGCGTTGAGGAGGAGTTTTTCGATGCCCTTTTATAGTTTGTTGTTAGTTTATTTATTTAAGTTTTTTAATAAAACCCGTTTTTTTTTATATAAAAAACCTTAAGTATATTTTTTTTTAATGTTAATTTTTTTTAAGTAGGGATTTATGCACCTTCTAGCCTGAAACACAGGTTCCACTTAATTCAGGCAATAAGCAACAGTGCCACAGATTACTAAATAGTTACACGGATTATTATATAGTTATTTCGTGATCAGTGCTCTATTTTATTTGTTAAGATACTTAATTGTAAATGTGCCCCTTTACGATTTGTTTATTATTTATTAATTACGGGTTTAAGCGGGTATACAGGATGGAAGGGACATCGACGCACAAACGGTTACCACGTATACAGTACGTCATTCCGAAGATTCAAGATTCTTATTAGCATGAAATATTATGGTTCATCATGGTCTTACAAATAAAAAGATTTCATATATTTTGCTTACTTCAAACATGTAAACTTAAAATTAAATTAAAATACCTGGTGGAATTTAACCGTAATTTAGGTATCTAGTTACAAATTTTACAATTTTTTTTAAGAAAAAACAAATAATTATTAATTTGACTTTAATAGAGATTGAGAGGTCACATAGATATTTGATCGCCAAGACAAGTTTTTGAGAAAAATCGAATGATACCTTAATCGTCGAAATGCATCCAGCCATTTGGAAGATACGAGGTTATAAAGAAATTTACAAACACAAGATACGCGTGAAAAACATTCCTTGGCAGTCGTGTAATAACAAAACTGGCTCAATGAGAGTTTACTATGGTTCACCTGTCTCTTACCCACTCAACCGCCCCTGGCTGCTTTAGCAGCCAGTTGCCGTTTTGCGAAATGTCCCTGGCTGCTAAAGCAGCGTTCGGACCAACAATAGCAACACTATTCCATCAACAAATGTCAAAATAAAAGTAAAAACTTTAGTGTAAACAAACTCCGCCATTTCTGACGTGTGGCGTCGTATTTCAATTGTTCTGTTATGTATATTGTTGTTTTCGGGTAGTGTTATATATCAAATTAATCGTGAAAATCTGTGCTACTATATTATCATAAAGGAAATCTAGTTTTCGAATCTCAAAGTTGAGTATTTCGCCTCCGAAAGGTGGTAGGTTTAAATACCTATAGTGATTGTGTTTATACAAGAAATAAGTGTTTTTGTGATTAAAACGTGTGTGTTAACGGAAAAACAGTGCATAATTAGTATTGTGAACATATTATTAAATTGTATATACAAAAACAAGTGGCTTCGTAAAGTTATAGCTACGTAAATAACCGTGTTCAAAAACAGTCGTTGGCGCAGGCCGCGTCAATATAAACAGTGAGTATTCAAATTCTAATTTAATTCTAACTAGACTATCGTAAATAAACTAATAAGATTATGGTCTTATTGGAAAGGAAATATAATCTAGTTTATTTTAAAATTATTTTAATTGAAATTTAATATTTAGAAAAATTCAAATTAATATTTTAATAGCGAAATATCCGTTTTCATCACTGTTTTTCAAGTTCTACATTTTTTTTGAGTTTCAAATTAATATCAGTTTTTTTTTTTTTTAATATATAGATTCCATAACTATTCAGCTATTCACTGTAAATTTTATTTAGCTATAACTCTTGTAGTTTGCGATTGTTTATCTAAAGTGTCAAATTACATGCGAATATTTCGCAATTTTTTGCACCCTGGACGGTTTGGTGCAAAAAAGTCGCGCGCGGGGCGGGTGAGTGGTTACCCTTTTTTTTTTTTTTTAGGATGGGAAATCATCAAATGACTTCTCCCGCTCTGGGCGGAGCAGGAGGGAGTGTCAGACTTTTACTGACTAAAACCCATCCATGTTCCTTCATCGCCCTTTGTGTTCCGGGGCCACGCGCGGTATCTCTTTCGAATAGTCCCGCAGCCCCGGCAGGACCTGTCCCTTACCCTTTGAGGACTACTGCAGGCTTGATGTTATGTTATTCGAAATATGTTTTTTTCCTATACAATGTCCAGCAGAGCTTTCTCAAACAATAACTATAAAAAATCGGCCAAGAGCGAGCCGGACTCGCGCACCGAGGGTTCCGTACAAACTTTTTAAAGGACAAACTTACAACAACGATACCAAGAAACGGCTATTGCTTCAACCGCAAATAAGTTTGTAATAGTAAAATCGCTTTTTTTGTTATTAAACTACATATTTACGGTTTTCAGACTTTTCCCTTTACATGTGCTGTAAGACCTTGCTTTTTGCCAAATTTCGTGATTTCAGGTCAACGGGAACTACCATAATATAGGTTTTCGACCCAAAACCTATAGGGTACTTCCGGTAGACCTAGAATTATAAATTTTGGTTAAAAGCAAGGTCTTACAGCACAAGTAAAGGGAAAAGTCCGAAAAATAAAAATCGTTGAAAATTAAGGTAATTTTTGGTACTTACAATTTTTCGCGAAAATCTAAATTTGCCGATATCTTTTTATCGTGTTGACTCAGGACCTAATAGGGACTATAGACCTCAGTATATGGTATAAATTTCAACGTGCTAGGTCCACCCGTTCGTGAGAAAATGGTGGTGACAGACTGACAGACGGACAACAAAGTGATCTTATAAGATACGGGTTCCGTTTTTTCCTTTTGAGGTACGGAACCCTAAAAACATAATTATCACCTAAACAATCCATAGGTCCCAAACTGAATGGTACAAAAGCGTTAGGGTCCCGTTTCTTCACGTTTTCAGGCAGGAACCGCTCCGGCATCACCTTGTTGGGATCCTCCCAGTAACGAGGGTCTCGGTGCAGGTGGTGGATCGGAAGCACCAGAGACGTACCAGCTGGAAGGGTGATCTTTCCTGGGGATTGAGAAAATTGTGATGAATATTTCTGCTCAACATGCGCATCTCAGCTCGCATCATCAGCCTAGCCTTTTCCTAACTATGTAGGGGTCGGCTTCCAGTCTAACCGGATGCAACTGAATACCAGTATTTTACATGGACCGACTGCCTATCTCCACAACCCAGTTAGTACTGGGTAATACGATACCCCGTGACAAGACTGGTTGTCAGACTTTTTGGGCCCCTGTCTACCTGTAACGACTGTCAAAGATCTACAAATGACAGCCGGGACCAACGGCTTAACGTGCTTTCCGAGGCACGGAGGAAACTCGGTATGTAATGGGTGGTCACCCATCCACAGAACAACCTAGGCAAACACGGCTTAACCTAAAGATCGACCCGAGCAGCTGTTATTATTTAGCTACGAGCTCCTCTCAGCTCGCAATTACACGTAATTAGGAAACGATTTGAAAGAATATGTAGTCGTCATGGTGAGCCTATTGTACCTATTCCTCTGTTGGAGATAGGACTAGTCTCTTCTAGCTGTCTTTTTTTTTTTTTTTTCGGATGGGAAATCATCTCTGGGCGGAGCAGGATCGTCAGACTTTTACTGACTAAAACCCATCCATGTTCCTTCATCGCCCTTTGTGTTCCGGGGCCACGGTATCTCTTTCGAATAGTCCCGCAGCCCCGGCAGGCATCTAGCTGTCTATGTTATTCTTGAAAGACACATACAGGGTGTAAACGGAGCCTTCACGAAGCCGTCAACCAAGCATACTGTACATCAAACTAAGTAACTTTACGCAAAAATTAACGCTGGGAAACGACTATTTCTTGGGGTGAAAAATCACGATTTACGGTAGGACTCAATGTAACACACTCGAATCAAAACATTGTGCTGATGGATGAATTGAATAGTACGGGGGTCGTGGAGGTGTTTAAAGTAAATATTATCTTACATTAAAATCATGAATTAAAAAAAAAAACTTGGAAGATTGACCCACAATATCTCCGTAACTAAAAGGTTCCCAGGTATAGTCTAGAAGAAAAAAATTATCGTAATGACGGGGAAAACAAGTGCCTTTGTGCTTCGTTAAGGGTCTTGTTACACCCTTTATGTTCGGGTACGCCTGACTCAGCACAGGCCCGGCGGAAAAGTGTAATACCTCATAACTGTGAACTATGAATCAAAAGTGTCAAAAATCGACCTAACTTCTGGGTAGACATAAGGTCGCTTGTCTAGCCAGGTCAGTCTTCGAAGAATGAGAGAGGTTTATTCTAAGGACTAGGACTACAAGGTCTTAGCCCAGTTACACGACTGTGATCCCACCCGGCAAAAATAATATAATGCAAATATGGGCTTTAAGTATTTCTCTTTAGATGAACTTTACATTGGCATTGACGGCGGTAAGCCCGCTGACAGTGAGCTGTCTGCTAATTTATGTTGCCAATGTAAAGTATATCTAAAGCGCAATACATAAAGCCTAGATATTTGAATTATATTCTCTTTGCCGGGTGGGAGCGGAGTTGTTTATGTGGGCTTAGACCTAGTTCTCTAGGGTATTTCGACAGATGAATACAAAATATGACAGCACACGCGAACCTTACCCTCATTGATGGTAATCTCCTCTTCCACTGTTCTCTGTATCATCGCAGCGATGGCAAAGTACCGCAGTGTCTCCTTATACACCATGTCTAAGTAAAGGAGGTGCTTGAACTGTTCACTGGTGACTAGGCCATGTCCTCCTACCACTTCCATCATTTCATTGTACACCTTCTCCTGAAAATTAATTATTGTTTTCGATTAGAAAGGAAAATCATTTATGTGCACTAAACGTGACGCAGATTAATAAAGCACAGAGAACGTGTTGGGAGGAGCTTGTGGATAAATAATAACAGCCGCTCGGATCGATCTTTAGGTTAGCCATGTTTGCCTGGGTTGGTCTGAGGATGGGTGACCACCCATATTTTATTCACTGTCACTTGAAGAACTCATTTTTCAAAACAAAACCATGAATTTCTAACAATCCGTGGAAATTTACGAAAACGCGGGCGGGTTAAGGTTTTGAAACGAGTCGCCTGGATTGGGGGTTGAGGGGAGTGGGGGGAGGGAGGGGTGTGTAGTCGCCCCCCACTTTCATCCCCTGCCGGAGATGCGTAGTTTTTTTTTAAATTAATTTTTAAAGGTTACAATTTTTAATGTAAATTTCGGTCAGTGAATACGAAACGGGGCACTAATTTTTTACTGCGACCAATTTCGAGGTAGCGCTCGCCGGCTGCTGCCGCGGCACCGCTCGCTCCGCTCGTTCGGCTCGCGCGTAGTTGGTCACAGTTCTAACCTAACCTAACCGATATGGTCGGAGTGAACGGAATCCATTCGACATCGTTTTTACGACAAACGGTTAGTCGAAGACAAAAAACACTAAGACACTTTTAGCCTTATATTTAGGTGTTTTATACGATAGAATCAATAAAATAAACGGTTTGCGAAAATAACACTTTTTTGGCTAATATTTTTTTAAATGTTGCTCAGTGCCCCATTACGTACGTAAAATTTTTTTTTTCTCCGGCAGCTAAAATCACATGGGGCGCTTCAGATCAACCCACTTGACCCCCCCACAGTGACAGAATCTTCAAATTCAGGCGACTCGTTTAAAAACCTAACCCACACGGGCTGTAGTTCGCGCGTTTTTAATTTGTTTTTTTTTTATCCACCCGGCGGCGCGGCTATAGGCCGTCATACCAGCCAGTCTTTATTCAAACAATATTTGCGTTCGATTTCTTTGGCGCTGAACACTAACATGATCCAAATTCAAAAAGAGCGCGGCAAAAATAATTGCGGCGCACTTATAAAGAGGATTAAAAGCTCATAACTGCCCGCTAAAAGATTCTTATGTGAAATTCAAAAAGTGCGCGGCAAAGATAATTGCGGCTCACTTATAAAGAGGATTAAAAACTCATAACTGCCCGCTAAAAGTTTCTTATAGAAAACACCACCTTTGGGCGCACTTGAAGGCGAACCAAGTCGTCCTTTTCGAATAGATGGGATGAAAAATATAATATTACTTACATTATATACATAAACATTTGTTCTAAGTAAGTTATAACACGGTAGGGTTAACCTGCATCATGTAAATTGCAATAGATATGAAAATAGACAAGCAATTAGAATAATTATTCAAATCACTTTATATTATAAGTATAGTGATTATATAAATGATGATAAAACATGACAAATTATAATTGGCGAGATAACCGGAAAATTACGAGTAATTAGGGTTTTCATGCGTCTGGAGTTTTCCGGACAAGTCATGAATTTTGTGAGAATGCGGATGGAATTCTGAAACGTCCGGAATTTCCCGTTATTATAGGAAATGATCAACGCGAACGTTTTTAATAGCCTATGACACTCAGGGATGATGAAGCTTCTCATTAGTGAGAGAATTTTCGGAATCGGATCAGCAGTTCCGAAGACTATCCCCTACACCCAAACTTACAAACATTGCCGCTAGCAATCAACAGTACCAATAGTATATATTATTATGTAGAGGAGTACATTAATGGCCCAGTGGCCCAGTGGTGGTGGCTCCGACTTACGAACAGTAAGTCGTGGGTTCAAACCCAGGCAGGCGCATTACTTCGTGATTATTTTATCACCACTGCTCTCAAAACGGTGAAGGAAAACATAGTGAGGAAACCGGCATGTCCTAGAACCAAAAAATTCGAAGACATGTGACATCTACCAATCCGCACTGGGCCCGCGTGATAGATTATAGCCCATTCCCTCTCTTAGAGAGGAGGCCTGTGTCCCAGCAGTGGGAACATTAATAGGCTGATGATGATGATGATGATGTACATTAATAATTTGAGTACTTTTTATTGTTTATATTTCAAGCACCCAGCAATGTTTTGCAATAAAACTTTCTCTTTATTATTAATCTCTGCAAAAAAAAAACAGGATAAAAATTATACAGAAACATCATCATCATCAGCCAAGCCTTTTCCCAACTATGTTGGGGTCGGCTTCCAGTCTTACCGGATGCAGCTGAATATCAGTAAACCAAATTATACAGCAACATTCAATGGAAAAAAAAAAACAGAATTTCTTTTAAATTTATGTCCGGAAACCTGTTTTATACATCTGTGAACCCTACGCGCAGAATGACGTAGGTACCTACAGTTTGAATTTCCATGTTAATCTATTCAATTATTTATCACAGCCTTGTGTGTCTCTATTAAACGTGATGATATCGTCGTAATACTTTAAGTTGAATCATAACTGACTTAATATTAATTGCAGTCCCAGTGCAGGGACGACTTCTATTCAGGGTTATTTGTAAAACACCGACAACCTCTCAGGACTGTGTTACTAACATCATAATCAACAACTTTTGTTCTATGACTTTTAATAATTCATCATATTTTAGTCATCAAATTTTCATTAAAAAAAATAAAAATATTTAAATTGAACGCTTTTACGGGCCCTCGCCGCCCTGACCCCGCTCCCCTCACTATTGTACTATCGCTTTCTTTTGCATCGCATAGGTTTCTTAACATTTAGAGCATTCAATTTAAATATCTTTATTTTTGTACGAAAATTTGATGAACTAAAATATGATGAATTTTTAAAAGTCATAGAACAAATGTTGTTGATTATGATGTTAGTAACACAGTCCTGAGAGGTTGTCGGTGTTTTACAAAGAACCCTGTATATTGTGTACTAAACGGATTTAGGAAAACAAGGTGAAGGAAAACATCGTGAACATCTCCTAGAACGAAAAAATTCGAAGACATGTGACATCTACCAATCCGCGCTGGGCCCGCGTGGTGGATTATAGCCCATTCCCTCTCATAGAGAGGAGGCCTGTGTCCCAGCAGTGGGAACATTTAGGCTGATGATGAACGGATTTAGATGAAATTTAGCACACAGATAGTTTACTACCTGGATTAACACATAGGATAATTTTAAGTATGATCCCGTGGGTGGGACAATTTTCGACCTCGACGCGGGCGAAACCGCGGACATAAGCTAGTCATACTATCACATCACACTAATATTATAAATGCGAAAGTTTGTATGTCTCTGTGTATGTTTTACTTTTTCACGCAAAAACTACTGAACGGATTCGGGTGAAATTTAGCACATAGATAGTTTATAACCTGGATTAACACATAGTATACTTTTTATCCCAGTAGTATGATCCCGTGGGACAATTATCGAACTCGACGCGGGCGAAGCCGCAGGCAAATGCTAGTTAAAAATAAATCGCGTACGTACCTGCCAGTCTGGTAAGTGGGCAAGAATCATGAGAACCCCCGAAGCTATCTTAGCAGCCGCTTCTTGACTCTGAAAAGTAACACAATGCTCTTCTCAGTGGCGAAGCGTCAAAGTTTAAGGGGAAGCCGAAGAAAAGATCACTTTCTTGTCCGTCTGTCCGTCTGTCTGTCACCACCGATTTTCTCAGGAAAAGGGTGGACTAAGCAAGTTGAAATTTATACCATATACTGAGGTCTATAATCCCTAGTAGGTGTATAAAAATCGAGTTCCTGGGTCAACACGCTAAAAGATATGGGCAAATTTAGATTTTCGCGAAAACTTGTAAGTACCAAAATTTACCTTATTTTTTAACTTTTTTTATTTTTCGGACTTTTCTCTTTGCTTGTGCTGTAAGACCTTGCTTTTAACCAAAATTGACAATTCTAGGTCAACCGGAAGTACCCTATAGGTTTTGGGTCGAAAACCTATGTGGTAGTTCCCGTTGACCTAGAATCGCGAAATTTGACAAAAAGCCAGGTCTTACAGCACATGTAAAGGGAAAAGTCTGAAAACCGTAAAAATGTAGTTTAATAACAAAAAAAAGCGATTTTACTCTTACAAACTTATTATTTGCGGTTGGAGCAATAGCCGTAACCCTCGATGCGCGAGTCCGACTCGCTCTTGGACGGTTTTTTTGGTAAAATTTTCGCTTTTCGTTTTGACCTCAACATGACACCCATGTTTTTCGTCTGCTCCATCCTACTATTTAATTTTCGTCATTCAGCGACCTCGAAAACCATGAAAATGACACCCATGAGGAAAAAGCATGATGCTGTGCTATGGGGTGCCCACAGTACCTCGCTGGTTTTCAGTGGTCATAAGTCACGCATGCCGCGTGCGAAATTGGCTCCTTTTTGCACGCGGCACAGCACGCGGTGGTGGGAAATGAAAATAATCCACGTGTGTGAAATACATTGCATGTTGAACCTAATCGTAGTGGAGGATGAGGACCCGTTTTCGAGGAAGTGTATTGAAAAAAAAAAATCCTCACCGTAGTAAACAAAGTCATAGTGTCCCACTTAATTTCTCTTTCACTCATTTCTCTAGACAGTATGAATCTGTCCACAATGCCCATACATTCTTCATCAGGGGTGGACACCTCCAAGGCTTTCCTTCTCTTCCTCACGATGTCAGCAGAGAAGTCATCGACCAGCTTGAGGAAGTAGTCTTCCAGCCTCCTCTTACCAGAAAACCAGTTAATGACTGGGATTTGCAGCCACCATCTTGTCATTTTGGCGAAAATCAGTTCGTACAAGCTGTGGATAATAAATAAACGAATGCGTAAATAGAAAAAAAAGAAAGAAAAAGTATTTATTAAACTCACACAGGACATAATAGAAACAAAAAGAAAGAATTAAGTATGACAAAATTATATACAAAAGTAAACGTGAGAAAAATAAATAATAAATCAAATTGCTCCTGTGCAAGGTCAAAAGGCTCCTATCTCAGCAAGGTGCTGTGACGGCAACAAATGTGGTGATGGTGGTACTGAGTGAGTGGGAGCGAGAGTGTGTGAGAGGGAAAGAGGATGTAGTAAGACCGCGCTGTGCATATAAAGGGTGTTCCATCCATCAGCACAATGTTTTGACTGCGTTACATTGAGTTCTACCACAAAGCGTGATTTTTCACCCCAAAAAAAAAAGACGTTTCCCATCAATAATTTTTACGTAAAGTTACTTAGTTTTTTTTATGCTTGGTTGTCTGTTATGCTTATGTTGGTAAACGTGGTCGCTCACAATGGGCCTCATCAGAAGGCTTAAAGTCACACAAAAGGCAATGGAGAGGGCTATGCTCGGAGTCTCCTTGCGCGATCGAATCAGAAATGAAGACATCCGCAAGAGAACCAAGGTTACCAACGTAGCCCGAAGAATTGCCAAACTTAAGTGGCAGTGGACAGGGCACATTGCTCGCAGAACGGATGGCCGATGGGGCCGAAAAGTTCTGGAGTGGCGACCGCGAACTGGAAGACGTTGCGTTGGAAGACCTCCCACTAGGTGGACCGATGACCTGGTGAAGGTTGCGGGAGTCCGCTGGATGCGAGTCGCATGGGACCGGTCAATGTGGCGACACTTGGGGGAGGCCTATGTCCAGCAGTGGACGTCTTTCGGCTGAAATGATGATGAATGATAAATGATGATGCTTGGTTGACGGCTTCGTGATGAGGTTGTTTACAGTTTGTAGGTGATTCAATAAAATGTAATTTGTATTCGTTGGTGATTCTCAACACAAATCGCAATACAACAGGGATGCGCACTATCCAGTGTCGCAGCGAGCTAATTATTAATTTTTTATATTTGTTTTTGTATTATTTGTCTAGGACTCAGACTGACTTCTTAGGAACAGCCCGCGTAACATGACCACTGTAGAAACGGGTTTCTTCGAAGAAATAATCGACAAATATTTTGTTTAATGAAAAATGGTTTATTGTTTTAACAGGTGAATATTAAAAACTAGTGATTGGAGCCTCCTTTTAAGCATATAAGCCTATTTTAGGAGACTCCGCTCTTCCATAACTTAATCATTATCATTTGTGTACTTGATATAAGCAAAAACTAAAGGGTACAATAATATAAAGAAAAAAAGAGAGAATTAAAACCAAACATGCAGCACGCACGCGCCATGCGTTTGTGTGAGTGAGAGTGAGTGTGAGTGTGTGTGCGAATTTGAGGGTGTGTGAATTCATTTGCAAATGCGAGGGTGAGTGAATGTGTGTGTAAAAGTGTACACGAATTAATGAGAGTGTATGCATAAGGTTATGAATAGTTTAGTCATTAAGCAGGTATAGGGTTATATTTTATCCTAGCAACGCCTCCGTGTCATCATAGGTCAGGGGTTTTATCCAATTAGTAACAATTTTTTTTAATTCCTTTTGTTTCTTATTATATACGTAAATCTCTTTGTTAAGTCTATTGTATAGCTGAGCTGAGCGTTTTTTGTATTATGTACAAGCAAACTTGGTTCTGGTTTGAAATGAAATGTTACAATAAAATACCTCCCCACATTCTTCAACTGAATGAGACGAAATTTAAATCTTGTATAAAACGCACACTATGTAGGCAAGCATATTATAAGTTGGGGGATTACATTGATGATAAAAATGCTTGGCTAAATGCTGGTCCTGCTCCACAACCATAGTTGCAAACTAATTGATTGTACTGGTCGGGCATTATTTGAGTATATCGACACGCAAAGAAGAAGAAGAATTGATTCCCATGTTAATGTATTGTGGAAGCTGCAGAAGATTGTAAAAATATACCTACTTGCATTGTATAGATTCCAGTTTTTAGTATTATATAATTGCATAGCACATGTGTGAGTACTTTGTACTGTTCAGCCGCCACTTACATTTAGTTATCCTTCATTGACTTGAATATGCCTTGGTGGCTACGAGAGGATGTCATGCTCACTCAAATGTCTCGCTGATGGTGGCGGGTGTGTCGGGTCACTTAGTTCCCTTAAATATGGTCGAGTTGAATGGTGCCGATACATGCGTCATGTTCGTGAACGGGCGCTATCAGTTGGGACTGGTCATCTCTTGGCTGCCACGGTTCGTTCATTTTAATTACTTTTATTTTTTTTTTAATTTTTGATTTATCATTTTACTCTGGACGCTCTTAATGTGCACGTCTTTCTACATCGTTCTCACATATACGTATAATCTCAACATGAATGATGTAACCAAGATTTTGTAACAATATTTTTGATTTAAAAGAGTGTCCATGGAGTTTCTTGCCCGTTCTTCTCCATAGAGATCTACGTTAGGGAATGGGCAACTACAGTACTTTCTCAAGTTATTATGCCTTGTGACTGTGACTGTAGCTTTGCTTTTTTTGTATTTTCGACATTCAAAAGTGCCGTAATGGTCTAATTGAAATAAATGATTTGAGTTTGAGTTTGAGTTTGAGTTAGGAACGTCCGCTACTTAAGTCTTTTCTTCTTTTCAGAGTTAAGTTGGGGTCAAAAGGAAGAGTTTTGTGTTTCTTTAAAATATTTTGTTTATTCTGTCATTTTGTCGATTCAATGACAGATGAACAAATGATTTGTCAATTCTTTCTTCGAAGAAACCCGTTTCTACGATGGTAATGCTACACGGACTGGAGCAGCTGCATATGTACAGTCGTGGTCGTTTCCGCCTGATCAGTTAAAAAATTTTTCGCTTAAATCATGCGGAGGCGCCGAGCCACTCCACCTTAAACTTTAGGCCTATTAGAAAAGCGTCAACTTTGGCGTGCAAAATAACAATAACTCACGTTTGGCATGTGTCGCCGACCGGTATCTTTTCATTAATTATTTCTATATAAAGTCAACGGGGCGGGGATAGAGAGCGTTTCTATGTTGTAAGTGCAAGCAAAAATTAGCTTAGTGGTGATCAGGCGGGAGTGTCCTCGATAGTACTAACATAATTATTATATTGCAGAGGACATTAAATAGCTGGTACTTGAGACCAGTCAGTTTTTTTTTGTGCATGTAGTGCTAATCCTACTAGTATCCTATTAATATTATAAATGCGAAAGTTTGTGAGTATGGATGTTTGGATGAATGGATGTATGATGTTTGTTACTCTTTCACGCCAAAACGTATAAACACTAATACGGATTGGGACGAAATTTTGCAATTTTGCAGTTATGGTTAGTTTATAACCTGTATTAACACAGATACTTTTTATCCCGGTAGTAAGATCCCGTGGGACAATAACCGAACTCCACGTGGGCTAAGCCACGGGCATAAGCTGTAAGTAAACAAATAAAATGAGTCGAAGCCTCACAGTATTATTGCATTTGATTTCTTTAATAGAAATTGATAAAACTCACTCTCGTGTTTTGGCAACCATCTCCTCCATTCTGTATAGATTTTGAGAATCTTCTTTAGATAATCCCATGAGCGTTTCTGAAAACAAAAGCATTCTATGAATTAAATTGAATTCTAATCTTTTGATATTGAGACAACTACACTGGCCTGCAAAACTAAGTATCACACTTTTAAAATTGCAATATCTTTTTAAGTAGGTACACAAGATATACTTTCGAAACAAAAAGGACTCGAAAAAGAGTTTAATGTTGTACATGAAAACATTACATACCATGGTACATAATATCATAGTCGGGAACCTAAATTGCTTTATAAAGTTTTTTATTGTAAATCTCTAACTTAAAAAAAAATGAAATTTCCAAAAGTAAATGTTTGTCTTTCGAGTCGATTATAGAAATTAACCCTTCATAAATTCGAACGTAGATCTACGCGAGACACAATGGCTTTTTTAAATGTTGTCTTAATTACGGCATACGAGGGGTTAATACTGTGCAAAAGTGGATCGCAGAGTAAAAAAAAATTGTTGAAAAAAATCTTCTACTGTCACTTGCAACAGTGGTCAAGAATACTGATAGTGTTCTTGACCACTGTAGTAAAAGTATGAATCTATGCAAATGTATGAAACAAATGGATTTTATCCGTATGTTAACCGTCAGTCGGCAAAAACTTCAACACTGGTATAGTTCTATTGCAACTTTACGCCGGCTTTGAAGTTAGCCGCGAGTGACGGTCAGCGCAGCTATAACGGTTCAAACTTTATTGTGGCTCGAAACACCTAACGTAACGTTGCGCAGAACACAATTTTAGGTATCAGCGGGGCGCAGAGGAACATGCAATCGTCATAAAACATTGCGGGACAGACGGCCTCTCCACGTTATCTCGGTATATCGTTACGTGACAGTACGGCTAAGGGTCAGTTCACACCGAGATGCGATGCGACGCGACAATACTGGAACAGGCCAGTGATTACGCGCGCCCGCCGCCGCGAGACGCATTGCGACGTCGCGAGGCGCATTGTAAAATCGTTGCACGGCGCCTCCTTGCGCAGCGAGACGCCGCGTGACGCAGCGGAACATGTCTACATTTGCCGCGTGCACCCGCCCTGCCGCGTCCCCCCGCTGTCTATTATTGTTGTATTCTTCTTTCTCTTCATCTTCTGCAAGAAATCCGATTATAACAAGATCCCGTCTATCATTATAATTTTTACTCGAGCACTGGACCGAACTGCATCAATTCTACACGAAGTCTGGACGGAAATAGTAAAGACATGTTGCCACGGCGTCCTTAGGCTGCGCCTTGCTTCACGAGGCGCAGCGCCGCTCTTACATGGTGCAACGTATTCTGAATTCTCACAATGAAATGTGTATCTTTTCGTGTAGTAAATAAAGTTACCTATATTTTGAGTCGCTCTATTAATATGTGCATGTGCGCGCAGCGTCGCGTCGCGCCTCGGTGTGTACTGACCCTAAAGGCGGTTAATTTTAATGTCATTTGGCAAACCGTCAATAGCCGTTGCTTGCCCAACATACCTAGGAAGCACTTGATCTAGTGTCACATCACGCGACTTCATTCGTTCGTAGATGTCACGGAAAACCCTTTTCGAGTAATTTTTCAACACACACTTATGAGTGCTTTTGCATCAAAACAACACATTCACACCGCCGACAGGCGTAGACTGAGACATACACGTATATCTCGGTGGCATTATTTGTCGTACCAAAAAATTAAAAAAAAAATGTAATACGAGTATGGTAGTTAAGTACGGCTGTAGACGGAATGATAAAATGTATAGGATTTCGAAAAAAAATAGTCAAAGTTTCCCGCAATGTGTTAACTGTGTAATGCGCAAACCGTCACTCGCAGCTAACCTCCGAGCCAGCAGAGATAGAGAACTATAATATGATGAGTCTGAAGCGCAGGTCAGACCGCCAGCAGTGCCAGCTAGCGAGCGAGCTGGCGGGCGAAGCCAGGCGAGGGAAACTATATAAATAAGCGAAGCTTTGGCGAGCTAAACTATGTGGGGCACACCGAAAACTACAAAGGGACGGGCGAGCGAGGGGATCGTTCCGTTTCATTCCGTCTCACATTGTGCGAGGCGGGCGAAGTGAACGAATAGCATCGCTGGCATCGTCGGATATTTCGTTCGCATCGTTTGTAATAATAATAACATAATAATAAATTTTTATTAAAAAAATATAAGGTAAATGTTTACAGTTTTTCTTAAATCTATAACGCTAACGTAGCTCTGTAGTTCGCGGTGTGAACCAAAGTAAAATAAAAAGGGGTGAAACGATGCTCGCCCGGCACCCTCGCTCGCCCGTTAGCTGGCGGTGTGGCCTAAGCTTTAATCATGTACTGAATTAATTGTAACAGTACGAGACAATATCCCTTCCAGTACAAATAGAAAACACTTACGGTTTACGCTCTGCGTCGTACAATTAACAATATCTTTATAAACATCAAAGGTCACATTCGGATCCTTGCGGCTCAAGATCCTGGCCAGCTGCTCAGCCTCCGCATTGAAGATAGGCGTGAAGTGCTCTACCGACTTCTTGTTGTACGAAGGAGTTGCTATCTTCCTGTGATTGCGCCAAGTTGGACCTGCAAACCTTTTATTTACATAGCCAGTCTTTAGTTTTCCCACTGCTGGGACTCAGGCCTCCTTTCGTTGACCAATACGGGCTTAGTTTGGGTTGGTAGGTTCCAGGATAATTATGTCGGTTTCCCGAATGTGTATGTGTGTTAGTTGCAAGAGTGATTGATGAGCTCTATGCTAAGCAGTCCTGGTTCAGGTTTCCATAATGCAAAGTCATAAAAAGTAAAACAGGGCTTGAAGTTTAACATACTCGTACAGACAGATTTGTTACAGGGGAGTTGGCTCAGTAACTGCTCCCCAAAGTTGGGTGTTATGACAGTATGACGGTCACACCACTAGGTTATCACTGTTTAAAAAGTTTTAAATTATGTTTTTAGAAGACATGCTGCGCCGAGCCCAAACGAATTGTGTTTAATTTCCTAAGGTATTTGAGACTCATCATCATCTGCCTAGCCTTTTCCCAACTATGTTGGAGTCAGCTTCCAGTCTAACCGGATGCAGCTGAATACCAGTATTTTACATGGAGCGACTGCCTATCAACCCTCCCCAATCTACCCCTACAACCTAGGTATTACTGGAAAATACGATACCCTTTTGGTAAGACTTGTCAGACTTTCAGGCCACTGACTACCGCTATATATACAGACTAAGGTCATTGAGACAATAGGCTGTATACAGCAGTCAAATTAAAGCACTCACCGCCCGCAAGAATACCGTATCCAATGAACGGGACAAGGATCTCGTACAATGGTCCTTTCTGGTTCACTTTGTAGCTGGTCAGCAATGCCTGGAATTAATCAGAGGAATCAGGTTAACGACAAAAAAATGTATAACAATATTCCCAATGTCCGCAATATAAAATCTTTTTGCCTACTAAGATAACCTCCATCATAAATAATGTATTTGGCCTAGAGAAAATATGTTGCTATAATTACGAGAGAATGCAGTGCGAGTAATGAAATCATTCCAGCCTGTGCCGTCTTGTTTGTTCAAGCCATAAGCGAGACACGGCATTCTAGGCCGTTGCTAGTGAGTGAGTTTATAAGGTCGTTCACGATCTCGGAATATGTCTGGAAAACTTAGAAAAGACTTTTTAAGAGATTTTCAACAAACTTCGGGCGAATGACAACTTGCTGTAGGAGAAATCCAAAACACCCAAACATTTCTTGACGACCCGAATGGCGCAGCGGTAGTGAGGCTGCCTTACGTTCTTAGGGTCCCAGGTTCCAATCCCGGTAGGAGCAAATGATTGTGTGATGAGCATGGACATTTGTTTCCGAGACATGGATGTTTATATGTATAATAATAAGTATGTATTTACAAACAAAAAGTATCTATGTAGTATATCAACTATTTGGTGTGGTCCACGAAACAAGCGTCGTTGCTTAGTGTGTCACTAGATGGCGCTGTGTGTAATGTTCAGCGATATTTATATTTTCTCGCAGCGGCAACCACGGCCATACTTCTTGAGAAAAGAAGTACTTCAAACAAAAACTTGCAAGAATAGAATCTGATGAGTCTCTATTCTTGCAAGTTTTTGTTGATAAGCAAATGCTTAGACTAGCCTATTCACAATTTCTATGTTGAGGTCGGGTTTTAATGTAACCATGAAGCGACTGCCTACTATCTAACGTCTACAACCCAGATAAGTACTGGATCATCATCATCAGCCTATTAATGTTCCCACTGCTGGGACACAGGCCTCCTCTCTATGAGAGGGAATGGGCCATAATCTACCACGCGGGCCCAGTGCGGATTGGTAGATGTCACATGTCTTCGAATTTTTTGGTTCTAGGACATGCCAGTTTCCTCACGATGTTTCCTTCACCGTTTTGAGAGCAGTGGTGATGAAATAAATTACACAAAGTAATGCGCCTGCCTGGGTTCGAACCCATGACTTACTGTTCGTAAGTCAGGGCCGCCACCACTGGGCCACCGCTGCTCTACAAGTACTGGATAATACTCCCTAATCCCTCGGTAAGACTGGTTGTCAGACTTTCGTAGTTGTATATTGAAAGGAATGTCTTTGACTTGAAACACCAACATACTTACTCGAATGTCAGTTGGATTCTTCACGCAAATATTGAGATCGGGCCCCAGCCAGAACTTGAAGTATTCTCCATAAATTTCACAAAGCGCTTCAATTTTGTTCAGAATTTCTGGAAATTTTAGAAAATACATTGATTATTTATTTTGGTAGGCAAACAATTGTTTACATTTAGAATTCTCGTACATATCTTACTGCCTATCTGACCTCTACAGCCCCTGTTATTTACTGGCTAATACGATACCCCTAGATCAGACTGGTTGATAGAGTTTAGGGTCGCTGACTACCTGTACCGACTGTCAAAGATCTACAAATGACAGCCGAGACTAACGGCTTAATGTGCTTTCCGAGACACGGAGGCGACTCGGTATGTAATGGGTGGTCACCCATCCACGGAACACCCTAGGCAAGCGCAGCTTAACCTGAAGATCGACCCGAGCAGCTGTTACTAAAATATCCCAAGAATATTAATGGAAAAGTACGGCGCACCTTTCTAGTGGCACGCAATGGCTGTGCTGATCAAAAGAACTTTTTTTTTTTTCTGTTGGGACATCATCAAATGACTCCTCCCGCTCTGGGCGGAGCAGGAGGGAGTGTCAGACTTTTTCTGACTAAAACCCATCCATGTTCCTTCATCGCCCTTTGTGTTCCGGGGCCACGGTATCTCTTTCGAATAGTGCCGCAGCCCCGGCAGGCTTCGGCCCTTGCGGAACCCTTCCTTATTGCTGACTCTCTTTAAGGCGCGCGTGGAACACTCCTGCGCCGTCGACACGGCCTGTCGTCATGAGACGGACGGACGGCGAGCTAGCCCATAGCTCACCATCCACAGGCCCGTGATCAAAAGACCTAAGCTAACCTTGGGTTTATTACTTTATTTTCTGTTATTATTTACTTACTAACGTAGTTTTAAGCAGTTGGCATTTATAGATCTTCGACATTCGTTACAGGTGGTCAGTGGCCCAAAAAGTCTGACAACCAGACTTACCAAAGGGTATCGTATTACCCGGTACTAACTGGGTTGTGGAGGTCAGATAGGCAGTCGCTCCATGTAAAATACTGGTACTCAGCTGCATCCGGTTAGACTGGAACCAGACCCCAACATAGTTGGGAAAAGGCTAGGCAGATGATGATGAACGTAGTTTTGAGAATCAATTACTAACAATTGTGCCTAGTTGCTAGTAGTAACTGGATTTTTCTCGCGGCTTCGCTCCCGCTGTTACGGAAACTAACCCGCGGCAGCGTTTTAAATGTAGCCTATGACACTCGTGTATAACATAGCTTCCTGTTAAAGAACGTATTTTCAGAATCGGATCAGCAGTTTCAAAGATTACCCTTACATACAAACTTACAAACAAATACCATTTTACAATATTAGTATATAAAAATATGTGTTTAGTTGGCACGTCCCGTTGCAATATACCTAAAGGATTTATCAAAGACGGACGTTGAATGCATACGTAAAAGTAAGTGCTTCAGTCATTTTAGATTTCGCGATGATCTCAAGCACCTAGAATGTGTCCGGCTAAGGAATTGAATATACCTATGATATCATCGACATCATCAGTCTAGCATTGTTTCAACTAGGTATGTCGGGGTCGGCTTCCAGTCTAACCAGTTGCAGCTAGAATACCAGCATTTGGCATGGAGCGACTGCTTATAAAGGGTGTAAAAAATCTCCTAACGAAACCGATAGACACTTGTTCTCCCCGTCATTGAGATCATTTTTATGTTCCACACCATAACTGGGAAAGTGGGAACCTTCTAGTTACGGAGATATTGGGGGTTCAAAGTTGCAACTTTTTGGCAAGTTTTTTTTTAATACAAGTTTTTATTGTAAGGTTTTTTCAGACTTTAAACACCTCTACGACACCCTTACTATTCAATCCATCCATCAGCACAATGTTTTAAGTGCGTTACATTGAGTTCTACCACAAAACATGATTTTTCACCTCAAAAAACTAAGTTGATGTACAGAATGCTTGGTTGACGGCTTCGTGATAAGGTTGTTTATACACGTTTTTATACATTTGTGTGATGAGCATGGACATTTGTTTCCGAGTCATGGATGTTTATATGTATAATAAGTATATATTTACAAACAAAAAGTATCTATGTTGTATATCAACTATCTGGTGTCCACGACACAAGCCTCGTTGCTTAGTGTGGCACTAGATGGCGCTGTGTGTTAATGTCCAGCGATATTTATTTATTTATACATCCTGTATGACCACCACAACCCAGTTCGGTACTGGGAAACTCACCCCTGATAAAACTAATTTTCTGACTTCACTCGTAAGGACTGTCAAAGATCCAAAGAGGTTCTTGGTATGTGATCAATAATCACCCATCCACGGACAGACCTCGGCAACCACTGTCTAATTTAGCCACGAGCCACACATTAAAAATGGAAGTATCTAGTGCGTCTAGTAAATGATGAGAGCAGCCGTGGCCCAGTGGTGGCGGCCCCTAGTTACGAACACTCACAAGTCGTAGGTTTGAACCCAGGCAGGCGCATTATTTTGTGTAATTACCCGACTGCGCCAGAAGGAGGGTTATGTTTTTCGAGAGTATGTATGTATGTATGTATAATTGTTTGGCACGCTCTGTGGCCTGAACGGCTCGATGGATTTTAGCTTGAGAGGGGTCGTTAGATTCGTATTTACTGTGAGAGTGACACTAGGTAAATTAAAATAAAAAAAAACAAAACGGCGGATTTTTGGCGCCAAATTCAAATGTTTGGCACGCTCTGTGGCCTGAACGGCGCGATGGATTTTAGCTTGAGAGGTGTCGTTAGATTCGTATTTACTGTGAGAGTGACACTAGGTATATCAAAATAAAAAAAAACAAAAACGCGGATTTTTGGCGCCAAATTCAAATGTTTGGCACGCTCTGTGGCCTGAACGGCTCGATGGATTTTAGCTTGACAGGTGTCGTTAGATTCGTATTTACTGTGAGAGTAACACTGGGTATATCAAAATAAAAAAAAAATAAAAAATGGCGGATTTTTGGCGCCATATTCATTTTTTTTGGCATGCTCTGCAGCCTGAACGGCTCGATGGATTTTAGCTTGGGAGGTGTCGTTAGATTTGTATTTACTGTGAAAGTGACACTGGGCACATCATGAGGATTTTAAAATGGAATATCTAAGTAACTAAAAAGTGTAAAACAAAAAAAAATATTGAAAAAATTAAAAAACCCGACTGCGTAAAAAATAACTAATATTGGATGTAATGATTTTAGTCTAGATTATTTAATGGGTTCCGACTGTTGCAGTCAATATGTCCTGTTTCTTGAACTTGTTTTTATCTTTTCAGTTTTTATTTAAAGTTATTAGTTATTTTTTATGCAGTCGGGTTTTTTAATTTTTTTTTTTAATTTCATCTTCATTGCTTTCAAAAACGGTGAAAGAAAACATCGTGTGGAAACCGGCATGTCCTATAGAACAAACAACAAATTCTAAGACATGTGACATGACATGACCAATCCGCACTGGGCCCGCGTTGTGGATTATAGCCCATTCCCTCTCATAGAGAGAAGGCTGTGTGTCCCAACAGTGGGAACAATATAGGCTGATTATGCTAATAATTATGTTAAGATTATGTTAATATGATGTTAAACAAAAAAGTTGATCTCCACTGAGTATTAAGTTTGCGTGACAAAGTGGAAGAACTGCATAATTATTTCGCCCTTATAGAAAATTACTATAAAATATAGGTTTAAATGGCGTCGTAAGGTTATGCATGTACGGGGATAATAATTATTATATTGTATTTATATTGTTGTCTTCAGTAATTATATAAAAGAAGTGATTATTTTTATTTTCTTAGTCGTTTATTCTTTTAAGACCATCTTACCATACAGGTAATTGTGTCGCATATTTAGTAGCAAGTGATCGGTGCTGCCATTTTTAAATAAATAAAAGAAATAAATAAACAGTTTTTATTGTTTCTCAAACAATTGTTTTACAGCGCAAAATTGAGGGAGCCCCGTTAAGTTACAAGGATATTTGTGATGGGGTTATCTCGCAACTTCCCGTGGGTTACATGAGGTTACAATTTACAATGTTGAGAGATAATTATAAAGGGAAAGAAAAAGTTTTGGTTCTAGGATGTTACAAAATTATTGTAGCATGTTCAGGTATGTGTAGGTAGTGTTTGTTTGTGTATGTGGTGTGTGAGTGTGTGGGAGGTGGATGTGCGTGGTGTGTGGGTGTGATATGTAGATATTTGACAGTAGTTATGGACGGGAAATCAGAAACCTGAAGAAGTTTTCTTACTTGTTAACCATATAAGATTACATAATAAGGTATAATTTATTAACTATAACTAATGATACCCTCACGGATCGGACAAGGATTTTTTAACATAATTATTGTATAATTATAAACAAAACTATTTCCTTGCGACATAAAACAGTAACTAAACAGGTAAATTACTAGAACACTGCGAGGAAGCATAAGTATCTTGATTAATTACTAGCGTTATTTAATAACTGGCAAGGATTTTCCTATAATACAGGTACCTGGTAGGTACTATTACATAATTGTTTAACGGTAGGTACTTATATCATGTGACATAAAGACACCGACCTGCGCCACAAGTAAGTTCGCGGCATTTCAAATTGTCTTGTTTCGTTAAAAAACACGAAAAATTGAAAAATAACTTTAGCTTCAGAAGTCGGTGACAAAAAAACGAAATTAATCAAACAAAGGTCACTGACTTCTGAAGCTAAAGTTATTTTTCAGCTTTTTGTGTTTTTTGAAGTTGTTTTATTTTTTGCAAAAAAGTTTTTATTTATCACTTTTTAGTGGTTCACAGCGTACCGGCGTGATGTTATGTTATGAACTGGTGTAAACAATAGATAGACATGATATTTCAGCAATACCAGTCCATTTGCTATCATTTATTGAGGAGTTCCGTTAGCTATCTCCGAGACAGTACTCTTCCAAAAACTACCCAAATCGCTTCAAGTGTGCCTATAAAATTTGAAGAGTTCTCTCTATTTCTCCAGGATCCCATCATCAGATCCTGACTTGATGATCATGGGACCACCTGGGAAGTATACCCTTTCAAACAAAAAAAAAGTCCAAATCGGTCCAGCCATCTTCGAGTAATCGGAGATCATACATAAAAAATAAATAAAAAAAAGGTTCCGACGAATTGAGAACCTCCTCCTTTTTGACGTCTGTTAAAAATGGTCGCTTGAAGAAAATAACTGGCATTCTAATGTCTCCATTTCCATCGTCATCTGCCTAGCCTTTTCCCAACTATGTTGGGGTCGGCTTTCAGTCTTACCGGATGCAGCTGAATACCAGTATTTTACATGGAGCGACTGCTAGCCGACCTCCACAACCCAGTTAGTACCGGATAATAGGATACCCCTTGGTAAGACCGGTTGTTAAACTTTTTGGGCCACTAACGACTGTCAAAGATCTACAAATGACAGCCGGGACCAACGGCTTAACGTGCTTTCCGAGGCACGGAGGAAACTCGGTATGTAATGGGGGGTCACCCATCCACAGACCAACCTAGGCAAGCACGGCTCAACCTAAATATCGACCCGAGCGGATGTTATTATTTAGCCACCGGCTCCTCATACCCGTCCCCAGAACCATGACAGAAGCCCCATCTCCATCCACAGAAGCATTTTTATACGGGGTGGAAGGTATACCGACGCACAAATGGTTACCACGTATTCAGTAGGAGCAGTCGTGGTATTTTCCGCCTGATCAGTTAAATTATTTTTCGCTTAAATCGGCGGAGGCACCGAACCACGCCCATTAAAGTTAAGGCCTATTAGGAATGCGTCAATTTGGCGCGCAAAATAACAATAACTCTCGTTTGGCGCGCGTCTTCAGTGTGCTCGGCCGATCGGTATTGTTTTTCATTCATTATTTCTATACAAAGTCAACGGGGCGGGGCTAGAGAGCGTTTCTATGTTGCGAGTGCAAGCAAAAATTAGCTTAGTGGTGATCAGGCGGGAGTGTCCACGATAGTACGTCATTCTGAACCCTGAATTGAAAAAAAAACTCGGCTGTTCCCTACAAAAGTGCAATACCTACACAGTTCACGGTCAACATGTCCATACAGCGGATTTCTTTAGGAAATATTGCTTGTTTTTTTTTTAAAGTCACGAAATTAAAGACGTAAAGAAAACAGTCCTTTTTTTTTCGGATGGGAAATCATCAAATGACACCTCCTGTTCTGGGCGGAGCAGGAGGGACTGTCAGACTTTTACTGACTAAAACCCATCCATGTTCCTTCATCGCCCTTTGTGTTCCGGGGCCACGGTATCTCTTTCGAATAGTCCCGCAGCCCCGGCAGGCTTCGGCCCTTGCGGACCCCTTCCTTATTGCTGACTCTCTTTGAGGCGCGCGTGGAACACGAACGCCACGACACGGCCTGTCGACTTGAGACGGACGGACGGCGAGCTACCCCATAGCTCACCGTCCACAGGCCCGCGGAAGAAAACAGTCCTAAAATCATCATAATCCCCAGCCTGACTTCACTCTCTCTCTCTTCTTTCTTTTTCTCTTTTCTTCTTCTTCTTTCTCCTTTTATCTTTCTACTCTCTTTCTTCTACTTCTTTTGTATAGGCCTTCTTTGCTTGTGCTAAGCTCCACGTTCTTGTGCCAGCCTCATCCAGGATATACCCGTAATGGCAACAATAAGGACTGCCAACGTCCTAAACGAACATCAACCATTTCTCCCTAAACACAACATTTTATTTATATGACCGATGAATATATTTTTTGAAAATTTCGTCGGTAATTATAAGGTAATTCGGCTAAGTCTAGTGCCTATCGAAAGTATTTTTACACCCTTTATAACTACGCATAGACAACTACGATACTTCATTACAACCTACCAAAGAACTTGTTCAACCAAACATTGTTTAATAGCAAAAATACATGCATTATTTTTGCTATTAAACATTTTTTTTGTATGTAGTAAGTAATCTTTAGAACTATTGATCCGATTCCGAAAATTCTTTCACTAACAGGAAGCTACATTATCTCCAATTTACTTACATACATTACGGGAGCGAAGCCGCGTGCAAAAGCTAGTCTTCTAATAAACTCATTAAGGTGGTGGTATCTGCTAACGACAGGTTTTCTCCATGTAACTCCTCTTTGATGAGTGAATATAAATGTGCAAAAAAATATATGATGCTTATTAGACTCTAAACTTTAATTGGTACAATTGAAATAATTCTAACTTTATTATTACTGTATAAAAAAATATTCAAAGTGAAGAATTTTTTCTTTGAAATTTCGTAACTACTCCCACGGCATTAAGTTTTTGTATTTTTTTTTCACACAAATATTTCTCACTTTTTTCTTCACAAAGTGTACAATTGGCATGTTGATCTAATGGTTTATTAGGCTACAATTAAATAAAAACCACTCATTTCGCACTATTCGGCCCGCAGTGACTGACGTAACAACCACTTTGTAGTGCAAGCAGCAGGCCTAGCCAAGTTACAAACGTTTCATATCGATTCTCTTTCTACAATAAAAACTACACTTTAGTCTATGGTGAGCGTTCCTACCAAATAGTATAGCGATCAACATTGTAGAAACGATAACATTCGATTCGAATGTTAACATTCATTTATTTTGAACGATGTAAACTTGTCTCGAATTTTCTATTCGTTTGTGTTGATTACGTGATTTAACGTTGAGATGATGTCATTCTACTAGCGTTAACGATTGTAGATTGCCAACTTGCTGCTTAAAACTGCTGCAACTGCTGATTAAAACTTTATTTTAACAGTGTTTCAAACGAAGTTTGAAACACCACAAATAGAGTTGCTAATTTAGCAGATACCCCAGCCTTAAAAGAACTTAGATACAAGAGATACCTAATCAAGATTAAAAGTACCTACACAATCAAGAAACGCAAATGACGCATTGAAATTAAAGCTATCTGCACAGCACAGGTTATTGATGGACAACTTTAATCTTGATAATGATTGTTCTAACCTCCTGGTCTACGTATTATTACAATTTTCAATTATTACCATAATTATTCTGTTCATACCATTAGGAGGAAACCTGGACTTATAATATAGTATCTGATGCCCGCGACTTCGCCCGCTTGACAAGTTCTATACTAAAACCTTTCTTTTGAATCAGTCTATCTATTAAAAAAACCCGCATCAAAATCCGTTGCGTAGTTTTAAAGATCTATGCATACCTATGGACAAACAGACGCGGCGCGCGGCGGGGGACTTTGTTTTATAATATGTAGTGAAGTCTGAAATCTCCAACCCGTCTTGAGCAAGCGTGGTGATCAATGCTCGTGCCTTCTCTGTATGAGAAGAGGCCTTTGCCCAGCTGTGGGACAGTAATAGGCTGGTATTATTATATTATTATTATTTACAGGGTGTAAACAAAATCTTCACGAAACCGTCAACCAAGCATTCTGTACATCAAACTAAGTAACTTTACGCAAAAATTATTGTTGGGAAACGACTTTTTTTTGGGGTGAAAAATCTCTTTTTACGGTAGAACTCAATGTAACGCACTCAAAACATTGTGCTAATGGATGGATTTAATAGTGAAAATTGCATAAAGTAATACGCCGTACGTAATATTAATGCTCGTATGTCGGACCCGCCAGCACTGGGCCCCCGCTGCTCTCATTCGTGGAAATAACACCATCTATATAATGAGTGGTAACTTCCCGTGAAAAATTACAGCCCAAAATCAACTTACCTCCAGGATTAACCATGAAGATGAACGCGTTACCAAGTATAGGTAACGCTGGTGGACCAGGTACTTTAGCTGCTAGCTCCAACATCCGCCTGTGGGTCCACCTCCAGTACTGCCAATATAAGAACCCTGCTGCCGCAGCCACCGACAGTGGTATCGCCCACGACATGGTGGTGGCTGAAACATAGTCATACAGGGGGTTAACGGACCCTTCACAAAACCACCAACCAAGCATTCTTTTTGTTGACCCGAATGTCGCAGCGGTAGTGAGGCTGCCTTACGTTCTTAGGGTCCCGGGTTCGAATCCCGGTACGGGTAAATGTTTGTGTGATGATCATGGACATTTTCTTATTTTTACTTTAATTCACAAATATTTTTAGTTTAATTTTGTTAATAATCACCGTACATAAATGTCTTTTATGAATAATATAACGATGTACAACTCTTCCGCAAGGTACAGACTAACGTCTAGTTAGAGGATCACCGTTCAAATTGATAATTATATGTACTTGATTAATTAACAATTTGAAATTTAAGATTGTTCTACAGCACAAAATTGAGGTACTTAGCCCCGGTAAGTTATAAGTATACAGGGTAGAATTTTTAAATGCCACCTGGAGGGAAAGTACTCTAAATACTGGAGATGGCAAATTTTACTCTCAGACAACATTTCTTTATTTTTTAAAAGAAACAAATCTGCATTCACAGATTTTCGAAAATTCGCTTGCCACACTCTGGTATCGAACCCGGGATGGATCGACTAAAGTTCGAAAAAATAACATCATTTTTTTCCTTTCATTTAATTTATCATGTTTGTTAGAGAGATTTGATCCATATGATTGCTCCAATCGATTGAGGTAAAAAAAGTACAGGATGTTATTTTTCCGAACTTTAGTCGGATCGATTCCTGAGTGTGGTAAGCGAATTTTCGAAAATCTGTGAATGCAGATTTGTTTCGTTTTAAAAATAAAGGAATGTTTCCTTTGAGTAAATTTTGCTATCTCCAGTATTTCGAGTACTTTCCCTCCAGGTGGCATTGAAAAATTCCAACCTGTATATACTTGTGATCAAGGGTTACCTACTATCTATCAATAGTCAATACTATCAAATCTATAATACTATCTATCAATAGTCAGTGTGTCTAGTTTTTTTTCTTAGATTATTTTTGTTTTATATTGTGTGCAATTGTGGTATGCCAAATAAAAGTATTTTCTTTCTTTCAATGTTGAGACATAATTAAAACCGGCCAAGTGCGTGTCGAGCCACGCGCAGTGTAGGGTTCCATACTAGCACGTTAGCACAATATAGAACGAACCCATTGGTACAGCGCTTTCTAGCGGCAGCTTTGCGAAACTTATGATAATTTATTGTATTTTTTTTTGTTTTTTTTTTTTTTAATTTTAGATTTTGTTTTTCAATGCAAGTCTTAGTTACTTTATAGGATTTATTATAAGGATTTTGTCTTTGGTATAAAATTATCCAACACCCAAGTTCAACGACTATTACTGCTAAACTAATAAAGTTATCTTAACCGCTATAGTTTTCCTATGAATCATGATCTGTCGAATGACCGATTTGGTCGAGACGCCATTGTTTAACTATTGTGTCTACTTCGTGGACAGATCACGGGTTAAAGTTCATGAAATGCACTATCATCATGATTTTTTCCAGATTTTTCAAGCCAGCAGTTTAGCTTTTAGAGGGACTTACTGGAACAAAAATTTTCACTTTAACGTCTAATATTTCGTAAATGGAGCATTAAATCGAAAAGTAGTACTAGCAACCCCTGGTCATTTTAAAAGACCTATTCAACGATACCCCACACGATGGGGTAGACGACGAAAAAAATATTCATCCCCACCTCACATATAAGGGAGCTACCCTAAAAAAAATATTTTCTAAAATTTTATTTTACGCCAACACGGTGGCGTGTTGACCTCCCGCTCCGGGCGGAGCAGGAGGGACTGTCAGACTTTTACTGACTAAAACCCATCCATGTTCCTTCATTGCCCTTTGTGTTCCGGGGCCACGGTATCTCTTGCGAACAGTCCCGCAGCCCCGGCAGGCATCGGCCCTTGCGGACCCCTTCCCCTTTGCTGACTCTCTTTGAGGCGCGCGTGGGACACGAACGCGCCGTCGACACGGCCTGTCGTCATGAGACGGACGGACGGCGAGCTACATTTCGACAGTTCGGCATTCAACATGTCCTTAAGTTTTGTCCATGTTCATTTTAAGACCCACTCTTCCGAAAGTACTGAGGTCATCGAGCATCGTCCTGAGGTCCTCCATGGTCTCAGCCATGACCACTATATCGTCGGCAAACCGAAGGTGAGTGATGTACTCGCCATTGACGTTGATGCCTAGCCCTCTCCAGTCCAGAACCTTGAAGACATCCTCCAGTGCAGCGGTGAATAGTTTCGGAGATATGACGTCTCCCTGTCTCACACCTCGCTGCAGGAGGATAGGTTCCGAGGCTTGGTCCTGGCCCCTTATTCACAACGCTTCGATTCGATTTTCGATTCGGAAAGCCGTATGGCTATCTTTTTTTGACATTACGAAATCGAGCGAGATATACATACGACTTTCCGAATCGAAAATCGAATTGAAGCGTTGTGAATAGTTATGCTGAAGTCGGACTGACATGGTGGCGTTTTTGTACAACCACTTCCACACCTCGATGTACCGATAGTCGATTTGGCACCGTTGGAGAGACTGCAGTACAGCCCAGGTCTCGATCGAATCGAAGGCTTTCTCGTAGTCCACAAACGCTAAACAGAGGGGCACAACAACATTACACACAGAGGGGTCAAGGTATGTTTTCAGTAGCAGCCACGGAATCTAGATTTATGTTCGGTTGATGGCAATAGGCTCGCCAGGCATTGGACTTACAAATAACTGGTGAAATGTCGGTGTACTATTAGGTACTCCTCTGCCCAAAAGCTTTGGGAATTACAGAAGTGATATGTTACAATTATTAAGAAACGGGTAATTGAAAATACTTACACAAACAATGGTTCAAGTATTAGTATTATTATACGAATTTCCCACACGATCGACACTTTATAAATTTATTAAATTAGAACTCAGTGTTATAGTTACCTCGATCGTTTTATAATGAAGTACTGTTTCAAAATAAGCCGATTAACTTATATATCCTCTGATGCCACTTATGTTGAACTAATGAACTGCCAAAATTGTGTCTGAATTTCAGCACGTGTTATAATTAGATATTATTTTTAGAATTTTATTTTGAATAAAGTACCTATTTTAGCAACAAAGTAATGAACTTAGTTCTGATAAAATGATCCAACCCACTACAAGCTCTTATTTTTTTTCTGTTAAGAAGTCAAACTAATCCAACATTCTAAGTATGTTAGTATTAAAATCAGTCCCATCCAAAACGTATGCCTAAAACACTTAGACTTAACACAAATCACCGTTAACTATTTTTTTACTAATAACTTCACAAAATGAGAGAAAATTTGAAGAGGATTAGTACATTTTAACAAAACTACGCTCGTTTAGTGGAAATTGGATTGCACGCACTTAGAAAATAATGTATCACTGCACAAGAAGCTCTCAATCGACTGTTAAATAGTTGTACAAAACAACACATTTACTTAATATGTAGGTATATTATGTATATAGGCTTATGTGAGCAAGCTGTAGTAGGTATAAGGACAATCTCACAATGCCAGCACAAGAATAAGTAAGTACCTTCATAAGTAGGCATAAAATGCGTATTATATGGATATCAGAAGGCTTTAAAAACCGTCCAAGCGCAAATCGTGGGTGAGTGGGTTCCGTGGCACCAAACAATATTTTTAGCGCTCATGCACCCCTATTTTTTATTCTAAATTTGACATCACTTTAGTTTGTGTAACAGTTCTTAGAAGACACTTATTCTCCAAATTGCAACTGTGTGGAACTAATAGGCTCAAGAGTGGCTGTGACATAAAAACAGACACAGACAGACAGACGGACAGGACGAATCTATAACGGTTTCGCTTTTTGCCATTTTGCAACGGAACCACTCAATAAAAAAGTCCCATGAAAATCCCACCACAATAAACTTCGTTCCACCTTTTGAGTATTTTTGGTCTAATTGTACTCGGCTAAATTCACACAGACGATTTCACAATAAATGTGTAGGTAGGTATCACAGCGCCGTTTTGAAAATTTAATTCAAGTACCAAAACTCGAAAAGAACCATTACGCGCTCTACGCACGTTGCTATTACTAAATCTAGTGAGTAACCGTGGAATTTACACTCGTAGTAATTTCACTCACGTATGCTGAACTAGAAACAGAAGTTTAAACATGAAAAGATGTTTATCTACAAAAATCTCAACATGTTTTCCTCAAACTAAATAGTGTGTATGAGTTAGTAATATGACTAAATAAGGAGATGGTGTTTATTATTCAGAGCATAACATGATGACATGACTCGATATATTTAACTGCCTCGTTGGCCTAGTAGTCGCCAGGTCTATTGCCGAGCATAAAGGTTGTAAAAAACCTCTTAACGAAGCCGAAAGGCACTTGTTCTCCCCGTCATTGCGATCATATTTTCGTTCTACACCTTACTTGGGAACCTTCTAGTTACGGAGATATTAGGGGTCAAAGTTCCAACTTTTTGACAAGTTTTTTTTTTTAATACAAGTTTTTAACCTTTTGAACGCCAGAGCATAAACGCATGCGCGTGCCCTCCACGCCAAGCCACAATTTCACCTACCATTTTGTCACATATTCGTGTCGTTTGGCGTACGAGGTACGCACTTGCTTGTCACGTATATGTGACAATGGCGTTCAAAAGGTTAATGTAAGTTTTTTACTTTTAACACCCCCACGACCCCCGTATTATTCAATACATCCATCAGCACAACGTTTTGAGTGCGTTATATTGAGTTTTACCACAAAACATGATTTTTCACCCCAAAAAAACAGCCGTTTCCCGGCAATATTTTTTGCGTAACTTAGTTTGATGTACAGAATTCTTGGTTGACGGCTTCGTGATGAGGTTGTTTACACCCTGTATAACCCGGTAACATTATCTCTGGACCTGGCGTCGATGACTTTAAAACAATAAAAGCCCAAACGTAACAATGAAATGTTCAAAAACAAGCACTTTCGTTGCCGCGATTAAAGCGCATAAAGGTGCAGAAATGACTTTGACCTTGAAAAAGTCATTCTTGCACCTGTATGAGCTTGGAGGGTTGTATTGATGATTTTGATGATTATAATTCTGTAACTACATACGACTTACAGTCGCGAGGAATATTTTAATCAACATACGTACAACCTAGCACTGGCCTGCAAATTGCAAAAAACGTAAGAAAATTTGAATTTCGGCTGGTTGGAGCATCCACCTTAATGGCAAAAGGATCGGCGCCTACTAAATGATCCTCAAACATAACTGACGCAAAGTGACTGAACTTCTTTTTTCTTCTCGATGTGGAAATCCTCAATGGATGTCCTCCGCCCTGAGGAGAGCGGAGGGGTCTGTTAGACTCGTACTGACTAAAACCACACCGGAGTTCCTTCGCACATTTGCGTCGGGGGGCAGCTGGATCTGATGTGACTTCCGCTGCCCCGGACTAGTTCGGCCTGCTTGACCTGTGGGCCTCGTCCCGGGAACACCTACTGACCTGACCTAACTCTACCCATCCATGTTCCTTCATCGCCCTTTGTGTTCCGGCGCCACGGTATCTCTTTCGAATAGTCCCGCAGCCCCGGCAGGCATCAGCCCTTGCGGACCCCTCCTTTTTGCTGACTCTCTTTGAGGCGCGCGTGGAACACGAACGCGCCGTCGACACGGCCTGTCGTCATGAGACGGACGGCGAGCTAGCCCATAGCTCACCGTCCACAGGCCCGCGCCTACTGTACGCGTCTCCCGCGGTGGCCGGGACGTGTGGATCTCTCCCTCTCATGTTCCGCCACCTCCTTCGCTAGCATGACTGCTTCGCAGAAGGAGGTGACCATGGATTGAACCAGGGCCGGGAGCGAGAGGTCGCCGCTACCGATCGCCGCTTCGAGGACACGGCGGTGCTCCGCCCAAGCGGGGCACACCTCCACAGTGTACTCCACCGTGTCCTCCGGCCGATCCTCGCAGTGATAGAACCTGGACGTTTCCTCCCGTCCGATTCGGTGCAGGAACCTCCCGAAACAACCGTGTCCGGTGAGGACCTGCGTCAGGCGGAAGGTGACGACGCCGTGGCGTCTCTCAAGCCAGTCCTCAAAGAGGGGACTTATCGCCACTATTGTGGCGTGCCCTGCACGGGGTTGCGACAGCCACTCTCTCCATGTCGCCATGAGATCGATCGAGCGGAGTTTCCCCCCGGCGTAGCGCCTCCGCGCGCCACTCCAGCAGGCGCGCGAGGACCATCGCCTCCAGATCCCATGGCGGCAATCCGGCCAAAATTCTAGTCTTATTAAAAAAAGTCTAAATCTCTAGTTTCGACGTAAACTTATGTTTAAATTTGTTGCGCTGTGGAGCATATTATAAGTTAGGTATATGCGAATAAACCAAACGTCTGGAAGGACATTGAAACATTATTTGCTAAGAATTTTAATCTAGGCGCTTAGCGACTATTTCGAAGAGAAAGTTTGAGGCACCGTTTTGTTCGCTTATTTAAATTAGATTGAGGATTTGGCGGTGCTAGTTCGTAGTAGAATTATTTGATACTATTAATTGCTTAAACTATGTATAGTAAAATTATCATGGTGGTCCCGCCGGAAAGGATACTCCACAGCGCAACCACTATTAATCATATGTTTACGTCGAAACTAGAGATTTAGATTTTTTTGAATAGGACTAGAATGAGATTTTTTCTAGGTCAGCTTCCACCACAAAACGACAGATGGCGCTGTTCATGACCTGGAGGAGCTGGCGTTCATTCCCTTTCAAAAGTGTTGTTCCTAGTTTGTGTGCGTTCGTCTTTCTTCGTACTATTTGTGTTTTTGTTGCATTGCAATTTACTTTTTTTATTTTGTCCTTAAAAAAAAAATGTGTTTATTAACTTAAATCTATACAGTTAAGTTGCCGGGGCTTCCCAGAAAGTAATCCGAAGATACTTGTGATGGGATAAACCTCGCTCTTCCTCGAGTTAATTAACAGTTGTATATCTGTGCTAATTAGGTATAAGTTACACATTTTTCAAGAGAAAAAAGAAAAAGAAAAACCAATAAAAAGAAAAATGAATAAAACAAAGAATGAGAATCGTGTTTATGGCAGTGTGTTTAGTATAAATGTGTGTTTATAAGTGTGTTCATGAGTGAGTGGATGTATATTTTGTGTGTATTTGTGTGTGTAAGAGTGGATGCGTGCGTGAGTGGGCGTGTGTATGTGTGAATGAGTGTGGAAGTGTGTTGGAGTGTGTGTGTGTGTGTGTGTGTGTGTGTGTATGTGTGTTGGAGTGTATGTACGTGTGTGTGTGTGTGTGTCAGTATGCATGACGCTCAACCCAGAGTCGCCAAAATGTCCTCAACGGCATCATAATTAAGTGTGAAGAGCCATTCAGTTAATGTCTTCTTACACTCGTACAGCTGCATAGGGTAAATGTTAAGTATGCGATTTACTTTATTATAGACGCGTGGAGCTTGAGTTACATTTTGACGACTAGCAAAAATCGAACGTGCTGGGGCTACAAAATCACACCGTCTTTTTTTAAGTTTGTCATGGCTAAAGGGTAGAATTTTGTGATATCTTAGTACCATGTGTAGTATATGGAGTTTTCTGACGGAAAGCAGCTTAGAGATAGCGTATAGAGTTTCAGTAGGGAACCTGTAGGGTTTGCAGTACATGACCTTAATCAAGGATCTCTGTGCCCTCTCTAGATCTATAAAATACGACTTAGCTGCTCCACCCCATACCGAGATACAATATATGATTACAGATTGGGCCAGTGCGATATATATTTTATTCTGTAGTTCTGCATTCATTATATGTCTCAGGGATTTGAAAACCCATATGAGTTTTCTCACCCTCGCCATAGTTAGTTCGAGGTGTGGGTACCAGCTTAACCTTTGATCTACTATAATACCTAGGTACTTGACGGAATTTACCTTATGAATTATAGGGCAACTACAGGTAGGTAGGGTTGGGGTAAAGCAGGAATGTATTCTAATGTTAAAGTCAGGCGCAGGCTGAGAGTTTGCGTATTTAGTGAAGCAGACGTAGTTGGTTTTTTGGGTATTTAGCGTAAGTAGATTCCCACGTAGCCAATCACCAACCCTAGCCAGGCCACTCTCAGCCTCCAGCCTAACTTTGTCCCAGGTCTTAGCAGAGAAGATAATAGCGGTGTCATCCGCGTAGGACAGTATCCTCGCGCCGTTGATAATAAGGTTACAGAGCTCATTAATATAGATCAAAAAGAGCGGCGGCCCGAGGACACTGCCCTGCGGGACGCCATACGTCACGTTCTCTTCGTCACTAACATAATTTCCAATTTTTACTCCCTGTTTTCTGTTTTGAAGGTAACTGCTGAGAAGAGATAGAGCAGAACCTCGAAATCCCAAGTTCTCCAGCCTGTGTATTATTATATTAGTTTGTAGATAAAGACGGTATCAAAGGCCTTCTTGAGGTCAAGAAAGGCCACTAGGCATTTGTTCCCCTTATCTACTTCCTTGGTTATCGCAGTAGTAAGTGTCTCCGTAGCATCCTGGGCCGATATTCCCCTTCTAAAACCAAATTGAGAGGAAGATAAGACGTTATACTTGGTCAGGTAGTTGACTATTCTAGAGTTCAAGAGCTTCTCTCTCCCTTAAGTTCTCTAAAATACTATCTGGCACCGAATATGTGGACACCGGTATCCAGATGCACGTAAAACTTGATTTAGGCTTCGACCGGAAACCAAATACATTATTTTAACACTAAGTCATGTACAGCGACATCTATCTATTTTAATGGAAGCTGGTCAAGAAAAAACCATAATTTATATACATTCCATGGATTTTTTTATGTAACATTATACTTGTTAAAGCATAGGTGGTTCCGCCAGTAAGCATGACATAAAGAATCGGCCTAAAAATAGAAACTGTATTAGTCGATTTTCAGCCACTTAGGAAGTGCTGCAGCTGCTCTGGAAATGGAACTGTTTGACACTTATTTTGACAATTGGCACATCCCTATTTCTTGCTGTCAGTTCTGTCAGTTTGCAAATGTCGTGGTAGTCAGGAGGTTATTTTCGTGTCTGATCAGATATTTGAATTAATTTCCTTAAATAATTGACTTACGTCACAAAATACCACCGTAAATGGTAATCTATTGCCGTCTAAGCACATAATAAAATCAATATGGCATCGCTGTCGAGGTTTCAGAAGATCGCGCTCCTTAGTTTGGGTGCAGTGGGAGGCGGCTTAGCCTATTACCGGATAAATAATGATAAAACTGAGAGAAGATACAATGCTCACAACTCCTGGACAACGAATTTTACACCTAGCGTCCAGTGGGATAGGAATTGGGACCAGTAAGTACCTACTCCACATATAATTAGAAACTCATATCGAGTAATTTCGACATCAAAAGAGCCGTTATTGTTTTCATGATTATGACGTAAATAGCGTGTCTGAAGTAAATCAAACCGTTTTTATTTATCTTTTGTATTCAAATCGCAATCTTATCTTAGATAAAAAAGCCTATTCATGGAAACAAAGTTCAATAACATGCATGCAGGTCATGACACTCATGACCCAATTTGTAACATTGATGTTTTGTTGTTTTATGTGGATGGAAGGTGAATAAAAATAAAACGCGTGTTTTTATGAAGTTCGTTTACCTTATTTTGACCTTCAAATGGTCATTGGTTTGCAAAATATGTGGAGATTTATTGTAAAAATTAGCTATGATTTAAATCAACAACCACAAATTGTCTTTTCTTCTTGAATCTTTTGATTTTATATAAAAACAATGTATTTTCCCTAAAATACTTTTGAAGCATACATTTTTAGGAGAGGTTGGTCCTGTTGTAATCCCTAAGGAATCTTAAGGAAATTGCCCTGCCTAAACTACTTTGCTTTATGCTCTATCTATCTATATCCACTCCGTAGTCTACCACTTACAAATTAGTAAGAAAATTTATCATAATTTGCATTTTCAATAATTTAGTTTATGAGATATTCCCAAAGGGGAATTCCCCTGATTGAAACCACATTACCTACACATTCAAGAAACGTTTCTTGATAGTAATTCCAATAAGAATTTATTTTGAGGGAATTCCCCAGACACCAAAGCATTCATTATTCACATCTTGTCTACCTTGTGGTATTTTAAAAATAGTTCTTCTGAAATTATTAATAAGCTGATTTCAAATTCCGAATACAACAATCTTTTTTTAAATAAAGTGTTAAAAAGAACCAATGGATGGGCTATGTGAAAGATGATAATTATGGCTAGAAAGAGATGGATGGATGATACATGAGATGAGGACCAAGAGAAAAAGACACTCCCAACCCCAAATAATAAATGGAGATGAACGTCAGGAAATAATGATGATACATAAATAAACCCTACTACTGCTCATTCTAATCCAATTACATTACACATAAAAACTTATCAGCACTAATAATTTTATCACGTCCCATTTTAGCCGAGAACCAGAATCTATAGTGAAACCAATAAAGAATTTGGGGAACCCTGAGGAAGACAACAAATACAATGAAAAGTTGGAGAAAGCAAAGAGCAGAGCCGTAAGGCATCTGTTCCTGATCAGACATGGCCAGTACAACATTGATGGAGCCAAGGATAAGGACAGGACTCTAACGGAACTGGGTGAGATTTTCATATACAATTTATTAAATTTAAAATACATAATAACACCTACGGTGCTCAGACCTGGTCGCTCACCAAGTCTCAGAAGCTACGCCTTGGAGTTTGCCAAAGGGCAATGGAATGCAGCATTCTGGGTGTCAAAAGACAAGACATGGTTCGAAACACCATGCTGTGTTCCAAAACGGGCATAGTGGACGTTTGCATGAAAGCTGCTAGGCTAAAATGGGATTGGGTGGGTCACGTCAGTCGCATGCACGATGACCGCTGGGCAAAAGTCTCCACACGATGGTTGCCGGAAGACGGATGGCGCCGCCGAGGCCGACCCAGAAAAAGGTGGCTAGACGATTTATACGCGTACCGCGAGGGTTGGTCCTAGGAGGCACGGGAAAAGAGCAAATGGAAGGAATTGGGGGAGGCCTTTGCCCAGCCGTGGGACAGTACAGGCTAACAAAAAAAAAAAAACAAACTTCGTGCACCCAGATGTCGTAAGCTATATTAAAGTCCCCCCTTTTCCATGTAAATAGAGACTATTACCATCAAGGAGGTAAAATTCAAAAATCTATCTGCTACTTGGAAATTCCTGATCGAAAAACTCAACAACTTTGTCAAACCTAGGAATTTAATGCAGAACCTCACGTTCAGCATTTTAGTGTTTGTGAGAGATTCCTACTAAATATTTTCGAGAAAAAGTGTAAATGAAGAAAGTATATTGTTCACTCTTTTTTTTCACAACAGAAGCCATGAGCATTAATCACTATGCTTGCTGATGGTTGAACATAACAGACAAACACAACCATAAACAAACAATCATAATATGTATGTTACATTCAGTTAATATTTTGTCATTTTAAGTATGTATTTCACACAAACATAAGGCTTGAAAAATGACAAGAGAAAATAATCTTTTCTGTACTGTACTGTAGCATTGCATACTAGCTGCATTGAGTATTAATATTCAACTTTAATATTGAATGAGATACTGTATTAATAATGTTTTTTATTATGATACAAACAAATCCTTGTGCAGGGTCTAGTCTACTCTAAATAAAAACACAATCTGGACCAAATATTTGACAGCAAAAGCGATTGTTTGCGACATTACTTAACATTGCAAGTATATCATCAGTTCAGGTCTATTCAACTCAACGCTTATCACCATAATATCAAATATATTTAACTTGAGCATCATCCTTACACTTTCCCACTACTGGTCTTGTCTCTTTGACAAGTAGCGAGGGGTAATCAATTGCCCTGTGCGAGTTGGTTGGTATTGGTGTCACAAATATCTTCGAATTTTGTATCTAAAACATGCCATTTTCCTCACAATTATTTCCTTCACCATCTTTAGAGCTTTGGCAGTGAAATAAATTACACAAATAAAGGCGCCTGCCTCGTTTTGAACTCACAAATATATAAATCTGGGTCTTTATGAAAAAAAAATGTAACTTTCACAGGCAGACTCCAAGCCGATTTCACCGGCCAAAGACTGGCCCTTCTAGACATCAAATGGGACTGCCTGGTCCAGTCCACCATGACCAGAGCCCAAGAGACGGGGCAGATCATAGCGAAGCATCTGGATAAGAATATAGAAGTGAAGAACTGCCAGCTGATTGAAGAAGGGGCTCCAATTCCTCCGGAACCACCTGTCGGGCATTGGAGGCCGGAACCAAAAGTATGTTATTCTTGATTTATAAACTTTTATTTGATTATGGGATCTGAGGCAAAATATTTTGCTCAAAAAGCTTACAATAGATGTCATCTCATGTCAGTAAGACAGTGCTAGTATTTGCTTGCTTAAAAAAAGAAACTTGTTCCTAGTTCTACTAGTTTTTTGCTAATCGTCGGCGGTGAGACAGGTGTATTAAATTTGACAGGCAGATTAATCCTGTTATTTCTGTTATGCAAATTCTTTATTAGCGAGATAATATTTTTTAATAATAATCCACTTGAAAACAGTTGCGACTTTTTAAATATTACATTACATTAAAAATACACCATTGGAACTTTGCCACACAATCAAAAATTTTATTTAATATTTATTCTCCGATCTTGATGCCCGTCCTGTGCAAATATGTCATCAAAATGAAGTCATCGCTGTGAAACGCATCTTCGGGCATTTCATAACATTTCTCAATGCATTTGTTTTTAAAATCCTTTGATGAAAGTGTCTGATGTGTCTGGATTCTGATTAAGATCTTGAGTGCCAAACAGATACACACGTTGCAAAGACAACGCTTGAAATCCATATCAACTTATCACCATGATGGATATTAATTTCACATTTGCACTTATATAATTTTTATATATTATATTTGGCAAAGAAAAACTCAGTTTTTTTTTGTGATAGTGGATTTGTTTTCGTTCCGTTAGTGATTTTAGTTCCCATATGTATTTCTTAGACTTATTTTCTTGTTACAACCAATGTATTTTTCTATATCCAATGAATTATAATTTGTATGGCTGTAAGAAACTCTTTAGAAATTCAAATTATGAGATCACCTCAGGATAACCTGACAATTCTTGCTCATTGTTAGCATAATGTGATACAGGCCAGGCATCATGAAATGCATCTTCGTTGAAATAAATTTTCACAAAATACTGTTACTACTTGTAGATTTATTTCAACATTAGTTGGGTTTTGAAACGAAAAATCCTTATTTTTAATTATTTTTCTTATTTTCTTTATTTTATTATTTTGATTTTCTTTTCAAATTCTACTAACTGGCACTCGTTTCCAGAAAATAAAAGCCTGTTTGTTTTTGTTGTAGTTTGTTCCCAAAGATTAAAAACGCTAGATGTGCTCTCATTGTGCTTAGATCACGCGAACATAGAACGTTAGAACACAATTTTCAGTATGCGTGAGCGAGACGATGACTAAACGAATTATTTGACACAGTAGTGCGAATCTTAGGATGTAATTCTTTCTTTGATCCTACCTACCTACCTACCAGGTCAAGTATCCCGCTGTTTGTGACAGTCTCTTAAATGCATGACATTTGACAACAGAGTGATCAAGCTAAGAGATATTAGGGTGGGGTGGGATGGTATGAACGATATTAACCTCATATTTTTCGGGTGAATGTTGTAATACAAACAGTTTAAAAAAGTAACAGCCAGAATCAAAACAAAAAGAACGTTATTTTTGTTACCTCTCAAAAACTAAGTCGGTAATTAACAGTTAATTTTCACGCCTCATTACTTTTACAGCTGCTTGTTGGTGGCTAAATAGGGATGATGACTGTCTAAAAAAATATAATTCTGTTTAGTCCATCAGTTAGATTATCGAAAAATATTGAATACTTACGAGTTTTTTGTTTTATCAAATTACTTAATAAAAATTGACGAAGATAAAACGTGTCAAAAATGAGTGGGGGCTTGTGACGTCATATTTGAGTAAAAAAATGTACTCAAATGTGAAGTCACACGAGTTTTCGACGCACTGTATCGTCTTCATTTTTAGTAAGTAAAGTAGTTAGTTAGTTTAAGTAAGTAAATGAAAAAAGAAAAAATATGTGTCAAACATTTTTTGGAAATCTATCTGACAGACTAATTAGATTTTTTTGTCATCTACCGTATTACCTATGAATTTTCCATTAACCAACTAACTCACTTATCCCATGATCTATCCACGAAAAAGACACAATAGTTAAACAATGGTGTCTTGAACAAATTGGTCATTTGACAGATCATGATTTATACGACCCAGTTTCGCATTTTCCATTTTATAAGTATGCTGTTGCAGTTTGATTTTAATATTAAGAAGTTTATCACTTAGCCAATATCAGGTTTTCACCATAGCATATAAGAAATGAAAAAAAAAATAACAAAAAAGTCTCTCTGCTATGTTGAAAATCGACCCAAATTGAATGATTATCATCATCTACGCACGGCATACCTTTTATTTCATTTTATCCAATACTTACCTTTATTTTTCCAAAACCTATTATAACCTACTTTCCTTAACTCTTTTTTAAGTATTTTGTTACCACATTAACAAAAATATTGAAATCTTTTTCCGAAATCATAATGCATCTAATTAAAAAAAAAACCGTGACGGCGACAGATAAAAACTTGCGTCAAAAGTAGCTCAAATATCTTATCGGGCCGCATGGTATGGTAAAGTCAAGCGGGCCGTATGCGGCCCGTGAGCTAAAGTCAAATATAGAAATTATAATGCGATGCGGCCTATGAGCCAAAGTTTGAATACGACTGTCATAATGTGTATTAAGTTTAAATTATGGTAACAAAAAAAACCCTATTCACAATTTTATTCTTTGTGTTTATTTTTTTTATTTTACATATTTGATGCACAAGTTTCATATTCAGTCGCACCACGTTGAACTGGAAGACAAAAACAGAAAAAAACACGCATCGAAAAAGGCTCATGGATGAACTGTGCACTGTTAGTCCTAACACTGATTTTTTATTACATATTTATTTTGACCTCCAATCGAAACTCCACTCTCTCCCTAAGCACCTAAGTTTTATTTTATAATGCAACTGGCGCGTATAATAACCTCCTTTTTGGCACGTACAGCAGTTCTTTCAGGATAGCGCGAGAATCGAAGCTGGCTTCAGGCGCTATTTCCACAGGGCGCCTCCGGATCAAACAGACGACACATACACGCTGTTGGTCTGCCACGCCAATGTCATACGATACTTTGTCTGCAAGTAAGTTCCTTTTTGTGTGGTTCTAGAATATTAAATCGACAATAAAAGTGCTCGTTGATTGGTGTACAATGTAGTGTATAGAAATAGGTCGCAACCGCAGTTTCCTCCTTATGCGAACCACAAATATGACGATCTGCTATTGTGACAATATTTCGCTTATATTCCTTCCTGCCGCCTAAAATGAGGGTAAAGCTGAGCACTATACAACAATGCAGGTTGACGATTTAGACGCATATGAGTCGATATGAGTTTCTTAGCGAGTCTTTTTAATACGAGTCTGACGGATAACACCACTTCCTTGACGATTACCGGTAAACTAAATCACCACCCTATATAGTTATTGCGTGTATAGTTTTAGTTTCTTAAGGTTTAAAATATGTCTGTATTCGTTTATTATTGTTGTTAAAATATTATTTTGTGTATTTTATCTATGGGCCTTAGTTGCCTGGTAATAAAATGATTATTATTATTATTATATGTATAGTAATTCAGAAAAATCATCATCATTTCACCCGAAAGACGTCCACTGCTGGACATAGGCCTCCCTCAAGTGTCGCCACATTGCCCAGCCCCTTGCGACACGCATCCAGCGGATCCCCGCAACCTTAACCAGGTTATCGGTCCACCTAGTGGGAGGCCTTCCAACGTATTCGCGGTCGCCACTCCAGATCTTTTCGGCCCCATCGGCCATCCATCAGGAAAATAAATCGTGTAATTATAATATTAATGTGTCGATGTCTTTTTATTTCTTCTTATCTTTTCGTTTCTTTGTTTTTCAGAGCACTTCAGTTTCCACCTGAAGCTTGGCTCCGGATATCTCTGAACCACGCGTCTATAACCTGGATATCAATAATGCCGAACGGCAATGTCGTTCTCCGATCACTATCGGATACCGGCCACATGGAGCCTAAGTTCGTCACTAGCCGGTAAAACAGGTGTTTACGAGTGGTTTATACGGGTGTAGTTGCTAGCGCTAGTGTTACTGGCTTACCTTGAAATGCGGATTGCTGTTACTTCTTTTAGATGCATCCACAACTAAGTTCATTATTGTGGAGCAACGTTAGCAAGGTTATTTATGTAATGTTAAAATTTATAGCAAAAGTACAAAGTTATTAAATGTTATCATGTTGCTCAAACTTGGTGTGGATGCACCTTGCTAGGAATGATTGCAATTTGTATGTACAGTCGTGGTCTTTTCCGCCTGATCAGTTAATTTTTTTTTTCGCTTAAATCATGCGGAGAAACCGAGCCACACGCCCTTAAAGTTAGCCTATTAGGAAAGCGTCAACTTTGGCGCGCAAAATAACAATAACTCTCGTTTGGCGTGCGTCGTCAGTGCTCTCGGCCGATTGGTATCTTTTCATTCATTATTTCTATACAAAGTCAACGAGGCGGGGCTAGAGAGCGTTTCTATGTTGTAAGTGCAAGCAAAAATTGGCTTAGTGGTGATCAGGCGGGAGTGTCCTTGATAGTACATTGGTTTCTTTGCACTACAAATTGGTAAAACAGGTTGCAAGCGTTTCGTTCGCTAGATTTTTTTCCTAGAACAGCTTTCTAAATAAATGATAAATAAATAAAGTGGTAATAACTCTGCGCTCATAAAAGTATTTATGAGCGCAGAGTTATTACAATTTTTTTTTTAAAACAAGGCTTGTTTTATCGTTGATGGAACGCTTTAGAAATATCGTTTTTTTATTAGTAGATGCTATCACAATTGCAACTAGATGAGGGTTATTATTCAGTGATATAAAAGCAATGACTATGTTCTGTAATGCCATCACTAAATAATTTGCCTATTTTTTTGGCCTTTGATCACTGTAATACAGTACTCCGGTTTTAATATAGCACACTTAAATTTAAAATAATTAACTTTTTTAAATACTATGTTGACTTCTTGTCACTTATTTCTTATGTGTCCTATTAATAACCGGACACTGTACTGACCAAGCAGAAAAGCGGTACCAAATACTTACCAGAAAATATGTGAAAATTTATTTGTCTTATTCAGTGAAAAAGAGATTAAAAAAAAAACAACATTCAATATTTAATTTAAATATTTCAATCAAGTAACGGTTATTTTGATTAGTACATCTGCCCCCTTATTCACAAACGCTTCGATATTCGATTACGATTCGAAACGTCATTTGTCTCTCTTAGTTTCGTTATTTATTTAAAATAATGTAAATGACACCTTAACAGCTATAACGCCAATGCGAATGCCAATGCTCACTTACAAAAATACAATTAGAAAAAATATGTCAGAAAAAGATAGACATACGAATTGTCGAATCAAAGTTTTCGTGAATACGGGGGCTGATGCGTGTTACAAGCTGTTGGATGTACTTATAACAAAAACAATTACAAGATACCGCTTTTTTGTTTATACAATACAAAATGCTATGTAGTTAGATGGGTATGGCCACTAGCGCTAGTAAAACTAAGTTAAGAATTAGACAGTATTGAGATTAGTAAAGGACACATTATGACACACTTTCCGAAATAGTAGACAATATAAAGGGTGTAAAAAACCTCTTAACGAAACCGAAAGGCACTTGTTCTCCTCGTCATTGCGATCATTTTTTTGTTCTACACCATACCTGGGAACCTTCTAGTTACGGAGATATTGGGGGTCAAAGTTCCAACTTTTTGACAAGTTTTTTTTTTTTTAATACAAGTTTTTATTGTAAGATTTTTACTTTAAAGACCTCCACGGCCCCCGTACTATTAAATCCATCCATCAGCACAATGTTTTGAGTGCGTGACATAAAGTCCTACCGTAAAACGTAAACTTTCACCCCAAAAAAAAAAGTTGTTTCCCAGCAATAGTTTTTGCGTAAACTTACTTAGTTTGATGTACAGAATGCTTTGTTGACGGCTTCGTGATGAGGTTGTTTATACCCTGTAATTAAATCAGAATAAGGATTTCGAATGGTTTATTATACTGTGTTCTGTACTTAAACATTTATTTAAAAAATGAGCTCTGGGATTGGGATGTCACTAAAAAGTACATTTGTAGCACAGATATAGTTATACCTAGATAACGCAAGAGCACCTACTTCGCGTGCCCGGCTTTAGAGTTTTATGCTTAAGGGGATGTCAACATCAAAATGGGCGCACACTGTCTATTTGTATAGTAGTAAACGAGAGCGAGAGAGTTACTGGGCGGCCAGGTTTTAGAAGAAAATAATAAATAAATATAGAAATAAAAAAAGTGTCGTTTATTTGTCAAATATTACTCGTTAGCGGTTTAGGTATGAATATGTTGACTTCATGTTTTTAATTGCAGACCCATACGTCAAAAAATATCGAGCCGATTTGTCCAATTATGTATCGAGTCCGTCAACGGGCTTTGAAATATGATGAATATTAACAAATTTTTTGTTTTGATGTCCTAGAACAAAAAGTTTTTCTTAAAAAAAACTGGTGAAATTACATCAATTAGGTGTTGTCAGCCCCTTAACGTGGCAACTTTCACAGCAAGCTTGGTTTAAAACGACAACGTTATAAAAATGACAAAAAATGTCTAGATAGTTCTTGACTTAATTCTAGACATTTATAGAACAAAAACGTAGTCTTATTTTGTCATTCTAAACTGGCACGCTTGGTTTTTTTCATACGGATCGTGATACTTACGTTATCGAGGTATATCTTATATCTGTGGTTTGTAGACAATATGTAAATGTTAGAAAGTATTGATCCATGTGGGAGTAGTTACTTTACTCGTATGACTGGTACGAATCTAAGAATAGAATAGAATCGAAATTCTATTCTATTCTATTCTACGAATCTAAGTATACACCACTATTTTTTAATTAGTACAAATAATAAAAGGACTTATTATAGGTCTTTCCAAAATGTCACTCAATTTATGAAAATATTGTACAGGCCATTCATAATAGTATTCATGAATAGTTTTCGCTCACTCTCGCGTTCGCGTGGTCATTTTCTAGTAGCAATTGTTATGAATGATTGATTCAGTAAATTATGACAAGTTTTCGTAGTCAATTTTGGATTTCGTTTTTTTTTACTTTTGACTACTTACATAAATATGATCAGTAAAGGGTACGGATAGAGCCCCATTTTTTTTTGTTCTAATACAAAATAAGTGGTGTATACCATCACCAGGGTAACTAATCATTCAAATAGCTTAACATGACAACTAAGCAATGAAGCCAGTAACTAACTCCGTCTGAAATAACTGTAACGGCCAATGTTCTTCAAAAATAAGATGAAGGATATCGATATAGTCAATTGAATTGTTAAAACGCTTAATCAAGAATGAAATGAAAAATGGTACTTGGTAATCAAATAAATGAGTTCTAAAAATATTTGAATCGAACTCTTTGCTGTTAAATTGTCAAAGAAAATTTCTTGCGAAATACAAGAAAACTGGTACTGCAAGGGGCTGGAGAAGCTTGTGGCTAAATAATAACAGCCGGTCAGATCAATCTTCAGGTTAAGCCGCGCATGGGAAGGGGTCCGCAAGGGCCGAAGCCTGCCGGGGCTGCGGGACTATTCGAAAGAGATACCGTGGCCCCGGAACACAAAGGGCGATGAAGGAACATGGATGGGTTTTAGTCAGTAAAAGTCTGACACTCCCTCCTGCTCCGCCCAGAGCGGGAGGAGTCATTTGATGATTTCCCATCCAAAAAAAAAAAAAAAAAGGTTAAGCCGCGCATGCCTAGGTTGGTTGGTGGATGGGGTCACCGCCCATTACATACCGAGTTAACTCCATGCTTCGGAAAGCACGTCAAGCCGTTGGTCCCGGCTGTCATTTGTAGATCTTTGACACTCGTTTGACATTCGGTTAGACTGGAAGCCGACCCCAACATAGTTGGGAAAAGGCTAGGCAGATGATGATGTATGGTGCTGCTAGTTTCTTCTTTCGCTTTGGTGGAATAGTCTGAATGGATCTGTAGAAATTGTATTGACTAAAACGTTTACGTACGTACGGCCACGCGCCATCAGATCCATGTACAACTAAAATATCAGGTATGTTTACTTTGTTTTAATAGGGTTTTTCTACTAACCAGTAGCTAGAACTAGTGTTTAACCTATCTTGTAGTACTGTTTGACTAATTGGTACGCTATTATTTAAATAAAACTCTTACTGCTAGACACTAGACAGCATACACGAACTACGGCGAAGTAAGCTCATTTTTACTAATGGCTAGTAAAATCAAGCACAAAAATCCGGTATACAAGGTGTTGGTTTGCATCCTGGTCAAAATCTAGGAGGTATCTATGCCAATGATTCTCGGCCCAAATCCATAATAAAATGGGTAGTTTTTTTGTTTTGTTTCTTATTTACGGAAATCGGTAAGTGTAAACAACCCGTATTAAAACGCAGCACGTCTGTTACTAACACTATAACCGCGCTTTCACACACACAAATAAACGCACACAGCGACATGTCGGGCGATGGGTGATTCTGTTTATTACGTTCGTTTATTCTGAAATACTGTCAAAGTTAAACAAAATAGCAGCTTTATTAATTATTGACCGGGTATCGTAATTTAAATTGATTATTTATTTATTTTGTGACAAGCTCCTGAATTTTGACTAGGATGCAAAACTGCACCTTGTATATTGATTTGGATCATGCGGCCCGACAGGCTAATCCATGCGGCCCGAACAGATGATCCTTTTTAAAATCAAAGATGTCTTGTTGGCGTCAAACTATTTTATGTATCGATAGTTTTCGAACCTAATGTGTTGTGTGTGATTTGTAATCTAATACTTAAAATACAGCTGCCAAGATTACTTTTCAAGTCAATAATGTTTTGATTACAGTAATAGCAGCTTAAAAAGAAATGCCAAGATTCAAGTTTGTAAGGAGCAGAACGGGTAAGAAACTTAAAAGTTATCCTTACTGCACATTGTTATCGCTGTTAAAAGATCAACTTCGAAAAGGAACTCTAATTAGTTATCAGAAAGTTCGGATTAACTGCAATTCAATTGTTTAATGTGTCCATTTACCTACCTGATTTGCGCTTAATAGGACAATTATTAAATCAGATGGAGCGAAACTAAATATAATTCAAGTATTATTCTTCTATTGTTCTACTAACTAAACCATTATCATGATGTATGATAGTAGTGAAAAGACACAGCACACTTAGTAAAGTTGTTTAGCAAAATCTTGCTTATACAGGTGATTTTTTCAAATTAGCGGGTGAATTTTTTATAATTTTTATTATTAGTTTAATTATTATTAAACTGCGTCTTTCGATTTTTGATAAATCAACATTTCTAGCCAGGAATCGAACACATTGAATTGGGAAAGAAACACCCACTGTATTATTACACCATTCGATAGTGTCGTTAATAAGGATCAAATTCTGGGAAGTAATGATATACGGCAAACTAAAAGAAAGAGTTCATTTTTGATACAGTATGCAAACTGTTAATAGTAATCAACGAAACGTCGAACAAAATCACTATTGGCGCCAACTCGCTTGTAAGTTCTAATTTCAATCTTTTACTGTGGCCTTTAACCGCGAAGATTTAAAAAATCACCCTATATTTGCATGAATATTTTAAATGGATTGACCTCACGTGAATGTTTAGAACAAGCTAATTTAGTGACAAAATGGCACTGGCTTTTAATAAGAATTGAAAGAGTAGAAAGAAGGTATTCAATAAAATGTAAGCATGTCAATTTTAATATGAAATATGCCTTAAATATACTGTCATAGTTACTATAACCGATCATTTTGATTAGAACTGAAGATTGTTGTTGAAAACCTTAGGCAGTAAAATAGGTAATGAAATTTTCATTTTAACGGGCTTTTTTTCAATTATTATACAACTTAGTTCACTGACGGTCTGTCTCTTTTCACCCTTACGCCCTAAATAATAAGGTTGAAAAGAAATCGACCCTCAGTGAACTCGGTAGTACCTCTGACAGAAGCAACCGAACAGTGGCCTTCTAATAAAGAATGAACTTCGCACGAACGAACTAAGTTCGTTCAAAGGTCGAACGTTTTTCGAATTTTGAACTGTGAACTGTGAAGGGGCTGCAAAGCTAAGTTGCTGGCAAAAACCATGTTTAGTATCTTCATTTTCAAGGCGCTCTTTCACCGGAGCATTCATGTATAATGTTACAAATTCGACATTCGATTTTGAGCATTATGTAACACTAGCGAGTACTAGCGACCCGCCCCGGCTTGGCACGGGTGCAATGTAGCATATACCTATTAAAAACTTTCCTTTTGAATCACTCTATCTATTGTTGAAAACTGCATTAAAATCCGTTGCGGAGTTACAGACAGCGGGAGTGACTTTGCGACTTTGTATTCTGCTAAATCGGCCTTTTTAGGCCCCCTGATGATGTAATGATCGAGTCTGAACGTTACAGGCGAATGCTACCGGTGAGGGACCGCCCTCTAATGAATGTTTTGTAATACCAACTATCTTATGCAGAATGAACGTTATGAGTAGATTTTCTTCCAACTTAAGGTTGATAATATTATAATGTGTCCTAAATTATTAGTCTGTAAGAAATCTGTTATCTCTTTGGTTGTATAGTTTCTTGTATCATATCAAGTGTAATGTCTTATCATTTTAAGAGAAAATTAGATCTATTTACTACCGAGTTCGCTGACGTCAGTGCACTTTTATGATACAAAGTAATAAGGTTGATAAGTGGCAGACCGTCAGTGCACTTACAAAGTAATAGGGTTGATAAGTGGCAGGCCGTCAGTGCACTTTTATGATACAAAGTAATAAGGTTGATAAGTGGCAGACCGTCAGTGCACTTTTATGATACAAAGTAATAATGTTGAAAAGTGGACTCGGTAGTATTTTATAGCTTCTTCATAATAGTTTATAGGTACTAATTATTTGTCAGTACAAAACTGTCTTGTTTATTTGACTTAAGTAACGCATATTTTCACTGGTGACAGCGAGTATGAGAACTTTTTTGGGAGTGTTGATTAAAAATTTGATTTGCTCTGTGTCAGTGTAAATAAGTGTTTTATTTAAGGACGTATTAATACCATAGATTGTTGATAAAATTGAATATTCAGACCTTGTTTAAGTGTCATAGACCAAGGTTTCATCAATTCAGTAAGGCACACATGTTGACTGGCTATACCTAAATATCATATTATTTTATACATTTGTTGCATAATCAAAGAATATATGTTTTCAATGCAATTACCACTAATTCTAGTCAAGTTTAGTGAATTATTATGTTCACTTTCAATGTTAAAACTGTATTAAAGGCCAAGGGTCTCATTTCAACAGATTTGATACCACCAGGGAAATTATTGTTATTCAGAAAACATCCCTTATATGACAAAAGGAATATTCTTACCACCATATTTTTCAGCTTAAAGTCTGGTATTCCATTGATTTACAAAAGTTATTATCAATCACCCATTACATATTTTAGGAAAATTTTAAAAAAAATTGTACCAAAAATTAATAAAGTTTAATTTAAAATGATTAATCCTATAGATAAAGGATTACTTATTCAAAAATAATATTAAAAAAAAAAAAAAAAATTGTTAATGAAAAAACCTATGCATTATTTCAGATTCTCAGATCGTTCGTTGTGCACGTTAAAGGCTTATTTAAATAATTATGACGGCCTGTTTAAGTTAGGAAGTCAATTTGTCTAACAATAAATTTCCCTGACATTAAAAATGTTTGTCTGCAATCGATAAATATAACTAACAAAAAGTGAGAATTGTGACTTGGACCCAACCATCATCTTTGGATAACCAATGCCTGCCATGTTTAGTAACGTTCAATAAACCGTTAATATAATATATACCGTTAATAGTAAACCTTTTAATGTATTTTCTTTGATTAGTGCCAGTGATTAGTAAGTAATAATGCAATGTAAAGTATGCTAACAAAAAGAAAAACCCTTTAGAAGGACTTTCATTTAAACTTACTAGTCATTTAGTCTAATCAAAGTGCCTTATAGTATTCCATGCGAAACTGGGCTTAACAGGTTGAAATCCGGGACATCGACGCGCCATTTTTTTTTTCCTGCGTAGAAACTTCTATGGTGGTGGGTCTAGAAACATGTGCTGTATTTATGGTTTTGCGCATCCATGTCCTTTACAGCCTGTATAATAAGATTATTGTAAAAGCCACTTCGTAACAATTTCGTACCGTATATTGTACTTGCCAAATTACCTCTAGCAACTTGTTACAGTGAATTTGTATTAAGTTTATATGACTAGCTGTAAATATTTTGTAATGTTGAATAAAATATGTATGAAATGTATTTTAATGGCTTATTTTATTTTACCCACATTTTTTTTTTTTTGGATGGGAAATCATCAAATGACTCCTCCCGCTCTGGGCGGAGCATGACCGACCTAACCTTTAAAAAACTCTGACTTGTGAATAATTAACTGGAACACCAAAAATCTGTGTTATATGATGCAAAATGAGGGAGTTGTTATAAGTTTTACCGCTATGTGTGTCTTTGTGTGTATCTGTCTGTGGCAGTTTGGAGTCTGGATTTATGCCCGCCCGGTTAATGGCAATAAGCTCGCCCCCTTTTACATGGAATTTAAACAGAACTGGCGAAATGTGGGTGCGCTGTGAAAGTAGGTATAGTCGTGGTCTTTTCCGCTTGTTAAAATTGTCAAAAGTTAAAATTGTTATCGCTTAAATCATGCGGAGGCGCCGAGTCACGCCCCCTTAAAGTTTAGGCCTATTAGAAAAGCGTCAATTTGGCGCGCAAAATAACAATAACTCTCGTTTGGCGTGCGTCGTCAGTGCGCTCGGCCGATCGGTATTGCCTTTCATTCTTTATTTCCATATAAAGTCAACGGGGCGGGGCTAGAGAGCGTTTCTATGTTGCAAGTGCTAGCATAAAATAGCTTAATGGTGATCAGGCGGGTGTGTCTACGATAGTACCTACACGTCATCCTAATCCTTCGGAGATTGCAGTCAGGTGTTACCCAGGGTGGGTGTGAAAAACATCGACGCACAAACGGTTACCACGTGTTCAGTAGATCACTACCCCCCCACCCCCAGCATACAGGGAAATTCATCGGTATTTTTTTTAAATCGGCTGTTTCATACAAAAGTGCAATCCCTATACAGTCTAAATGTATAGAACAGCTGCTTTTTTACTTAGCATGATGTACATACTGAATGGGGAAGGCTGGTCAAAGCTGATTGTAGATGGCGCGTCCATAGCTTAGACCCAATCTGACCAATGAGGTCAAACTATTTTGAAATATAAAACTACAAAGCCACTGACTCACTCATTTTGAAATATAAAATGACATTGACAGATTTTCAACCAATGACGATGTTTGGTTCTTGCGATGCTAGCGCCATTAGTTCCACCAGTTGCCCACCCCATTACGTGGTAAACTTGTTTGGGTCGATGTACTATCGAGGACTTTCCCGCCTGATCACCACTAAGCTAATTTTTGCTTGCACTTAAAACATAGAAACGCTCTCTATCCCCGCCCCGTTGACTTTATATATAAATAATTAATGAAAAAATACCGATCGGCGACACATGCCAAACGAGAGTTATTGTTATTTTGCGCGCCAAAGTTGACGCTTTCCTAATAGGCCTAAAGTTTAAGGTGGAGAGGCTCGGCGCCTCCGTATGATTTAAGCGAAAAAATTTTTAACTGATCAGGCGGAAAAGACCACGACTGTACCTTCAACCCTGAGTTATCTGTAAAGAACTGATGATCTAACCTTTCTGCCACGAACAGCAGTTTTATCAAGATAGTGCGCGGATAGAAGCTGGCTTTAGGCGCTACTTCTATAGGGCGCCGCCGGATCAGGAAGAAGATTCATATACGCTGCTCGTTGCCCACGCCAATGTAATACGGTTCTTTGTTTGCAAGTAAGATATATTTTTTCTTTTCCCACGTTTATATAAAAAATATAGCACCGATATTGATTCGATGAATGAAGACATCCGCAAGAGAACCAAGGTTACCGACATAGCCTGAAGAATTGCCAAGCTTAAGTGGCAGTGGGCAGGGTACATTGCTCGCAGAACGGATGACCGATGGGGCCGAAAAGTTCTGGAGTGGCGACCGCGAACCGGAAGATGTTGCATTAGAAGGCCTCCCTCTAGGTGGACCAATGACCTGGTGAAGGCTGCGGGAATCCGCTGGATGCGAGTCACACGGGACCGGTCATTGTGGCGACACTTGGGGGAGGCCTATGTTCAGCAGTGGACGTCTTTCGGCTGAAATGATGATAATTTGATTGCGTAGCGTGGACTGTGTGAAGGATGATATGGCAAGAAAATGAGGTATCTGTAGGCTTAGCCAAGTTGACAATCTACAATCGTTAACGCTAGTAGAAAACTAACCAAATTTATGGGAATGACATCTATCAACGATAAGTCACGTGGTCAAAACAAACGAATGGAAACTTTAAAGTTTAGTCAAAACTGTAAGTTGGCTACGATTTATATGGGATGTAGCGATAGAAACGAATACATTTCATTCTATCATCTTGATCGATGTAAACTTGTCTACGAAAGTTTATATTCATTTGTTTTGACCACGTGACTTAACGTTTACGATTTTAGAAAGAGAATCGATACGAATCGTTTGTAAATTGGCTAGGCCTGCTGATGAGATGACGCCGATCCCAAGTAAATTGGGATAAAGGCAGAAGAATAGTAATTTGATTGCGTAACGTGTTGATTATTATAATACCTAAACACTGTTCAATAGTTAGCACTAACTAGCAGTATCAGATGCGCTGCGGACAAGCCTGTAAAGAGGTCCTAAGCTCTGCCTTGGATCACCTTTTAGAGACTGAAGAAACGCTTAAAATTTTCATTCCTTTTTTCCCATTCATACCTACCTCCTTCATCTGAACTAGGCTCCGATTTTTGAGTCGGGCGTAGTTTCATTGAGGTAACCAATAACTCCTAACAGTGATACTGATACTCATACGTGTCGAGTTAGAACCCAAAGCACGCACCTCCGATTTTTCCGATTCATGTGCGTATTGTCTAATTGCTTCGGTAAAGGCGACTACAGGAGCTAAATTCACTAAAAACCTTTAAAAACTTCGTTTAAAATACATACTGATATAATAAAGTTCTAATTAGCTTGCACTGCAAAGTGGTTGTTACGTCAGTCACTGCGGGCCGAATAGTGCGAATTGAGTGGTTTTTTGCGATTAACAAAAAATCTATTGTTTTGACTAAAAAAATAAAACACTATAATGCTGCTTGTTGCTTGTAGAATTATTTGCCAAAAAATCGGAATGATCGCATGTATTTGAGTATGGTTTTTACTCGTTGAAATTATTAGAGATAAGTTCGTGATTTTTTTTTATCGAGTAAATTTAGTTGTATTATGTTTTCAAAACACTATCATACTAGCTTATATCCTGAAGAATATCATATATTTTTATGGTTTTGTTTATTTCAGTGAATCATATGCTTTTTGCATTATAAAACCCGCGTATAGCTCCTGTAGTCCCCTTAAAGAAAACATTGCCAAGGAACCAGCATGCCTGAGATATATTTCTTGACGGCATGGCATGTACTTAAAGCCAAGTCAGAGGCCCAGGGGCGGCATAAAAACTCAGACACCGGGTTGGGCGCTAACCACGCGATAGAGAAAGAAGATCAATAAGTCCTCATCAGCAGTCTGGGAAATCCTTCTGCATAAAGACGTGACCTCGTGCTTTCTGTTTTCCAGAGCCCTCCAGTTCCCACCTGAAGGCTGGCTGCGGATGTCTGTGAACCACGCGTCCATCACCCAGCTATCGATATTGCCGAACGGCAAAGTGATACTGCGATCCTTATCGGAATCTGGTTATATGGAACCGCATTACATCACTTATATGTGACGGGGAACAGTTTAGGATTGGATAACTCATGTATACTAGTGCTATTGACTAACGTTACTGTTGTGGCAGTATAGCGATTTATTTACTGAAGACTATTTCTTTTCTTCTCCTTTGGGGTTTGTAAATATCAAAAATCTGCAGACACAATTTCAACTATCATTTTGTCACATATTTGTGTCGTTTGACGTACAGGGTACGCGCTTGTTTGTCTTGATATGTGACTATGGTGGTCAAAAGGTTAAATGGCATAACTTTTAACTAGAGCAAGCGAGGCAAGTGTTTTTTCCACGAGTGACTGTTTCTCATGAAGCGAGCTTTCTAAACAATCATCCTCCTAAGTATGTAGCCTGTTATTTAAAGGGTGTAAAAAACGTCTTAACGAAGCCGAAAGACACTTGTTCATCGCAATGACGGGGGTCATTGCGATCATTTTTTTGTTCTACACCATACCTGGGAACCTTCTGGTTACGGCGATATTGGGGGTCAAAGTTCCAACTTTTTGACAAGTTTTTTTTTTAATACAAGTTTTTAATGTAAGATTTTACTTTAAACACCTCCACGACCCCCGTAATATTCAATCCATCCATCTGCACAATGTTTTGAGTGCGTTACATTACCAAACATAATTTTTCACCTCAAAAAAAAAAGTCGTTTCCCAGCAATATTTTTTGCGTAAAGTTACTTAGTTTGATGTACCTACAGAATGCTTGGTTGACGGCTTCGTGATGAGGTTGTTTATACCCTGTATATCTGTATCATCTACGTTAAATAAATCTCCAGTGTCTGTGGTAGCTGCCTCTATTGATTTTCAGAAAAAATGTTTTTTGTAAGTAGGTAGGTACTTGCCAATACTGGCTAATAGTAAAAAAAAGCCATTTCGTTCATTCACCAATGTGATATATTGTTCATTATGTTGTAATAAAAGGAGAATTGTATCCAAATGTAATTGATGTGATCATTTTATTAATCGTGGCCAATAGGTTAATCTCGACTATCGCTAGGGACGAGTAAAATACTGATTATTTTCGACAAACAACTCTCTAATTTGAGCCACGGATCTAATTAATAAAATACTGTCTTCTGATAATAATAACAGCCGCTCGGGTCGATCTTTGGTTAGGTTAGGTAAGTCGCGCTTGCCTAGGTTGGTCCGTTGATGGGTGACCACCCATTACATAGGTACCGAGTTCCTTCATGCCTTGTAATCCCGGCTGTCATTTGTAGATCTTTGACATTCGTTACAGCTAGTCAGTGGCCTGAAAATCTGACAACCAGTCTTACCAAGAGGTATCGTTTTATTCAGTACTAACTGGGTTGTGGAGGTCAGAGGCAATCGCTCTATGTAAAATACTGGTATTCAGCTGCACCTGGTTACACTGGAAGGATGACTTCATTTATCTACCCACCGAATTTCGAGGGGTCTTGAAACAAAGAAAACAAGACATCTGTTCAAGAACATTTTATTTGTATATTGGTTCTGTATTAATAATGTACAACATCAATATTTGCGAAATACACTCGAGAGCAATGAATCCGGGTCACTTAAAGAATCCTAAAAATCTCGGAAACTAAAAATGCTAGGTTAATGCAATAAATTATATTTAATAGACAATGTAATACTCCTTAAATGAAGGTATTAAAACTTCTTAGTTATTGTATAGTTATATCATAAAAAAATCAAATTTGAAAAAGGGCCACTTTCGAAGATGGAACTACGAAATTACAGCATTTGGTTTTGCTTTTGTTTGTAATCTGTCATTTATGTGGGTACATAAACCATGTTGGTAGTGCTCTATATTCATTATTCAAGCTGAAATTATGTCGCTTACGCCTGAAGAATGCACCAGAATACTTACAATGCTGGAAACCGGCCGGAGTCAGCGCGATACAGCCAGGACTGTCGGTGTGTCGCTGTCAACAGTACAAAGAGTTCTCCGACGTTACGAAGAAACTGGTTCTAACCTACGCAGACCAGGAACGGGCAGAACCAGGTGTACCACAGCACGAGAAGACCGATACTTGGTGAACACCATGCTTCGAAATCGCTTTCTCACAGGAACTGAACTCACAAATCAGTTTCGACGCCTCGGAGGAAGTAACCCAAGTGCATGGACAGTAAGACGTCGGCTTGCTGAATCTAACTTAAAACCCCTTAGACCTGCAAACGGCCCTAAACTGGAGCGTGGGCATCGTATTTCAAGACTAAGATATGCCCAGAGCCACGTAAATTGGAGTATTGAAGATTGGTCAAAAGTTATGTTCTCCGACGAATCAAAATTTATGCTCTACAAGCACGATGGAAGACACAGAGTGTATCGAAGACCAGGGGAAAGATTCAAGCAAGCATGCATCGAAGAAAAAGTAACCTACGGTGGTGGGTCTGTACTTGTGTGGGCCGGAATTTCTTCTGAAAGTTGCACAGAGCTGGTGATCATAGAAAACGGCTCTTTAACTAGCGTAAGATATGTGGAAGAAATCCTCAATGATCACGTTGGTCCATTTATGGTCAATTTAGGTGAGGATGCTATATTTATGCATGACAATGCCCGACCTCATACAGGTAGGATTGTGAATGACTACCTTCAAGAGATGAACATTACTCGTACGGAGTGGCCAGCGCGCAGCCCGGATATCAACCCGATCGAGCATGCTTGGGACGAGCTAGGCAGATGCGTAAAACAACGAAACCCTCCCCCAATCACGCTTCGTGAGCTCAAAATTGCTCTCACAGAGGAATGGGAGAATATTCCCCAAAATCGTATAAGGAACTTGGTGTACAGCATGCCAAACCGCGTAAACGCGGTAATGAAAGCACGAGGAGGCAATACGAAGTATTAAAATTCAAGAAAATCGTAATAAAGTTCAAAAATTTCATGTTTCCTATTTTTGTTTTAAGGAGAGATCAGCAGTTTTTTTCTTTATGTAATTTTGTGTTAATAAAATGTATGGTGACTCATATTTTTTTTACTTTCATTTAAGGAGTATTACATTGTCTATTAAATACAATTTATTGCATTAACCTATCATTTTTAGTTTCCGAGATTTTTAACATTCTTTAAGTGACCCGGATTCATTGCTCTCGAGTGTATCAGTTAATCTTTATGCCTATTCATGCATTTTATTAGACAAATAAAAGCTCTGATTATATAAATTCTTGTTAGGATATGTCGAAAAGTTGAGGTAAAAATAGTTGATTATATTATTGATAAAATCTTAAAGGAGTTATTACAAAAAATAATTGAGTTAAACAGTGCTGGGCAAAACAGCTGGTTAACCTACATACAATTATGAAAGAAATTTAGTAAGTTTAACAATATATATTAACTTAATATCTTAACTAAATATATACCTAAATATAAAAGGATAACTAGTCAGATGAACTTATAATAAAACTATATCTAAACGTATTCTTAAAAAATATAAGAAAATATTTGCATTTCAATAATTAAATCTTGGCATATTTTACATTTTCAAACCAACAATATGTATGTATTAACTTCCGAGCCGCCATAAAGTTTGAACAGAACTATACATGATGACTCTGATCGGGCCACATGAATTTTAGCTCAACGGGCCGCAAGTAGCTTAGCGGGCCGCACAAGATTGTCGGCAAATTGTTAGTCGTTATCAGATATCAGTGATTTGAGAAACTAATCTTGCCCAACACTGGATATTTATTTCTTTCGAATCTTATTATTTCTAACGAGAGGCAAAAACGTTAAGCCAGTAAAAGTATTATTAAATGTAAATAGTATCCTTAGAATAGTCACAAGCAAGGTAAGGTTTACGTTGCAACTATCTCACTCTTGATTACAATAAACCTGAAAGATAGTTAAAAAATGACGAAATATTTACAATATTACTTATTTATTTAGTAAAATTGGTGTTCTATGGAAAAATCACTATATCTAATATGGCGTTTTTGGCCGTGCGGTCCACGGCTCAGATAGTGAGTAGGCCTTTCGTCTCGTTCAGTTGTAGGTAGTGTTAAAGACGATTTTGTTCACCTACATTGATTAGTATTATCAGCCTGTACAGGTAACATTTATACCATACTGCTAAGACATGTCATTCTATAAGACAAGCATTTCGCGAATCAAACAGCTTTTGGCTTGGTTTCAAAGGAAAACGAACCCAATGCCTGCTAAATTAAGGCTTCTAGATACAGGCCGTTTTTAGGTACCTAGATAATTTGAATAATGTGTAGAAGAAGGTAGTACATAGTTATGTTAATTAAGTATTTATATTTATTAATCATTTACCTATCAGCTAGCTAATGTTTTTAGACGACTATTTTGACGATATAAAAGAACTAATTATTCATATAAATAAAAAAATAATTTTATGAATCTTTTATGTGGCAAAGCAAAGCATTAAATTTTTTACTTTTATTCTAAAGGTGAAACGCCATAGGAAAGAATTCGTTGTAGGTTCGTATAATTTATAGATATGCCTCAATTCCACTATGTTACATGAGAATGAGGTGCGATATTGAAACATAGGTATACCAGAGGCGTCCTATTGTTAGCTCCTAGGGGCTAACAATACGTCAAGCCCATAAGGCAAGCAGACTGTGGAGAAACCCTAACATCATGAAGAGTTTGTAAAAGCTAGCCAAGCTTGTAGGCTTATATGAAAGTACCACCACTCGGTACATGACGTTGAAGCCTGCTATCATTTTACAGACTAAAATAATAAGCCACTTAAATAATATTTTGAAACAGACAAAGCCAGCACATTTGTTTTGAGATTCATTCATGACTTCGGCGGGCCGCATTAATGTGGCTCAAAAGGCCGCATAGAGACACGGTTCAAGTGAAGCGCTAGACTAAAATATTCTTACGGGTGTTTATTCACAAAAGAAGTCAAGACCCTCAAATAGTTTTTCTTATTTAACCGGGTTTTTCTTATTTACGGTTTTAATTTACTATTTTAGTATTTAAAACAACATAATACATAATTAAAGCCAGCGTTAGCATAAAGCGGTTGATGTAGTCCGTAGCCAGGATAGGTGCAATGGGTCAGTAAGGCTAAGGTTTAATTGTTCTTGGATGTTCTATGGACCCAGTTGGGGATACCTTTCAACTGTAGAGGTGTTCAATTTTTGTGGAATATTGCGACTCGTTGAGATAGGTAGCTCACGTTCGAATGAAAGCCGGGCTTTTTGGCTTTATATGCTCATTCGCCACTGTAGTGCTTATGCAGTTATTCAAGGGTATATTGTAAGTTGGTCTCAGTAAAAAGATCCTTTGCTTGCCTACTTGTTATAGCTAATACGCGACTGGAAGATTGTTAATCGAAACTCCAAAGCCATCATATAGAAATTTTATATAACCTATGAAAACACTTCCGTAGATTCCATGAGACGTAGATATTGCCGCTTGGTGCGTTTTCATAGTTTTATAGAAGCCAGCGGTGTCGCTATGGTCTATCACTGCGATCTGCCGCACAAGTTTGTCTTCGAAGGTACAAGCGACCGCATCGCTTGTAGGTACCTTCGAAGACAAACTTGTTGACGTTGCCTAATCGTTTTCAGTAAAACACTGTTTTAAGCTTTCACGGTTTATAACTAAACTTAACAAAACAAGACCAAACCCTCACTAAACCCCTAACCCCACTAAACCCGGGTTATCTAGGGAGGAGGGCATTCTTAGGGTAGACAGATTTGACTGCCCCTAACGATTTTTTCCATCCACCCGCATTCTTCAGTCAACCCTTGCAACAGCGTTGAAATATCAGAAGCTCAAAATTAATAACAATCACGGAAGACCAAAGAAACGATGGATGGACTGTATAAAGAATGATATGGCAAGAAAGGAGGTGTCTGATGGGATGACGAGTAATAGAGAGGTCTATGGAAGAAGAAGACATGCTGCGCCGACCCCAAATAAATTGGGATGGGCAAGAGAATGATGACGATGATGGCAGATATCCCGTAAGTGACTGTTTAAGTTTTGGTTTTCAGTAAAGTTTACGTGTGCCACAAAGTTCTTTCCTCCTAATCCTGGCTACGTCCTCGCGTGTGTTCAGTAGTTCAGTTGGCGGCGACTGGTCGCGGCAGCAGCAGATCTGGCCCTTCAGTCGTGTCGTCCTCATCTTCGTCGTCAACGGCGTCTTCTGGCTCTCCGAGTGCGCGGACGAATTCTGTTGGATAGATGGGCTTTGTAGTTTCATACATAATGGGTGTTAAATTACCCTCAACGAAGCCGAAAGGCACTTGACTGTTCTCGTCGTCATTGCGATCATTTTTTTGTTCTATACCATACCTGGGAACTTTCTAGTTACGGAGATATTGGGGGGCCAAAGTTCCAACTTTTTGAAAAGTTTTTTTTTTTTAAATACCTACATGTTTTAATGTAAGATTTTACTTTAAACTCCTCCCCCGTACTATTCCATCCATCCACCAGCACAATGTTTTGAGTGCGTTACATTGAGTTTTACCGAAAAACGTGAACATTCACCCCAAAAAAAAAAGTCGTTTTCCAGCAATAATTTTTGCGTAAAGTTACATAGTATGATGTACAGCATGCTTGCATGACGGCTTCGTGATGAGTCTGTTTACACCTTCTTGATCTGTCCACGAAGTAGACACAATAGTTAAACAATGGTGTCTCGAACAAATCGGTCCTTTGACAGATCATGATACAGGATGTAACATAATAAATGCAAGAAATCTTGTGTGGTGTCGATTATACCATGAAACTGAACAACTTTAGTTCTATGGCTTTTGGAAATTCATAACCTTTTTTAGTTTCACCGCTACATGTTGATCAGCTGATAGCGTCAGTTCCTTTAGAAAGTCCATTTTTTTACGAATTTCAAGAACTCATAGAACAAAAGTTGTTTTGTTTCATGGCCCGAGAGACCACACTGAGGTCTTGTGTTTATTATGTAACACCTTGTATAAAGAAACGCTTTCACTTTTAATTCTGGATTTCTGCCTAGAATCATAGACCCGACTGGCGCAGCGGTAGTGAGGCTGCCTTACGTTCGTTGGGTCCCGGGTTCGAATCCCGGTAGGAGCAACTGTTTGTGTGATGAGCATGGATGGACATTTTTGTTTCCGAGTCATGGATGTTTAAATGTATAATAAGTATGTATTTACAAACAATAAGTATATATGTAGTATATCAACTATCTGGTGTCCACGACACAAGCCTCGTTGCTTAGTGTGGCGCTAGATGGCGCTGTGTGTAATGTCCAGCGATATTAATAATTTATTATTTATTTGAATGTAGAACATTATGTAGTAAATGCGTCCTTCAGCTAAGGCGTCTGTCCTGCTACCAGCGATTAACGAGTAGAGCGACACGGACCTACAATAGGCGAGACGACAAAAAAAATCTAATTAGTCCGTCACTTAGATTATCAAAAAATATTTGACCCGTGTTTTTTCTTTTGTTACGTAAACCAAAATTGACGAAGATACGACGCTTTTAAAATTCTCAATACGTCACGCCATGGTATAATTTTTAGCTAGTTCTGACGTCACGATCCCCCACTACCGAGTTTTGATGCGTTTTATCTTGTCTAGTCAATGAATATTGACAAATCAATATTCATTGATTTACAAAAACAAAAAATACGTGTCTATTAATGTCCAATACTCTAACTGACGGACTAAGTAGATTTGCAATTTTTTTACAATGTCGTCATGCCTATTAATTGTATACGTTTCTAGATAGAGACACCAGCCGATAGCTCGTCGACTCCTCGTCGGCGGTGAGCTGGGTTCCTAAGCTACAGAGGTGTACTTAGCCTCGCTATGTATAAAATTGGGGAGGGGGTATCGTCCACGACTACCAACGCTGCACACGCGTGGCTGGGAAATGAAACCGCACAGCCAACGTGTCACAACACATGCACACAATGCACATCCTGCGCAGCACAAGGCCGTAGATGTCGACTAAAGATGCATCACTCACCTAAGAAATCAATGCGGCCGTCACCGTCTGCGTCCACTTCTTTGATCATGTCCTCAACTGAAACAGAGCGATTAGAAATAAATAATAACCTAAAAAAATAAAATGTCACTTAGGGGATATCTTCCGTGATTAATATTATTTTTGAGCTCCCGATATTTCGACGCTATTACGGGAGCTCAAAAATAATATTAATCGTGGAAGATATTCCGTAAGTGACATTTTAGTTTAATAATAACCTTCTTTTTAGTATATCGAAGGTAAAAAGTTCAACTATGTTTTCGACGACTGACTAAAAAAAATATGATTCTGTTTAGTCCGTCACATTATCGAAAAATATTGGATACGTGTTTTTTGTTTTATCAAATTAATAAAAAAATACGAAGATAAAATCATGAGTGGAATCATGATGCTTGTGACGTCACTTTTCCGTAAAAAATGTACTCAAATGTGACGTCACACGAGTTTTCGACGCACTTTATCGTCTTCATTTTTTGTTAACGTGAAAAAAGAAAAAAGTACGTGTCCAATATTTTTTGGAAATCTATCTGACGGACTACTTCACTAGTTTTTTTTTGTCGTCAACCCTATTGTACTTAGGCCCAATGAGCCTACCTACTTTCTTGCCTCCAACTCCCAAACGAGAAGGGTAATTTTGGCCCACGTGTGCGAATCCATCAGCGCATTTATTGCACATTAAGAAAGCACAGTGACGGATTTTCAACTCCACCTTCGGGTCATACATGGCCATGACGCTATCGCAAAAAAAAATGAGTTACCCCCGAATACTGAAACGTCACTCAAAATTTAAGGGCTGCTTAACATTTGAGCAGCTCCTAAACTTTAAATTTTGTATGGCCAAACGTCACTTTTGAGTATCTGTTAAATATAAGTGCTACTTAAATTTTGAGTGACGTTTCAGTATTCGGGGGTAAGTCACTCTCCTCTTAGCTCGTGGCTAAATAATAACAGCCGCTCGGGTCGATCTTTAGGCCGTGCTTGCCTAGGTTGGTCTGTGGATGGGTGACCACCCTTACATACCGAGTTCCCTCCGTGCTTCGGAACGTTACGCTGTTGGTCCCGTCTGTCATTTGTACATCTTTGACAGTATATATAGGTAGTCAGTGGCCCAAAAATTCTTAACAACCAGTCATAACAAGGAATATTGTATTACCCAATACTAACTGGGGTGTGGAGGTCAGATAGGCCGTCGCTCCATGTAAAATACTGGTATTCAGCTGCATCCGGTTAGACTGGAAGCCGACCCCAACATAGTTGAGAAACGGCTAGGCAGATGATTTTACTCACTCTCTTCCTCAGACAGGTCCTCTCCCAAGCACTGCAGCACAGCCCTCAGATCAGAAGCACAGATGTAACCCCTGTTATGCTTGTCGAACACCCTGAAGGCATCGCGGAGCTCCCTCTCCTCTTGTTCGGCGGAACTGGTGCCGCCTCCAGCGCCGCACATCGACTTGGAGAGGATGCTCACGAACTCTTCGAAGCTGACGTTGCCATCACCTGGAGAAGGAAGGGAATATGGTTTTAATTAACGTTCTAGTGTACCTTATTTTTAACCAACTTCCAAAAGGAGGAGGTTATCAATTCGTCCGAGTTTTTTTGTTAACATCATGTAATAGTTCGTAACCCGTGGCCCGCATTGATACAGTTATACACGGATCTTTTGACGCGTGACGTATCAGTTTTTTAATACAAATCCACAAATATTTACCAACAAGGCCCTCGCTCGTAGCACTGTAGTTCAAGCGTTGCCATATATTATTACTCATAAACGTCAAAAAAAGTTACGAAAAATGGGTTGGTAAAAGATAGGTAGTTGTAATTTTTTTAGGCATGAAATCGGACGCGGGTGTGTGTTGCCTAGATTAGTATTTGTCAGCTAAGACTCAGTTATACGCAGTCTTTTACCACGATGCATGATTCACGCCAAGAATCGATTCCTAAAGACTTAGATATTGACCAACTAAACCAACACTTCTCATCTTCGCCCTACTGTAATGGGGCCACGAAGGCAGCCACAGTAAACTATCTTTCTAACCTTCCAACTCCGGATCATCCCTCATTTGTTTTTAGTCAATTCTCTGATTGTGATGTTAAGAAGAGTGTAGTTTCAATTACATCAAACGCAGTTGGCAGTGATTGTGTAAGTCGGAAAATGATACTCCCTGTCCTCGATGAGATCCTTCCTATTCAATGGCATATCCTAAACTACTCTATATCCTACGGTGTCTTTCCTTCGATGTGGAAAGAGGCCAAAATTACCCCTTTACCCAAAAAATCGAATCCCACTTCCTTTTCAGAATACCGTCCTATCTCCATCCTGCCTTTCCTCTCCAAAGTTCTAGAACGCCTTGTCCACAATCAGCTCAGTGCATTTCTGTGTAAGAATAGCCTGCTAAATCCTTTCCAATCTGGTTTTCGTCCTGGTCACAGCACTGCTACGGCTTTAGTTAACGTTACGGATGACATACGTTTAGGCATGAAGAAAGGAAATCTGACAGTTCTCTGCTTATTGGATTTTAGTAATGCGTTCAACACTGTCGATTTTGATATCCTGCTTGGCATACTTCGCTCACTTAACATATCTCCAACGGCGATTGACTGGTTTCGTAGTTACCTGTTTGGGCGCCGGCAACGTGTATGCATAGAAGGGTCTTGCTCTTCTTTGTGTTACACTTCTGTGGGTATACCTCAGGGTGGCGTTTTATCTCCTTTACTCTTCGCAATTGTTATAAATTCTATTTCCACAAGACTTCTTTCTTCTTACCACCTTTATGCAGATGATCTGCAAATTTACCGGCAAGCAGCATCTTCAGATTTGGCTGATGCAATTGATATAATCAACAAGGACATGGTTTCAATCTGTGAGTGGAGTGAGGCACATGGGTTGCAGGTTAATCCGTTGAAGACTCAGGTCATTGTTGTTGGTAGCTCAAGGATGATCTCCAAGATAAACTGGTCGCAGCTTCCCCAGGTTAAATTTAATGGAACTGCTATTCCAATAAGTGAGAAGGTCAAGAACTTTGGGGTTTGGATTGTCAAAAATCTTTCCTGGGGTCCCCAGCTGCAGGACGTAAGTCGCAAAATATTCGCATCTGCCAAGTCCCTGAGACGACTACGGAACTTTCTTCCAACAGCCACTAAAACTGCGCTGGCTCAATCTCTTTTACTTCCCATTCTTGACTACGCTGATGTCAGTTATCTCGATCTCACGGAGGCACAGCTAGATAAACTTGAGCGACTTCAAAACTGTTGCATAAGATTTATATTTGGCTTGCGCAAATATGATCACATTTCTGAATTTCGTACAAAGCTCAAGTGGCTCCCTATCCGTCTTCGCCGGAATTCTCATATCCTGTTTCAACTCTACAGTATTCTGTTCAATCCCACAACCCCCTCTTATCTTAAAGAACGTTTCAAGTTTCTTCATGACACACATAATAGATATCTGAGGTCATCGGAAAACTTAAGACTAGAGATGCTGATGCATTCCACCAGTTTCTATGACAAATCTTTTACTGTTCAAGCAGTTCGGTTATGGAATGCCTTGCCCGTGTCAATAAGGCGTGCTCAATCTCTGCCAATTTTTAAAAGCATGATAAAAAGACTGTATCTCTCTCCCTAAGCTTAATTTTTACTAAGTATTTTTAATTTTAGTTCTTCGCACTTGTTTCTTGATAATAATAATAAAAAGAAAATATTGTATATATTTATGTAAGTGTTGTATATATTTATGTCTGTATATGTATATATTTATTGTATATATGTAAATGGTACACCACAGGCTACCTGCAGTATTGTCTCTCCTTCCCCCTTAAATCCATCCAAAGGTTGTCTTTAAAAGATCGCTTTTAGCGATAAGACCGCCCATTGGGTCACCCTTTGTAAAATGTTTTACATTTGTATCTGTAATTTTTATGGTGTACATAATAAAGAGTATTCTATTCTATTCTATTCATACTCCGATCTTCTACAGAATATCTTGAACTGCAGTCACTCACCGTCACTGTCCACCTCCTGCAGCATATCCTGCAGCTCCTCGACTCTGGCGAACTGTCCGAGGCTGCGCATCACCCTGCCGAGCTCCTCCTTCGTGATGGTGCCGTCGCCGTCCTTGTCGAACAGGCGGAATGCCTCGCGAAATTCTGGGGATAAGTATTGAATGAGGTATTAAAGAAAGTTAATGGTTAAACTTGATATGTATGTAATTACTTACTTAAGCCTGTTTTCTATAACTTACGTATAACTGTCAGTTAATATGCCACGTGTTGCAACTATCAGTGTTTTTATAAACAAAGTCAGCTTGAAATATTCTATCCGCGTCACCTACATGTCAATAGGCGAGACGACAAAAAAAAATCTAATTAGTCCGTCACTTGATTATCAAAAATATTTGACCCGTGTTTTTTCTTTTGTTACATAAACCAAAATTGACGAATATACGACGCTTTTAAAATTCTCAATACGTCACGCCATGGTATAATTTTTAGCTAGTTCGAGCCCCCACTCCCGAGTTTTGATGCGTTTTATCTTTGTCAATATTCATTGATATACAAAAACAAAAAATACGTGTCCATTAATTTCCAATACTCTAACTGACGGACTAAATAGATACTTATGCATTTTTTCGATACTGTCGTCATGCCTATTGAGACATAGAAAAATCAAAGAAAGATTTTCTGTGCCGGTTTGTTTCCAACCGTCTGTAAGCAAAATGTCAAACAGACAGAGATATCAACCTACCGAAACCGAACAGTAAGTTATTATTGAAAATGGCCGTAAGAGACTGTTTATGGATAGGTAGGAACAGATAGCTAGCAGTACGCCTTAGGTTTAATTTACCGGTAGATCCTATTTGTTACTTGCGAATAGCTATGATTTTGACCAGCTTTTGGCAATCTTGTTGATTTAGTCTAAATAACTGTAGACTGGCAAACTTTCTGATCAATCTGGAACTTTCCAAGTAGGTAGTAGACCACGATAGGCCGCGTTGATTGATTCTGAATGATTGAGAGTATCCACAGTTACCTTTCATCTGTGTCCTTGTGATCCCGGACGTCTCATCAACGATGGACGCCTTGCGGTCCAGGGTTGTGTCGGCTGCTGGCTTCAGGAACGTCACCTGACGCGGTGGCTTCGACGGCGAGGTCTGCTCGGAGAGCTGCTGGCTGGAAACAAGATCAGAATGGCTGGATTAATTCTTGCGCAGATGAGAAACATGAGTGGTGAAATGCATTAGGCATGTCGGACTGATGCCAATCGGAGGCGCGCGGTGACTCATGGTAGTAGAAGAAACGTGGTAGACGACTACAGGAGCTAAATTAGCAACTCTATTTGTGGGGGTTTAAACTTCATTTGAAATCTGTTAGAATAAAGTTCTAATCAGCTTGCACTACAAAGTGGTTGTTACGTTAGTCACTGCGGGCCGAATAGTGCGAAATGAGTGGTTTTTTGCGATTTACAAAAAATCCATTGATTGGACTAAAAAAATAAAACACTATCATGCTAATATGTTGCTTGTAGAATTATTTGCCAAAAAACAGAATTTCGCATGTATTTTAGTATGGTTTTTACTCGTTAAAAGATTTATTTTAAGATAAGTTCGTGATTTTTTTTTATCGAGCAAAATTAGTTGTGTTATGTTTTCAACACACTATCATACTAGCATATATCCTGAAGAATATCATGTATTTTGCTGGATTTGTTTATTGCAGTGAATCATATGTTTTTTTGCATTATGACACTCGCGTTTAACTCCTGTAGTCCCCTTAAGACGTTAAGAGTCCTCGCAGGCTGCAGACTTTCCGCCGCCGCGATCCAGTTTAGTTGGGCTCGCTCTTAATCAGTATGAACAAATCTGCTAGTCGCAATGCGCATATACAACGCTTCGGTATCGGCCTCTACATCAGTTTGATGGGCTATACGATTGCCTTCAAACTAAATTATCGCCCAACTGCTAGATCAGTATGGCGCTCTTATCCCGCGCGCACACTTGCCGATTGTTTAATCGGCCAACTTGGACGATAGTTCTAACTATACGATAATTCTAACTTGCAAATTGGAACTAGCGAATTGCTCGAGCGCAGTCGACAGACTGTCGGTCTGGTTTACGCTGTCACGTCGGCGTCATCGCCGTCGTCGCGTCGCCAACCCGACCGTTTAGTTGGCCAAATGTGCGCACTAGCAGCCCAGACCGACTCAACTATCGGCCGATAGAAAGCTTGCAGTCCGCGGGGATTCTTAAAGTTCTATAAACCCTCCACAGTCACATGTTACGTACCTATTTATGAAGACTTCAATTCACCCGTAAAAAATGTTACACCTCTTCTACCTTTCCTTTGGGGATATACAGGGTGTAAACAGACTGTTCACGAAGCCGTTAACCAAGCATTCTGTACATCAAACTTGGTAACCCTACGCAAAAATTATTGCTGGGATATTATTATATTTTTTGGGGTGAAAAATAACGGCTATTCGGCTTCGTTAAAGAGTATTTTTACACCCTTTAGTTGTGATGTTATTTTACTTAAATACGAAATAATCATCTGCAAAACACATACATAACTCAACAAAATGAAATCCGTCCACACGTATCCCACACTTTTAGACCAAATAAAGTCCCTCGTAAATAGACTACAAACTGTGAGAAAAACTAAACAATGACTATTAGAAAAATACGTTTTTCTAACTATATAAAGAGTTTGTTAATTTTTGTAGTATTTTTATGAAAAAACAATAGCTAAACCTACACGAGCGTGTCTCTCACTCAATGAAAATCGTTCCCGATTCACTTTGACGGCTTTAATAATGGATGCCTATCTACTTAGATGTAGAAGGTAAGGTACTAGCTTCGACAGTCTGCATATTGATACGACTTAGGGTTCTTACAGACGAGCGGCACGTTGCCAACGGCAGATAAACTGCAGCCGTCGCTACCTGTCGACGGCTGCCGTCGACGCGCCGGGCGGCAGCCGCCGAAGCGCCGACGACTGCCGTCGACGTGCAGTTGACAGAGTTGGCACACGTGCCGCTCGTCTGTGAGAACCCTCAGGAGGGTCTAGTGAACCCAGAGGGACCACAGGGAACTTACTTAGTAATTTTAATCTTTACTTGGGAGTTTGTTCCACCCATTTCCGCCACCTTCTTTTTCGCAGCGATTTATTTCCCACTTCCCTTATGCTTTATAAGGGAAATGGGAAATAAATCGTTGTAGAAGAATATCATGTCATGTATTTTTAGGGTTCCATACCTCAAAAAGAAAAAACGGAACCCTTATAAGATCTCTTTGTTGTCCGTCTATCCGTCAAGACAAGACCCTTTATCTCGGGAACGCGTGGAGGTATTGAGTTGAAATTAAAACCGTATACTCAGGTCTACAGTCCCTTGAAGCTGTGAAAAAGTCAAACTTCTAAGTTAACGTAAAAAAAGATACGGCTGTTTATACCGCAAAAAAACGTATATTTCAGTTATTTTCACTTCTTAGCGTGCCGATGGCAAAAATAAATAACTTAACTATGGCCCAAAATTCAACTAATCGTACCGGCAAACGAATTCACTTTGATATATTTTGTACATACGTGCCTAAAACAAATACATAGGCCGGGGTAAACATTCGTTGTACATACATAATGGGATAATTCCTGGGGCGATAGGGCGACCCAACAATGTTTGAACAAGTCTTGCATTACTTAGCCCTGGGGTGGCAAATAGAATTTTTAAATTGGATCGTTAGAAGTCGGGCGCTGGGTTTTGAACTTCGTGATTTTTTAAACGTTTTATTGATGAACTAGCTGATGCCCGCGGTCACCCATCCACGTACCAACCTAGGCAAGCGCGGCTTAACCTGAAGATCGACCCGAGATGGCTGTTATTATTTACCCACGATCTCCTCGGAGAATCTAAGATATGCTATTTACAGCTAAAACCAGTTTAGTAGGGCTATTACGTATCTCTGGTGACAGCTCGAAATGATAGTAACTGGGCTCGGTGGCCATCAATTAACTGTCAAAAGGTTAGTTTCGTATTATGTACGACCCTGTTAGTCACCGTAAAGTAATATCCACTCAGTGTGATACGTAATCCCAATATTATGACATTCACGGCTGTCATCAAAGTTCGGTGTAGGTACAACCGAAGCTTGATAGCCCATGATCTGTCCACGAAGTAGACACAATAGTTAAACAATGGCGCCTCGACCAAATTGGTCATTTGACAGATCATGATTTATTCACTGGATATCAGATAGATACGTAATAGCCCTCCAGTTCACTCTCGACATCCATACTTAATGACCTTTACGACACCCACGCCACGGAGATATTGAACAAAAATTCAACATAGGCATTATTAGGCTAATTCATTTGTATTTTTTATTACCCGACTACGGCGGACCTAAAATTAAGGGTTAAGATTTTAGCAGTCTATGTATGTATAGGTACTTAAAATGTCACTTACGGGATATCTTCTGTAATTGTTGTTTATTTTTGATATTTCGACGCTGTTGCAAGCGCCATGATTGCGGGTTAACTGGAGAATGCGGGTGGATGGAAAAAAATGTTAGGAGCAGACAAATCTGTCTACCCTACGTATGTTTGTATTTACGTATGTTCCTGCGTAGCGCCTAAACTATTCATTCGATTTTGATGAAGAAGGTGTAAATCGATTCGTTATCATGGCCCGGGTAACGTAGGCTACATTTTAACCGACTTCAACGATAGGAGGAGTTGAATTTACCTTGTAAACCCCGAATTTAATTATAACGTTTACAATTTTTAACAATTTTTTCAGTTATCGGGATTTTTTGTTGTAGTATACCTACCACACAAATTTTAGTAGGCTAGGAATTAAACAATAGGTACCTCGAGGCCAAGAAGAAGCCTATCCTATCATTATTTGCTCAGAGATCAAATAATATTCCTTTCTACCAAGAAGTACTTTTCAATAATCTGAAGCATCCTAAGAATTGACCGATGTTCTCAGATATTTCACAAGTTTGTCCTAACAATGGACCTCTTCACTCTAAACTTGTTCTACGCATAGTCAAGTCTTGATCAGATTGTCTTGGGTCAACAATTCGTTGATCTTGTTCAAGAATTGCCGAGTCGACAAATTGACATTTAAGTATCAATATTTAAACTTGTTATTTTCAAGAATTATTTGCTTTATTTTTACCCGACTGCTCCAGAAGGAGGGTTATGTTTTTCGAGAGTATGTATGTACTTATGTATAATTGTTTTGCACGTGGATTTTAGCTTGAGAGGTGTCGTTAGATTCGTATTAACTGTGAGAGTGACAAAGTGTATCAAAATAAAAAAATGGCGGATTTTTGGCGCCATATTGAAATGTTTGGCACGATCTGCAGCCTGAACGGCTCGATAAAGGGCTCATCATGAGGATTTTAAAATGGTATATTTAATTAACTAAAAAGTGTAAAAAAAATAATTAAAAACCCGACTGCATAAAAAATAACTAGTACTTAAGTAACTTTAAATAAAAACTGAAAAGAAAAAAAACAAATTCACGAAACAGGACACATTGACTGCAACAGTCGGGACCCATTAAATAATCTAGACTAAAATCATTACACCCAATATGTCCTGTTTCCTGAACTTGTTTTTTTCTTTTCAGTTTTTATTTGAAGTTATTTTTTTATGCAGTCGGGTCTTTTTTAAGAATAACACTAGAACAATACATGGGTTAGGAATTGGTCACTGAGCTTTCTCTAGGTTCGTGTTACATAGGTACCTACTTAGCTAATACTGGTCAAAATTGTTTTCGATTTTCTCTTTGTAGAATCCTGTACAATGACCCTAATGTGTTAATTAACATAACATCACGCCCACCCACATTCGCCATGTAATAGGGGGCGAACCTATTTCCATCAACCGGGCGCAAATCCGGACTCCGTGGCTGCTACTGAGAAATGCTAATGGCAATGCATGCATGCTACTAATGTGTTAAATTGATATGTTATTCCTATAATGTGGAATAACATCATACTTCTGTACCTATTGTTTTTTGTAAATACCCAGTTTGCCAACATAGGCATTACTCGCATAAAAGGAAGCTCCAAACACTAAACTTTTTGTAAACTTAAGAAGCAATAAACTATTTTGTATTGTTATTTTGTATTTTTTGTATCATTATCATCAAACCATTTTGTTCTTAAAATACTAAGTGTTTCCCTGATACACCACACCTGGAACTGGATATCAAAAACCTTTCAAAAATTAGTTGGAAATATTTTCAGATATCGGTGAGGTGCACATTTAGAGTACTGAGAAGTTGCTTGGAGAAGCAAACACTAGATCCCATGCTCAACAGCCACATTTGCGGCAAAGTAGCGTTAATTTAGAATTCACTTTAAAATTCCACTTTTTATTATTTGTATGTTTTTAGGATGGTAAGCAATCCAAGTAGGTAGCTACTTGTTAAAACAAAGCCAATGAAATTTTAATGACCCAGAGCTACGCAACGGGTACGGTTACTTGTAATGAAAACAGTACGAAACGAGAGGGAAGCTCAAATTGCCAGAATCTTCATGTTTCATGAAATTAATGTTTAAAAGCTTCGTTCAATATTTAAGCGTTCTCGTCTGGTCAGATTAGAATTTGAACTTCTGTTTCTGCGTTGGGATTTTGGAACTATGTTTTGGAGGCCACTGTAAGGAACTCATCTGCCTGTAGATCTTCCCAAACTATGTTGGGGTCAGCTGCCAGTCTAATCAAATGAGCTAAATACCAGTGCTCTTAGATCCATTTGAGTATGCACGTTGTTCATCAGAAAATGGATGAACTCAAGATTTTTACAAAGCAGATTTTAATTTAACCTTACCAAAAACACCAGCATCCTTGATTCTGAAGCCCACTTAACAATATCCCTCTTAAAATCTTGAACACCATCATTAAATCGAGATTGGCATCTAACCAGCCAAACGGTAGTTTAGCGGGAGATTAACGATAAAAGAGACGTTAAAGCCATCCGTACCGTAACCGGGTGTAGAGAGCGATCGATCCGCCGTCTCTGGTAGAAGATACTGTCAAGTGTAGAATGTATTTGTTTTGCGAAATAGACATTTCTAACGTCACCAGGGGGAATCGTTTCACCCACTAACTGAGTTATGGAGGTCAAGCTGCCAGTCGCTCCAAGTTAAATACTGGTATTCATCTTTCATCTACACTGGCCTGCAATACTAAGTACTACACTTTTAATTTTTTTATTTTTCTAAAATAAAAGTTAGAGATTTAAAATAAAAAACGTTTTATAGCAATTTTTATCAGCTTTCTTTGAAACTATAGACAAAATTGAAACTTTTTTTCGAGTCCTTTATGTTTCGAAAGTATATCTTGAGTACTTAAAAAGTTATTGCAATTTTAAAAATGTGATACTTAGTTTTGCAGGCTAGTGTAGTTAGACTTGAAGCCGACCCCAATATTTGTAGTTGTGAAAAGGCTTAGCACTTGTGGAACCTTTCCGACCTTCTGTAGTATTAAAGACTAGCTGACCTGCGCGACTTCGTTTGCGTCACATAACAGAGAGAAAGCTCTCAAAAGAAATACATTTTCCCCGTTTTTGCGACATTTTTCATTGATGCTCCGCTCCTATTGGTCGTAGTGTGATGTTATATATGCCTATAGCCTTCCTCGATAAATGGGTGATCCAACACTAAAAGAATTCTTCAATTCGAACCAGTAGTTCCTGAGATTAGCGCGTTCAACCAAACAAACAAACTTCAGCTTTATAATATAGTATTAAATAAAATAGTAAAAATAATAATATAGTATTCATTAATTAAAGATCGACTGGGATACCTTTTTGAGTTTCTGTAGTATTAAAGACACATTTCTAGGTGTTTTGCAAGATATACCTAACCTACACACATAATATAAACATCACGCCTGTAATTCCTGAAGGGTAGGGCAGAGGTGTACCCATTGTAGACACATACACTGGACCACTGGTACTCCACATACTCGCCAGTGAAATTAAAGTCCCATGTCAATATGTCATAGGAATCACTTCCTGACGGAAAAACAAAGACGTCTTGCTTTTCAGGTACCTACTGCTTTTGAAGGACATTAGAAACGTTTTAGAAAGCCTTGCTTGCGTATTTTCATTTTTCAGTTTGTTGTGATTGTGACCTAGCCTTTATAACACTTTTAACTAACGCAAAGACTTTGTTTGATCGATACTTGGTTAACTCCAAGCCAATAAACTTTCACGATGCTAGTTATCGCTAACATAGGAAACAACTAAATTAATGCCTATAATATTGCACTGTTGGAGCTCTCGGCTAAATAATAACAAGGTTAAGCCGCACTTGCCTAGGTTGGTCCGTGGATGGGTGACCGCCCATTACATGCAGAGTTTCCTCCGTGCCTCAGAAAGCACGTTAAGCCGTTGGTCCCGGCTGTCATTTGTAGAACTTTGACAGCCGTTAGAAGTAGTTAGTGGCCCGAAAGTCTGAGTCTTACCAAAGTAATACGATACGTATTACCCAGTACTAACTGGGTTGTGGTCAAATAGGCAGTCGGTCCTTGTAAAATACTGGTGTTCATCCAATCACCAATCCGACCCCAACATAGTTGGGAAAAGGCAGGCAGATGACGAGACACATAATCAGCCTATCATGGTTTTGTCAAGTCATTTACACCAAGCGAAGCACTCCGGCCCTACTCTCTAACGCTTCGTCCGTATATTCGGATCTATCCGTCTCTCTCGCGCACGTCTGCAGATGAGTGCGAGTGAGAGAGACGAATAGATCCGAATATACGGACGAAGCGTTAGGGAGTAGGGCCTTCTGCGGAGCAGTCATGCGGCGACCTCTCGCTTCCGGCCCTGGTTCGTGCCATGGTCCGGAGCGAGACGGAATGGGACGCCGTCACCTTCTTCTGCGAAGCAGTTATGCTAGCGAAGGAGGTGGCGGAACGGGACAGGGAAAGATCCACACGTCCCGGCCACCGCGGGAGACACCCCGGGCGTCGGGGGCCACGTGGTGGCTTCCGGCCACCGTAGGCGCGGGCCTGTGGACGGGGAGCTATGGGCTAGCTCGCCGTCCGTCCGTCTCATGACGACAGGCCGTGTCGACGGCGCGTTCGTGTTCCACGCGCGCCTCAAAGAGAGTCAGCAATAAGGAAGGAGTCCGCAAGGGCCGAAGCCTGCCGGGGCTGCGGGACTATTCGAAAGAGATACCGTGGTCCCGGAACACAAAGGGCGATGAAGGAACATGGATGGGTTTTAGTCAGTAAAAGTCTGACACTCCCTCCTGCTCTGCCCAGAGCGGGAGGAGTCATTTGATGATTTCCCAACCGAAAAAAAAAAAAAAAAAAGGGAGCAGGGCCTCAGAGGCGCGTGCAGCGTGGCTAGTAAACTAAATCAACGTCCAAAATCAATCTGGAAACTACGTAGGTATATTGGCTCTAATGACTTTTCCGCTTACTACATATTTCTTTTCACGGAAATTGAAAAGCTATGAAAAACTGTTCCGCTTTGACTGGTTTTTTCATTGAATTGTGAACAAAAACGGGGTTTTAATCGTTGACTGAATGCTAATGGAAATATAATGCCATCAGAATGTTTCAAAGCTAGATCGGAAAATAAATTGAACGGGTTAAGTCAATACGAAAGAAGATTAAGTGCACGCTTTTAAAACTGGTCAGGGCTGTAACTAAATATTTCAAGAACTAACCCTAAGGCGGGCCTAGGGTACTTACAGTAGACCCTTATTTGTAAACCTATGAGGGAATTGCATAACACATTCACAATAATTCTAATAACTGCATCCTCCAGGACTTGAATGAGGCAAACGACAGAGCTGGGGGGCGAGTCTGCTATTACAATAGTGTCACAATAGTCTATCATTGATCTCATAATTGTTAAATTTTGACAAGTTTGGTAATCTTCTAATATAGTGGCGTCATTATGACTTTCCAATGATCAACCACTGACACTCCATTGAAAGAAATGGCATAGAATGGTAATCTCGTACACAACGACAAATGAATGACTGACTCACGCGGTAATCTGCTAAAATTTTGACAGTTCCAGCCGAAATTTGCTCAATTAGCACCATTTTGTACTGCAATAAATATAGGCTTCTATATTAAAGATAATTTAAAAAGCATGCATGAAAATAAATCAAAACACCGACCGCTAGAAATAAAAACAGATAAAACGTCAGTGAGCAGTAATGTCACATTTGACATTGACAGCTAAACAGATAAAATATTATTGAATTGAATAGTTTCACATTAATTCGCGTCACACATAACTTAATGTTTTTTGCTATTTAGGAACTTCTTACTACTTCAGAATTCAGATTGCATAGAATACTAATAAATAATATGTCAAAACATATTGTATAGGTAAATGAAATCTGGCATGATTAGATGTTCAAATTTAATTCTAGTTAAGTAGTCGTTTTTCGAAAATCATTTCTACTAACAGGTTTTATAATAATGGCAATACAACAATGTCATTATAACACAATTCTATTACGAGAACATTGACCGACCAATGATCGACCATTATGAGTTTAGCAGATTACGATTTTTTAGCAAAATGACAATGGCATCGATCAACAATTACGAAATCAATGATAGACCATTGTGACACTATTGTAATAACAGACTCGGCCCCCAGGAGTAGCAACCGGCGACTGTGTCCGATCACCAAGACATGTGTAATCAATCACCATCACGTGATGGTGTGCAGTGACGGCAACAAAAAGTGTCTACGTCTGTAAGACATTGCACATACCAAAGACTAGTGGTTATATTCTCTATGACACATAATATACAGGGTTGGAAGGGACATCGACGCAAATACGCCTCCCCCTAGTGTCACCACATTGACCGGTCCCGTGCGACTCGCATCCAGCGGATCCCCGCAACCTTCACCAGGTCATCGGTCCACCTAGTGAGAGGCCTTGGAACGCAACGTCTTCCGGTTCGCGGTCGCCACTCCAAAACTTTACGGCCCCATCGGCCATCCGTTCGGCGAGCTACGTCGGAAACCTTGGCTCTCATCGGTAAATAAGTTTTTCATCGGTAATTTAAAAATAATCAACTATTCCTTACATTTTGACCGAGTAGGTCACTTTTGTGATGATTTACTGAATACGTGGGAAGCGTTTGTGCGTATAAGGCCCTTCCACCCTATATTATAAAGACATGCATTTTCTTAATCGTAGCAGGTGATGACGTTCTGTGGTTTCTGCCTACCCCTACTGTAAAAGGCGTGAGTTTAGTCCTGCATTTTGTTTTAAATACTAAGTGTTGGATCTGAAACCACTGTCGGCGCCTCACTTGGCGTGGACAACCGCGGGGCTCCGGCGTACCGAAGTCCCGGCTACGCGAGCTCAGCTTCAGTTAGCTCACAGACGTCGGCCACTCCGGGCATTTCTTTGTACGGTCTTCACAAGTTGAATTCATGTTGTGGTATTACACCTATTTTAATACAGTCCACTACTTTTATTATAAAGTCCCAACCGAGTCTATTCACCACTGAAACGTTATAAAAGGACTGCGCCAATGCAGTCTACGTTAAGCAACCCTATAGAGACATAACTGGGAAATCGGATTACACTTGCGACGTCATAGAATCTACACTCATATTTCTCTCGGAAAAGTATTTATTTCATAAGCGACGCGACGTTCTTTAGAGACACGCCATTGTGGTTAGACTTGAAAAAATAAAACTTATACAATAAGTGTGTACAGAGTGAGTTATAGCAACTAGCTGACCCACCTTTGTAATGGTTGAGATTTTTTAGAATACGAATAGATAGAATTTTATAATTCGTTTATATTTTATTTATAATAAAATACATATTTGAGCAAAAGACAATCTGCTCACGGTGGCGACTTGGCGAGGCCAAACGAACGTAATATGAGTTATGAGTCGCGTAATTTACGCCACATTTTCATACGATAAGTCTGGTTTGTGTCACGAGACTTGTGTCCTGAAAAAACAATAATTAGTCCTTCAGTTAGATTATCAAAAAATATTTGACACGTATTTTTTATTTTGTTACGTAAACCAAAATTGACGAAGATACGACGCTTTTAAAATTCTCAATACGTCACGCCGTGGTATAATTTTTTGTGCGTTGTGACGTCACGAGCCCCCACTCCCGAGTTTTGATGCGTTTTATCTTTTTCAATATTCATTGATTTACAAAAACAAAAATACGTGCCTATTATTTTCCAATACTCTAACTGACGGTTTATATAGATTTGCAATTTATTGATGGTGGAAACTAGCCTGGTACGCTCGTTTGGCTTCACCCTAAGCAGTTGGGTTTGCCGTTTTTCCTACCTACCACAAAGAAACCACAACGAAAGAGAACCTTCACGGCGTGGTAGTTCCTTAGCCCCACATTAAAAATGTTGATTAATCTGACCTTTCAGACGGGCTGACCGCCACAGCCGGTGGTCCTCTGCTGTCAGGATGAGTGGACTCATCCGGAGGGCCTGGCTCGCCACCGCTGCTGTTCGTTTGTCTCGTCTGGAACAATAGCAATACATCATCAAGCCTGCGTTTGTCGTGAGAATAGGCAGAGATCAAAAGTACACTGACACTCTCATTTCACCAGTTTCGAGGGTACCCCGCCAAATTACTAGACTATTTCACGAAAAAGTCATTGAATGGGATTAATTGAACTGAATAATGATGATTGTAGCTCTGTAAAGGCATATTTGTTAACGGTCGCGAATCATATTATAATAAACATACAACCTGACACATCTGTAATTTGAAAAAAGGTAAGAAAAATTGTATTTCACGGGCTTGGTGCTTCCACCTTAAAGTGGATGCTCTAGGGTAGCCCGCGAAATTCAAATTTTCTTACGTTTTTTGCAATTTGAAGGTCAGTGTCAGGTTGTATGTTGATTAAAATATGATTCGCGGCTGTAAGACGTATGTAGTTACAGAATTATAATCATCAAAATCATCAATACAACCCTCCAAGCGCATAAAGGTGCAGGAATTACTTCTTCAAGGTCAAATTCATTCCTGCACCTTTATGCGCTCGAATTCAGGATCACGTTAAAATCGAACAAACATCTATTTAAAAACAGCTAATACCACACTGTACATAACTATTAATTGTGTCGGTACCTACCTATGTATACGTACCTACTTATACAACTTTGTCACATTTTAATATAACCGCCATTAGGACAATGAGGTTATAACATTGTGTGACATGCAACAGCGTTTAGCTGATCGATTTATACATAGTACGAAGTATTGTATTAGTAAACCCAGGCTTGGCTTAATTTTTTTTTTAATAACCGTGTAGTAACCATGGAATTTCTTGCCGTTTCTTCTCCATGGAAACGACGACCAACCCGAACCGTGCACCTTTTTCGACGTTTTATAAGTGTCCATCTAGGCCTATGTGAAATAAAATATTTTGATTTTGAAATAGTCTCCTGATTTGAAAACTACTGAATTTTGTCGAGTGAATTCTTCGGTTTCAGCATAGGTAGTGTACGTTAGAAAGGTGCTCAACATGCTGTAAAAAATCATGACCTTCTTAGTTTGCTCGGAACCCGTCCTACGACGAGGAGTATTTTTACCCGACTACGGCGAAGCGAAGAGGAAGGGTTATGATTTTAGCAGTCTATGTATGTTTGTATTTACGTATGTTCCTCGGTAGCGATTAATCCGATTTTGATGAATAAGGTGTCAATCGATTCGGACGAAACATCGCCAGGTAACATAGGCAACATTTTAACCGAATTCAACAATAGGAGAAGTCGATTTCTGCTTGTAAACCCCGAATTTAATTAGAGCGTGATTTTAACGTAGTCGAGTTTTTTAGTTGTAGCATACGACACTAATTTTTGTTCATGTCTCTATACTATCTCATCTACACACTGTATGTGCTATAGTTATCACTCCGATTGTGTTAAGAAATGGATCGTTTCGTTTTATTTTTAAGTCCGTTAAAAATGTCCACAATATTGTTGTAAAGAATTGAAACAAAAATAAAAACGAATGCCCATAATTCGGAAACGATGCGTCGGAGGACCATGCGTCTCAGAACCTTAATGGTTTCAGTATCGGGTACTGTAATTATTACTGTAGTACCTACTGTAATAATGTTCTGCAGTCCCTTCATGTAAAATACTGGTATTCAGCTGCATCCGGTTAAACCGGAAGCCGCCCCCAACATAGTTGGGAAAAGGCTAGGTATAGATGATGACACAACAACCCAGCTTCCAAACGAACGAAACTCTAAACTGGAATTCTGTCTACTCCAGTACACTTTAACAAGTAACATATTCAATGGCAATTTGCTGGACCGATCCGATCAATTTCCATTCAGCCTAAGCCGGCGCTTTACCGCGATTTTCACACGAAATCCGGTTCTTTCCGATACTTTGATCTGCGCAATAGAGGAATATATTCCGGTTTCTTTAACATTTGTACGTATTTCGGTATTTTCTTGTAGGAACTGTATTGAAAAATCAGTTTGTAATATTTTGAACGGATTATATTGTATATGGCGATAATGTGACGACTTATTTTGTAATGCGTGACTTTGATAATGTATTAATGACTAGTTTCAAGAGAACCACAACTGCTAGTTGCGTTTTTTTTTTTAACAAAATCGATGATAGGCTAAAAAAAGAACTAAAATAAAATATTACCAATTTACTACACGAATCGGATTTTGTTAACATTTTTTGTTTTTGCGCGAAACCCTAAACCTTTTACTAAAATAAAAGTTAAGTTACCCTTTATAACATCAGCTATCTGCCAGGAGAAGTCCCGTCAAAATTGGTCTACCCGTTTCGGAGATTAGCAGGAACAAAAATAAATTAAAACTTCATAAACTCACCATGATCCCTTTGAGCTGATTCACCAGCGGCGAATCAGCGAAGAAGTTGTTGACCGCGGAGAATATGTTTGTGCGTTTGTTCGTCGCGGCACAGCAGGCGTTCCCACGCCCGCCCAGCTTGCGCTAAACAAACAAACATACACTTTAGGATACTGTACAAACATACATCCAGTTTTGGATGCTGGTATCTAGTTCACATGTGTGGATGAGGAAAAAGGTTCCAGATATTGAGCAGACTGAGTTTCGAGCAAAAGGACTGCGAATTACTGGAATAGTTTTTTTTTTACTATGTCAGATTGAGGTTTACGACAGGATAGTACATGACCCAGACTTAAATTGACCTTCACTCATCTGTCTATCTGAACAAAGTGATGAAAAAAGGTTTTTAGAAATCTTAAGGTGGATGCTCCAGGGTATGGAGGATAGGATAGGATAGGAATGAATTTGACCTTGAAAACGTAATTCCTGCACCTTTATGCGCTTGGAGGGTTGTATTGATGATTTTGATGATTATAATTATGTAACTACATACGTGTTACAGCCGCGAATCATATTTTAATCAACATACAACCTGACACTGACCTGCAAATTGCAAAAAACGTAAGAAAATTTGAATTTCGCGGGCTACCCTGGAGCATCCACCTTAATACGAATAACAAAACATCACGTCTGTAATCACCGAATGGTAAAGCAGAGTAAATAAAGTACAAATAGTTCACTCCACGAATGACTTATTTAATAAATTGCTAAACCAAAAAAGCGAATGCAGAAACAGCAGAACTATGTCTAAGTTTTGACAGATAAGAGAGATTGATGAAATGTGTTTCGAAGTAGTTTTAGCGCTAACAGGTTAACTCGGTTTCACTTCAGATGAAGGTAGATATTTGCAATAACTTGGTTAAATATTCCCAGTAGTGCCTGAAGTCTACAGGAAATTGTCAGCTGCGTAAAATAGAGCGTAAAATAAAGATCTTTTCGCTGTTGAAAATGCAACAAAATATTTTGTTATATTTATATTTTTAATATTACAGTAAAACGGGGCTATTTGGGTTTTTGGGGCCTATTTCGTCCCATATAAACCAAAATGTTATTGGGTAGGTACGTATTTCCATCTGGATTTTTTCAGTAGTAGCCAATCAAAGTGTTTCTAGACATTGTAAAATAACTTCTACCAAACACCAACCGACAGTTATAGATATTTTTGTTCGAAATTCTGGGTCATCCCAAATAGCCCCCAAAACCCAAATAGCCCCGTTTTACGGTACCTTATTACTTTAGAAGAAGTTTAAGTCTTAAGACACGTTTGAATCTTAAATTAGGCCAGAATTTTCCATTATGCTATAAAAATCAAAGCAAAATAAAAAAAACACTTCTCCCTATCTTGGAATAAACACATCACTTCCCAACGAGTACTGTTTACAAAATCCCAAAGTACCTATATTAAACAAAACAAAGGTTATTACTTTAGAAGAAGTTTAAGTTTGAATCTTAAATTAGGCCAGAATTTTCCATTATGCTATAAAAATCAAAGCAAAAACAAAAAAAAAACACTTCTCCCTATCTTGGAATAAACACATCACTTCCCAACGAGTACTGTTTACAATCCCAAAGTATATTAAACAAAACAAAGGTAGGCAAAGAGTTTCACCTTGCAATCAAAACTATTTGCGAATTCAACAGCTATGGTTTATGTCAGCAATCTATCTAAATTCTACTTGTAGCCAAAGTTTAACTGGAATGATTACACTTATTGTAGGTCTGTTTATATGTTCTACAAATGTGTGGATGTGGAATGATTCACGAATATTTGTGGCTGGGAAGCAACACATCACGTGGTACCCTTGCCCCGATGACATCGATTTCCGATGAAGTACACTTGACGGTGTTGAATTGATTGTGAACTGTTTACATAACTGTTACAGTCGCAACACCTAGAGGGTATGAGATATCGATCGGTCTACCAATAGCTTGTCAACTAAACTACACCTGAAGTAAACACTAAAGGTCTTCCCGGATTCCAAGGTCAGATAAAGTGTTATTGGGTTTTTCCTTCAGGAATTTCTCAGTGGCAGCCACGGAGTCTGAACTGGCCCGGATGATGACTATAGGTTCGCCCTCCTATTACATGGAACTTAAACATAACTGGCGAAGTGAGGGTGTACGGTTAGGTACTCCTCTGCATTACCCTTCGGAAATTACAGGCGTGATGTTATGTAAAGGTCTATCCTAACTATGTACTGCTTAAGGGCAACACCGATGCCGAACATCGATGCCCTTTGATTCGGTCCTTTGATCTATGAAGACGAAGGATCTTTGTTCTTTACGGATCAGAGGACCAATTTTGACTACAAGTCTTCGAGAAACAAGTCAATCTTTAAAGTGTAAAATTTGCGGTTTATTGAAAGCAAAAATCTGAACAAAAATCTTTAAATATCAAATTCATTTATTTCATCCAGTACAAAAAAAAATAAGTAAGAAAAGAAAGAAAATGGGGTTTATTTGGCATTATTCAAACAAAAACACCATAAAAATTAAACAAACATCTTACTTCTTACTAATATAAAAATGCGAAAGTTTGCGAGGATGGATAGATGTATGTTTGTTCGCGTAAAGGCTTAGGTACGCGAAAACTACTGAACGGATTTGGATGAAATTTGGCACATAAATAGTTTATAACCTGGATTAACATATATGATATTTTTTATACCGGTAGTATGATGCCGTGGGACAGTTACCGAACTTCACGCGGACATAATCTTGTAGATAACTAATAATGCCAAAAGGGCCTCAGCTCAGCATAATACATAATAAGTAGGTGTATCATATATCAGTTACTCATCAAATCTCTAAGGACCATTTCTATCAATTCTGTCAGTTACTTACATATCGAATTCTTAGCCGCCATTTTGAAAGTCGTCAAAACAGCTACAAAATCAACTGCTTGACAGCTGTCAAACGTTTAATTGCGCGGGAAACGTGACTACGCATTGTTTTATTATTGTCTTCAGATTCGTTTTTCCAGCGTTCGTTCGTAAAAAGGAAAGTAAAAAGGAAAATAAATATCTTAGCAAGCTAAATTAGTTCAATTTAAATTCTGTAGCTTCAGCAAAGTTTGTTTTTGCATTTTTGTATCATTATAATTTCCTTCTTTTTATAAGGTCGCTGCTTATACATACGTTGTCTATCACTTGTTTTGCGTCATTTTTTGAAGTGCCTAATACTCCTACAGCAACAATAAAACGAATAATCACAAAAAATGTAATATTGCCTTTCAGAAACACATTGATATTTGGGAAGTTATAATTAGCACTACGTATTTGGTTGGAACTTGGAAGGTTTGATTTCATCGTAATTTGACATTCTGACAGCTCTAAACTGACAGGTCGTTTGTTTTCCCATTGTGTATTTAAAAGGTTGTTCTGTTTCTAGCGATTGTTTGATGAAGACAGAGACAGAAAAATGTATGTAAAACACGTTAGCGCTCATAGTATTTAGCTAGATTTGTGTGCCTAAATTATAGCAATTCTAGCTTATACGAGTTCGCTCATTGTCTCTCAGGGTCGTACTACCGGAGTAAAAAGTATCCTATGTGTTAGTCTAGGTTATAAACTAACTATGTGCTAAATTCTATCGAAATCCGTTCAGTAGTTTTTGCGTTAAAGAGCAACTTGGCAAACATCCCCATAAACTTTCGAATTTATATTAGTAGTAAGATATAGGTATAAGAACGTACAATATTAGACACGCTGTTACCTCATGTTTTCTCTAACTAAAACGCAATAACCTATTGTAAACTGTAAATTTGGCAAGATTCATGAATGGTTTTGACTGCTAAAACATATCTGATCAGTGTATTTCCTTGACGTGAGCCAGCTCTTGAGCTCCAACGTATCCGCTGAAACGCGTATCAATAACAAATAAACACTTATATAGCATTAGTTCGAATAATTTATTGTGAACAAATTAGATTTGAAAATGAAAGAATTTTAATTTAGAAAATGAGATACTGACAAACGAGACATCAGTTTTTTAATGTCTATTTCTTAATCTGACAAATTGAAAATGGTCCTTTCGCTAGGCAGAATACAATTTTTCCGAAAGAAATATTTTTGCTGAAGAAGACTTTTGATCATGAAGTATGAAAGAAGAAGACATGCTTCGCCGACCCCAAATGAATTGGGATAAGGGCAAGAGAATGATGATGATGATGATGATGATGACTTTTGAGTGTACCAGGGCTGCGAGTTGCGACTGATATATTTTTTTCTTGTATGTACAGTCGTGGTCTTTTCCGCCTGATCAGTTAATTTTTTTTTCGGTTAAAGTATGCGGAGGCCCTGAGCCACGCCCCCTTAAAGTTTTGGACCTATTAGGAAAGCGTCAGCTTTGGCGCGCAAAATAACAATAAATCTTGTTTGGCGTACGTCGTCAGTGCGCTCGGCCGATCGGTATCTTTTCATTTATTATTTCTATACAAAGTCAACGGGGCGGGGCTAGAGAGCGTTTCTATGTTGTAAGTGCAAGCAAAAATTGGCTTAGTGGTGATCCGGGAGTGTCCTCTATAGTTCGTACATCGATTTCTCCGTGATTTGATTACTGCTACGATTTACGTTTTTTTTTTTTTCATTTGGGAATGTAAGTTCGCGCAGTGGACCTATTTAGATTAAGATCCTAGAGAAAATAGATAGTTTTTATTATTTTTGCTTTGGTAGTTTATGAGTTATCTTCTTTAATACGTGTACGTATGTTAGTTAGAATATAAAGGTACTGCACTAGCAATTATCGTACACATGGTGCGGAAAAATCAGTGGTGTGACAAACGAGAAAAAAAAACCTGTTTTTCAAACTGGTGTGACTACGAGTCGGCAACGGTTTTTTTCTTCGTCTATGTTGACGATCTCTTATTATCTTTAAGTTACAATGTAAAATGAACCCATGACAAGAATTTGTGTAAAATGCTTCTAAGTAACTAAAAAGGGTATAATAAAAAACTTTATTTCGAAAACGATCCTTAGTTTGACTTTTAAACATGAATGACGTCAATATTGCTTCTGAAATGATAGGCAGACTATTTATTACGGTTAAAGTAAGATATTTATACAAAATAAACCACCAACTTTTAACAGTTCCGCTCATAAATAAGAAGAAAAACAAAGTATTAAAACCCACTTATCATTCTGCGGAGGCTGTTAAGATTCATCCGAGCGAAACGGGTCGTCCTGTTGCTGGCAAGTTAGTGCCTTTAACCGGTATAATATAAACTGCAGCCATTTGTTGTAAAATATAAGTAATAGAATGCGGAAAAATGACGCGGCTACGAGAAACTTGACCTCTTAGATTGTTGCAGGTATCAAGAGCTGATATCAATTTTGGTGGGTGCGAAAAAAAAAATTTTTTTTCGGATGGGATATCATCAAATGACTTTTCCCGCTCTGGGCGGAGCAGGAGGGAGTGTCAGACTTTTACTGACTAAAACCTATCCATGTTCCTTCATCGCCCTTTGTGTTCCGGGGCCGCGGTATCTCTTTCGAACAGTCCCGCAGCCCCGGCGTTGTAGACACCCTTGGCGATACTTTACGTGAAACTTTCAACCTAAACCTTGATCGGCTATTAAACGTTTGTCACATCAATGCCCAGAGTATTCCAAGCCACTACAATGAACTGTATGATACCTTTACGAATAACAAGGTCCATGCCATCCTGATTTCCGTGACCTGGCTAAAACCGGAACTCCCATCCACCACTTACTCTCTCCCAGGATTCGTTCTTCTACGGAATGATCGTATCGGTAAGAGAGTGGGTGGTGTAGCAGTTTACCTTCGTGCTGACTTTCCTTTTAAAATTCTCGCTTCTTCCTCTAATAATTCAGCTGAGTTTCTCTTTCTTGAGGTTTGTGTAAAAGGAGCTAAAATCGTTATTGGAGTTGTAAACTTGATGATCATAACTTAGCAAAACTTATATTGTCACTCACGGGATATCTTCCGTGATTGTTCATTGTGTTATGGTCCCGATAGTCCCGAGTGACAATATATAGTTCAGTTTTAAACCGTGAAAGTTTAAAACAGTGTTTAACTCATTAATTTTCAAAGACCTTTTCGATATATTTTTTGCAGGCCACTTTGTCAAAGATTCACATTTGATGTTTTATTTTTTAGTTAAATACATATTTAACTAGACTAACTTCTACAAAATAAATAACAACCAGAAACCCAGTTACTGTTATAAAACGCTAACGTCATAAATAAAAGCTGGGATTGACAAGAAAACACAACAATGCGACTAGTTATCGACCGCCCCGAGTTGTGTCCACGAGATGGAAAGGTCATTCTCGATGGACTTAATGGAATAACATTGTGCACTTGGAAACTTGGATACAATTTTTAGTTATGATTAGTTGTTGCCCGCTACCCTTTTTCCGCCCGCAATTTCAAGGGTTTGAATTCTTTTGCACAGAACCCTCTTTAGAAAAATAAATGTATGCCTACGATACTCCTTATAACAGCAGCTATCTGCCGGTAAGCAAGTCCCGTCAAAATCGAATCAGCCGTTTCGGAAATTAGCCGGAACTAACAAACAGAGAGACAAAAATTTTAAAAAAGACCTTTTTATACCGTAGCCGTAGTCCTTATTACCGTATAATTTATACTTTATGGTTTACGCATTTAGTAAAAAGCTGTTATTTTGAAAATACAAACGGAAACTTCAATTTTATTTATTTGTGTAGATAGTTAGTTAGGTTGCCCCGAAAGAACTGGGGTCTAAAATGGCCGCTTAAGCAGAATCATAATAGGATTATAATATGAATTGCGACAACATTTTTAAAATGGTCACAGACACAGTTAATATTATGAATTGTCTTATATACAATTTGAGACCATACTTGTGATGTTTTTCAGAAAAATCAAGTGCGTATAGTATTCGCAACCGGCGGGCGTGGCGTAGATGATCAGATAATAATATATTAACTTGGAAGACGTAAAAGTATAGTATGAAAGGATCGTAGCGGGAGGCGTTCTGTGGTTTCTCTACCTACCCCCGTGGGCAAAAAGGCGTAAGTTCGGGTAGGTATAATATGTTATTTATCGAGTGAGGTCTTTTTTCGAATGCGGTTCGGGCTACGAGCATGATACTGCAAGTTTCGACAATCGTTTCGGAAAATTTATCACTGTCAACACCGTTGCATTGCAGTGTTGCGTAATTAACGTCACTAGCACCAGAGTGCTAGTGCCGTTCATTACATAAAACAAACTCAAATGTCTGCCTTTGTAGCACTTTTGTACAGTGTGAATACCTTCCCATTAAACTTAGCACTCTGGTGCTAGTGCCGTTAATTACACAAAACTCAAATGTCTGCCTTTGTAGCACTTTTGTACAGTGTGAATACCTTCCCATTAAACTTGGTTTATCGAAACTTAAAGTCCATTCGGACTCAGAACTTATTATAATAGCAGTAGAGTACCTAACAGTCAACATTACGGCAAGTTAGGAAGCGCACAGAGCAAACATACTGCCCAGGTACCTTTGAATAAAGAGCAGTGGATCACAACTTCACAAGACAAAGCCAAGCGTGTGGAGTTACCGCCAACCAAGATATATGGAGCTATTGTACTATCGAGGACACTCCCGCCTGATCACCACTAAGCTAATTTTTGCTTGCACTTGCAACATAGAAACGCTCTCTATCCCGCCCCGTTGACTTTATATGGAAATAATTAATGAAAAGATACCGATCGGCGACACATTCCAAACGAGAGTTATTGTTATTTTGCGCGCCAAAGTTGACGCTTTCCTAATAGGCCTAAAGTTTAAGGTGGAGTGGCTCGGCGCCTCCGCTGAATTTAAGCGAAAAAAAATTTAACTGGTCAGGCGGAACAGACCACGACTGTACCTTGCTTCTAATATTTTGGTTGGCGGTAACTCCACACAAGTCCAAACGCTTGGCTTTGTCTTATGACTATTGCTCTTTATTCAAAGGTACCTGGGCAGTTTGTTTGCTCTGAATTGTCCTTATCCCAATTTCCCAATCCAAAGCTACGACTGTAAAAACTATAATCTTCCTTTTTATAATTATTTTCTAAAACGTCGGTATAGACAAAATTACCTACAAGTACCAGCAACAGCCAATAACTACTTTTATTTTGTTTTGTGAAGTTGGTACTCAGAATTGTTGTCTTCAAAGAAAATCGATGTTCAATTGTTAAAGAAAATTCCCAGACAGAATACAATGTTTGGCCCACATTTACAAAAGGAGTTATTTCTAAAGAGGTAGACCGTGGACCGTACCTTTATTTTCCAACTGGCAATTAATTTTGACGTGAATAGCTTCACGCGGCGTTGGTTCTAAACATTTCACTTTTTGCAGGATACACTTATAAATTAAATGTTCCAATTGTGTTAGAGAAATAAGGTAATTAGTGGCCCGAAAGTCTGACAACCAGTCTTACCAAGGGGTACTGTATTATTCTGTACTAACTGGGTTGTGGAAGTCAGATAGGCAGTCGCTCCATTAGACTGGAAGCCGACCCCAATAAAGGCTAGGCAGATGATGATGATGATGATTGTGTTAGAGAAATTATTTGTGAAAATCCTGACGTATTTTTATTTATTATTTTGTTTAAACTTGAAACACAATATTTTGCAAAAAATCTCAAGATTTACATCTTGCCCTTCATTACCTCCTGGTGGTAATGTGAACGGAATATTATGATACTTTTACACATTGCTTATAGAGTTAAGCAGTATGATGTAGACTGGGAATATAAATCCTTCCTTTTAAGAAGAAGAAGATTAACCGGTTCTAAGCTTTTGATCAACACTGCATGACTGCACAAAATACATAACAAGTTTGTAAACAACCTTTGCTAAAAGAAACTTAAATGGAGTTACGCAGGACACCTAGCAAGGTGCAGTGATGACAGGTGGAGTAAGGCTGTCACCGAATGGCATCCAAGAACTGGGAAAAGAAATGTGGCGAGATGGGCAGACGACATAATTATTTGCCATCGGAGGAATACCGTGGATAAGGCTGGCACAGGAACGTGGATATTGGCACAAGAAAAGAGCGGTCTAGACCCAGCAGTGGATAAATTCAGACTGCGGATGATGATGATAATGATTGCCAAAAGAACCAGATCCCATTGAGAAAGTCCCATAAGGAAGGATACACTACTATCCACCAACAGAAAAAATCATAAACACCGCACACAGAAAAGATGACCCAACACTAAAACAGACAATATCCACATTTACGCAATCGGCAAGTCTAAATGAATCATCAATTCTACCAAATGTATGGCAAATATCGCCATAAACAATTTAAATCCGCCAGCCATCTTGTTTTGTGCTCAAGAGCGCGTAAATCGCGTGTGTCAAGTGTTTCGCGGGTTCCGTCCGCGCGTAAAGGCTGCGTAATCTTTCAAGCGATTTCCTTGACAGATGTCACTGTTTTTAGGAGTTTTTTTGGTGATATATATTATGTCATGGGGGTTGGGGAATGGTGTGTTGGCGTTTATTTTAACTCTATAGGCCTCTTTTCACTTCGTTTGTTTAGAGAAAAGGTAAAATTCTGTTTTATGTAAGTAACTACGTATGTAATGCTTGATTGGTTTTTTATTGTGATTTGGAATAAAAAATCTGTTTGGTTTTTAACCTTGGTTTTAGTTACGCCTCAAAATTTTCTTTCTGCACGCGTAGCATGACCAATTTCATCTCCATACTACCAAGAATAGACAAAGCTCTTTCTATACAACTCGACCTGTCTTCTGCCTGAGCATGGGGCGATCCGTAGACTCGAGTTTCTACGAAGACAAAGACATAGAAATTATTTCGGGTAAAGTAGATCGAATCTCGATCGTCGTGTCACTTTAGTGTTGGTGAAAACGGGCATTAGGCATTGACTTAGATGTCACTGAATTAGGCATTCAGTTAGGCGACACTTAGTGTTGGTGAAAACGTGCAAATAAGCATTGAGTTAGATGTCAATTAGTATGGGTGAAAACAGGAATTAGGCATTCAGTAAGGTGACACTTAGTGTTGGAGACAACGGGCATTGGGCATTTCCTGATAAAATGTCTACCGTACCTACACAAGACCTATCAAGAGCCCCGGTTAAAGCTCGCCAGTACAACATAACTTTCGGAGTTACTTATATTCTTCTCGGCCTAAAAACGGAGAAGACGGCGACGCGGACGGTATGACCCCGAAATGTTTTTAAAATCAATTACTCTCAATATACTTAGGTCAATAAACACAAAGAATAGTAATAAAAAGAATCTTGTCTAAGTCCACTGTGATGACATGGTGTGTGGTCCTATTTGACATTTGTTGAGAAGACATCTTTCAAGTTCCCAAGTGTCAAGTGTCATAGTATAGCAAAAATTGTCGTCATGCTTGTCGTGATAGACTTTTGTCGACTAAAGAACACTGAAACAATTTTTTTTATACTTTTCTAACATCGCCATGTTTACGACGATAGAAATCTTTCTACAATCTTTCAGTTTGTCGATTCTTCCGTCGACAAAACCCGTTTCCACGGTAGTCATGTTACTCGTGCTGGAATTACAAGCGGCATAATTTATACTAGCGGACGTCACGCAATTTCACCCGCGTAGTTCCCGTTCCCGTGGGAGTACGGGGATAAAATATAGCCTATGTTACTCGCTGATAATGTAGCTATCCATTGCTCAAAGAATTTTTCAAATCGGTCCAGTAGTTTTTAAGTTTATTCGTTACATACAAAAATACAAATTTTTCCTCTTTATAATATCAGTTTTGATTTCTTACGTTAATAGTATCACCTGACTGTTAAAATTAATAGCTCTGGTGAGAGGGGGCATAATGCCTGAAGCTTAAGGTGAAAGGGGGCATAATGCCTGAAGCTTAATCCCCTTATTTATTCTTTAAGTATATGGTCATATTTACAATGTCGTCTAGGTAAGAGACAAGCGCAGACACAAGAAAAAATCCCTCAAAAATGGCTACATAATATAAGTTTGTTTCACATGGGCCTAAACTTCTGTGAATACCTTGTAATGTAGAATTTTGTTGGTTGAGATTCCACCCAAATGTTAACTCCGGGTATAAAAAGTTTAAATGAAAAATACTTTAGGTATGTTGTAACTTGGGCTGACCTCAATATTTTGGGACCGGTTACAAAAGCACACTGTGGGCCCAACATTGTTTTTAAAATTGCGAATTTTACGTAAGGAACTGTAACGTTTTCATGATATTTAGGCCAGTATACCGGGATCTGTATTATATTTCGCAGCTTCATTCGACGCGATTTTCTTCATTTACATGTTGTAGCCGAGTCCTCGAACTTCACGTAAGGGTAAGTTCGTTTGATCATTAATTTTACAGACAACAGCCAGAATTTAGGTGTCGCATATTCGACTGGTTGTATCTTCAGTTCCAAACATGAAAGACAATTTCGAACCCACAAATCCGAAGCAACTTATTTCGGAATTCAATACGAGTTGATCCATCCGGGAATATTAATACCTACTCTAGTCTATTCTACGAAATTAAACCGGACCTGACTAAATTTAAACGAAGAAGGAAAAGCCGGTTTAAAAATAAAAAATTAAAACTTACAGGTGGCGCAATCCAACACTGCAAAAGATTAATCATTGTACCAGATGCCTCCACCAATCACTCGAAAGTTCCGCGATTCGAAATTTAAACATAAAACTGTTGATATATCTACGCTGGCCAGTACACATTACACAACCGAAGACTTTGGGCACAGATAATGTACTACCACTGAACCATCTTTATTTATTCTATGATTTGGGAGCTTGCCACATCTGCATTATTATTGGAAACTGATTGGTTTTGCTCATCCGTTATGGGAAAACTTGCTGTGGCTCATGAATTTGCTTCCAAACTTTAATGAAAATGAAAAACTCTATGCCCCCGGAGGTAAGATAGGTGTTGTCAGTCACGGAGGTGTTTTCTTTTGTTTCTTGTTCCAAAAGACCAAGGCAACAGAGAGACTGCGATGGATATATGGATTATATATTTGTAGCAGACGGTACACGATTTAAGAAAATTCATGAAAAGTAATCACTAACTCTGCTTAAAACTGTAAACTGGTCGAGTGCGAAAAAATCAGCCCGAATTACCCGTTTTTTTTTCGAAAAAACGAATGCACAGTAACTAGTCTTGCCAATTTAAATGCACAACACTAAATTCATTTTGCAGCACAAAAAAAAAACGAGCACACCGCGTTTTAGTACAACGCTCCTCAAAGTTTCGGGGTTTAACCACAAACTGAACACGAAATAAAACACATTTACCTGTATGCACAAACATGCTCCCATCTGTCTACGATCTGAGTAAATACATACTGATTCTAAAACCACTCGCACTAAATTAAAACTACACTACTCGAGATTCAATGTTAGGTGCCTCCTAGGTGTTGAATACTTTGGGGAAAAGAATAGAGACTACTGAGTTAGAGAATTTGAATTCTGCGGTTAAAAGAGGTTGCCTCTTAACCCTACAATGTTAAATAAGATACTGGCCACAATGACTTGGCTAAACGAACAAATGTCATTACGTTTCCGCAGTGCTTTTAAGTCTTTGTCTGTGGTACTAAACATGTTTGCATCTCTAAACCGTCACGTACTATTCCAATTTATGAGCTCCTTGCAATAAAATTGTATGATGAATTACTACAAGCATCATTGTCATTTAGTTTGTTGTTTGTACTGTAAGTCACATTGTAATCACTATGAAATCGTCCTCAATGCTCTGTTCATCTTGAGGAACAGCAGTGCAGTGATGCCGTTAAAGTACTCAGACAGAGGGAGAGACATGCCCGCGTAGCATGACCACCGCTGAAACGGGTTTCTTCGAAGAAATAATCGACAAAATGACATTTCTTTTGTTCGTCTGTCATTTTGTCGATTCAGAGAACTTGTCAGATCTAGCATTGCACAATGCTTTACCTACTTACTATCATAAAATATTACTTTCTATCTCATCTTACTATTATTGAAAATGCGAAAGTTTGGATGGGCGGATGGATGCTTGTTACGGGTTGCACGACATTGGTCAAGTCTGATATTCGTCAAATCAGCAATTCGTCAAATTTGATATTGGTCAAAGCTGTAGTTCGTCAAATCGTCTTTTTGTCCAATTACGAAATTTGCCAAATACGCTATATACGGTCAAGTCCATGTACAATCGATGAAAACATGTGTTTTTAATTCACACAACTTACCTTGTAGGAACTTACAAAAGGAAAAGCTGCCTATTTACATCATTAAAATGTAGTAAATAGTAATTTAGTATTCCGAGGTTTAAATTGTTTCGATCCTTCGAATCTGTAAGAGTAGGATCTAGGCGGAAAATGGCAATAAGGATTTCTCAGGACATGTGGTGTTGTGCAACTGAACGCCATAGAACCACCAACGCAGGCGAAGCTTGGCATCGGTAATGAGGGGTTAAAGAAAGACATTTCTTTCATTTTTACAGTTGATTGTACTTATATGACTTGACCAATAGCGTATTTGGCAAATTTCATAACTGGACATACAGACGATTTGACGAACTACAGCTTTGACCAATATCAAATTTGACGAATTGCCGATTTGACGAATATCGGACTTGACCAATGTCGTGCAACCCCTTGTTACTCAATCACGCCATAACGGCTGAACGGACCTAGATGAAATTTGGTACAGAGATAGATACAGGGTGTAAACAGACTCATCACGAAGCCGTCAACCAAGCATTCTGTACATCGTACTAAGTAACTTTATGCAAAAAATATTTGCTGCGATTTTTTTTTGGGGTGAAATTCACATTTTAAGGTTAAACTTAATGTTCTGCACTCAAAACATTGTGCTGGTGAATGGATTGAATAGTACGAAGTCGTGGAGGTATTTAAAGTAAAAATCTTACATTAAAAACATGTATTCATTTAAAAAAAAACTTATGGAAAAGTTGGAGTTTGACTTTCAATACCTCCGTAACTAACAGGTTCCCATGGTATGGTCTAGAACAAAAAAAAATATTGCAATGACGGGAAGAACAAGTGCCTTTCAGCTTCGTTAAGAGTTTACACCCTTTAATCCGTTTTCCGATTTTCTTTCAGATATATTTTCACAGCCTCGTTTCGTCCTCAGTTCAAGGAGTCTGTTTGCACCCCTTCAAAAACTGCTGGACAGATATTAATGAGACTTTCTGGATCGTTAAATAGTTCCGAAACTTGTATAAAATGTTTGCGCATTTTAATGCGATAACTTTTCCAAGAAACTATTAGAAATGTTAGGTTGTTTTCATCCAAAAAGTTAAGGAATCTTAAAGACTTCTTTGCGTTTTAATTTGCGCAAGAAAAACCTGCAAAAACCTATCAAAACAACTAAAAAAATTCCTAAATGTCAGCGGTTTATGCAAATGAACGCTTTGCTAACCCACGCAGACGTAATCTTTTTAATCGTCCTGTTTTTTAAATTCTCTACTAAATAATAACAATTTGTCCGAGGCTTTGCTCGTTTTCAGGGTTCCGTACCCCAAGGGTAACCAACGGGACCCTAGCTACTAAGCCTCCGCTGTCCGTCAGTCTGTCTGTCAGCGGTATATCTCATGATCCGTAATAAGTAGACAGTTGAAATTTTCACAGAATTTGTATTTCTGTTGGCACTGTTAAAAATTAAAGGGGTTACCCTACTTCCGACTCGCACTTGGCCGGTTTTTTTTACAGGGTTTTTTTACAGGGTCTACCCTGTAAAAAAAGAAAAACGAAGCGAAACGTAGACTTCTAAGTCTACGTTTCTCTTTCTCTACCTAAAAGAATACCTAAAAACTTAACATAACAAAAAACAAATGAAAATCGATTCTGATGCAGATATGCTGCTACATGTAAATAAATATACCAAACTACCTACGTATTCCCTAATTATTAAATCCTATCTGTAGTTACTGCTATTCATTTTTAAAATAAATCATTAATATATTTCGCTGTGATTACAATAATGATTAAACCGTCCTGTAGTGGAGCAAACTGATAAACTAGGTCACCAAAGGAACAATTCATTCAAATTTTAACAAAAAATCAGAATATTTTGTTACTGTCCTCCATGACGCAATTTAATAAAAAAAATTACACATGTTTTCGTAGAAAATTGAACTTAAATTATCATTATCCCACCTGTATGCATTTGGCTGCAAAATTAAAACACACCATACGAATAAACGATTGATGTTCACACATTTTTTTTTCAAAATAGAAGTAGAACTAACATTACAAAATAAAACTCACCTTAGAAAAAAAATCGTGTGATGATTTTGTTGTTTTTCAGTTTGAGCACGTGGTGCGGCGAAACGCGGGCGTTTTCAGAACGACAACGGCTACACTGAAACTGAAGGATGCTGAGAAACTGCCCTATGTCAAATATTCGCGCACGCGCTGTACGAACCCATTTTAAAGGGGCGTTCCATTGCCACGACAAAAAAAAACAACTGCAGTTTAATTCGCTTATTCTTTTTTTAAATATTAACAGAAACAAATGAAACGCGTGTTGATGTCTTGAAGTCAGATTTTAAAATATAAAGATGACGGTATGGAATGAAACCAGCTCAATATATTCTTACCAACCTGTTTACTGTATTTTTTATTGTAACACGTATAAAAATTATAATTTTGTTGTTTGAAAACGCAAATCATGTGACCTTAAGTTTTATTTTTATGTTTGATGGCATTCAAAACCAGTTTGTTTCGATTTATTTCGTATAGTCGGAGCAATATGATTTTTTAATTACTTCCAGTTTGGAGCAATGTGGACGTTATATCATAAGTAAACGTTGTTTTTCAAGATAAGTCCTATTTCCCTTATAATGGCGACGACGTTTCTTATTTGTTACAAGTTCGTCTAATGCAACTCAACTCAATGATTGGTAAAGATATTATCATATGCATTTTTTTAATCCTGGGGCAATGTCAATGGGCAAAATATTCGGATAAAAAGTGAAAATTGTTTCGGTTTCACAAAACAACGTAGTTTTGAAAATTTGGAACGTAGACAACAAATAAAATTTCCATCATTAAGAGCAAAAATATTTATAACGATTTTGATGATGAACATATTTTGAAATAATAAAAGTAATCAAGCACTTTAATAAAAGGTGTAAAAAGTAAAAAACCTCATAACGTAGCCGAAAAGCACTTGTTCTCCCCGTCATTGCGATAATTTTTTTGTTCAACACCATACCTGGGAACCTTCTAGTTAGAGAGAGATATTGGAGATATTGGGGGTTCAAAGTTCGAACTTTTTGACAAGTTTTTTTTTTAAATTACAAACTTTTTATGTAAGGTTTTTACTCTAAACACCTCCACGACCCCCGTACTATTCAACCCATCCATCAGCACAATGTTTTGAGTGCAATGTAACGCACTCAAAACTGTGATAAATTCATTATTGTTTTGAGTTCTACCACAAAACCTGAATTTTCACCACAAAAAAAGTCGTTTCGCAGCAGTAATTTTTGCGTAAAGGTACAGTTTGATGTACAGAATGCTTCGTTGACACCCTGTATTTATCACTAGTTTTCCTCAAAAAAGAACATGTTTAACCCTCGATGTAAATATAGCAGGTTTCAAACCGATGCGTCACGTTATCGGTAAGATTTTCCTGTACCTACATGTCGCAGCAGCGAAAACTCCATTTATTTAAGATTAACAACTTGCAATCATATACACGTATACACAGCTAAACATGCTGTAAGAAGGTTATTTAGTTAATGGGTTATCAGCCCTGATGTATTTATAAAACATTTATTACATATACTTAGGTTTTATTCTAAAAAATATAAGCAGGTACCTAAGTATGACCAATAATAAATTTTCCAGTCAACCATAATTTTTCTATTCAGGTTTATGAATAGAAAAATAATGGTTGACTGGAAAATTTATAACCAACTTACCTACATTTCTTTTTTGTGTAGATATCGATATACTTAATGCCTATTTTTTACAATTTATAGGTTAAAAACTTTATGCACATGTAAACAAAAAAACAAGACGGACTTAATGCCTTGGGCAGTTTCTACCAGTCTACCTAATGCCGGGTGCACATTAGTGTAACGTAACGTGAAAATGTAATACCACAGATAATATAATACTTCGGTAATACGAATGAGCCGTCCCGACTTTTGCAATATGCAACATGAAAATGTAACCCAACAACAAGGCAAATTGGTTTCGGCGTGTCTTACATAAACGTATAATACATATAGTTCTCACTTAAATGTATAATCTCAACATGAATGATGTAACCAAGATTTTGTAACAATATTTTGATTTAAAAGAGTGTCCATGGAGTTTCTTGCCCGTTCTTCTCCATAGAGAGGGCAACTACTGACAGTACTTTTTCAAGTTATTATGCCTTGTGACTGTGACTGTAGCTTTGCTTTTTTTTTGTATTTTTGACATTCAAAAGTGCCGTAATAGTCTAACTAAAATGAATGCTTTGAGCTTAATTTACATTTACGTTACGTTTCACCAATGTGTACGCAGCAAACTACCCGAAACTGACAATTTTGTTTTAATTAACCTGGAACGTAATGTTTAAGAAAATCTATTGAAGAAAATTGACAGTTTTTATTAGCTTGATGTGCTGGCGTAAAACACTGTACCATTCATTCTGCAGAATTCAGGGAAATTACTGCAGTAAAAGTTTAAAAAAACCGGCCAAGTGCGTGTCGGGCCACGCGCAGTAGGGTCCGTAGTAGCCCGTTAACACAATATAGAACGAACCCATCACCCATGGTACAGCGCCATCTAGCTTTGTGAAACTTATTATTATTAATTATGTTTTTTTTTTATTTTAGATTTTGTTTTTCAATGCAAGTCTTTACCCGTTATAAACAAGTAACTATTTCATTTTAGTCACTTTATAGCATTTATTCTAAGGATTTTGTATTTGGTATAAAATTATCCAACACCCAAATTCAACGATTATTACTGCTAAACTTATAAAGTTATCTTAACCGCTATAGTTTTTCTTTAAAGTTCATGAAATGCACTATCATCATGAATTTTTCAAGCAGTTTAGCTTTGAGAGGGGGGGGGGGCGCCCTATTGGAACAGGAATTTACACTTTAAAGTTTAATATTTCGTAAATAGAGCATTAAATCGAAAAGTAAAATGAGCAACCCCTAAGTCATTTTAAAAGACCTATTCAACGATACCCCGCACGATGGGGCAGACGACGAAAAAAAATGCATCCCCGCTTCACATGTAGGAGAGCTACCCTAAAAAAAAATATTTTCCAAAATTTTTTACTACTTTGTTGGCGTTATTGATATACACACATCTACAAAATTACAGCTTTCTAGTACTTACCGTCTCTTAGCAAAACTTTGGACAGACAGACGGACATGGCCAAACTATAAGGGTTCCTTGTCAGGACTACGGAACCCTAAAAATGGACACCGACCGGCACTAGTCTTTTCATAATTTTAATGATTTAGTAACAGTAAGCTTGTACTGTTGGGTCGCTGCCTCTTACATGTTCTTGTCAAAATCACTGTAATTTTTATTGTTAGCAGCAACCTAAGGTTTCACAAGGTTTCATAAGGTTTCACTCAAACTTGCCGCTATCAGAACTAAAAAGTTTGTGAGGATGGACGGATGTCTTTTACTGATTCACGCAAAAACTACTGACCGGATTCAAATGTTTGGTACACAGATAGTTTATAACCTGGATTAACACATGGGATGATTTTTATCCCGGTAATACAATCCTGTGGGACAATAGGCTAGTTTCCACCATCAATAAATTGCAAATCTATTTAGTCCGTCAGCTAGAGTATTGGAAAATAATGGACACATATGTTTTGTTTTTGTAAATCAATGAATATTGACAAAGATTAAACGCATCAAAACTCGAGAGTGGAGGCTCGTGACGTCACAACGCACTAAAAATTATAGATTTTTAAAGCGTCGTAGCTTCGTCAATTTTGGTTTACGTAACAAAATAAAAAATACGGGTCAAATATTTTTTGATAATCTAACTGACGGACTAATTAGATTTTTTCAGGACATAAGCCTATTACGGAACTACACACGAGCAAAGCCGCGCTCATAAGCTGTGGTTAGAACTAAAATAACTGTTGAAGGACTGTAAATTTAAACAGTAGGTACGTTTTTCAAAGTCTTCTTTTATTTACTATATGTATGTAGGTAGGTACGTCGGATCCATCTTCGGGTTAAGCCGCTTGCCTAGGTTGGTCTGTGGATGGGCAGTCTAGCGATATCCAGGAAGACAAAGTGGGCACTCGGAGCCCATGGTACTAGTGTTTCAAACACATTAGGTAAGTACTTACTACCAATTTAAAAAAAAGTAAGTTTCCAATTTTGGAATTCCTTTTCAAGATTGGGAAGCTATGTGTAAACTTTTGTTTTATAAAACCGATATCCAAATAAAAAGATGAGATGAGATGTTACAAACAACCTAGAATTGATCATTATCATCTGCCTAGCCTTTTCCCAACTATGTAAGGATCGGCTTCCAGTCTAACCGGATGCAGCTGAATATCTGTATTTTAGAATAGAATAGAATAATCATTTATTCGTTAATGGACAGCATCAACACAATAGAGCAACACATACATATACATATAACAACAAACAGAACAATTAATTAAACAGCTCAACTGCGCTGAGCATGCCCATAACGAAAGGGTAACCAACTCCAGGAAGAGATCCTCACGTCCCGGCCGCCGCGGGAGACGCCCCGGGCGTCGGGGGCCACGTGGTGGCTTCCGGCCACCGTAGGCGCGGGCCTGTGGACGGGGAGCTATGGGCTAGCTCGCCGTCCGTACGTCTCACGACGACGACGGCGCGTTCGTGTTCCACGCGCGCCTCAAAGAGAGTCAGCAATAGGGAAGGAGTCCGCAAGGACCGAAGCCTGCCGGGGCTGCGGGACTATTTGAAAGAGATACCTTGGCCCCGGAACACAAAGGGCGAGGAAGGAACATGGATGGGTTTTTAAGTCAGTAAAAGTCTGACACTCCCTCCTGCTCCGCCCAGAGCGGGAGAAGTCATTTGATGATTTCCCATCCTTAAAAAAAAAAGAAAGGGTAACCAACTCAGCATATGCTGGGTCTAAAACACTTAGCGCTGGTTTTCAGTAGGCCCCCCGCAGTGACACACGGATGAGGGTAGTAGGTAGTAAATAAATAATGTTATTCTATTATATGGGCGTTTCTAAGTGTGTAATAAATAAATAATATACAATGAATATTTTTGTCACTGAGGATAACATAATTATTTTAGTAATAATAGACACGAAGAAACCTGCTAAATAAATAAGTACTTATCCGAAAACGAAACACAGTTTATTGACATGACGCACTTCCATGCAGCATCGACCTATGCATTTTTTTAAATTGCAATACCGCAATGACATTTCAGTGAGAGTGAGACTACTGCCTGGTTGATATTATTTATTATTAGACTAATAATGCTGAGCATTAAGTTCCAAGACAAAACTAGTTATCACAATGGAATATGGAATTACAAAGGAAGTCTGAGCAAAAGGATGATTGTGCAAATGTATGGGTGTTTATGTATGTATACAACGGATTTACGGATTTACCACCGCCGCGCAACTCCCCACACTATTTGCCTGTGAGTTTCTATGAAATAAATTCGAAATAGTAGTAAATAATGGCTAGATAATAATTAGATTGTTAAATTAGATAAACGATTTTACATGGAGCGACTGCCTATCTGACCTCCACAACCCAGTTAGTACTGGGTAATACGATACCCCTCGATAGAACTGGTTTTTAGACTTTCAGACCACTGACTACCTGTAACGACTGTCAAAGATCTACAAATGACAGCTGGGACCAACGGTAGCTCGTTATGTAATGGGTAGGTAGATTTCATTAAAAATAATATACTAATAATATTATAAAGAAGAATTAAGTTTGTAAGCTTCGGAACTGCTGATACGATTCCTGCAAATCTTTAGCTATGTGAAGCGGCATTATCACCGAGTGTCATTATAGGCTGTATTTAAAACGTTCTCATGGGATAACCGACCATAAAGCGAACGAAGCCTCGGGAAAAAGCTAGTCAAAAATATTTTTTATCAGTTCACTTGCCTATCTACATACAAGTAGCGTATATCCTAACTTAATATTATAAATAATTGTAATTTGGAACAATAAAACGTGCCGACAGGAATATAACACTGAATTTCGATAATTGATTTGAGAGATTGACCAAGGGCTTTACGTACTTTCCGACGCACGTCGCACGGAGGAAACTCGGTATGAAATAAATTTGTGGTCACCCATCCACAGACCGACCTTTGTAAGCGTGGCTTAACCTTGAAGATCGACCCGATTGGCTGTTATTATTGACCCACGAGAAAAAAAATATCTTCTATTTATTTTCTCATAGTCAATGGTAAAAAGTAGAGTACTACGCAACACGTGAAAAAAAACTCATCTCAGTTCTTGTATCGCTCGCTCCGCTCAGGATTCTAGAATCCTTCGCTGCTCTCGGAATCCAACTTGGTCCCTCCGAATTAAATTCCCTTTTTTTTCACTTGTTGTATAATCTACTATTTCAATATTCAAATTGTGTTTATAAATAGAATATCATAGATAAACATGATTATTTTAAACTAATATTTACTTTTTAAACAAATTACACATTTATTTGTGTTTTAAATTTAAAAAAATAGATATATTACGCTGTTTAGCGGCTTCATACCTTTGCTTCTCCTTCAACCTGGTGAAAGCAAAACGTGGAAAAAAAAGAAAATCAAAAGAATAGTTTCCTAATAATTCATGACAAAAATATTTTTCGTTTATTAATATATAAGTAGTATATAATATTTTTATTTTATTTCGTCAAAAGTGTACCTTTTGAAAAACGTCGATTGATACACGTGGACATTTGTTATTCCTCACCAGGGCTCGGATGTTAATTCCGCCTCGAATTCAATAACAAAATTTCTCAACTTGTATCAAAATGTACTATTTAGCAATAATTTTTGGCAGTGTTAGTGTGTTACTTAGTTTGATGTACTTAATGCTTGGTCGATGGCTTCGTGAAATTCGTTTACATCCTGCATATTTGTGAACTGCACAACGCACCGGAACCTTTGGCACAGTTGAAAATTCCGAGCTGATTAGAACTTCATAGCAGACCTTTCCCGACTGGGTAATCTACATGGGATTCACCCAGGAGCCAGGAGCTTACAGCATAAGTATAATCAGCCTATAATGTTCCCACGGCCTCCTCTCTATGAGCTGACAGCAACCGCACTATAATACATGAAGCGTATTCCGTGTAGGTACGAAGATGTTACCTCCACGGACAATTTTAAAATTACTAGCATTAACCTAGGTTATTATAACAAGAAGCTATAGACTCTGATTTCATAGATCTTACTACTATTTTATTATACGAAAGTTTGTAAGGATGGATGTTTGTTCTTCTTTCACATCGTTCGTATCATGTGTAGCATACCTACGATGTCCCCCCATACTTACATTAGTATGGGGGGATATCGTAGGTTCCATGGAGAAGAACCGGCAAGAAACTCCATGGTTACTCTTTTCAAATCATTTGGTATTACAATATTATTTTGTTACAGCATTAGTATGTACTAATGCTGTAACAAAATAATATATTAAATTTATAAAAAAAAAAAAAAAAAAATTAAAATAAGTTTTAAACATTTATTTTGAAAAACCATATTTACATTATATACATACTACAACTAGAACTCTAAATAATTACAAAAATAAAACTAAACGTAATGTAATGTACTTACATAATTATATCCAACGACGTCAATAGGCGTCAAAGTACTCCTCCGCATCGCTGTCATTCGGAAACGTGCCCAGAAGACTGGCAGCATTGCCACGTTGAATGGCAATGCTAATTCTTTGGCCAAAGAAAGAGCCAGCCCTCTGGTCACGCGAAGTGTCGACCAGTCGGTGAGAGATTTCCTTAAAAAGGAGACGCGCACTCGGACCCCATGACCCGAGCGTTTCGACCCTAAACGGCTCAAAGCTGTAGTTACCAATAAGGTTACAGTATTTGCGCCGTTTGAGGATCTCGGCAGCCGCAGCAGCAGCGCCTGCACAGCCCGCCGTGCTTGCAACGTGAGAAGGCGCAAGGGTGTCGACACAGGTTGCGTCCCACACCAAAGGCCTACCCACGCTCCAAGGCACCAACGTCATGCCGTCCGGTTTCTTGCCATCGTCACGCACCAAGCCGTTTGGTTCTAAAACCGCTGGTACGCCGGCGCTGGCAAGAGCTCGGCGAATAATGTCGTTAATGCTGGCGTGCCGTGCAATGCGACCTGTGCTCCTGTAGCAGGACAGGCCATGGTGTCCGAAGCTGTCGACAGCTTAAAATAATATTTTGCATTATATATACCTCATAATTATATGCGTTTATTTTAGAATTATTCATTTAGTCATTAAATAGTACTCAACAGATGTGGTTGTTTCCTTTAAAACCACCCTTTACAGACCCCAACATTAAAATAGCTAGCTATATTAAGGAGATAGACACTAATTTCATAGTTACTTAATACAGAAAAAAAAACCTCTTGACTTTGTATCGTGTTTTTGTACGTCTCGTACACAAACACGATACGACCTCGCATCGTGCTACGACGCGGCATGGTTTCACGATGCGAGTTCGTATTGTGGACATAATATAATAGCATCAAGCAATCATATCGCTATGGATCTCTAAATTATATATTCTGGTTTCTGTGATTATATAGTTGCGAACGTTGGCGCCTACGGTTCACGGAGTCACTAATTCGTTACAGTGTGAGGCGTGCCTATGTTATTAAATCAGGCGCTTCGCCAACCATTGTTAACCTAGTTTTTCGCGTTGTTCAGTATTTAAGTCGACTTTTATTTCAAGGATAGCTTTGACTGAAAAATTTAAGCTACTTACTTACTAGGCAATGCTGAATAGAACGAGTTTATTTCAAATTCCCATAGCTCCCAAAATGCTATCACCAAACGATTCGAAAGTGCTTTTATATCATTCTGTATTGTCTAAAATTTTCCCATACGCTTTCTTATGGGAACTATTTAAAGGCCATTTTACTTTTTAAATCACATTATGCTCAATTTGATTTGACAAAAAAAGAATTAAAGTACTTAACAATCAAAATCTTTGTACTCAAAATAGCTTCATCCGGCCACTAAAATTATAGGGGCTTATGAATAGAAATGTTGAAAAGAGAGGGCAACATTCATCCTGCAATGAAGAAAAGAGAGGATCCGGAGTATTTTTGCAATGGTCGAAATAGCGAGGGGTCGCCCAAAACTCAAGGGCTTACAAGGAAAATCGTGTCGGTCATGCGTTTTGATGTTAATAATCCGCAAACGTAACCTCAATAACCTTTGTCAATATCCCCGGATTAAGCCACAGACGACGCATAATCATATCATAAAATAGGTGCCAACCAATTTACTGAGCAAACAAAATCTTAGCTCTCACGGAATCTCGCTCAATGCACAGATAACACAGCAGCCCCGCCCTCATCTCACCGACTCTGTCGCTACAGAGTATAAATTTGCCGGGCGGTGTCAAGGTCAATTCAGTTCAATAACTTCATTCATTCCGTTCATCTCGCTCATTCGTTCGTTGACGCATGCGCAGAGGCGAGCAGTTGTACCGTTTGCCGCGTTTATTCATTCCAGTTCCGACCGGTAGTACGGACTCACTTACTTTTTCGATTAACTAAAAAGCATTTTTTATATTAAAAAATGGAATTCGTCGGCAAGAAATACAAGATGATCTCCTCGGAGAACTTCGACGAGTTCATGAAGGCTATCGGTGAGTTTATTTGTGCTGTAATATCATTGTAAAACTTCTAAGAAAAAATCAATGTTGGATGCCGGCCGGTTCGCCGAGCTACCACGCCGCGCCGGTCGGTCGGGCCGACACCTTTTTGCATTTATTTCACTTGAATGTTTCTCTATTTTCGCTGTTGTAAAGATTTTAGGTGTTCTCTTCTCGTTATTTTAAGTTCTTTTAATTTTTTTGTGGAAAATTTTGCGCATTAATGTAAATCGATAAATTTTCATCTACCTACTTGGCACCATTTTATGATTCTTCCACTTTCATAAATGCATTTAAATAACACTCTGTATATTTTGAACTGCAACATCATCCAACTGAAAATGGGATAAGACAAAAATCAATATTTTTCGTGATTTGATTTATTTTTTAACAAAGCAGGTAGATCGTTTTCTTGTGGTTTTTTTTACCAAGGTATTTTACCCTTGTAAGTTCAATAGAAAATAATTCCTTTGTAAATAACTAGATGGCTGCGATTTTCGAATCGGTTTCGTTTAAATTAATAAAATATGTCGTGCATGATCTTGAAAGCCATTCCAGCCCATCTGTTGCTTCGAGATATCACGAGTGGGGAATTGCTTCATTACAAACGTAACCAATCTACCTACCTTCTGATATTACCTATAATCTACACTAATATTATAAAGAGGAAAGATTTGTAATTTTGTGTGCAAGTTTGTAATGAATAAACTCAAAAACTACTGCGCCGATTTCCAAAATTATTTCACCATTAGAAAGCCACGTCTTTACTGACTAACATAGGCTATATTTTATCCCCAAACTCCCACGGGAACGGGAACTACGCAGGTGAAACCGCGTGACGTCCGCTAGTACTAGATAATATATGTAATAGGCATTATTATACACGTATTATAGACTAACAAATTAGTTTTGCCTATTGTATTGAAAACCTTGGACCAACAATAGTGTTTCAGGCGTATGAAATGTGTAAGGTTCAGTATTTTTTATGTCCTATTGTGTACGTCTGTGTCCTGTATTGCGTTTTATGTCCCGTATTTAGGTTACCTGCAATCGATTGACCTAGCTCGTAGCACTGCCGTTCTAGGTTCATTAACAGTGTGCAAGTTTCACTGAGCGTTTGCTTTACTTCGAAACGTTAATATTTTCTTGAATGTAGGTTAGTTAAAAAGATGGAAATGACTTTTTGTACCTAGGTACCTACCGACGCCAAAATTGTTGCACAGCTCTATTGGATTGTAAGCAGAAGCAATCTGTTGCTTCTTTTCGTGTTTTCCTAAATTTTAGACTCTTCCAAAAGGTTTGAGTGAAAACGATCGAACTGTAATGGCAGTTCTTTGCTGTTTCTTTAGATAATTAGTTCTTTTCATAACATCGCGCTTGTTATCTCCGAAGACTACGACAGTGGTGTAACCTCTAAGTGACATTTCGAATAAATTACTGGCAACACGTGGGTATACCTACTATTAGGTACGCCTCTGCTTATTTCTTAGGGGATTACAGGCGCGATGTATTTTTATATAAAACTAGCTGATGCCCGCGGCTTCGCCCGCCCGCAAATTATATACTAAAACCTTCCTCTTGAATCACTCTATCTATTAAAAAAACCCGCATCAAAATCCGTTGCGTAGTTTTAAAGATTTAAGCATACATAGGGATATAGGGACAGAGAAAGCGACTTTGTTTTATACTATGTATGTGATGATGAATCATTGGTCACAGCCCCTCTACCTTTATTAATAAGTAATAATAACTATACCATATTTATTAGTTAATCCATTGCAATAAGACTCTAGATACGAAAGATAGATATGTAACTGAATAATCGTGCTTATCGTACAAAACCCAACTTTTTTGCAAAAAAATATTTATCAATTAAAGGACATGGAATTTTTCTATAGGAAATTCGTCATTATATCGAAGTTTTTTTGATAAAACTGCACATCGTACTGATAAAATGAACTGATAACAAAATGGCTTGGTACCACTTAACGTGAGTACATACTTTAGTTAGGTACCAAAAAAAATACAATTACCCACATTTCTCAAAGTTACGGTTACATGGTCATAATTATGTTACGAAGCAAGTATGCCAAAAAAAGAAACTTTTTCTATCCAAATCACGGCTAATCTAGTATTAAATTAAAGAAAAAAACACATGATATACATTGAGCAATAAAGTCACACATAAAACGTACATATTACCGCATTGCAGAAGTAAGTATGATAAACCGGTTTTATTAAACGCCCCATGCAGCCTACGTGCATTCATTCCTATTTATATCGTCCATTCTCAACTACCCACAAGTGAGTTTTTATGTCAGAAAAATATTTAATGTACGTCGTGTGCTTTTATTAATTAAAAAAGTTTAGACGTGTCTCTGGTCCGTTTAATCAAGCCTTTTTTGTTTGAGATGACCAGTCTTTTTTTTCTTTCTGGCTTCCTACGGTTTAACCACAGAGTTGGAATTAAACAGAGTTTATGACGGTCACAGGACTAATGAGACTATTTCCCGGGAATTGTGACATAGTAATAAATATAAGGAAGGTTCGGAATATGAGGAACATGTACCTAAAGCCTTCCTTACACAAATGATCGGTACATTAACTTATGTGTACGAAAATATTGGTAATAGAAATATGTACTAAACTATAATTAAATAACTAATGGTAAAAATGCTCATAATGAGTTTTCACACAAATTAACAACATGCACATTTTTTTTTTCGGATGGGAAATCATCAAATGACTCCTCCCGCTCTGGGCGGAGCAGGAGAGAGTGTCAGACTTTTACTGACTAAAACCCATCCATGTTCCTTCATCGCCCTTTGTGTTCCGGGGCCACGGTATCTCATTCGAATAGTCCCGCAGCCTCGGCAGGCTACGGCCCTTGCTGCCTCCTTATTGCTGACTCTCTTTGAGGCGCGCGTGGAACACGAACGCGCCGTCGACACGGCCTGTCGTCATGAGACGTACGGACGGCGAGCTAGCCCATAGCTCCCTGTCCACAGGCCCGCGATATTTGTAGGGCCTGGACCTGAAAACGAATGAGCAAAAGAGTTAAAAAATAAAACTAAAAGAAAAAAAATACTGACTTCAAAAAAGTATCATAAACAAGAATTTCCTGAAGATACTGTCATGAATTTCTTGTAACTAAGAGATAATCTATATTGCTCATAAAATTTTACCGCTGATAAAGAAAAAATAGCGTTATTCACTTTTACTAAAACTGATATGACCATATTGACCACCGGCAATAAGTGTGCTGATTATTCATCTTATCGGGGCTCAATGGGGGCACAAACGGCCCCCTTGTACTGATGGCGATTTAAATGATAACTTGTTGAATGTGTCTGTTCATTGGTAATGGCTTAAATTGAAACATTCCTTCTTTGATGAGTGCTTCAATGTTGGGTCAGCCATCAACTCCGATTAGGTCAGATAGTAGTGCTGACCACAAAGAATTTGAAGGCATTCTTTTATTTTTATTAAGTAGGTTTTATTCACTGTTCTTTAATTCTTTGGGTTCTATCCTGTCGTGTGTCGAAAGTTTACAGGGTTTTTCCTATTACACATTCTTAGGAACTTGAACATAGGTAACTACACCTTCGGGGAATCAATATGCGTGATGCTATGTTGTTATTAGAATTTAATATTTTTTGAAAAAGTATTCAGCATTTGTTGCGTAATTAATGATTTCTGGAATCGGCCGTACCTACCTAAATGTTCTATCGTTATGATTGGAAAATTATTCTGATCTCCACTTTCCAAAATCAATTGCCTTTAATCGCTCAATCTTCTTCTAAATATAAGCTGAAATTAACTGTTCTTCAATCATTGGCGTGTTCTCAACTATATACAAAACAAGTGCCACGGTTTTTCCAATCTCATCCAGCAACGTTTTTAAGTAAAAAAATCTTTCAGCTTGGTTGCATATTAGGTGCCCCGCAAATTATTCACTTCCTTCATTGGATAATGGTACAAGAAAACAGACAAGTTTTTCACTCGTCTCGTTTTTGCTAGTTTCAAGTAATTTATGTGGCAATGTCTGAAGAAAATTAGCATGTTAAATGGATAAAGCGGCTGAACTTTGAACTTCAGTAACATAAGAATGAGATTAGGAAAAAAAGATTGCTAAGAGACAATGTCTGTTTTTTAATAACGGAAATAAGATAACTGAATAAAAAAAAAAACAATTAATTTCCTAAGTACGGTCGACCATGCTATTTGGTTATCATTTTAACATGCAAATTACATTGTAAAATGTAAACAAAACCGTACCTATTTGCCCAATTAACTTTAAATGTTTAATAAAACGGGCATTCAAAATATACACATACAAATTCATCATGATCTGTCAGCAGGCCATGCGTTCTATTTCAAAATTCGTAAGTCAAACTGCATGAAAAAAACATCATACCACTCATGCGATTAATATCATTCAACAAAACAGAGGGTAACAAAAAACGTACAAAACCAGACAATACGGAGTTTGATTCCTTCAGACCTTGGACTTATCGCGGACTTTGACTCGAGACACTCGAGAAACTCGGAAACCTGCCAATACTATTTACACTACGACAAAACTGATTTTGTGACAAACAGTTCTTGCAGTTTACTTATGAATCACATGAATACAAAGGTCGACGATCTATAAAAGCTTTTGCGTAACATAATGTTTCCATGCAATCTTTGTCTAATTTGTTTTGCATTTTCGTTTTTCTAATTTCATACTTAGGCCGTTTTCAATATTTGCTGTTAGTTACACCCTATAAGAAATCATAAAATTAATAATTGTGCTTGTTTTTGTTTCTACTTTTTTCAAATCCATGCTTAGCTAACCCATTATAAAACGACTGGCTGTTATACAGTTTTAAAAATAAATCAAACTTGACGACCTAATAAAATATAGTAATGGAAAATTTTATGTCTTCATAACATAGTTGTAGTTTAGTTAGTTTTACACACTTAACATAATATCTAAATATCTGTTTATGACGGTAATAAATAATATTGTATATTTGCCGTGTTATCACTCCTATTTATTTTATAATCGTTTAAATAACGTATAGAAGTAGGCATTGTTTGATTATAAGTCCAGAATTGTGACATTCGATTGTCAATAAATCAGTAAGCCGATTTTCCAAAAAGGCAGCAAATTATATTATGGGTACTACTTGTATAGTTTTATTGTATGACAGCCAATTAATAAATACCAAGTACCTACTTATCTCCAAAATTTCATATAAAAAAAAGATATGACAGATAATGCACAGTCAATCTGCACTCTATAACTCATCTCTTTTTGTGAACGACCTCTGCCAAAACTGACATATTTGGCTGTATGTTTGCATGGCAACGACCATAAGAACTGAGACTGTCAATTGATATTACGTGCAAATCAATATTGGTGGAGATATGTATATCCTTGTGGTCAAGATTACGTTACATAGGAGAATTATGTCAATGCACGTTGGCGTTCTTTGTGAATATGAAACTGGCGTCGGTTTTTACACAGATTATTATTTTTGTGACATTTTTATAGTTTTTCTTGACATTCTACGCTCTTTTTTTTTCAATACATCTTTCCTTTATTTCACTAAGACACCGCGGAATATTATAAGAAAAGAAATAGAGAGCCAATTTTCGAACAACCGTCCAAAGTCCCTCTTACATAATTTAAAAGTGTCATCGGCCTTAGAAATAAACGACTCGTTCCATTTATGTAAAATCTCGGGCATTGATTACTCAATCAACGTATTAAAGCATGCGGGCAAACAACAATACGGGACATTTATCTCCTTCAGACCTACCACAACGGAATATCCTTTCAATTAGTTAGGAAGGATCGCACGAGAATATCCCGACATAGTTTAGCGATTAAGCTTCTATTGGACGCGGCCGACTGTCGGGCAATTGTCATAAAATGGACGACAATCAGCTTCAATTGCCGTCAATAAGATACGAGACGGTTTGTTGAGAGACGGCCATTTTCTATAACAATACTGATCGTGAGTTCCGTTTTCTAGTTGTATGCATGTTTGATTTGGATGCGTTTATTGGTCCCCACGGTCAGAGGTTACGTCGTATGATTTTTGTATAGAAACTTCTAGGACTTGAGATTTTATTGATTTGCGTACACTGACTGACTAGTCGTCGCAATAGTGGACGCCATTAAATCAAGATTCCTTTTTCGGATTGAAATTATATTTCTGTAGTATCAAACAATATTTCTAGTCAGTTGCTTATGGGGCAGAAAACACCTAATTGATGTTATTTAAGCAGTTTTTTCAGAAAAAATATTTGTTTTAGCACATCAAAAAAATATGTTAATATTCATCATAATTATTTCAAAGACTGTGGACGGACTCGATACATAATTGGACGAAATCGGCTCGTTAGAAAATAATTGCAAAGAGAAAATCATCATAAGTAAATGTTTTAGGTCTTTATTTTTTTTGACGTACATACCTAAGGGTCTGCAATTAAAAACATGAAGTTAACATATTCATACCTACCTAAACCACTAACGAGTCATATTTCACAAATAATCACACTTTTTTTCATTTCAACATTTATTCATTATTTTCTTCCAAAATTTATCCGCCCAGGAACTCTCTCGCTCTCTTTTACTCCGATACAAAATATACAGTGTGCGCGCATTTTGGTGTTGACATCCCCTACAGAACTTTGATAAATAAGTCGGTCACCCCTGTCTGAATATAGATCTCGGAAGATTGTCCGTTTGGCAATGGGAGTGGGACAGTCTTAACATTGTATTATTTGTGGCATCTATTTATTCATGAATAGGACAGGTTTATTAGTAACTGTTTGGCGTTTTGAATGGAAAAATGTGGAGATAAAACCTCCTATTTACATGGACAAATAGTTAGACACTAAGTGTCCTGCAGTGTCCTGTAAGAATTTGAATACAATGTTCCCAGGAATTTATCGTTGATTGACATTTCAATACATGAATAGCTTGCAGTAAATTGATCTTTAGAATACGAATATCCTCTCCTGAGACATGTGATGGGATGAGTCAGGATAGACACAGATTATCATCTTACCGATTCAAAGATCAATTGATGGCAATAGGCTGAACAGTCAGACGTTTCCTTTGCTTTAGTCAGAGCAGCGGATATGGTCGGTGTAAGCCTACGCAGCCATTTTATAATCCGATCTGTCATTTGAACTTGACATTGTGTTGCGTTTGCGTTACGAAGATTTATTGAATGCCATATTTTGCTTTGCAAGTGTGTAGTTAAATGTAGAATTTATGCACAGGGCATAAAGATATTCAGTTGCAACATCAATTCACATAATTCCTATTTCCGATACACAACGAACAAAAAAAAGTAAAAAATATAAAATCAAATGACTGAAAATACATAGTTAATTAATTTGAAACTTAATTAACAAAGTCAAATTATTTTAGGCATTCAGTAGACCGTAAACAAAAACAGGAAACTATTCGTTTTTGTACCTAGGTATGTCATTTTGCATTTGTGTTGTTTGATAACAAAAAGTTTTTAATCAATGATGTGGCACTGGCTGGTGCATTCATTAATTAGTAAATTACAAATTTATGTTTAAAAACATTTTTTTTTTGGTTTAGTAGTTTATTTTAAACATTCTATTTTATTTATCCGTAATTATGAACTTAATTAAATGTAATCTAATAGATTTTTAAGAATATGATCTAATTATTTTCATTATCAATCAATTTTTATTTAGAGCCGATGCTTATTGCGCTTTTGCTTTTATTTATGACTTGTTGATTATAAAAGTCAAATAATTCCGTGACTACGTAATACTTTCTTTATTTCTGAACCACATTGTATGCAAATACTGTGTCTGTTACGACACTAGTGACGACGCGCGACGTGGCAAAGTCCACAGCGTAACAGAATCACCGAGCATAGACATTTGTTTTTTTTTTTGTAATTGCGTAGATCAGGCTGAATTATCCAGTCTACCAACTCGCATTGGACCTGCGTGGTGGATATAGCGCAGCCCCCCTACAGAGCTGATGGGGAACTGGGGACCTTCAAGGCTGCCAATTAGTTTGCTAATGCTTTTAAAGCACACGTATAAATCGTATTGACTTATTGCACACAACCAAGAATTAAGGAGAATTAGAAGAAGGTAAATATTGAGGTTGATTATGTTGTAGACTTTGGTACTTTCATAAAACTGTTATCAATTAGTTACTAACCCAATACATTATTATTGAACGATGATGTAATTTATATTGCTATATTTAAGTATTTTCCGATGAAAACATATATATCACTGACTTAATCTTGACATCGTGAAACTTATTTAAAGCCTTAGTATTATCGTTTGATAGATTACTTATAATAGATAGTGACAATCTTTATATTTCCCCCCACACGGCCGCTTTCGGCGCTAAGATTATTAATAATTATCGGAATCATTAATAATCTTATAATTACCTCAACACCGTTTCCAGTTTATACCAGAAAATCCTGAAAACTGACAAATCATTAGTCGTTCTTGCCGTTTACGGTCATGGCGCCCAATCTCGGCGGAAATAAGCCATTCGATGCGGGAGATATTAGGTACAGTTCACAGGTGCACACTGCTTCTATGTCTCCACGTGAGATTTTCTCTCACTCTCTAGTCCGATAGGACGACCAACACGGAGAGATCAGACGCAGGCATCAGCTTAGCATGCTTTCAGACTATCCAAGGCACAGGCCACAGTTGTACCTACCTACCCTATATACTATATTATATAGAACCTACCTTGACTATATAGGTAGAACGCCTATGAAAAAGAATTCATTGAAAAAAAAACAGAACCAACAATAATTTGAAACAAATAGGTACCTAGGTACATAACACAATCTTCTCAATTTGAGCGATCACGATTTTACAATTTATTCCACTTAAATTACCTACTGAAGAATAATTTAAACGTAAGTATAATATAAGTGCATAAATATACCGAAGTATATAAGTATATATATATATAAGTGCATCGACCATTTTTTTTATCTTGTGCACAATGCTGATACGGTAGGTAAATGGACATTGAACCTCTTTATTTATCTCACTGGTGACTGGCATTCAATCTTGGCGCCGTATTTATTTTTAAACTCGAATGATGATATGTCTATGGATGAACGAGTGAACGAAAGACCTATTTTCGGGTTGTTAGACAGTGATGACCATAGAGCATCATAGTAATGACTGTCACTATGCTATATAATGTGTTGTGACAAAAAAAAAACAGATTCGTAGCCGTTTTCATAATGCAAAATAAATATTAAATATTTTTCTTGAAACTACATGTTTCTCTGCCTTTGAGTCAGCCAAGTTGCATCAACATCAATTTGTCAAGTCTTGATAAGCGGCAGACGGCGTTAATCAAATATTTATTAGAGATCAGAGGTGTCAAGTGGTGTAGTAAACATCACGCTTACTTATTTAAATAGGTAGGTAGGTATAGTACTTAACAACATACTTTGGTTGAAAATGTATGTTTTGTTGCGGATTTTCCTTCTACATTTCATTTGAATTACCTACTTACTTTAATATTTCATAAATAGGTATATTTTGGTTACGGTAATAATAAACATTCACTTTTGGTAAGGGCTTAAGTTGCATTGCTAACTTGCTATAAGAAATACCTAATACATATTGGCCGTATCAAGAATTGATGAAAAGTTTTTCCTTGCTGTTTCAAGTGCGAGATTATTTTATAAACCCAGACGGGTATCAAATAGACTAGGAACTTGTAATTTTTTGCTTTACGGAAAATCCGAACCCAACATGATTCATCGAAAGAGAAGAGAAGAGTATCGAAAGTGGAGTACTTTTTATTTACAAAAAATCATCTAAAACTTAATTTGAAACACCGATTTGAAGTAGGTAAATATTTCATGGAATAAACATCGGAACAGCTTCAGTATTCAATTTAAATTGTTTATAGCAGTCGCGTAATTTACGCTATATTTTATTGAATACGAAAATCTGGTTTTCACGTGACGACGTAAAATGCGCCCAACTAGGTACCTACATTATGTTTGTATGGAACGGAATTAACGCGATTACAGCACCTACGCTCGTTTGGCCTCGGCTTTCGCTGCTGAATTATCGTTTAGATCTGCCTAGCCTTTTCCCAACTATTTTGGGGTCAGCTTCCATTGTAATAACCTGGTGCAGTTGAATACTAACCAGTATTTAACATGACGCGACGGCTTGATTTTCATTGCTGACTGCACCCTACCTACTCACCAAAGTGACCAAAATTTTACTGGGTATAGAGATAACCTATCTAATCTAATAAAGCTTTGAGTCACACCTCTTTTATTTACCTACCTACTTCTACTTGTCTATGAGACACCATAAATAATAATGGAAACATTTTTCAGAGCTATCGGCTGGCGATAAAGCTAAAATATCAAAGGGCCGCGACTTGTTAACGTGATAATTTAAATAAATATGAATATTTGGTAAGGTAACTCATATCTGATAAAGCTAACTTTTCCTATTAAGATAGTTATTATCGGAATTTTATTCGATTTTGCAATTTTACGGCAGTTTATTAGGTTCAAAATCGCGATAGAAAAATTGAAGTACCTAGGCCGGTTACCTTCATTTGGCAGTCAAATTACTATCTCGAGCATATATTTTTCTTTCTTTTCAAGGGGCTCATATATATTATAAGAACCGCGAGGCGCCAAGTCTTAAAATTTATCTGCCACTGATTAGGCACCTATTCCAGAAAAAATCAAGGGCAAAGGAATCATATTTATTCATTCCAGTACAAGTACTTTATATCTATGATCGATAAGTGCCACTCTATAATTCAAACAAATTGTTATTTGATTGACAAAAACTTTCCTCCTCTACGCGTTCTAAATTGAAAAATTGCGCCAATTTAAAGGTCATCGGCCTTGACGTCACGCCATGCGACACTACAGCGGCACCGACCAATGGCGACGCGCCGCGCCCACTATTCAGCCAATGGGAGCGCAGAATTGTTTATCGATTCATCTGTGCGTGTTGATAATAATTGGAGTCATGAGATGAGAGGAGAGAACTTGCGACTGATTTTTACAGTGAACGATTTTCACTATATTATTATGTTTTGTTATACGGAAATCTGATTCTTATCTATGGAAATATATGTGTTTTGTTTTGTCTCTTCCCCTATTTGGTACAATACGGATGCTCATTTGACTGAAATTGTAACGCGAATCTTCGGAATTCGTAATAGGAGCCAGAATTGGCGGGAAGTTAGTCATAATTATATTCTACGTGGGTGGTTGGATAGACTAGACTAGAGTGTCTAACTGTAGAATGCACTTGAGGAGCCGCATTCTTGCGCGTGCACTCTTGAGCTGAGGCGTTGCGTTGGTCCACCGGGACTTGCCTTATAAGTATGTAGGTCCGTACTTAGGTTCATATCGGTACTTTAGTTCTTCTATATGCACATGGAAGTTTTGGCGCGTGGTTTTATTCGGATTTATAGCCGATTAATTTATCTATGGAAAAGATGGCGATCGGCGGCAGACCCGGCATCTTTTCCATAGACAAATATCGCAATGACTACCAACAGCGCCCCCTGAATGTCATTTCAGCTCCAAAAGAACTACCTATTCAGCGCTGTAGATGCGGTACTCAGAGAGACTTACACAGTAGGTACGTTGTAACAGAAAACCACCATCTTGGAAACGTTAAACAATACATCGTTGATGTTAAGTAAATTAACGGTATGATTATTAAGCAAATGCGATGTTATTTAATTAGCTAAACGTTAAGAGCAAAAATGTGTTCGTAGGTAGGAAACCTATAACGGAACGTGAGAGGGCGAGATCCCTACGTCCCGGCCGCCGCGGGAGACGCCCCGGGCGTCGGGGGCCACCCGTAGGTGCGAGCCTGTGGACAGGGAGCTATGGGCAAGCTCGCCGTCCGTCCGTCTCATGACGACAGGCCGTGTCGACGGCGCGTTCGTGTTCCACGTGCGCCTCAAAGAGAGCCAGCAATAAGGAAGGGGTCCGCAAGGGCCGAAGCCTGCTGGGGCTGCGGGACTATTAAAAAGGGATACCGTGGCCCCGGAACACAAAGGGCGATGAAGGAACATGGATGGGTTTTAGTCAGTAAAAGTCTGACACTCCGTCCTGCTCCGCCTAGAGCGGGAGGAGTCATTTGATGATTTCCCATCCGAAAAATAAAAGAAAAAAAAAGGTAGGAAACCTAGGACGGCTAGATAACCTAAATAACTATAATAGCTGCAGAATTATATGTTATATTTTCCTGAAGTTTATCCATAATAGACCGAACAGCAGCGCGAGTAGACTGTGCCCAAATAAAGCTAGTATAAAGTGTCTCATTAAATGAACTGGTGTGACTTTTATGTTTTAAGATTTTTTTAACCCGAATGGCGCAGCGGTAGTGAGGCTGCCTTACGTTCTTAGGGTCCCGGGTTCGAATCCCAGTTGGAGCAAATGTTTATGTGATAAGCATGGACATTTGTTTCCGAGTCATGGATGTTTATATGTATAATAAGTATGTATTTACATACAAAAAGTATCTATGTAGTATATCAACTATCTGATGTTCACGACACAAGCCTCGTTGCTTAGTGTGGCACTAGACGGCGCTGTGTGTTAATGTCCAGCGATATTTATTTATTTTAAAGTTATGGTAGCAAATTTTACTCTGTATCCAATGAACATATACAGTGCCTATAGAATCGTATACTTCCGCCTAAGTACCACTCTTGAACAATAAATAGGTACGTAAATAAAATATACTTAAGGTGGATGCTCCAGGGTAGCCCGCGAAATTCAAATTTTCTTAGGTTTTTTGCAATTTGAAGACCAGTGCTAGGTTTTCCATCAGGAATTTCTCAGTAGCAGAGAGGGTAGAGGCTGGATGGCAATAGGCTCGCCCCTTATTACATGGGACTTAAATATTACTGGCGAAATGTTGGGTCTACTATTAGGTCCGCCTCTGCCTAACCCTTTGGGAGATTACAGGCGTGATTATGTTATGTTCATCCTATTTTATAAATGGTTCAGACAGGAATACCTTTTTTTATCCAACCAGCCAGACGTGAGATAAAAATTGTTATGAAGATAAAACGTTGTAACAACAGACGGGCAGGGGTGACCCCGAGAGATGAATCATGTGAACTTGAAATGTGTTATTCTTATCAGTATATTATCCTTAAAGCCCAGACAATAGGATTTAGTGTTTAGTCATTTACCTACTTTACATGCATAATAAGTACCTATCTCTTTAGTAAATATTATTAACACAAGCGTTTCGTAAGTTAAGAATTAGTCTTCAACAGTCAGGAATGAATCAAATACGATCAAAACACATGGTGTATTCCTGAAGATCGAGGCAGAACTGTTCCTACAGGAACCTGGAGGGTACACCCACATTTCGACAGTTACCTACATAACATAATAAAATTGTTTTACAGATGTCGTTTGATATTACGTGGGCATTTGTTACTGCAGCCAGTTCTCGCGGCTCCATAACAACCTCGCCTAGCGGCTCGGGTGTGAATTCCGCCTCGAATGCAATATAAGCTTCTCCAAAATGTACTATATATATATATATATATATATGAGTGTCCTCGATAGTACATGAATATTGTGATTGCAAGGAGGATGTTTATCAGTCCTCAACAATGGTCGTCTACGGGCCGGGGTAGCCATGGTGTGACAACATCCTTGTTGAAAACAGTAACTGCGTTGGATTCTTGGATTAGAAGGAAACTATGAATCAACGAAGGCATTTTTAGGGTTCACCAATTAACGTAATTCCGTTTGTCGCTTCTGCTACAAGAACTCCTATGGTAGAAAACAACGAACATTTGAGCTTTGACCGTGTCCCGCCGACTACCGTTACATGGCGTGTTAGATTAACATACATAAATAAACAATTAAAAAGTTAATTTGTCACGAAACACCATCGGCATAGAGCAGTGATAGTCCAGTGGCGTCTTCGCTGACTTACCAGCAGTAAGGTCGTGGGATCAAACCCAAGCAGGCATTTTTATTAGGTATTAAATTCATCACCACATCTCAAAACGGCGAAGGAAAACATCGTGACGAAACCTTACATATCTTGCAACAGGAAATTTTGTTTCCATTGTTTTTGATATCCTTAAACAATGTATTTTTTCGATTCATGTGCGTAGGAGTTCCTAATAAAATGAATGGTACTTAATTTCCTTTGCAATCAATAATAGGTTATCAATATTATTATCAAGGAGGAAAACGTTGACCCTCCTGCCTCCCTCCGTGACTCGCACAACATGAGGTGATGTGATAAACTCTGCAATTTCTACAGATCGTTGCTCATTGCCATAATAACTGTGATAAGGCATTAATGTAGGTGTTGATTAGTGTAAGCACAGATAATATGTGTAAGTAAAAGAAGGCATTGAAACCGACAAAACGCATTTAACCCATGATCTGTCCACGAAGTAGACACAATAGTTAGATCATGATTTAAGGTGAATGCGCCAGGGTGGCCCGCGATACAACCCTCCAAGCTCATAAAGGTGTATTAATTTACTTTTTCAAGGTCAAAGTCATTCCTGCACCTTTATGCGCTTGGAGGGTTGTATTGATGATTTTGATGATTATAATTCTGTAACTACATACGTCTTACAGTCGCAATTCATAGTTTAATCAACATACAACCTGACACTGACATAAAATAAAATTAAAATAAAAAAATAAAAAAGCCTTTTATTCTTGCCAGTAAAATATACATAAATTAAATTATAATAAAAAGATTACATTATTAGATTTTATTGGTACATTATATTATATAGATTGACTCTACTTTTATTAAATTAAATCATATAAAATCAACATTTTTTTTTTTTTAAATTAAATTAAGTACAAAATCAAATAATTGTGAGCAAGAACCCCTTTCAGGTGAAGGCCTCCTCCAGAGATTTCCAAATGTCCCTGTTGCTTGCAACTGAAACCCAGTCTCGGCCAGCTATGTGCGTTACGTCGTCTGCCCATCGTGTTTGCGGTCTGCCTCTCTTTCTGTAGCCGGCTGGTCCTGGCCACACTGTGGTTCGTATAGTCCACCTGTCGTCGGTCAGTCTGGCTACATGGCCCGCCCATCTCCATTTTAATTTTTGTGCGTGACTCAAGGCATCAATAATGTCTGTCTTCTCACGGATTATTGTGTGAAACCGACAAAACGCATTTAACCCATGATCTGTCCACGAAGTAGACACAATAGTTAGATCATGATTTAAGGTGAATGCGCCAGGGTGGCCCGCGATACAACCCTCCAAGCTCATAAAGGTGTATTAATTTACTTTTTCAAGGTCAAAGTCATTCCTGCACCTTTATGCGCTTGGAGGGTTGTATTGATGATTTTGATGATTATAATTCTGTAACTACATACGTCTTACAGTCGCAATTCATAGTTTAATCAACATACAACCTGACACTGACATGCAAATTGCAAAAAACGTAAGAAAATTTGAATTTCGCGGGATACCCTGGAGCATCCACCTTAAGCTATGATTGGTTGTCTTAGGTCTGTACATAAATCTTTTAATAAATTTTTCATCAGTGTTTGTTGGTCGAGTGGTCGCAAGCGCAGCTGCTGAGCATGATTATCTATGGTCCTGGGTTCGTTTCCAGGGTCGGGCAAAGTGTTATTGGGTATTTCTATCAGGAATTTTCTCACTAGCAGCTATAGTCTGGATTTCAGTTAATAGTCTGGATTAAGTTTGACGACCCGAATGGCGCAGCGGTAGTGAGGCTGCCTTACGGACTTAGGGTCCCGGGTTCGAATCCCGGTAGGAACAAATGTTTGTGTGATGAGCATGGACATTTGTTTCCGAGTCATGGATGTTGATATGTATAATAAGTAGGTATGTATTTACTCACAAAAAGTATCTATGTAGTATATCAACTATCTGGTGTCCACGACACAAGCCTCATTGCTTAGTGTGGCACTAGATGGCGCTGTGTGTAATGTCCAGCGATATTTATATTTTTATTTATTTGTGCCCCGTTGGTAGGCATAGGCTCGCCCCTATTAGCATTATCAGCCTATAATGTTTCCAGTGGTGGGACCCACGGCCTCCTCTCTTTGAGAGGGAATGGGCTATAATCAAGGTCACCACGCTTGCCCAGTGCGGATTGGTATGGTAGATGTCACATGTCTTCGAATTTTTTGTTCTAAGACATACCGGTTTCCTCACGATGGTTTCCGTATGGAACTTAAATATAACTAGCGTAGTGTGGGAGTACAATAACTGCGTACTCCTCTTTCCATTTAGAATATTAGTATTAACCTCTGCCAAACGCTTCGCGGATAACCTAGGTTTGATGTTATGTTATACTAGCTGATGCCCGCGGCTTCGCCCGCTCGCAAATTATATACTAAAACGTTCCTCTTGAATCACTCTATATATTAAAAAAACCCGCATCAAAATCCGTTGCGTAGTTTTAAAGATTTAAGCATACATAGGGATATAGGGACAGAGAAAGCGACTTTTGTTTTATACTATGTAGTGATTTTCATCAATATAAAAAAAAACATCGAGTCTATTATTTTTTTATTTTATCTTATTTAGATATCAATCCATCACGTCTTTCAAGTTTCATTACTAATTTCATTTGATCCTGTACTTACAGTCAAAGTCGAAGTTCAAAAAACTGATAACGATCTTATTCGATTTTTAAATAACCCAAAGGAAATGAAAACAAGTATTTTGTCGCTATATAAAAACCGGTCAAAAGATACCTACTCTGTTGCTTAAATTAAAAAAAAATATTTTCCCCTCTTCGATCATAAAACGCACTTTTTTCTACAAAAATGTGAAGTTTCCTAAACATTTTTTGCAATTATTCTATACTAAATAAAGGAAAAAAGCCTTTATCTCGTACAGCAAAAGCTCAAAATCCTGTAAACAATTCCTAAATGGATCAGAATCAGTACTGCCTTCTATGGCTAACGATTTCCGATCAGTAGCCGCTTGCGCATCGCATGTCTTCCATACTAATTCAAGTTCATTACTGACGTGCAAAGAAATGTAGCCTCTATAATTCTATATGGATAAGCCGTTAATTGCATATTTCTGTGTAGGTATGGTCAGTTTTTGCAGTAAGACAAAAATATAGATCAGATCAGATACTACATTCATCTATTAATAATTGATAGAAGGCCCGCCATGCAACAAAATTAAATATTGTTCGATAGTTAGTTAGTTAGTTGCAATGATAGTCTCAATCAACTATAGACCGGTTTTCTAAGTCCTTACATAAAATATCTATTACAAAAGATAGTTATTTTAATTTAAAACATATATTACAGATGATAGGAAACCGGGAATTTCAATTGGTGCCCCTACCACCCGGAAGGGACACCAAATGAAATTCCCGATTTCTAGTTGACCATAAATTTTACATAGGTATATGTTTGGTTCCCTTTGGATGACAATGCATGGTTAGCTAAGTGACGTTAATCGAAATCCAATATGGCGGACTAGTTATTTTTTATACATTCCATGATATTGGTATGAACTGAAAGCGTTTGCTGAGAAAAATACGAGAAATAACTCACTAACGTTACTCTAAAGCGTGTTTTTTTTTAGACTTTCTGTAACGATGACTTTATCGCTACCATTCTATGACGTATTTCAAGCAAGCCAATGAGTTTCTCCACAACCGTGTACACTTGGCATTGTTTCCGTTTCACAAGTCTGATCAGCTGATCTAAAACCAATTAAAGTACGAGTATTTGTTTCGCTCGTGTTCATACAGTGTTAACTTTTTTAGAGATAAGGATTTTCTTTTAAGCCCGTGTCATAATTATTCCGATTATACTCTGACTTGGTTGCTTTAAATGAATCAAATACCTAGTAATTGAAAAAAAAGTAAAAAAGAATAATTAAAAAAAACTATGAGAGAGATCTCAGACAGAAGTCTGCTTGCGTCTAAATTTAAATGCTTAGAGATATTAACGTCTGCCCCTATTCCAATTATTTGGGGTCGGCGCAGCATGTCTTCTTCTTCCATACTTCTCTATTCCTCTTCATCTCAGCAGACACCTCCTTTCTTGCCATATCATCCTTCACACAGTCCATCCATCGTTTCTTTGGGCTTCCTCTACTCTTAAAGGCATCTACATTCACACTTAACATTTTCGTCACGACATTTTCCTCATTCCTCCGCATCACATGTCACCACGATAACCGATTACCACACAACTTTTCAGTCACCGGCGCCACTTTTCTGATACATTTTTATTAAATAGTAATTAAATAGTTATTTTTATTAAACTCGTCATTTTATTCTTGTATACGTACTTATATAAGTACTTATACCTAGTTTACTAATTAACTTGTCGATTTACATTATCCAAATTATTATTAACCTACCTAACTTGTAAAATAACCGACCTTGTACATCGTGTGAACTTATGTGCTACAAATTACAATAATTATTATTATGATACTTACATAAATGGCCTCAATGCAAAGTCCAAAACTTTGTTTTGTTTCTTGTGTAGAAAGTTCATGTTTTGGTAGTCATTAAAAGATCGTAATCTAAAACCAGCCAAGCTCAATTTAGAATTAAAACCACTTCTGATGTGCTGCTGTTGCTGGAGAAGTGGACAGTTTACTACTTCATCTCCAGCTAGAACACTAAAAAGTGGAGAAGGGTGGTGTTTTAGGCTTAGCGGCTGAGTTATGTAATTTTTGACGTTATAACGTCAAAAAATACCTAACTCAGCCGAACACTAATAAAAAAAAAACACAAAAAATAAGCACTTTTATAAAAGTGCTTATTCTCAACTTAATTCGTTGACGTCTGTTCCCAGATTTTGATAAAACAAATAAAGCCACTTTGCAACAGGTGGAAATAACACCTGCATCTAGGTTATTATTATCCAGTGTAACTTGGCACTCAATGGCGGCTGCTTTCCAAGGCAAATGTCAACATTAAATCAAATCCAGCACATTCGGTCGAGTTCCTCATTCATTACCAGTCAAATAGTTATTCTTCGTCTTTCCGTGTCAATCTATGCAAATAAATGAAATTGAAGCGTCTCGCGTCTGCTTGTAATTGCTTTTTACTCAGTACGGTACTATGAAAACAATTAATTTGATTTTTGTGTGTCTATCTGTCTGTTTTTTCCGGTTTCTCTCCGAAACGATTTTAAGGGACTTTTACTGGCAAATAGCTGATGTTCTAAGGAGTAACTTAGGCTACTTTTATTTCAGAAAAAAACTTAAAACCCTATGAAATTGTAAAAAAAATACCGATTCAAATAGGGAAGTAATATTTTTATAGTAATTTCTCGCGGGCAACAGCTAGTCAGTCATATTTATTTTGTCTACCCATAACATAGGAGGGACCTAAACCTGACAAGTACTAGTTAGGTAGATATTCTACTACATAAGCATAGGTTTCGTGCGAATGTAGGAGAAGAAGGAACTGCGGCGACGTCCATATTGCAACACTTAACCAAACTGACACTTCCTAAGTAGCACACGATAAATTTAAACAGCAACCCCAATATAACCCGTTAGGCCAGAAAAACACGTCAGAAGGTCCTCTCTTTTCTATCTAAGATGAGTGCTCCCCATTCCTCGTACGAACTTTGTCATAGATACAAATTTCTAAACGCTCTTCATTTGTCTCCAGGTGTGGGTCTGATCACCCGCAAGGCTGCCAACGCCGTGACCCCGACGGTGGAGCTCCGCAAGGACGGAGACACCTTCAACCTGGTCACGTCCTCCACCTTCAAGACCACGGAGTGCAAGTTCAAGCCCGGTGAAGAGTTCGATGAGGAGAGGGCTGATGGCGCCAAGGTAGGATAGATTTCTTATTTCTTTCCTGCGAACGCTAGAAGCCACATTTATTCGACCCAAGAATACCTACTGAAAATCCATTGTTTGGTGGTGGTAGCAGTGACGGCCTTTTGGGAGTTGTAGGAACACAAAGCAGGCATACAACCTCTGTGTAACTTATTTCTTCACCATAGGACAACCGTGAAGAAACCGACATGACCAAAAATACGAAGTGATTTGTGACATCTATCAACCCACCCCCTGGGACCACTCCCTCTCATAGCGAGGAGGCCTGTGTTCCAGCAGTGGGAACATTACAGGCTGATAATGATTTCTAAATACTTATGCATGTAAAAGAAGAGCGAACTACCCCTAGCAGCGAAGCTAAACTCGTCTCATTTAAAATTACAGGTGAAGTCGGTGTGCACGTTCGAGGGCAACACACTGAAGCAGATCCAGAAGTCTGCCGACGGCGTGGAGATCAGCTACATCAGAGAGTTCGGACCCGAGGAGATGAAGGCTGTAAGTATAACAACCATCAAAGAGAAAATACCTTGTACCGACTGCCTAGATGGTTTAGTCTAGTGACAAGCGCGCTGGATCGCTTCTTAAATCTTGGGTTCGATTACCAGGTCAGGCTAAGTGTCATCCGGGGTTGCGGGACTGTTCGAAAGAGATACCGCGGTCCTGGAACACAAAGGGCTAAGAAGGAACATGGATTTTAGTCAGTAAAAGTCTGACACTCCCTTCCGCTCCGCCCAGAGCGGGCGGAGGCATTTGATAGCAGTATGCTCACGGGGCATAAACATATCTGGCTAAAAGCCGACTTAGCTTTACAAGCCGTTGAGAAATATTTCTCAGGCATGCTTATTTGGTTTCCTCACGATGTTTTCCTTCACCGAAACAAGTGATAATTATACAAAACGCACATGAATCCGAAAAATCTGAGGTGCGTGTCTCTGCCGAGTCGTTTTCGAACTCGAGACCTATGACTTATCAGCTCCGACGGTCAGACCACTAGACACTAGAACACAAAATAAATGGATGCCCTCGGTTTAGCTTACCAGAAAACTCTAGAACTAAACAACAAATTAATTGTACTGTCCATAAACCAATAGTACATCGTTATCATCTAATTGTACCATAAACTCGTAAATTATACAGTTGTTATAAAATCGGACAAGCTTGATATCAAATCGATTTCACGGACTCTTGAGAATATTTGTTTGTTTCGATGTTATTTTGTAATTATTATATTCCGTTAGTTTAACGAAATTATTGTATCGCTGTAGACCCAACTAGTGTGGGAGTTATTGAATTGTTCCATTAAAAATACTTACTGACTGACTGTCTAGTGGTGGCAAGTGCGACTGCTAAGCATAGGGTCCTGGGTTCGATTCCCAGGTCGGGCAAAGTGTTATTGGGTTTTTCCATCAAGAATTTCTCGGTAACAGCCACGGAGTCTGGATTTGTGCCCGGTTGATGGCAAATAGGCTCGCCCCCTATTACATGGGACTTAAAGATAACTGGCGAAATGTGTGGGTGTAGTGGGTACACCCACACATTTCGCCTAACCCTTCGGAGATTACAGTACAGATTATGTTATGTTATGTTGAAATACTTCTAAAGCAGCCCTGAAGCCTGGGTTCGTACCATAATGTTCGCAGACTCGCCTCTTATTACATGGAACTTAAAAATAACCGGCTAAATGCTAAATGTAGGTATAGGCACTAAGTATAAATCATGATCTGTCGAATGACCAATTTGGTCGAGACGCCATTGTTTAACTATTGTGTCTACTTCGTGGACAGATCATGGGATAAGTACAAATCCGCCGTACCCTTTGGGTAGATAGACATGATGACATGTTATTTATCATTCTCTTGCCCTTATCCCAATTCATTTGGGGTTGGTGCAGCATGGTCTTCTTCTTCCATACTTCTCTATTACTCATCATCTCATCAGACACTTCTATTCTTGCCATATCACATTCTTAACACATTCCATCCATCGTTTATTTGGTCTTCCCCTACTCAAATACCCATCCAAATTCATACTCAAAACTTTCCTCACGACATTACCCTCATTCCTCCGCATCACATACCCATACCACGACAACCGATTACCACACAACTTTTCAGTCACCGGTAAGTCGTAAAGTCACCATCAGAGCATTCCAGGGATGTGCATGTAGTAACTGTGACCACGTATGAATGTCAAGTGCATTTTGATGACATGTTAATGCAAAGGTGCATCATCTATGCTCATCCTATTATGGTAGACAATAGGACCCCAACCCATAAAGACATTAATAAAACGTTTATCACCTACTTAAGCCCTTGATTGTATGTTATTGCGTTGGCCAGGTGTTCCCAGTTAATTGTTATGGACTGCACAACTGACTAACTGTCTTCGGACTTAGAAAACCTGAACGAGTTTCCCATTTTGTCTAGTCAAGGGTTGGAATCCCGAGTTGGACTCCCATACTTGTCTAAACAGGGATCAAGGATTCGAATCCCGAATTGGACAAAATGCAGCGGGCTGGATTGTGGATTTGTACACAGAGTATTCAGCTAGGTCTATTGCCATCAACCGGGTACAGTACCTGTGGCAATAGCCTCAGTTTCGTCGGGTAATTGCTGGTGTATCTAAAATTCAAAACTAATATTGTAAAGAGGACAGATTTGATTTTTTGTTTGTTTGTTTGTTACGATTTAACTCAAGAACTACTCAACCGATTTTTAAAATTCTTTCACCATTAGAAAGCTACATTTTTACCGAGTAACATAGGCTATAAATTATATTGATATCATGCAAATTTTCCGAGCTATCACAATTTTCGCGGGCGTTGTGCTAGTCTCTGATATAAGGTGATACAGAAATACATTTTTTTTTAAATACCCGTATTCAAATAGAATCTATTGTTTCCAGGTGATGACCGCTAAGGACGTGACCTGCACCAGGGTCTACAAGGTCCAATAAACTGCTTCTCAAGACTGCGGGGCAGAGCCCTAACTGTGTCTATACTGCACAACTATCGTTACTCTATAAATTATGTCTTTAGGCAACTAGTGTCATCGTGGTACGTTCGTATTTGGTTCGTAAACATCATGAATTAATAAAGTTATTTTTGTATTTTCATTGTATTTGCCAAAGTTTTCTTACGCGGTCGCGTATCGTCTTCATGTTTCAACTGTTGTATAAGTTTTTCAGTGCATATTTAAATAAAAACGGTTTTTTGTAAATGTTGGAGTTTTATTTTTACCCGACTACGGCGAAGTCAAATGGAAGGGTTATGATTTTAGCAGTCTATGTATGTCTGTATGTTTGTATTTACGTATGTTCCTTCATAGCGCCTAAACTATTCATGTGGTATACTGGTATTTCGCAAATAAAATTAGTAGGATTTAGTAGAAGTCTTAATACAATTGGAGAACAAATCTGGGAATTTGTAGTCAAATATTTTAAAAACCTACGGCCCTTAAAGTGTGGTCCCCCTCAGTCCTCACAGACCATCAGCCAGATCTCGTAAATTATCTGGAAAATTAAGGTTTTGTGACTACAAACATTTTGGGATTAGAGTAGAAAAAGTGGCCTGACCGCTGTGTCCAGCTAACGGCACGCATACCTATTTAGTGCCTTAGACGAACATAAATCTCCCGTTTGCTCTTTACTGAGTTCGCTCCACCGAACCTGAGGACGTCCCACCTTAGAGCCTTTGCACACCACGTTTTTTTCTTATGCGCTGACGACGCGCGTTTTTGAGCAGCACGTCCTCTACCCGTTATCAACACAGAGGACGCGCTGATCAGGCCCCTTATTCACAACGCTTCGATTCGATTTTCGATTCGGAAAGTCGTATGTCTATCTTTTTTTGACAGAAATCGAGCGAGATAGATATACGACTTTCCGAATCGAAAATCGAATCAAAGTGTTGTGAATAGCTATGCAGATAGCAGATTTTACACGTTTGTATTGATACAAACGCAAGTGTAACGCGCGTTTGTATCGATTCAAACGCGCGCTTTCAGCACGTGAGCTATGTCTACAACTCTGGTTCTCTGTCGGATCACCTCATTCCGTATGCGATCCCTCAGAGAGACTCCAAGCATAGCCTGCTCCATAGCTCACTGAGGAGTAACATGGCACTTTAATTTTAGATAAAGGATTAGGGTTCCGTGCAAAAAAAAATAAAACCCATCAAAATTGTTGGGACTAAGTTCAATAGCAAGCTATTGATAGCCATTAATTTATTCATGAAGAATACCTGGAAATAGGTTCTTTTCTTTAAGGAAAAACCTAACTATAAGGGGATATTCCGGGGTTGCGAGACTGTTCGAAAGAGAAACCGCGGCCCCGGAACAAAAAGGGCGAGGAAGGAACATGGATTGGGTTTTAGTCAGTAAAAGTCTGACACTCCCTCCTGCTCCGCCCAGAGCGGGAGGAGTCATTTGATGATTTCCCAACCGAAAAAAAGGGTTAACATATTATAATTACCCTGACCCAGATGTGTGAGGAATGAGGAAAAGTGATTGCGTGACGGTTGACAGGAGAGAATGGAAGAAAAAACGTGTTGCGCCGACCCGACGATCTAGAAAAAAATACAAAATGAATTGAATGAAACATTTAATTTGGAATGTCCATCTATAAAAAATATTATAAAGTCAGGTATCCAATTTAAAAGGATCTAACTGTTCAAAAATTGTTACGCATACTAAGACACGTTAACTGAGAGGATAATCGTACTTCAGGTGATGCTGATGCTGAGCACGCCGTCACGATGGATGTGTAGGGAGCGCGGCTGGCGGTCACGGGGCGTCGCCCCCGGGCCGCCGAGGCCATTCATTAGCCCGTTACTACGGGTCCGTCTTGTATTGTCTTTTTTTAGGCTAGGCCTGATGGCACACATATTAAAACACGCGTCTATGTGAGTGGTTGCTAAGGTGTTTTTAGTAGGCGCGCCACAGCTGTGTCTACACTGCGCTGATTACTTCACGACAACACGGCGCGGGCGGTCTGAAAGAATATTAAAAACATTCACAAACACACAATAAAAGGACACCGTATTTAAAAACCATCAAACGAAATTATAAACAACAAAACAAATCAAGTCTCGGAGTAAAATGGCTGTGACTTAACTGGTATACGGACGGACAGAACGCCACATTTGGCTACGAAACCCTTGAAAGAACTTTTACGATTAGTAGGGGTGGCTGCTACATAACTTTTTAGCAAAATGAACACACACACACCCACATCATACACAGAATACTGATAAAAACAAAGATTGTAGTCAAACTTTATTGAGTAGAGACATCTAGTGGCGAGTAGTGTAACTACTTTGAAATTTCTGCAAATGGCGACATCTAGTCAAAATCTTTGTAAACTCGTTCTATAAATTATAAAACTATTCGACGGTAGATGTCACTCTGTCTTTAAATAAAGTTTTCTTTTTATTTATTTTTTTATTATACTTGAATATAATATTTATATCCTACGAATTTAACAGATTCTTTACTAAGAATGTGTTTACTGCAACCAATAAAATTATTTCAAATTTAACGTTGTGGATAATCAGCTAAGAGATTCCTATTTCTTTGTAAAATAGTTCATGTTTGCCCGACATTTGGGATTTCATAGCATAGAATCAGAAATCTGTAAATAAATTAAGCATTTTTTTTCATCCTCCTGTGTCAAAGTAATATCCACATTTTTCTCACTTTGACAACAGCGCACAATCACTATTCTCGCATGACAGGTTTTATATTATAAAATTCTATAGTCACCGACATCACTTGAAGATCGGACGGTTACTGTAGCTTTTCAATTTATTCGGGCTATAGAGGTTTTGCGGGCGTTGCTCGACGCGTCCCGCTGCGTGTAGATCGTGTTTAGTTTATCCGTACCGTGATAAAAGTGGATACGTTCGCGTTTTGCGGTGTACGGAACGCGATTTTAACAATTATCGACATCTGTCAAAGTAAACTATTCCGGAATTCTGTGTAAACGATGAGTTTCGTGTAATATTTTTATTCTAAAAACAATAAAATTATAATGCCGGTGTGATAAAGTGTCCTTTTTCGTGTATTGTTAGATGTATGTGGATATAATGCGTGGAATATGTGATGTGTATTGTGTGTAACCACAATTTGGTGTGTGAGGATTACACAGTTGCTTTCGGATTATAAATACGCACAAGTGAGTAAATATTTACAGTAACTGCTTACGAAATAATAGCTCAGCTATTGTCTAACTGCTAAGTTACAATCGTGCTTACTTTTTACGAATAAAAAAAATATATTTATCGGGCATGTAGGTAGACTGAAGCGTCTTACATTCGTTGGGGACCAAATACAATAAGTAGGAACGAAGAGATCAATCATAAATAAAACAAAAAGTCGATGATAGTAAAAAAAACGAAATTCAGTACTTCTAACTACCCCTCAATTAAAGTTCTGTATATATTAAAACTGTACTTTATTAGATGTAGGTTCTGCGGATTATATAGATTGTGCCATTAATAAATATAATCAATAAAACTCAATACTTATTGTTAGTTATCCTAAAAATAAATTTGTACTGCATTTTTGGATTTTACGTAAATTGCATTCTTACCAGAAAACCTATAAATTAACAAAAAATGTAATCACCAAAGCAATTACCAAAAATATAGTCCTTTAAATTTTATTAAGAAATAAACTTCAAGTCAATAATCATATAGCTCAAGGTTGTCCATATAAATTATGAAAGACTTATTACTTAGATAGGTACTTACATGCTCATTTGCTCAGAATGTTGCTGAATATTTAATTAATTACAAGGAATATGTGTGAGTAGTATTTCATTGATGATACAGGTAACTATTTACAAACAAGAAATATTATATTTAAAAATGCACTACACACCACAAGGAGTTTACAAATAAAGATTTTGTTTATGATCTTACAACAAATTAAATACTTAGCATGTGAATTAACAGCTAATAAGTTTCAAATTCAAATTCAAATTCAAATATTTATTGCTCAACACAGTACATTTTATACATTTCCAGATGTCAAGTGAATGCGCAGTCCATTGTATTGTACCAATTTAGGCATGCAAAATTTATAATTACAGGTTTTTCAATTTCATAAAATCCAATTAATACCACAGAGTCGGAAGAAAATAAAATAAAATTAAAACCATATACAATGTGATAAATTCAAATTAATACGTTCTACAATGTCATAAATTAAAAAATTAAAAATAATACCAAACAATGTCATAAAATCAAATTACGTAATCGGTTACACAATGTTCATAAATAATACCTTGTACGATGTTATAAGTTCAAGTTGATATGTAAGTAATTAATGTCATAGATTCATAATAAGTAATGTCAGAGTATATAATGTCAAAATAATTAGGAAATAAGTATCTAAATGGAATCAAGAGAAAAAAAAAATATATTTTTAATAAAATAAAATAAAATAAATCGGACTCAACAGTATTCACCATAATTATATGCATTATTATTAAACACACAAATTTCTGTCTGACAGGTATTCATTTATAGTGTAGTATGTCTTACTTATCAGAAGATTATTGAGTTGCTTCTTAAATACATTTATATCTTTAATACATAACAAAGCATTAGGTAATTTATTATAAATATTTGGTGCCATTCCTATGAGGTTTTTATGGAATACTGCTTTTTTGTGTTGTCTAGTGCTTATTTTATATCTGTGTCGCGAGCTGTGTAGTTTTTCAAATAAGTGGAAATTTGTCTTGATAAATACAGCCACCTCAAATATATACAGGCAGGGTACTGTTAAGATACGGAAATTTGTAAAGATCGGTTTGCAGCTTTCCGTGCTTTTTATACCGCATATCGCCCTAACACACCTTTTTTGCGCTCTAAATACTGTCTCTATGTTTGTGGAGTTGCCCCAATATATGATTCCGTATCGTAATGTAGATGTAACGTATGCATGATACGCCGTAACTAAAACTTTCTGATTTACCTCCTTTGCGAGGGTACGTAAAGCATATGAGTGTTGACTCAGACGTTTACACACACTGTTAGTATGAGTTTTCCACGACATGTCTCTATCCAGTTCAAGCCCTAAAAATTTTGTTGTTGTCGTTTCTGAAATAATCTTGTCTCTGGTTTCTGGAAGGACTTAGGCAGGTCTTTGTTAAAGGACCTTGATATCAAGGTCTGACTGACCTTTCAGAGTTCCCCTATTGAACTCCTCTGTCCCTTCCCTGAAGGCTTGATTTTCTATGTCTTGCCCACCCTTGGCACTTAGCACATGAGATACAAGTGTACCATCATGTTATCATTCCGTACTTATCATGCTTACTTTCTTCTAAATAAATTATATTATTTTTGACAAATACCCATTGACGTAAAGTTCGATGAACCTAGCCGTTTAAGGATCACTGAAAAGTTAATCAACCCGTAATTATGAAAGAGTATATATAATTATATATTATTATTTATTATGCTTTATAGGTTGATTTTTAAATGTAATATATGGTTGTAGAATGGATTACCATTGCTTAATCATTTTGACTGCCTCGTTGACCTCATGGTCTCAAGAAGTTGTTCGGGTTCAGGTAAGATTCACAGGTACGAAAAAACTATCAATAATTTCTCAGTAGTAGCCATGAAGTCTTAAATTGTGCTGGTTGAGAATAGACTGTCCCACTATTAGGTACTTAGGAGGATTTAAACATAACTGGCAATATTGAGTACACCTCTGTATGCATAACCCTCCAGGTAGTAGAGATGTGATGATCTGTATTTAAAATTAAATATTTTTATCATAATATGTGTTTAACGCTTTGAGATGTAAGTGGGCTACTACTATTTTACTATAAAAAAAAAAAAAACAAAAAAAAATAGTTGTGTAAAAAATTGTGAATCAAACGAAACAGGGTGGAACAGTTGGTGTTATCAGGGTAATTTTTCATAGTACCTACATTTATATTTACACGAAAGTAATAAATAATTTTTCGTGACACATAAAGATATTGAAAAAAGTGCCAATACTCATAAATCATGGTACCCACTGTCATAAAAGTAGTACACTTTTGTAGAGATGATACGTTTGTTAGAAGCGACAAAACACCATTTATTGTTTATGAAAATAGGCCCATTTTACTATAATTGCCTATTTATTACAAATTTTGGTATTTTCTTAAAAATATATTTGTTACTTTAGAACATTTTTTACCTACCCTGTATTACTTGTATTACTACACGTTTTAAAATATTTAATGAATGAGTCACTACAATAAATCAAGGGAAGGAAAAACTAATTTTTTTATGGATTGTTTAGGTGGTCAGGGCAATCAATTAATTAACAATATAATTATGTCGCAACTATTAAATTAATATTGAAGGCAATTTAATTATGTATGTGGATTTAATTTTCACATGCTGAGTGGCAGAAACAAACGTAATTAAAATTGTGATGCAAAGGGTAGGTTGGGGATAAATTGACACTCGTAATGAATGAACTTGTGCTATAGATAGTACCAGTAGCCATGTCTGCTTAACCCTAAATACCTATACCTATGTCTAATATATGTGAACCAACTTCTATTAATTTACTTCGATTCTATTAAGTAAGTGCGTAAAAAACGATACCTACACGTATAATTCAAAAATCACGTGTAAAAATATTCTTGAGCAATGATATCATAATTTTTCTCGCCAACCATTATTCCAATAATACTACCAGAGCACCAGAGCTCACATAAAACATTATACCTGTAAACCTCTAATTTCTTATAGAGTTTCGGCGGAGTGAACGTAATTTAGGGGGACGCGCCGGGCAAAGGTGGGGGGTGAGAGGGGCGAATCGATACCTCGCCCGGCCGCCTGTCAGCTGAGCTGTGACCCCTTATACCCTGGCTGTTGACACAGTCTGGCTCGGACGTCATTGACTGAGACGTGTTAAAGCGCTTTATTAAAAGATTAAAAGATATTGTCACGCTTGAACACTTCTAACTTTGATGATGAATTAAATTACGTGCATTTTTTTTCTCGCTCAGGGTATTATTCTATAATTTTATTTTGATGATAGGTAGAGAAGATAATATCTTCTCGATATCTATATTATGACACAGACAGTTTTCATTTTTTAAATGTCTGACAAATTTTGGGACTCTGGGATCCCGATCCTTTGGTAGACGGTGCGGGAAGCCAATGCCAATTCGCTAAGGCTCGTTTTACTATATATAGACGAATATGCACTATATCAGTTATTGTTGCTGTTTTTGTTTATTTTGATATGAGCTAAGATATCGTCAATACATATAGGTAATTATTATGTTGCATTGACTGGGTTTGTTTGTTTATTTACAAAAAAAAAATGGCCGATATCGTGAGTTCAGTCTAAATAGTGTAGGCGTATGTTTGCAAACAAATGAGAGAGATGACTTAACTTAAATTTTATTTAATTCAGACATATTTAGGTATAATACCTTCTTAACTGTCAGTTAAGTGATCATAATAGAAAAAAAAAAACTAACACAAATCGATAGTCATAAAAATAATGTCATCAGACAAGTAATGCCTGGTTTCTTTCGTCGTTGTCATCGTGGATTACAAAATACAGACCAAGTTCTAGTTTCTAAAAACCTACTCAATGTTGGCAATGTTGGAGCTGAGTTATTAGATGTTAAACACGGTACACCATGAGTTGCGCATTGTAATCTGTTGCAGTTTCGCCGTGTTGGCCTAGTCTACATAGATTACAGTACATATTTGTCTAGGCAATAGACATTTTACGTTTACTAGATCAGAAATACGAGGCATAGTTGAATTAAGTCTTTCTTTCAGTTCTATTTTGTGCAATCGAAACTCTTTGGGTCTTCAAGACTATGAACAAAAGTTGTGATCAAAGAAAAAAAAGAGAAAACGTACCCGTTCTTTTTTACCTGAGTTCGGCGAAGCCAAAATGAAGGGTGATGATTTTAGCAGTCTGTGTATGTATGTTCCTCCGTAGCGCCTAAACTATTAATCCGATTTTGATGAATAAGGTGTTAATCGGTTCGTTATTATAATATTAATATGCCTGGGTAACATAGGCTGACATTAAAACCGACCTCAGCAATAGGAGGAGTCGATTTTGCCTTGTAAACCCCGAATTTAATTAGAGTAGACCTCACAAATTCTTGTTTTGTTTTCTTCTGATGCCGCTGCAGTTTTTACTGGCCATCAACTAGCTAGGATGACCTTTAATGGATCCTTTTTAATGTATTTTTGGTGCATTTAACTCCCAAACATATTTTGTATAACACTATCAAGCAAGTTTCAAGTACAAGTAGAAACAAACTCACAGTTAATGGATCCTTTTTAATGTATTTTTGGTGCATTTAACTCCCAAACATATTTTGTATAACACTATCAAGCAAGTTTCAAGTACAAGTAGAAACAAACTCACAGGTTGTTTAAGGTGGATGCTCCAGGGTAGCCCGCGACATTTAATTTTTCTCAGGTTTTTTTGCTATTTGCAGGTCAGTGTCAGGTTGTATGTTGATTAAAATATAATACAAGAAAATTTGAATTTCGCGGGCTACCCTGAAGCATCCACCTTAAGTAAGTAAATCTGTGGTAGGTTTTTACCTACCACAGATTTACTTACGTAAAAAACCATAAGTACCTAATACTATTACTTATTAATACCTAAGCCTTTTATCGTAATACATAAGTTTGAATGCCACTTAGGTCGTCGTCCTTGAACTCAATGTGAACGAAACATTTTATCAACGACAATCTTTCGTAGCTATAAGCCTCCACTTAGGTGTTATGAAAGAATTATTTTGCCGTCTAGAAATAGAAAGCGAAACAATAATTGGTTACTGAATAATGCTTCTGATAGTCGATTAACTTTCTTAGACTAAGCTATTATTTTTTTATTTTTAATGGAAAAAAATTGAAGTACCTACCTATTTTATTTTATTTTATCAAATGGGAACAACAAACAGTTACATTATGGATATATTACAACGTGATAACATAAATAAATAATAATGTAGCCCACAGCGCTGTTCACAGATACCATTAATGAGTAAACCTTAAATTGCTAGGAAAAGCTGTTCATTCATGCATGACAGTTAAAACTCATAACAAATACAAAAAAAAGAAATAAAGTACTATGCCTAGTAATCATGAAATTACTAAATTATATAACATTAATTGATCTAAGAGCTTTTAGTGTCTCATACAAAAGGCTTCGAAACTTTTGCATGGAGCATCTAAATATTCTATATGTGTTTGAGTTCTTTAATGTATGATGCTGCCATTCGCCGAATTGGTGAACGTTCGCCAGTATTAGATCGGCAGGTACCTATTGCAAATAGTGTACCTAGTAGTGCTATTCAAACAGTTTTTTTTAAATCAAAATGCTTTTGCGCAGCTGGTGTTCTTAATGTTTCCAGTATCGTAGGTACCTTTTGCTCAATAAATAAATGTCGAATTATGCAGTCCTGTCTGATCCTAATAAATTGAGTAAAACTTCCCCTCTTTTGATCAAAGTTGCGTGGTTCTCTGGTCCATGTTTACCCATAAATAACCATGCTTACCATTTTTTTTGTTTTTCTCCGCGGTATTATCCCTGTCTCTACTATTCCATTTTGCCCTCTTTTACCTTATGCCCCCTATAAAGTGAAGATTTATGAATATTGTCAAACGTAACTAGATTTTTGCCAAGGGGAAAGAGGGGAACTTTGGACCGACACCGCTTTTTTTTTTCTACATGAACGTGTAGAAAAAAGAAAGGCGTTGTCGGACTTGTCGCTATAGAACCTTGAATAAAGAATAATTTCAAAGTCACGATTTCAGAAGCATGATTGACAATTATTATTTTACTTATTGTGACTAAGTAGTTGTTAGTTAACGAAAGGTAATTAAATTAATACTGTATGCTACATAAAATAATAATACCTGTGTTTTGTTTCCGTTTGCCTTCGTTGCGGGTTCCAAGACTGTTGTCACAGTTCGAGCATCAATGTTAAGAATATAAAAATCATATCTATGCATAAATCCCTACATTCATGAAAATTCTAATTAAGTATCACTTTATTATTGTATCAGCCCATACTGTCACACTGCTAGGCAAAGGCCTCCAATCCTTCCATTGCTCACAGTTCTTGGCTTTTGTGAACCAATCTCTCATAAAGGCGTTTAGTTCGTCTCTTCATTTTCACTTACTTGGGTCTGCCATGTTATCACTTTTGACGCTCCTCGCCCCCTATTATATGGGACTTAAACATAACTGGCGAAATGTGGGTAAACTACCTATACAGGGTGTAAACAGACTCGTCACAAAGCCGTCAACCAAGCATTCTGTACATCATACTAAGTAACCTTACGCTAAAATTATTGCTGGAAACGACTTTTTTTGGCGGGAAAAATCACGTTTTACGGTAAAACTCGAATGTACCACACTCAAAACATTGTGCTGGTGGGTGGATTGAATAGTACGGGGGCCGTGGAGGTGTTTAAAGTAAAAATCTTACATTAAAAATATGTACTATTTTAAAAAAAACTTGTGAAAAAGTTGGAACTTTGACCCCGATATCTCCGTAACCAGTTCCCAGGTATGGTGTAGAACAAAAAAATTATCGCAAAGACGGGGAGAACAAGTGCCTTTCGGCTTCGTTATGAGTCTTTTTACACCCTCTTTGTAAGTTGTAACCCTTCGAGGATTACATGCGTGAACATAACGTTCATTCAGATGTTAATTATACCCAACAATCATCTGCCATTCAACATCAGTCCCATTAGAAATGACTAATTCATCATCATCATCATCATCCACAGCCCGAACTCACCCACTGCTGGGTATAGGCCTCTCTTTTCTTGTGACAATCTCCACGGTCCTGTGCCAAACTCATCCAGGTTTTTAAAAATGAAATGACTACTTACGGAAGTGCAAACCCTAACCCACATCACGCTATCCCACAATACTGCTCCACTTAGCTTAGGTACTTCTAGTTGGTGCATTACATGGCACTGGCGCATAATGACGTCATTTAGTCCGCAATGTGCAATGCACATGTACCGGTTGACATTGGGATCACAGCGCTTTGTGAATGTACTCGCAACTTGTGTTCATTGTGAGAATGCGAAGCTGGATATTACCTTGTTTGTTTGCGAGAAAGATCGGGTATCTCTATTTTTCTGAAGGCAGATTTAAGATGCTATAACAGAAGAAATTTCATAGAAAAACGTGACATTTTAAAGCATTTAATCACGTATTATTGCCAAATTTAAGACGTTATGCACTTGTGCCGGCAGCACCCAGTTTGCTCTTGCAAACAGAGTTTGCGTGTCCCGAATATCGTATTATATTATTTAAATTTATTTGTGTGAAGGGAAAAAAAATAAAAATATTCTAGACTATACGATCATTTTAGAATCATTTAAATTTCAAAGAGAACACTGATCGAAATGGTTTCTTGAAAATGCCTGCAAGGTCAAAAATGGACCATATTTCATCATTTCAAGAAATATTTTGCTGCTAAATCGTATCAAACGCGTGACACAATTCCAAAGACAAGACTAAACTATTTGAATCAAGTTCTGGGAATATGTGCATTGTTTAATGTTCCGATTACTAATCCAGTAATCTGAAATTATGCACATGATGTCCTCGATACAACCCAGTGTTAAAAGGAGGCCGTGTTTTATATTCAGCAGCGTGCTTGCGCGCACATAATACAGGTAGACATAACTGAAGATGTAGTATACTTAGTACCGTTGCCACAAACCTTAATTTTATGTTAATAAGCCTGACTTTCGGTCTAGACGCTTAAAGCATTTGATTACGGTCTGCAAAAAGTTCAACCGTATTATTAAAGCGTGTAGTCGAAAAAAACTCAAATTGCTTTTGCTGCATTTCGGGGATTACGTTAGGTTTGTCAACGAAAATAACTTCTGTTTAGCACTGCGGAAGTTGAGTCTACTAAGGTACTTGTACTCGTATGCTTCTGTTAGTATCTGATGACAATAGTATAAAATTCATCGTCTGCCTAGCTAGCCTTTTATTTATTCCCAATAGCTTTGGGGTCTTCTAGTCTTACTTGATGCAATTCCATTATCTTATCGGCTTTCCACTAGAAGTATCAACTTAATTGTTAAGAAAAGGTTCTTACTCCAAGATCGGAAACGATTTGAATCAGAACACCTTGCTATCGTCTCCCATCTTGCTTCTCACCTTATTCTAGACGAATTCTCTTCATCTTTGCCAGTTTTCTTAATTCACGTTGTTATTAATTAACTACAATGTCCAAAAATAATCATTTTTTATTTCTAGCGACTCCTAATTATGAATGCTCAGGCTATTCACCTCCGTAATTCAGACTTTAACCGCACACATGGCGTGCCGAAGTCGACAATATAACCAGTGACATCGAATATCACAGAGCTTGCAAAACACACGTTAAGTCTAGCCCGCTCTAATACGCCCATAGGTGGGTTGTATTAGCTCGTAGAAGCGTTGTTCAGCTGCTTCATTGACCCACTTCCAGTAAAGCTCTTTGTTACAGTGTCAACTGGGTGCTTTACTCCTTTTGTGCGAGGGAATTAAAAGGTTTGTTCTGTTCACTGCTTTCTTTTCCGGCTTTTCTGAGGCTTGTAGGCTCGTTAGCTGCAGATGTTTTTTTTGTAAGACCTGTGGTCGTGTTTGAGCTTTAGTGCTTTTGGACAGCTACACTTAGTTGTTCTAGTCTGTGTTGTGGGGGATTTGTGGCTTTTATAGTAGGTACTGTAACATTAGTTGGTCCAGAAGAGTCTTTTAAACTTTTTACGAAACTGCATCGGTTGGCACAAAAAATACTATGGGTTTGTTGTGTTTCTGGATTACTGTAGCATTAAATAAAACATCTCAAAAAATTAAACACAGGCTCCTGAGAACGTTTTCATGTAGCTAGAACGGTTAAGGCTCTCAACACCCCATCCTAAAAATCCGCTCTAATAATATAATAATGTACCATATTGCTTGTGTGAGAGCAGCGGTGGCCCAGTGGTGGCGGCCCCGACTTACGAACAGTAAGTCGTGGGTTCGAACCCAGGCAGGCGCATTACTTTATGTAATTTATTTCATCACCACTGCTCTCAAAACGGTGAAGGAAAACATCGTGAGGAAACCGGCATGTCCTAGAACCAAAAAATTCGAAGACGTGTGACAGCTACCAATCCGCACTGGGCCCGCATGGTAGATTATAGCCCATTCCCTCTCTTAGAGAGGAGGCCTGTGTCCCAGCAGTGGGAACATTAATAGGCTGATGATGATGATGACCATATTGCTTATCATGGTAAATAGAAAGTCGGTTGCAAGACTTTCCAGCACTTTACGAGTTGGAACAGTTATGATTGTACGAGATAAAATACTTCAGGCACAGGCAATCATGAAAACTATAACGGTCCAAAAGGTATAATTACTGCAGCAGCCGGCAGGAAAGACTAAAATAAAGTTTATTACGCTATTTTGCAGAATTACTTACTGTAATAAAACTCAGTTTCTTGTAAGTAAGTTAAATAAGCGGCACTGAAAATACTTTAAAATTTATGGTTCAGAGGAGTTCTTGTTGCGCTATAAAAAGTTATTTAAAAATCATTTCTAGCGTTAGCGTAACGTTTGTCATCTAACAATAATCATAGTTCAGCTTCTTCTTAAGTCCCTGTTGAACCAGCGCCAGGCTTTAATTTTCTGACACTTATGCTGAACGTTTTTAATACAGCTCTGAGACACAACTATCAAAATTTCGAAGTTCTTTTTTGGTGTGTATCACCGTGTGTGTTAAACTAAGTCAAAACAAAAATCCTTCTTGAAATCCATACAAGTGAAAGGGCCTGTGTCCAATCCTGTGGCCTGAACTGCAACATCCACTACCCTGAATATTCTCCGAATACGCTCGCATTGACGGAAGAGGTTTATAGGTAAATAGTCTATTATCTGGTACCACCTGTTCTTTACAAAGCAAGACTGTGATCTTTAACCCACGGAGACTGGTTGCTGCTAAGTGCTACGTGACTCTGAGTGTTGCCAATGCATTTGGTAATATTTGCAGGACTGGCATTGCGTTTGCGTCACTTTGCATACCTTTCATTGCGTGCTGTTACGTCGCTTTGAAACGGCAAGGCATTCAGAATCGTCTGTGTTCCATTTCTTTGCCCGTTTTGTTGATAGACGAGTTTTCTCATTTGATATTCTAGGTTGGTTTGTTTGGCATAGTAAGTCTACTTAGTACAGAAGCGAGACTGGAGTTTTCCGGAATTTTGCAGTGTAAAAACGTCCATCTGAACTTCTGTGGACATTTTTTGAAGCTCATTCACAAACTGATACCTGCTCTATTTCAAATCTCCGTGTTATAGCCATTTCATATTCATACAACAAGAAATGCAGTTGTAATTTTTTAAGTACTTTTTAAGTCCGTAGTAATTGGTAGCTGATCTCAAAAATATCCATCATCTACTCTCAAACGAAGTAGAATAAGCTTTGTTCATAATTGAAAAGCTACGGCTTCATTTTGCTAATAACACAGGATGATGTTAATTACCAGTCCATTCGCTGCTACCGTTTCGTGTAAACGTTCGTTGTTCTACTAACCTGCCGCTATCCCGGGCTGCGTTTATTACGAGTCTATTAGATGGGCTATTTTAATAACACTGGGTTAACTGGGACTTTGAGAGAACTGAATGAAGGGAATATGGGAGAAATAATAATGAAAATTCGAGTGTTTGTCGTCTTCTCTGGTAGTATATTAGTCCTTAAATTCGAATATTACTGCTGTGTTTTGCTGGGGAGTTTGTTCTGCCACTTCTTCTCCAGGTGAACACTAGGAAGTGATGAAGTACCTACGAGTGTTTTGGGAGACTGTCTTATTGTACATTAGACATTCAAAAACTGCTGACTTTGAACCATCTTTGGATAAATGACTATCAGATCCTGATTTTTTACTACTAGTCGACTAGTCTCCTAAAGTAAAATTTCTTCAGACAAGAACGTGAGACATCGTTTATTTTGAAAAGCTCTTTAAGACCCATTTTGATAAAACGATTTCTAATAGCAAATTGCTAGCTAACATTAGTTATGCGCATCTGTAAGCAATTTGCGGCAATCGATCATCTGACGTGTGATCGTTTGAATGCAAATATACCTATAACTTCTTACGATTATACATTATAAGCTTTAGTTGATAGATAGATGAGAGCAAAATTGAAATTTTAACGTAGTGGAAGCATTGATAAAACAGCTTTCGAATAGGCATTTGGTGGAAAGCAGTCTTAGTAACAAGATTTGTCTACGTTAACTTGATGTACAGTTTTTCCTGCCCAGCTATACATCCCGTTTTGAATAAAACGTATATTTGCAGAAAGGATATCTACTATCTTCAATTTCTCGAAGTGTCATAGTCACTATTTTAGCCCATAAACATCCGAAGTTGGTTATGAACTCCTTTTTTGTCTGCCATTGTCCACGGTTCTATTCCTCATCCAAGTGTTTCCCAACACTTTGATAAAATCTTCTACCTAACGCAACCCATTTTCGGGCGTCTTATGTTTGTTTGACTACCATTCATTCAGAGCCTTATTGATGTAGATCATCAGACAGATTGATATTGCAGATATCCTTGCCTCCTCCACGTGAGATAATCTAGTTAATACATGTCTTACGTAACACCTACCCATTTTAAGGACCAAAAGCCAAGCCTATTCATTGATGTGTCCATTGTGTCCAGCCCTATTAGTGATCTTTTCTTTGCCATGACAAAATTGATAGACGAGAATAGCGTGACACACAATTTGATGTTACAATTGATCCGTGAATGATCTTCGAAACTATTATTGGCATCAATTGATCGTAGTCTAGTACTATAGGCTTGTATTCATTCTGTACTACCGTAGTCTACATAGCTAATAGACTAAGATGACCTAGTAATAAGTCAGCTCTCTCACTAGATGCTCTGATATTAAAGTCCTTGCATGTCTTCGATATTGCATTTTTTCTTTGAGTTTATTCCGTCTGGTGCAATCTTTGAAATTTCTTGGAGATTATAGATTTTTCTCTGCAAATATGAAAATAATTTTCGCATGGAAATATTTGTTTTGGTCTCAGGGATATTGCTGGAAAGATCATGCTTGGACAGAATATAATTGCTTGCCAATCTTTCGTCCAACGTTATGAATTTACTACTATGTTAACGATGTTATAGTATCATGTTAATAACGCAACATTGAACATACTATTACGACTCGGACGATATGAAATTGATTAACGCCTTTTTATGATACTAATTCCAAAAGGAAATTACTTCACTGAATTCCATAGCATTCCGGATATTAAACGACTAAACTTCCTCTTAGACGCTCGACTCTATGATCTGTCGACATGTCTGATATTGTAAACATTATTCATTCACCTATCTAAAAATCATAATCTTTGTTGCTGAAATCTGTTTAGACGATAAACTATTTTTATCTTAGGAATTAGACAATGCTATTGAAGTCGCATTTTTCGTATGTATTGAACTGACTGATATTTAGAATTAAGTCGTTTGTAGTACATGAGTAAAGTCCAACGTTCCATTGTTTTAATACGCTAATATGCTTACAATCACAACACGAATTCTTGTGTTGTGATTGTATTGTATAAATGTATAATCATATTATTTTGGATTGCGGTTATAATCTGAACACTGTCATCTTATTTTTTCAATTTGATGACCTTATGGCTGCATCACTCATCAGTGAGTGGAATTCACGTATTTCAATTTTGGGCCAAGCAAATTTAAACTTTTTTGCCGTCGACACTAAGAAAACAAATTCAATTTCCACATACAATTTCACGAATCTTAGCCAACAGCGCTTTCCTTTCTAACGATTTCATTGAAGCGTCAAAAGATCTTTGCACTACTTACTGTAAAAATAACACTAATATCCGCTAAAAAGGTATTTTCGCAATAAACAAATCTAATTTTCGTGAATGAAGCCACGAACTTTCTAAATAACACGTTCTAAATACAGTTTCCGCATTAGCGTGGGTAGTTATTATAACATTTGTGAATCATGGTGTTAAATTGGGTGTAGGTATAGCGATGAGCTGACTTCGGGCCATGAAAACAGCTGCAGCAGGAGACAAGGGTGACACTTAATTTATTTATTCTTTGCAGGCAATAAAAAATCTTATTTGGTGAGCAGTAAAAAACAATATAACCGACGTGGTATTAAAACACAAAATCTCTAGAATGAAGACAAAAGGTAATTTATTTTAGGATGAAGTAATAGTCAAATAAAAACAATTCTGGCGCTGGATCACATAAATGACAAAGAGTCAACCAACAGTGCAGTTATTGGTCTTCGAACTACAAAGAGTGAAACAAAAAGCTTAGCAAGATTTTCTCTCTTTTCTTCTGTTTTACAACTCTTGATACTGTTGTAGGTATAGAAGAATCCCTCCGAAAGGGTTTTGAGTAAGACAAACTTGGGGTTTTCTTGGAGAGCACTTGAATTATTTACACCCCTAGTATTTCGTAAATTCTCCCCTCTTGCCCGTTGTAATTCGGCAAATTGTTCACTTCAGACACCATTTCGGACTGTCGGTCGGCACTTCGGGCAGTCAATACTGTTTTCCGCAACGAGGCTTATTTTGTTTTCTTACATTGACGATTGTTGCTTTTATATAGTACAATAATATTTGGTCGTGGCTCAAATTATATAAGTTTGTCCTAATTACTTTGTCTTCATTTAGCGCCAATGAACAAGTGAGTACATAACAAATACCCCAATTGGTTTTGAATCTATAGCACTTAAGAATAAAGTCTTTATCTATTTGTCCATGTACCGTATTTATATTTTTATCAGTAACTTTGATATCCACATCCCCGCCGCCTCTATGTCCTCATTCACAATTATTCTTTACATATGTGGTCGTAAACCGCAGACATTGACCTTCTAGTCTTGAAATAGCGTTCACTACTATCGAATGTGCGTTGAGAAACATAACCGACATAGTACGGAAATATCCGACCATATCCGACTTGGGTCACCCGGTCACTTTGATGTTGATTGGCTTTTGTTTATAATTTGACTTAGGAATGTGTGATGATTCAGAGAAAAATGTTTTTATTTATGTTTTTTTGACTTATTTTCGTTGCTGAATCATTCGATGGCCTGACATACTATTTGAGTGCGCTGCAAAAATAATTCATTTTAAAGTTCGAAAAGGCAGGAATTCCAAATTCAATCCCAAAACGGGAAAGACGGAAACCTACTGTATGCCAAAGAGAGCTATATATGAATCATTTTATATATATTCTTACTTGCTCGTTGGTGTGAAAGCACACCACGTAATATATTCAAAGAAACTGCATTAAATTACTGGCAGGCTGGCGCGTAGTCGGAAGGATCAATACTCCCCAAACGCTTCCTTGGAAAATGTTTTAAGCGCAACTGAAAACTTATGAAAAATCCCCTTACTAATATTATATTAATAGTAAATCAAGGATATGAAGACGATCATTATAATGACATAAGTTCACACATTTGTAGTCAGAAATTTTGGAAATGGCTGGGTGAAAGGTTGAAAAGAGAAAAATAATAAAATGTCAGATAGTCTAGAAAAGTAAAAAAAATAGCAGGTAAATGTTAATACAAATACGTACAAACTGTTCATTTTAATTGTCAATTATAAACATGCAAACTGATAAAGTATAGTCGTAAATTTCAGTTGCTCGTAATAAAACCTCCTTTATGGATAACAGTACTCTATTAAGTAGCAAAGCAACAAGTTAGCAAAGGTATGGTTTATGACCACCTTCGAGCTTCGCAGTCTAATCTCTTCGAGTTCATCTTTTAATTGGGCTTTCCTTAAAGAAATTCACAGCGGGAGCCCGGAGTCGTAGATTTGTACCCGATTACTGGCAAAACGTAGATGTACTGTTAGGGTCACCACTCACGCCGCCGCGGGAGACGCCCCGGGCGTCGGGGGCCACGTGGTCGCCCCCATCCACCGTAGGCGAGGCCTGTGGATGGTGAGCTATGGGCTAGTTTGCCGTCCGTCCGTCTCATGACGACAGGCCGTGTCGACGGCGCGTTCGTGTACAACGCGCGCCTCAAATAGAGTCAGCAAAAAGGAAGGGGTCCGCAAGGGCCGATGCCTGCCGGGGCTGCGGGACTGTTCGAAGGAGATACCGTGGCCCCAGAACACAAAGGGCGATGAAGGAACAAGGATGGGTTTTAGTCAGTAAAAGTCTGACACTCCCTCCTGCTCCGCCCAGAGCGGGAGGAGTCATTTGATGATTTCCCATCCGAAAAAAAAAAAAGGTTCACCACTCACCTCTTACCCTTCGGGGATTTATATTCGGCGTGATGTTACAATAATTCTTTTAATTATTACTGACTGACAGTGAGGTGCATTATCTGGGAGCTTTGAAATACTTAGTACAAAGCCCGACTAAGTTACGAAAACTACTAAATTTTCCAAGATTTTGGCGGATGCCAAAAAAGGTCGTACTCTGGCTTCGATCAAATGTGCTTCTAAGCTAGAATTAATGGCTACTTACTAGCGATATAGATATTTGGGTAAAGGATAGCGTTGTTAAGAGGATATGGAACCTCTTCTCAGCATCTCGAGTCCAGACCCAGTTCTAGGACTACCTTAGTCGCCAACGTTAAAGCGCTTGTACTACAGTCTCGAGAAAAATGCGGGTGGCATGTTTTATTTCTGTTTATTTATTTACTACTACAGGTCATTCTAAGTGACGGTACTCGGATATCCAAGGGATTATCGGTCTTTTGAGGACATTTTAGGCACTTGTATGTTTTCTATTCATACCCTTTATGAAATATAATATCCTTAAATTTTGATTATTCTAACTAAATTACTTTACGGGTTGGCTAAAACATCAGTCACTAAACAAATAATATCCTTTAAATTAAAATAAATATATAGATATCAATGCTTCCTCTGCGGCTGGAATGTCGGAAACAGACATTACTATAAAACACTACTCAACATGATCGACATGACACTCCTTAAATAGTGCTGCCTAGGCATTGATTAACATATGAAATCCATCTAACTGTACCATACAAGGACAACTACTTTTTAAAAGGTGAAGGAGCGTCTTTTTCAAACTTTATAAGGCCTAAAAGTATAATGAAAAGCAATAATAATATGCTTTTATTCAGCCTTTAATGTCACTGTCAAAAAAAACATACGTCCTCCCCTCTCCCCTAAATATTGTCTATGCTTCCTGTGTTCCGTTCCGTGACAATCGGGTACGTTGACCGAGACTTACGACCGGATGGATGGACTATATCGGATGTAAATTGTACAACAGATACCTAACGGGCCCCCCAGTAGTGACTTGACGAGAGTTTGATGCGTAAAACGGCTTTTTTTTCGGCGAGTTCTGTGAGAAATGAACTGTTTGTTTTTGATGTCCTTGACTTTTGAGGAATGCGGTGTTGAAACTTGGTTGATTAAAGAATTATTATCATGAGTTTGTTTAGTTTTATTCTCGAATTATTATTTTTCTTTTTGCATTTGTATACTTGCTAACCCTTATGGATCACAGGCGTGATGGTAACACAACTTTTATGATTTTATACATAAGGTTCACTTTTTGTAATAATAATTTACGTTTTTCGTCTACAACGTTGAAAATGGACATTTCTGTACGCAAAGATCAATGCCCTTTTGGGCAGTGGACCATGTATTGCTTAGTTTACTCTGCAATCGAAAAAAAATACGATAAAACTTTTTTAGTAGATTATAACAAGATTATTTTGAAAATGGTTGAAGTAGGTATCTAATAAGTGTAAGCAGGTAACTAAAACCCGCAATTGACACATGCTTGACAGTATTAGCATTTGAAGAGGAAACAAATATTTTTTTATCATACTTTGTATTGCGAAAATTAAATCACACAGGTAGTCTCCTTAAAAACTTACGATCTCTATTGTATAAACACTAGTGTTGTTTCCATACAAATGGAAACAGCGACAGTTTTCCCATGATCATAGACTATAGAGGCTGTTAACCACAATAGGGTTGTCTGTAATAACTGTCTCACTCATTTATTCACTATTGCTGTAAACGGTTCACTATTACGTTTAATAACTATTAATAGGTTTCCACGTTTTGTTTTGTAATAATGGCAAATCCTACAGTGTAGAGTGTGTGTGTGTGTGTGTCTAATTATTGGTTAATTAAATACGTATGGTATGAAGAAAGAAAGAAAAAGTCTGACTTACTAAGGGATAAGTACATATTACCCAGTACTAAATGGGTTTTGGATGTCAGATAGGCAGTCGCTCCATGTAAAATGCCGGTATTCAGCTGCATCCGGTTAGACTGGAAGCCGACCCTAATATAGTTGGGAAAAGGCAGGCAGATGATGATGAAGAAAGAAAGAGGGAGGAAAAAATAGTTTTGTGGTGTCTTGGCACCGGCAGTAGGAAGTTGGCATGGCGTAGCAAGCAAAAATAATATTGACAGGAAAAGTGTATGGTGCCCAAAGACATTTTTTTTTATCGATGATTTTTTTGAGAGAGAGAAGTTAAGATATCGCAAAGTGAGGTTCTCTACAATAACATCTATAAAAAGAAAATCAGATTTTACAATATATTCGCTTATCTCGTCAAAATGTATGGAACAGCTGTTTTTTTTTTTCGCGATTCAGGGATTGGTCCCATAGTAAAAGTTGTTCAATGCAATACTTGTTGTTTTTTACTTATGGAGAGAGAAAAGATATTTAAGATATTGTAGAGAGCCTCACTCTACAATATTAAATTTCATCCGTCTTGATATGTATATATACGTATTAAAACGGATAAAATCCCAGCAAGTTATTCCTGTTTACTTAACTTTGATTCAAAATACCAATTATTATTCATGAGGAAGCCAATGAATATTTATTATACGGAGGATAAATCATTGATTTAGCCCAGTAACCTATTAATAAAACAATATTCAATGGTTGAGATATAATAATATATGACCTCAATGTAGATCTAATTTTCCTCTAGCGAATTGATCAGGGACGTTATTATAATTTACCTATAGGAAAGACAGGCAAAGTAAGCATATAAACAGAAGATAAATTCTGTTACTTTTCCAAAATATCACGACTTACTCAAGCGAGGTGTTAAAAATCAATCAGTAATTGATGACTCGGGAACATCAGCTTCCACTCCGTGAAAAGAATTGAGCCATAAATCCATAATACCCCACGTGGGCTCAATGTAGGTTGGTAGATGGACACACGTCTTAGAATTTTTGGCTTCCTCACGATATTTCCTGCAAAATTTTCAAACATTTAACTCCTTATCTGAAGTCATGATTCTTCACAACATATCTGTTCTCGCTACCTGACTGCCTGGCATGCGGCAGCGTCGCTAACCGCTTCGATACACTGATACTTCCTTGTTTCATCCAAGTCGAACGCACACCGTATGTCGTTTGTATCAAAGAGTTTCCATATGAAAGCACCTTGAATGATAAACGATATCAAGAGGAAATTTCGCAATTGAAACTAAACGCGATCAGCAGTGTCATTATTCCGTGCAATGATGACACTGAAAGCCTTTGAACGCGGTTCAGGCGTGAGTTTCAATAGTGACATCGGCTTTTAGATGCTGACCAGCATTCCAATAGCCGATGCCGTCTTCTCTTTTTGAATAGAAAGGGATATTAAAAATGTAAACTTTGCTGGCAGAATTTTAATTTCGTATTCGCATTGTTCTATTCGCACCATTGCAGCGCCAGCTAGGCTGTGGATTGTTCTCTATTCTTTTATTTTTAATATACTCCTTGTCCGCTCTTCGTTTTACTTTCGTTATATCTTTTCCTTCGTTAAAACAGTCTTGAGGCTAGTGGAAAGTATCCACAAGACACTTCGTAGCAAAGGACCAATCTAAGATCTTAGACTGGTAGCTGATCATCTCTCCAGTTTTCGTCGGTCTGTAGTATATGCACTGTTTTGTTATTAAATACTCATGTATAGTATAGTAATAGTATCAATTCAGCTCCTTTAAACGCATTATCCTCTAACTCAGGTCCACTCAATGATGCATTAATTATCAGTACTAACGTCGAAATCCCTTTCAGCGAAATTCATTCTTACGTCTCCCAACACGTCTTCAGACGATTAATTACTTATTTCCTTATCTATCCGATTAATTCTCGAGCCCTAAGTTTTCGCTCAATGGCGCTAAGGTATGCGGCAGCCTGATACTTCCTGGTGGAGTCTCACTGAGTAGGGTAGGTAGGTACAGTCGCGACAGACGATCCGTGAGAGTAATGGAGGACGGATTGGTAAGGTTTCTTTGAATTTTCGTATGAATTTTGTTCTTGTGTGTTGACTGTAGTCGATTTTGATGATGAGTGACGATGGTACGTTTTGAATGATTTGGGGCAGTTATTGGCCGCTAATAGCAAGTGTCGACTAAAGTAGATTTTGTCAATAAAATAAAGGCTTTGTTCGTTTCTTGAACCAGAAGCATAGGTTTATCTTTTTCCGACGAATTTGCGTCGTAGTCGTTCAAAAAGGCGAAACGAGAAATGCGGGAAGGACGTCGCGTTGTCTTCTAAATGGTTTGCTTTGCGCCGAATATTTCACCAGCATGGCAAGATACTCCTTCATATCTGATGATCCACAGCAATATCCATACATACAAGTACCAGTAACATTCTTGCTTCTGGGAGTTGGTCTCTGAGAGCGTTTTTCGTGTTCGTTGTTCATCCACCACGCAAGCCCAGTGCCGGTTGATTAGATGCAATATCCTTCCAATTTTATTCATAACACTTTGACGACCCGAACGCTGCCTTACGTTCTTAGAGTTCTGGGTTCGAATCCCGGTAGGATCAAATGTTTACTGTGTGATGAGCATGGACATTTGTTTCCGAGTCATGGATGTTTATTATGTATAATAAGTATGTATTCACAAACAAAAAGTATCAATGTAGTTTATCAACTATCTGGTGTCCACGACACAAGCCTCGTTGCTTAGTGTGGCACTAGATGGCGCTGTGTGTAATGTCCAGGGATATTAAAAAAATATATATATTAAAACACACAATTAGAAGAATGCAGTCTCCGCCATGATACAGATGTTACATATTCAAATGATACACAAACCACGATGAAGAGATAAAAGTTTACTCAACCAAACTGTTTGTTTTTACTCTCAACTTATTTGTGTGCGTTCTCGTCCGTTTACGTTGTTATTCTCATCATCCCGTAGCGCATGCGTAAGGGTTGCCAGACAAACTGAAACTACATATTAGTTATTTTAGTGTTAGTCTTACATTACCATTAGGTAATGTAAGACTTATTAGTTTGATGTGAATAAGCTTGCTGATAAGTTCTTCCCAGCTTCTTCTTCTTTTGTGTGGTTAATGTCTAACCTGGCGTTATAGTTTTTATGCCGTCCTTGGGGATCTGACTTGGCTTTACATGCCGTCGAGAAATATCTCTCAGGCATTTGGCTACCGGGGCTGCGGGACTATTCGAAAGAGATACCGTGGCCCCGGAACACAAAGGGCGAGGAAGGAACATGGATGGGTTTTAGTCAGTAAAAGTCTGACACGCCCAGAGCGGGAGAAGTCATTTGATGATTTCCCATCCTAAAAAAAAAAAAAGGCATTTGGCTAAAACATTATGAAGTGGTGAAGAAGCTTTGGGGGATGTCTTATGTAATGTTTGCTGTTCAAAAATTGCTCATTTTCATCCTATTTTTAAATCATGATTTGAAATTTGGAAGGAATTCGGGGAGGCGTTTGCTCAGCGGTGGGACAGTACAGGCAATTAAAAAAAGAGAAAATGATTTGTTCGGAACCCAAGGGGTAAAAGCAGGACCCTATTACTAAAGACTCCACTGTCCGTCTGTCTGTCACCAGGCTGTACCTCATGAACCGTGATTGCTAGACAGTTGAAATTTTCACAGATGATGTATTTCTGTAACCGCTTTATCAACAAATTATAATAAAATAAAGATTAATCAAAAATTAAAGGGGCTACGATGGTACGGAACTCTTCACGCGCGAGTCCGACTCGCACTTAGCCGGTTTTTGTTTAATACTAATTGTAAGCTAGCATGTTCGTGATGCTAAGCGTGAAATTATGATAATTGGCTAATTAAATTCGTTGTTTTAGTGACGCACACTTGTTTTGTCTGACTCAGCTGTTGTGGATCAACACTCTGGCTCGTAACGCGATTAATAGGGCGACCAACTTACTAGAAAAAATAAATATACTATCCATAATGGTATAAACATTGGATATCGCTAGAAAAAGGTTGGGTAGCTAATCTGTTGATGAAAATCGATCGAACAATCACCTAATCTAAGATCAAGTCAAAATTATTACATGGATGTAATTTTTTTCTTCTATAACTTTTAGTAGTGAAACAAAAGAATTCACTACCTTGCGAATAGTTACCGACTTCTTCTGGTTCGGTTCGGTCTGTTCCAGAACTCTGGCCTTTCACTAAAAACTCCATGTACCTGTCAGTAAAAATATATATTTTCCCGCACAAAATATCTCTCCATTTTAAATACTGACGGAGTGGCATCCCTAGAAGTAAACGAATAGAGAAACAGATGAAAAAGCATTACCGTGGCTCTGATTGCGTAACGAGGTGGTTGAACTCTGGTGTGCGTGCGAATCAAATTGTGTGTGATTGTACCGGCAGTGTTGGAGTCTCTGCCATGTGGTTGGATCATGCTGGAATCTCTAATGGCAAATGTTTTGAAGTATTTAAATCTAATAAATTTAAATTTAAAAGAAAGCCTCACAGGAATCCTTAAGTTGAAACTGTTCGGGATTGTAGCATCTTTGATGACAGTTTTGCCACAATGCGATATAGTTGGTTGATGCTGTCATGCCCATTAGCTAGGTTTACATTTGGTTACATAGTGGTCATTTAAATGGAAGACCTTACAGAGGTCAATAATTAAAGTTCTTCCGGATTGTAATTGGCTCTTGCTGGTGAGGTTTTGAGGTCTTTAAACCTTACCAGTAAAAGTTAAGTTTAACGGAAACCCTTGGTGGGCTCCGTGAATTGAGATAGCTCGGGATTATTGCTTCTTTGTCGAAGGTTTTGTCAAAATGCCATGTAGTTGGTTCATGCTGGCATGTCCATGGCGATGATTCGCAAGTTATCTACATTGTCCTAAAGATCTAACAAAGATGCGACGATAATAAAAAACCTTAATTCATTTAATAAGTCCGTACCTGAAGTAGATATATTTAATGACCGTAGAGTGAAGTTTAAATCAAGAATCCTGGCCTCCCTTCACACCAACGAAACGTAGTCAACATTTAACTGTACTGTTTATTAATGAATTACTCTTTTTAATTATCTTTTTCTTCGTAACAAAATTTATTTGCCATTTTCCTAATAAAGTCGTTCGTTTTTCATTTTCCTTATTTGTAAGTACACCTGTTTTTTTTTTTTTTTTCGGATGGTAAATCATATAATGACTCCTCCCGCTCTAGGTGGAGCAGGAGGGAGTGTCAGACTTTTACTGACTAAAACCCATCCATGTTCCTTCATCGCCCTTTGTGTTCCGGGGCCACGGTATCTCTTTCGAATAGTCCCGCAGCCCCGGCAGGCTTCGGCCCAGACTTAAGTTAGCAACTAAGCGGTACTCTGGCGTCTTTGTTGTCAATGTTGTGTTTAAGTAAATAAATAAATAAATAATACTACTTGGCCTTGATAAGACTGGTTGTCAGACTTACGGGTTTTTAACTTCACCATTATATTGGCATCGCCACAGTCACCTAATCAAACAGCCAAGCATACGGTTGGTTGTTTTATAATACAAATGCTGCCTGATTATACAACTCTGTAAACATAGATGCCTCTTACAACTCGTGTATCCAGTCTATCCTACTCACCAGTGTTATGAACGTGTGACAACTTGTTTCAACCTTATTTCAAGTTCAAGCATTTATTGTCATTGCTGACTCATTTTACACCTGTTCTGATGGTCATGTTTGGTTGATAGTTAATACATTCTCCATTATTTTTATTGTATTAATGTCATACAATAATGTCGCGTGTACACGTGTAAATTGTGTAAAATTAAAGTGTATTGTGTTATAGTAATTGCAACAATAGTGTCTCTTTTAACTGCTAAAGTGCTAATGAACTTCTACTTTATTGTAAGTTTTACTCTGTTCCATTTTCTAACACGGTTTTAAGACGTGATATTAGATTCAATAAATCGTATTTTCCAGTCCAGGCATAGTTGTATTCAAAATAATTTGTGGTCCTTCGACCCGGATTTTGAACAACAAACTATGGACTTACAGTCCATTAAACTCTAATTAAAAGATGTGGTTTTTAGGGTTCCGTACGTCAAAAGGTAAAAAAGGAACAAGATAAGATCACTTTCTTGTCCGTCTGTCACCACCGATTTTCTCAGGAACGGGTTGACCTAGCAAGTTGAAATTTATACCAGATACTGAATTCTATAGTCTCTATTTTTAGGTGTATAAAAATCAAGGTCGTGAGTCAACACGATAAAAAGATATGGGCAAATTTAGATTTTCGCGAAAACTTGTAAATACTAAGCACTAAAATTGTATACTTTCATTTTAAACTTTTTTTATTTTTCGGAATTTTCGCTTTATTTGTGCTGTAAGACCTTGCTTTTAACCAAAATTGTCAATTCTAGGGCAACCGGAAGTACCCTATAGGTTTTGGGTCGAAAACCTATATGGTAGGTAGTTTTCCCGTTGACCTAGAATCACGAAATTTGGCAATAAGCAAGGTCTTACAGCACATGTAAAAGGAAAAATCCGAGAACCTTAAATATATGTAATTTAATTACAAAAAAGCGATTTTACTATTACAAACTTATTATTTGGTTTGCAATAGCCGTTTCTAGGGATCGAACAAAAGTTAAGTTTGTCCTTTAAAAAGTTTGTACGGAACCCTCGGTGCGCGAGTCCGACTCGCTTTTGGCCAGTTTTTTTGTGGAAGAACTATGATAGTGTCTTATCTATCTAGCGTATTATCATAGTAGAGACCATCACCCAATCTAGAACATCAGGAATTAATCTACCTACCTATTCAGTCATACAAATTGACCTACCTACCTACACCAACACTACATTCACTTACCGGTAACAATGATATAACTGCAGTAATTAATACACAGCGGGTTGCGTCGCATTCCAAGGTATTGTTGCGGCCTGCGCACGCGTCGTTTCAAGTCACAGTACCTCGATCAATGTGGCTTTGTGTCCTGTGTACATGTTCAGAGTGAAGAAAAAACTGGATTTATGCACTTGGAGAATCGAGTGCATCAAACTTGTTCGAAATCTTAAATATTTGAAGAAAAAATATAAACAAGCGATGTTTTTGGTGTTCGAATTGTGAATGTTGATGAAGCTGTGTAATTTGTAGTGCGTGAGTTATTGCGTATGAAAATATCGAGCTTAACGTTCAATACTGAATTTCCAACTTCAGTGTAAGTTTATATTGTGAATCGTCTAAGTGAAGTAAGTGAAAACTGTGCAAAAATAATGTAGTTCAATGTAACGATGACTGATAAGTCAATGGTGTTAAAAATGGACTACAATACTAAAAACATTCAACGGTTCTATTGGCTTTCTAAGTGGGTTAGTATGAATTATGCATAAGGTTTTTTGCTAAAATAACAATAATCCTTGCGTTATTAGTTAGAAAGTGGTCTTAAAAGACCAAAGTAACGGCGTGGAACAATAAGAAAGTCTCAAGGACCACACCTTTAGAAAAAAATTATGATGCTCGTTTACATTCTTCAATCCCGGTTGGAGCAAATGTTTGTGTGATGAGCCTGGACATTTGTTTCCGAGTCATGGATGTATAGATGTATAATAAGTATGTATTTACAAACAAACAGTATCTATGTAATATATCAACTATCTGGTGTAAAGACACAAGCGTAGTTGCTTAGTGTGGCACCTAGATGGCGCTGTGTGTAATGTCCAGCGATATTTATTTATTCTTAATTTCGAAATCACAGAAATACTTACTGTCATGTTAATAAATTTATGACTTGAATGAATAGGCAGGTATCTACTCGAGCACATTTGATAAAAAATGGATTTGTAAAGTGTACATGCGATAGGCAATCTCAAACTAAATAGAACAGTAATTTGTAATCTTTCAAGTACTTCGTAATCTAAGGTACAGTGATACAAGTAATCTTTAAGCACCACTTGTAGAGAGAGCTTGGGCTTCTATCTTGTTCTCTTGTTATCGTCTATCCTTGACCACAATAGTACCTATATCTAAACGTACAATTAAACAGAATTCGCTAAAGGATTCTTACAGACGAGCGGCACGTGTCGCGTCAAAGAGATGTTAGCAAAAAAGCAAGGGCCGATGCCTGCCGGGGCTTCGGGACTGTTCGAAAGAGATACCGCGGCCCTGGATCACAAAGGGCTAAGAAGGAACATGGATGGGTTTTAGTCAGTAAAAGTCTGACAGTCCCTTCCGTTCCGCCCAGAGTGGGAGAGGTCATTTGATGATTTCGAATCCAAAAAAAATAAAATTGCTGCTTTGTAACACTTAGTAATGAGGAGCGGAAGGGAGTATCAGACAAAATTCAGCCACAGAACTGGTGCCCTATTATAGATGTGGAATTCCGGACACAGTTTGCTCTCCAAATTCTGATATCCGATAATCCGAATGAGCATGAATCCGCAATTTTAGAAGCAAACAATTTTTTCCTTCCAACACGCATTACATTCATTCTTGTGTCATACTTTCCTGCACAATGATCGCTTATTACTGGTCTCAACAAAAAAGATTCAGTTAATTGAATGGACAGTTGAATGTTGAATGATTCATCTCTGTATCTATTTATAGTCCATCGATTACAATAAAAACTAAGTATTCTTTCTTTGATGCTAGATTTTTTTGTATCCCGTGCCAAGATTGTATTTATTTGCTGAGTTGAATGACTACGTTTATTCTCCAGTCTTCCTATTATGAAAGTGTAAGGAGTGTTTTCTGTTTATTGATAATTAAATGAATGGGTTTCACTTATATTCAAAGCGCTTCTACATTTGATTTTATTGTCATTCTTTTGATCAGATCGTTCACGTGTTTTAAAATCCATCTTCTTCTCTCGTGCATGCAAGTACTTAATAATATCTATACTATGTATGTATTTATTTCAAATCAATCAATTTGAACAATTCTATGATCGATTTCATTCGGAGTCAACGGTTAAGTCCGAGGAGAAACACTGATTTGTGGAATGTCAAGATTCTCAGGTTTATATTCATCAAAACATGAACCATTACATTATAATTTTAAGAGCCATTAAAGCTAAAACGTAACCCCCACACATTTTCCATAGTACGTGAAATCGTAAAAGCATTTAACCGATTGGCACCATTTTTTACTATGTATGTCCAAGAGATATTTATGCCGATGGTGACGTGAGTTACCGCTATGCCGTGGTTGTAACGTGTGTGGAATATACTAAAATGTTCAAAGACACAATAGCACATGTTAGCGTTAATGTTTTTGTATTCAAAATGAGGTTCTATGGCGAGGTATTTTCTTTACCAAAGTATTTATTATTATTTTAACCACTGACCATTAAGGATATCACAAATTTGTGGAATGACGTCCTGTAAGAAATTTTAAACTTATCAGCTAAATTATTAGCATCCCAATTAATAACACTAGATACTCTATGAATATCACAATCCGGAGGAATTGAAGGAAATTCATTGATGTTCAAAAATAAATTTGCCCGCTAGATAACGTAAGCAGCGTGCAGCGCAGTGAAATGAAAAATAGCATTGGAATCATGAGTGTGTTAGGAAAATACTCCGCAGATTTAAGACGAATAAAAATGCCTGGTCTTTCGCTCCGAGTTTGAACTTTTTCTATCTTTCATTTGTAACATCCTGCTGAAGTCATCAGTCTCATTTCCCTTTTCCCTCGTGGTATTAAGTTGTAGACCCTCATTAACCACATCAATTAGAAGGAGTTTACCTTTATGTCGGCTAATACCATTAGGTGTGGCCATAAAGTTCCGACGCATTTCTACTGTCTAACTAATTGAATTGTCGCATTATCGGCTTGCTCGTTTACGATTTGTTTTAGTTTTCAATTTCTAGTGCTATTGTTACTTTAATGGTCGTTTGTGATAATTGGAATTGGCGAGAGCTTAGATTTTGATTGGATTAAGTTAGTGAAGTGTCAATTAAAAATATAGCTTGATGAAAGTCTGTTATGACTTGACTCATCATTTTGGAAGCGCTCTTTATGGCAATATTAATACTAAAGTACTTTTTCGTGTCATCATGGAATGATAATGTACTTTTGTACGCCTTTCTATCCTAAACCTCCTTCTCCTTTAGCTCTCGCTTTTCCTTTTCATGATTTCGTTCAGATCATCATCAACATCATTCTCTTGCCCTTATCCCAATTCATTTGGGGTCGGCGCAGCATGTCTTCTTCTTCCATACTTCTCTATTACTCCTCAACTCATCAGACACTTCTCTTCTTGCCATATCATTCTTTACACAGTCCATCCATCGTTTATTTTGTCTTCCTCTATTCATATAGTAGACCCAGATAGTATGTCAATATTTTGAAACGTTCTCAATCACCTTTCTGTTCATGAACCAATGTTTCGTAACTTTTATCTTCATATAGTGGATCTTTTTCTGTCCGTTTAAGTATTGTTTCCACGTTGTGAGTTAGTCAGTGTTCGAGAATTTTACCTGTAGGTAACCTAAATTCTTTCACGTAGTATTATTTGACCATTCACGTAACTGTAAGTTATTTTGTTTGAGTCACCTTGTACTGGTATTTTAAATCATTGCTTTTCCTTCGCAATAATTTGGCGTTTGAATTGCAATGTCTTTTACCGCTCTCACATGTTTATCTATAATTATGTCTACTAATCTATGCACAGTTATAATTAAGTCGCTTTTCGCGTAATAATGTATGATTAGTTCTGAACCACCAACTAGAGAATTTCTTCTGGAAGGTTTGTGTATATAACAAATTATTTCGTCGTTTTGACATGTCACCAGTATATTGCACCCGTACGAAGCAGCTGCGCGGCGGGTTTCTAGTAGACTATTATTTAATAGCTCATCAAACTTGGGATCTTCCAGTCTAGTAGTCAATTGCTTATATTAATGCGTTAAGAATCAGCCCGTTCTGGTCCTTTGATGCCTAATTGAGTTGAAAACGATACGGGTCATTGCCCGTTGACCATATTTGGGATGCCTTTTGTACCATCTTTTTTGTATTTTTCTAAAATTTTATAAGCCCGCTAAGAAAACAAGCCCTTTAAAACCACCAGGTTTTAAAGGGCTTGTTTTCTTCCTAATTATGTTTAGATCAGCAGCCCTTGCACAAATGTCTTTAGTGTGATTGTGCTCATGCAGACATTGAATGTTTGACCAAACTGAAACTTTGTGCATTGTCCGTAAAACGAGTTTAAAAAACGTCGCTAAACTTAGGTACCTGTTCACAACTTCATACCTGATAGTACAGTTTCGTGTTTCGGGACAAATTCAGCCTAGTATTACTAGCTGTCATATTACAGTTCACAATATTAGTCTAATTGAAAGACATTTCAATAAGTTTACAACAGATGGGACAAAGCGAATAATATCGTAATCTACTTGCATTAACCAACTGGTTGCTCTCGGTAAAAGTGTAACGTGTCAAAGGAGTTAGAATTTAATAGCCGGCCTAACTTCCGCCATTTTATTTTATTTTTCAAATATCTCTTCCAAGCCCTTTGGCAATTAAGTTTGCTGTCGACCTCCCCGAGGCTGATAAGCCTCTCAATATTGGAAATGTTTAATCATAATAGGAATCAGCTGATACTACCAGCTTACGTCATCCTCTAAGGTGTTAGACACCATGACTTCCAGAGGTTTTGTTCTAGGGCTAATGTGGACCACTGGTGGTTGGTTTTGTCCAGCTGTGTGTCGTCTCGCCATCTTCTGAGAGGTCGAACGCCTCTTGGTTGTTCCAATACAAAATTTCAATAATTGGGACAGGATAGCTGATAATTTCTTCGCGACTAAGTACGATGTTGATCTGACGGATAAAGTTTGATTGTTTATAACTATATAGGCGCCTTAAGGCGCCTCCCCGACCAAAATTAGCAACTCTATTTGTGGTGGTTCAAACTTCGTTTGAAATAATGTAGAATTATTTGCCAAAAAAATCAGAATGGTCGCATGTAATTTCAGTATGTCTCGTTAAAATAATTTTTTAGAGATCAGTTCGTGATTTTTTTTATCGATTAAAATTAGTTGTATTATGTTTTCAAAACACTATCATCCTAAAGAATATCATATATTTTTCTGGTTTTGTTTATTGCAGTGAATCATATAATGCTTTTTTGCATTATAAAACTCGCGTTGAGCTCCTGTGGTCCCCTTAAATATGAGTGCACTTTTCTGAGACACGCTGTATAGTATCAAACTCTTTGGTTTAATATAAAGGTGACGGCAGAAAATCGACCTCCTTGGTCCTTTCAATAGCGCATTTCGCTGTCATCGGATACTGTCCGAATCATCTATTTGTTCATTGACTGGAACAAAACAGCTTTTATTAGGTTTCTATTACACTACTATCTTAGTGTCCGCATTGTTACTGTTTGCCAAGCGATTGTCGGCACGACATTTCGTGGTACTTGATAAAATACCGTTATTGAGGATAACTTTGATGCTCAGCCTTTTTTGTCTTTCGAGACGCACTTAGAGAGCTACTCGTCTCACAACAGGATGCTTTGCATTTTTTCAAAATAATTCAAACTCTCATCGTGCCCTATGAGCCCCAAAACATGCAGTTTTTACAATTGACCTCTGCGCCTCTGGCGACGCCATAGAAATTTTGGCCCTACTAATTTTAAAATACGGTCGTAAAGAAGAAATAAATTGTTCTTCTTTAAGACCGTATTTTAAAATTGATGTATTTGACCTACAAACATAACATACTAATGCTCAACACTTTGATAGATTTGATCCCCCATCAAAGCATTCATAACCCATCAAACACTCCTACATTTCTTCATGTTGGTACTTACACCAATTGATTCGAATATAAAAGTGTACGCATCATAATCAGGCCCGTCCCGTGACGCGGCGTCTCGTAGTCTGGCACTCTGGCACTCTGGACCAATGGGGTCAACGCCCACTGACCGTAATATGATGCTTGTTATACCAAGAGCAGGATATGTCATGTCCTTTCTCTCGATTTTAAATAGGAATGCTTGGAATTCTTGATTTGCATCCAGTGGATTGGCTCGGTCTTAGGGATTGTGTTTTGAGGAACTCTGCAGTATTAAAATTTAAAAATTTATAAACCCCCTCCGCTAAAAAGAAACGGTTCTTCTGAACCGCTATCCCCCGAATACTAAAACGTCACTCAAATTTAAGGGCTGCTTAACATTTGAGCAGCTAGGAGCTGCTCAAATGGCTTATAACTTTAAATTTCGTATGGCCAAACGTCATTTTTGAGTATAGACTGTTAATATAATTATGCTACTTAAATTTTGAGTGACGTTTCAGTTTTCGGGGGTAAGCAACACAGATCACGGTCGAATTCAAACGTATTATTTAATTGGTACCTACCTACTAGGATTAGGTCTTGAACTTCATTTAAGTACAAGGACAATTTTATTAACTGTTACGCAGGCTGAGTTACATCTGGAAACAATGAACACCGCAATATCCCTCGCAATCAGAAAGTGATAAGGTCGCAAAGCAATTTATATTGAACTATGTACTCATAAAACACTACAAGGATAATAATAAACTGATATTGGCAAAGACCTTGAAAGTGAATCTTCAAACAAAATACTGGCGATATTCTTGTCAAAACATTTCCTATTTGAACACAATCTAAGGTAGGTAAGTATTTAAAGACAACCTTGCTAGTTTGCCCTATGACTCATATTAGCCCGTTATTAAATACCGGGTCTTGGCATTATGTATGTAAATTATTTTTTTATTATTTATACCTAAACCTAGTTCATTATAACGTTACTTTACGAGCTTACAAAAACTCGTATCAAAAGACCAGTTGTCTAGATTTTTTATGTTTGATGATACACACCATGTTTTATTAAAATATAATTTGTAATATTCGTTGGCATTATGTGTGTGTATATAATCTTTTGGAAGGATTAGTGTTATATTATTATTGATGATGTGATGCATCATGCAGTCATCATCTTAGCATTATCTTGATATAATTCTTACTTACTTGGTCCTTGGAGTAAAGGTCAAAGATACTTAGGTGTACCTTCTAGTCATATTGCCAATCACCATGACATCACATACATAGACAAGAGAAGATTAATCTTTCAAAATGACATACCCATAATTCCACCATTCCTCATTTTTTAATTTATCAGTTTTATGTCTGTAACATGTTTACTCCGTTTAGATATATTTGAACGATCTTTGCCCACCTCTCCGGGTGCATTCGTGCTACGTGGCCAGCCCACTCCCACTTTAGCTTGGCTGTTTTTTCTCCGACATCAGCAACCTGAGTTATGGAACGCAGGGTGGTGTTTCTTACGCGATCTGTACGCCTCACACCTATTATGCTGCTGCGTTCCATTGCCCGCTGGGAATCTTGAGTTTGGACTTCTGTTGTTCAGTAAGTGACCAACTTTGCGCACCGTAGGTTAGGACGGGCAGGATGCACATGTCGGTGAGTTTTCTTTTCAGTCATTGGAAGACTTCCCTTCATGTGTTCTTTTAGGGCCCAGAAGGTCTTCCAAGCATTTTGGACTCGTCTTTCAACTTCCTTATCTTGCCTATTTGTAAAAGACATTAACTGGCCAAGTATGTATACTCATCGACATATGGCAGCACATGCCCGTCTACCTCGACCCTACGTTTCGTGCTGTTGGTCATGACCTGGGTAGATCTGTTCATTGAAAGTCCAACCTCAAGATTGTTGTGAGAGATCTTGGAGAATTTCTTCGAGTTCTGAAGCAGATGTGGAGAACAACACAATATCATCAGCAATGCGGAGGTTTGTTAGCTGATGGCCGCTAACATTTATGCCTCATAACTGTCACGAAGCAGGCAGTTTGTTAAAAACCTCCTGCAGTGCGCTTGTGAACAGTTTAGGTGCTAGAGGGCCGCCTTGTTTGACACCCTTTTCAATGTTGAAATTTTGCCAAGGTTTTTAGTTGTCAGTCCCTTTTCTTTTTCGTAATGTACGCAACCTTTCTGTATGAAATTAAATTAGCCAGACTGCAAAAAATATCGATATTCTCGATCAATAAAGAAATTTGTTGATGCTTAATTCAATAATGCTGAATAATTTGATTCAAATTCGAATGTCGAAAACTGATCATTCGAAGTATTGCCAATATCCTGTGTGCCTTCGAGCTATGGCCACTTTGTGCAGTTCAAGGTGACGTTGCTTGTCAAGAAAATTTGCATCGATATGTCAAATTTGGTACATTTTTTAAGTGCTGTGATTTCCTGCTTGCACAGATAAGTTGGTTGAAGTGTTTGTGCTAGTATTAGCCCTCAGAAGTAAGTTAAATGACAAAATAATGTCAAATTATATGCATGGATATTACTGATGGAGGTGCTGTGTTGGTGACTGGTTTAATCTAAGTCTTTTAAGTCGAGAAATCAAACCCCATATTTTGATTTCTCGACCTTACTTAGTACATATATATTGTAATATAGAAACCACACGTCACTCTCGCGCACACCCGAATATAATGTTCTATGGGTCGCGCCGGTGCCATTCGACAGTGTTGCCCGCCCTGATATCCATAGGGTTGGGACAATCATGGGATTATCGTTAACAGTTCGGCCTTTACAGAAGTCAAGTCAAAGAAGCTTTAGAACTATAATTGCTGCCATTTAAGATTGCAATAGCGGTCATTGACCCACCTACATTTATTAAAGTTCTTAACTCTGAAATCCAAAAATAAGCCTGTTCATGATCGAAGCTGTTCAAGTCTTGAATCCTCACCTATTGTGCTCTTCAACATTTTTTCTAATGAAAAACGATACATGGTTCATTTGTTTCGGTTCGTATTAAGAGATATTAGGGAAAGGGCAATGACCGCTATTGCGATCTTAACTGGCAGCAACTATAGTACAATTTAATCATAGTTTCCAGAAATGAAAGCCCTTTGGTGTTAGGAATTCTTCGTTTGAAAACGTATTGGTACAAGTCTTTTAGGTTCATTGTCCATGGGTGATAGTGACAGATATATCAGCTTCGGCTGATCTGGTAGATTTAATTGGGTTGTCTGAGGTTACTAGACTAGTTAGTGGTTAAGCAACCAGGTGCAAGTTGACCAGTAGTAATTGCAGCCTGGAATCACCCACTGCTGGTTATAGACCACCCCTTTCTTCTGCCACACTTCCAGATTTCGTGAGTGCCAGTTGCCACATCCAACTGTTCCAGCGACTGACGATATCGTCAACCCAATGCGCTGTATGATGCCAGTTGCCAGGATATGTCATCCGGTTTTCCTTAAAGTTTTTTAGATGTTTTAAATACACATATAGGTAGATGTTTATAAACAGCATCATTGTGGTTAGATTAAACAGTAGATTGACTGTTTTATTTAGGGATTGTTATTCACCTCATTAGTTATTTTTGTAAAACAACGGTAGGTAGACATTTTTCCCTCAGTGTGTTCGTTTCATTAGTCCGGATTGGAATTCAGTGCGGTGTTGTGAGTGTTGGCTAAAATAATAAATAAAAAAGCTTAAAATAACAAGGATGGGCCAAAAATATGTGAGTTAGATCAAATAATTACTGTCTGGTTTAGCATCACCCAAAGGTTTGAGGGGATCGGTTGTAGTGCGGATAGGTGACATAAACACTTGATCTTTGCCTTGACAAGGTGTATTTACACGAAACACATGTTCACGTTTCTAAACATAATATTTGTCTAGTGTGAATTTAAGTCTTACACCAAATAATAAGATATAATGGATGGACAATGCAAAATGCACCACCGAGTCCACAGCAGTGTTTATTTCTTCTCTCTCATAAACAATATCTTTCTACCCCAAACCGGAAGCATAGACAATACATAATTATTTTGCTTTTCCTTCCGGCTTGGAATTGTGGCTTTTCGCCACAGGTTAACTAAAAATACTTGAGGCATTGCGCCCCTGTACATTTGTGAGCTTGAAGTATTAAATAAATAAATGGCACCTTGATGTGGTGTACATAAAAATGATTATAATACATAATTAGATATTATACATATTATATCGATGAACAGACTAGCAATTGATCAAGGTTTGTAGCGGGTTAGATGGGCTAAAGGCATTCTTTTTGGCTCCGTGGAAACTTTTCTCCGAAACAATTTGATTAAGTGGTTCACACGCATTGTTTTCTATCAACAAAAGGCCCAGACACATGGTAATCGCTTTCAGCGTTTCGTATTTTTACATCGCTTAACACGATTGACATATTATGGCTTTTCGCATCTGATATCAATCCATTTAGGACGTTAAAAGGCTTTATTTACGTTTTTGAAACGAAATTCGTCAACAACTAGGTAGGTCAATGAACGCTATTGCCATGCTAATATGCGACAACTATGACACTTCAAACTCCGTACATTCTTTGTGAAACTTGTCAGTTCAGAAAATGCTAACCCTGACACTGCCACCTCAATTTGTATGCTCTTTTTATCCGACACATAACACACAGAACGCGTTGACAGTTATGTATAGATACCATCGTTGTTGTAACGGTACCGTACGTGGTACTATTGTTGTTATTTTTAGTGACGACACGTTCACACATAGTATGTCATTGTAACCTGCGTGTTGTGGTTTTAAGGGTTCCGTAGCCAAAGGGTTAGAAAGGGGTCCTATTACTAAGACTCCACTGTCTGTCTGTCACCAGGCTGTATCTCATGAAACGTGATAGCTAGACAGTTCAAATTTTCACAGGTGATGTATTTGTTGCCGCTATAACAAAAAATAAATGTAAATTACAGGGGGCACCTCTCTTACGATGGTACGGAACCCTTCATGCGCGAGTCCGACTCGCACTTGGCCGGTTTTTATTTATACTTGGTAGTGTTTAATCATGTTTTGCATGGGTAGGTCGTTAGTTACTTATGCGTGTGTGACCTAGTTCTAAGGAGGGTTCAAATAGTGGTTTTTTAAACTCTCCTTATTAGGGTAGATGACAAAAAAAAATCTAATTAGTCCCTCTGATAAATTTCCAAAAATTTTTTTTTTCAATTTTTTTCTATTTTCACGTGCTTAAACAAATTAAGAAGATACAGTGCGTCGAAAACTCGTGTGACGTCATTGTTGGCTGTCGAGTACATTTTTACTCAAATGTGACGTCACAAGCCCCCACTCATGATCTTTGAAACGTTTAATCTTCGTCAAGTTTTATTAATTTGATAAAACAAAAAACAAGTACTTATCCAATATTATTCGATAATCTAACTGACGGACTAAACAGAATCATATTTTTTTAGTCAGTCATCATCCCTATTAATAACCATATTACTTGGGGGACATAAACTTTACTCACAAAATTACCCCCGAAATAACCCCTTGGGGAAATAGAAGTTGTTGTCACGTAAATAAAAGAAAAAATGGTTTATGTAATTCTCACCAATTCTAAAGTTACACTTAAGTTTAGTTATAATTTAGTAGGTACCTACATGAATTTATTACAATTGTTTTTCCTTTTTTTTTGGTGGTTATAACTAATTAGCAATTTACAAGAATAGCTGGTTCTTTCGCATGAATTTTTCCACTCAATATAGCTGGTGGCGAATTTGGCTGTCCAGGATACGCTGGGGCCTTAGATATTAGTTAGTGTCCAGCTAAATGTCTGTCTTTAAATCGAAATAAGTCAAAAGTTGCAGCAGGTGGACAGCAATGTTGTCTAACTTAAATATTTAGGAATCAACCTTAACTTAATTGCATATAATGTATAAAGGGTGTAGTAAAACACCTCTTAACGAAGCAGAAAGGCACTGGTTCTCGTAGTCATTGCGATATTTTTTTTGTTCTAGACCATACCTGGGAACCTTCTAGTTACGGAGATATTGGGGGTCAAAGTTCCAACTTTTTGACAACTTTTTTTTTTTAATACAAGTTTTTAATGTAAGATTTTTACTTTAAACACCTCCCGACCCCCGTACTATTCAATCCATCCATCAGCACATTGTTTTGAGTGCGTTACATTGAGTTCTACCACAGAACATGATTTTTCACCCCAAAAAGTCAGGGTGTAAACAACCTCATCACGAAGCCGTCAACCAAGCATTCTGTACATCAAACTAAGTAACTTTACGCAAAAATTCTTGTTGGGAAACGATTTTTTTTAAGGGTGAAATATCATGTTTTGTGATAGAACTCAATGTAACGCACTCAAAACATTGTGCTGATGGATTGGATGGATTGAATAGTACGGAGGTCGTGGAGGTGTTTAAAGTAAACATCTTACATTAAAAACTTGTGTTTAAACAAAAACTTGTCAAAAAATTGGAACTTTGACCCCCAATATCTCCGTAACTAGAAGGTTCCCAGGTATAGTGTAGAACAAAAAAATGATCGCAATGACGTGACGGGGAGAACAAGTGCCTTTGAGGTTTTTACACCCTTTATATAGCAAAACCTGACAACTGTCTGTCAGTAGGCCACCAGACTCAACACCCGTCTGGTCGGTGGATCCTCAATTTTCTATGTCGGATGAAGAACTTTACACCGAATACGAATACGAATCGCTTTGAAAGCGATCGAAACTTGTATAGCTTCTCGACGCCCTAAGCCTAAGGTATCAACGATCACATTAATAAATAAGATGAGACGGGCAGTTAACCTACTCGCCTACTAGCAATTAATGGTAATTAGAAGTAATAAGTGTCGTTGGAAATAAGCAAACAATAATTTATTGAATGACTATTGATAACAGTATAGAAAGTAGGTTATGTTATGTAGTACATTTTAACGAGTATGTAATACGAAAAAGTTTTTAGTATGGATGAATTACTAATTCGTAGAGTTTACTAATCATCAACTAATGTTAGAAAACGTCGCGTCGCAAAAAGCGTTTATCGTATCTGAATTACTCGTCCATTGCGTCGAAAACTCCTTCTCTCATTCGGCTTGCAAGCGGGATGCTCGTGTCTTCTCTGTGAGAAGAGGCCTTTGCCTAGCAGCAGTGTGTGTGACCATCTCAAAATTATCGATACTGCCATACTTTGGTTTGAAACCTGCCAAATCCTGCCAGAGACTCGAGTAAAAAAATGCTAAGTTTGTTTAGCGTTATAAAGTAGTAAAAAAATGAAAATACTTTATATTATCATATTTACCTAAGTCCTACTAAGTACCTACGTCTATGACTGATTAAATGAAATAACATAACAGTTTGGTGCAATGGCGTGTGGATTCTTTTATTTTTTAATGAAGATTGTCTACCCTATCGTTATTAGGGTGGCCATTTTCGACAATTTGAGATGTCAGTATAGATTTATTTTCTACATTGCAATACTGCCAAGTTTATAAAACGTTAAATAAACATGCCGGAGGCTAAAATAGGAGGCCAATACTGCCAAAAAGGCAGGAAACTGCCACATATGGTGACACTGCCTAGCAGTGGGACAATAACATGCTGATATTATTTTGTAACTTTAAAATGTGAGTTTCATCCCGGTACAAAGAGTTTCGCAGCTCGCAGAAACTTCATGCCCCAAAAAACTAGTCAGTTTTTGGCCTAAAAACAAACGTTTAACACAGCACCTGCCATACCCATAATGAGTATGAAACCTAATTAGGTACTTCTGTTGACAACCATTTGTTCAAGACATAATTGCATACTATGATAAGATAATGTTGTTTTGTTGTTTCTAATGACACGAAGTTCAAACGCCCTAAAATGCACTGACTGATCTGGTAACAGGAAGTGAACGCACTTGTCGACGTGGAATCGGTTTGAGCCGATCAAAAAGAGCATGTCCCATGCAGTAAAATTCAAGGGATAATGAGTTATTAAGTGTGATGAGTCCTATAATAAATAACATCACATCACATCTGGGTTCCCCTAGCCTGTCTACGGGTCAACCACTTTTCGCCATTTGCCATCAAACGGACTCGACACGAATCCAAGTTGCTATTGAGATTGAGAAATTCTTATTTAGTTTAGTTGCCTGGAAGAACCCCTAACACGAGGGCTTTAATGTAAACGATTGGCGATGTGCAGGAAAACGGCATGATTCCGACTTAGGTGACATCTTTTATAGCGATTGAAAACGCTTAATCAGAAACTTTGCTACAGTCTTACTTACCCTTTTTTTTTCGGATGGGAAATCATCTAATGACTCCTCCCGCTCTGGGCGGTGCAGGAGGGAGTGCCAGACTTTACTGACTAAAACCCATCCATGTTCCTTCATCGCCTTTTGTGTTCCGGGGCCACGGCTTCTCTTTCGAATAGTCCCGCAGCCCCGGCAGGCTTCGGCCCTTGCGGACCCCTTCCCTATTGCTGACACTCTTTGAGGCGCGCGTGGAACACAACGCGCCGTTGATACGGCCTGTCGTCATGAGACGGACGGAAGGCGAGCTAGCCCAGAGCTCACCATGCACAGGCCCGCGCCTACGGTGGCCCCCGACGCCCGGGGCGTCTCCCGCAGCGGCCGGGACGTGAGGTTCTCTCTCTCTCACGTTCCGCCACCTCCTTCGCTAGCATGACTGCTTCGCAGAAGGAGGTGACGGCGTCCCATTCCTTCTCGCTCGTCTTACTTACCCTTAGTCAGTAGTTTGCTAAGAGAATACCAAATAGACTCTAGTGACTAAAGCTACATATATATTTGAAAACGGTTTTCTCCACTTTCTTAGTTCTTATAATTCCTAACTACGCGTGTCCTAGGGTAATCTCCATGTAGCGTTGGCTACAAATCAACTGTCACATCATTAGAGATCTTTGGTCTACGTGTTTGATCGAATCATTCCCCCTGCGTCGAGTACCTTTGCGTCGACTCGTGATTTTTCTTGGTTTTGATGAACTGTCTTTTGTTTCGCCTCGACATAGCTGTCACAGAGTACAGTCACATTAAAAACGAAATACGGCTTTTTAATTAATAAAGATAGTTTGCTCATCCGGTGATCCGTATTTTAAATAATACATTGATAACCCACCAAAAAGTACTAGGCTAGCATAAGTTCAAGGAGGTGTGTATTTGTATATTCCGGGTATCTGAGTAGGTACTTGCTGTATAATATTGTCACAGTAAACTTGTGATTGAAATACCATCTTCAATTCCTGCTAGCCTAGTACTTTTTTTGGCTGGATCGCTGCATGAACTGCAGCAGATGCTCGATGGCCTAGTTGATTATTCAATACGCATTGGTCTCAAGGTGAACTTGGACAAAACCCAGGTTATGTTCAAAGAACGAGTCACCTCAGGATATAGATCCTGTGTTATCAATGGCGGTCCCCTTGGGCACCTTGAGCAAACTCTGCAGTTTGGTAAGAACAACTTTGCAAGCTGGACTGGGTAGCATTTGGAAAAAAAGTAAAATTATTATAGTAATTATTATAACAAGGCAGATAGAGGAAAATGACGTCAGCCGTTTTGACAGGAAGAACTGTTGTAGAAAATAGTAGAAGTTTAATTTTTTTTGAGCAACAGGCTGCCGTTGATCTTAACTTTTAATTATTTTCTTGGGTTGATAGTACTGTACTTTATTGATTTAAGTGAAGAAAAAAATACGTGCATATTATTGCAATGGAAAAATTACAATCTTTGGAAGCGGCCTTCACCTTGAGGGCAGTTTCTGTTACCCCAAAAATATAAAGAAGAATATTTATTTATTTACAACTTTTTTTTTCATCGAACATACTTATGTTTTATTCATAAAACTGTAAACTAATAGGAAACAAAAGGCTTTTTATTTTTTATCCCAACACAAGGGCGCCACAGCCGATTTCAATTAAATGGGTTAGTAATATTGATTAAGAAAAAAACTCCTTTGACCTTTTTGGTTAAGTACTATGCACCAGTTATGTCACTCTGTCATTGACGTTTCTCTAAAAATATTAAAACGAAAAAAAACGCCATTCGGTTTTCTGAAATAAAAGTATATTTTTATGTTTCATTGCAATTAAAATATACCAATCGGAAAGTCTACTGAGTCAAAAATCTAAATACTTACTGTTAATTTTATATGATTTAATTTTATCTAATTCGTGTTACAATCACTTTATTTTGTTATATCTCGAAATGTATGTAGGTAAATGACCAACACCTGAAGTAAATTAATTTACTATTTCTTATTATAGGGACTTTTTAATGAGTTTTAAAGACTTTTTTCTTTTTCTTTTCCGCGCACGTTTTCCACAATATCTGTGCAGTAAACAGATAAGAAAATCTAAGCTTGCACAAATTGAACATGGTATTTCGATAATTAGTTCAACCTTTATTTCAATTATGTATAGTAGACTCCCTTGAATGTATGCAAGCCTAGTACTTTCATAATACATATTACGTATTAATAAGATAAATTAATTTAGAATAGCCTTGTTGTCTCTATTAGAATAGTAAATTTATAATTTGTGTAAAATAAATACAATTTTATTTGCAAATAAAAGCGTTACACATTTTGTTTTAAGTGTACTTTTCCAAACTCGTGGTCAAGCGTAAACTTTTTAAAACAGATGTCATTTGTTTCACGAGTCGACGTAAAGACGCAGACGCAGGGGGAATGATTCGTTTGATCATTAAATTAATGAAAATGCTTTTTAATTTTTTTCAGTATAAAGGGTGTAAAAAGACCCTTAACGAAGCCGAAAGACACTTGTTTTCCCCTTCATTGCGATATTTTTTTTGTTCTAGACCATACCTGAACCTTCTAGTTACGGAGATATTGGGGGTCAAACTTCCAACTTTTTCACAAGTTTTTTAAAATTAAAACACATGTTTTCTTCACGACCGGGGACTATTCAATCCATCCATCAGTACAATTTTTTAAGTGCGTTTCATTGAGTCCTACCGAAAAACGTGAATTTTCATCCCAATTAGAAGTCATTTACCAGCAAACATTTTTAATGTATAGAATGCTTGGTTGACGGTAATGACGGCTTCGTGAAGGGTCTGTTTATACCCTGTAGATCCGAGATTAATACATACTTTACGAAAATATTTCCAACTCATGTCTAGCTTCTTAAAACCAACACTTCACATTTATTAACACCACGCTTGCTCACCTTAACCTTTCTCGTCTTCAAAAGCGCAACAAAGTATGAAAACATTTGAGCTTTAAATAAATGCGACTGCGCTTGCGTCAATCAATTTTATGGGTCGGCTGCCGCGCAGTCAAAGATTGTGTTCCTCGGATATCCAGCGCACTTTAACTAAATCAATGGGAAGAGATGTGTAGCTGTGGCATGGAATATGTGTGAGTCAGAGTGCAAAAGTAATCTAGTGAAAAAAGTTATACAAATACGTGCATTGCACGATACACCGTTGTCGTCTCGACTAATGGTGATATTGGGGGTCAAGGTTCCCAGTTTTTTTTTCTATTCTTACATGTTTCTATACTTACATGGAGTCCCACCATAAAACATAGGCCTCTCTTTTTGCACGCCATTACACACGACCCGTCCTAATTGGCAAAGACTGTTTATCTTGCTAAGATTGTCACTCCGCCAAGCCTTATATAGGCCTGTAAAATAGGCGAGACGACAAAATAAATCTAATTAGTCCGTCACTTAGATTATAAAAAAATATTTGACCCGTGTTTTTTCCTTTGTTACGTAAACCAAAATTGACGAAGATACGACGCTTTTAAAATTCTCAATACGTCACGCCATGGTATAATTTTTAGCTAGTTCTGGCGTCACGAGCCCCCACTCCCGAGTTTTGATGGGCTTTATGTTTGTCAATGTTCATTGATTTACAAAAACAAAGACTACGTGTCCATTAATTTCCAATACTCTAACTGACGGACTAAATAGATTTGCAATTTTTTGATACTGTCGTCATGCCTATTGTAAATACCGTTAGATTATAATCTATCTCGCGAGATTGTAAACTCTCGAAAGATTATGTAGACGGAACTCACCTCGTGCGCTCATTGGTTGAACGTCATGTGTCCCACGCCGCCATATTTGTTTGTTAATTCGTTTGTTTTCGAATGTAAACGAACAGTGTTTTGGTGATTGTAAATTGATTTCATGTTGAAAATAACTCAGCGTTAGAATTAGTCACATGAAATTGTGGTGGAAGTAAAATGATTCTGTCATTAACCAAAGAAACAAACGGAACGGCCTACTGTAAGACCGACCAATCAATGACAGGTTCGCAATCTTTCTAGAGTCAACCAATGAGCGCGCGAGGTGCGTTCCGTGTTCACAATCATTCGAAAGTTTACAATCTCGCGAGATAGATTATAATCTAACTGTATTTAGATTTACAATTTTACGGTGACATATCCATTCCAAGCACGACTGCATGAAGCTTCGTTCTTCTGTTGCATATCTACTCTAGGGCATACGGGCTGTATGATGTATTATTGTATGGTTCTGACAGTTCTGTTAAACAAAGTGGTACGGTGTAGAGTGTTATTGCGTGGCGTGTGTATTTTATTGGTCTTACAAGGTCTTGCTCTTCTACAGAGAGAAATTGTGATAGTTACGGTTTAATTTAACTTCTGTTTTTTTGTTTAATGTACTTGAAAACCATTTCGAAGGATTTTACTTCTTTGAAATGTCGTAATAATTGCTAAGAAAATAAAAATTATATAACTGAGTATTAAAGCAAAATTTAGTGACACTTTTTACCTTATCTTAATTTTGTTAACATGCGGATAATGTAGTTGGCTGCAATATTGTTAATACTTCATAATTATGTATATTATTGTTATTTGTAAACATTATATATTGTAGCTGTCTATTGTCCCAAAATAAATAAAATAAAATAAGAGGTCACCATTCTTCAGCAGTTTGATATTTTCTGACTCAAAGGAAGAGGTGCCTTCACTGTGCCTAAGGATCAATTAAGGTATTGCTAGTACTTCAGATCTCGGCGCTGAGCCCTGCGTTGAAAACCCAATAATACGCTAGTGTCAAAACGGCATGAGTCTAACAGTGATTTATCCTTTTCTGAGATTACGGATGTATTTGTATTCCTCAGGTATGACTAGACCAATTGTGCATGACTTTCGCAGTTTTTTATCTTAAGCATTATTACTTATCATTAATTGATTCGCTATCGCTGCGTTTCGAAATGTTCAAAATTACAAAAGTTTTTTATCTTCTTATTTTGGTTATTCTTTGGCTTGTAATATATATGTTCATTATTGTGTTAATTAAAACTGCCATTTCATTAAGTAAGTGTTATTTTGAGAACATATCGACTTTTTGTATAAAGAAATGAGTTTTTTTTTAAAACACTCCTTTAAAATAAGTTTCCTTAATATAACAACTATGCAAATGATTTTAAAACACATGCTAGTGCAACGAACTTTAATGAACCACCAAAACTGATAGCTATTGCGTGCGGTCACGAATATTGCACAATTAGGGCACTGCAGGATACTTTTGCCAGGAAAACGATAATTAAACTATTGATAATAATAGTGACTATTTAGTTTCAAATTCTAAGTCAAAGAATAACAATGGACTATGATAATATATTTTAAAATTTTAATATTCTCTCTTATCCTAATTTATTGACGGTCAGCGCGGATTATCTTCTTTGATACATTCCTAGCAGCCATCACAGAATTCACCGCTTTTCACCGAAGTACCTAAAAATCAACAAAAATAGTACGTTTTGATACAAGTGGAGAAAGTTTGTTATTGCATCCGAGGCGGAATTAACTCCCGAGCCGTAGGCGAGGATGTTTTTGAGCCGAGAACTGCAATAACAAATGTCCACGTGTATCAAACGACGTTTTTCAATACACTTTTGAAGAAATAAAATAAAATAACGAAAAAAAAAGCAATCACCGCCGACTTTAGGCATTGCACCAATTTGTACTAAGTATAGGTATAGTTTTATCTTAGGCAATTTTCCAACACCCGCGTGCTGTGCCGCGTGCGAAATTGGCTCCTTTCTGCACGCGGCACAGCACGCGGTGTTGGAAAATGAAAACAATCCACGTGTGTGAAATACATGGCATGTTGAACCTAATCGTATTGCGATAAGCACCCGTTTTCGAGAAAGTGTATTGAAAAAAATATTGTGTGTTTTTGGTCGGTTAGAGGTCCTGAATCTTACATGAATCCCTTCTTCCCATTCAAAAACTAGCTGCATCTAGTATGACTAGAAGGCGACTTTAATATAGTCAGGGAAAGCCTAGACAGATATAATATTGATCAACAAATAACTAATTAAATACAAATTTGTTTCAGAGCCAAAGCGCCATGTTCAACTTTATGAAAAAGACCGCGGTGTTGACTGGCGGCGGGGATGTGGGGGGCGGTGAGGAGCGGGACGGAGAGAAAGAGAGGCGGAAACGAGAGAAGAAGGAACGGAAAGAGAGGGAGAAACGCGAGAGGATAGCGGCTGGGCTGGAGGAGCCGCTGAGGCTAGAGGAGGTGAGTTTGAGGGAGGGTGATTTGTTTTTGACCAAGATTTTGTAACAACGTTTTGATTTAAAAGAGTTTCCATAGAGTTTCTTGCCCGTTCTTCTCCATAGAGATCTACGCTAGGGAATGGGCAACTACAGTACTTTCTCAAGTTATTATGCCTTGTGACTGGGAATGTAGCTTTGTTTTTTTTTTGTATTTTTACATTCAAAAGTGCCGTAATGGTCATTAGACCATTACGGCACTTTAACACCGAACTCAAACTCAAGGCATTTATTTCAGTTATGAAATAAATGCTTTGAGTTTGAGTTTGGTGTTGTACCTACTTCGTAGCACGGCCATGAATACATTACGAGTACACAATGAGTACAAATTGTTAGGCATGCTCCCGTTTCATCAACTTTTATGCTAGCTACAATTTTAGCGTGGTCGTGCTGGGAAGGACGCACCTCAGCACGACCTGTATATTATATCTACGATAATCGAGAGGTAGGTATACAATTTCTAATTATTGGTAAAAAATAGTATAAATTAAAAGGATCTTATTACCATCTAAAGTTATAGGTAATGAATGTGTTGATGGTCGTGCTACAAAGTACAACACTGAGAGAGGAATTTGTTAATAGCTCATATTGCTGATTTGGTCATAAGGCCTTCGTTTGGTACAGGTATTTTAGGTGTAAATGTATCGAGAATATTATTTTAAATTAATTAATATTATGGTTAAGGGCTTCTAAAAAAAACAATATTTAAATAAAACTTGACAATATGTTAGAATATGTCGTGAGATCGAAAAAATAAGCCAAATCGTCATATGGTCAGTACTATTGTTTACTTCCGAAAATGGTTCCGGTGCACGTAAGATAACATCACTTTGAGATAAAATAAACAGTTTCACATCATTATAGTAAATGTAGACACGATATTATAATATACGCAATTATAAAATAATATATGGGCGCGACTCGGCTTGGAGAAAACACACACACGCCCATAATAAATTCAAAATAACTGGACTCCAATACCATGCAAATTCAGAAACTATAAACCATAAAAATGCCTACTTATTTAATCAAACGTCAATTTCTAAAACCGTTGAAAGATGAGCAAAAGTCGAAATCTCTGATGACTATAATAAAAAAAAAACTATAGTAAAGGCGCAGCTACACTGGCTGCTTACGTATCGTGATATCCAGTAAGTGAGTGGTGGGGATAAGATAGGCAGTTCCTCCATGTAAGATACTGGCATTCAGCTGCATACTGACTGAAAGCTGACCCGAACATCGTCATCATTCTGCTGCCCCTGTTATTGCCCAATTTATTTGGGGTCAACACAACTATCTTCTGCCATACTGCTCCGACCTGCCCTTATCCCAATTTATTTGGCGACACCGCAGCTTTCTCTTCCTTACTCCTCTTTAGTCGTCTCATGCGTCGGGTTACTCAAAACCCAAATAAATTGGACAATAACAAGGGCAGGAGAATATTCAAGATGTCAGGGTCGGCTTCCACGCGGGTCTGTGGACGTGAGCTATGGGCTAGCTCGCCGTCCGTCCGTCTCATGACGACAGGCCGTGTCGACGGCGCAGGAGTGTTCCACGCGCGCCTCAAAGAGTGTCAGCAATAGGGAAGGGGTCCGCAAGGGCCGAAGCCTGCCGGGGCTGCGGGACTATTCGAAAGAGAAGCCGTGGCCCCGGAACACAAAAGGCGATGAAGGAACATGGATGGGTTTTAGTCAGTAAAAGTCTGACACTCCCTCCTGCTCCGCCCAGAGCGGGATGAGTCATTTGATGATTTCCCATCCGAAAAAAAAAAAAACGCGTCGGCTTCTCGGCTTCCAGTCTCGTATGCAGCTTTATAGCCATATAATCTTTCACACAGTCTATCCATCGTTTCTTCAGTCTTCTCCTACTCCTCAAGCTTCTGGAAATCAACCGTAACATAGTTAGCAATAGACTGGATAGATAGAGATATACATTTGTTGAATAAATCTGTTGGCTGTGGTTATGGTCGCTTCGTCTTTCAATTCGTAAACAAGATCTTCCGGTTTTTACGCTGTTTAAACAACGGTATCTTTATAAATTGGGACTCGGGTGACGTGTCAAGGTTTGTTTTGTGTAATTAATTGGGACAGCGAAACACTTATTAATTCGTCTCGTTTGTCCGACTTTGATGGGTTCATTCTTTTGTTTCCGTTTGCAATTACAACTGTGTGGTCTTGGCTTAAGAGTTATGCCCGACTCGTCACTGTTCCAATTGGTCACCAAAAACTTGTTCCATACTAGAAGTCCCGAATGGACACCATAAGAAAACAAACAAATTTTTGACTTTGAATTGAATTCCCGATTCGTCACCAGTGTAAATTTGCGTGTCCAAAAGTACAGTTGGTAAGAAAAATATAGTATGACTTTTAAATCAATTTATTTACAACAACCTTCGAGTGTATCATCCCGTGGATCTCGTAACAATAAGTTCTTGTCGGAAGCTTGAAGAATATGGCCTAGATTTAAAACAGTGTCTACCTAATCTATCCTTAAACTGCAAAATGAAAATTTCCAAGACATTGGGAATCAATCCAAAAAAAGCTGTCAGAGTTTATAACTGGGCAGGATAATGAAAAGTCGAGGAGTATTTAGTTAATCCTATTAAACAGTAAACTGGTATGGTGTTAATTGAAAGGTCATTCACCGTTTAAGTCCAAAAACAATTTAGTCCCAACTTTTTAACTTTGTGCGGCTTCTGACGGCTACTTAATGATCACAAAAAAGCGTCAAAATAATTTAGATAAACCCAGCCAAACCCAAGTCTTTAATTTTATTTATTTATTTTATTGTATTTGGGTGGAATACAGCTAACAATACAAACAATTATAGTGATACAAACAACGAAAAGCCTTTTACAAGCCTCCACAGTTAGCAATAAACCATTGTTGCACAAACTAATAACTAAATAACATATTATAATAACAAAGAATAGGACTAAATTTAAAACTATTAAATTTAACTAATAAATTATAAATTTTCACAAACAACACTGCTTTTAGTTATTATGATCCCCAAAAGTACGGTATGCTGGGTATGCATCATCTGTCTACGTCAAAAATAATAACGGTAAACGTTTTTCTAGAAAATACACTATAAACTGTTAGCTATCTAAACCGTGCTTGAGCTGTTACTAGATTTTCTTTACTTGTACTTTTTCTTACAGTCACGACATCTTTGTCAGTCGAGACATCTAAACTAATAATCTTAATATATATAAATCTCGTGTCACAATGTTTGTCCTCGATGGACTCCTAAACCACTTAACCGATTATAATAAAATTCGCACACCATGTGCAGTTCGATCCAACTTGAGAGATAGGATAGTTTAAATCTCAAATTATAGTCGCAATTTTAATTTATTGCTAATTATTTGTCTGTTATTATTTGACAGTCAAAATTATCTGTTAACTCCAAATGATTCTAACAGATGTCGATACCTTTCGACTGGGTTGAGTAAGTAATCAATAGATGGCGCTGCTATGGTAAATCTACGCACGTGTCATATAAGCTAAAACAAAAAAAAAAAAAATTACCAAACCCGTGCGAAGCCGGGACGGGCCGCTAGTAATATCATAAAGAGGAAAGATTTGTATGTTTGTATCAAATAAACTGAAAAGCTACTGGATGGATTAGTGCTGTACGTTCTCTTACGAGTATCAATGAATTACTTTTAGGGTTCTTACAGACGAGCGGCACGTTGCCAACGGCAGATAGACTGCAGCCGTCGCCACCTGTCGACGGCTGCCGTCGACGCTTGCAGTCTGTAAGAACCCAGAACCCTTGGTTTAAAAATAATTGTTTCACTGCTTACTGTACTCACTGTAATTTAGAAACTAAAATTATAACACAAACTACTTTTGTCTTCGGCTCGATGGTTTTAGATATAAAATAAGATACCAGAATACTAGTACTTTGTTATTAGTTTTACAGAATGTAGATTTATAGAAATTCAGTACTACTCGAGACCACCCAGAACTATCTCACTTACATAATTCATTATTATGAAATAGAAACGCCAGCAGTTACTTACGCATCAAATTCTTGCGCATGGCCGCATTTTGCATATCGCATGATTAAGAATTATTGATCAAAACAAACAAATAGTGACATTTGTAGGATCTTTCAACTTCACGACTGTGAAATGTCAGAGATTTCCATCACTAGATCTAAGGCTGGGCTGAAGCTGCATTGTTCGTACCGAACTCCCAAAGTTTGGGAGTTCGAGGAAGGAATGAGCATGGCTGGAGAGATTTTTCCGCCATTTGTTGTTCCCAGCAAAAAAACTGGGAACTGATAAAAGGCGGGAGTTTTCAACTGTTTTGGGAGACGACCCGAATGGCGCAGCGGTAGTGAAGCTGCCTTACGTGCTTAGGGTCCCGGGTTCGAATCCCGGTACGACCAAAGTTTGTGTGATGAGCATGGACATTTGTTTCCGAGTCATGGATGTTTATATGTATAATAAGTATGTATTTACAAACAAAAAGTATCTATGTAGTATATCAACTATCTGGGGTCCACGACACAAGCCTCGTTGCTTAGTGTGGCACTAGATGGCGCTGTGTGTAATGTCCAGCGATATTTATTTATTTATGTTTTGGGAGACTGTTTAAGGTGGATGCTCCAGGGTAATATAAAACAAATTGCAAAAAACGTAAGAAAATTTGAATTTCGCGGGCTAACCTGACGCTTTCACCTTAAACAATTTGTTGAATGACGTTCAAAAAACAATTTCCGTTTCAGTTGTCAGTAGTCAATGACGATGATGCTTGTTCTTTTGGGTCCAATAGGTAATATTATGAGCATAATTCCATAATAAATTCCCAGAATATTGTTCTGTTAACTTTAATTTTCATTCTGAATTATTTTACAAACCATGGGTTCTTTGATCCCAAAATGAACACTACCAGACTTTCCAAATAACACAAATGAAGTAGCTGTTTGGTAATACAGGCCCAGCCTTTACCATAGTTGTGATCTTTCCAAATCCTCAGAGAGGGTGTGTCGCAATAGGTCAAATGTGCGAGGTTGCCTGCATTCACTTGTTCTTTGCTCTGTACTTCAAATGAATGGTATTTGGACCCATAAAATGTACGATTCAAATATCCATTATTTGTTTTTTGATGGTGATCGAAACTGTAATATATGACATAATGGATTTATGGCGCAATGGTAAGTAAAGCTCGTTTATACCGGGTCTCATTAATTGTAGTTTTTGACAGTCGTGACAGGTAGTCAGTGGCCCGAAAGTCTGATAAACCAGTTTTAACAAGACGTATCGTACCCAGAAACTGGGTTGTGGAGGTTAGATCAACTAATGGTGCATTCAGTTAAACTGGAAGCTGACAGTCCGACACCAACTAAGTTGGGCAAAAAGTTAGGCTGATGATAATGAGCGTTAAATGTAGGGTAAGATAATGTAGTGCCGTTTAAATTGTTGAATGAATTGAGAAACGTGCTCTCGTTCAGTGAATGGAGCAATAGATCTTTTATGTATTGCGATACGTTATGCCTCACATCTGTTTAGTTGCCACAATTTACACGAACAAGCAATTGAGTAAGGGCTCGGTTATATTTCAGCTTGACATAAGCGATGTTTTGTTTTGTGGTGCCATATCCGAATTAGAAATAGTCTCTGTAACTGTAATAAATCGTCCATCAATGGAACCGTCCATTATGCGTCCTTTAGCTTACATCTTCTCTCCTCTGTTAAACTGCTGCGGTGGTGGGCAGTTGCACCACGTTGATAATAACTATACAGGTACATCCGGTTAGACTGGAAGCCGATCCCAACATATCATAGACGGGAAAGCTAGGCAGATCACTAGTATTATTTTAAAACTAAATAGAAAAACTTTTATCTAAATTACTGTCTCTTGCAATTCAGGGATTACACCAGTCGGCCATCTTGATTGGGGCAAGCGGGATACTTGCGCAATATACTCGCAAATACGATGACAATGGCTTTCATTTTGACAACACAATGACACCAATCACGTTCATTGCGTTACTCCCGTTGTCGATGGTCAAGCAGACGATTTTTTCTTACACGTGGAGCAATGGGAATGGGAGGGATTTGGTATCTCTTTCAAATTTTTTCGGAGAAGAAAAAGTCAGAATAGTGACGTGACGCGTCGCAACACAACTGGTACAATATGAAGGGGTATTCATATTGACCTAGATTAGCACGCTGCCTAGGCCCAGATCAATACACGCATCAAACAGACAATATAAGTCAATCAATTTAATGAGAATCGATTGTTCGCTTTATCGATGGTATCACGGATTTGCTTTCATCGAGTGGGTTTATCGTTATCGATACCTTTTGATAATGGTGTGACGAGCAATTTAATTGAAAGTGTTGTGCGTAGGAATGGCCCCATCGAAGTTGTTATTGTTAGAAAAGACAATGTTATGGTTGCGATTGGCTTTATTTGATATCTTAATTTAGAATCTTTGTAAGGGTCAAAGCATATATGTCAAAGAAACAACAACTATAAATCTGCATGACCTAAAGATGCAAGCTAAACAGTTAATGTCAAACATAATCCATTTGAATATTCTTCTAAAGATTTGGGATCCCAAATAAATTGTAATAAGGGTTGGCGGATGATGAAGTAACAATTAATTAGATATACATAGTTATATCGAACTGGATGTGTGGTGTGACAAGAATGGATAAAATAAGGAACGAGTATTTTAAAGGAAGTTTGAAAGTTTCGCCAGTTACAGAAAAAAATGAAAGGGAGTCGACTGTCTTAGACACGAGGAGATAAATGTTGATGGATGGAGAGGAGAGGAAGACCAAGGAAACGATGGATGGATTGTGTGAGGAGTGATATGAATGAAGAAGGTGTAAATGATTGTGTGACGGTTGACAGAGGAGAATGGAAGAAAAAAACGTGTTGCAGCAACCCCAAGTGGAATGGGACAAGGGCAGGATGATGATGATGATGATACTAATGATGCCGTGGCGTCCGATAGGGGAGCATGGAAGAAGAAAACGTGTTGCGTCGAACCCAAGTGGAATGGTACAAGGGCAGGAAGACGATGATAATTCTTATTCTTCTTATTCTTTATTGCACACAAACAAAAAACAAATATACATATAATTGCAATAATATAGCTTATGTACAAAGGCAAATGAAAATGATGATGATGATGATGGATAATGATACTAATGATGCCGTGGCGTCCGACAGGGGAGCATGGAAGAAGAAAACGTGTTGCGTCGACCCCAAGTGGTATGGTACAAGGGCAGGAAGACGATGATAATTCTTATTCTTCTTATTCTTTATTGCACACAAACAAAAACAAATATACATATAATTGCAATAATATAGCTTATGTACAAAGGCAAATGAAAATGATGATGATGATGATGGATAATGATACTAATGATGCCGTGGCGTCCGATAGGGGAGCATTGAAGAAGAAAACGTGTTGCACCGACCCCAAGTGGAATGGTGCAAGGGCAGGAAGATGATAATCATGATGAAACGGGGCATTGCGAACAAAATCGAAATCTTCTTCCAACTAATTATGTCTGAGACATGGTGTCAGCTTTGAGGAGCTCATGGCTAAATAATAACAGCCGCTCGGGTCGCTCTTTTGGTTAAGCCGTGCTTGTCTAGGTTGGTCTGTTGATGGGTGATCACCCATTATTACATACCGAGTTTCCTCCGTGTCTTGCAAAAGCACGTTAAGCAGTTGGTCCCGGCTGTCATTTGTAGATCTTTGTCAGTCGTTACAGGTAGTCAATAGCCCAAAAAGTCTGACAACCAGTCTTACCAAGGGTATCGTGTTACCAAGTACTAACTGGGTTGTGGAGGTCAGATAGGCAGTCGCTCCATGTAAAATACTGGCTGCATCTAGTTAGACTGTAAGCCGACCCCAAAATAGATGATGACGACATGGTGTCAGCTTTATAGCTCCTCTACAGTAAATTAAATATCTTTGAATTTAACCAATGAGGCGTTTAGAGCGTTAAAATACAGTCCAGTAAAAACAAAGTACTCTCCAATCAGTACAAGTACAGTTTTATCGTTCGAACAAACACTTAAAAGCGTCTTTATTTGTTAACTCCGTTTGTATAGGATTAGTACGTTTGTTCTGGGTGCGTCCGCGCAACAATACGGTGAAATTCCAACAAATTACAAGGCGAAAGGAGTATGTAGGGATCGTAGCAGCTGGAGTTCTGTTGTTTGCTTTTGTGTATGTTTGTACGTCTAACATGGGGAATGATCCTAGAAATGTGTTTAAAGATAAAGGGAGCAATATATTCGAGTAAATACTACGCCCCGTTACAGAATGCGGTACTTCTTATATCTTTGGGAGTGTCGTACAGCTATATTCAGCTGTCCCATACATTTGAGTCGAGTAAGAATTGAAGTTTTGCATTGAATAGCATTTTTTTTCGCGATTTCGATGGTGGTGACATGGAGAAAGTTGTTCAGTTTGATGGTATGAATCACTCCCTGAAATATGACCACACTTTTCTGGTACACGTTGTATAGACCAGCTAATAGTTAGTAGTAGATGGTCTATCTATTCTATACGCACTAGTAACTAGTGAGTTCGCCAGAAACTCGTTTTGCGATTGTGAAAGCTAAAGCAATTGTATTTTAATTAAAAATGTGGGGTGATCAACATCACACCCATCATCACCGGCACTTGTCTCATGTTAGACGTACGAGGAATTGTCACAACACCCTTTTTTTCCAATCCTTCCTTTCCACCGTCACGCTATCATTTTTCACGACTCCATTCATCATCCTGTTTCTTGAATAGGGTAGATGACAAAAAAAATCTAATAAGTCGTCAGATAGATTTCCAAAAAATACTAATATATAAAATAAAACATGAAAAATTATAATAAATAAAAAATGAACACGATACAGTGCATCGAAAACTCGTGTGACGTTACAGTTGAGTACATTTTTTACTCAACTGTGACGTCACAAACCCCCCCAAACTCATGATCTTATAAAAAATACAAAGCTTTTGAGGCTCACTGTACGTCAGCATTAAAATGCAACATAAAAATCCGGTATAACATATTTAAATTAGCTTTTCTATAAAAATGGCATGGAGTAGAATGAAACCTAATTAAAAATATTATATTTTTCATGGAGCAGTTTGAGTACTCTTTTTGGAGTACTTTAGGAATAACCCGTTTTATCTTCGTCAATTTTTATTAATTAGATCTTTGATCAACAATTGTTGATCAAACAAAAAACACGTATCCAATATTTTTCGATAATCTAACTGACGGACTAAACAGAATCATATTGTTTTTTAGTCAGTCATCATCCCTATTATATCATTCTTCACGCAATCTATCTATCTTTACTTTGGACTTCCTCTCCCTCTCCATCCATGAAAATTTCTTATGAATTAATATTCATTATTGGATCAAAGGACCAAAATAAGAATTAATAGAAATTCGACAGTCTGGTGTTACTACGCAATTTCTTGGCCACCTTTTGCTGGACGACGTCATTTTCCTTGTACCAGACGTTATCTTGAGTAAATATTCAGCCGATAATCGCATGAAACTGCCACGCCTATTACATGTGCTTCATATATATAAATTAACAATACAGGACATTATTTTTATTTAATACTAGCGGACGTCACGCGGTTTCAACCGCGTAGTTCCCATTCCCTTGGGAGTACGGGGATAAAATATAGCCTATGTTACTCGCTGATAATGTAGCTATCAATTGCTGAAAGAATTTTTCAAATCGGTCCATTAGTTTTTAAGTTTATTCGTTTCATACAAAAATAAAAATCTTTATAATATTATTATTATATTATAAGTAAGATATTGATTATTAATTATTATTATATTATATTTAAAGAAGCAGTCTCAAGACATACCCGCCTGTCATCTCTGAAGGGTCAGGTACTATATGTATAATTATAGTACACCCACATTCTATTTCACATGTAATAGGGAGCGAGCCTTTTACATCCAGGAGTCGATACTGATAAGTCTCAGATCGAAAAACCCAAAAACACACTACCCGTCCTAAAAATCGGACCCTTGACATCATGTTCAGCGCTGGTATAGTGCTGGTGACGGTGTCCAATAGACCAACAGGGCTGTCTAGAAAAAGAAGAAGGCGAGGCAAGAAATATTATACAGGGAGTAAACAACTTCATCACGAAGCCGTCAACCAAGCATTCTGTACATCAAACTAAGTAACTTTACGCAAAAATTATTGCTGGGAAATGACTTTTTTTTTTCGGGGTGAAAAATTATGTTTTGTGGTAGAACTCCATGTAACGCACTCAAAACACTGTGCTTAAGAATGGATTGAATAGTACGGGTGGAGGTGTATCTTACATTAAAAACTTGTAATTAAAAAAAAAGTTGTCAAAAAGTTGGAACTTTGACCCCCAATATCTCCGTAACTAGAAGGTTCCCAGGTAGGTATGGTGTAGCACAAAAAAATGATCGCAATGACGGGGAGAACAAGTGGCTTTCGGCTTCGTTAAAGAGGTTTTTTACACCCTTTATAATAACTGTTTAACTTGCCTGCATATTAAATCTTTAATTTCCATTTCCTTGCGCCGCCAGCCTGGAGGTTCGTTTTATAACTGGAAAGTCTATTATTCAGTTATTCTCGAGAGGGTTATGTAAGTTTGCATAGAGAAAGCGACACTGCTTTATCCTCGCGCTACGAATTTCCGCTGGGATGGGGTTCCAAGTAGTAGCATATAATTTTCGCTTTTGAACTGTAGTAAGAGGGGACCGACATAAATTATGCAATAAAGGGGGGAGTTAAGTAGTCCGGTAGGGGCAACATTTTCTCCTAAAACAGTGCCAATTCAGACCTGAAACAGTGCACTAGACCGAATGCGCCTCTCAAACACTAGGCTGGGTTCTCTATGTTGGCACTGCATCGCCTCTGTAGTCACCATTATGTAATCAAAGCATTAATGATAGAACTTGGGAATAAAACTGAAGTCCGAGACCTCTTTGCACTATAAATAAACTGGCCTGCAAAAATAACTATTACACTTTAAAAAATTATTTTTTTCTAAACTATAGAAGTTAGAGATTTAAAATAAAGAAACGTTTTATAATAACTTTTATCAGTTTTCTTTGAAACTATAGATAAAATTAAACTATTTTTCGAGTCCTTTTTGTTTCGAAAGTATATCTTGTGTACTTAAAAAGTTATTGCAATTTTAAAAGTGTGATACTTATTTTTGCAGGCCAGTGTAGTTAAATACGTTGAGCGCTAACTATATTCTAAACATCATTCTGTCGTCTTCGAACTTGACAAACAGAAGGATTTTTTTTGTGGTGCAAGCGGGCTAACGGAGCGATCTTATTAGCGAATCCGTCACATAAATACATGTTGTCTAATTAGATAAAAGATTTGAACTAACAAAAGATGTAGATTTAGATAGAGCAGGAACTTAAGATTTGAACATGTTTTTGTAAATGTTTCGAGTCTCCGACAGTGCCTTTGATAGACAACAAACTTTAAAAATAAAGACTACTAATAAATAAACATCAACGTCGGAATTCGGAAACTATCTGATCAGAAATACGGAACAAACATTTTGATGTAATTTATTGAATTAAGTAATATCCTTCGGAAATCTACTGTCTAAACATAGAGGGGACCTTTCCTTGCTAACAGAATATAAAGCAAATACGGAACACAATGGGAAAGGAGGACGAATGCGATCTTTGCCCGAAGTTCCGTTTGTGTGTTCCATGCTATTTGAGATTGTATCACCATCATGCTCTCCTGCCTTTATCCCAATTTGGGGTCGGCGCAGCATGTCTTCTTCTTCCATACTTCTCTATTACTCGTCATCTCGGCAGTTACCTCCTTTCTAGCCATATCATCCTTCACACAGTCCATCCATCATTTATTTGGTCTTCCTCTACTCAGACATCCACATTCATACTCTAAGTTTTCCTGACTACATTTTCCTCATTCCTTTGCATCACATGTCTATAACACGATACCACCATAACCGATTACCACACAACTTTTCAGTCATCGGCGTTACTGTCAGATTTGCTCTTATGCACTCATTTCTTGGATCGATTTGAATTTTATTCGATATCTTTTGTATCTATAGAGGAACAGTAGGTACTTACTCTGTGGTTTTTTTGTTTTTTTTTTTTTTTATATTATTTATTTATCATCCTGTTATTTACATTTTTAAATATTTCTTAAAATAAACATATAAAAACATTGAATAATATAAAAAAAATAGTAGTCCGCCGGTGTCGGGAGCAGGGTCTAAACCACTGGTGGTTAGGGCTGCAGAGACAGGAACCTCCTCACAATGCGAGCTGTATCGAGGAGTACTGTGTCATCGAGGATCTTGGCCATTAGGCCATTCACGACAATCGGCACAATGATAAACGAGTTCATACTCCATATGTTATTTATTATTCGTCGTTTATTCATTTAACAACATATCGTTACATTTTTAAATATTCCTAATATTAAAACATTTAAAAATATAAATATAGGACCCCACCAGCGCTGGGAACAGGGTCCAAGCTACCGGTGGTCAGGGCTCTTGAGAGAGGAACCTCCTAACAATACGTGCCGTGTCCAGAAGTACTGCGCACTGAATCAAGACCTTATTTATTATTATTATTATGACAGTAAATCAATGATTATTGTCTTAGTAGTCAATTTTATTGAAATTCGCCCAATTTAGATGATGTAACCTTCAGTATGATTGTGTAGGATACTAACATTCTCGGTGCTATTCGTTTTGACAATGCTACTATGTACACGCATCCCGCAAAATAGTTCATTAAGAGATGAAAGTTTGTATGGAAGTTCAGGAAAAAGCAAATACAGCCTGTTTCATAAGCCAGAAGAACATTATTTCAAAAGTAATATCCACCGTCCACGTATAAAAACATCGCAAATTACATCAACTTCGTTAGCCTTATAATAATTATTTAACTCAAGTCTCCGTTGTTTACTTAAAGTACATAAGACGGTCACTTCACACCTAACGGTCCTAAGAGATTCATCTTCAAGTTTCCACATTATATGGACGTCACGGTTCCCGCACTTGCGTACTTACCTGCGGAACGAGAATTTCATTATGATGGGAGCAAATTCATAAAACATAAATTAAAATTAACTATTTACGTAGGATCCTGCAGTTATAGAACTTGATTAAAATGACAATGCAAGGGCCGATGCCTGCCGGGGCTGCGGGACTGTTCGAAAGAGATACCGTGGCCCCGGAACACTAAGGGCGATGAAGGAACATGGATGGGTTTTAGTCAGTAAAAGTCTGACACTCCCTCCTGCTCCGCCCAGAGCGGGAGAAGTCATTTGATGATTTCCCATCCTAAAAAAAAAAAAAATGGGAGTAAATTGAGGAATATGATGGAATATAATAATTTCCTGCTTTCATAATTACTTACTGAAATATCCACATTATTACATATGGCCCAAAAATTCTGACAACCAGTCTTACCAGGGGGTATCGTATTACCCAGTACTAACTGGGTTGTGGAGGTCAGATAGGCAGTCGCTCCATGTAAAATATTGGTATTCAACTGTATCCGGTTAGACTGGAAGCCCAATACCCCAACATAGTTGGGAAAAGGCTTGGCAGATGATGAGGATGTACCTACATTATATCGATCTAGCGAGGAAGCAATCAACTTGGTATCTAAGATCTATCCAGCCTGTTCCCAATCAATCTCTGAATTAATTTGTGTTTCTGTAGCGTTCATGGGAAGTTGCATAAGCATAGAATATCGTCTTTAATGCTCCCACTGCTGGGAGACAGGCCTTTTCCATGTGGGAGCAAGTGGGCCGTAATCTATCTCTATGGTCCAGGGCGGGTTTCCTCACTTTATCTTTTCCATTTTTTTGAGAGTAGTGGTATTGGAGATGGATTAAATTGCACAAGGTAGAGTGCCTGTCAGGGTACCTACTCGATAGTCGTCGTCATATCCACTGGTCCACTGTAGTGGTAATACAAAAAGTACTACAGTGCCATCTATGACACAAATGAAGAACTACCATCGAAATTCTTAATCGCGCTATTAAAGTTACGCTACAGCGCCATCTATGAATCAAATGAAGAATGAACCATCGAAATTCTGAATCGCGCTATTAAAGTTATCATAGAAAAACCCCATCAGAAGTCGGGCAGTAGCCCACTAGGCACATCACCTTGACCGGAGGATCCTCCTTTTTCAATGGAGTAATGAGGAACTGTATGCCATATTCTTCATACCCTAAATTAAAATCCACCATCGCTCTAAGAATACGTATGTATTAAAATTTCAAGTACATTATCTTAAAACATTCATTTCCAAATTACGATAAGCATTGTCACATAAAACAGTAACAATACTGTTGGGTTAATTTCTTACTGGCTTGATTTGAAACGAACCATCTTTCCCGCCTCAACGCGCTCAACCAATCAGACGCGCGGAAATCTGCCAGCGCTCGGAACGAATGAGCGCATGCGCTGCCCTTGAGAGACATCTTGAAGAAAAACGCGTGCGCGGCTCCGTAAAATAATAAGAAAACTCTGAAAATTACTAATTATCAACTATGAAAACTGTCTAATCCTCTTGTGCTAAGTGCTGTGAACCTCTGTTAATGGATTCCTAGTCCCGGGACAACGCAAAGCGGTGAAAAGACGTCGGTAAGTTTCTTCTATATATCAAGCCAGCGTTTTGTTCCTAGATCCAAAATTTAAAGCTATCGAACCACACATTTTGGTCATTCGAGCCAGGATTATCCAGTTACGAAATCAATACTGTTAAATATCTACTCATTTACACGTATTTATTGGTATAATTCTTGCAAACTTTGTCGATTCGTCTATTGCCGGTAGGCAATGCCGGTAGGTACCTACACTACACGATCCGTAATTTTACACACTAATTCACTTGCATCTCAGTAAATATACATTGTACAAGCTCCAAACCTATATTAAACACATTTTTACATATTCTGTTACCTAATCCAACGTTTATTTCAATTCCTAGCTTCATATTTCGAATCTTGAATTTAAAATTATTTCTTACGTAAAATTATCGAAACCGGGCAGCCGCCATTGTTAGTTGCCGTGTGTTTTGTAATAATTTTGTAGTAAAATGCCTAAAACTGATATAATGGATGAGGAGGAGTTCGATAAGTTGGTACAACCACATATTGCTACAAAAGAAATGTGTTTTATGAGATTGCAAGCCTTGTATCAGATTGCCAAGAATGTTAGTAACAAACCCGAGTTGAAAGGAGAATTTAACGCTCGTTTTAGTGAATTGCATAGTTGGCAGGAAAAGTTTGAAAAATCCATACAAAATATCACTATCCTAAAACGGAAATATTTTCATGACTACGTTCCGTCATATAAAGAAATTGAAAGTTTTGACGAAATTTATTATTTCATTGTCCGAGTTTCGAGTAGTGTGAACATAGAAATGAAACAAAATCGATCTGAACAGAAATCGGAGGGCAGCTGTGTAAAGCCTAGGTTACCTAAATTGGAACTATTCCCTTTCGACAGTAAACTCGAAAACTGGCCTACCTTTCGCGATACGTTTTCTAGTCTGATTCACACTAACAAACAAATAGCAGATATTGAAAAGTTTTATTATCTTCTATCGGCAGTAAGCGGGTCAGCTATAACGATTGTAAAGTCTATGCCGGTTACATCGTCTAACTACCAGATAGTTTGGGATGCGTTGGTGAAACGCTATGAAAATAAACGCGCATTAGCGACTACCTACCTCGACAAGTTATTTAACTTCAGTCCTTTAGTGAATGAGTCAGTCTCTGGTCTTAATGAATTCTTACAGACATTTCAAGAAAACATTAAAGCGCTTCATCTGCTTGAAATCAAGGATTTGTCGGGATTTCTGTTGTTTTATGTCGCGTTGCGTAACCTGGATCCCGTAACTAGGCGTGAGTTAGAACGAGAGTTGGGGCAAGATGAGCTACCTACTTATGACGAATTGATAACTTTTATCGAAAAACATGTGCGCGTTCTCGAGATGTCCGAGTGTACTACAAATTCCACTGCTATAAAAAGTGTAGCGTCCACTCGAGGTCAATCAAAGGTCAACCACCCTTCTGGTTCAAAATCAAATAATTTCCATTCACAACGGCCTACTTTGTCTTTAGCTGTTGCCAATACAGACGAGCCTGTAAAGTCAAATAAATCCATGGAATGTCTGTATTGCAAAATGATGCATTCTATATATCGATGTATCGACTACACCGACTTGACACCCGCACAGCGTCTCGATAAAATCAAACAATTAAAACTGTGCGAAAATTGTTTACGCGAGCATTCTGTCGACGACTGTCCGTCGAAAGTACGGTGTACGATCTGCAAAAAAAAGCATCATCACACATTGCACATAGATTCTTTTGCAAATTCGAGTTCTAGTGCCATCGCATTAACGTGCTCAGCTAATTTGACAGTCTTGCTCGGCACCGCGGTTATACACGTCGCAGATTGTTGGGGTCAGTACCAAACCGTACGTGCTATAATTGATAGCGGCGCTATGTCGAGCTACATAACTCAAGACTGTGCAAAACGCCTAGGGCTGTCGCGACGTAAATGCAACTTTGAGCCGATCGGTCTAGGTGGCAATCCGGTGCGGGATTTCGGGCTAACAACTTGCGAAGTTAAGCCGCGACTCTGTGCTGGTCCTATCATGTCGACTGATGCGGTTATTGTTTCGAATATTGCGGGTAATTTACCTACTATGCCCCTCTCTGATAAGACTATTGTTGAATTCCAACACCTAATGTTGGCCGACCCGACCTACTATAAACCCGCGCCCGTCGACTTATTGATAGCTGGCGACCTGTTTCCCTACATATATGACGGTCAAAAGATACTTCCACGCGAACATGGCTTACCTGTTGCCATGAGCTCAGTATTTGGGTACGTCATACTAGGTCAGACTGAACTCGATCGTTCTGATCACACCGCTGCCACCTTATCCGCTAATGATGGTCCCTTTTGTGGATTCGCCATGAACCTCGATAATATCATGCACTCATTCTGGGAGGTTGAAAATGTACCATCGGAGGTGACGCGACGCAGCCCGGACGACGAATTAGCTGAATGTTTGTTTGAAAAAGAACACCGTCGTGACCCTACGGGTAGGTATGTGGTCAAGTATCCACTTCGGCCATCAGTTGAACTCGGCGACTCGAGCCAAATGGCAACTCGTCGACTACTCAACTTAGAGTCAAAACTAGAACGGGAGCCTGAGCTGAAAATTCAATATCATAAATTCATGCAAGAATATGAGGACCTCGGTCATATGACTTGTCTTGGTGATGTCGAGAATGTGGATTCAAAATACATCATCCCGCATTTCTGCATCATCAAACCAACAAGTACCACAACGTCTCATCGCGTGGTCTTTGATGCGTCTGGTAAGACATCTAATAACGTTTCGCTCAATTCATTGGTACTACCGGGTCCCAAACTTCAAGCTGATATCAATCAGCTCTTAATAAACTTTCGTCTTCACGAAATTTGTCTTTCAGCGGACATTTGTAAAATGTTCAGAATGATTGACCTTGACCAAACTCAACGACCTTATCAACATATTCTCTGGCGGTACTCTTTGGATCAGCCTATTAAAGTGTTTGAGTTGAATACATTGACTTATGGCGTAGCTAGTTGTCCATATTTGGCGATAAAGGTGTTACACACTTTAGCGGACGACGAAGCGGACAAATTCCCAAAAGCCGCTCCTCTTTTGAAAACAGCGTTTTTCATGGACGATCTGATATGGTCTGTGGCTACTGTTGAAGAGGCGCTTGAGCTGCAGAAGGAGCTTATGGACTTATTGGAAGCTGGTGGCTTCATACTCCGTAAGTGGTCTAGCAATTGCCCACAGGTTGTCGAACATCTAGATGAGGCTCATCGCGAAACGCCAGTTGCATTCGACGATGAGGCGAATTTGTCCATAAAAGTGCTTGGGCTTCAGTGGCTACCGGCATTTGATGCATTCTCCTTCTCCACTACTTCGTCTAGCTCAGTGATTACAAAGAGAACGGTTCTATCCCAAATAGGTCGTCAGTTCGATCCACTAGGTTTCGTGGCTCCATGTATGTTTTATGCCAAATGTTTCATGCAGGAACTTTGGGCTCGCCAGTTAGACTGGGATCAAAGTTTACCATTAGATCTCGAGGCTCAGTGGCAGTTATACGTCAAGGAACTTCCATTATTGACAAATTTAAAACATGAACGGCATGTCAAGGTAGTGCATCAGACCTACTGTCAGATTTTAGGTTTCTGTGACGCCTCAACTCTTGGGTATGCTGCTGTTGTTTATCTTCGAACTAAGAATGCGGATGGTGACACTAAAGTCAGTTTAGTCATCGCCAAATCTAAAGTCGCGCCTTTAAAGACAGTCACCATTCCTCGTCTGGAACTCATGGCTGCACATTTGCTGGCCAAGCTTATCAAGTACGTCCAATCCATTCTACACAATCGACTTGAGATCAATGAAACATTGTTGTTCACGGATTCTTCAAAAGTTCTTGCCTGGCTTAATACTCCCAGCTACACACTCAAAACATTTGTATCCACTAGGGTGTCCAAAATCAACGATAGTGTACCCAGTAAATGCTGGTATCATGTTAGTGGTGTGTCGAATCCAGCGGATATTTGCTCTCGCGGCGCGTTACCCTCCGTATTGATAGCGACACATGAATGGCTCAACGGGCCTGACTGGCTCAATCTTGACCCGGTACAGTGGCCAATCAAAACCATGAGTGAATTCCGTGACTGCATTCCTCCTGAACTTAAGTGTCCCAAGACGGTCCTCGTTTCGACTGAAACAACAGATGATTCACTTTACAATCTCACAGAAAAGTATTCTAGCTTCACTAAATTGCTCAACATTGTTGCTCGGTGTTACCAGTTCATCCATAATTGTAGATCACCTGCTCAGAAGCGCAGATCACTCTCGGTCGCTGACCTCAGACAGGCACATGATATTCTAGTAAAATCAGTCCAAAAACATCATTTCTCGAATGAAATAGTAACATTATCAAAGGACGGTCACTGCAGTCAATCCTTGAGAAAGCTCAACCCTTTCTTAGATCCCAACTGTTTCCTCAGGGTGGGGGGTCGACTTTCCCAATCGGATCTAACTTACGAAAAGAAGCATCCGCTTCTCCTTCCAAAGAAATCTAACTTCACAAGTATCTTAATCGATCACTTTCATAAACTTCATTTACACGTGGGTCCACGCACTCTTCAAAGTTTAATCAATCAAAAATATTGGATAATTTCAGCGCGTAGTGCTATTCGATCACGTACAAGTAAATGTATGTCTTGCTTTAGGGTGTCTCCGACAAATCGACAACCTATAATGGGTGAACTGCCCAAGTTCCGCACTCAAGATATTCATGTCTTTCACACTGTTGGGGTCGACATAGGCGGACCTTTTCCTACCAAGGAGTCAACTCGTAGAAACGCTCACGTATCTAAATCCTATTTGTGCGTTTTCGTGTGTTGTGCTACACGAGCGGTACATTTAGAAGTCTTATCTTCTCTGAGTACAGAGTGTTTTCTTGCATGTTTCGACCGTTTTACGGCGAGAAGAGGTTTATGCTGTTCCATTGTGTCTGACAACGGCACCAATTTTGTTTCAGCTGGCAAACAGCTAAAAGAAGTTACTGACTTTCTTAATACTGATTCGGGGAATCTATCCGGAGGCTTCGTCTCTCGTGGAATTAAATGGAGACACAACCCTCCGACAGGTAGTAACTTTGGTGGACTTTACGAATCTGTGATTAAATCTGCTAAACTACACTTAAAACGTGCCGTTGGTACTAGGGCTCTATCTTTTGAAGAACTCGGTACGGTTTTCTGCCGAGCTGAAGCTGTGCTCAACTCAAGGCCCCTCTGTGCTTGTCGAGTGATCCTAACGAGTTTGAGGTTCTAACTCCTTCACACTTCCTCATAGGTAGGGAACTCTTATCGGTTCCAGAGCACGACTTAACGGATTTGTCTGGTTCTAGACTGAATCGTTGGCAGCTTGTCCAACAAATGTCACAACAATTCTGGAAACTTTGGAGACAAGACTACTTGCATACATTGCAACAACGGCAAAAGTGGTTTACCAACTGTCGAAATCTCAATATCGGTGATCTTGTACTTTTGAATTCTGATGTACCATCACTTCAGTGGGTTTTAGCTCGAGTTTCCAAATTGCATAGTGGACCGGACGGGGTCGTGCGCGTAATAAGTGTACGCACTGCCAATAACCACCAGTTTACTCGTCCTGTTTCAAAAGTGAGTCCTCTCCCGTTGGATCAGGACTCAGAATAATTCTTTATTGTATCATTCTAACCGTCATTATGTAAATTCTTGTTTATGTATGACTTCCTATTATTTTCTATTCTACTATAAAATACAGTCCACTTGCTATACTATATTTATCTATATGAATCAAATACTTTCAACACACAACACACATCAATTCTTATAGTTAATTGCATAATTCAAGGTTCAACAAATTCAAACCTCACTTATCCTGGTATCGTAACTGGGAAATCCTTGCGGATTTCGGTGGGGGGAAATGTTGGGTTAATTTCTTACTGGCTTGATTTGAAACGAACCATCTTTCCCGCCTCAACGCGCTCAACCAATCAGACGCGCGGAAATCTGCCAGCGCTCGGAACGAATGAGCGCATGCGCTGCCCTTGAGAGACATCTTGAAGAAAAACGCGTGCGCGGCTCCGTAAAATAATAAGAAAACTCTGAAAATTACTAATTATCAACTATGAAAACTGTCTAATCCTCTTGTGCTAAGTGCTGTGAACCTCTGTTAATGGATTCCTAGTCCCGGGACAACGCAAAGCGGTGAAAAGACGTCGGTAAGTTTCTTCTATATATCAAGCCAGCGTTTTGTTCCTAGATCCAAAATTTAAAGCTATCGAACCACACAAATACTCTGCACCTATGCGTGTGGCTTAGCACGTTCCGACGATTGTCTACCGAAAGTGCCCATAGCCAGCTACTCGTTAGCCGAGCATTTGGACGGAGCCCAAATTCTCCGGCGCAGACACTGGCTAGACAGAAGTTTGCCGGCACACTTTAAAAAAAGAACACCAAGCCTCCATAGCTGATGTAGAAAAAAAATAAAAAAGATAGCCAACCTCTGACCGATAGGTAATCTTCAATAGGAAGGGTGATATTAATTTGATGAGCAAATGTATTATATGCCTAGCCGTTTCTCTACTATGTTGGCGTCGGCTTCAAGTCTAACCGGATGCAGCTGAATTATCAGTATTTTGGTAGTTTGGGGTCTGCACAAGATCTTTTGAAAATGATGGAAGAAAAAAACGTGTTGTGCCGATCCCAAATAACATGGGTCAAGGGCAGGATAATGATGATGGAGGTCAAATGGGCAGTCGCTCCATCTAAAATACTGGTAATCGTTTTCAAAGACCGTTTTGTGTTCTGCGACGATGAAACCGTTTTACGTCCAGCGTTCAAACAGTCTTCGTTGCACATTAACCAGTCTTCGAATTACTTGGTGCGATTTTTTATTTTACGCCGTTGAAAATACAGTGATTGAACTATGTTTCTCACTAGAGTCACTCGTCTCGTCGTACCGCGTTCGTTTTTAAAAACGTCCTTTCAATAGTTGGAAGAAACTGCAACTATTTCACTCGACGAAAACGCAATGCAGCGAACGACTCTCGACGAAAACGCATGTTGGATAAGTTTCTTCCTATAAGCCGTCTTCAAATCATTTGCAACGATGACCGTTTTCTGCAACCGTTTTCGTCGTCGGGAAAACGGTTGCGTTTCGTTCGACAAAAATTCGACAACGGCCCACCACTGGTATTCAGCTGCATCCGGCTAGGCTGGAAGCCGGCCCCAACATAGTTGTGAAATGTCTAGGCAGATAATGTTGATAGATTGTAAACTGCATAGCAAAATTCGTCACATATTTATCCAACCCAAATATGTTTACCAAAGATTTTGTCAACAACATCAACATTGTGCTATTGTTCTCATTTAAGCTTCGTTTCGTTAACCATTCGTTTAGTAGTGATCTAGTGAAATGGACGCGAGATTTAGTATGGACGCCACTGGATTGAAGATGATGGGATTTGCTTTGACAGCTCTGGTATTAGTTATTTTGTTTAGTGTAAGTGCGTGTCTTCTTTTGTTTTTACTACTAAAATAGATGTGAGTGAACTGTAGATCGGGTTCCATGTTGACTGCTTCTTTAACTGACTTCTTAGTGACAAATGCTTCTTGACTTTCATCAGTGTAGATTAGCAGTAAAAGTGTTGGGTTCTCATTTATAACTAAAATGGAAACTAAAAGTGTTGTCAACTTACTTAATTTTGCTGGTTTAAGTAGTATTTCGTCCGCTGTTCTTCTAAAGTCGGACTTGGACTATGTTAAAGTAAAGTCAGAGTGCATAAAGGATGGTATCTTTTTATTAAATAATAAAGAGGCATTGTAAAAAAATACATCGTGCGATATTTTAAGAGCGCAGTAAATATTATCGCGGAGATCTTTACTGTAACAATGGAGTGTCGATTTCAGTCAATTAATAACACTTTTCTTTACATACTTTTTCATTAGAAACCATTGCAACTCAAAGTAAATTTAATAATCCCGTCAAGCGATTGTCTACAATCCGACCTCTTCTCGTAAGAGCTCGACGGTTTTAACGATTATAATGGGTGTAAAAAGACCGTTAACGAAGGCTCTCCCCGTCACTGCAATCATTTATTTATTCTGGTCCTGGGCCTTCTAATTAGGGAGCTATTTGCGGTCAAAGTTACAAAATACAAGTTTTTAATGTTATAACTTTACTTTAAATACCTCCTCGACTCCTTTACTATTTAATGCACAATGTTTTGATTGCGTTACTTTGGATTTGGGACATTTGCGCGCGAACACACTTGCACGAAAAGACATATCGTGCAAGTGGCACATGGCCACTTGCGCGAATGGAATTTTGCGCGATTGGACTTTTGCGCGGATGGACTTTTGCGTAAAAGGACATTTGCGCGCATGGACTTTAGCGCGACTTAATGGCCATTGAGGTTTACTCTGTAGAGTAAACATAACATCACGCCTGTTTTTACTTGAAGGTAGACTGACCACTGACTGACTGGTAACCAGTAACTGAATATTATTTAAATCTATCCAATAATGTAAAGGAACAAAACAATCACCTTTCTCCATCTTCAAAAGCTTTAGTAGTTTTTTAATTGAATGTAAACAGTTCGCCTTTCTCTACGATACGTAGTTGTTCGGGTCTATCAGACCGCATCAGACGGTCTGATGGCCCCGTCAGGTCTGCCACAATTACGGCGTTGTTACATAGATTCTAATCAATACTCGTGCCTTGATAGGTTGTACGATTTCATCCAATTATGGTACGGAATACTGTGTTTCGCTGTGTGAGGTGGCTATTGAGTTGTTTATTGTAACATTTGATTTGTTGGATTATGTTTTTCAATGGGGTGGGCAACTGGTGGAAGTAATGGCGCTAACATCGTCATTGGTTGAAAATCTGTCAATGTCATTTTATATTTCAAAATAGTTTGATTTCATTGGTCAGATTGGGTCTAAGCTATGGACGCGCCATCTACAATCAGCTTTGACCAGCCTTCTCTATAGACATAGTAGCTGGTTTATGGTCCGGTTAATATAGTGTTTACTGTCTCGTTGGTGGTTTCTAATGAGCAGCGGTGGCCCAGTGGTGGCGGCCCCGACTTATGAACAGTAAGTCGTGGGTTCGAATCCAGGCAGGCGCATTACTTTGTGTAATTTATTTCATCACCACAGCTCTCAAACCGGTGAAGGAAAACATCGTGAGGAAACCGGCATGTCCGCCGGTGTGTCGCATGTGTGCCTAGAACCAAAAAATTCGAAGACATGTGACATCTACCAATCTGCACTGGGCACGCGTGGTGGATTATAGCCCATTCCCTCTCATAGAGTGGAGGCCTGTGTCCCAGCAGTGGGAACATTAATAGGCTGATGATGATGTCTCGTTGGTTGCGCGACTGCTAAGCTAAGCATGAGGTCCTTTATTCGATTCATGGGTCGGCAAAGTTCTATTGTGTTTTTCCATCAGGATTTTTTCAGTAGCATCCACGGATATTGGATTTGTGCCCGATTGATGGCAATAGGCTCGCCCCCTTTTACATGGGACTTAAACATAACTTGCGAAATGTGTGGGTGTAGTATAGGTACACCTCTGCATAACTCTTCGGCGATTACAGGAGTGATGTTATCTATACTTAATACTGTATATCTACACTAATATTATGAAGAGGAAAGATTTGTATTTTTGTGGGTGTGTGTATTTTTGTAATGAATAAACTCAAAAACTACTGCGCCGATTTCAAAAATTCTTTCACCATTAGAAAGCCACGTCTCACTGAGTAACATAGGCTATATTTTATCCCCGTATACCCACGTGAACGGGAACTACGCGGGTGAAACCACGTGACGTCCGCTAGTAATATTATAAAGAGGAACTTAAAACTACTGGACCGATTTGAAAAATTCTTTCAGCAATGGATAGCTACATTATCAGCGAGTAACATAGGCTATATTTTATCTCCGAACCCCCACGGGAACGGGAACTACGCGGGTGAAATCACGTGATGTCCGCTAGTATGCATGTAATACAGTAATAATAAGGCTCACAGGTGATCATAATTGAAATGATCATCATCATTCTCTTGCCCTTATCCCAATTTATTTGTGGTCGGGTAGCATGTCTTCTTCCATATTTTCTCTATTGCTCGTCATCTCAGCAATCACCTTCATCATTTCTGTCATCCTTTCTAGCTGTATCAAATGATATGAGTATAATATTACCTACAATTGGATTACAATATATTATTTGCTATCTCATCACCTTCATATCACTTTCTTGTAAAAAAAGATTATTGATTGTCGATTCCGTTAATTCATACTGAACTGTTACTACTAAATTGTAGTAATCTGCACATAAATTAAACACAAAAGCTTGAATTAATATATAAACGCCAATTATCTCTTCGTTACGCTTTAGTTGATAAACGAATGTTCTACTTCTATATCATTTCATTATGATTTACATTAAACAAACTGTTTGATCTTTCAAAATTTTAATCAGATCATCTTATAAAATTACTTCTCTGAACTTTCTTGTTATATTACAATCAAGATATTAATCTTATTTGCTTAACAGCATCTTAGTAGTATCGTTAACCTACTGATATACAATATTAAATTAAATATAAAGAGATGTCGAACACAATCTTGAGTTAAATCAATTCGGTGGAACAGGTTTTCAGATACACTTTCGTTGGCGATATTCATGAGTCTGTGAAGAATGTCGCTCCCAAATTGCAAGAACTCGTCAGGCTTTTTAACCGTATACAATACTGCTATAATCCCGTCATCGCGAAACTGAGAGTCATCAGACCAATTGCAAAATCTTTAGTCTTAAACCTTACGAAAATTATACCTATTGCGTTATCTTAAAGATCAATTTCGTCTGCGACCTCTCCTTAGCCGATATAAACATTATTTCCCCAAACGTCAGCTGTTTGACAAATTACTTCGGCCCCTGTTTTGTCCACTTCATCAGTTTCCCATTTGCGAGTGACTCGCTCGTTTAAAACGATCAAATTATGCTTAGTGTTACTATTTACTATTCTATTCAAATATCCTGTCATGTTCTCTCGATTAGATTTAGTCATTCTATTAACTGTTACATTTGACCTTCATGCCCACTAAACCGTACCGAACAGATTTTACCAACAATCCACTAAAATTGCTTTTATCGTTCACAGGTCCGCCGATCGCTGAAATTGCGGGGCAGACGCAAGGAAAAGGAGAAACTGCCTTCGGGCATAACAGCTGACTACACCGCATCGCTGTTCGCCCACCTGGAACAAGATTCAAATTATTCCAATTACCCGCTCATACCTACCTCGGGGTCTAACTCCAATTTGAGCGACGAAAATAACCATATGTCGCCCGGATACCCCACTACTCACACTTGGAGCAAGAAGGAAGGGGTACTGCAATCCGACAGCTCGGAGACATCACTAAATTCATTAAATAATCCGAATAATGCCAACACCAGCCCTAGACAACCGCCAAATCTACCTCCTATACCACCACGTCCTCCAAAACGTGGCATTCTGAAGGGTCCACGACTCAGCAACACTAGTTCAAATTCTGTAGAAAACAATGTCCAAAGCAGCGATGCAGTTGATAATGTCAATGGTCAGGACACCAACTTACTGGCAAGAAATACTCAGCAGAATGAGCTGATGGCATACGGCAGTATACCGCCTTCCAAAAGCACCTCGTCCAGCGATGATATGCAGCATGTACAGAACTTTACCAAAAAAGTAATTCATAGCCCTGTGGAGACGCAGTACAAAAACTATAAGAATAATTCGAACCCGTCGATAACTACCCAGGATGTTGACGAGGCACCAAAGACGAATGGGAACAGCTACCTTGGAGTGACGTCCACGTCTCCAAGCGCTGATTCTCTTACCGATACGACAACGAACTCTTCTTTCGCTACTCCGCCGTTTTCTACCTCACCTGTTGGCGAGTCTCAAGGGTTCCATCGATGGTCCAGGACAAGCAACTTCGATGATGTCTACTTGCCGTTGCCTTCTTTGTCTCCTGTGCGGTTATCGAAGCCTAGATATCTTACTATTCAACGGCAGAAGGCTCCTAGAAATGACTTTGGCTTCAGCCTTCGTAGAGCTATGGTTCAGGACCGAATCTTCATTGGAGATATCAATGGACATGATAATGCCCTCCTAAATGGTGATAACAAGTGTAATAATATCGGAATGGTCAGCAAATTGACGTTCAAAGCTGTTATTTTGGCTGAACCTGGATCTTATCCTGGAGCTAGTGAGACTGGATTGTTACCTGGTGATAGACTCTTAGAAGTAAATGGTGTTAACGTTGAAGAGAAGAGCCGAGAGGAGGTCATTGACCTCATTAAAGGAAGTAACGACTCGGTCACTATTAAGGTGAGTTTCAAAGTATTCATTAACATTAATATTAAGTGTGTCAATTTTCTGTGCTAAAAATAATTCGAGGAATTATTTAGGAGTCACATTTCACTTGATTGTATGATCATATTTCATGACATAGACTTGCATTTTTAAATTAGATATCAAACTGATAAATCGATTTGCGATCACTTTATCGTTTTGCATAAAGATAAATAAATTTCAAAGAAGTGATAAAATATAGCTTGCAGTAATATTAGTTATGGTTCCATGCACGTAGAATTAAGTTTAAAATACTGCATTGGGTACGCAACTTAATTTTTCATCCATATCTTTATTTTCATCAGTAGCTAAAGTTGTGAAATTAAAAAGTAGTTCCATCTAATAAGGCTGGTTCGAAATCTTCTTGGTCTATGGATTACATTTTTAACTATTTTTAAGAAATCTTTTAAAATTGTTGCCCTATCAAAACTTTTGTAATGCTTTTTTATTTATCCACATTGTTTGTAACAACGGGATATTTTCAAGGTTTTACTCAGTTAATGCTGGTGAATTAGACAAAAAACTAGGAAATTGGATAATGCTTTCGAAACGGCTTTTAGACCGTTATCTACAAACAGTAAAGTTGATGTCTCTGTTTATAGTTTAAGATTTTCGTGAGTAGCGAATTAGTTGTGACCACTTTGCTGAATTTATTATGACTACCTAGCCACAAAGGCGAAACCTATTTCGATGGACGGTACAACGCGACAAAAATCGTCATCATCAGTTCCTGTTATGAACAAACAACAGGCCACACATCACACGATATTAAGTGCCCCATAGTTTGTCGAACAGCACCACATTTACACTCCTGGGCAGAGTTATCAATGAATCTCCAGCTGAGCAGGTTTTCCTTGCTGCGGTTTACCTGAAACTCTCTGAAAACGATTTCTGCTTTTCAAGCCTCTCATTAGTCTCAGTATTCAAAATATAGTTTAGGTTTAAGTTTCTGTGATTTTCATAACCTGCTGCCATTTTTTTTCTTCAATCCAGTCAGAAGAATCTTTATTTACACCTGTACATACTTAAAGAGTTTAAATTGCTTAAAAAAAGATAAATATTTCATCTTGTTGTTCGACCTTGAAGTGGCAGTAATTTGAATAATTACGTTAATAATCAGGTAGGTGACTTTAAAACATTCAGCTTTCATTCAAATTCAAAGTGAATAGAATACTGTTTGGTACTTTTTGATCCAGTCAGGAAATAAATTGTTAAACGGCAGGCATCAACACCGCGCGCTCAAGCTAGGGTCTCGAGCATTATAATCATATCTCCCTTTAACCCTGCATCTCATCATACAACACATACACAACATTACTTTCTCCCGCGCACCGGTGTTTACAAGAAAAACCACTTTCCAGTTCAATTTGTATACAGTGGTACACCACAATTTAGGTTTCTGCACCATAAATGTCTTCATTGGCTGAATGATCGACATTTCTTGTGCCTTGTTATGACTCATTAACGCAGTAAAAGTAAGGGTTCTGGTTTTAAATGGGTCTGTTTTTTTTTGTTAATTTAGAAGCATATTTGTTTTAATGTTTGTGAAGATAGTGTTAATTTGAATTGAGGAAATAGTTTTGGATTTTTGTTTTTTTTAGGTAGTAGTGTAGTTATACTTTACATGCCAGTGATTTTTGACACTTGGATTGGAAATAGTTTACCTACAAATTAAACTTAGAATTGTTGAATAGGGTCGCGTATGTCCATTGTCTAGCTCCTAGAAACCAATCTTGCTTACCACTAAACACGCTAATCCAAATCTACCACTGAGCTGACGGGACCCTCAAACCCTTTCAAGTTGAATTCTCCTGCAGTTGGTAATATGGTTATCGGCCTTGATTGAATTTTCCCCTTTCAATACTTTCTTACTTCAAATGCTAATGTTTATGAACAGGTGCAACCGATAGCGGAGCTGTGCGAGCTGTCTCGTCGGAAGGCGGCAAATGGCGGCGGAGATGTGGACCTGTCTGATAGCAACGTCAGAGGCGGCACGCTCAGCAGGTCCGGCAGCCGGCGGTTCACTAATTCACAGGTATGTGGGACTTTGATAAACCCAACAGACAGATATATATTGCTGGGGAGTTTGTTCTGCCAGTTCTTCTCGCTATGTAAAATAGTAAGAAGTTGCGAAGGGCGGGTGATTTGGGAGACTCTCTTATGTAATTATTGGCGCTGAATGTTGATTGTGCCCAATTTGAATATATTAATTTAGGTTTTAACTACCTACTGACCTACCAACATGACGCTCTTTGTAATGTCAAAGTGTGTTCTCTGAATCTTGATAGTATTCCTGCTTTTGAGAATTTGTCAATGCTAAGAAGTCTTACAACTTTGCGCTGGAATTTCTTCGTGTTAATTTTATCATGAAGCGGTTATTATATTATCTTTTACGAAACGCGGGTTCGAACGGAATTCTGTCTTTATAATGTCAAGTCGACCTAGGATAGTTCCTTGAGGAACGCCGAATACAATACACAGACGTTTGCTTCCATTACTTTTTGTAATCTAATCATTTACATTCTTTAACAGCCTGGACATTTCTGTAAACGTCTTCTCCTTTTCATATTGCTGATGCTGTCGAAAGCTTTGCAAGAACAAAATAAGAGACAAAGACAACTTTGTTTTAATTAGTTTTATACTTTTATCTTTCTTAAGTTTCTACTTTCTACGCTTATTTGAAGGACTTATCTCAAGTTGTGTCATCTGTCTACTTCACTTCGTAAAGACAAAGTTCGCTTCGAACTCTTAAACTCGGCCTTTAATATTTCATGCATTTCGTTGAGAATTCTAAACGACTTCAGTTTTAAATATTTTATCAACAAAATCGCATCTTTTTTTTTTACCTAGAATCCTAGATAGTATGTGATTGTTATGTCAGATTATATATAGATCTTAGATAGATTCCATAAGTACTTACGTTAATCAGAAAGTATTCTTACCATCTTCAAGAAAAACAATAGCTATTACCCAATTAGTTTCGCATTCCTTTATATGAGCTTACAAATCTACACGATCAATAAATCCTAAAACCCTTTTGTTTTCCCAAAAATAGTTTTTGTAAACAATCGAGAATGCTAATTGGATATCTGTTTAATTTTACAATCGAGTGCATTGCAAGCAAATCTAACTAACAAATGATTTGTGTTTGTTAAACAAGTAAAGACTGTGTCTAGAATATTAGTGTTTCGAATGGTATTTGTGTTTCATTCTGTCTGTTGAATGTCATGTTTGCATTAGATAATCGTTACGTCGAATCGTTTGGTGCTATGCTATACATGTGCTGCTATGATACTTAGTAGATGAATATGGCGTTTGCAATACTGATTTCTGCTTTGTTATGTCGTATTATCAGATTAAATGAATTCATAATTATTTGATTTCTTGCGTTGTCATCTTCTGTGGTATCTTAATTAGAGTAATTGAAAACTTCTGTACTATTTTAAATCTTTTCAACAATTTTTACTAATCGTTGATTTAATAAAGTCAAGGGCTTCTTTAAAAGTTACCTTTTCGTGTGTTAAAACCATTCGTTATTCAATTCAAACACCTACTTTACGTTCAACTTCAAATTGATTTTCTGTTTATTCAATATTTACACAACCAATTTGATTGACAGCTAAATAATTGTCTACAAACTACACAATAACTATCATTAAAACAAGCTGTCGACAAGCGTTTGTATCTGCACTAATTATTGAAGTAAAATGCCGACAACTTTATTCATTAGTTACGTGTTGTCATGCGATGTTGTGTGTTATTTACTGTATCACTTTGATTCGCGTGTTTGCAACGTTTGTTAGTAGCTGGTGGGTGATCTATTTCTATAATAAGGTGTCACAATAAGGCTGATATTGTTATTGTCTTCAGAAAGATTGGGGTACATAAGAGTGTCGTTAAAGGTGAAAATGGGATTATGTTTAGATTGGAAATTCATCCGTTCTTTCTGTGTTTGTTCCGTATTATGTATATTAGCTTTAATTTGTGATAATTCATTATCAATCTTGAAATCACTCTTGCGAATACAGTTTTGCTTCTATTTGAATCCAGACTGATGCTTTATTTAGATCTATAAGTTAACCAGCTTTCCTCAAGCTTATCTTTAAAGTATTTTCCGTATTTACTTCAGACTTAAACACCAGCTGTCTGTCTCGACTTCTACGGATGTTCGGTGCTAATCAGTAGTCTGCAGCCTGTCTGCACTAATACGACAAGCACTAAAGCTTAGAACCCCATGTTGCTGCTTGGCCACAAGCTACACGCTGACGCGACAGCGACCACGGGGAAGATTAATGAAAGAAATTAGTAAGGCCCGATTTACATTGGTTTAGGACAGTGACGAGTAGCGACTATACCTATAAAGTTAGACAGTAACTGCTGACTCGCTATTGCCCGATCAGTTTATACCACCTTTCTTACCCACTTGTACAGGGAATCAAGAAGCGCCTGCGGTGATAGCACGTTCACGGCTATGTCCGCAGTCGTCTCCTTGATGTCTGGGCCCATATGACATGATGTCAATGAAGCCATGGGTGGTGCTGAGTTTATCCTTACCCACTGTACCTCGCCAAACACTTAACCAATGCCGCGAGTCACCGCGACAGTACACACGCGTAAGAAACAAGTGACTTGATGCAAGGTGGTCGCAAGACGCATCGCGTGAGGTCGTGAGTTTGTCATTATTGCTTTCAGCAGCCACACTTTTAACACCCGAGCCGACACCTCGCGTGGCTCTAAATATTTTCCGTTATCTTGAGATGAAATAATTGACTAATGAGCACGTATCATTCGTGTAGTCGCGTGGCTTGTTACAAGTCTGTTATAGGCCTTTAGAACTGTGTCTAATACAAAGCGACAAGCTTGCTCCTTTCATTGGGTTATAAGGAACCTTATTTACATAGACTTGACAATAATACAGCTACAGCAATTTTCATACGTGTAGGTTGGATAATTGGCCCTGAAAACTGTTTGATAATGAAACATTCTACGATTTTTTAAACCCCAAATTGAATGGTACTTGTGCTTGATAATTCAATTAATTCATTACACCTTTATGATCTTTGAAGGTTCTAATTTTCGTTTTCTGATCTGGTCTTTCCATGCAGTGTTACTGGAATTTCTATGGTCTTCTCTCGTATCGCAACTGTATAAGATTCAATTCCAGTGCGTGGCTTTCTGTCTGCAGGACGCATTGGACATGGTTTTTATAGTAATAAGAACTCTAGTACGCAATTTAAATAACCTGTATCGTTATTATAATGTTTCATTGATAAACAATATCAAAAAACATGCCGTACCTACATTATCATTATTCATAACAGAGTGCGTTGTGCACAGTCTAAAGTTACATCATGGTTGCGCGTGTCAAAACAATGTGTTCAAGCTATTGGCGCCAATGATCTTAAATAGGGTTGCAAAGCGAATAAATAGAATTCTAATTATTCCAATTTCAAAAATTACTTCGCTTATTATTTGGTCTTGCAATGCAGTCCTGGCACGAATAATCCTGAGTGGATAGGGTTAGCAAAAGACCAGATGAACAAAATAGAAAAAAAAACAGGTTTGTTCGTTCCAAAGAGTTTTGGTGAAAAGAGATTTTTATCGCGTTTGGTTTGACGCAGAAGTGTGAATGAATGAAAAACATGTGGCAAGGAAATGTGCTGTTTTGTTAATGTTGTTATGGTTCTTGTAAACTATAAACTGAATAGCTTTCACTAAGTGCCCAGAACATTTAGATCTCGCTTGGACCGAAGATAGGTACGATTATATGCAGTATGAGTGTCAGAAAATCATCGCTTTTTCATGCGGTAGCGGGAATCTAACGAATTTAATTCTCTGAGTACTAGCTTTGGTGCTGGCTGTGATCATTCCTACGAATTGTATGTAAATATTTATTTTCTTAAATAAGTACAGTACCTAATCATAGGTAAAATAATATTAATTAACAGGACTTACGTTAGCCGTTAGATAGCACAGGACCTATTTACATCAGAACATGATCTCAATGTACACAAGAAGAACTTTACGTAATAAACTCAATAGCACTCTATCCTGTGCACACAGACTCCCGTATTCCTAGTTCGTACCACAGTGTAACCACTTACAGTGGCTCAACGGGACCATTTTCACAGAGTAAATGTGTGGACGGTTAGGCGAGGTAAGTGGTACATATCCCAACTGCCAGTATGACCGAGTAAGTTTAATAATATGCACTTGTATCCCCCCGAACGAATTTCGACCACGGCGGCCAACGGAGATTAGCCGAATACGCAAGAGGTATTGTACAATATAGAGCACAATGTGTGGACACAAACACCGATGCACTCTTTACTTAGCCTTTACTGTTATAGTCCGATGATACAGCATCAGGCCCGTCCGGAGACAGATCAGGTGCAGGACCAACGGCGTAACGTGCTTTCCGAAGTAATTTGGTTAATTTAGTTTAGTAGTAATTTAATTTAGTATTTATAATACCAACTTTTAAACTCCGGGCTGCTACAGAAAAAATACTAATATTGATTGAGATTATGTCAAATAATTTGACGTTACCTGTCAAAAATGTTTGTGCGTTGAACTACTGTAAGTAGTTATACTGTGCGCGTACGTTTCCTCCCGACTTTAGTTTTGTTTCCCGATTGTTGTTTGCTACCGGAATGGGGGAGAATTCTAATATATAGCGGTGCATTGTGACCGCTGGGTTTTGAATGCAGTTTTATAAAGCCAGCTTGCAGGGAAGCTGCGAGTTTATTGCAGCATTTGTTAAGGAAATATAGACTTACTTGCTAGTTCTTATTGTGTAGACTAGAAAGAGGTTTTCAGATCCTTAGGAAAACATTTATGGTACAAAAAGTATTTTAAACAAGGATACCTAGTCTATACACGACAATGAGAAAAAAAAAGAGTAACTACATTGCATGCGGTCATAGATAGATAGAATATACTTCATTTGTAGACCGAAATTGATACACAGTAATTTTATAATATTTTGGTTGAGATTCATAGATGACTCTGCTCTGAAGTAGAAATGTGGTGTTGTTCCACAAACGATGGGACACTTGATATGCTGTTCTGCCTGCCCTATTGTTTGCACATCACAGGAGCTGATGATCGCTACTCAATGTGTCAAACTCGATGCCAAATTGCATGCAATGAAGCAGACTAATGCTAATTACTCGTATATGTACCCATATACGAGTACCTAATTAGCATTAGTCTGCTTGCATGGCGGGTCCCAATAACATCTTTTATATTTTAGATATCGGATAACTAATTTATATTGACCCTCTGTGTATCATTCCAGGGACGCATCTGTATGCCATAATCCTAATCCGTTCAGTTGTTACGGCGGAACGGAAACATCCATTTTGCATCAATTATAATATTTGTTTCAATAAATGCATGTGCACCATTTCGATTTTGCAAGCTGCTTTCAAATTGGAGCATCGAGTCTTGTTTTCAGATTCAATTAAGGTGGAAGCTCGTAGAATCAAACATTCGTATTCAACTTAGAACTATGAACTTAGAGGGTTGTATTGATGGTTTTAATGATTATAATTCTGTAACTACATACGTCTTACAGCCGCGAATCATATTTTAATCAACATACAACCTGATACTGGCCTGCAAATTGCAAAAAACGTAAGAAAATTTGAATTTCGCGGGCTACATTCGAAGTGTTATGCACATGCATAAAAAACTTGAATCTGAATTTAAACGGTCCATTGATTTTTAAATACTTAATTATTAAGATTGATTAGTGAAAGCCAATTGCGTCGCAAGCAAAAAGTCTGTAGGATAAAGTCTTGCACGACCAATTTACTTTTAATTGTTAATCAGTTTGCGAAGGTTAATTGACTGTCGAGCTTTTTAATTTTAGAATTTGTGTCTCTCATTAACATCTTAACCGCATCTTAATCACTATTAAATTCAGATCTTTTCGAAAAAGGAGGTTTTTTCTCAAGATGCCCAAAGTATTTACCCGTTTAACATACAAACGAAACATAGCGGCTTATCAGCGAATACGCCAGGGGCAGTTCACTGACCTACAAAGCACCCGCTTTCGAATAATATTTTATTCGGAATTATTTTATCTGGCAACCCTGATCTCGGACGGTGGGCAACATTGTGACATGCTGTCATTGAAACGTAACTGAAACTCGGTTATCGCAATCTTACTTAACCGTTGCTGCGGTTTGTGTTCAAATCATTATCTTTTTACTGATTTGTCGCTGTGGGACTTATTTCGCACTAATATTTGAGTCATACAAAAATACATTTATGTATAACCTAAGATAGGTTCGCAGGGGCCAACAAACTAGAATATAAGTGGATCTAAAAGAAGCTAGGCTATTAAGACTTATGAGCCCTTGCTGTTAACATACATAAACTCACGCCATCTTTCCATGGTGGTGAGCAGAAACTACATACATAACGCCACTTGCCACGATCCCTAAACTCCGTTTGCTTCGTCCACGGTCATACACGCACGTGTGCCGGTCGCGAATACCACCCCTAACCATTCTGAATAATCCAATCCATCGTCAATTTTAGATTCCTTAAGAGGGCTATTACAGTTTTATTTGTTTTTGAGTATTTTAAGAGTCTAGCACTCAAATACAAGAAACATTTTGATTTTATTTAAAGCGTTCCTTAAAGAAATATCAAACATTCTAGGGCATATATTTTTTTTTATTTTGTGGCCATGTCTAACTAAACCATAATCACACATCAAAAATCAAAAATTTTCTTGTATTTGAGACTCTTAAAACCCTCATTTACAAGAAAAAATTTAATAGCCCTCTAAATATTTGAACGAATTTAATACAGGCTGCTAATATAGTTGTCGTCTAATCGTCGTTAAAAAGTCGCTAATGTCGTTGTACGTCTGAACTACTAGCATGTGCTAGTAGTTCAGACGTAGGTCTAAAATTTTTAAAACTTATTTTTAAAAACTACTAAACTAAACTAATTTCTAAAATTTTTAAAACTAATTTTTAAATTTTTTTAAACGAACAAAGACTTTAAAAGAATCCATTTATGAACGTGTATCATAGTCATTAACTTTTTCTCGTATGTGCGTGTGTATATCTCATTCACTACATGCCATAACCAACTGTTTTAATAAGTACGTTACATCATTAAAATGTAAGAAAATGATACTTATTGAGTGCAAAGTCTTACTCAATCGATATTGTAAGCATTTGTTATAACTTGACGTACTGTATCCAAACACGAACGTTACGCCTCCAAATTATTTGTTACAATTAATAAAATGTGGTAATGAAAATGGCAACACTATGTAAGTATAATAAAAAGTTATGTACGGACATACGCAATTAATTGTGTTGCAATATTACTACTAGCTTTAGACCGTAGTTTCCCTCGCATATAGGTCTGAAATTATCCCACTGGAACGTATTATCACGACAACAATATTCTATGTTCTAAACCAGGTGATTCACCCAGGTGATTCTTATCACCTGGGTGAAATTTGACACACAGGTCTACCTGTGTGTCAAATTTTATCAAAATTGGCTGAATAATCTCAAGACTTTGTTAAATGCAAGAAGGCCAAACAGAAAACTCGAAGCAACGATCTTCGAAGCATTCAATAACTTTTGTATGAAAGTTACATGACGTTATAAAACAACTAAAAGAACATAACCCTTCCTTTGGGCCCCGCCGCAGTCGGGTACATACTATACGTCAGAGACGGAAAAAAAACGAAATTTTAAGAATGAAAGAAGTCCCACTCCTCCGAACAGTTTATTTAGTCTAACAGCCGTATCGAATCACCAAATAGCTCCAAAAATTACTCGGTAATTTTCGGACCCCTAGCATAAATACATAACAATGACACCCGACTACGGAGGGTTGATTATATTGAGCACATCGGGGTCATTTCGACCTATTTGTGTTAAGATATAGTAGAAGTGGACAGCCAAAGGTTAGTTATTGAGAAAGATATTGATTTTCCATTTGGGGTGCAGTACACTGCGGTAGTTTTGGGTTGAAAATAACGTTCGGGTTTTATGTTGGGCGATGCATAGTGAATTGAAGTTACCAGTTGCAAAAATTGGTTCATATGCTAATCGAGTACTTAGTTATTGGTACTTCGTAAATTCCCCGAAAACAAGCGAACAGGTAATTGGTTTTCGAGTGTATGAAATATTTTCTAAAATATGAAAGTAGGTACCTAAGAGTCTGCCCTGAAGATAATTTACATCTGGCATAGGAAAACTAGTCTAGTCTACTCATGAAAGCATCAGGTTGTAGCTTGGTGATGACTTAACACTTTCGCTCTTTAATCTCATGGCTAGTAATATCCGATCCCACACTTGATATCCTGTCCTGCCTGTCCTGTTCCTCCAGGAGCTGATGAACGCTACTTAAAGTGCCAAACTCATTGCCAAATTTTGGGCTGACTCAATTTGAATAGGCATGACGACAGTATCAAAAAATTGCAAATCTATTTAGTCCGTCAGTTCAGAGTATTGGAAATTAATGGACACGTATTTTTTGTTTTTGTAAATCAATGAATATTGACAAAAGATAAAACGCATCAAAACTCGTGAGTGGGGGCTCGTGACGTCAGAACTAGCTAAAAATTATACCATGACGTGACGTATTGAGAATTTTAAAAGCGTCGTATCTTCGTCAATTTTGGTTTACGTAACAAAAGAAAAAACACGGGTCAAATATTTATTGATAATCTAAGTGACGGACTAATTAGATGTTTTTTGTCGTCTCGCCTATTGTCATCGGCACGCTAAGAAGACCTTCTGCTAATCTGGCTGCAAGCTTCCAAATATTAAGTACTAATTTGATCTTTATGGTCACAGCCACAGCCGCTAGCACAACTTTAATTCTTCACACCCCTACATACACCCACAATACACACATCCACAATCCGCCTTACCGTTATTTCAAAACACTAGTGCATTCAATACAGCCACTCTACGCAGTTTGTGCGCTCATTGTATTTCAAGAGCAGACTCCACGTCCCTTTGATGTGGTTGGTTGGCTACGAGGAGGGGTCTCGCCAGGGATTTGCTTTTCCAGAATTTTCTGTGCCTGAAGCTGTTGTGAGGGTTTAGAAAAAGAATCTTGTGTTGCTTTGCTATTATTTCCATTAAAATAACGCGTTTCGTGATACCTTTCCAATTGTTGCAGCTGCAGCATCAACTCGGGTTATTGCAGTTTAACCACTGATCATGTCATAATTTCGCTAGCTGCTAAAGCAGATAGTTGATCATATCACCTTCTGCTGAATGCAGATTGTTTTAATCAGGCCATCATTGAAGAGAGAATAGCACAGATAATGTCACTTTTAAAATAGCTGTGAAGCTGGAATGACAATGAAAATGGTACTGACAGTTTGCTAGCTGCATTGCAGATTGCAGTCCATCTGTCGAAAAGTCTATACTGCTCTGTAGTTCTTCTCCAGTAGAGCGCTGCTATGAGCTATTACCATTTACTAATAGGTACGTTTGTCAAATGACAATCGCGATTATCAAACTCACAGCATTTCTTTCGATAAAACCATTACTGCAGGCACTTTTTATTTGTCAAAAACCAAAAGGAGAAGCTACAGGTGAAAAATAACGTTAGTTTCAGAAGCCTGTGACAAAACACCGGCCAACTGCGAGTCGGACTCGCGCATGAAAGGTTCCGTACCATCGTAGTACGGGAACCCCCTTTATTTTTTATGATTTGCTGTTATAGCGGCAACAGAAATATGAAGTATGTAAAAACCTTACTCAGCAAATCACTTCATATCTGCGTCATTCACCCGCGCAATCGTAACGTTTGGCCGAGTAAGCATTTTACTTGTAGGTAAATAATTGTACTTTTGAGGACATTCAATAAATCGCCATCAAGCCGTCAACATGTCTTTGACTTATTAAGACTATCGTCTCCTACCTACCTCATAAGGAAGACCACACTCTGCAAATACATCATCTGTGAAAATTTCGAGTGTCTAGCAATCACGGTTCATGAGGTGCAGCCTGGTGACAGATAGACAGACGGACAGTGGAGTCTTAGTAATAGGGTTCTGTTTTTACCCTTGGACGGAACCCTAAAAACTAAATCAAACAAAGAAAAGTCAATGGCATGTTATCAAATGAAAATATTGTTACAAAATCCTGGTTAAATCGTTAATGAAGTGACAATGAATGGACGAAGCAATATTGACCATCCGTGGACCAATGTCAGTTGGTTTCCCATGAAATAAACACTCTCAAAGTCCTGCAAAATAAACGGTATGCTCGCACGTATGTTGATTGCACTTGGCGTAGAGGGCTACGTCCGTCGAGTCGAGAGGCTTCCAATTTTGTTGATGGTGTTTATTCAGATTCGGATATTCCGTTGGAGTGATTGATATAGCAGCGTGGAAAACATGTTATAACGCGTTTGTAAAAGATCCTAGGATAACCGAAAGATAAAGAAGATCAGCCCAAATCCTACCTGAATTTTGCTGTTCTTCTTTGATTATTTATTTAAAAGGAAACCCTCCTTTTAAATAAAATCTCGAAGCAGATGTTTGCAATGGCGCGTATAGATGCGTTTTCGATTCACGTGCACTCTGTGTTCATCAATTATTTGTGCATATGCAGTGCGCGACAGCACTAAAATGCGGTTGAGAATTTTAAAAAATACATCGGATTTAGCCTTTAAGTACTCTAATCCAAGTTAAGTTGCACTTACAAAAAATAAGAAAATAGCAATGGACATAAAGGGTGTAAAAACCTCATAACGAAGCCGAAGGCACTTCTTCTGCCCGTCATTGCGATCATTTTTTTTGTTTTACACCATACCTGGGAACCTTCTAGTTACGAAGATATTGGGGGTCAAAGTTCCAACTTTTTGACAAGTTTTTTTTTTAAATACAAGTTTTGAATGTAAGATTTTTACTTTAAACACCTTAGCGATCCCCGTACTATTCAATCCATCCATAAGCACAATGTTTTGAGTGCGTTACATTGAGTTCTACCACAAAACATAATTTTGCACCACAAAAAAAAGTCGTTTCCCAGCAATATTTTTTGCGTAAAGTTACTTAGTTTGATGTACAGAATGCTTGGTTGACGGCTTCGTGATGAGGTTGTTTACACCCTGTATTTGTACATTTTGATCATAGCTATTTAACTACTTTAGAGATCCGATTTCTCCAAAACAATAGTTTAGACCCCAAGTTGTTGTTGGTCAAAATTGTTTCAAATTGGGTCTACCATACTTTTAATCCACCGATCAATAAATGTAGGTCCATATTCGAAACCAATTGTCTGTTTTAATTTCTACCCAGCTAATTGGTCCAATCACAGGCACTCCTACTATGTAACACTGAAACCATCCAATGAACATTTAAACCAAAGCCCAGCTGTAACAGTGAAACCGTTCATTAATTTTACAGGCAGGGATCGACGACCCGTCGTTAGGGTTCCCATTTCGAAATTTGAAAAGTCCTAACAAATAGACGGCCATATGTATAGGGGTCGTCCATTAATCACGTGATGTTTTTAGCAACTTTTTAACCCCTCCCGTACCCCATGGTAAGGTTTTAGACTACCCCTCCGCCCTACCCAAAATCACGTGTATTTTATTGGTACAAAGTATTAAAAAAAAAATCAGGATATTATCTTTAACCTTTTGAGCGCTGTAGTCACATATAATAAGTGATGGTAGGTGAAATTGTGCTTGGCGTGAAGGGCACGCGCGTGCGTATATTTTCTGGTGGTTAAAAGGTTAAATACAGGTTAACAGGTATAATCTAATTTAATTCTAGAAAATTAAGCACCGTGATAAAAATGTCCAGAGAGCGCGAACAAAGAAAAAAAAATACATGTGATATCTCACTAATACACCGCCTCCCCCCGGGCCCTAGTGAAATTTTGTGATTTTTTCCGAACCCCCTCCCACTTTAGTAATGGACGACCCCATAAAAGTCCGAAGTTTTAATTTTTTCAGTACACATTTAAAGTCATTTTTTTAAATTGCCTAAGTCGAAAAGACCGGATTGGCATTCAAAAAGCTGGGTAAATTTGAACGGATGGTAACCCTACCCACGGTAGCTAGCTCGTCTAGACGGTTCTATACAACTCATAGTTACGACATTACAAGTAGGCACTACGCGGCCCTACAGGACTACACAATTTACTGACGTAGCGTTACTAGGTTTATGTATATGTTTTTCAGAACTAGATTTTATGTAAGTACCACGGATTCATCATCATCAGCCTATTAATGTTCCCACTACTGGGACACAGGCCTCCCCTCTATGAGAGGGAATGGGCTATAATCCACCACGCGGGGCCAGTGCGGATTGGTAGATGTCTAATGTCTTCGAATTGTTTGGTTCTAGGACATGCCGGTTTCCTCACGATGTTTTCCTTCACCGTTTTGAGAGCAGCGGCGATGAAATAAATTACACAAAGTAATGCGCCTGTCTGGGTTCGAACCCACGACTTACTTTTCGTAAGTCGGGGCCGCCACCACTGGACCAACGCTGCTCTCGTACCGCGGTTTACCTGTACCCAATTTTGTACACTATGTAGTGTAATAACAGCCGCTCTTAAGCCGTGCTTGCCTAGGTTGGTCTGTGGATGGGTGACCCATTACATATTGAGTTTTCTCCGTGCCTCGGAAAGCACGTTAAGCCGTTGGTCCCGACAGTCATTTGTAGATCTTTAACAGGTGTTACAGGTAGTCAGTGGCCCAAAAAGCCTGTCTCCAGTCTTACCAAGGGGTATCGTATTACCCAGTACCTACTTACTGTGTTGTGGAGGTCAGATATAGGCAGTCGCTCCATTTAAAATACTGGTATTCAGCTGCGTTCGGTTAGACTGGAAGCCGACCCCAACATAGTTGGGAAAAGGCAGACAGATGAACTTCATTTGCAGAAAAAGTAAATCCAAATTTTAGTTATAGTCTTACATAACTAAAATTTGGAGTTTCGTTAGTTCGTAACCTAATTGAAAAGCCGATGCGAGCAAGGAAATGCAATTATGCATATTGCATAATTAATTGCATAATGCATATGCAATTTATATTTAAAAAATACTGAAGTTGAAAGAGATAGTGAAAAGTTGAAGGAAAGGTGAATTTCTCTCAAGTTAGAAAGTTCAACCGTTAAGTTGTGGGAACAGCTTAACAGTTGCTCCATGTAAAATACTGGTGTTTCGCAGCACATCCGGTAGGACTGGAAGGGGACCCCAACACAGTTGGGAAAAAAGCTAGGCAGATGAAGTTGCTGGAACAGCGTTTAAAAAAGCTAGGCAGATGAAGTTGCTGGAACAGCGTTTAAAAAAGCTAGGCAGATGAAGTTGCTGGAACAGCGTTTAAAAAAGCTAGGCAGATGAAGTTGCTGGAACAGCGTTTAAAAAAGCTAGGCAGATGAAGTTGTTGGAACAGCGTTTAAAAAAGCTAAGCAGATGAAGTTGCTGGAACAGCGTTTTAAAAAGCTAGGCAGATGAAGTTGCTGGAACAGCGTTTAAAAAAGCTAGGCAGATGAAGTTGCTGGAACAGCGTTTAAAAAAGCTAGGCAGATGAAGTTGCTGGAACAGCGTTTAAAAAAGCTAGGCAGATGAAGTTGCTGGAACAGCGTTTAAAAGTCAACGACAACATAAAGATTCTAACATATTTAGTTGCCACCGGCTGCCTAAACTAACTATATACGGTAGTAAGTTTATCTTCTACTAAATAAGCAGCATGTTGTTTATGTTTAGACTAGAAACTACTAGACATATACAAGCAAATAAATCATTCTTGATAGCTCTTCGTACCTAGATAATTCGTAGAACTAAAATCATGAGTTTTGAACACGTTGGTTGCGGCTCACAATACGTCCAATATTTTAACCGCCTAGCGCTGACGGCTGTCCGTCCATTCGCTTGAATGAACGAATTAACATTATTTTCACAAATAAGTAATATTGATGATCATGTGGTATGGAGAGAAATTATGTACAATACTTTACTTACGTAATATCACAGGTAATCTATACGAATATTATACAGGGTGTAAACCACCTCATCACGAAGCCGTCACACTGTACATCAAACTAAGTAACTTTACGCAAAAATTATTGCTGGGAAACGACTTTTTTTTTTGGGGTGAACCAATATCTCCGTAACTAGAAGGTTTTCAGGTATGGTGTAGAACAAAAAAATGATCGCAATGACGGGGAGAACAGGTGCCTTTCGGCTTCGTTAAGAGGTTTTTTACACCCTTTATAAGAGGTCAAATTTGTTTTTAAGATTGTATGTAGGGGGTTATATTCAGAACTATTGATCCGATTATTATAGGTGGTTCCATTTAAAACGTAACAAGAGCGAAACCGCGAGCAAATGCTAGTAGTTAAATGTAGTACTATAGTTGGTGCCAGTTAAGATCGCAATAGCGGTCATTGCCCTTCCCCTAATATCTCTTCGTACGAATCAACACAAATGAACCATGTACCTATCGTTTTTCATTAGAAAAAATGTTGAAGATCACGATCGATGACGATTCAAGACATAGACAGGCTTATTTTTGGATTTCAAAGTTAAGAACTTAAATAAATGTAGGTGGGCCAATGACCGCTATTGCGATATTTACGATCTTAACTGGCAGCAACTATAGCTTTTGCTCGCGGCTTCGCTCTTGTAGCATACTCACGTCTTATCCCATGGAGGTAAGCAGAAACTACGGTACACCACCTGCTACGTTCCTTAAATACTCATTTTGCTTCTTCCACGTTCATACATCTAGTCAAAAACGCATGCTGTTTGATTCCTGCGTACACACACGTATCTTTCTGAAGCAAAAAAAGAAAGTAGTATAAAAGTATGAAAATTAAACCGTTCTTGTCGTCTAACCTAACCTAACCAGTAGCACATTTATGTTGGTTTGTGTATCGGTACTGTGAACCGCACATCGATCATAACACGCCAAGTACAAAAACTAACAATCCAATTAAAACGCAGACTAAAATTGTAGTAGGACTTGTTTTACTGTAATATATCAATAAAAAATCAGCATTACTTAAAGTATTTTTTATTATTACATTAAGATCAGTAATACCGTATCTGTTCAATAAAACATTATTTTATAACAATTGTTTTCATACTCAGTATGTCAAAAGTAATATTTCTACACTAGAAGTCTTTATCACAAGTAAATATTTTATCCATTTTATATTTGCGTAAACGAGAACATAAATGTTAGTTACAAAAGTTGCTATTATACATAGATGGCGCTAGTTTGAATGGAGATTTGAAATTTCAAAGCACTTTTTTTAATATTCCTGGGCAAATGTGAACGAGCATGTTTGTCAAATCTCCATTTAAATCCAGGTTATATCAGCTGGGTATTTTAGTGTGACTAGCGATCATGGTCATATCTTTAACCAATTCATTATCAGAAAAAATCGATCAGTACATCTCGTTCTGCCAAATTTCCACCTTATAGCTGTACCACTAAATCTTAGTATTGCATTTATGTAGGTCATTTAGCTGCTTCTAACAGTACAGCCAATAATGAACATTACATGTAGGAATAGGACACATATTTTAGCATTTTTCATGCTTAAGGTGGATGCTCCAGGGTAGCCCGCGAAATTCAATTTTTCTTACGTTTTTTCAATTTGCAGGCCAGTGTCAGGTTGTATGTTGATTAAAATATGATTCGCGGCTGTAATACGTATGTAGTTACAGAATTATAATCATTACAATCATCGAACATTCATATTCAGTTCATGTAACTGTCAAGAATGACTTTTTCATGAAATAGTCATTCTTGACAGTTACATGAACTTAGATGGTTGTTTTGATGATTTTAATGATTATATATTATTACCGTGGAGCTTCCACCTTAAATCGATCAGCGGGCCTACCATGACGTCTTAAAGCAGGATCGTTTTAATTGCGTGCGACTGAGGGAAAGAGATGGCGCTAGACGTCCTCTATAGCTCCGTTTCTTTCCCTCACTCGCACGCAATTAAAACGATCCTGCTTTATGACGTCATGGTAGGCCCGCTGCAACTAAAATTATTTGTTAAAAGTTCAGATTTTTATCAAAACTTTGCATTTCATACTTAGCAATAACATTGCACACTTCCATCTTAACTTTGGGTATCAGGTTTGGCTGTAACTTTTTGACACTAGCAGCCATACTCCGGAAAAAAACATCTATTTCATTGGTATTTTCTTTCAATATCTTTTCTATAAGTTTGTCTATGGTCTGGGACCTCTGCTCAGGTTGCTTCGGGTCTTCTATATACTGGACTATTTTTGGCCCATTCATGAGTAAAGGTTTAGGTAGTATTTTTATAGGCGGTATGTTTTTAGGCACAGGTATTGCTTTCTTCCTGCCTGCGTTCTTTCTGCATATTTTCTTTGGCGGTTCCGTCATCTCTTGTTTTGGTACAATTTTGATGTACGGCTTTAAAGGTACTTGAGGTCCATCCACAACGGTGATCTGGAAATTATAATTTTGTATGTTAATACTTTGACACAAATATCTGTAACTTATAATAGCAGTTTAGTAATAATTATTGGATGGTTCAGAAGGAAGATTTTTCCAGTAGTGACAATAATTTTTGCAATTATGTATTCTGGACGTAGGCCTCCCCAAGTGTCGCCACATTGACCGGTCCCGTGCGACTTGCATCCAGCGCATTCCCGAAACCTAAACCTAAAATAATAAAACCCCCAATGATGATATGATTATAGATTTAAGTATTTCCTTATTCAAAGTATCTAGAATCCATTATTTAATTCAGAAATAAAGCTGAAAAATAAAATAAAGATTTTCTCAGATCAAAAACTTGTTTAAAATATGGTTAGGTTAATCTAGTCAGTCTACAATGTTCAAATCATCATTCTCCTGCCCTTATCCCAATTTATTTGTGGTTGGTGCAGCATGGCTTCTAAAAAGAAAATATTCATAATCACCTCATAATACTCCTGGTTATCTGTAATAACCTGCTGCTCAGTGCCAACCATCTCATCCTGAACCGGTTGTTCATCTAACGTCTCCTCCATCTGTACTGTCTCCTCAATACCATCTAACGTTGCATCCAGGAACTGTAGCTTCTCATATATGTTCACCTTGGTGCGATGCATTGTCCCTAAGCGCTTGATCCTTGAGTAGCCATCTCGGAGACCTCGCCAGCGTTTCTTGCATTCCTCAACTGGAAATGTTAAGTAAATGTGTTCATTATTTGTTGTTACATTTATGGCCCCAATATCATTATCTGCCTAGTGTTTTCTCACTACTGTATAACTGTAAATTAACTGGGTGTAGTTGAATACCAGTATGACATGTGGAGTAACTGCCATCTCAGGCCATCTGTCTTGCATAGCCTAGTTACTATGGACCGATTTTGAGGCTGTGATGTTCGTAAGCATCACCTTTGTACTATTTTCTGTTCCTTTCTTCTTTTCTATATGTATTTAGTGTGTACACTAGTTAATGATGCTTGACTCAAGGGGATTAGTGATTATTGTTACATACAACCCAAATTATTACTGAGAAAAGAATTGACATTCTGTTACTTGTTTTTGGGTTAAATTTCCTTTTGAGAATGATTTGCTAACTAATCTGTTATGTTACCTTAATTTAAATCACGAATTGTTTTTACTACAGTTGCCCTAATAAGTAATTGCCACACATTAGTAACACCCACATTAGAACCGATAAAATTTAGGTTATTTTCTCACCATTTAATTAATTATGTAAGAAATACGTAACATACACCCCAAAGAGTCGTTCCTTAGCCAAGGAATATTGATTACCGAAACCCACAAGGCCAAACATTTACTTTACTACTCCTGTTCGACAGGTCAAGATTGTGTATATTCGATGACAACATAAATCAGCTGATTTTATTACGAGTCTAAAAATACTAAATTTAACGAGCAATACGTAGACAATGAGTCCTCAATGATACCGAATATAGGTCACTCTATGTTAGATCGGGGTTAGAGACCAAAATCTAAGCGAAATTCGATGAATTACAAACATATTTCCACTATTTTTAAATCAAATTACATTGACATTCTGATAGAGCCTTGCGGTTGTCCTCTGCAGCACGGATTCACAGCAAAAAATAACGAATGGACGCTTACCTGGCTTCGACAGTTGCTCCGCTATTTCCTTCCATGTAGATTCCCTCGCTAATATGTTTTTCCGAGACGGATCGTACACATTGTACAAAAAACTATGAGGTTGCACTAAATCCACAAGCTTTTCGTCTTCCTCCGAGGTCCAGCCAACCGCGTTCAAAGGCATTTCCAATTCCGTTTTCGCTTGCGTCACAAGATCTAAACAAAATGTCCGCTGCCTATCAGAGGAACGAAAATAGCCGCGCTGCGCAGCACGACGTCACGACCTAACGATGTTGCTCTTTTGTTTGTGCATTCCGTCGTTTTCATTGGTCGTTCGTGTGACGTTGAGCTGTAAACATCGCTATAGTTACGCCATCTAGGGGCTAGTAGCAACTTCACGTATATGCTGTAGCATGTTAGCGCCCTCTGTGAAGTTTACTAAGAACTTGGTGCTACGTTAACTCGACACAAGATGTCGTGAATATAAGTTTGTGTCAGAACCTGGATGTTTTTGTAGAAAAATCACTTTCTTCGATTTTTATAAATTGGTAGTTTAGAATTTATTTCATCCATTAAAAACTGATGATCGAATGTCAATAGAACCAATTTCGTCTATTCGTGCCTTTGTTCTTTCTTTGATCCTAACGCAGTCTCCACCGGATGGCAGCTTCCGTTTCCCGTTTCCTGACTGTAATATCTTCATTTAGCTCGGAAGTCGGACTTGTCCTCTTTATAATCATTTTTATTGTTCCTTACTATATTTCTGTTTTACATCAATTTCCTCCATCTAAATATATAAAAGAAGAAACTGACTGACTGACTGACTCACCTATCAACGCACAGCCCAAACCGCTGGGTCTACAGATTCCAAATTTGGCAAGTAGGTTCCTTATGTGGTCTAGGGGTGCACTAAGAAAGGATTTTTCAAAATTCAACCTCTATGGGGGTTAAACGGGGCTCCAAAGTTTGTATGGGGAAACAAGATTAGTTAGACTATTTTATTCAAAACTTCGCAGGAGTGCTCCTATTGATAAATGAATAGAAACGGGTTTCAGGTTTTTTCAGAATTCAACCCCTAAGAGGGGGAAATGGGGTGACAAAGTCTAAAAATCAATGCACAGCCTAAACCGCTGGGTCTACAGATTCCCTATTTGGCAAGTAGGTTCCTTATGTGGTCTAGGGGTGCAATAAGAAAAGATTTTTTTAAATTCATCTCCTAAGGGGGATAAACGGGGTTCCAAAGTTTGTATGGGGAAACAAGATTAGTTAAACTATTTCATTCGAAACTTCGCAGGAGTGCTCCTATTGATTAGTGAGTAGAAACGGGTTTCAGGTTTTTTCAGAATTCAACCCCTAAGACAGGGAAATGGGGTGACAAAGTCTAAAAATCACAGCATAGCCTAAACCACTGGGTCTACAGATTCCAAATTTGACAAGTAGATTCCTTATGTGGTCTAGGGGTGCCTAAGAAAGGATTTTTCAAAATTCCACCCCTAAGGGGGTTAAACGGTGCTCCAAAGTTTGTATGGGGAAACAAGATTAGTAAGACTATTTTATTCGAAACTTCACAGGAGTGCTCCTATAGATAAATAAGTATAAAAGGGGGTTCGGGTTTCTTCAGAATTCAACCCCTAAGAGGGAAATGGGGTGACAAAGTCTGAAAATCAACATTGGTATAGTTTGTACGGTGTATTACAAAAACAACGATTTTAAGATTGAAAATGGTGGACCTGAAATACCATCATCCCCTAAATGTGGTGCGATGGGGTTAAAATGTCTAAAAATCAATATGGGTGTCGATACCGAGATTATCAAGGGTGCTGATTACGAATATGGCATTTATTTTGAGATCCAGAAGATGGTGGATTTGACTTCTATACAGGGTTATTTTAGATTTATTGTGATGATTGTGATAACGATGATGTTGATTGTGACAGTGATTGTGACAGTGATTGTGACAGTGATTGTGACAGTGATTGTGACAGTGATTGTGACAGTGATTGTGACAGTGATTGTGACAGTGATTGTGACAGTGATTGTGACAGTGATTGTGACAGTGATTGTGACAGTGATTGTGACAGTGATTGTGACAGTGATTGTGACAGTGATTGTGACAGTGATTGTGACAGTGATTGTGACAGTGATTGTGACAGTGATTGTGACAGTGATTGTGACAGTGATTGTGACAGTGATTGTGACAGTGATTGTGACAGTGATTGTGACAGTGATTGTGACAGTGATTGTGACAGTGATTGTGACAGTGATTGTGACAGTGATTGTGACAGTGATTGTGACAGTGATTGTGACAGTGATTGTGACAGTGATTGTGACAGTGATTGTGACAGTGATTGTGACAGTGATTGTGACAGTGATTGTGACAGTGATTGTGACAGTGATTGTGACAGTGATTGTGACAGTGATTGTGACAGTGATTGTGACAGTGATTGTGACAGTGATTGTGACAGTGATTGTGACAGTGATTGTGACAGTGATTGTGACAGTGATTGTGACAGTGATTGTGACAGTGATTGTGACAGTGATTGTGACAGTGATTGTGACAGTGATTGTGACAGTGATTGTGACAGTGATTGTGACAGTGATTGTGACAGTGATTGTGACAGTGATTGTGACAGTGATTGTGACAGTGATTGTGACAGTGATTGTGACAGTGATTGTGACAGTGATTGTGACAGTGATTGTGACAGTGATTGTGACAGTGATTGTGACAGTGATTGTGACAGTGATTGTGACAGTGATTGTGACAGTGATTGTGACAGTGATTGTGACAGTGATTGTGACAGTGATTGTGACAGTGATTGTGACAGTGATTGTGACAGTGATTGTGACAGTGATTGTGACAGTGATTGTGACAGTGATTGTGACAGTGATTGTGACAGTGATTGTGACAGTGATTGTGACAGTGATTGTGACAGTGATTGTGACAGTGATTGTGACAGTGATTGTGACAGTGATTGTGACAGTGATTGTGACAGTGATTGTGACAGTGATTGTGACAGTGATTGTGACAGTGATTGTGACAGTGATTGTGACAGTGATTGTGACAGTGATTGTGACAGTGATTGTGACAGTGATTGTGACAGTGATTGTGACAGTGATTGTGACAGTGATTGTGACAGTGATTGTGACAGTGATTGTGACAGTGATTGTGACAGTGATTGTGACAGTGATTGTGACAGTGATTGGGACAGTGATTGGGACAGTGATTGGGACAGTGATTGTGACAGTGATTGTGACAGTGCTTGTGATTGTGATAGCGACAGTGACAGTGACAGTGACAATGACCAGTGACAGTGACCAGTGACAGTGACAGTTACCGAACTTCACGCGGGCGAAGCCGCGGGCAACAGCTAGTATTAAATAAGGCACTTAATAGGAAGAACTTACCAATTATTACATGGACCCAATCCAAACTTATTTTATGTGTGAAACTAATCACTATAATTATCCTTTCTCCTTTTCAGAGTTTGGATTTGGATGTTTTGTGGTGCGTATAGATCCGTGATTCCCAAAGCGGTCCAGGTGGACCCCCAGGGGTCCACAGGAGACCCGTCGCGAGTTTACGTTGGCGTGAAAAAAAAAATCCTCATGTACCTAATCATACCAGATAGCGCGAAAAAATAATAGGTATTGCAAATTTCTCTCTCTTCTCTTTTTGTCCACGAGCTTGAAAATAATGCAGCAGAGACCGAAGCCAGAAAATTTTGAAAGTGGTCTTCTAGGAAAAAAAGTTTGGGAACTTCTAGTATAGATCATGGGTTTGGAAATAAAACACTTTTTGTTTCGGTAGTACGTAGGTACTACCGAGTTCAATGACGGTCTGCCAATTTTCACCGTTAAGTACGAAGTAATAAGGTTGAATGAAAGTGGTCGATCGTCAGTGAACTGGGAAACTGGGATACTTCCCGATCTCCACGCGGAAAAAAGTTAGTTGCTACCAAATTACCTTTCTGCTAGACCATCCAACGGCCGACTTCATGCTAGACAGTCGTTCCTGCGATTTCTATACCAAAAATTCCTTATTATAATCATCATCATCATTCTACAAACACTAGTGCATCTATCGTTTCTTTGGTCTTCCCCTATACTTTTGAAGCCATTCACATTTATACTCAAAGCCTTCTTCACTTGTTTTACACGTCCTTAAGATAAAAAAATTATCTACCTACATGAAGTTATCAGTTAATTTCATAAAAGTTTAAAAGAATCTCATGAGAGGTTTCTTTTCCTTGTTTAGTTTGTGCATTATCTCATATCTGGCAAAGATAAGATAGCGTTGCATTATCTCAGTTGCATTAAAAAGCTTTTTTGAAGGTGAGCTTTGTGACGTGAAGCTCAAGCATTGTATACAAGTAAGTTTAGTTTAAATCACTCCTTTGATGCTTTTAGATCTGCCTTCAAATCCAGCCAAAATTATTAGAATTCACAATTTTAGGATTTATGTACCGCAACTATCCAGTGCTCGGGGCTTTGCTTGGTTTTTAGAATCTCTATAGGAGTTTCTAGATATTTGTGATGTTTGTGACCATCTGGTCACAAATACCTAGTCTGTACAAGCCTAATATAAGCCGAAGCCCAATAATATTCTAAACAAGTTTTGTTTAGAATATTATTGAAGTCAGTTACATACACTATACTCGCTTTTTTCCCATAGGGGTAGTCAGAAACTACAGAACGCCCATACCTTGTGTTTTCTAAACAATAAGACTGGAAGACTCTCGATATACTTTGTACAGAAGTAAAAAAAAAACGGCCAAGTGCGAGTAGGATTATTGGATTAGTAGGTATTTTGTTATAAGACTACATATTTACGGTTTTCAGATTTTTCCCTTTACATGGGCTGTAAGACATTGATTCTCGCCAAAGGAGAATGACCAAAAATGGTACCAAAAAGTCTCATGCATCCAGATCAAAATTTTATAAGTAGTAGTGTAGTATAAGTAGTAGTGTAGTATAAGTAGTAGTACTTAGTAATATTTTCATAATTTCCTACGACATTACTCGTCACGGATTTGATTTTTGAATAGTATGAATATTGTTTTACTCCCTTTACATGTCGTTCACACAGCCGGTCATAGAGTTGTAGAATGCAAGAGACACTAACAGTCATTCTAATCGTTTTTTTTATATTCAAAAGTTATATAAATAAAAATAAAAAAATTGAATAAAATAATCTTTACTTCGGAAAAGAAACATTCTTAGGGGTTAGTAAAAAACAAAACGATAACTTATACCCAATTGCGAATGTTGACAACATGTCTAGCTTATGCATTCAACTTTACATTCCCAATTTAGAAACCATAAGTCATTAAGAGGGAACAAGGGCTGCGATTCTCCATTCAAATGTACTCCCCTTTTTTCTATCCTGAATAATGCCCTTAGAGCAATCATTTTTGTTTGCATAAAATCAAGGTCTACTGTAGACACGTACCTGTCATCTCCTTTACATAGAAAACATGACTCCAAAAATGAACAAAAAAACATGCCCCATTTTTACGGTCGTGATTAAAGGCTAAGTATAGGTACCAGACAAATTTGAAAAGGTTTTTAGAAATTGATAGGAACCTTAAAATCTTAATGTCAAAAATAACCAAATAAGCTCAGTTTTCAAGGAGAAAGAAGAGAAATACGAAACGTCGATCTTTTAAATTTTTTTGTTATATAATCGGTCTGTGCTGCGGCCTGCGTCTCTCCCTATCTCACTCTACGGAGGCAGGATTGACGCAGCGACGGCAATAGTTTCTTCAAATACCTTTTTTTCAAATTACTCGCAGGCCCTGTTCCCTCTTAAAACTAAAATTGAAATAATCAAAAAGTCACGCTTCACATATTGATATAATATACCAACATAGGGTAGCCGATGAAGTGTGTTTCCGTCTAACATAATACTACTAGTTATTTCTGTAGGTACGACGTATATTTTATAGAATTAACCATTTCATGTTTTAGTTCAATCGAAGTTTGGGCAGGAAATTATGTTTCGAGTAATTAGGTGACTAATTACTGTTTATTTATAGGGAAAGAACTTTTGATGAATATTATGACTGTAGGTATACAATACAAGTACTTACGGTAACTAAAGCCTGCTTCATCCCATTGCTGGATGCCATTAATGGCCTTTCCGCATGTCTTTCAGTTCTTCTGATCTAGCGGCTTACAGGGCCAGCTTATGTGGGCCACCGGTCGTTCAAAATCAAAATCAAAGCATTTATTTCAAGTAGGCCAGTTACAGGCACTTTTGAATTGTCGAAACAAAGATGAAAATTAAATGTAGCTTCAGTCCCCAGTCACAAGACATAAACACTGTGAAAGTACTGTAGTTGCCCATTCCCTAGCGTAGATCTCTATGGAGAAGAACAGGCAAGAAACTCCATGGACACTCTTTTAAATCAATATGTTGTTACAAAATCTTGGTTACATCATTCATGTTGAGATGGTATATTATGTGAGAACAGTGTAGCAAGATGTGCACGTTAAAAGTGTCCACAGTAAAACCAAAAAAGAACAAATATACAATTAAAAAACCAAAATAATTCATTCAATTAAGCAATGGCAACTAAGAGATGACCAGTCACAACTGACAGCGCCCGTTCACGAACATGACGACGAACAAACACCAATGTCAAAAAAATAAAATAAATAATGAAATGATTTCTCAACATTATAGTGATCAAAGCGTAAAATTATCACAGCAGCTTGTACTGTAAGACTGTGAAAAAAGGAAACGGTATAGACTCGAAGCATCAGTTGTTTTCACTGAAAATTATCAGAAATATACTTAAACTCATTGTTTGCCTTAAAAAAGTTATATTCCTTACAAAATACTAAGTACTTAATATTTAATTTACTAATCATACACGTCATACACCATCCAGAACCACTTTTACCCCAAATTCCTAATTACTTTCAAGTGTAGTTTATTACATAAAACATACTATACTATACACGATGCCAACAACAGATCCTAAAGGCTCTACTTATCAAGATACACAATGTTTGTCATAGATACAGATACAGAGGTACATGCCGAACTAAGCTCCGACTAAACAGTTAAAATCTGCGCCGCGAACACTGCGCACGCGTCGCTGTCTGTTACGATACGAATACGAATATCGAACTTAGAATTCGACGCTCAAATATTTGAAATCGGTAATTTCTTGTGAAGTTTTGTTTTTGTTTACGATTCGAAATTTGATTTGAATTCAGTTTTTTTTTTAGGAATATGGTTTACAGTGTAGTGATGTGATTGTTTTTATTTAGAGTGTGGTTTTAACGGTGCATATCGGCTTAAATACAAAGTGTTCGTTAAGCAATACATGTCATAACTATAAAACAGGAACATTTTTTTGGCAGTGGTCAACATGACATCTGTCAACAGTTTCACGCTTGTAATGCGGTTGCACAAAGTCGTTTTGACATTGTAATTTAATGTATTCGCGTCTTGGTTAATTGATTAAGTAATGGACGGGTTTAACTTCGGTTTGTAACTGGATGCTGTAATTGACAGACGTGTGTTAGATATTAGTGAGATAATAACTGTTATTTAATGTAACTAGGTAGTAATGATATGGATTTTAGGTGTTAACGTTACGTATTAAATAGGTATTTTACTGTGTTGTCAGCACCATAGTTAGCCTTCGTTGTACGGAAAAACATCCAAGAGTTATAATGGGCTTTATCGTAAGAATCATAGGCTCATAATCAAGGCCTTTAATCCTATGATGATTATTTCGGTTTCAGTTTACGAACATTTGTTCAATTCGACTTAAGTAATCAAATTTCCTAGACATTATAAATATTAGTTAACCCTCAGACGGGAGCTAGACATTTCAGGCGGAATTACTTTATTTGAAAAAAAAAACAACCGCCAAAAAGAAAATTACTGACGTTGACGGAAAAACTTTTGGAACCTTCAAGAACATAAGAAGGATTTTTTGTCCTTTGTAGTTGATCGTAATGATTGACCATCTTCTACTTTATAAAACTTTTAAATCCACAGACAGGTATTAGCCAAAGCTTAGCCTGAACCTCTGGATCTAGAAGAATGGTTTTCATTTTCCCCCTTTTTTAACGAAAGTATTAAAGAAGTCACACCCAGTTAAATGAGCCAAGTTTGTATGGATATTCATCGTGTTACGGGTAAATCCAAACGGGCACACGACTACTAAGAAATAGTAGAAATTAATTAAATTGGTACCGAGTTACCGACTACGATCATAATTAAAATATAAAAATACCTAGCGAAAGTTTTACCATAAACGATAGAAGGTTTTATGTAGATGGCCGGTATTTTGTGATTTACTAAATGTTCCGTTAAAAACTGCGGACACCGGACACTGACAGTTCAGTGCATTATCTGTCCAAGTCCGGTGTAAGGAGCGGCGGAATCCTAACAGAAACATCAAAAGTCTTTTCGGAATGTCAACGTTGGATTCTTCACATGTCTTCTTAGGGAGACGGCGAAGAATGTTTAAGATGTAAAATTGGAGTAAGCAAAGAGACAAGTGTACGAGACTAAAATTATCTCGCTCGGAATGAACTTTTCAGGCATACAGTTTACGTATTAGTCTGGGTGTGAAGTTTTAGGGCTTGCTTCCTCACTTACGGCAAAGAACTTGGCTAGCAGATATAATTTCTACTATGGATAGAATATAGTATCTATCATTCGGACACTCTTGAACAAGCAATTGCATAAAGAGCCTCCTCTTTAGGTCGACCTTGGACCTCACTAACTCCTAGATATATCCTGTCTATAATTCAACAGCTTCATTCTGATACTATACGTCACAGACCACAGTATTCATCATCATCATCAGCCTATTAATTTTTCCACTGCTGGGACACAGGCCTCCTCTTTGAAGGAATGGGCTCACGCGGCTGACGCGGGCCCAGTGCGGATTGGTAGTGGTCACAATGTCTGCGAATTCTTGGTTCTAGGACATGCCAGTTTCCTCACGATGTTTTTCTTCACTGTTTTTGAGAGTAGTGGTGATGAAATGAATTGCACAAAGTGATGCACCTGCCTGGGTTCGAACCCTCGACTTACTGTTCGTAAGTCGGGACCGCCACCACTGGGCCACCGCTGCTCACAGTATTAACACTAGCGTATCCCAGATTAATAACAAAGACATTTGTGTTCCAGGTGTCAGCTTATTATAGGCGAATTTAATAATGAAGCATGATACTTGAAAGTGAACGCTATCAGCACATCTAAACCGCGTTCAAGGACTGTTAGTTTCATCATTGAAATAGAATATTTAAACTGCCAACTCTTAAACGATTTCCTTTAAAGACAGTGCGTCGGATAAAAAATGCGAATTGTGTGGGAACAGACACCCACCCTCCTCACTTCATCAATCCAGCAGAACATCTTCCTCCTAGACAGGAACTGCAGTTGCCAATCTGGAAATCTCTTAACCGTTTGCGGGCTTAGGTTAGCCGCTGCAGAAATAATCTGGCCAAATGGGGCATCACGGGCCCGTCCCATATACAATGTCAGTGTGGAGCCCCTCTGCAGGATATGCCCCACCACTTACACCTTCCAGGATTTAAACGATGCCAACGACAAAGCTGTGCAAGTGGCAACATACTGGTCGGGTATTATTTGAGTCTATCGACACGCAAAGAAAAAGACTGCCAGCTCTTAAACGCCGTTCAGTGTCTTGGGTGAAATCCGCTCTAATCTGACCTGACGTTTGAAAATCAGCTGCAATTTGGCTGGTATCAAAAATTCGATTGAATTTTCGGTGTTTCCTGGAACAGTACTTAGCAGACTATCAGCACACTATGTAGCCATCAACTTGACACATATTTATGTGCTGCGCTCACGCAAAGACAATGAATGTGCCATCGGATCCTTCGGAAGTCGTGGTATGCGCTCCATGTAACTGTCTCGCTGTAAAAGGGAAGAGGGACCCAGGGTTGCCACCTCCAGACATGGTTTTTGCGATTTGGCTACGATTTTACGAAACATTAAAAAGTTCGCATAAAGTACTGCTGAATTAATTGTTAACAGAATTCTTTCAACTTCTTGTTGAATGCAGAAATTGTGATCTAGTCTCGTTCTGGGTTTTCTTACACTTGGAACTGTTAGGGACAGTTTACGGACCGGCAGCGGCCGTGGCGGCGGATACCGGTAAAACACAGATACTTATTTTAGTTCAAGGCACAATCATCCTAATTTATATGCATCGGCAACTTCTATAGACATTTGATGGGTCTAAAGACCTCGGCATAGTAGTAATATTGTGACAACTCGCCTCACTATAACTTTATTACCGAGCTAACTTCCACTACGCGCGGAATTTTAAATAGTGATGGCTTATATTAAATTAATCTTACTACTATTATAAATGCGATGCAATGAAGTTTGTGAGGATGTATGGATGTTTGTTTTTCTTTTATGCAAAAACGGTTGAACCGATTTGAGCGAAATTTGGCACACACGTACTTTACAACCTGATGGGTTTCGATTAAATTTTCAAACAAATAGACCATGGTCTGCGTTAGGACATAGAATAGTTTTTGTCACGAAGGTACACGGTTAGGCCCCATCTACTTCGGTTAGGACTTTTAGGAGTAGGACATGGGATTTTTGTCACAGTAATCCGTTCCCTTGGGATAATAATCGAGCTGATAGCAGGCAAAGCCGCGGGCGACTGCTAGTATTAGACATACTAATGAAATACACGGATTTGTATGTAATATACTCCAAAAAAGCCATTTAATTACGCCGGACGTCCGCAAAGTGACGACACATAAATTCTATTAAATGATGACAATCATAAAATACTCAGACGGCAAGTGTCAACCCTAATTGGGGATACATCGGTGGCTCGTGGCTAGATTATTTTCGTACGATGAACGTTAAGACGCCGTGTGTGGAATGAATGTGGCTTGCTTTATTTTTATATGAAATGTGTTTCGTATTGCGGGGAATTAGCTGCAGGAGCTTTTGATGTAGATGGAGAACAGATTCGAATTATTTAAATAATTGTGTGCTTAGTTTTTTTACCATCATCATTGGCGCAAGTCTTCTTCTTCCATTCTTCTCTAAAATCGTCCTCTCATCAGATTCTTAGTTTTCTTACCAACTGAGTCATTCGCATTCATTCTTGGTTTTGCTGTTGATCATAGTCTTAATGAAATAATTTGAAGGATAGGTCCGCCTATCTTGATTTTTAAGGCTCATACTGACTTAGATTAGATTATAACTAGAATTCTTCATGTTAAGGCACTGAGTGATATAGCATTGATGATGTCCTTGTTGCCAAATTCGTTTTTAGAATTCCGCAGCTAAATGGCAAAAATGGGACTCTTATAATTTCTCTCCGTCTGTTTAACAGGCACTTGCCTGGTATTTTCCCGGTGTAATACAAAAATGGCATACGCAACCTGTCCTATAGAAATGTTGAATTAAGCGCTTCTGCTATTTATTCTAAAGCGGCCAGCCATTTCAAATAACAACACAACTAATAACTTGTAAACGAATATGTGTAAGTTACGCTCGCTCGTTGTTTGCACAAAAATTTCACTGCACTTGAGATCTGCCCACGCGCTGACTACCGGTAAACAAAATGCGCCTTCTGCGGTGAGCCCCACCGAGTTTGAATGATGGGTCATTTGACAGAAGAATGTAGTTTCTTTTTTACTGTCTTTTTGGTCTAATGGCCGCAAGTTCAGAATGAGAGTTTTCATTCGTTGGTATTATACAATTTGGCAAGTTCATGTGAATTACGCTGTCTTAAGATTCGTACATACTTAAGGTGAATGCGCCAGGGTGGCCCACGAAATTCAAATTTTCTTACGTTTTTTGCAATTTGCAGGTCAGTGTCAGGTTGTATTTTGATTAAACTATGAATCGCGGCTGTAAGACGTATGTAGTTACAGAATTATAATCATCAAAATCATCAATACAACCCTCCAAGCGCATAAAGGTGCAGGAATGACTTTGACCTTGAAAAAGTAAATTCAACCCTCCTAAGTTCATGTAACTGTCAAGAATGACTATTTCATGAAAAAGTAATTCTTAACAGTTACATGAACTGAATATGAATGTTTGATTATTTTTTGATGATTATAATTCTGTAACTACATACGTCTTACAGCCGCGATTCATAGTTTAATCAACATACAACCTGACACTGACCTGCAAATTGCAAAAAACGTAAGAAAATTGAATTTCGCGGCTACCCTGGAGCATCCACCTTAATACGTACGAATCGTACGTACGTTATGTTTAAAAATATATAATTGTAAATTAAAGGGAAATAAAGGCTATTTTATTTTATTTATTTATTTAAGGTGGTCCGGACAAACTGGTCCGGACAAGTTACGGACACGGACATTGAACCTTAAAAGTACGTCCCTTCTTAAACTATGTTATAGGCTCGATCCCGGGATTCCCGGGGGCAATGTTTTGGTTTACCATAAACTTAGCCAGAAGTGGACCATAGATACAATACACGCTAATAGTCTTAAAAGCAAAGCATGGAGTCCGCAACAAGTTTTTTTGTTCAGATGTCGTAGTTCATAAAATTTCACGTCCTACATTGACCCTAAAACAGATTATTGAGACTGTGTTACATATCTATCTAGGGCTAGACTATAATAAAAGCGAATAAATACATTCACATGAGAATACAGTTATATCAAACCCTATGACGGCAATTAACCAATACCATATCATAGTCTTAAAAGGGCCAAGGCAACAACCTTTTTGTTCAGATGTCGTAGGTCATAAAATTTCACGTCCTACTTTGACCCTAAAACAGATTATTGATACTGTGTTATATATCTATCTTGGGCTAGACTATAATAAAAGCGAATAAATACATTCACATGAGAATACAGTTATATCAAACCCTATGACGGCAATTAACCAATACCATATCATAGTCTTAAAAGGACCAAGGCTACAAGTTTTTTGTTCAGATGTCGTAGTTCATAAAATTTCACGTCCTATGTTGACCCTAAAACAGATTACTGATACTGCGATACATATCTATCTAGGGCTAGACTATAATAAAAGTGAATAAATACTTTCACACCATGTGAATGTATTTATTCACGAGAATTTATTCGAGATTTTATACATGAGAATACAGTTAAATCAAACCCTATGGACCAAGGCTACAAGTTTTTTGTTCAGATGTCGTAGTTCATGAAATTTCACGTCCTATGTTGACCCTAAAACAGATTACTGATACTGCGATACTTATCTATCTAGGGCTAGACTATAATAAAAGTGAATAAATACATTCACACCATGTGAATGTATTTATTCACGAGAATTTATTCGAGATTTTATACATGAGAATACAGTTAAATCAAACCCTATGACGGCAATTAACCAATCCCATATCAACAGCCCAGTAGCCGAAGTATCTGATGAAATAGTAAGTTTATTACACGGTCAACACTTTATTGAACTAAATTATTAATTAAATCAAAGCACGTTTGATTGGGACCGTTGTAATTAAAATAACAATTAAACGCCAGATATAATGGTGGCCCGATAGACATTTTGCATATTAATTGATCACTTTATAGTCAGGCCGGTAGGTGATAAGGTTCTACTTTGAAATAGAAACTGGTAACCTATATTTGCCGACTTATTGTTTAAAAATAACTGTAATAATGTTCTTCCTTGGACGAGGATCTTTTGGATCGTGGTCAAAATCGGAAGTAAAGCCGCCAACATGATTTTCATATACAACTTCATGTAAAATGAATGTTAACCAACGACGCCCCGCTCTCAATGTCCTCCAGCAGGGCTATTGCGTATCTTTCTGATATCCCGTGACTGTCAAGCTTCGGTTGTACACCGAACTTTGATAACAACCGTGAATGTCATCATAATATTGGTATTACGTATTACACTGAGTGGATATCACTTTACGGTGACTAACAGGGTCATACATAATACGAAACTAACCGACCGCTAATTAATGGACACTGAGCCCAGTTACTATCATTTCGAGCTGTCAACAGAGATACGTAATAGCCTTACAAGTCATTTTCGCCATTGACACTGGAAATATTATGGTGCATAACGGTGTGCACAGTCATACATAGGTGCACTATCTCATACTAAACTCTCATAGTCCTATGGGACTGCAAACCGACACGACCGGAGAGATATCAGGCACGGTTGAGTGTGTTTACTGTGAGCGCACGGGGAAACCCAAAGTAGGATACCAACATACAACCGATATTTTTTCATCCACTGGCCTTGAGCAATTAACCCATACATACCCACATTTTTTGCCCATAATTGTACAATCATTAACCGCTCTTCATTAATCTTCTCGAATTCTTGTTTTCATCACGTAACGTAAGAACAATTAGTTGGTCACGCTCATCGAGTGGTGTTTAGTGAAATCGAGTTAGGTTTGTCACTAAACGGACGGAGCGTGTAGCGTGAAATTGCATGTACGGTCAGCAGCAGTACAATTTTTATTTTTGAAAGCTTAGGCAAAGGGCCTCTCCTTCCTTCTTCCAAACCTCTCTGTTTTGTACAGTTTCTTGCCCTATTTGCCCCGCGAACAAGATCAGATCGTCACATCACCTTCGCCGTGGTTGACCTTGACGGTGATGTCCTCCCTTAAGGGTCCAGTGACTGATTATGTCTGCCCACCTCTCCGGGTGCAGTCGTGTGACGTGGCTACTCCCACTTCAGCCTGGCTGCTTTAAATCCAACATCAGCTATATGAGTCGTGGAGGGCAGGGTGGTGTTTCTAACGCGATCAGTTTGCATTATGCTGCGCTCCATCGTGCGCTGGCAAATCTTGAGCTTGGCTGTGGCATAACCAGCCTATAACCAGTGCTGGCAAACAGGCCTCATCTGTGTGTGAGGGAGTTGGTTGTTATCCACCACGTGGGCCCAGGACGCATTGGCAAAATTGGAAGCAGCATTGCTATTCTGCAAAGTCTGGTAAAACTGGAACTCTTTGCTGGAGTTCGTGTATCCCGATAGCAGTTAGTTCAGTCTGTCTGTCTAAATCTTCGGCCAAACCGGTAAGAGTAAGAACAGATAGCCTCGGACACTGACAGAATGATACTTCAGTATTATTATCTGTCCGACCGTCTGCAATTTGTCCGTACCAGAGGCCTCTCTAAGTACGAAATCCATTGTTTCGGCTGAAGTTACGGTCGTTTCCTACTCCGTATCACTTACGGACATAAGATTCGTTAAATGAATAACAACACGATTGGTCATCTGTCCTTACTGCCGATGTGTTTTCAAAACTCATGAATTCGTAAATATTACGGAGTAGAGTTAATTTCAAAGTATAAGTTACTTTCGCACGGGTCTTCGTAGTTGAGCCTCAGTTTCCCGAACCGTAACGTAACATGTAGGCATATTTTGTGTGCGAAATGCAAATATGTTTTGTTTATTTCTTGCGTGTAAACAGACCGATCTCTTTTGTCGACTGTACGAGCGAAAGTGTGGGTAGTGCGGGGGCGGTTTTGTTTTCACTAGTGTAAAGTTGATAGAGTGTAAGGGTACGGTTCGACTGAGCTCGGTTGGCGGGACCGGTGAAGTTATAGCAATACATCAAACTTCGTTTTTTTGTTTTTACTCGGTATGGATAAAGCTGGATTGTATAGACTATAAAATTTACTTTTGTTATACAGGCCAACATGAACAATCGTAATCTACAAGGTGCAGGTGTGACGTGTAAAACTTAGCAATTACCTATGTCATTTTGCTAATGGCTTTATTGAGACTTGGGATTACAGTTTTTCTGTGACATGTCTCACATGTCTCCTGAGAGCCTCTATATTATAAAGTGTATTCAATCTCTTTTCTATGGAGTGAAATCCTGTGTATATGACTATCCTTTGTAATGTTCTTGCATCATCAAAGCTCCTGCTAGTTTTAAGAAAAAAAAAGTTTGCAAGAAAAGTTGGTTTCCAGTGTCTTAAAAGTATTATATGGGTAAAATCTATAAATGATACAAGATAATGATCATAATCAAAGACAAAAGCTATTTCAAACGCCCGCTTGTGCTTATGCCTTCTAATCGCTACCAAAATGACCACCTCCTAACTTAACCAGTCAATAAAACCGCTGAGTTAACTGTTCTTTATATCCGGCACTTCAGCTGCATTTAGTTGATCTTGCTGATCTGGTGATAAGCAGTAAAACGTCGAGTGTACACTCAATTATATACTTAATTGGTGCCGAATTGTAAATGTATACGATTTAATTAAGTACTTAATTCAAACGAACTATATGCTTTGGTGAAGTTTTTTATGCCAGATGCATGCATATTTTTGGTTTTTATTAGTCAGAATATTAGGGTCTTCATGCAATGTGCCTTTAACGGCCCAGCATAATTCTCATTGTTTATTTATTTTTCAACTAATTTAAAAAATAATTAGCGACACGAGGTAAAACTTAACATTTAGGACGTTACTTCATGATTGAGTATTAATGATTTAATTATGTCAAATAGCTTTTGCGAGTCCAACCACTATCTTGTCGTGAGCTTGTTGAAACGCTTGGAGTCACTAATCTCGTGTAAATTCGGTTTATATAGGCTCAATTAGGCATCATTAATTAATCTAAGTAGCTTATATTTTTAGTACAATAGCTGTTCTATCACGGCCCGACTTCTTCAGATTGCCGTCCCATCAGGCTATGAGAGTAAGGGAAGAGAGACAGCACGTGCGTCTGCGCATACACTTGCCCTAGTGACTATAATATCTCCTGCGGCAATGGCAAATTGGCTAGTGGCATTGACCGCCATGACTGAAATTCAGTATGGAGGACTATTGTATAGCTGTCTAGCTCTGTATATAACCCTAGTTTATTAAATAAATAAAAATAAAAAAGCCTTTTATTTCTAGCAAAACACAAGAAAAAAATAACTGTTTTTGTAATTAATTAGATAGAGTTTCTTCATTTAAGATGTTAGTTTAAATTTAAATTAAATTTTTAATTTTTATTTCAATATGACAATTTTTGTTAGTTCTTAAACTTAGTTGTTAGTTTAGATTTAACATAAATATTTAGTTGTCTGCTAGAACTCCTCTGTAGGTAAAGGCCTCCCCCAAAGATACCCTCCCCTCTCTGGATTGGGCTACTTGAATCCAGTTGAGGCCGGCTGAACCTAGTTTATTATCTAATAAATATGAAAATTATACAGCACTCAATATATTTTGATGACCTATCAAAATATTGTGGACTTCATTCAAGCAGATGATCATTTAGGATACAGAGAGCCCCAATCTCCTATTATTGTATCTTAACACATTTTGTTGGATCAGTGTAAATCTAAAAAGCTATAAACAAGACTACATCGTTGTCTATCTCGTTTAAACCAAGTCTATATAGTACTTTTGGTGCCAAGGCTCCATGGCTTAAATAGTTTTATGGTTTTTAAAACCATCTCTCTTATCGCGGCAGGTCTGTGTCAAACAAGCGACAATGCAAAGTTTATTGACATTAAGGGTGAACGCGATCAGCTAATCTGAACCGCGTTTAAGGGCTGTCACTGTCATAATTATTGCTTTGGAATATTGATTATTGACAACGACAGCTCTAAAATGCCGTTTGGATGTGTTGATCTTGTCCAGTTTCCTTGGTGTAGGTGTAGGTTAGTAGGTTAGTAGGTCCTGTATTGATTTATTCTTCGAAACACTAACAGAATCTTGATATGTATTGACTTATTGTTAATGCTTCTGAATATGAAGCAAGAGCGCGAAAGGAGATGAGCAGGAATCGAACAATGACATCTGTCGAATTTGACACTGCGGCTCTCGTCTACGGTTTGGTTGTAAACGGGCCAGCAGGCCTAGCCAAGTTACAAACGATTCGTATCGATTCTCTTTCTACAATCGTAAACGTTAAGTCACGTGGTCAAAACAAGCGAATATAAACTTTCGTAGACAAGTTTACATCGATCAAGATGATAGAATGAAATGTACTCGTTTCTACAATCGAGATCCCTACATCCCATATAAATCGTAGCCAACTTACAGTTTTGACTAAACTTTAAAGTTTCCATTCGTTTATTTTGACCACGTGACTTATCGTTGATATAGATGTCATTCCCATACATTTGGTTAGTTTTCTATTAGCGTTAACGATTGTAGATTGTCAATTTGGCTAAGCCTACTGAATTTCCCAGTCTCGGAACAAAGAGGGCTCTTAAAACTATCTGCGTGCCTAGTACATCTTTGTCAATAAGTCACTCATCCATCTTTATTATTATTAATCTGGTGCTGTGCAGCATTGTTACTACACCTGCTATTAGACCTCAGCCCTTATGCTTCATGCTTCCCTGGTCTCCGCTGAGTCTCACAGGTCTCACCCACGACCTTCTGAAAAAATAAAAATTGATTTTTCTTTTTGTGTGTTCCTAGTACATCTTCGTATAAAAGTGGCTACATAATTTTTAGAAGTCATTATTGTTTTCAATCCAAAAAAGTAAATTCTGTAACACAACACCTGCAAACATACGAGTAATATGGTTTCTAAAGTTTTCCCTGATTATTATTCTCATTTTTCCATACAAAAGTGACAATTTGTCGGATTGTTGTTTGCTAGCATTTACGGAACGTTTGGCGTGACAGGTTATTTTACTTCTGAAATAAGCCTTATTTGAGTGAGAATAAAGGTCACTTGTACTTACTGCAAAATCAGTACGTCTAAGCGGGTTATTTTCATGTAAATAGGTTCTATTTATGTACTATACTGTGTTGCTTCTACGTCGCAAGTCGCAGTGGCCAGTACTTATTTATTTATTTGTTAGTTTTCTGTATGTGGAGACTTGAATAGAAACTTAATGTTGACGCTATATGTCTTTTTAACCGAATTCAAAAAACGAGTAGAGGTTCTCAATAGGGAAGGCTGGTCAAAGCTGATTGTACATGGCGCGTCCATAGCTTAGACTCAATCTGACCAATGAGGTCAAAATATTTTTGAAATATAAAATGACATTGACAGATTTACAACCAATGACGATGTTTGGTTCATGCGGTGCTAGCGCCATTAGTTTCACCAGTTGCTCACCCCATTCGTCGGAATATTTTTTATGTATGTTCACCGGTTACTCGAAGATGCCTGAACCGCTTTGAAAGAGTATTTTCCCAAGTTTGTCTCATATAAATATGAAACAGCTTAACGTCCTTTTCCTTTTTTTTTTTTTTGAATAGATTTTTTACTAATGTTTGGGAGTCAGCAGAAGGTACAAAAAGGTTGCCAAAGATCATGATGATGAGCTCGATTTCCGTCAGAATTTACGACAATCTTAGTATTTTATGAAGCTTCAAGTTAAATGGTATTTTGCTTCACATAACGATTTACAAATAACTTTTCGCGAGGTAACAATCCATACAATCTTAGGCTTAGTTTACGACTAAACATAATTATATACCACAGACAATACAATACTCCAAAGGGCCGCTTTATAACTATGTTTCATATACAGCAGTGCTAAAATGATTTGAGTCAGGACATTAATTTAGGAGCGAATATCTTGGCCAAAGTTCTGTCAAACATTGGAGGTTCTTTAGTGTCTGGTGACGGTTTGAAATCTTCTTTGAGGCTCATGATTTAGCACGGGTTGATCTTCGAGGTTAAGCAACTCTTTCCAAGGTCGGTCAGTCCGTGGATGTGTGACTATTCATACCCCTCCGTGGCTCTGTAAATTATATGAAGCTTTTGGGCCCGTCTGTCTTTTGTAGATCTTTGACAGTACCTAATCACGGGCAGTCTGATTGTCTGACAACCTTACCAAGGAGTACCGTAACAAGGTAATCTGATCAGGAGGCCTAGCCAAGTTACAAACGATTCGTATCGATTCTCTTTCTACAATCGTAAACGTTAAGTCACGTGGTCAAAACAAACGAATTTAAACTTTCGTAGACAAGTTTACATCGATCAAGATGATAGAATGAAATGTATTCGTTTCTACAATCGTGATCCCTACATCCCATATAAATCGTAGCCATCTTACAGTTTTGACTAAACTTTAAAATTTCCATTCGTTTGTTTTGACCACGTGACTTAACGATGATAGATGTCATTCCCATACATTTGGTTAGTTTTCTATTAGCGTTAACGATTGTAGATTGTCAACTTGGCTAAGCCTACAGATAGGTAAAATACTGGTATTCAGCTGCATCCAGTTAGACTGGAAGCCGACAGCAACGTAGTTGGGAACGGGCTAGGCAGATGATGATGATTGATGAATCACTTGTTTACAAGATTGGATGTTTCCATTCACCAACACGCCAATATGGTGGCACTTAAATAATAATACAATTGACATTTGCACCTCCGACTCATATGAAGGATAACCGGTTACAAATACTTATTGTTTTGCATTGATTTCTGTACTCTATTATTATTTATGCAACGAAACAGCTTTGATTACGTTTAAGTGCGGGGCTTGGGAGTTCAGACTTCAAATAAAGACTGCCTGATACCTCTAAGCGAAACTTAAATGAACTTCTTAGATTTACAACGTTCAGCTCAATAGTTAAAGTTGATATTGCAACGGTGCAATAGTATTTAGGCTTTATATTTAGGTGTTGTTTAATGTTAGTGAAAACAGGCGTTCGTATTGTAGCCCGCTCTTTAATTAAGAGGCGGGGTTAGTTAATGAAGCAGTCTAGTCCAGAATCTAGCTCTAGTTTACAGTGCTGTGTCGAATTTTGGAAGGTATTAAGTTTGTTTTGCGCAATGCGGACCGGAAATCTGCTTCATGTGTGGTCCTAAGGTTAAGGAACTAATTGGACAATTTAACTATAAATAAATAGGTACCTATTTTGTGTAAATATTTTATTTGTAAAAACGTTTCGATTTTTGTTTTAAGGCGACTACAGGAGCTAAATTAGCAACTTTATTTGGGGTGGTTCAAACTTCGTTTGAAATGCTGTTAGAATAAAGTTCTAATCAGCTTGCACTACAAAGTGGTTGTTACGACAGTCACTGCGGGCAGAATAGTGCGAAATGAGTGTTTTTTTGCGATTTACAAAAAATCTATTGATTGGACTAAAAAATAAAACACTATCATGCTAATATGTTGCTTGTAGAATGATTTGCCAAAAAATCAGAATGAACGGATGTATTTGAGTATGGTTTTTACTAGTGGCAAAGCAGAAGACATACCCAATCTGTGTGAGTGTGCAGTCCCGTCACAAGCATCATCGCAGACTGCAATGAGGGTCTCACGGACGAGCATCTTGTGACGGGACTCCGCACTCACTCAGATTTTGGGATGGGTCGATGATACCTGATTTTGGCCAGAATGGATGTGCAGCATTACTAAACATTCTTAACTTGTACTAAATCGTTACATCTATCCAAACTCTTTTTGTCAATACTTTGAACAGTACATGTGCTAAGCTAACCGCCTATTTACCGTCAGAGTTGCCATATGCAAATGCTCACAGGTGTTGCCAAGATTAGCATATTGTGTACCGCGAGACGAATTGCGTGGCAAATACTTTATTATACATATGTATTTCTGTTATGTATTTGTGTGTCGTAACGAGTACTGTTATTTTTTAAATGTGGAACTATGAAACAGATATAATGATACTAAACTTAAACTGTCGCTTACGGGATATCTTCGTGATTGTTCATAATTTTGAGCTCCCGATATATAGACGCTGTTGCAAGCGCGGGATGACTGGAGAATGCGGGTGGTTGGAAAATAAAATACAGCAGCAAAATATCGGGAGCTCAAAACAATGAACAATCACGGAAGATGTCCCGTATGTTACAGTATAAGTTTAGTATTAAACCGTAAAAGCCTAAAACAGTATTGATACTGTTGCATTACATCCCATTGCTGGGCTGTGGCATCACCTAACAATAGGCATGACGACAGTATCAAAAAATTGCAAATCTTTTTAGTCCGTCAGTTAGAGTATTGGAAATTAATGGACACGTATTTTTTGTTTTTGTAAATCAATGAATATTGACAAAGGATTAAACGCATCAAAACTCGGGAGTGGGGGCTCGTGACGTCAGAACTAGCTAAAAATTATACCTAGGCGTGACGTATTGAGAATTTTAAAAGCATCATATCTTTGTCAATTTTGGTTTACGTAACGAAAGAAAAAACAGGGGTCAAATATATTTTGATAATCTAACTGACGGACTAATTAGATTTTTTTTGTGGTCTCGCCTATTTCCAGTTCTGTCGATTTAGTGCTAATGTGGACCACTCGTTTTTGATTTTCTCCAGCTCGCCTACCCATGTTCTGGGCGGTCTGAAACAGATGTATGGATGTATAACGATTTAAGTATTTGTCAAAAATATTGAATGTAGTTTTTTTTTGTACTTATACACAATTTGGTTGTTTGTTCGAATTTCCAAGTGAAATATTTTCATATCCGATGTTACAATTGACACAGAAATTTACGATTCTAATTTCAGTTCATTTTGAAACGGGAAAAGAGCACATCGAAGCTAGGAATTAGGGAAGGCCTTTGCCCAGCAGTAGGACAGTATACAATAAATAAATGAAAAAACAGTTGACACACAATTATGACGATTATCAAAATAATTGACATGTATAATTACTAAAATAAAAGACTTAAAGGCCTTTTTATAAACATGTAGCATTGCTATAACATTAGTAGACTAACGGGAATCGATTATGTATGTGCGAATGAACGTTTCCGACATTCCTTGCATTTCTAATTGTTACTGCATTCTTGCAATCTTAGGACCAATCGTTTCTACTAGTTCTGTCCAGCTTGTTGGTGAAAGTTAAGGTGTAATTAAGACAAATTCTACTAGAAAATCGTTTGATGCAAGTTCTCTCTAACACTAAACGGTGCCTAAGAAATTTCAATTATTGGCACCGTTGAAAATCTTACATTGCGCTTTTATTGAGTTGTCATTGATTGTAAATAAAAAGAAAGAAAGCCTTTATATCCCATTACCCTTAAAATTACGTTATATATGCATACAATACTTTATTTCTTTGTTAGTAGTTTTATTTTTCTTGTAATCTAAGTTAGTATGTTCTCCGGTATATGGGCCCCTCCTCGGGTGAAGGCCTCCTCCAGTTTCTTCAATTTGTCCCTGTCCTTTGCAAAATTCTGCCAATCGCTGCCTGCTGTATCTATTAAATCATCCGCCCACCTTCTCTTCGGTCTGCCTATTCTTCTTTTTCCATCTGGCCCTTTCCACTCTGTAGTTTTAGCTGTCCACCTACCGTCTTTGTGTCGTGATACGTGGCCAGCCCATTGCCATTTCAGTTTCAGGGCTTGGTTAAGGACATCAGTTACTTTGGTTTTTAGAACAGAAGCGAAGTTATCAGACTAAAAACCAAAGTAACTAATGCCCTCATTGATTGTATTTAAGAGTAATTTATCTAACTTTTTGGCTTAGTTACCTGAAGTGAGTTTTGGCTTCTAAATCAAGAACTTCTCATTTTGCACCTCTTAAGGTCGTCATCATTCTCCCGCCCTTATCCCAATTTGGGGTCGGCGCAGTATGTCTTCTTCTTCCATACTTCTCTATTACTCGTCATCTCAGCAGACACTTCCTTTCTAGCCATATAATCTTTCACACAGTCCATCGATCGCTTCTTTGGTCTTCCTCTACTCTTATAGTCACCTACATTCGTACTCAACGTTCTTCACTACATTTTCCTAACTCTCAAGGTCATGTGTCACTTAAAAATCAAATTCCTGTGAAATTACACCCAACTTCATAGCACTGCTTTCCGAAACGTTGTCTTTGATCTCAGCATGATCATGAAAACTAATTCCGGCAGTCTTCTTTATTTCTTATTCTTCTTTTTCGTGTAGTTAGTGCCTAACCTGCAAGCCTAGCCAAGTTACAAACGATTCGTATCGATTCACTTTCTACAATAGTAAACGTTAAGTCACGTGGTCAAAACAAACGAATAGAAATTTCGTAGACAAGTTTACATCGATCAAGATGATAGAATGAAATGTATTCGTTTCTACAATAGTGATCGCTACATCCCATATAAATCGTAGCCAACTTACAGTTTTGACTGAACTTAGTTTCTATTCGTTTGTTTTGACCACGTGACTTAACGTTGAAATGATGTCATTCCCATCCATTTGGTTAGTTTTCTATTAACGTTAACGATTGTAGATTGTCAACTTGGCTAAGCCTACTGGTGTTGGAGTTTTTTTCGCCCATGGGCCTATGACGGGGCTTTACATGCCGTCGAGTAATATCTCTCAGGTATGCTGGTTTGGTTTCCTCACGATGTTTTTCTTCACCGAAGTGAATATTATTCAATTTCGGCATTCAGACTCAGACCCTCGTCTCAAATCCTACGTTGCCTAATTATGGACCAAAATTTCAAAGATTATTTCCAGAATGGTCCAATATTGCATGCATAATATAAATGATACCATCGTCACCTGATATTTCTGGTACTCTAGTTAATTGAGTCGTGTTTGCTCATTTAGACCTCATGATATTATAACCCAAAGAAACGTCCACTTGACGGCATTATTTTTATCTTAAGTGGAATTAATGCACCCTGCATTCGCAATTTAACTTCCAAACACATAAAAGCGTGTTGTTTTTGAGAAAACAACTGTAAAACTCACACAGCAGTGTAGTTATTACAAACATTGTTCATGACTTTTTCCATAGTACTACTCATTCTGAAATAAACTTAATACAAACGAACATAAAGTTGATATTCGTTTAAGTAGACGTAACATCAATTGGAAACAAGAATTTGAGTCGACTCAAGACGATGTATTTTTAGAACTTCAGAGTACCTTAATCTTTATATAGATTTGAGACTGAAAACATCGTTAAGTGGTGTTTTAATTTTGGTATTGCGTTTCGTTGTTTACTGTTCAAGTCGTTTAGTGTGTTTTTATTATGATTCTTTATAATCTTTATAACAGTCTGTTAAAACGTTCGACTACCAACTAAAATTCTGTAACAGATAACGCACAGCCGACGAAGAGAGCTAGCTAGAACTAGAAGTTAATTTTGTACAAAATGATGACTTGCATTTTGACGTATCTGCAGTCGTAAAGCTTTGGCGATATTCTTTGTGCTTCCATATGTCGTAGGACCAACATTCTTAAGTGAATTTGCTTCTTAGGCATTATCATTGAATTAGGTTTTCAATTGACTATCTGACGTCCTTCGAGCTTCTGGAGAGTCGAAAAATGTCATTAGTATTTCTAACTTTCGCCACCTACATAAACATTATTGTATCCCAAACTAACCTTACTTGACGGCACGGTTGGCGAAGTAGCTGAGCGATTGGCTACTACGCTGCGTGTCGCGGGTTTGATCCCCGCTCGAAACAAATTTTTGTATGACCTACATGTAGATGTTCCGGGTCTGGCTGTTTGTGTAGGTATATGTCAGTTTTAAATGTTTGTAAACGCACCCACGATACCGGAGAAATTCTTAGTGTGGGGAAAGTAAAAAAACCGGCTAAGTGCGAGTTAGACTCGCGCATGATGGGTTCGGGGAGCCCCTTTAATTTTTAATTTTATTGTTTGTTGTTATAGCGGCAACAGAAATACATCATCTGTGAAAATTTTAACTGTTGAGCTATCACAGTTCATGAGATACAGCATGGTGACAGACAGACAGACAGTCTTAGTAATAGGGTCCCGTTTTTACCCTTCGGGTTCGGAACCCTTAAAAAAAACTATTTAACCGGAATTCGTGGAGCAGACTAAATTAAGATCATCAAAAGTCAAAATATTTTGTAATCTTCGGCACGTGTCTTTATAAAACCTTAAAAATATGATGACCGAAGTAGTGTTAATGCACTCATTTGCTTACATATTCGTTGATTAATTTCTAAGAAGCCGTGACTCGCGATGCAGTACCCAAAGATCGTGTTGAAAGATTATGTCGAACCTGTTTATTATTTACCCAAGAAATATGATTATTATCGGCAAGATTAATAGGCGATTTGTCTTATAAAATAACTTACATCGTACGAGGGTCTTGCAGTTAGGTAACTGCGGAATAATGATTGTCTATTTGTTGATTTATATTATCAATCAGCCTTAGGCCATGTCTATCATCGCAATCTATTGCTTGATGACTGGCCTCTCCCAAATTGCGTCTTCTGTATCTAGCCTTTCCTTGCCGTCTGTTCTTGGTCGTTTATCCATCGTACATCCGTTATCAGTTTCAAAGATTTTGTAAGAGAAGGAAGTCCACCACAGATTGATGTCAATAGGCTTGCCCAGTGGCGGTTTTACACATTTGCCGCCTGTAGACTTTTCAAAGTTTGCCGCCCCTACTGACCTCTACAAATTGTGAAATATTTAAAATTTTCTCATTCAGCTACGAAAAATTTGCAAAGAAATTCGTAAACAAGGGCGGCAGAAGCCTGAATTGGAACGGCGTTTCCAATTTTACAAATTTTAAAGTATTTGAAAATTGGCACCATATTTGCCGCCCTAGGCTCCAGCCTACTCAGCCTACTAGTAAATCCGCCTCCTTGCTAATACATGAACTTCAACATATCTGGCGCAATATGGGTGTACTGCAGTAACATCTTTGCCTAACCCTTCGCAGATGAGAGGCTATGTTATGTGTAGTATTGATTGAATGAGACCAGACATTATTTTTAATTCTCTCCAAGTTTCACATGTATAAGCTAAACTGTTACCTCGAAATAAAAAGAAAACCAATACTTGATTAATGGCAACGAAATGTCATTTAAAGACGTTTTTGCCAAGTTGTATTTTATTCGAAGAAGTATAAAAGTGTCAAACCTTTTTTTCCAAAGTTGAATTTATTTAATGCGTTTTGAGTATGCGGTTTGGTATAACTGTTTCTTTTTTCATTTAGTTCGGTTTTATTAGATGGTTGTAGTTCTTTATTTCTCGGTTGTGTAGTGTTTTGTCTAGTTTCAAGTAAATTGCTTGTAACTTGGTTATTGCATTTTCTTCATATTTTTCAGCATCCACTATTTTAACATGGTTTTAGTTATAGCCTGTCTTTTCAAGTTTTCGTCCAAGCTTATAGTAAATTATCCACTAACCCATATTGGGCCCTCGTGGTGGATTATGGCCTTCTCCGTCTCATAGAGAATAATTTAGTTCTTAACACACTCACATAGATGATGCAACATGTTGAACAAAGGAAGGTCTTTAATCGACTTTCATGACGCCATAGAAGATTAAATAATAAAGGTAATCCATAATAAGGAATCTGGCGCCTTACATAGATGATTCTTTAATATAATTATTTTTCTTTTAAAAGGCATATCCGTGTTTACGACCTTGCAAAGTCCGTTTCTCGTTCAACTATTCAAAGACGAATTATAATGCTAAAACTAAATAAGGTATAATGAAACTGGATGTTAGGTATTTGATTAAGTAATTTTGCATTGATAAACCGGTCAAGTGCGTGTATAAACTTTGAACCAATATTCACGTGATTTATCAGAATGTTAATAAACTATAGAATTAACAAACCGCTGATAAATTCTTTGGATTTTTTTTTGTGCGGCGTTTTTGAAAGCTCGTTTGAAATTGATTATGCTTAGACGAAATATTTTTGGGGGTCAGATATTTATGTTGCGTTCTACAAATACTTTATGCATAATATTTTATTCATTCAATGTTTGTGCTGTCGACTTGTGAATGTATATTTTGTGTTTTGACTCGTGCTCATTAACGGGCTTTAGTTAATTACTTTTATTAATGTTACTTTAGGAAACTTCACCTTTCCACAATCCATTATATTGACAGCTTTTCTTTTAACTTGGTCATCTTCGAAGCCTGATAGCCCTGGGAAATAAAGTCATTATTGGAATTCCTCGCAAGTTGTTTTCCGGAAACCATCACTAGCACTTCGATATGACTTTTTAGAATCCATAATACATACATTAACACCTCAACGTATAACATGATTCGTCGAACACAACCGCAATGCTTAAAACATACTCAGAATATGTTGTTGTATGTACATACACAAGTATAACATATTCTGAGAAGTCTATAGAAAAAGGAGCATTTTAATATTAGATCCGGCCACAGACCATGGAGATGCCTGGACGCGGCTTTTTTGACAGTTTCCGCACGAACCAAGCTTGTCACCGTTTACTCACTCTACGGCATTAATGACACGTACACAAACTGACGGTTTTGTAAGCGGTCCGTGACAGACGTGTGTTCAACACAGTTTCCGCGCCACGTATTTTATTTTAACTGCCGTCTCTAGAAGTTGCTGGTGTGGCGATACTGTGCTCTGTGGACCCGGCGCTAGACGAGTTGTTGAATAAATTACGGTTTCTGCCTCATTTAAGACTGTTCCTTGAGTTATGTTTTTTTTTCTTTAAATACTGGTCTTTTAGTCTGATCTGTTTTGACCTGGTGCTCGTTTTTTGTTAGTTATCTAAAATGGTGTTAAATGTTTTGATAGCCTTATTTGGGATTTACAATCTAGAATTTTGAATTGGATTAGCAAATTGTAATTTATTGTTACTTCTTCAAACTTCTTGTGGATTAGAGTGTCTTCTTTAATTTTTATTTATGTCTGTATTATGTTTGGGTCATAGTTCGTTATCTTGAGATTTATTAGAATGTTTGTGGTTCAAGATTATTTCTTCTTGTATTTATACGAAGGCTCTAATAGTCGTTTTTGTTATTTTAATCATCGCTATGTTTTTATCTCTTTTAACGAACTCTTCGTTTTTTCTAGTGATCATTTTTTGGTTAAAGCGAATTCTTTATGTTTATTTTTAACACGTCATTGTTCAGTGGCTTTGGTTTTACGACGATGAGTTGATGCTCCAGGGCCGGTTCTCGAGAAACGCATCTTTGATGTAGAGACTTGCGTTTCCCGCACGCATCGTTATTGCAACCGAATTTTTACGTTGTTATTTAGCGATCAAAAGTTTGCGACAGCGTCGTTATCTATGTCGAGACTGCCCTGACGTATTTTCCCTCAAATCTTTGCGAGAGAATTTGGATGATGATTAGCACGTAGATACCTACGTTATTTTGCAAAATCATTCTCATGTCTGTTCCTGATAGGACGATAGCGTTGCTAATTAATCTTATCTTCAATGATTATGCAACTTGCTACAAGAATAGACAGCATCTTGTCTCACCTTGATCTTGTAGCGTTTGACTTTTGTAGCAAGTAGTTGGTACTTACATGTTTTTTTTGTGTATTTTTCTTAGGTCTGATCAAAGTGCAGTTTTCTTATAGTTGAATGAGGTTTCTTGTTTGTTTGTTGTTTTAGTCCGTGTTATTTCTTATATTATCTTCTTATTTTCTTTTCCATTTAAACTTTCGTAGTTATAATATTTCTAAGTTTCTTTCTTATTGCATCTCTCAACAAAATATCGTCCAAACTTGTTCTGTCTATAGTGGTTTGTTTGTGGTCTGTGTGGTTTTTGTCTGTCCGTCACAGAACTGTTTTATATGAATAGGAGACATAGTTTTATGGCGCTTGCACGTGTAAATTGAGACTGTTAAAATTCACATCCTCAACATTTTTATTGCTAATTATAATATTTATGACTCAAAATGGCCGCAGTGTCACCGACCATAATCATTTGTCATTTTTGATATATCCACATTTTACTACAACTTATTTATTGACGAAGTTGTAGGCTTTAATTATATTAATCACGTTAAGAATTTCATAGAGAAATTATCTGTTTGGTCATAACATTAAGGTTTATAATGGCTAGAGGTAATTTAGCAGATGTTTCAATGATATTTGGGTTAATTACTCAAAAAGATGTAACTAAGATTTTTATAGATAATGTAATTAAAAGAAAATATACTGTGGCAGAAAAATATTATAATCATGTGTTTATCGTGACTTGAATTCTTAACATAACCTGTATCATTTCCAAGAGTTTTACAACAAGTTGATGGATGGAGAGGAAGAAGAAGACCAAGGAAACGATGGATGGATTGTGTGAGGAATGATCTGAAGGAAAAAGGTGTAAATGATTGTGTGACGGTTGACAGGGGAGAATGGAAGAATAAAACGTGTTGTGCCGACCCCAAGTAACATGGAACAAAGGCAGGCAGATGATAATGAATAAGCACTTATTATGTATCCAAAATAACTCAAGAAGAGTTGCGTAAACCATGTAAACTGTAGTACTTATTTTATATTCAGTCTAGGCTCTACAATCGTTATCAGCGAATCAGTCGAAGAGTAAGTTGGCAGTCACGACCGATCACCGAGATTGACTAACTAGCGAGTTTATGTACACATGGTCCATTGTCTCACGATAAAATATAGGTAATACAGCAATAGCATGATTCAATAAGAATCGTTACGAGAAATCGAAAATTAAATGTGGACCAAGTAATTAACCTTGTGAATTCCAATTTCAAATCGTCATTACTGAGACTTAAGTCTCACAAACAGTCATTGTTTTTATTTCCTTATCCTATCTGTTTTTTACATCTGCATATCATCTAGCATCTATCTACTATCATCTAGCATCTACATAGATGATGTTACCATCATCTATGTGAACAAATATTGTAAAATATGAAAAAATCTTAGTAATCGGCCAACTTTACTTCAACTAAAAGCCTTTCGAACAGCTAAAGATCCCGTGTGATACTGGCATACGCGAAATTATGCAAGACCAATTTCAATATTATCGAATAGGTGGGATCTGTGCCGCTAGTCGATTTGCATGAAACCGTTGACCAATTCCAACGTTAGTTTCGTTTCTTTACTATGTGTTTACAATGCTTATCAGGTTGCTGAGTGCGTTTGTCTGTAGTCTTGTGTTGGTTCCTATTTATTTTATTGCTTAAAGAAGTTTGTTTAAGATTTTAGTTATTTGTTATCTTTGGGATGGGTTGTGACTTTTTGCTCAGAAATTTTATTTTTTGTGGTGAGGAGTCTAGTAATTGATCTGGGAAAATAATGAAAATATGTTGAACAAACTTGATGTAAATAACAAAAGATACTTATACTTGGTTTAGTGTTATCTTTATTAGATAAGAAGCAATTTTCGAAAGTTAACTAAAAGACCAGTCATTTCGCCCACCATATTTTTAATCTTCATCTGCACTTATGTTGTAAATGGTCAGAATAACAGCAGGGAATTAATTTAAATGTTAATATAACTAGATTATGACATATTAAGATTACAGTTTCCACCTTAACAGTTCCCATCGAAAACAAGATGTTTTATCAGTTTTCCTGCTTAATTGCCAATAACTATGTTTAACGAGTAGGAAGTAAAAACAGGTTTTAATCACATGATAATCTAAGAAAAACTGTTGACCCTAATTTTGTGTTCAATAACGGTGGTTAAAACACATTGTACCTTATTTGATAATGAACTTCATCATAAGTACTTTAGATACAGATAGAATCTTTTCCTACAAAGCTCAGAACAAGAAAAACAACTTGCTGAAAGAACAAAGTCAAGATGTTAACCAATAATACCAACGTACATTCCCCTAAGGCCTAAAGTAATTGTAGAACCAAATGGTGACACTTAAGACAGCGACTAGAACCTAACAAAAATCGTAAACTGTAAACCATTATGGTAAACGCATGCATCAACGCAGTTTCGTTGTAGTGTCTACAACGAAACACAACCATTGAAAGGCGACCACAATACAGAAAAAGATATTGGTCAGGTTAACACATTTAAGTCGTAGTGTAAACCTAACCCCAATGCGCTAAAATGATATAAAAACGAAAGTGAACTTAGTTCCCACGATCAGGTGCACGGAACGCTGCGGAACCTAGATATGAGTACTTATACGAGTTTTTTAAATATTGATCCAAGATAGTGATTTAATCGCGTTTTATTTTTGTAGTAGATTACTTGTGCTTAGCATGTTTTCCGGTTTTCTTGATTATTTTTGGCGTGTCTTTTAATTTAGTTGAAGAAGATTTTAAAATCAATTTACGTCAAGTAAGTAGGCATATCACAATATTTATTGACGGTATCACAAATTTTAATAATTTGCGCAAATATAAACAAGATTAAAAACGTAGGTGATATTGTTTAAACACGAAGCTAAAGAAAACAATGCAGCTACCCACACATTTTTTACAGACGAACTTAACATATATCAAGAACGACCCGTGGGAGGTCTTAGTCATTGGTCAGCGAATATTTATCACCAATCAGTCGAAATGAACAGCAATGATACATACGATTGGCATTTACTTTCTACTAAAGAAAACGAAGCAGTAATATGTAAGATAGATGATAAATAGCATTATGTTAACACAGAGTCAAGTAATCTTACATCACAACGCGTAGGCTTTTATTGCATAGCCAAAAACTCAATGATTCTGGTTTTATGAAAGCTGCGTTTGATGTGTCGTTTGTTGGTTTCTAGTATCGTGATTTTTTAAGATAATTTTGATGGTTATTCTTTGAAATCGCAACTTGATGACAGGTTTCAAAGTTACGGAGCATTTCAATCTGTTTTTTTTTTTACCAAGCAAAGGCATGTTTTGACGTTGTGTCCCTGGCTTCATTAGTATCATCAACATCAAAGCACATTAAAATGCATTTAGTTTCCTAAATGATTCTAAATGAGCAGACAGACTGAAAATAATAAAGTCAAATTAAAATTTGAAGTTGGATTCGCAAACGAAACGTGTTTTTGTCTCGAGATTAGAATCTATCAATTAAGGTTTATAAAACTCAGTTTTATAGCATACATAATTTGGAACACACCTAGTACACTAGTCCAAAATGGCGTAACAGCCAGCTGAATCAATAATTTTGTATACTTGTACCTAATTTCATAAACTGCACCTAATTTATTACGTTGGCCTCAATATTACCGGCGGCGGGTATTTAATCTAAACGAATCCTTTCTTTTTCATTTTGTTAGATTAATATGTTCTAATAAGGTTCTTGATAGGGTTAATACCTTGTCTAATTTAACAAGATTATTGCGATTTGTATTATGGAATATCTTAAAATATTGCCTATAGTAAGCTGACCCTTAGAAAATTTTCACACGATCTCGCAAATTAGATTCTTTGAATATTTTGGACTATTCAGGAGCAGTCAACGTTGTATCTAGTAATTATATTGCTTAAATGAACTTTATACTTTCAGAAATTCAGATGAACAATTTGAATGCTTTTGCTAAAGACGTATGTATGTTCCATATCATTCTCGATTTCCACCGCCCACAATTCTACTTAACTCTCAACTTAATACCCGACATTTCTCTTTAAACCCAAGTACTGTAATTTAAGTGTTTAACTAATCGTACGGCAATTTGCGGGAACGTTGAGTGCGTGCGGCTTCGCCACGCGTCGCTGGTAAAGACATGAAAACGGCTGGGTCTTGAATATTATAATGTTCGGGTCACGCCACATGTTAGTGGAGCTAGGTGAAAGGTTTCAAAGGCTTTATACAAGACAATGCAATTAAATTGTATTTTTAATCTAGTTACTTTAGTTTTTGGGCTTAAGGTTTATAAAAATTAATGACTAATACATTGATACCTATTTAATTTTGCCTAACGTCAAATCTATCTTTCGGCCCTAAATAATGCCACGACGCAAATGACAAAACGTCAAAACGCCCATAATTCGTTTGTAACAATATTTTGTTACATTTAGCGCCACACAGCGCATGCTCACGATTCGTTGTGATCACGCGCCGCTGAAATACCTTATGATCGATTTAATCGCGCCGATCTGCACCGTAAAACCCATAACTCTAGTAAATGCTCTCATTGTGCAGTGACATTCGATATGATTTGATCTAAAGAACTCTGACCTCTTAAAATGCCAAGCGTGGTGGGTCTATGTCCGCCTGAGACAGTGCAAAAGGAATAACTGAAGAATGTTCCACGTGCAAGGATCCTTCGAGCAGTCGCTCCGCTGCGGGGACGAAGTGTCGCCTAACGGCAACAAAACATTGGCCGCTTTGGCAAAAATCCACAAACATTGTACAGGCAAAGCACATGCTAATGGATGCGCTGACCAAAAACATAATCCGTTGACAAAGTCAGATTCTAATACGAGTCTACAATCTCGTAAATCTTTCCGCAACGAATGCATAATAGAGATAAAGGAAGCTGATAAGAATAATCACAACGGGTCTAAAAATCATGACGGATTGTATAGCAAAAGCTTCAGCAACAGTACTAGCTCCTACGAAGGTCACAGTGACACTGATTCGGAGAACACATTCAAGTCTCGTTCTGATCAAAACAAACTGACAGATCCGTGCGAGCGCTTGTTCGCCCAGAACACTAAAGCATCCCTGATGAAGACAGCTCGGATGAGATACGCTGATGACAGTGTCATATCTGCTCTCCAAGACGAAGTAGATGGAGAGAAAGTTAAACAACCCTTCAGTAGAACTCCACTTCGAGGGAGCTACAGAGACAGGAAATCTGGTGTCGTGACTATCGAAGAAGTAAAATCAGATGGTTCTAACCATGACGAAGAGCTAGCCAACGCTTTACTTTTTGATGAAAAGAGAAAATCTTCGACGCAACCGAAACCGGGATTGCAACGAAAAAGCTCTTCAGGAAGCACTGCAAGTAATGGGAAACCAAGTGTAAATGGTACTAAACCTCCATGGAGGGGTGCGACCAAGAAAGGCATACCAGCTGAGCCTTTCGTAAGAACTCCGTCGTTTAGAGGTAGCATCAGAAAGAAAACAACAAAGAACGATGGAATACCTTGGAAGAAGCTGTATGAGCTCTCGCTTTGGCGAAGATATGGCGTGAGCTTTGCTTTGGCTGGAGCTGATGCTGACAGGGCTTTGCTGAGACCTTGGAGTGAATTTTCTACTCAGCAGGAGCCACCTTTGTTATCGGTAAGTACTTTCTTAACCCATGGTCTGTCCACGAAGTACACACAATAGTAAAAAAATGGCGTCTCGACCAAATTTTGTCATTTGACAGATCATGATTTAATCTTACGATTCAGTCAAAATGAAGACAACTATTTACATTTAAATGTAAAACATTTTCACATAATAGTGTAATTTTAAATCATCCGGACACTTTTGCTTTTAAATTCAAGGCTTTGGAAATGACGTGATAGATTTTGATGGTGCAGTCACCATCATACACTTCTCAAGAATTTATTAAACCTACACTACATTAATATCCAGTCGCCTGGCCCACAGGCGTGATAGTTGCACGCCCCTGCTATTAATAACTACAAAAATACTATCATATACCCAGCCATTCTCAGTCGTCAATGATGATGTAAACACTCCATATCAGCTAACTTAAGTAGCTCTCTCGAAAGCCAGACAGCCGTCAATCATCAAGCCTGAGGCAGTCACTGATCTTTGATAGCTCACTTGTATTTGGCAGGTAGATTGTTGAGTTACTGTCGATGATTCGACGGGTCATTACGAAGGGGTCATGAAGGTAGTTAGAGGAATTGTTGGATCTAGTTCTATAGATAGAGTACACGTAGTAAGTACGTAGATAAGCTATGGAACTTTTAGATTCTTTTGTATGCTGGGTGAAGGTGTCCCCATAGCCTTCCACAATAGCCTTATATGATTCTCTCTGATTAGGATTACTTGTTTTTTAATTTAGTATAATGTGTTATTTAATTTTCCATTTTGAGGATTCATTAGTACCTAGTGTACCTAGTACTTCTTCATGATTCAATTAAAATAATTTGTTGAAAATATATATGACTATCAAAGATGATAACTTCTTCTGTGGCACTTGGACACTCTTTTTCTCAGGCAAGTTATGCCCAACTCAGAATTAGTTTCTATGGTGTCATTCATATGTACGTAGATTTACAATTGCCTCAAGCCTTAAGGAAATGCGCAAAATTTTAAGCCTTTAGGGTTTCACGGATTAAGACTCCTATGATCTTATTTGTAGAGTATATGCATTTAATCTTATCTCGGTCAAACAAACTGTTTGCCCACAGGTGACACAGTTAAGCGCAAATGGTCTTCCACAATATTTGCTAGGTATAGAAGATAAATATGGTTCCTTAGGAAGTGTGGATAAGGGAGATAGGATCGATGTTATCGCTGAAAGCAATTTCGTTTGTTGCTTTTTTGTGTCGAGTGGGTCTTTTCGTAGTTGTATTGTTACACAAGGCTTAATTAGGATCGATCAGGATCAAGCTTTTACGGTTCAAATTCCACAGTATTAAATTAAACAACCAACATGGCCCATATGTGGGTCATAGGTTTTATAAGTGCAAAATCTTTAATATGCAAACATATTTTCTACTTTTCTGCATCTCTGGACTTAAATCCACTTTCACTTCAAATCAAATCAGCTCAATCCAGAAACTATCCATCAAAGATCGAAAGTATGGTCAAATCCAATAAGTCAATTACATTTCACCATATTTCTAGAGTTCACACAGTTATTACTGCCATATCGCGCACACTTTCGATTTGATCACGATCAGGTCACGAACCGGACACGTAACGGACGGATTCGTCCATGCCGTGACGGGCTGGACGCCGCCGGCGAGAGCCGCTCTGTGATTTACTGACATATGGGTTAATTGGATTGATTTTGCTATGTTAGGCTTAAGAATAGATCATTTTATAATTTTCAGTGTTGAAGAAAGAGAAATTCATTTGGAAAGATTTTTTCGCTGAAAAGAAGTTCCTGCAAAGACATGTTTTAAAAAACGATTGTAGTAGCAGGAGCAAAGACATTTAAACGGACGTACGAAGCAGAGCTTAAGTCTAATCATATATTTGGCAATGAAAAGTGCGTGCTAAATTAGAACCTTCGTCTAAATCACGTCCCGTTTCGCTATTTTCCTATTCCCGCGCTAACCTCACTTCAAAGTTTTCACAAAGTCTAGCAGGATACAAGTAAACAAAGCAACAAGGACTTAATGCAAATCACCAATGTCGTTGATTTGCAACGTAGCTTACATAATAAAACGTAGGGAGACATGAGAATACAAATTAAGCGCAGATCGGTATATCGTGTTGTCAGTAAGAAACGGAGCGTGGGTACCGCGTTGCGACGTTGTATGACAATGTAGTACTCCAGGATAAGTCCTTGCTTGATTTATGTCATACAAAATGTCAAGCATTCTCTTGTAGAAAAGTTGCCTGGTATTCGGCTGTCATGGTATGGGCATCATGCTGAGGAATGAAGAAAATGTCGTGAGAAAAGTCAAAAGTATGAATGTGCATGGCTATTAGGGGAAGGTGAAAGAAACGATGGATGGACTGTTTGAAAGATCTTGGGGTAGAAAGAATGTGATTCATGTGATGACGGCTACTAGAGAAGTATGGAAGAAGAAGACATGCTGCGCCGATCCCAAATATATTTGGTAATGTGTAAAATCTTTTCTGAAGGATAACAAAGTAGTCTTAAAGTAGAAGCTCGTGAAAAGAATTTGGTTTATTTTCATGTTGTTTAATCAACATATAACGTCCCACTGCTGGGACACAGGTATCTATATGAGTTCAGAAAGGGAGAAAAGGAGACATTTAGGCTTCCTATTACGTGTCAGTCCCTGTAAAGATATTCATGTTTACTCACCTGCCTTTGTTGACTTATCTCAATTCCATTCATCCTCCAGAACAAAAACAGTATGTTCTCCACTATTTTCTTTAACATCGGAGCAACCTTCAACTAATATAACTTCAGTCGTGACTACATAACAATTAGCAACATCACCTAGAACTAAGAATACTGTGTCTCCTTCACAGTGTATCATAAACACCTTTATTACAATAATCAATACTTCTATAGCACACATGAAGTTACCATTGATGATTATACAGAGCTCGTTAGCTAATGCAAAGTCAATGCAAATCAGTTCGGTTTCCTTGTTGTTAAACAAATAGCAATTACGTACGCCTCCGCCCGTTATTTTTGATTTTATTGATTCAAGGTCATTGTGTTCATTACGGGTGATATAATAACATATATTACAATAAATGCTGTAATTTTTGCATTTGTGTGATTTGGAGTTCAATTCATTATCATCATCGTCATCATCATTTTAGCCCGAAATCACTCGCTGCTGGTTATAGGCCTCCCCTTTCGTCTTACTTCTCAGTCCTGTGCGTGACCCTCATCCAAGTTCGATCCAGCGACTGTTGTAATGTTCCTATTTTCGCATCAAATCTCTCAGATATTATTTTATTTACGACTTTAGTGTTATTTTAAGAATGTTAAGCAAAATATATAAAACCAGTCGTATTCTAACTGTTGGCAAATCATTTTGGCATACCGGATTTTCTACACCGAAATGCAAAAACTGATGCATTACTTAACTCTTTTCGAGTAGCTTTTATTTACATATTGTGATCCAATTCATTCAATCTTTCATGTTACTTCTAAAACATAATTAATAACAGATTAAATGTTTTAATTACTTTGTTTATGTTACCTTCACCTTTTACTTATTCAGTTTCAATACAATTACCCCGTTCATACCTTTCTACAGTATCTACACTTTAATCTTATCCAATCTCCGCAGCCAAGCCCATCAATCGCAATAGGTCATAGAAATTGACTTCCAATCATGTATCGTTATAACTCGATAAATGATCTTTATGAATCGATTTGTCAGTACCATTGTGTTGGTCAATATATACAATATTTGCATTAGACCATTCATCATTGCTGTATAAAAGGATTTAGCGATCAAATTGTATTTTATTATTGTCTAGTTTTATTGAGTCTTTGACGTTAATATTTTATCTTATTAGACTGTAAATTATATGTTTGTTTGTATTGCTTAAATGATTTATTGCTAATTAAATGAGACTACGATAACTTAGTAGAAACAGACATTTAAGTGAAAGTCAAACTATTAAATACAAATGATTTGTGTGAACATTTTAGTGGTGTATTATTTGTTAGACTTTTCAAATCTGTGCAATGTAGCACATTTAAACTGCTGGGTTTGGTGAGGAGCAAAACCACTGATGAGCTTCTTTCTTCGGTTTATTGGGAGAGAGCTTTCCTTATAGGTAGCTTGCTGCTGACTGTGTCGAATGACCAAAATGGCCCGTTTTTTATTCGTAATTTTTTAAGTGACTAACCAATCACATTCGTTTACAATAATCCAAAAAAACGCGGGAAAAACTAAAAGCCAATCAAATTAAGGCAAAAAAGCGGGAAAATATTACAGAATTTATCTTAAGTACGAGGAAACTTTACCGTAATGAGAACCGTGTGACAATATTCGCGTTTTTTACTAACTTTGTGTTAGTAAAACTATATAAAACTATATTTTATCGAGATCTATGTATCAGGAACTATCATACAAAAATATAAAATCAACAAAAAACATAACATAATAAACTTATATACGAACGGAACGCTAAGCCTACTATGTATGTACACAAAACAAAATGCTAAAATCTATCAGTCTAAGAACTAAGCTATTAATTCAATAGTTTTTAATGCTTATTTACTATCCTATCAGTGCCTATGTACCCTATATACCTATATACTACCTATATTTATACACTATCTTCGTTTTAAACACTATCTTCGTTGTCCCGCACAAAATCAATGCCATCATCATCATCATATTCCTGCCCTTGTACCAATATATTTGGGGTCAGAACAGCATGTGTTGCAGATAAATCTACGGAGAAAGCACCACTCTCATTATAAATCAAATAAATAAAGTGTCCCATTAAAAGTCGCATACGCGCGCCATGTCTTATGCAAATGCTAGAGCGGCAGCGATATTTGTATCAGCAAACAATAGCATGTCGCAACGTCTTTAGATTCATTGTTAATCTGCTGAATAATTTGTCTCCTACACTTGGTTGCGAAACGTGGATTGGATGCCTTCAAATGAATTTATTTGCGATAACTCTTAGCGTACAATGATTTGACTGTTGTTTGCGCTTAAGCACTTCAGTGATTACACATGATGTTGCATGTTGGTCTATTAGTCGCAAACGCGACATCCGAGAATGAGGTCATGTTTTCGATTCTCAGGTCGGGCACAGTTTTATTAAGTTTTTCAATCAGGAATTTCTCAGTAGCAGCCGTGAAGTTTAGATTTGTGCCATTGATGGCAATAGGCTCGCTCTCTATTAGGTACACACATGAGACTGGAACATAACTGACGAAATATGGGTGGTGTAATATTAGATACACCTCTGTCTAACCTTTCGGGGAATACAGGCATGATGTTATGTAACGTGATATGCAAATATATTAATGATCTTGTTTTGGTCGCTAGGACATTAAAGAAGAGACTGCCGTGAAATATTTGGGAACTTTTTATACTTAGTGTAATTAAATTTTACGGGCTCGCTTTCAAGAAATTCGAGTCCTCATCCAAATGTCACATTTAGCAATATGAAGATATAAAAACTGTTTAATATATGTTATTATTCTTATCTTCGTCATCATTTCTCTTAATCGCGTATCTAATAGTTAATTAATGTAAATTACTATCATTAATATTTCTGTGCTGAAAATTATCACATCTGACATTGCCTCTTCATGTGACCTTTTGTCGACGGTTGCAATAACCACCTGGCTTTAAGAAAATACGTGTTTCTTCTATAGTTTCCATCAATTAATTCCTTACTTTATTTGGGGTCATCCCTGTATATCTACATCATCTCAGTGCTTACTTCCTTCCCATTCATATCATCTAAAGTTTAGATGAGGGTTATGACGAGGGAGACAGGCTATGGATAGATGGTTTGGATTCTAAACTTTCTATCCACAGCTTGACTTTAATTCCCGGTTCTGACAAATGTTTAGTGGGTTTTTCCATCAGGAATTTCTCAGTAGTAGCCACGGAGTCTGGATTTGTACCCGGTTGATGGCAATAGGCTCGCCTCCTATTATATGGGTCTTAAATATAACTGGCGAAATGTGGGTGTAATCTTAGGTAGGTACACCTCTGCTTAACTCTTCGGGGATTACAGCCGTGATGTTATATATCCATCCATAGCATCGCATAATTGCTACATTGAAGAATTATGTAAATCCATGTAGCAGTATTATAAGGTCGTCCCTACAACTTCGAGTCCATTGATAAATAAGCACACAAATGAACTCAATGAGATTACCCAATACTCGTCCAAAGCATCTCTAGAAACAATTGACGTAAGATTTAAACAACTTCATCGCACTGATGTTCCTCAGCAATTAGAAGGGAGTTTGCAAGGGCATGCTAATGTCAAGCATAATTTTGTCTCCTACACGGCTGAGGCCTATTGTGAAACTCATAGGATATGTAAATTATTGTAATTGTGATGCGTGTCCGAAATATTTTGCCGATTGTTTTAGCGCTGTTGAACAGCTGGTTGTATTGCTTTTGTGTGTGTATGTTCTTCAGTTTATGATAGTTAGTCTGTCTATGTTCTGTAACTACTTTTATTTACGATGGTTTGTTTTTCTCTGTCGTGTCGTTATTACTAGTTTCAACCAGTTTGTAAACAATGCTACAAGTATTGTCCGCTCTTTACAGTCTTCTTGCAACTAATCTGTCTACGACTCTTACGACTTAAAGTTAACGTAGCTTTTCTTCATAGGATTTCAGTGGTTTGGTCGTTTCTTACTCCGATATATTCTGTTTCTACATTTTCGTATTTTTTGTTACCCAGGTTTTAATTAATAACGGGTGCAAAACACCTCTTAACGAAGCCGAAAGGCACTTGTTCTCCTCGTCATTGCGATCATTTTTTTGGTTCTACACCATACTTGGGAACCTTCTAGTTAAGGGGATATTGGGGGTCAAAGTTTCAACTTTTTGACAACTTTTTTTTAATACATTTTTTTATTGTAAGATTTTTATTTTAAACACCTCCACGACCCCCGTACTATTCAATCCATCCATCAGCTCAATGTTTTGAGTGCGTTACATTGAGTTCTACCACAAAACATGATTTTTCTCCCCAAATAAAAAGTCGTTTCTCAGCAATAATTTGCGTAAATTTACTTAGTTTGATGTACAGAATGCTTGGTTGACGGCGTCGTGATGAGGTGGTTTACACCCTGTATAGATCTTATGATGTGAATTGATGAATTATTACAATTTTATAATGTCCGAGATATCAATCCTAATATGTAAGACCTCAAACTGCAGACATGTTTGGCGAAAGTGGGTGATCCGACCTGCGCTTGAGCAGATCTTATCTCGTCGGCACTTTTGAAGAAGTGAGCTTGTGTACCAAGAGTAATATTTATTATTCATCATATATGCGATGGAGCTAGATTTCCTTGACTCCATTTTGAAATAACGATTAAACGTTAGAAAAAATAAGACGTTACCACAGTTTCTATGTATTTAACAAGTTTTGTAACTTGTGTTATTTGTGAGAATAACGATTGACATTTCTTAAATTCGAGAATTTATTTAAATGTTTGTCTATTTGAATATAAAATTAAGTAGTTCCTCCTATGTATTTGAATTTTATTGATTCATTGATCTACTGGAAACAACCAAGGCTTCGAATTTGTTGGATGCTGGGTGTGATTTCGTATCAACGGAAGATAGAATATAATTATGTTCCTTATCAACACACTCAGCACCTTGACTTAGGTACAATTCTACACGGATCTTTTGGCGCTTTAAAAACATTTTTATGAAGGCGCTGTTGGAAAACATTTCTAGAATTGTGTGAATATTGTATTGTATGAAAGTGGATACTATAAGAACAGAGGAAGACGACAGAAACGACGAATGGACTGTGTAAGGGATGATGGCTAGAAAGGAGGTGTCTGATGAGATGACGAGTAATAGAGAAGTATGGAAGAAGAAGACATGCTGCGCCGACCCCAAATGAATTGGAATAAGGGCAAGAGAATGATGATGACGATTGTATTGAAAGAGCAATATTGAGGTGTTACCTTTGGTTATGGCCGGGTGCCAAAAGAATCCATGTACAACTGTACCAAATTACGGTTATGAACCTTTCATTATTATTTTTTAATATTTTTTTTTTCCTTTTGTTACAGGTAAGCATGCTGTTTTTATTTTCATCACTTCAACGTTTAAAATAATCCAGAATGAGGTATGATTAGTTCTAGTTCAATAATAGCTTTGGAAGCAACTTGGTTCGTAGTTATTTGTTGAATTCATCAATATGTTTAATTAAACTAGAAGTAATAGTGCTTTAATGGTGGCTGCTGAAAGTCAATTAAAACAGTGAGGTATGATATTCTACATAACATAAGTTCACACCTGTAATTCCGAAGAGTTAGGCAGGGGTGTACCTAATAGTACACCCATATTTCGCCAGTTATGTCTAAGTCCCATGTAATGTAATAGGGGGCGAGCCTATTGCCATCAAAGGAGTGCAAATCCAGACTCCGTAGCTGCTAATGAGAAATTCCCGATGGAAAAACCCAATAACACTGCCCTACCCGGGAACGAACCCAGGATCTCATGTTCAGCAGTCGTGCTAGCGATCACTGGACCAACGAGGTAGTCGCAGAGTTCTAGTGTTTAAAACAAAATATCTTAAACGTAAAATCATCACGGTCTTTCCCATATAAATCATGATCTGTCAAAGGACCAATTTGTTCGAGACACCATTGCTTAACTATTGTGTCTACTTCGTGGACAGATCAAGGGAATCAAGGATATGCGCATGAATAAGCGTTCATCTGTAAAATGGTAACACATGAAAGCGATCAAGAAGCTCTATTTCGTTACATCTGGTAGAAGTGTTCGTACGGTGCCTAAAATTATAGGCCTGTTTACGTAAGACAATTCTGATAGATTATTAATCACTCAATTTGTCCAAGTTAATATCGTATCTGATCCTCTTGTTGGGTAATCTATTGACTTGAGCTTACTGCCGGCGTCTAAACACGAGAATGACGTACTGGTTAATTAATTGTAGATAATTAATTCGCTTCTGTAGATGAAACATATCTTATGGCATTCGGAAATGTTGAAGATTTACATCAGAGCAATAATTTATTAAATCGGATGATAAGTTTTATTTAGATTACGTTGTCATGTGACTTTCAGACTTTACACCTCTTTGTTGTTAGTATGAGGATATGCTATTAGCTGCCTGAAAAAGAAAGAAGACTTGGCGCGGATCGTAGGATCTGACTACTTTAAAAGAAAAATGTCTGTAAATCCTATGGACGGAACTAGGTCAGTTTAGGCACACAACGAGAAGCTGTCTCAAAGTCACGAAGTTTAACGATACAGATTAAGAGAATCGAGGAAGAGTATCGACTCACAAGAATCCAGTCAACTCCGTTCTCCCATTAAAGAAATTAATTAATTAACATAGGATCCATTCTTCATTCCATCCGTTTAATCACGACCATGATCCGTATCACCCCTTTTAGGGAGTGGACAGGAATCCACAAGATTTCAACGGGACCAGAGATTGCAAATCGAACTACTCCCTTACTTTCATCGATTGAGGCACTCACACATACAGACCTCCTTGCTACGAAGTTTCACGAAGACGTTGCGAATGATACCTTGCTATTCCCCGTTAAATTTCGAACACTTGATTCATAAGCTTGTGTGTGTGCGATAGCGCTTGCTACAGGTAGTGTTTGTTTGTAAGTAAGGCTATCTGTGACGGGACCCCCTACATGGTTCTCGTCAGTTATAATTGCATGTCAACAGCTATGAGGACTTGGTTCAGTATTGATGTCTTAACGTGCAACTGGATAGACGGGATTGCTGTTTGCGGAAGAGTGTGGAATGTGTAGCAATGGCTGGTGTGCGAGTGTTTTTGTTGGGAATGTTAGTTTTATTAAGGATATGATTATCCTGTCATGATATGGAGGTGTGACAGATAAGCAACGTTAGCAATTGATATCATTGTTCATCATCATTGTGAATATTGTGACCGATACTATTAACAACTTTTCTTGTATGGTTCTCTGCTACGTTAAGTTCTTCACCAATGACACTGAATGCATCGAGTCGACACACTCAATGTCGTTATTGCTGCGTAAAATTCTCTTAAACACTTTTAAGATGTGCTGAACACGTTCAGTTTCTTAAGTGAAATCCGCTTTTTAGGGTTCCGTACCCTAGGGGTAAAAACGGGACCCTATTACTATGAATCCACTGTCCGTCTGTCCGTTTGTCCATCTGTCCGTCTGTCTGTCTGTCTGTAACCAGGCTGTATCTCAGGAACCGTGATAGCTAGACACTTCAAATTTTCACAGATGATGTATTTCGGTTGCCTATAACAACAAATACTAAAAACAATATATTTAAGGGTCGTTTTGTCTAATGTTGTATAGATAATGGTACGGAACCCTTCGTGCGCGAGTCCGACTCGCACTTGGTCGGTTATTTTTTATGATTCTGAACCCTGCTTTAGCACCTTCACCCGCTTCACCAACCCTCAGATAAAGAATTGTTAGCATGGATCACGTTTCCTAATTGCGGTCGAATTTTGTATCACGGCTGTTATTATTATTATAGAGGTCTAAGAGAGTCTTGAATTTGTTTCATCCTCCCAGTTTTTCTAAAAGGTGACTGACACAACCAATTTATATCAGAAATGTCTACAAAAAGACCAGTGTCCAATCTGAAGCAATAATCGAACATATTTCACACGATACCACACAAATATGACATTGGCGGCGCTAAGCTGTGCATGCGCCTACACATAACGATTTCCTTACGAAGTGACGCATATGTATGATATAATATCGACCTAATATCAATTTATGGTTATGCCACGTTGTGCTCTGCTTGTCTGTGAATGATTTAGAATATTTTGTATATGAATATTCTGATGTTTGACTGCAGTTTTGAGTCAACTCAAAAAAAGAATTTTGATGGTACCAAGGTGAACGCGAATAGCTAATACCTTGATTTATAAAACAATTCGGGTAGAAAAGTTGAGGTTGACTACTTCCAGTTCAATGGACCGGTAAAACCATCCCTTATTAACTTCAAATAACCCTGAAGTCCAAAGGCGCGTTGGGTTGAGGATACCGTCAAAGTCGCAGGAAACACTTGGATGAGGGGCACACAGAACCCAGAAGTATGACAGAGGAAAGGAGAGGCCTAAACCCAGCAGTGTAATTCCGGGCGGAACCCTGGTGTCAAACTTGTTTTTAATCGTTTTATCAACAGGAACATCTAGTTTTTCAAACCTCCAATAAACTTGGCTGTATTTATTACCGCATAATAAGAACAACTAGCTTAAGATTTGACAGCAGATTTACCAACAGAATATAGTTCACTTGTAATAGGACAAACTGCCGTCATTGTCAGACCAGCAACCCAGTTAATCTTGTCAGAACCCATAGAGTTAACTAAAATGTTATTGTGTTTAATTAACTAAGTTGAATGACAAGATTTATGTAGAAGGAATTAGTCAATGAATCTGTAACAGTCGCTTGTTATATTAACCATAACAGATTTGGTATTGCAACGTTTACAAGTTACTAAAATGTGCTTGGCGCATACCATTGGACAGTCGAGTTAGTAGTTCTATCAAGAATTTGCTTTGGAAACGCGTTTTAAGTACCGTTGTCATAAACGCGCCAGCTAGACAAAACCCCCTTCAAATTCTAATAAGACCTTTGCCTTAAGGACTTTTTGTAGATAGATAAATCTACTCACATTATTGTACATCAAAATACACAGCTCTTTTAGAATAGGTGTGTTTACAGGCACAAATCTCATAAGCTAATTACTGCTACTGCACCTATTGTGCCGTCATTCTACATCCCCTTCATTTTTTTCAACATCCTTGCGACTACTTTTACGTTCACAGATGAATCCCATAACGTATTTTCATTATTTAGGCCGGAATCACCCACTGCGCGGTATAGGCCTCCACTTTCTTCTGAATTTCTTTCTACTTCCTGGTTTCGTGTGTCCGTCATCCAGGCGTTTCCCGCGATGCCGACGGTATCTTCAACCTGACACGCTCCAGAACTTCCTTTGTTTCTTTGCATACCTCAGTATCTTCCTACCCTCGTCCCATTTTATTTGGGGTCGGCGCAACACATTTTTATCTTCCATTCTCCCCTGTCAGACGTCACGGCATCATTTACTCCTTTCTCTTTCATACCATTCTTCTTTCATTCCATCCATCTTTTCTTCGGCCTTCCTCTCCCTCTCCATCCATCAACATTCATGTCCATCACTTTTTTAGTCAGATGCATTTCATCCCGTCTCATTACCTACATCATGTACATACCAAGACAAACACCGTGTGCAATTATGCATGAACCTGAATAACTTATATTCTGTACTCAAACTTCTGTCATAACCTGCCTAATCAGCTTGCGCAGTGTCACCGGCTCCCCGACACACCGGCCGGTTCACAGTAAGTAACCGTCGCCCACGCATGCGTTGCGCAAACAAAGTGCGCGACGGATTTGTCGATCAGCTGCCAGCCTGCCACTAAGCGAGCGTTCCAAGAAATTTCGGCTATTGTTTTAATTGTGTATGGTATGTAGATTGTTTTGGTGATAGGGGTAGGTAGGTAGGGAGATAGTAAGTGCTCAAATGTAATATACTACAGCCTATTCGTGTCTCTTCTTGGGCCGAAACTCCCGTCACTCCCACAGCGTCGTCTGTGAAAGCGTAGAGGTCACTTTGATTGCATTTTTTGGGCATAAATGTCAGGATTCAGGGTAGACAGTGAGACGTAGTTTGCGACATAGTTCCGCATTGACCTGCTATGACATTCCTATGTGATTGATAGGTGTAAACAAAAGGCTTAAGGCGACTACAGGAGCTAAACGCGAGTTTTATAATGCCTGAAAGTATATGATTGACTGCAGTAAACAAAACCGGAAAAATATATGATTTCTTCAGGATATATAATACAATTAATTTAACTCGATAAAAAAATCACGAACTTATCTCTAAAAGTTTCTTTTAACGAGTAAAAACCATACTAAAATACATGCGATCATTCTGTTTTTTTGGCAAATAATTCTACAAGCAACATATTAGCATCATAGTGTTTTATTTTTTTAGTCCAATCAATTGATTTTTTGTAAATCGCAAAAAACCACTATAATTTCGCACTATTCGGCCCGCAGTGACTGACGTAACAACCACTTTGTAGTGCAAGCTGAATAGAACTTTATTTTAACAGTATTTCAAACGAAGTTTGAACCACAACAATTAGAGTTGCTAATTTAGCTCCTGTAGTCGCCTTAAGATCCTTTGTGATATGATTGATCGAAGTTTGTGAGAGAACAAGATCTGTCGTCTTTCACCGGACTTTTTCCAACTAATGGGGGTCGGCTTTCAATGTAATTAGGTGCAGCTGAATAACAGTATTTTACATGGAGCGACTTCTATGAGGCACTTCTCCCTTATGCTGCAAATCATTTCCATCTCTTGTCCTAGGACAGAGATTTCTCATTTAGTGAAACACTTGGGAAGTTGGGAATCAACCACAGCAACTACAACCGTTCAACCGATCTAGCAGCCCCCTTATTAGACAGTCCCGCCGCGTTGCGCATGCTCATGAAACGGATTTGTCGATCAGCTGCCACCCTGCCACGTTAGCTGCCGGCCGGCGACCGTTCCAAGAAATGTGTCTATTGTTTATATGTGATGTGTTTTTATTTTATTTATTATTTCGGCACGTGACGTGGAGGTGAATGATGTTATTTTTATTGTTGCTAAGCGTCTACGGAGTGGAAATTAAAGGGAACCCACCGCTTGAATTTTTAGAGATCTGATAGTTTATTCTTTATTGCACACCAAAAAATTGATACACAGCTATTCGACAATATAACCAATTTCATAGGTACTATCGAGGACACTCCCGCCTGATCACCACTAAGCCTATTTTTGCTTGCACTTACAACATAGAAACGCTCTCTAGCCCCGCCCCGTTGACTTTGTATAGAAATAATGAATGAAAAGATACCAATCGGCCGAGCGCACTGACGATGCACGCCAAACGTGAGTTATTGTTATTTTGCGCGCCAAAGTTGACGATTTCCTAATAGGCTTAAACTTTAAGGGGGCGTAGCTCGGCGCCTCCGCATGATGTAAGCGAAAAAATATTAAACTGGTCAGGCGGAAAAGACCACGACTGTACAACGGCGGTATTATCACTAATAGCGATTTCTTCGAGACAACCTTTGGATGGACTTTAAGAACTTAAAATAAAAAGGGTGTGGGTGTAATAAATCAGTGGTGCACTAATGAATAACAAAATGATGAAGATATTGGCTATTTTATATCGAATATTTTCACATTGACTCAGTTTCAGGTTGTTACGAAACGTCAAAAATAAAAGAGCCTTTGTAACAAGGAAGTCGAGGAAAATCGAAAAAAAAAATACATTTTGCAGAGCGATTTGCCAGCGATTGAAATTACAACTCCCCGTGAAAAAACTCCATATCGACCATTAGCCATCAAAAAACTTACAAACCAATATTTCAATCAATACGTACATCGTTGCAACAACTGAACACTTACAATCTTACGCCAAACATTCATTCACTCAATTGCATTCACTTTCCGTTTGTTGAACTCGTTCATTAATCAGTCTTCTTACTATAAATAAATACTTCGATAAGGCAACTATTACTTACACGCTTCTGTTCCGCCGTGCTACTCTGTACAATCACGAGCACTTATATGTATATACTTTGCAAAATTCAAAAGATTTTCTAGTGAAGTAGATAAGAACTATTTCGCAATAAAATGGTTTCCAAAATACATGTTCGTGAAAACGTTAAACAGTAGGAGAAAATCACTTTAAAGTTGTTGCGTGTACTACATATTAGTTACTAGAACTTCGCCCGCGACTTCGTCCGCGAAAATTGTGATAGCTCGGCTAATTTGCAATATAATTGATGTCTATCTATGTATCAATATAATATAATTTATGTTTTTAAGCCTATGTTACTCGGTAATGATGTAGCTCTCTAACGGTGAAAGAATTTTTAAAATCGGTTGAGTAGTTCTTGATAACAAACAAAAAAACAAATCTTTCCTCTTTATAATATTAGTTTAAATTAGCTTCTGCCAGCGGCTTCGCCCGCGTGGTGTTCGGTAATATCCCACGGAGTCGTACTACCGGGATAAAATGTATCCTATGTGTTAATCCAGGTTATGAACTATCTGTGCCGCAAATTTTATCCAAATCGGGTCAGGAGTTTTAGTGTAAAAGAGTAACACAAACTTTCGCATTTATAATAGGTATTAGTAAAAGACTATGAAGGAGGATTGTGACTGTACTTCTCTTAAGTGCTTGATGTCTAACGATTATTGTATTTTTATTAGGCTTTAAAGATTTTATAGTTATAACTGTTATAAGTTACTCAATTGGTGGTACTTATCAGTTATTTTAGTTCATCTATATTTTCTTGAGCAAGACTTGTCAATCATTCATGCAGGTGCGTTTTAACCTCTATGAGTTCTATGAATGACAAAAAATCTCAATTTTTAGGATGAGTGATTTTCACTTATTTAGATCCTCTGTTCGTTCAACGGGTTTTCACAGTAGCATCACCATCAACTTGACAATCTCATCAATGTGAAACCAATGATCGTTAAAATATTTCAACCCTTATGCCCTATGTAATAAGGTTAAAAAGTGGTCGACCGTCAGTGAGCTCGGTAGTACATAAGTGCTTACCTAAAACCCTCTCCAAAATTGTGCTCCTTAAATTCCTTTAGTAGTAGTCTACTGAAGAACTTCCCTGTCACCATCATCATCACCTTCCTGCCCTTAGGTATCCCATGTTACTTGCGGTCGGCGCAACACGTTTTCTTCTTCCATTCTCCTCTGTCAACCGTCACGCTATCATTTACACCTTTTCCCTTCATATCACTCCTCACACAATCCATCCATCGTTTCCTTGGTCTTCCTCTCCCTCTCCATCCATCAACATTTATACTCATCACTCTTTTAGTCACATGAGATTCGTCCCTCCTCATCACGTGTCCACACCAAGACAGTCGATTCCCTTTCAACTTTTCTGTAACTGGCGCAAAACCTCCCTGTCTTTTACACAAAAAAAAACCAGCAAGTCGGACTCGCGCACCGAGGGTTCCGTACAAACTTTTAAAAGGACAAACTTAACATTGCTGTTCGATCCCTAAAACGGCTATTGCACCAACCGCAAATAATAAGTTTGTAATAGTAAAATCACTTTTTTTGTTATTGAACTACATATTTACGGTTTTCAGACTTTTCCCTTTACATGTGCTCATATGTAAGACCTTGCTTTTTGCCAAATTTCGTGATTCTAGGTCAACGGGAACTACCATATAGGTTTTCGACCCAAAATCAATAGGGTAAGTTGAAAATTAAGGTAAATTTTGGTACTTACAAGTTTTCGCGAAAATCTAAATTTGCCCATATCTTTTTATCGTGTTGATTCAGGACCTTGATCTTTATATCCTACGTAATAGGGACTATAGACTATTATATTCAACTTGCTAGTAGGTCCACCCGTTCCTGAGAAAATGGACAAGAAAGTGATCTTATAAGGGTTCCGTTCTTTTGAGGTACGGAACCCTAAAAACCAGTCTGCATTATCGCTGTATTAATTTTCCGGTAGACAAAATAACTTCCTTCAAGAGATAGACAAATACACTGGCGTGCAATGAGTCTACACGAGACGAGATACGAGCAAGAGATACGGTGACGTCCCATTTGTATTCAGTTTCATTGCAATACAGTGTAAACTGCGCACAATGTGCTCGCCTGTGTACGATGTTTTACATAATATATGTGAGAAACTGTGACAAGGTAAATGATGGAGAATATTTTGTGTTGTTTCCGATGTTTTTATTCAAATGAGACAAGAGTGTGGAGAAGAAACCAGCGTTCTTCGTAAATATTTTTGGAATTAAAGTAAGAAGAGTCGCACTGTATGCAGATGGAGCTAGTTATTTCTAGGTGTATAGTCTGCTCTGCATTGTCTATCAAGCCCTTATTCAAATTATAGGGATATAAATATTTATAGGGACTTAATTAAAACATAAACAGACATTCCACATCTATTTAGCTATTCAACCTGCACGACAGATTTCCGCATTTGCCTGCATCGAACTTACCATAATATTTCGGATGCGGTCCGACCTATTTGCTTTAAGCAATGCACTTTACGTTCTCTGTGGATAAAGTTCTTAAAATGGCCGCCGTGACGTGCATGGAATGCGAAGTAAGCTTCCTGTCTTCCTAATATGTATTCTGAACGCGTATTCAGAAGTGGGATTAAGTAATGGTGTCTTGACGCTTCTGTTCTTTTGATGGTCTATGTTTGAATTGGTGGCGGTTATTTAGTGGCAAAAACCAACTTGAAAACCTAATTTTATTAATTCATAGTTTCTAGACCCAGCATTTGAGGCAGTTGTCATGTTCTAAAGTCTAGAACATGTCTAGAAGCATGAAATGTACAAGAGTTTCTTATACAGACTCAAATTAAATTAACTAGCGAAACTTAACCGACGAGTTAATAATGAAAAAGCTGCAAAACAAAATCCCTAGCAAAGACATAATGTACTTATTTAATAAAGCTAGTTTCTAAAATAAACTATGATAGCATTTGACGTAACTAATGAGTCAGCCGGTGCCTTTTCTGTCGCGGCGGGTTTCCATTCTGATGCACTGAGCGTTTCTAAACCCTTGTGTAAACACCGCACTGGGCGGATAAACTGCTGCGGCTAGTTGCTTGTGTATACATAAGGTGCGACCATAGAATTATCTAGAGAGATCCCAAACTTCTACTCCTTCAAATGTATTTACCTCTGACAGAAAATAATGAAGGACACGCGTACACAAAGTCTACTGAAAAACCGTGGACATCGGCACACCGGACCGCACAAAAGTAGGGAAAGTTCACGAAAAAATACAACTAACTACAGTAGGGCCAACTTAATAGACCACATTTGACATCTGTCAGTTTAGTACTACTACATTTTAAAGTTACCTTATTTTGTCATTATTACAATAAATATGTAATCGTAATTGAAAAATTGCGCAGTTCTAACTTCGAAGAAATAAATAATATTTTATGCCCAATATTTTATATTTTATGTGGTCTATTAAATTGGCCCTACTGCAGTTGGGACTTTAGTTATTCATTTTTATTACTTTTTGCACGCGGTCATTTTAGTCCATATTGTGCGTTGTATTTTGACCGGTCGACGATCTTTTTTGGGACAAGCCCGCCACACTATTCCCAAACCACTGTAACTCCTGAAAGCCAGAATCAACCGTGGCGACCACCAGACAAGCGCCGAGACAATGAAGCTCGACGATGACCCAGAGAAAACAATTAACTGTCTTGGATCCCGCAACGAATTTAATCAGAAAAGTATAGCGGAGGAGTAGGAAAAACCGTAATCAAATCCACTTCCCTCCATATCAGCAGAAGACGGAACGAAACAAAGCCAATAGGCACAAAGGGACGTTTACAATATACTCGTAGATGGGATAGGCCCAGCCAGATCGACGATCTGTTTCGACGATCACAGGGGCCCTACTCTCTAACGCTTCGTCCGTATATTCGGATCAATCCGTCTCTCTCGCGCACGTCTGCAGATGAGTGCGAGTGAGAGAGACGGATAGATCGAATATACGGACGAAGCGTTAGGGAGTAGGGCCCCAGGTACTTCGACAATAGTTTATATTTTGTTTATATTTCTTCATGGTGTAGCCGCAGCCAAACTCCCCAGTGCGTTACCCATTATAATGCAGCAACGACCTTGTGTTGAAGAGAAATTCTATAATTATTCCGTTTATGGCATGCTCTTACTGCGCTTATGGAGCTGCGGCGATTGATTGACTCCATTCAGTAAATGATCTCTGACTGGTTTATCTTTTCTTTCGTTATCGGACATCTTTTAAGCTTTGTTCAGCTATTCTAGGATGTATTCTCTGGAATAGCATTAAGTCCGAGATTTATACAGGGTGTAAACGGACCCTTCACGAAGCCGCCAACCAAGCATTTTGTACATTCAACTAAGTAACCCTACGCAAAAATTATTGCGGGGAAAAGATTTTTTTTTTTGGGTATAAAATCACGTTTTACGGTTGCACTCAATATAACGCACTCAAAACATTGTGCTGATGGATGCTCTGAATAGTACGGGGGTCGTGAAGGTATTTAAAGCAAAGTTATAACATTAAAAACATGAACTTAAAAAAACTCGTGAAAAAATTGAAATTTTGACCCCCAATATTAAACTAAAAAGTAAAACCTTCCAGTTAACTGGAAGGTTCCTAGGTACGGTTAAGAACAAACAAAATGATCGGAATGACGGGGAGAACAAGTGTCTTTCGGCTTCGTTAAGGGTACTTTAACACCCATTAGAGGAAGATCTCGGGGTCTCCAGTCTCCTACTTACTTACTTCCGACTCTGGCTCGCAGAGTGGGACTCGTCGGAAACATGTCTAAGCATTTTGCAGTTTGACACTTGAGCGACAGTGACAGAATTAACGTCTAGCCAAAGGTCGTCGTCGTGCTAATTTGCTAAGTATTTATAGATCTTGGCCTGAACCTATTTTGCTATTTATGATTTCAATACTGGTTTAGAGAGATCAACATTAATTGACAATCGACAATCATCAGTTTCGTTAACTAACCTAATGCCACCTTTTTTATTCTGGTAACCTCAAAGAAATATCGCTAATCAAAACTTGATTAATCCTTTCAAATACAGGCTTGTATTGTATTTGTAAGCAAAATGCTGCGCAATATTCTACCATTAAGAAGGATCTCATCTAGTTTATTACATACTTTATTTTTGTAAGTTATTGCTATGTTTTTACAAATCGCTTGATTTATTGTCCGGTTCTAAATCGACCGAAGCTTTAGGAATTTTATGACTGTTGGTTCGTTCCAAAAACTGTACCATCTTAGCGATATCAAAATATTACGTTGCTGTTAAGAAGGTATGATTCATATTTTACTACTTGAGAAACGAAAGATTATTCTGGCAAAACGCATTCTTCTAGAAAACAAAGAGCTTTTCCACGGTTGCAACTTACAGGCTAATCGGATAAAGACACACGAAACTGCAGCTTGCAATTTGGCAATAGTACTTAAAAGCATAAATCAGTGGTGCGTCTCCCGCGGCTGCTGGGACGTGAAGTTCTCTCTCTCTCACGTTCCGCCACCTCCTTCACTAGCATGACTGCTTCGCAGAAGGAGGTGACGGCTTCTCATTCCATCTCGCTCCGGACCATGGATTAAACCAGGGCCAAACGCGTGAGGTCGCCGCAGCCAAGCGTGGTCTCAGGATGTCTCAATTTAGAATTTTGAAGTCTTGCACTAGGCGCGACAAATTCAAACCGTGTACCTGTAACTGTGCTAGATATGTTTGGCGGCCATTACATAAAAAGTAGCTAATCAATAACTATCACGGATTATAGTCAGGCACATCAACTTTAATTCGATTTAGTATCGATCAAAACAGGCGCCATTTTGGGCGTGGTGTGTCATGGAGACGTTATGATACGTGATGGAATCTCAGCGTTCAGGTATGCATAGTGTGTTTTTGAATGGTGATACAGGTGTAATAAATGGTTTTTGTCAAGTCTTGAATTGAAAAAATTAAAGAATTGTATGAGATTGGAAACCACTAGGTTTTAGTATAAGAACGAAAGTGAAACTTATTATTCAATCATTTGTTGGGTTCTACAATGTGTTCTTACGTAGGTGGTAATTTGGAGTAATTGTACTTGATAATTCTGAGCACTGCTAATTTATTTTTGCGTCATCATCTGTATCCCTTGAGTAACGTTAGTCGTCATAGAGGCTGCTTTTTATCACTATCATCTGTAGATGTCTTATCGCGGGCAAAGCGGCGGGCATAAACGAATCGTTATATAAAAAGAAGAAAATTACGCACATCACCCGTATCTACGTTTCTATCTTAGCCAACAGTTGTACAATTTAACAATTTTATCCCCATTAGAAAATCGTTTACAGTCGGTTAACTGGACATGGCAAGCTATAAATCTTTGTGAGTCGACAGCCGATGGCATTTAATTCCCCCATTTAATGGTGAATTTATATAAACGTTTACATTATTATGTTATTATGTGTGTCCTTTGCGATTATTGCATTCTAGTGCATGGCTTTATTAACATAACGTATTTATCAAGTAGTTAAATACATAAAATTGTGTTTTATTCAGATTTTTGTTTCATAGAAAATTTACCACCACTCAAACGGGTGAAGGAGAACATAGTGAGGAATCAAGCTAGTCCTGGATTATTTGGCCAATTCTCACATAGTGGAAGCCTTTAGCAGAGGGAACGTTATATGCTGTTCATGCTGGTAGAGAAGACCATAATTTCATAGCCATTTCCACAATGTAAACGAGTCGTTATTTTAGCATTTGCGCCATGATTGTGAAATGATTGCCTTGCCAACGTCACTAAAAGCTAAGTCATCAATGACGCAAATGTAATCAAGACGACTCTGTATCATGTCTCTATCATGACGATACTAAAAATTATAGCACGGCGCGGCGTAACGTATTGAGAATTTTAAAAGCGTTTTTTCTTCGTCAATTTTGGTTTACGTAACAAAAGAAAAAATACGTGTCAATCAGTTTTTGATAATCTAACTGACGGACTTATTAGAATTTTCCAGGACACAAGCCTATTAAATCCCACCGGATCATTGATTGTGATCATTAATTTTTTTACTACCTTAGTGGTATTTTTGTTAAATATGGCAAATACGACAAGAGAGGCAATGAAAATGATTATTTCGTCAATACCGATCTTAAGTCTGCATGGATGCAGGTTTGTTACTCAATCACGCCAGAACTGCTGAACTGCTGCTGCTGCTGCTGCTGAAATCTATATGAAATTTGATACAGAGATAGATTATAGTCTGGAATAAGCACATAAGCTACTTTATTTTACTCACACATTCAATTCAAAATTCCATGCGGAAGAAGTCGCGTGCAACAGCTAGTAATCTATATAACCTTTATCACACAAATTACTCCTACTATTCACAACGATTTTATCTCTATTTCCCCCGATACACACGAAATTGATACTCCATCAACAACTGCTTCATATCTATCACATGGCCATGTTAATTCACCATTTGTTCCCGAATCACGACCGTGGCCAGTCTTGCTAGTATTGCCATGTGTGAACATTGACACTTTTGTAACGCCTCCATTACTTTCATTGTTACATTATGAGTTTCGTGGTATGTGATAATTTGTGTCTTTATTGTGCTCAAGGTCATAAAGTCTATAAGAAAAGGTGTGACATCAATAGTTTTGTAAGAACTATACATAGGGTCATTTACGATACACTGCTTAGTTGCCCTCATCTGAGTGTGTATGTTTATTATCATTTTTCCTAATATGTACTTTTATCGTACGTCACTTCAAGCTAGGTTCTCTTGACAAACATCAAAATCCTTTCGCCCTTGTACTTCATTCACTACTCCACATCATGTACATATCAACTTTCCTCCACGTCCTACATAACACTTAGCATTAACCTACTAATCATCGTCATAATTACCAGCCGTAGCCTCACCCGCTCCAATATCACTAGTAGCATGAACAGATCGATAACTATCGGTTTCCTGTGCCACATTGAGATTACTAAGATCATTACTGTCGCCGCCATTACCAGTAATAGCACCCTGACAAGTTTGAAGACTTTCTCGAAGGTGGTGAGTTGTCGGTGCTTTGGTTGTAAGACCTTTATTTGTTTGTAGTATCATTCATACGTGGCTCGTCAATTACTGAGGGTATATTAATGTTAGTTTTACCCGGTACTATTTAGCTGTTGATAATGTTTTTTTTACCTGATAACTTGATTTGTACTTTCAATACTACTTACATTACATCTATCAAAGATTCTTGAGTTGCTTTATATCTAAGACGTTTCTTGTTTTACTCAATTAAAACTCACTGCTGGGCAAAGGCCTCCTCCAATTCCGAACTTTTTGTCGCGCTACGGTTAAGTGTATTAATATATATTTTCACCTGAAATTAATATTGGTTTCGCTAACGTTAACTAATTTCAGAACAGCCCTTAAAAGGACACAAAACCCCATAATTTGAAATTAGTTTAATCGTGTTCAATTTACAATACAATTTTATGGGAAACAGTAAAATGTAAATATACTAGTATTTATTAATTAACTCTAAAGTCATAGATAACGATTGATAGTAAATAGGCGTAGATCATAATAATAAATCTATTTGCAGTACTGGCTTTATAGCTTCAGGGCATGTTGTGCTTTCGATGAACGAAATTCCTAGTGAGCGGCACTTTATACCATGAATATTCAATAGCAGCATTATTAGGAAATAGGTTAACAGCTTCTGATGAAGTTACAAAGTCGATATCTCCGTAATAGACGACAAAATACTCAGATGATTTTTTTTTTTTACGCATTAAGTCCGTCTATGCCACTATTAATAAATCCACTATTGTAAGTACATGAAGTGAAGAGGATAAATTAATGTAAAGATACGTGTATGATGATACGTACGATACTTCCATTTTGATAAGTATAAACATACTTATCAAAATGATCTGGAAGTACCAACAAACCATGAACATGGTTTACGTAGTTCCTATGAAAAACAATGTTTAAAACGCGTTAGTTTATGAAGAAGGCTGTAATTATAGTTAATCTGTACCTATTTTGGCTCGAAACTGGCACAAAACGTCCTTTCTGTCGTCACTAGTTTGTCTATTTCATTTATTTTATTATAATAGTCGTCTCATGCGACATTTTGTTGTTGGTTAATGAGGGATTTTCTTTTTCAACTCTTCCCTAGTCGCTGGATATCTATCCCGCTGAACTTGATAAGTTACTGCAAGGAACGGAACGTCACATTATTTCACTTGGATGTAATGGTTATATTAGGAAGCATAAGCAAACGAAAATGTCTCCACTCCGATCCAGCCTGTCCCCTTGCTGTCCTCTCCCAGCGACGCCCTAAGCCGAGGGCCTGTACCCCGCAGGGGGTGTCCTTAGCGTGTAGTCGCTTAGTTTATAAGTTTTTTTTGCCTGGCTGGCCTTACACTTAAGGCACCCACAGGATTGTCCGGTTAAGCAGACGACAACCTCTCAGGTTGAACTGCGAGATGCCATTTAGAAAAAAAAAAAAAGTGTCAGTCAACGAGCGTATGTGACGTGACGCAATGTTTTTTTTCCCAAGCGTTTTGGCTTTGGCACCTAGTAACGCAGTCAGTTCAACGCCATCTACCGAGTTCTTGGAATCATTTTTTTTTTAAATACTCAAAAAGAAAACCTGTCAATAGTTTTTACCGATGAAATATAGGAGAAGTTGTTCAGATCAATGCTTATGATTTTTACAAAATATCTTCTTCCTTCAGAGAAATTAAAATTTTACTAATGTTTATTTCCAGCATCGGTATCTAAGTACCATTCGCACATTTGTCTCAAATTCCTTTTGTTCAAATATAAATCGATCTGGACTGTGGGCATTTTAGTAGATTACTTGGAATTCCTGAAATGTGCGCTTTAGCCCAGAATCCGGTTGTTTGGCGTGACTAGTGTTAACATTAGTTGATACTGCCAGCCTTTTGTCTTAGGCTGTACTAAATTAGACAGCTGGTTTAACTTTGGAATTCCGCCTTAGGTGAAATATTGGGTTGGATGGTAAACAGTAGCGGGAATAAGTCGGTAAATCATCAATACAACTCTCTTAGCGCATAAAGGTGTAGGAATTTACTTTTTCAAGGTCAAAGTCATTCCTACATTACATCATACATTCGCGGGCCACCCTGGTGCATTCACCTTAAGGTGTGTCTGCTAGAAGTTTCATAAAATTCGTAAACGAAGACATCCAATAAGGTTTGAATCTCTAGCACTATTACCATTAATAGTTTGGAGTCGATAAAATTACTGGTTTTAAGATTGTGGAAAATGTCAAACGATTTGGTAACATCGTGTCATCCATTCTATGGTCTGTTAGTCTAACTTACTACTTTACAGTGTTGATACTGGCCTGAATCCTTATTACCATTTTAAATAGCAGGAAAAACATAGGATTTTCGCCGGAAAACGACTTTCCCAATGACGGACTGGGTTCTGCCAAAACCAATCCACAATCTCGTATTTAAATTAATTTATTAATTCTGATAAATACGTCAAACTAATCCAAAATTCTAATTGTGATAATATTACTATACAGTACAATCAATCGAAAACATCCAAAACGTAAGCTTTGAACAGATTTAAAATAAATCAGCGTTGTCTATCCAAAATTACAATGACTTCGGTAAATGGGCGAAATGTTGATGTGGGTTGGTATGTTTTAGCAGAACGAAGGTCAATGAGATATCATAATATCACGAGACAGTTACATAATTCAATTCAATTTAAATTCTTTATTTCAGACATGAGTCTATAGTGTTAATAGCAACAAATAATGTTCCCATTAAATAAATAAAATAAATAAATATCGCTGGACATTAACACACAGCGCCATCTAATGCCACACTAAGCAACGAGGCTTGTGTCGTGGACACCAGATAGTTGATAAACTACATATATACTTTTTGTTTGTAAATACATACTTATTATACATATTAAACATCCATGACTCGGAAACAAATGTCCATGCTCATCACACAAACATTTGCTCCAACCGGGATTCGAACCCGGGACCCTAAGAACGTAAGGCAGCCTCACTACCACTGCGCCATTCGGGTCGTCATTGTTTTAAAGTTGACGATGCTTACTGAACCGGTATTCATTATCGTGTAATAAATGATACCTGTCTACCCTGTTGTCGCATCTTAACATTTTTAATGAACATTCAGGAGTGAATGCCTGTGACCTAGTGGTGTGATCGTCAGACTGCCAATTCATAGGTCTCGAGTTCGAACCGAAGACACGCACCTCTGATTTTTCTGATTCATGTGCGTATTCGATAATTTATCATTTGCTTCGTTGACAGAAAATATCCTGAGGAAATCAAGCATGCTTGAGAGATATTTCTCGACGGCATGTAAAGCCAAGTCAGAGGCATAAAAACTCTCGACACCAGGTTAGGCACTAACCACTCTAAAAAAAAAGGAAAAAAAAGAGAAAGATCACCCTTTTTCCTGATTTTTTCGGATGGGAAATCATCAAATGACTCCTCCCGCTCTGGGCGGAGCAGGAGGGAGTGACTTTGTGGACTTTTACTAACTAAAACCCATCCTTCATCGCCCTTTGTGTCCCGGGGCCACGGTATCTCTTTCGATCAGTCCCGCAGCCCCGGCAGGCATCGGCCTTTGCGGACCCCTTCCTTTTTGCTGACTCTCTTTGAGGCGCGCATGGAACACGAACGCGCCGTCCACACGGCCTGTCGTCATGAGACGGACAGACGGCGAGCTAGCCTATGGGCTACCGTCCACAGGCCCGCGCCTATGGTGGGCGGGGGCTAAATCACACTTAGATAAGCATTTGAAATATTCTATGTTTATCATTTTCTCGCAAATAAGTATGGAAGCACTTGTGACATCACCATAATTGTATTGGAACTCTGCCCATTTCTCGAGTCTTTTCAGGTTAAATAACGGCGCTTTTTACCCTGTTATCGTAACAACTCTTCAGTTTTTGGATGCAGGCCAAACAAGGATTTCATATTATTTTTCCAGTTTAGGTTTGGAAAAGTTATTGCTTTATCTTATCGAAAAAGTTGTTGTGGTTATTATTCATATTTCGCTCTTATCCCGGAAAGTGTTTATTACCATACCTATACATACTTATACCTGAAGCATTTGCACTCTAAGCATTATTTTATTAAGCACATCTAGCGAAAACAACACAAAAACACTGATTGCATCTCTTAATGAGCACCAAAGTAGAGACAAATGCATGGCTGGCGTCGAAATCAACAGCTATTGTTGCGCGGCCCTGACTCCTGACTCGTGCCCTAATGACTGCAACTCGTGAGTCGCCATATAAAGACGTGTTTTGTGCGTATTTTCGATATTATATTAAACAACTAGTGACGTTAGGGCTTTCGCACACTATAGACAAGACTGTCTATAGACAGACAATTACCCTACTAGTTCGAGCGAGACAGACTATGTATTCTCGCTCGCACTAGTTGGGTAATAGGCGAGACGACAAAAAAAAAATCTAATTAGTCCGTCAGTTAGATTATCAAAAAATAGTTGACCCGTGTTTTTTCTTTTGTTACGTAAACCAAAATTGACGAAGATATGACGCTTTTAAAATTCTCAATACGCCTTGGTATAATTTTTAGCTAGTTCTGACGTCACAAGCCCCCACTCCCGAGTTTTACTGCGTTTTATCTTTTGTCAATATGCATTGATTTACAAAAACAAAAAATACGTGTCCATTAATTTCCAATACTCTATCTGACGGACTAAATAAATTTGCAATTTTTTTATAGTGTCGTCATGCCTATTGTCTGTCTAAAGACAGTGTCTAAAGCCCTTACAGCTTCATTGGCGTCTTACGCCGCATAAGCTTGCGCTACTTCAACATAACTGGCGAAATGTACAAATCATCAATCATCATCTGGTCATCATCTGCCTGGCCCTTTCCCAACTATGTTCGGAGTCGGCTTCCAGTCCAACCGGATGCAGCTGAATACCAGTATTTTACATGGAGCGACTGCCTATCTTACCTCCACAACCCAGTTAGTACTGGGTAATACGATTACCTTTGGTAACACTAGTTGTCAGACTTTCGTGCCACTGACTACCTGTAACGATTGTCAAAGATCTAGAAATACAGCCGGGACCAACGGCTTAACGTGCTTTCAGAGGCACGGAGGAAACTCTGTATGTAATAGGTGTAGATGGTCACCCATCCACAGATCACTAACAAATGTAAAGAAAGAAAGAAAAGAAAGAAAGAAAAATATTTATTTGACGTCAGTTATTAAAGCACACACACATAAAAAAAAAAACAAAAAGATACAAAATAAGGAGGAAAACATAGTATGTGCTGTGTGCCTCACGGCTGCGCCAAAAAGGTCCATTTCAGCATTCATGCCAGACAGGTGATGGTGATGCTGTCTGACGCTGGTCTTCCAATGAACCTTGAGGGGGGGGATGTACTGTAAGTAACACACTTGTAATCCACGAGACACGTCTCCGCCTAGTCTTACGTGGTTTACAAGTATGTAATAAATAATATAATATAATAATAATAAATAATAATAACTTTATTTCCATCAAGGTAGGTACAAGAATTTCTTAATCTAATAACAATAATGTAGCTATGTCATGCCATGTTCGTAACTGGCTTGGTATTTAGCGGTCCTTTCATTTATGATTGTGTGTCTATCATCTTTAATTGTTTGCTGGTCTTGTGTTTAAGCTTCAACAGTTTGCTTGCCGCTAATTTCGCCATTACTGTTATCCGGCTTGTGACAATAGCCAGTCAAGTCATAACTTCTGTCTGGCAGGCTAACGAGAATCTAAATAGAATAATTGTGCGTTAATGAAATTATTACTCTTGTTTCGTCGTATTGAAACATGAAAGATTAATCTGTCTGCTTGATTTAAATTGTACCTTGTAGCATGACTTGCAAGGCAAAGTTTTCCTATTGAAAGCAAAGATTGAAATCATTAGATGTGTAAAAGTATTTACACAAGAAGACTGAGTAATATACAGGGTGTAAACAACCTCATCACGAAGCCGTCAACCAAGCATTATGTACATCAAACTAAGTAACTTAACGCAAAAATTATTACTGGGAAACGGTTAACTGTTTTGTGGTAGAACTCAATGTAACGCACTCAAAACATTGTGCTGATGGATGGATTGAATAGTATGGGGGTCGTGGAGGTGTTTAAAGTAAAAATCTTACATTAAAAACTTATATTAAAAAAAAAACTTGTCAAAAAGTTGGAACTTTGACCCCAATATCTCCGTAACTAGAAGGTTCCCAGGTATGGTGTAGAACAAAAAAATGGTCACAATGACGGGGAGAACAAGTGCCTTTCGTCTTCGTTAAGAGGTTTTTTTACACCCTTTATATGATTTTCAGCATAAGTGAGCGAGAATACTTATGTCAAACAAACTTGGTAATTTTAGACGCGGTAGGGTGAATCTATCGATTTAATTCTTTGATAGCATGTCGTTTTGTGCTTTTAAGCTCTTCAGACGCTCCGTTGCTCCATCATAAATGCAATATTTATCATATTATAAGTATTAAACTCATACAACCCCTCTGACTACCTCGTTGGCTTAGTGGTCGCAGTTGCAACTGCTGGGCATGAGGTCATGGGTTCGATTCCCGGGTCGGGCAAATTGTTTACATGAATTTCTCAGTAGCAGCCACGGAGTCTTTGTGCCCGGTTGCTGGCAATAGGTTTGCCCCCTATTACATGAAACTAAAACCTAACTGGTGGAATGTGGGTATACTAGGTATTAGGTACACCTTTGCCTAAAGGTCATAGCCCACATAAACGACGGCAACCGAGCAGTCTGACGGCGGTAACCGCGCTGACAGCGAACTATCTGTTAATTTATCTGATAATTTATGTTACCAATTTATTTTTATTTATTTATTTATTAAAGGTCTACCAACAATTGTTCACACTGGATACAGCGACATAATTCATTCTTAAAGTTAAATAACAGCGTAACAATTACTTAAAGGTAAACACCACATGCACAAAACAATAAAATTCGGAAGATAAGCTAACTTAGTAATTACTAAGCGCCAACATTCAATTAAATTAAATTAAACTTGAACAGTAAAAACAGAATTATAACAAAATCGATTAATTTATCAAAATGACAACATTATATTAAATACGCGCGTATTGATAAAATTAATATGTTATAAATAAAGATCGACACAATCGACCAATCAAAAGTGTATCTAAAGAGAAATACATAAAACCCATATTTGAATTATATTATTTTTGCCGGGTGGGAGCGGAGTCGTTTATGTGGGCTAAGACCTTAACTCTTCGGTGATTACAGGCGTGATGCTATGTTATGTATACTCATACTTACAATCTATCACTACACCCATTTTAAAACCCACCCATATGTAACCAGTAAAATCTATTTCGGTTCATACCGCCACATCCGCGTCAAACAACGAGTCACGTGTCGTAACTCCTAATGTTGTTCCGCATACGGACAGATGTGCTCAACTGCTTAGTAGGTCACCCTTAAACGTAAACAGTGTTTATACAGACACCTGCGATGCAATAAAATGGCCGTTAAATTGTGGCCATATACATACATAGGCCTTTAGGGTTGCCCTCCCATGTAGTGTTTAGAGAAGGCGGACTGTGGGTTTGGTGAGTTTTGTTGAAGTTTGTGGTTCCGTGGTTCTGAGGGTAAATAAGGTTTTACTGATGAAACTGAGAGGGGAGACTCTACACTCGAAGCTGAGACGATTATGTGTACCTGGGACAAACGGTCCAGTTAAGTAGGTAGGTCTAACTTCGAGAAAGAGGTCAATCCTCGAATCCGACTCGGCTGTGCAGCGTTCGGGAAGTTGCGTAGTACATATCTTGTCGTCCAACTTACCGCAGTGTCTCAAGACCTAAAGTCTATGACCAGTTTGTGTTGCCAGTGATTACATACGGAACCGAAACGTGGTCGCTCACAATGGGCCTGATCAGAAGGCTTTAAGTCACCCAAAGGGCAATGGAGAGGGCTATGCTCGGAGTTTCCTTGGGTGATCGAATCAGAAATGAAGACATCCGCAAGAGAACCAAGGTTACCGACGTAGCCCGAAAAATTGCGAAACTTAAGTGGCAGTGGGCAGGGCACATTGCTCGCAGAACAGATTGCCGATGGGGCCGAAAAGTTCTGGAGTGGCGACAGCGGAAGACGTTGCGTTGGAAGGCCTCCCACTAGGTGGACCGATGACCTGGTGAAGGCTGCGGGAATCCGCTGGATGCGAGTCGCACGGGACCAGTCAATGTGGCGACACTTGGGGGAAGGCCTAGTTCTTTCATGGTCTGAGTCACCACACGAAGAGTCTTGCGTTTAGCATGTTACACCATGTATGTATATTACTTACCATTACTTTTTTCTTTACCAAAGAGCTCGTGGCAAAATAATAACAGCCGCTCGGGGTCGATCTTTAGGTTAATCCGTGCTTGCCTAGGTTGGTCTGTGGATGGGTGACCACCCTTACATACCGAGTTTCCTCCATGCCTCGGAAGGCATGTTAAGCTGTCATTTGTAGATCCTTGACGGTCGTTACAGGTGTGGGTGGCCCTAGAGTTTGACAACCAGTCCTACCAAGGCAAGGGGTATCACATTACCCAGTACTAGTCGGGTTTTGGAGGGCAGATAGGCAGTCGCTCCATGTAAAATACTGATATTCAGCTGCATCCGGTTAGACTGGAAGCCGACCCCAACATAGTTGGGAAAAAGCTAAGCTGATGATGGTTCGATGGGGAAAGAAGGTTTTACTGATGCTGATTTGGCAGGAAACGAAGTGGAAACAGGTCCTTGTGGTGTTGGAAAGTTTCTTAAGGTGAAAGCACCAGGTTAGACCGCGAAATTAAATCCTACGTTTTTTGCAATTTGCGGTTAAATGAACTACTATTTGTAGGGGTCTTGCGTTTAGCATGTTACACCATGTATATTACTTACCATTACTTCTTTCATTTCGATTCATAGATTCATGAAATGGGTGCCCATCCCGACAGGTCTTACAACAAGCATCAGCCCTGTACCACGTGGGTAAAGCAATGTATCACCCGCCAACTGGAACGCTCAGTATCCGGAGGCTAAAATTAAATCGAAACACTCCTTGGCCATAACTTTACATTGTAATCATTTGAATTTACTATTTATTTCACTTTAAAGTTTATCACTCAGATGAGTCTTTGATGTATCGTGCAATACAAAAGAGAGATTTGATTCTTTTGGTGCGTGGCTTTAATTGAAACTAGTGCCGCCATCTTGCTTTTCCACAAAATTGATACAATGAGCAAAAATTACACAAAAATGTGGCACACGGGAACACTAAAAACAACATTTAAAAGCATTATTTATCTACACTAATATTATAAAGAGGAAAAATTTGTATTTTTGTGTGTATGTTTTTAATGATAATCTCAAAAACTACTGCGCCGACTTCAAAAATTCTTTCACCATTAGAAAGCCACGTCTTTACTGAGTACGGGAACGGGAACTACGCGGGTAAAACCGCGTGACGTCCGCTAGTTTCTAATACAATGAAATTAAGCGTAATCAAATATTTGAATGGGTTCACATCACTTAAGTTATCCCATATAAAACATTCAATAAATAAAACTGTTCTCGTTTCTTATATTTTAAATGCAAAATCAAACAAAACGAATGTTTCTCAATTTATTAATGATACTCAAAGTTGATTTCTTTTTAATTTTACTATGAAATACGACTTTGGTTTCTTACTAATTTACAATTTATATGTTTTAAGAGTTCTTATTTATTAATGTAGTTTAATTTATTTTATGAGTTATTCTAGAACTAATGAAGTTTAATCGATGTTTTATTTCCTTGGACCAAAACGACATCTTTTTATTGCAAATACATAATTATTGATGTGTTAAATTCTTGATTCTAGCATGAGACAATAGGAAACATTTTTAAAAGTGTGCCAGTAGATATTATTATTAGTTCACTGGATCTGAAATCAGTGTTCTAACCATTGTCGGACGTATCTACCATAGCAGATGCAAAACCGACACGTCCGGGTTAGTTTTGAACATCCTGTTATTTCGTCTCCAAAGCACACACTTAAGTCAGATGCAGGTGATGCACGGACAGTCAACGAGACATCATCATCATTTCAGCCGAAAGACGTCCACTGCTGGACATAGGCCTCCCCCAAGTGTCGCCACATGACCGGTCCTGTGCGACTCGCATCCAGCGGATTCCTGCAACTTGGTCATAGATCCACCTAGTGGGTTGCCTTCAATGGCAGCAATTTGTATTTATATCGCGATTATGTCGTGTTAGATCTCATCTATTAGCTAGCACATAATTGCATTTTACCATTTTTTTTTCCGTCGCGCAGAATGTCATTTGCTAGATCGAGAAATATAGCGTGCTGCGTGTAGATAAGGCCAAGGGATAACCCTAAGAGCTATTTCAATAGTGCTGTCACTGATGTGCGGTTAATTGAACCAAAGGGATCTGAGCTAATAAAACATGACTTCGGTAACCTTCAAGAGTAAACAATTAACAGAAACAATTACCTGTACATAAATATTATGTACTGACCATTCATTAAGCAGTTTCCATATACTTGGACGTGTTTTTGTTAATTACGAATATATGAAAACTTGTCTCGCTACAGTTTTTGGTGAATATGTTAGATTTTACGACATTTTAATAACTTGCGATGTAGGATGAGGATGTATGTTGGGTTTTTTTGTTGTAAACTCATTGAAGGACAAGCTCTTAGAAGCGTCGGCCATTTAAGACTGCTATAAATATACCAAAAAGCTGAATAGAAATCTAGATAATTTATGGAATTCCCCAGACTCATCTTCTAATAGGTATATAAAAATCTCGTGTCACAGTGTTTGTTTTCGAACTCCTCCAAAACAACTTGACGGATTTTTACGAAATTTATTGTGTATATTTTGTAGGTCAGAGACTAAGTCGTAGGCTATTTTTAATAATAATGAAAAAATGTGGTGTCTATCAAAATTGTACTTATGAATAATATAAAAATCGTGAAAAAAAATTGTAAGCAAAAGGTTTTTATTGTGACAAAATTCACACTCATTTCGAGTAGTGCACATTTTGCGAAGTGCACATTTTGTGTCAAACCCTAAATATCTTGGCAGTTTCCCAGTCTAAAATATAACGTTTATAAGCTTGTATATTGTTTATCAGCTTGTAAAGTTTGGTACCCATTATTTTATTAGCAGTAGCTTGTAGTTCGCAATGAAATTCAAATTGTTTTCGTGTCGTAATTTTCAGATTTATTGTTCAGAATAGGTATTTGTTAAGTTATTATTTTGTCATAAGTTAGTTTGTGTTGTGTTGAAGTTAGGAATATTTTTGGGACAACGAATATTTGATCGTGGGAATTTAAGGTTGGGATTTAACTTGCGTCAACATTGAACGGCTTCATTCGTGTCTCTGTAGAATACCTGATCTGTAGCATGTCCTCGTAATGTTAACTCTGGTATTGCTGAAATTATAAGGATTCATTCATAGTTTCATTTGAATTCATGGTTTTCGTTATTTTAATCCTGTATTCTATTTATCTAAAATAGAGAAGGTTACATTTTACGGCGCATCCGAGGCAGGCCTAGTAAACGGTGGCGAAATGATTTAGACGCGCATCACGAAGGTTTCGAGTGTAACGTGTGTGTTAATGCTTCGAGGTGGCGCAAGAGAAGAGTACCTGGAAGGTTACGGGGGTGGCTTTTACCCAGTAGTGTGAAAAAAAATTAAGCTTTGTTCTTGTATTGAATAATGGAGTAATTTTTCCCGAAATGCCCAAAATAAGTTACTTCTGCGCACTGCAATTCCAATCCAATAGTAGGCATAGCAAACATGACATTTGACAGAACACTGCCGCTCCCATCAGATTCTATGTTTAAACATGGAGATGTAATGATCGTCAATTACGAAATGACAGACGCGCGAAATGTCAAATGAATCGCTGGGTAGTCTTCTAATAATCTCGTTAAGATTGCTGTGGGTTACCATTTTGAAATTGGGAATGTCCTGCGGGTCTAAAATGGCCATTTTGATAGAACCATATTAGGATAATAATATGAATCATGTTGATTACAATTGGGAATTATTACAATTCTAAAATGGACATTGACAATCGGTGTTGTTAATGTCTATTTCGACCAAAAAAGCCAAACATGTCCGGCCAAATCCCGAATCTCATAGTCGTATGCAACGGGCAACCTTAGCTGCGATCCGATCCAAATTCTTTATCTTCCCAATATTATACCTAGTAATAGCCGCCGATCAATTGGGCTTATAATTACGGAAATACACCTGCCGTAGTGTAGGCTGGGCTTATGACTTCCTAGTACATTTTACAGTGTGGGTGACGGTTGTATAGGCCCATATTAATTGTATTTAACTGTGTATGACCCATGAGATTCTTTTGTATGAGACTTCATTTCCGTATATGTATTACACCCCAAAGCAGTCTTGAAAGCCATGGTCCTATAACGTCTCCAACGAATCTATTCTATAACTAAATCCATAACTCTTCTTTAAACAAGCGCACTTTAAACTAAATGTCAATAAAAACCCTCTACTGAAGCCCATTATCGGCCATCACTGACACTTGGTCCCCACAATTACTGTCCCAGTTAGTTTCTAGTCGGCGTTAACAGTTTAATGGGGGAAAATAACAAGCTTTCCTGCTAACTGATGCCGACAACACTTGCAGGTTTAAATGTTTTCCTCTCGTGATGTGAGGATGTGGATGGGTGATGATACTCTGTGTAATGTATTTCTACACCACTACTCGTGAAGTATTTACATATTTGTTTATTCGTTGTACACTTTTTTTTTTCTTAATCGTAGACGTTTGGGCTTTTGGCACTTTGGGCCCTATCAGAATAACTACATAAAGTAAAAAGAGAACCAAAATTCCGAAGGCACATGTATCTATCAATTTGCACTCTCTCGCAAATAGAGGAGACCTGTGTTCCAGTAATGGGAACAAGCAGAGCTGCTTATGCTTTGCTAATTCCAGTGGTTCTTCTCCCTGTGAGGCATTTCTAAGCTTAACTAATATTTCCTTTTATTTGAACTCTTTAGTTACCTACCGACACCTGTGATCTCAACTAGTTGAGTGAGTGATTACGTCGGTACTTGAGCGCAGTTTGTCGTAAAAGCTGTTATCCGCTACATGTAATAGATTGGTTCCTACGGCGCACTCGTGACGTAATCTAACGTGGCGGTTAGAGTTAGGGACTGTCCACACGTATCGACGCGGAATTGAAAATCCAAACAGTTGAGCCGCCTAGCCGGTCAGAAAGAACGAAAACCTATTTGTTCTAGCACATCAAAAAAATATATGTTTATATTCATCATACCTATTTCAAAGACCGTGGACGGACTCGATACATAATTGGACGAAATCGGCTCGATAGAAAATAATTGCAAAGAGTGGTCTTAATAAAATCATCATTAAACGGTTCTATAACTTTATTTTTTTGACGTATGGGTCTGCAATTAAACACACGAAGTCAACATATTCATACCTAAACCGCTAACGAGTCATATTTCACAAATAATCCACACTTTTTTTATTTCAATATTTATTTATTATTATCTTCCTCCTTTATAAGACCTGCATAGCTATTCACAACGCTTCGAATCGATTTTCGATTCGGAAAGTCGTATGTCTATCTTTTTTTGACTTTACGGGACTTTTTATGGGGCCTAGCCGCCCAGTCACTCTCTCGCTCTCGTTTACTCCGATAGAAATAGACAGTGTGCGTGCATTTTGGTGTTGACACCCCCTTAAAAGCGAATGGTCCGACGCGCGACGCGGTGTCGAGTCGTGCCGATCGAACCTAACGAGTCGATGAGTTCTGTTTCGCTGTTTTCCTTACCTATGATAGTTATATTCCGCGGCAGGGCAAAGACAGACAGTAGAGACGGGGGATACTGTCTCTCGAACTATAGAGTTATTTTTTTTTATCCGTACAAAAGCGTCCAAGGCTTCCATTCACTCTCTTGTCACAGGAATTCAGCTTATCCCGCCATCGCCGTTGGGCGCCTCACCATGTAGTTTTAATTCTAACTCGCAACAAAATATTTACCAATCTCCTTTCATCTCCACAGGCTAAATCCGAAGAGCAGCTGGCATGCGAGAAGGAATGGCTGCAAGCTGGTCACATGTGGCTGGCTCACCGCGGAGGCTTCACGGCGGTGGTCAGGGATGGGGAGGCAGACGCCGGCAGGGCCAAGGTCCGGGTGCTGCAAACTGGGGAGAATCTTACCGTTGATGAAGATGATTTGGAGAAGGTAGGAGATAATTAATCAAGCCTCTATTTGAGTGGCCCAATTAAGGGGCTTTTGTCGGGGTACTTTTTGTCCGACAAAATAAATCGGTTACAATTGCATTGAATAAGCACACGCGGGACTAAAAATACCAACCGCGTAAAAAGTCCCACGAATAACCAAGAACATTGATAGACCAGACCAATTCGCCGCGGCTAACGCGCAAAAGCACATCATGCACACGGCAGATTTAGGGACCTCACGCACTATGCGGCCTATCTTGAACAAAACTGGTCGGAAGGCCGGTCGTGCGGCCCAACTTTCTTCCTGCTGGTCGAAGCTTCTGCGGCCAAAAGTCTTGGTTGTGGCCGCGTAGTGTGCTTAGTCCCCTTAAAGTTCGTGGTGATCGCTCACGGAGAAAGTCCTTCGTCCCCGCAAGCCTAGTATAACACTAAAAGAATAAGGAATGAACAAAAACCAGTCTCTGAAACCGATCCCTTGATGATAATTCAATGTGGTCGAACTTACCTCCAATCTTATCTTCCAGGCGAATCCACCGCAATTAGAACGCTGCGAGGACATAGCATCCCTACGCTGTCTGAACGAATGCGGCGCGCTCAACGTGCTGCGCTCGCGATACGCCGCCGGGCTGCCCCATGCCCGCGCCGGTCATGCTCTCCTGGTACTTGGCCCACCGAAGCGCAGCTCTCCTATTTATACCGAAAAGGTAAAATAATACTTTTAAAAATATATTTGTTTTATAATTTGTGGGGCTGTCGTTAAATAATAACAGCCGCACGATCGATCCTCTAGGTTAAGCAACGCTTGCTAAGGTCGGTTCTTGGATGGGTGACCATCCATTACCTGCCGAGTTTGTTTGTTGTTGGTTTGTTTGTTGTTTGCACTAACTACGTAACGTGTAGTCAGACATCAGTTTGACTATCTTAACTGGTATCCAGAACGTCGAAAGTCTGACTACACGAAATGCCTTCGTATCGGTATCGTGTTGCCCAATAACTATGTCGTGGAGGTCAGATAGGAAGAAGTTCCACGTAAAATACTGGTATTCAGCTGCATCTGCAACTGGAAGCCGACTCCAACCAATATAATTGTGAATAGGCTAGGCAGATGACGATGATATAAGTACTTATCGTACTTTAAGTGGGGACACTTAAAGTACGATACTAAATCATTTCAATTGGTTGATCTCCAGGTGGCAGCAATGTTCCGAGGCTGTCGAGCTGATGACATGCCGCCTCACGTGTTCGCGGCAGCTCAGTCTACGCACCGCTGTATGCTGGCTTCAAGACGGGACCGGGCCATCGTCTTTCTTGGCAGGTTAGTATACTTTTTTTTATTATAAAATGGGCCTGCTCTTGACCTCGATCACGTCTGATAGTTGCGACGGATGAGGTCTATGATGAAACAAGCGTGCCCAGAAGATGTTCACTCTTGCTTTGAAAGCAGGCGGATAAAATGTGGGCCAATATTTTGTATTTGATATGAGTTTCAGGAGTAACTAATAAATAAATAAATAATAAATAGCTGTGGACATTAACACACAGCGCCATCTAGTGCCACACTAAGCAACGAGGCTTGTGTCGTGGACATCAGATAGTTGATATATTACATAGATACTTTTTTTTTTGTAAATACTATATAATATACATATAAACATCTATGACTCGGAAACAAATGTCCATGCTCATCACACAAACATTTGCTCCAACCGGGATTCGAACCCGGGACCCTAAAAACGTAAGGCAGCCACACTACCGCTGCGCCATTCGGGTCGTCAAAGGAGTAACTTTCAGCTCTTAATATAGGTCAATGCGTCGATGATCTTGTGGTTGGAAGCGGTTATCTTGAGTATAAGATTTTGGGTTCGATTTCCAGTCTGGGCAATGTGTTTAGATTTTCCATCAGGGATTTCTTAATACCTCGGGTTTGAATTTATGCTCGGTTAGTGGCAATTAGCTCGCGCCCTTGTACATGGAACTTTAACATAACCTGCGAAATATGAATGTACTGTTGGTAAAAATCTGCCTTGTGCCTATAGGGATTACAGGTGTGATGTTTTAATGTTGTAAAGACACATTAGTACAATACAGTTTGTTCAAATTCAAATACATTTATTGGTGTGATTTTTGGTACATTTTACATGAGATCTTAATAAAAAATAATTAGTTCCTCAAAAATCTACCCTAAAGGTATACCTGTACACTCTTTCACATAATCAGTCATTATTATAAGAAAAGGATAATCAACATAATAAATAATTAAACACAAAATAACTTAAGTTCGTACGTTCCGTACGGGCGTACGTTCTCTAAGTTATTCCATAGTTTATAAAAGGGGAAGTAGGATTTATCTTCATACAAACGCACCGCGCGCGACTTGTATGTGTGTGCCATAGTATCTTTGCATCGACGCACGCACAATCAAACAAAATCTCGACCCGTTTCTCAGTGCGCCAGCTGAGAAATGGGTCGAGATATCCTACTTCCCCTTTTTTATACTATGGTTATTCCGTTAATTTAATAACAGACAAGGCCACAGATTAATTGAATTAGGTAATTTCAGTTGTACAGATTTCATTCGGATTTTTATTTCGAAGAACTTTGACGTATTGTTCTCACAACTGCTTGTGTTTATAATGATATTTTTGTGGTTGTTTAATATCAGTGGATTAATAAATTGTTTTAAAAAATAAGTTAATCATTTACGGGTAAAAAAGAAAAACAAAATTATTTCCTTTTGAAATGTTATTAATACATAGGCGCACCTACAAAATTATCTAAACTTCTAAAGTAATGCACTAGAACTTTCTGCTGCGTTAGCTATTTTTATTAATTTCATGATAGATTGTTTTATCAGACAGCAAAACTAATTTCCAAACCTATAATTAACAACATCAGCAAACAATTAATAACCATTGCTAATCACAGACCATTAATCTTGCTAAAACCTCCGTTGGCATATTATCGCGTGGCGCCATCTATTACAATCGTTTAGTAATTTAGAGCCATTTAGAAGTTTTAATATGTACGGCTAATTATAACAGTTCACTTGGAAATTAGTTTTCACAGCGGAATTTGAACTTTAACTTCATAAAACAAGATAGATTTTTTTTTGGTACTAGTTTTATACAGTAAAATTGTCACAAAGCCTTTAAAACAAATAATAATCAGCGTAAGGCCGCGTTTCCACTTTGTCGTGACGACAGATAATCGTGTAGTTTTAATAATTGTGGGTTGTGTATTTAAATGGAGGTGTAACTATATCGTCTACGACTTTTTCCAACTGAAAACCAACGATAATTTAATCGTCACGACATAGTGCTAACTCTGCCGGCCTAACGATACTTAAATGTCGAGTATATTTTTAGTTTTCTCGTTTTTATTGAACAACATTTGTATGGCAATAGGAATTAATGGTCGCCATTTCAATACGTAATAAGGACGCTCAAGGTCAAATAGTGTCGCTTAATAATTGGATTATATTTTATTGGCAAATTAATTATAAAACTAATCACTTTGAACATGTTTTTAATATTATTAGGTATAGATGTGTGGGAAAAACTCGAAATAAAATAAGATAAATAGTCGAGACTATTTATCTTATTTTATTTCGAGTTTTTCCTCTTTCTCTAGACATTTCTAAAATTAAGATTGTCTCTCATTGTTTTAAATTAAAACTTTCATAAACTATTTTCTTAGATAAAATCTTTGTAATATACGCTAGAATCGATGGTCCAAGTTTAAATGATGATTTACATAAACACACCTCTCAAGCTCTTCGGGGTTTACAGGCGTGAGTTAAGGGGACTACAGAAGCTAAACGCCAGTTTTATAATGCAAAAAAGCATAATGATTCACTGCAAAAAACAAAACCAGAAAAATATATGATATTCTTCAGGATATATGCTAGTATGATAGTGTTTTGAAAACATAATACAACAAATTTTACTTTATAGAAAAAAAAATCACGAACACATCTCTAAAACTTTCTTTTAACGAGTAAAAACCATACTAAAATACATGCGATCATTCTGATTTTTTGGCAAATAATTCTACAAGCAACATATTAGCATCATAGTGTTTTATTTTTTTTAGTCCAATCAATGGATTTTTTTGTAAATCGCAAAAAACCACTCATTTCGCACTATTCGGCCCGCAGTGACTGACGTAACAACCACTTTGAAGTGCAAGCTGATTAGAACTTTATTCTAACAGTATTTCAAACGAAGTTTGAACAACTACAAATAGAGTTGTTAATTTAGCTCCTTTAGTCGCCTTAAGTTTACTAATGTTCCTAATAAACTTTTTTTTTTTCACCTACCCACAGATCCGGTTCCGGAAAAACATCGGCGATGCGCCACTGCGTCTGGTACCTCGCCAGCGCATACCCCGCACAGGGATCGAAGCTGACTCCCGAACGATTAGATGCCGCCTTCGATGTGCTGCACCTGTTTGGATCTACACGGTAAGTAATAATGAACATGAACGATGCTTGAGGCTCTTGGCTACGTGGGCCTGTGAACGGGGAGCTATGGGCTAGCTCGCCGTCCGTCCGTGTTCCACACGCGCCTCAAAGAGATGTCAGCAAAAAGGAAGGGGTCCGCAAGGGCCGAAGCCTGCCGGGGCTGCGGGACTATTCGAAAGAGATACCGTGGCCCCGGAACACAAAGGGCGATGAAGGAACATGGATGGGTTTTAGTCAGTAAAAGTCTGACACTCCCTCCTGCTCCGCCCAGAGCGGGAGGAGTCATTTGATGATGTCCAATCCGAAAAAATAAAATAAAAAGGCTCTTGGCTAGATAATAGGTTTAATTTTGAAGGTCGTGGTCCTATTGTGGATGGGTGACCATCCATTACAGCCCCTACCATACCTCAAAAAGCACATTAGGCCGTTGTTCCCGGCTATCATACGTAGTTCTTCGACAGTCGTTACGTGTAGCCAGAAGCAGAGTTACGTGTAGTGACAACCAGTCTTATTAAGGGACATCGTATTCCCCCGTAACTATGTGGCAGAGGGCAGATAGACAGCCATCATCATAATTTCAGCTGAAAGACGTCAACTGCTGGACATAGGCCTCCCCGCGCGTGTCGCCATATGTCCCGGTCCCGTGCGACTCACATCCAGCTGATCCCCTCCACCTTCACCAGGTCACCGCTCCACCTAGTGGGAGGCCTTCCAACGCAACGTCTTCAGAACATTTCGGCCCCATCGGACATCCGTTCTGCGAGCAATGTGCCCACTGCCACTTAAGTCAGATAGATAGACAGTCGCTTTATGTAAAACACTGGTTTCCAGCTTCGTCCGGTTAGACTGGAAGCCGATTCTAACATGATGGGAAAAGGCTAGGCTTATGACAAGATAAACAAAAGCAGGCTTCTTCTTTTTAAATAAATTATTCTTATTTATTTTAATTTTGAACTAACGCTCGCGGCTTCGCCCGTGTCAACTTCGATAATTATCCCACGGGATCATACTACTGGGATAAAAAGTATCCTATGTGTTAATTCAGGTTATAAACTATCTGTGTGCTAAATTTCATCCAAATCTTATCAGCAGTTTTTGCGTGAAAGAGTTACAAACATACTCACATACATACAAACTTTCGCCATTATAATATTAGTGTGATATTAATTGTTATCACAAATTCATCTGTTCACAGCACCGGATCAAACGCGCACGCGTCTCGCTTCGTGTCCCTCACGTCGCTGGACTTCGACGGTGGCGGCGCCCTAGCGGCGGCGTCGGTGCAGATACTGCTGCCTGACTTGAGGCCCGGCCAGGCGCCTCTCAGGGCTCTGCACACGTGAGTACTGTGCCAATCGTCTTGAGTTTTGTTTGACATGTTTAATATACACAATTAAAATTTGCTAGCGAGACTCCGCAGGCGTGGTATCGACATGAAAAACAAATTAAAAAAATATGACTTAGGGCCTATAATCGCAATTAGCGTAGTTTTTACTTTATGTATAAGATTAATTCCGTTCTTTTTCGTAATCTGAAAATATTTTTTCGTGTTAAGAAGATATTAAAACATCCCTTGTACCTATCCAATCATTCACATTTTTCATTTGTCTTTTTTAGAAATCAACACCCATATCTGTAGTGTTTCGCTAACTAATTTAATTTGACCCTGTAGAGTTAACATGTGTTTAAGCGTAAGTAAGAATTTGTTTCGAAAAGTTTACGTTCATGTTCAAATTGCAGCAGCAGTGATAGCCTAGTGGTGTGACCGTCGGACTGCCAAGTCATAGGTCTCGAGTTCGAACCCAAGGTACGCACCTCTGAATTTTCAGATTCATGTGCGTTTAATTATCACTTGCTTCGATGAAGGAAAACATCGTAAGGAAACCAGCATGTCTGAGAGATATTTCTCGACGGCATGTTAAGCCAAGTCAGAGGCCCATGGGCGGCTTAAAAACTCTGACACCAGGTTAGGCACTAACCACACGATAAAGAAGATGTTCAAATAGAAAAAATATGCCTTATTTTATTTCCAGTCTGTACCACGGCTGCGACGGCCGCTTACGACGCGAACTCCTCTTCGACCAATCACCGGTCAACACTCCGAACCCCTTCATGAGTTCCGCTGAGAAAGCGGAGACACCCGCTGAGTTCTCGGCGCTGAAGGAAGCGCTGCAGCTGCTGGCCGTCACTGAAAACGAACAGATGGCGATCTGGAAGATTATGGCCGCTATTTGTCATCTCGGGTGGGCGGGGGCTGTTAAAGGTGAGTTTTATACACAGAAAGTAATAAGTAAATAACAACAGACTATTTATCTGAAAATGTCGTGAAATTGTTTAATTTAAAGTAAAAAAGTAAAGTATTGGGATAAAGCAGTTTTATGTCGTAGGTACAATATTGAATCCCGGATGTATTGAAAAATTCGAACTATCTCCCGAACGGGTCTACCCTTTATAGCAAAACTTTTTATGTCATAATATTACTTTACATTACAGGGGATAGTATAAACTTCATTTCGCAGAAAATCGTCTGGCAGACACTGATTTATCATTATTACATTCAAAACTCATAATTTTGTAAGTCAGAATCATCTTTAGGCATAAATTTCATATGCATAAGAATTAAAAGTAGAACCATCTTATCGCAGAAAGTTCACAGTCAGAATCATCTTTTGGCATACATTTTATATCAATAGTCAATAAAAGGCAGAACTATCATATCTCAGAAAGTTTACAGTTAGAATCATCTTTTGGCATACATTTAATTATGCATAATAATGGAAAGACTCATCTATCACATCACAGAGAATTCATTAAAACAGTTGATTGTTAACATGCGGTTTTTATTTTCCTGTAAGAAGCAGGCAAACAAGCATACACCATTAATGCAGCAAGCATGCAGTATGCAAACATGCATGCAAACAAGCATGCAGTATTCAAACATGCAAACCAGTATATACCATGCATGCAAGCAAGCATGTAGCATGCAAGCAAACATGCAGCATGCAAGCAAGCATGCAACATGCAGCAGGCATGGTTTCTGTCACAGCTTTGGCGCTGCGGGGCTCCGGCGGTCCCACGCGAGCTTACGCCTGCGCGGGCTTAAATTACACTCTAGGGGTAGGGCAGATAAGATTACGTGGAGTTGGTTTTGGAGCGATTCGTTTCTGTCACTAACTTTTGTAAAGTAACTTAGCTTGATGTACAGAATGCTTGGTTGACGGCTTCGTGATGAGGTTGTTTACACCCTGTATAACACTGAATTTCGAAAATTGCTTTGAGATTGTCCAAGGGCTTTACAAACCTCCGACGCATGGAGGAAACTCGATAGTGGTCACCCATTATGATTGGCTGTTATTATTAACCCACGAGAAAAAAAAATACTATACTTCTATTTATTTTCTCGCTGTCATTGGTAAAAAGTAGAGTACACAACTCGTGAAAAAAAATCATCTCGGTTCTCGCTCCGCTCAGGATTCTACTCTGGAAACCCTTGCTACGCTCGGGATTTTACTCTAGAATCCTTCGCTGCTCTCGGGATCCAACTTGGTCCCTTGAATGAAATTCCCGTTTTTTTTTTCACTTGTTGTATAATCTACACTATTGACATTATCGAGGGTGTTAAAACTTGTTTTTTTCCCAGCTCAAACAGGGTCCGGTATGAAGTACCAGTGGGTGAGCGCGGGCTGCGGGCAGCGCGCGGCGCGCCTGCTGGGGGTGGGCGCCGACGAACTGGCGCGCGCCGTGTTCAACACCGCGCCTACCTCGCCGCAACCCAACTGTAACCTGAGGTAACTAACAATATCTATACGGGCCTGTGGACGGTGAGCAATGGGCTAGCTCGCCGTCCGTCCGTCTCCGGTAGGCCGTGTCGACGGCGCAGGAGTGTTCCACGCGCGTCGAAGCCTGCCGGGGCTGCGGGACTGTTGGAAAGAGATACCGTGGCCCCGGAACACAAAGGGCTAAGAAGGAACAAGGATGGGTTTTAGTCAGTACAAGTCTGACACTCACTCCCGCTCCGCCCAGAGTGGGATCCTTTGGAGGTCATTTGATGATTTCCCATACGGAAAAAAGGGTAAGAAAGAATATCATCATCATCATCATTTCAGCCGAAAGACGTCCACTGCTGGACATAGGCCTCCCCCTGGAAAGAATATGCACGATCAAATTCAATTGATTTATTATGTTCAGATGTCGATTACCCATCACGTTTGCGGAGTTTCACTCACTAAAATTTGTAGTACACTAATTCTGGCAAAAGATATAGCCCATTGCTCAGAATTAATTGCGAATGTGTACCGGAGTTCACGACGACAAATTTCTCCATCACAATCGCAATCTTTACCAATGACCTGGTAAAGATTGCGATTGTGATGGAGAAATTTGCTGAGATGCAAGAAATGTATGATCAGTCGATTTGTGAGACATACCCCCAAATACTGAATCGTCACTCAAAATTTAAGTAGCACTTATATTTAACAGATACTCAAAAGTGACGTTTAGCCATACGAAATTTTAAGTATAGGAGCTGCTCAAATGTTAAGTAGCCCTTAAATTTTGAGTGACGTTTCAGTTTTCGAGGGAACAAATGAGGTCCTATTTCACAGACCAAGTTTATTGCGCCCCAAATTCTTTGTTAACATGACTCCTCAATGTTCAAGGCGTTAATATATTCTCATTTTCAGAACGCCTTCTCCCTCGAACGAACGTGAGATGTCGGGAACAGAAGCCGTCGACGCATTCGTCACCGGACTGTACAACGAGACTTTCAATATTGTCGCTGCACTGGTCAACAGGTAAGTTCTCCACCGTACTTATACAGGATGTAAACAGACCCTTAACGAAGCCGAAAGGCACTTGTTCTCCTCGTCATTGCGATCGTTTTTTTGTTCTACACCATACCTGGGAACCTTCTAGTTACGGAGATATTGGAGGACAAAGTTCCAACTTTTTCAAATACTAGTTTTTAAGGTTATTACTTTACTTTAAATACCTTCACAACCCGTTTATGAATAAATGCGTCCATAAGCACAATGTTTTGAGTGCATTACATTGAGATTTACCACAAAACATGATTTTTCACCCAAAAAAAAGTCATTTCCCAGCAATAATTTTTGCGTAAAGTTACTTAGTTTGATGTACAGAATGCTTGGTTGACGGCTTCGTGATGAGGTTGTTTACACCCTGTATAGTACTTGTTGAAGAGTTGTACAGTTGTAGTACCACTTACTGAAGAGCCCTTCTCTTCATGAGCTCGCCCAGAAAACTTTTATACCAGCACTCGATACCTCATTGAGTGCCTCGTTGACCTTGTGGTCACAAGCATGTTTTGAGCATGAGGTTCTGGTTTCGCAAAGTGTTTTTGGGTTTTTTCATCAGGAATTTCTCAGTAGCAGCCACGGAGTCTGGATTAGCGCCCATCATCATCATCATCAGCCTATTAATGTTCACACAACTGGGACACAGGCCTCCTCTCTATGAGAGGGAATGGGCTATAATCTACCACGCGGGCCCAGTGCGGATTGGTAGATGTCACATGTTTTCGAATTTTTTGGTTCTAGGACATGCCGGTTTCCTCACGATGTTTTCCTTCACCGTTTTGAGAGCAGTGGTGATGAAATAGCATAACACAAAGTAATGCGCCTGCCTGTGTTCGAGCCCAGGATTTACTGTTCGTAAGTAGGGGCCGCCACCACTGGGCCACCGCTGCTCTCGATTAGCGCCCGGTTGATGGCAATAGGCTCGCCCCCTATTACATGGGACTTAAACATAACGAAATGTGGGTGTACTATTAGTCCATTCAGTGCATGAATTTGTCAGTAATCGTGTAACTCAACTCAGAACTGAAGTTTCTTAACGATTCGACGAAAAATAGCAAAGAAATGACATTTGGTTAGATTGCGAAAAGTACTCATACTGCCAGAATTGCCAGACAATCGTTAAAAATAACTAAAAACAAGACTTTGTGTGATAATACTACCACTAAAAACCCGACTACTAAATAAAATATAGCCTATGTTACCCGGGCTATAATAACGAATCGATTGACACCTTACTCATCAAAATCGGATGAATACACTTAAAGTACTTACGAGATAAGATATCCGTGATTTTCCTTAGTTACTATGAGCTCCCGATATTTCGACGCTGTTGCAAGCATCATGATCGCGGGAATACTGAAGAGTTATTTATTATGAGCAGACAAATCTGTCTGCCCTCTTTCTTAGTCTTTTATTACGCGCACTACTGGAACTCGATTGTAACTCACGACAAAACGCACTCACAGTATCACAAGTGAAGTGAGTGAGTGTATCGTAAGTGTAGTGATAAACCGTGAAAGTTTAAAACAGTGCATCGGATGAATAGTTTAGGCGCAACGGTAAAACTGGAACATACATAAATACAAACACATAGGACTGCTAAAATCATAACCCTTCCTTTTGGCTTCGCCGTAGTCGGGTAAAAAGAAAGGAAACCACTCAGTAAATATGGCGTAATATACTTGTTCTTTTTACCATTTCAGGAGTCTATCGACGTCAGCCAGGACTTCTGCGTCTATCCTACTGCTCGACACGCCGGGAGCTGACAACCCAATGTGTGCCGGACAGCAGAGCGGCGCTCCGCTCTCGAAACTACTTTCTAACTATTTACAAGTTAGTATTTCCATTATCAGAACGTGGTTATAGTGAAATTACATTTTGTGAAACAAGCTTTTAAATAGTAGAGTTCCCACTATGTCGTGACGTTTAATTTATCGTTGGTTTTGAGTTGGCAATAGTCGTGGACGACAGTAATCGCGTCGTCCTATATGTGAACACCTCCATTTAAATACACAAGCAATACACTTCAAACTGCACGATTATCTGTCGTCACGATGAAGTGGGAACGCGGCCTTAGTAAACTCCTTTAGATACCTATATCATGGAGGTGCAGAAACAACTCACTCCACTATCTTTGAGAGTCCGCCATATTGGATTTAGAATGACGTCACTTAGCGAACCATGCATTGACATCCAAACTAAACGTGTATGCAAAATTTCAGCTCAATCGGTTGGGGATAACTGTTTTAAAATTCAGTTGCAAGATTTGACCTAAACAAACATACAAACCTAAACAAAACTAGTTAAATAAAAGCTTGTTGAAAGGGTGATAATAGGGTAGACGACAAAAAAAAATTAATAAGTCCGTCAAATAGATTTTCCAAAAAATATTGAACACGTATTTTTTCTTTTTCACGTTAACAAAAAATGAAAACGATACAGTGCGTCGAAAACTCGTGTGACGCCACATTTGAGTACATTTTTTACCTAAAAGTGACGTCACAAGCCCCCACTCATGATCTATGACGCCTTTTATCTTCGTAAATTTTTATTAATTTGATAAAACAAAAAACACGTATCTAATATTTTTCGATAATTTAACTGACAGACTCAACAGAATCATATTTTTTTAGTTGTCGTTCATATTCGTACCATGAGAGATCGATACAGCGCAGCGGGGGAAAAGACAAAAGAGTACTTAGAAGGCAAGCAATCACCATTGCTTGCCTGCCATCACCTTTATTAGCAATGAGAGTTTGAAAGAATCACACTTATATTATAAAGGCGAAAGTTTGTGTATGTTTGTTACTCCTTCACGCTCAAACGGCTTAACGTATTTGGATGAAATTTAGCACACACATAGTTTATAACCTGTATTAACACTTAGAATACTTTTTATCCCGGTAGTATGATCCCGTGGGACAATTATCGAACTCAACGCGGGCGAAGCCGAGGGCGTAAGCTAGTACTCAATAATATAAGGCTTTTGCCTGTTTGTGTTTATACTAATGAATGCTATCTGTTTTCTAGGAGCGCTTGCAAGCGATGTTCCACGAAGCGCTGCTGGTGGCGCCACGAGAGCGATACGCACAGGAAGGGATCACGCTTGACGATGGAGCTGAAGAAGGTACGTCATTATTGGATCTGTAGCTCGTTCCTGTGCTACCGTGTTTTTACCCGACTGCCAAGGAAGGGTTATGTTTTTCGCGCGAATCTTATACGTTTGTAAATTTTTTTATTACCTCGTATCCTCCAAACGGGTGGATAAATTTCGACAGTTAAAGTATCGTTATATTCGTCTTAAAACCCCGTGTCTTTACTAGGTATTTAAAAAATAAAACAAAATGGCGGATTTTTGGCGCGAAATTGTTTTGTTGCAGTCAGGTTTTTGATTTTTTCAATGATTACATAATACTTGTTATACTAATTGATGCACCGAGGTGACATCTATATCGCTACGTGCAAACTTAGCTGCTATTTATATAACAAAGATTTACAAAAAACCGACCACAACTGACGCGACAGGCAGAAGTTAACCAGACCAGACACAATACCCATCTGTCCGTAGAAACGTCCGTTTTCAAAGGAGCATAAGCAACGTAACACCCCGTTCTTCATACCTCTAAACTGTTGTTATAGTGTGAAATCACACTATCACACTAATATTATAAACGCGAAAGTTTGTATGTGAGTATGATTGTTACGCTTTCACGCTAAAACTATCGAACGGATTTGGGAGAAATTTTGCACACAGTTAGCTTATGACATGGACTAACACATAGGATACTGGGACAATAGGCATGTCAACTGAAAAAATCTAATTAGTCCATCAGTTAGATTATCAAAAAATATTTGAACCGTATTAAAATACGGGTCAAATATTTCGGTTTAATCATTTGTTACGTAAACCAAAATTGACGAAGATACGACGCTTTTAAAATTCTCAATACGTCACGCCGTGGTATAATTTTTAGTGCGTTCCGACGTCACGAGCCCCACTCCCGAGTTTAGATGTGTTTTATCCTTGTCAATATTCATTGATTTACAAAAACAAAAAATACGTGTCCATTATTTTCCAATACTCTAACTGACGGACTAAATAGATATGCAATTTATTGATGGTGGAAACTAGTACGTACGGGCGAAGCCGCAGTCTTAAGCTACCAACATTAAAACAATTTCCTCTGTTATTCCAGACTGGTTATCAGAGACCGTGAACCCCGGCCCGATGGTGGAGCTGCTGGACAAGGCACCGCAGAACACGATCGTGCGGAGCTCGCAGGCGGACCTGCGGGAGTGCGACCGTCGGGGATTACTATGGTAAGCACGACTACAAGTACTTGTATATTGTAAGTAGTCCTGATGAACTTGAGGATAGCAGCGGTGGCCCGACTTACGAACAGCAAGTCGTGGGTTCGAACCTAGGCAGGCGCATTACTTTGTGTAATAATTTATTTCATCACCACTGCTTTCAAAAACGGTGAAGGAAAACATCGTGAGGACACCGGCATGTCCTAGAACCAAAAAATTCAAAGATATGTTTCATCTACCAACCCGCACTGGGCCCGTGTGGTGGATTATAGCCCATTCCCTCTCATAGAGAGGAGGCCGTGTATCCCAGCAGTGGGGCCATTACACTATGCTGGTTATGCTTTAACGATGAATAGTTCAGAAAGCTTCTGAAGCTTCTTAGAGTAATCATGAAATAATTTCCCACAGGCTTCTAGACGAAGAGTCCATGTACCCCGGCTCCTCGGACGACACGTTCCTGGAGCGGGTCATGTCGCACTACGGCGCACCCAACCACACGCACTACCTCATCAAGAAAGCTCCTCACGCCAGGCAGTTCGTGCTGCAGCATCTACAGGTGATATTACACTCTATTTTTAGAACATTAAGCTTCTATTTACAATGGCTACTAAACAACGAGGCTTAAATTGCCATACGACAAATCTAATACCTTTAATCGAGCAAGTAAATAATAAAATAAATAAATATCGCTGGACATTACACACAGCGCCATCTAGTGCCACACTAGGCAACGAGGCTTGTGTCGTGGACACCAGATAGTTGATACATACTTATTGTTTGCAAATACATACTTATTATACACATAAACATCCATGACTCGGAAACAAATGTTCTTGCTCATCACACAAACATTTGCTCCTATCGGGATTCGAACCTGGGACCCTAAAAACGTAAGGCAGCCTCACTACCGCTGCGCCATTCGGGCTGTCACGAGGGCAGGAAGGTGGTGATGATGAGATTGTAACGTGTATGAAATAATTTCCAGGGCACCAACCCAGTTCTGTACGACGTCACTGGCTGGGTGAAGGCGAGCCGAGAGAACCCCGTTACCAAGAAGTCTTTGACCCTACTGCAAGAGAGCCAGAAGTACGTATCATGTATTCCTTTGCTGTATCTTGATACCTGTTGATCTGTTCAGCATAGCTATTCACAACGCTTCGATTCGATTTTCGATTCGGAAAGTCGTATGTCTATCTCGCTCGATTTCGTAATGTCAAAAAAAGATTAGACATACGACTTTCCGAATCGAAAATCGAATCGAAGCGTTGTGAATAAGGGGCCAGGTCATTCATTTTAATTTAACTGAACAATCGTAGTAATTGTTGCCCGCGTGAAATGATTACCAAATTATTACTTCTCTATTTAAATATTTTGTAAACGATTTCAGGGTCTAAAATCCCGTTAAACTCGATCCAGCAGTTTTGGAGATTAGGCGGAACAAACAGAAAGATAGACAAAAATTGTTTTTTTTTTTTTTTATAAGTAGGTACTGTATAATATACAGTACCTACTTATTAAAAAAAAAATTTTTTTTTCATATGCAATAAAAAATATATTATATTTTTTCATATGCATCCAGTAAAAAGCTGTTATTTTGAAATCACAAACAGACACTTCAACTTTTATTATTATATTGTTTTTTATTCTATGTATTTGTATTGTAAGTATAGATTTTGATTTTCTGTTTATTCTCGTTCCTAGTGAGGAGATAGGTCGCGTGTCGGGCTGGGCGCGCGGCGCGGGCGGCTGCAGCGCGTGGTCGCAGACCATCGGCGACGCCTCCACGCTGCGACGCGCCAGCTCCATACGACGCACCCTCACCTCCGGTAACTACTATTTCGGGGAGCCAATACAGACGACAACAAAAAATAGTCCATCAGATAGATTTCCAGAAAATATTGGACACGTATTTTTTTCTTTTTTCACGTTAACAAAAAATGAAGACACGAGTTTTCGACGCACTGTGTCGCGTCGAAAACTCGTGTGACGTCACATTTGAGTACAATATTTCACCGAAAACAAGCCATGCATGATCTTTGACGCGTTTTATCCTCATAATTTTTTATTAATTTGATAAAACAAAAAACACGTATCAAATATTTTTCGATAATCTAACCGATGGATTGAAACAAAAAATATTTAAAAAAAAAACAAAAACAAAAAAAAATATATTGAAAGATCAACCTAATTTAGTACCTACTAACTTAAAATAGCAAACGTTTAGAATTCAAATTATTTTACATTGCTATTTTTTCGGGTTCCTTTATCGATACTGAACTCACCCTTTTTTTTTTTTTTTTTGGATGGGAAATCATCAAATGACTTCTCCCGCTCTGGGCGGAGCAGGAGGGAGTGTCAGACTTTTACTGACTAAAACCCATCCATGTTCCTTCCTCGCCCTTTGTGTTCCGGGGCCACGGTATCTCTTTCGAATAGTCCCGCAGCCCCGGCAGGCTTCGGCCCTTGCGGACCCCTTCCCTATTGCTGACTCTCTTTGAGGCGCGCGTGGAACACATACGCGCCGTCGACACGGCCTGTCGTCATGAGACGGACGGACGGCGAGCTAGCCCATAGCTCCCCGTCCACAGGCCCGCGCCTACGGTGGCCGGAAGCCACCACGTGGCCCCCGACGCCCGGGGCGTCTCCCGCGGCGGCCGGGACGTGAGGATCTCTCCCTGTCCTGTTCCGCCACCTCCTTCGCTAGCATGACTGCTTCGCAGAAGGAGGTGACGGCGTCCCATTCCGTCTCGCCCCGGACCATGGCACGAACCAGGGCCGGGAGCGAGAGGTCGCCGCCGCCGATCGCCACCTCGAGGACACGGCGGTGCTCCACCCAAGCGGGGCACACCTCCACAGTGTGCTCCACCGTGTCCTCCGGCCTATCCTCACAGTGATAGCACCCGGGCGTTTCCTCCCGCCCGATTCGGTGCAGGAACTTACCGAAGCATCCGTGTCCGGTAAGAACCTGCGTCAGGCGGAAGGTGAGGACGCCGTGGCGTCTCTCCAGCCACTCCTAAAAGAGGGGACTTACCGCCACTATTGTGGCGTGCCCTGCACGGGGTTGCGATAGTCGCTCTCTCCATGTCGCCATGAGATCCCGCCGGAAGTCCGTCCGCTGAGCGACAATTTGCCGCGGCAGCGGAGTTTCCCCCCGGCGTAGCGCCTCCGCGCGCCACTCATGTAGGCGCGCGAGGACTATTGCCTCCAGATCCCATGGCGGCAATCCGGCAAGGAGGTTCGCCGCCTCGCGGGAGATCGTGCGGTACCCCCGGACCAGCCTTACGGCTACCACCTTCTGGGGCACGTTCAAGTGGTGGGCGGCACGCCGCCTCAATGAACGTGCCCACACCGGGGCCCCGTAAAGGGCCATGGACCGCACGACTCCCGCGTAGAGCCTCCGGCAGGAGGCGTTCGGCCCCCCCAGGTTGGGCAGGAGCCGCCTGAAGGCAGCCCCTGTCCGCTCCAGTTTGGGGGCCAAACGTCGGAAGTGCTCCACGAAGTTCCACCGGCTGTCGAGGACAAGTCCCAGGTACTTCAGCGTCGACTCGACGCCGATGGAAACCCCTCCTGCCATCACTGCGGATCCCGGAGGTGGCGCGTTCCGAGGCCCATGAAAGCACATGGCCTCGGACTTGTGCAATGCCACCTCGAGACCCAGTTGCCGGATCCTCTCAACGACTATCGCAACCCCGCGTGTCATAACTTCGGCCGCCGCCTCGTGCGACCCCCCCTGTGCGAGCACCAGCGTGTCGTCTGCATAGCAAACCACGCTGACGCCGCTAGGGAGGTCGGCGCGCAGCACCCAGTCGTACCCGATGTTCCACAAGGACGGCCCTAGAACCGATCCCTGCGGGACACCGCACGACATCTCTCGCCGGTTATGGCACGCGACTACTTTAACACCCTGTTTAATTGTTTTTTTTTTTAATAAGTAGTATCAATCTATTAACTAGCTGACCCCGCAAACGTTGTTCTGCCATATAAATTATGGTATAAAAATAGCCTACGACCTATTCTCATACCCACCAAATATACACAAAAACATTCATAAAAATCGGTCAAACCGTTTCAGAGGAGTTCGATAACAAACACTGTGACACGAGATTTGTATATAATATTAGATATATTATAATAAAACTGCTTAAAAACCTTTGTAATAATAAATGTGTATATCCCCCAGGCACAGCCGGCATGAAGCGTCGCTCCACAGCGCTACAAGCCAAGTTCGTCGCCGACGGCATCGTGGACACTCTCCGTCGCTGCGGCACTGCGGGCGTGCACTTCGTGTGCTGTCTGCTCACCAACCAGCCCACTGACGTCGTGGACGACGTCAACGTGCCACTCTTACGATCCCAGGTAACCAGAGCCCCGCGGGAGACGCCCCGGGCGTCGGGGGCCACGCGGCGACTTCCGGCCACCGTAGGCGCGGGCCTGTGGACGGTGAGCTAAGGGCTAGCTCGCCGTCCGTCCGTCTCATGACGACAGGCCGTGTCGACGGCGCGTTCGTGTTCCACGCGCGCCTCAAAGAGAGTCAGCAATAGGGAAGGGGTCCGCAAGGACCGAAGCCTGCCGGGGCTGCGGGACTATTCGAAAGAGATACCGTGGCCCCGGAACACAAAGGGCGATGAAGGAACATGGATGGGTTTTAGTCAGTAAAAGTCTGACACTCCCTCCTGCTCCGCCCAGAGCGGGAGGAGTCATTTGATGATTTCCCATCCGAAAAAAAAAACAAAGAAAAAAGGTAACCAGAGCCCAGTGCTGGACATAGTGTACCTATTTCCATCAACTTGACATAGACCGCGTAGATGGCTAGTCCCTGCTGAGATGGCCGCTATTACTACAAACGACCAGTAGGGCTATTACGTTTCTCTGTTGACAGCTCGAAATGATAGTAACTGGGCTCAGTGTCCATCAATTAACTGTCAAAAGGTTAGTTTCGTATTATGTATGACCCTGTTAGTCACCGTAAAGTGATATCCACTCAGTGTGATACGTAATACCAATATTATGACATTCACGGGTTGACATCAAAGTTCGGTGTACAACCGAAGCTTGATAGTCACTGGATATCAGAAAGATACGTAATAGCCCTGCAGGAGCCAGGAGGACTAATAAAGGGTGTAAAAGTACCCTTAACGCCAAAAGGTACTTGTTCTCCCCGTCATTGCGATATTATTTTTTTTATTATTTTGATTCTATAATTTAATTTAATTCTAGTTGATTGAGTCTGATTTTATTTTTATTTATTTTTTTGTAATGATGTTTTTATCTTTTATTTTTATTTGGCAATGGGTGTTATTTACTTACCTGAAATAAATGAATTTATTTTATTTATTTATTCTAGACCATACCAGGGAACCACTCTGTTTAGGGAGATATTAGGAGGCAAAGTTCTAACTTTCCACAAGTTTTTAATGTTATAACTTTATTTTAAATACCTCCACGAGCCCCGTACTATTCAATCCATCCATCAGCACAATGTTTTGAGTGCGTTACATTAAGTCCTACCGTAAAACGTGATTTTCCACCCAAAATTTTTTATTTTTGCGTAGCGTTAGAATGAAAGAAAGAAAAAATATTTATTCGTCGCAAGGACATGACGTGCATACAATATAAAGAAAATAAACAATGAACATACAACATATTTAGACAAACACAAACATTAAGAATACAACAGAACCACATTATAATAAAATTTACAACACAGAATAGACAAAAACAAAAAATGAACAAAAAACGTCGTGGTTGCGACGAACAGGTTAAACCACTCAGCATGAATGCTGTGCTATGGGGAGCCCACAGCACAGCGCTGGTTTTCAGTGGAAACCCATGTAAAAACGTACAGACGCCAAAACAGCATAATTTTTTAAATTAATACGTAACCAAAATAAAACAGACAGTAGGTACTTAGATTATAACATAAATAAAATATCCTAAGAAACAAAAATATTACAATAAAAAAAGATATATAATATTTATAAAGGTTGATAGAACAAAGACTGCAGGCTAACAAAATAAACATAATAACAATAAATTACAACACATGACGGGTTTTTTGTCTCGCTCTTACCTGCGCGTCGCCGCGCCGTCGCCCGCGCGCGCGCTGCCGTTGCGCTGCGTTACTTAGTTTGATGTACAGAATGGTTTTTTGACGGCTTCATGGAGAATCTCTTTACACCTTGTATATTTAGTCTTTTCGTATAATTTAGAAGAGCAACCAAGAAGTTGCTTGCCGGCTTTTCGCCATAAGAAACGAGAGTCAGCAATAGGGAAGGGCCGAAGCCTGCCGGGGCTGCGGGACTATTCGAAAGAGATACCGTGGCCCCGGAACACAAAGGGCGATGAAGGAACATGGATGGGTTTTAGTCAGTAAAAGTCTGACACTCCCTCCTGCTCCGCCCAGAGCGGGAGGAGTCATAAAAAAAAAGACCGTGCACCTTTTATAAGTGCCATTCTTCTTCTTAGCGTGTCGATGGCAATCTAAATTGTGTCGGCCCAGAACTGAGCGACTAGTTTGACGCTTTCAGTAGCGTCCATCAGTTCCTATAGTGAACATACAACAGGACACGCAGGACACCATATTATGGTGGATGCTCCAGGGTAGCCCGCGAAATTCAATTTTTCTTACGTTTTTTGCAATTTCCAGGTCAGTGTCAGGTTGTATGTTGATTAAAATTTGATTCGCGGCTGTAACACGTATGTAGTTATAGAATTATAATCATCAAAAATCATCAATACAATCCTCCAGGTGCAGGAATGACTTTGACCTTGAAAAAGTAAATTCCTACACCTTTATGAGCTTGAGAGAGAAATTGCAAAAAAACGTAAGAAAAATTGAATTTCGCGGGCTACCCTGGAGCATCCACCTTAAGTGCCCCATCGTTTGTGGGGCACCACCACATTAACACTTCAGGGCAGAGTCATTAATGAATCTCCACCTGAGCTGGTTTCCTTGCTGCGGCCAACTTGGGTCCTGAGTCTATTTAAAGACTTCTAGGTCAGTCATGGCAACTCATGTTCAGGTGGGATAATTTCAGTGCCCATGTAGGGCTATCTATCTATATCCATACTTTTTTTTTCGGATGGGAAATCATGAAATGACTCCTCCCGCTCTGGGCGGAGCAGGAGGGAGTGTCAGACTTTTACTGACTAAAACCCATCCATGTTCCTTCTTCGCCCTTTGTGTTCCGGGGCCACGGTATCTCTTTCGAATAGTCCCGCAGCCCCGGCAGGCTTCGGCCCTGGCGCGCGTGGAACACTCCTGCGCCGTCGACACGGCCTGTCGTCATGAGACGGACGGACGGCGAGCTAGCCCATAGGTCACCGTCCACAGGCATCTATATCTATACTAATATTATAAAGAGGAAAGATTTGTATTTTTGCATGTAACGAATAAGCTTAAAAACTACTGGACCGATTTGAAAAATTCTTTCAGCAATGGATAGCTACATTATCAGCGAGTAACATTGGCTATATTTTATCCCCGTACTCCCACGGGAACGGGAACTACGCGGGTGAAACCGCGTGACGTCCGCTAGTGTTAAATAAAATATTTTAATTTTGAATTAATAATGTATGTTTGTCCACAGTTCCGAGGTTTCCAACTGCTGGATGCAGCGAGATTGTACAAGCAGGGCTTCCCGGAACACATGCCGCTTTCGGAGTTTGCGCGCAGGTAAGATTGCTAAATACTGTGATTTTCAGTTATTAGACTGAAGCACAGATACAAGAAAAACACGTCTTAAAAAAACGTCCTGCACATCTTTGTGTATTACATAATCACTACACAGTATAAAACAAAGTCTCTTCCCGCTGCTGTCTGTCCCTATGTATGCTTAGATCTTTAAAACTACGCAACGGATTTTGATGCCGGTTTTTTTTAATAGATAGAGTGATTCAAGAGGAAGGTTTTTATCTACATTGCACCCGTGCGAAGCCGGGGCGGGTCGCTAGTTATAATAATAACACCAGCCTTATTACTGTCCCACTGCTGGGCAAGGCCTCTTCTCATACAGAGAAGGCACGAGCATTGATCACCACGCTTGCTCAAGACGGGTTGAGGATTTTAAACTTATATTAGTTATAATTCCAGGTTTCCTCACGATGTTTTCCTTTACCAATGTCTATGATGTCCAAGATAAACTTAGAAAATACGTTTGATTTGATAAAATCATATTGGCTGGCACTTGCCCGGATTTGAACCCACAACCTCGTGCGTGAGAGGCCTTAACCCAGTGGTTAAGGCCTCTCATGCACGAGGTTGTGGGTCTTTTACACAATAAGATAACTTTCATAATGTCAAGATAGCCCTGTCTGTGACTATCTTGACATTATGAAAGTTATCTTATTGTGTAAAATAAAATAATTTAAATCAGGGCCGAGCTCATACGATTAAAGTTTATTATCTCAAGTCTTGCTACAGTCACTGGTCAGCTTTATTACGGTATCGTAAGACGTCTCTTTCGCTCTTATTGCATTATGCGCATATAGCTCTGAAAGGCTCAAGCCGATGTAAGGGGTCGTCCATTAATCACGAAATATCACTGGGAGGGAGGGAGGGAGTGAGATATCTCGTGTAGTTCTTTTTTTAGAACGCGCGATTTCTAAATTGTCTGTCTGGACATTTTTATCACGGTGCTTAATTTTCCAGATTTAAATTAGATTATACCTGTTAACCTGTATTTAAAGATAATATTTTGATTTTTTTTAGGATACTTTGTACCAAAAAAGTCACTCGTTTTTGGGTAGGGGGTAGTCTAAAAGCTCACCACGTATCACCATGGGGGAAGGGGGGTAGACGACCCCTAATCAGAATCAATCTATGCTATATAATTGCAATTTATATAATAAGAATGTATAACATCACAACGTTGCCACCCAGGTACCGCCTGCTCGCCACATCGGAGGTGTCGGCGTCGGACAGCGTGCAGCAGCCGGCCGGGTCCGACCGGCAGGTCGTGGACGACATGCTGCTGACCCTGGACCTGGACGTCACCAGCTACAGGCTCGGACTCACTCAGGTACGTCCTAGTATAATGTAATAGTCCTAGTATAAAAATTGTTGTATAGTTATTTAAATCGAATCTCATACAAATTCGCTTTTTTTTAGGTATTATTAAGATGTCGATAATTGGATACATATCACGTCAGTGAAGTTTCGCCAACGGTTTAAAAAGTTGACGTGATATACCTAAATTTTTCAGCTACCAGTTCAAAACAAAAACATAATAATTACAAAATCAGGCGACACTAATATGACTCGACAATTACTGGTCATTTATTGCTTTTCTGCATAAAAAAAGTAATATATATTGTATATATTTATATAAGTGTATATATATTTATGTATGCATTTATTGTATATATGTAAATGGTACACTACAGGCAACCTGCGGTATGTCTCTCCTTCCCCCTTAAATTCATCCAAAGGTTGTCTTTAAAAGATCGCTTTTAGCGATAAGACCGCCCATTGTGTCACCCCTTGTAAAATGTTTTACATTTTTGTATCTGTATTTTTTATGGTGCACATAATAAATAGTATTCTATTCTATTCTATTCTGCATCCTGCATTTAGACCTGAATCTTTTTCGCGGAATTATATCTACATATTTTGCATAACATAAAACATAAAATAAGCAGGTAGAAGAATTCACATACAGGTTCATTAATAAAAATAACTTTCAGTGTAATCTGTTGAACAAATTACATAAAGATTACGACGAAACCATCACACTATAATATTATGAAGGCGAATGTTAGTATGTGTTTTTGTTTGTTATTCTTTCACGCAAAAACTACTGAACGGATTTGGAAGAAATTTAGCACACAGATAGTTTATAATCTGGATTTACACATCCCGTGGGACAATTATCTGGCCCCACGCTAGTCGTAAACAAATCAACACCAAAGTTAAGTGCCGTTAAATTAAGTCATTACTTCTACATTTACGTTTTAATTACTCCCGTTAAATAATTTGAGCTAAAGTGGAAGCTGCATATAACTAACATAACACCACACCTGTAATCTCCGAAGGGGACGGCAGAGCACACACACATTCGCAAGTATCGTTTATAACTTTTTAAGTAGTGTGTATTACTAACAACATGTGGATCAACGTCTGAAATAAAATATTTTATTTTTTATTTGAAGTAAAGGGTATCGTATTACCCAGTACTAACTGGTTTGTGGAGGTCAAATAGACAGTCGCTCCATGTAAAGTACTGGTATTTGTTACGTTTGTTGGAATGAAAGATGTCGTTGATTAGACTTGGTTTATTCTGATGAGGTACACATTATAACAGACAGACATTTTATGAGTAGTATTACAGACGGAATCCAGTCTAGCAGTGTCTTGCTAGACTGGATTTTGCGTTCGTGTTCCACGCGCCTTAAAGAGAGTCGGCAACAGTGAAGGGGTCTGCAAGGGCCGAAGCCTGCCGGGGCTGCGGGACTATTCGAAAGAGATACCGTGGCCCGGAACATAAAGGGCGATGAAGGAACATGGATGGGTTTTAGTCAGTAAAAGTCAGTCAAATGACTCTGAGCTCTGGGCGGAGCGGGAGGAGTCATTTGATGATTTCCCATCCGGAAAAAACAAAGCAGTGTCTTGCTGGAGTGACAGGTATTAACCGGAACCATAGATAATACCTAGTGGTGTACACGCTTATAACTTACTAATTAGTGATGTTACAACAGTATTCAGCTGCATCCGGTTTGGTAGCCGACCCTAAGTTGTAGTTGACAAAAGGCTAGGCAGATGATGTTTTTTTTATTTAAGTCCCATGTAATAAGGGAGAGCCTATTAACATCAACCGGGCGCAGATCCAGACTCCGGGGCCGTTACTTAAAAAACCTGACGAAAAAACCCAATTACACTTTGCCGCGACCTGGGATTTATAAATAAATAAATTCTGCTGGACATTGCACACAGCGTCATCTAGTGCCACACTAAGCAACGAGGCTTGTGTTGTGGACACCAGATAGTTGATATACTACATAGATACTTTTTTTTTTGTTTGTAAATACATACATAATATACATATAAACATCCATGACTCGGAAACAAATGTCCATGCTCATTACACAAACATTTGCTCTTACCGTGATTCGAACCCGCGACCCTAAGAACGTAAGGCAGCCTCACTACCGCTGCGCCATTCGGGTCGTCAATTCGATTTGAATCTAGTACCTGCAGTTATTATGTCCGTATTCTTATTTATCTTTGTCGTTACTAAATGTTACATAGTTTTATCGTAATTGATGCCGGTTTGGTGTCAAAAGTGGCACCTCAATCAAGCTCAAACCGGGGCGTCATTTAATAGTAGCTGCAAATAAACAGAATATTTGTGACAAACATCTTTAGTATACGCCACCATACTGTAAAGTTGACGTTGGTCAAGTAGGGGTAGGTTCGTTTTTAGTAGAAAAAATGTTCACTGAACTGTCAATTCTGTACTACTAATTTTTCCATAGAGCATCTGGAAACCCATCTATCCTACTTCTATTCTAATAATATAAATGCGAAAGTTTGGATGGATGGATGTATGTTTGTTACTCAATCACGCCAGGACGGCTTATCCGATCTGGATAAAATTTGGCACCGAGATCGATTATAGTCTGGAATAGCTCAGAGGATAGTATCTCTATTATAGTATATCTAGTATCGCATATGGGATATGCAATCGCTGCGTTCAAAATACTAGTATTCATCTGCATCAGTTTCGAGTGGAACACAGGCTAGGTAGATTTATACGTATACTCTATCATCGTTAAACTTTTCGATCAACTTACGCATAAACGTTCGTTTTTTGAATGTTGGCAGAAACCGCAAATCACTACATAGTATAAAACAAAGTCGCTTTATCTGTCCCTATGTATGCTTAAATCTTTAAAACTACGCAACGGATTTTGATGCGGGTTTTTTTTAATAGATAGAGTGATTCAAGAGGAAGCTTTTAGTATATAATTTGCGGGCGGGCGAAGCCGCGGGCATCAGCTAGTTCCTTATAAATCCCTTTTGCTTTGTCTACGGTCATACATCCTACATGGCCGGTCACCTAACGTAAACTAACAATATAAAATTCACAGATAATTAAGTGTAATGACGGCGAGCAATATTGCGTGCCATATAATTAATAGCTCATAGCTTCAACACCTTCATTCATTGCATTTATTGATGTAATGACTGAGCTTGCGTTGTGACATTGCTGTGACGTAACTTAACTAAGTAGATTTTTGTTGACATTTATTTTGACAGTTCGTTTGACGTATCAGTGACTACTATCATCCACAGCCAGTTAGTTTAGTACACTCTTTAATTGACGGTGGAAACGCTCGATCATGCCGTTAGCTGCAGGGTGATAAGCCGTCGTTCGAGTTTGAGTCACACCTATTCAGAGATCTCAATGCCCTGATCGGTACGACTCATTTTCGAACGACGGCTTATCAACCCATGATCTGTCCACGAAGTAGACACAATAGTTAAACAATGGCGTCTCGACCAAATTGGTCATTTGACAGATCATGATTTAATAACACGATTTTATTAGCTTCATCTAATTTTAAATTCTCACTTCCCGGTTTCCGATTGAGCTGAAATTTTGCATCCATGTTTAGTTTGGATGAAAATTCATGGTTAGCTAAGAGACGTCGTTCTAAATCCAATATGGCAGACTAGATTTTTTATGCATTCCCATGATATGCTTATCAAATAAAGAGTTCGCTGAGAAGTACCCGAGAAGCCTGTGCTTAAGGTTTTGTTTAGCTATAGTATTTTATTATCCCTGACTTGCATTATTGTCAAAACACTGATCTTCATCTTAGCATTATGGTTGACATTGTCAAAGGTGATAAAAGTTTAATTTCGATTTCCGTATGGTCAAATAAATGTAGTGAGGAAAATGTTGATGACGGATGGATTGTGTGAAGGATGTTAGGGCTAGAAAGGAGGTGACCGCGGTGATGACGAGTAATAGAGAAGTATGGAAGAAGAAGACATGTTGCGCCGACCCCAAATAAATAGGCTAGTTTCCACCATCAATAAATTTCAAATCTATTTAGGCCGCCAGTTAGAGTACCTATTGGAACTAATGGACACGTATTTTTTGTTTTTGTAAATCAATGAATATTGACAAAGATAAAACGCATGAAAACTCGGGATTGGGGGCTTGTGACGTCAGAATGCACTAAAAATTTACTAAGGCGCGCGGCGTGACGTATTGAGAATTTTAAAAGCGTCGTATCTTCGTCAATTTTCGTTTACGTAACAAAAGAAAAAATACGGGTCAAATATTTTTTGATAATCTAACTGACGGACTAATTAGATTTTTTTTTGTCATCTACCCTATTGAGATAAGAGAATGAAGAGATGACGAGATGATAACGATGATGATGATGGTGATGATGAGTGAATGATGATGATCTACGGTCGTACATCCCGACTCTTTAGTATGAGGACTTTTCTCAAGACTTAAATCTTTTTGCATTTTTCTTAATTGAAGTATGGAAAAAGAAGACATGCTGCGCCGACAGCAAATTAATTGGGATAAGGGCAAGAGAATGATGATGACGATGATGATTTTTCTTAATTGAACCTTAGCTTGCATAACGAGGAATCAGAATTGGGAAAAAAGCCGCGTTTTTCTTTGTATCCAAGTGCCTAATAGTTATTATAGGTAGGTAATAATGACAATAAAATCGACGAGGTGTTGTAAAAGAGAGTTGACCCAAACAAAAACAACGAACCTACTCAAGTTACCACTTGTCTTAGAAAACACAGGAAACATACATTTTTATCTTTCACATTTTCTCCTTTTATTACTGTGCTAAGTATTTTATTACCAATTAATTATAAGAACTTATAAAGGTATGTTAATTACCTCTTTTTGACCGGCTTAATTCAGAGGGCCCTCCCAGTACGTTTTTATTTTGGTCAACTATGTTTTATGACTGTCAAAAGCTAATCTGCATATTACGAGTCGTGTAATAAAATAGAAAATATTATTAAGCTAGCGATAGAAAAGCTCTTGTGAGCTGTGGGAAACGTTAAGGCTGCGATTCCACCTGGGCTGGCAGTCTCGACAGAGATAACGACATTATCGTTAAAATAACAATGAAAAAAACAGTTGCAATAACGATGCTTGCGAGTAAAGCAAGTCTTTACATCCAAGATGCGTTTCTCGCAAGCATCATTATTGCAACCGAATTTATTCATTAGTAATTAGCAATCAAAAGTTAGCGATTTTGTCGTTATCTATGTCGAGACTGCAGGCCCAGGGCCGGCGGCAGTCTCGACAGAGATAACGACAAAATCGCTAACTTTCGATCGCTAATAACTCACGAAAGAATTCGGTTGCAATAACGATGCTTGCGGGAAATGCAAGTCTCTACATCCAAGACGCGATTCTCGCAAGCATCATTAGTGCAACTGAACCGCAGGTCTAGTGAAAACGGCTCAGTGAAGCGAGGTTCTTGTACGTACAATAATATACAGGGTGTAAACAAACTCTTCACGAAGCCGTCAACCAAGCATTCTGTACCTACTTCAAACTTAGTAACTTAGCAAAAAAATGTCGCTGGGAAACAACATTTTTTTTTGGGGTGTAAAATCACGTTTTACGGTAGAACTCAATGTAATGCACTCAAAAAATTGTGCTAATTAATAGTACGAGGGTCGTGAAGGTGTTTAAAGTAAAAATCTTTCATCTGTTTGCCCGGTTGTCCGTTGTCCGGTTGCCGCAATCGGTAGCTAAGCTCAATAATGAATATCCACTAGTTTTTACACATGTCTAAAGGGGACTACAGGAGCTAAACGCGAGTTTTATAATGCAAAATAGCATATGATTCACTGCAATAAACAAAACCAGAAAAATATATGATATTCTACTAGCATATATCGCTAGTATGATAGTGTTTTGAAAACATGATGTAACTAATTTTACTCGATAAAAAAAATCACGAACTTATCTCAAAATTTCTTTTAACGAGTAAAAACCATACTCAAATACATGCGATCATTCTGATTTTTTAGTAAATAATTCTACAAGTAACATATATATAATTATTAGAACAATAGTGTTTTATTTTTTTAGTCCAATCAATAGATTTTTTTGTAAATCGCAAAAAAACACTCATTTCGCACTATTCGGCCCGCAGTGACTGACGTAACAGCCACTTTGTAGTGCAAGCTGATTAGAACTTTATTCTAACAGAATTTCAAACGAAGTTTGAACCACCACAATTAGAGTTGCTAATTTAGCTCCTGTAGTCGCCTTAACCTCCACAGCTAATATCATATTCTAGGATAAGTAATAATGGCAATCCTGACGCAAACTAGGGCCTCCTATATTAAATACATAATAATTATGTTAATTTAGGCAAATGACAAATACTCCTTTCTTTTTCAAGACAAGGTCTTAGCCCACTTATACGACTCCGCTCCCACCCGGCACAAAGAATATAATTCAAATAAGGGCTTCATGTATTGCTCTTTATATACCTATACTTTACATTGGCAACCGAGCAGTCTGACGGCGGTAACCTCGCTGACAGCGAGCTGTCTGCTAATTTATGTTGCCAATGTAAAATATATCTAAAGAGCAATACTTATAGCCCATAATTGAATTATATTCTTTTTCCCGGGTGGGAGCGTAGTCGCGTTTAAGTGGGCTATGAGCTATACTTACACGTCTTTTTCCCTTGGGGGAGGCAGTTAGTACAGAACACCACCTTCTATGAATGCTACAATCCTTGTATATGTCACAACTGTTAATCAGTCAAAACTACTTTTGACCGGTGAAAACTATTTTAACAATAACTAACATTTACTTAAGAAACTTACTAGGTTGTTGGGTTCTTTTTGTGACCCTTTGAAAAACATCATGTAATTGTATAGGACAAGGTAATTACAACTGAGACGTTATAAAACGCCTGCCGGGGCTGCGAGACTGTTCGAAAGAGATACCGTGGCCCCGGAACACAAAAGGCGATGAAGGAACATGGATGGGTTTTAGTTAGTAGCTCCCTCCTGCTCCGCCCAGAGCGGGAGGAGTCATTTGATGATTTGCCATCCGCAAAAAAAAGGCGTTATAAAACAACATATTTTTAACTGGATTTTGACTGACACCAGTAAAAAGTGGTTTTGACAGTTTTGACTGTAGCATAAACACATACTCCTTTTGTTTCGTCGTCTATGTTCATAATATCTGCTGGCCTAGCCAAGTTACAAACGATTCGTATCGATTCTCTTTCTACCATCGTAAACGTTAAGTCACGTGGTCAAAACAAACGAATATAAACTTTCGTAGACAAGTTTACATCGATCAAGATGATAGAATGAAATGTATTCGTTTCTACAATCGTGATCCCTACATCCCATATAAATCGTAGCCAACTTACAGTTTTGACTAAACTTTAAAATTTCCATTCGTTTGTTTTGACCACGTGACTTAACGATGATAGATGTCATTCCCATACATTTGGTTAGTTTTCTATAGCGTTAATGATTGTAGATTGTCAACTTGGCTAAGCCTACTGATCGTACATGTACGCAGCGAGTACTACACACTTGACCTTTGACTACGTAAAAATGATCTCGAAAGTAATTTCCTACCTAATTACTTATCAATCATCGAATAATAGGTACCGAACTTTCGATTTACGTTGCGCCACAACTCCAAAATAGGCATAGCCCATGTCGTATCAATCACAACAAAAAGAATGCAATCTAACAAGAAGGTGTAATTATGTAATTACTATCTAATGTAGTAGTCATTTAAAAGCCCATGTCAGCTGACGTGGAGAAGACAGTGCCTAAAGGTAGAAAAGATTATTGAAGTGAAAACTTCTTGAGTCGCGTTGAGCAGTTTTGATTGAACAAAAATCATGGAACTCGCGTCATCGTTCGTTTGTGCTCGCTAAAACTCGAGAACGGCGGGGCCGATTTAGCTGATTTTGGTTTTGAAATGTTTGTCGTAGTCCAGGGAAGGTTTAAACGGTGAGAAAACAAAAAAAACACTTCTTTATAAACCGAAAATAATTCAAAAATAATCTAATAGCTCGACGATACAATTCGCAAGTTACTTAGTTTTCACTTCTATCGTCAGTCCCCAAAGACTGCCCCGCATGTTTTTAGTGTCGTGCGTGTGTGTAACGTGTTTCTAACCATGCTAAATGTATGCAACCTATTTGCTTCTGAAGCGCCACGACACAACCCGGACAGATGTTTCAGTACCTACATTATTTCTTGTCCGGAGTCTGGTCGTTTGGATCGCACCTTATCCTTTAGTGACCAAGCTAAACGACGCAGAATCAATTTGAACCTGTCAAACAGACGTTATGTTCATGGAATAAAAGCGATTAGTCTGACGCAGGGGGTCTACTCTCTAAATCCGTCAACGAAGATACGGGGCCCGTCCGAAAGTAACTTATACTTTGAAATGAACCCTACTCCCTAATATTTTCGAATTAATGAGTTTTGAAAACACATCGGGAGTAAGGACTGATGACCAATCGTGTTGTCATTCATTTTTAGTTCGGGGGCCTAACGAATCTTAAGTCCGTAAGTGATACGGAGTAGGAAACAACCGTAACTTCGGCCGAAACTACGGATTTCGTGCTTAGAGAGTAGACCTCCAGTGTCGAGTCGCGTTGTCCGAACCAAAACATGATGAACGATGCCTTCTTCGCTGTGGAAATAAACTTTATTGACCGGCCCAAGCCGATTCCTCGTCGGTCCGTGCGGTCACTCCTTTATGCTCATAAATATTCCTAATTGAGATAACGCGATTTGGTTGTAAGCCGAGATACTTAGTTTCTCCAGTACGATGAAATCACCGCTGCAGTTGCTTCCATACGTTATGGCCGTTGACGCAAAGATTTTTTTCTCAGCCCGCTACAGTCTTTGGCTTGACAGGTTTCATGCTTAAAAGTAATCCATGCATGTCACATGTCGGTGAAATGGACGGCTTAGGCTGATATAAAAAACGTAATGAATTATTTTTTAAGAAATCTGTTTAAACGCCGCATGATTGAAAACAGCATCGTCATTACGCTGTTTTCAAGCATGCGTCAAAAACGTGATTTAAATAGCATTAAACAAGCATAATGCAGACATCAAATAAGCATACTTTTTGCCAGCTATTTTGTAATTTTTTGTAAAAATTCTTGGCCATGTTGTCGAACAATAAAATTAGTGCTTTATTACGATCGAAGCATTAGCTTTGATACCCTTCGATATTTATAGGAGACCCTTACAGCACAGCGGATATCTAAAGGGCCTTACATGTGGCTATCGTTTTCAATAAACGTATTAATACAACAAGGATTGCCTTAAACTTGTCGGTAGTCAGTCCCGTATTTTTTAACTACACATAACATCACGACTGAAATCTTCGAAGGGTAAGAGATTTTGCCAGTTATGTTAAGTTCCTTGTAATAGGTGGCAAGACTATTGCCAGTAACCGGGCAATCAGAAATATCTCAGTAGCTGCCTTTGTTTGTGGCAAATTTTCTAATCCAATAACAATTTGATAGGCCCAGGCGACTAATCTAGTCAATATTGATCATTATATTAGAATCAAATGTCACTTAGTCGGGACCCTCTGGAGACAAAGAAACAATTGAAAAAAAAAGAATGAAATTGTTGCTTTCACTTGTTTAGTTGTTATCCAACAAATATCATTATTATATCATCTATTTCCTCTAATCATAGTGAAATTGTACCATAGTGTGTTTCGACAAATAAAAGATTATCTATACGAAGTGAGAGTGACGCCTCACGCATCCATTAGCTTAATGGCGCTACTTTTCCTCACTATTCGCCACGTAATCATACGCATTACACGCTAATAACCCTTTGGTCTATTTCTAAGGTTCCGTACCCGAAGGTTAATCAACGGGACTCCCTCCGCTGTCTGTCCGTCCGTCTGTCTGTCAGCGGGCTGTGTCTCACGATACGTAATAGGTAGACCTGTTGCCGCTATAATAAAAACAAAAGGCGCCTCCCCGGGCAAATACCTTGAGCGAACAGATTTTTGGAGCCTACTCCTCTTTATCCAAAAGAAAAACGAACTAATAAAAAATACATTAAATTTCTACATATTCTTGACTCCAAAATTGTCGTTTTTTTTTTAAGTAGCCTATTGTTTAATGAATCCGGGGTCACGAGGTATTCCTCGAAGCGCTCCCGTTTTGAAACGCTCCCATCTAAGCGCTCCCGTTTTGTTCCTCCAAGCGCTCCCAAAAGGAGCGCTTGGAGGAACGATTAAAAATATTAAAATTTATTTCCTCGATTCGAAGCGCTCCCATGATTAACTTTCGGATAGAGATGGGACTATACTAACTGAAATTATCGATAATAACTAGTTAATAAGTAGAACACATTGTTATAATATACAACTAGCGGCTCGTCCCGGCTTCGCACGGGTTTGGTATTTTTTTTTTGTTTTATTGTAAATACTTTAGTCCACCAAATAGATGAATATAATCTGCCGACATATGTACCTATTCATATTTTTTTACTAGCTGACCCGCGTAACTTCATCTGCGTCACATGAGAGAGAGAGAGAGGGGGTTAGAGAGAGTGTGAGTAAACCCACGGGGTGTCGGTTTTATTCGCCATCTAAAAGATAGACATATCGCTATCGGGGCTTTTTTAGAACGTTTTAAGAAGAACAATTACGCAACAATCATGTATGAGGGATACATGATTGTTGCGTAACTTTAACCGTTTATGCAGCGCTCGCAACGGAAGCTCTCAACAGAAATACATTTTCCCTGTTTTTGTAACATTTATTGATTTATAGTTGACTTCGCTCCTTTTAGTTGTAGCGTGGTGTTAGATAACCTATAGCCTTCCTCAATAAATTGACTATCCAACACTAAATTTTTTTTTTAATTCGAACCAGTAGTTTCTGTAATTAGCGCGTTCAACTAACCAAACAAACAAACTCTTGAGCTTTATAACATTATTATAGATTCAAGTGGATAACAATTTAATTTCTCCGATATATTACATTAACTGACTAAAACCCATCCATGTTCCTTCATCGCCCTTTGTGTTCCGGGGCCACGGTATCCCTTTCGAACAGTCCCGCAACCCCGGCAGGCATCGGTCGTTACGGACCCCTTCCTTTGTCTCCCGCGGCGGCCGGGACGTTGAGAGGTTCTCTCCCTCTTACGTTCCGCCACCTCCTTCTCTAGCATTACTGCTTCGCAGAAGGAAGCAACTTCGATGTCGATGATGCACACATGAGTTTTTAAAAATTATCGATATAATTCATTACGTTTACTTCATGCTTTTCCCTATTTTTAAACGTGGGAGCGCTTCGAGGAAATAAATTTTAATATTTTTAATCGTTCCTCGAAGCGCTCCTTTTGGGAGCGCTTGGAGGAACAAAACGGGAGCGCTTAGATGGGAGCGTTTCAAAACGGGAGCGCTACGAGGAATACCTCCCCTCACAACGAAACCACAGAAATGAGAAATAATGATTTATAACATGCTACTCCTCGTAAAGTAACCATTATTTTGTTTTGATATGCTACTTATACTAATAGGCAATTTAATAATAAACATAACGGGTCTTTTTTTCCAAAAGACGAATATTTGAGTTTATAAAGAATAAAAACCAGTAATTTCGCACTATTCGGCCCGCAGTGACTCACGTAACAACCACTTTGTAGTGCAAGCTGATTAGAACTTTATTCTAACACTATTTCAAACGAACTTTGAAACTTCTTCTACTTTGAATTTCGCCTTAAAAATAAAAAGGGGGCTTCTCTACTACTGTGGTACGGAACCCTTTATGTGGGAGTGCGACTCGCACTTGGCGGTTTTTATGTAACGCCTGTATACTTTTTTAAGAGAGCTAGTGTAATGGCTTTACGTATGTTCTTAATACTCGTACGTTGTGTACAATTTTTTGGGCAGCTGATAAATTTCTATGATATTTATACTCGTAGATGTTAACGAGTTAATTATACAGTAATTTGTAACTTTAATAGCTTAATTATAATACGGTCTTAATTTTTTAAATAAAGCCTTTGGGTAAAGAAGTGTAAGATACCACAGAGAGAGGTTTGGTCTTGTAGCAAATGTCCTATTTTTCCAATTTTGACCAATTTACGGTAAGGGCAAACAAACGTAATATGAGTTATGACTATGAGTCGCGTAATTTACGCCACACTTTCATACCAAAGTCTGGTTTGTGTCACGCGACGACGTAAAATAAGTCGCAACTAAGTATGAAACCGAATTTAGGCGACTCACAAAATTACGCTCGTTTAGCTTCACCCTTAGACTCGTCTAAGGGTGAAGCTAAACGAGCGTAATTTTGAGCGATGGCCAATTGGCTCATGCAAGTAGTTCGACGTCTTTGTTCACGCTGTCCCATAGAAGACACGGTTAAATCTAAACAGGGTTTAAACAACCTCATCAAGAAGACGCCAACCAAGTATTCTGTACATCATACTAAGTAACTTTACGCGAAAATTATTTCTGGGAAATGACTTTTTTTTTGGGGTGAAAAATCATGTTTTGTGGTAGAACTCAATGTAATGCACTCAAAACATTGTGCTGATGAATGGATTGAATTGAATAGTACGGGGGTCGTGGACGTATTTAAAGTTTAAAAAAAACTTACATTAAAAACATGTATTTAAAAAAAAAACTTGTCAAAAAGTTGGAACTTTGACCCCCAATATCTCCGTAACTAGAAGATTCCCAGGTACGGTGTAGAACAAAAAAATTATCGCAATGACGCGGAGAACAAGTGCCTTTCGGCTTCGTTAAGAGGTGTTTTACACCCTTTATACAGGGTGTAAATAACCTCATCACGAAGCGGTCAACCAAGCTTTCTGTACATCAAACTAAGTAACTTTACGCAAAAATTATTGCTGGGAAACGACTTTTTTTTTGGGGTGAAAAATCATGTTTTGTGGTAGAACTCAATGTAACGCACTCAAAACATTGTGCTGATGGATGGATTGAATAGTACGGGGGTCGTGGAGATGTTTAAAGTAAAAATCTTACATTAAAAACTTGTATTTTAAAAAAACTTGTCAAAAAGTTCGAACTTTGACCCCCCAATATCTCCGTAACTAAAAGGTTCCCTGGTATGGTGTAGAACAAAAAAAATTATCGCAATGACGGGGAAAACAAGTGCCTTTCGTTTTCGTTAAGAGGTTTTTTACACCCTTTATAGTTAAATGTGTTTGCCCTCGGACCATTCTTAAATTAAGTTCAAACGAAGAATCAAGTCAGATTCATGTAAAGCCAAGTCAGAGGCCCATGAGCGGTATAAGAACTCTGACAGTTTAGGCACTAACCACTAACCACACGATAAAGTAAGAAAGACCCTAAAATATTACGGCCCGAAAATAAGCCCTAAACTAAGATCAAAAGTCTTCTTTAAAAAAAAAAACTTGAGAGGTGTCAAGGGACACCCGGATGGAACGACGTTCCTTTCGATTAATTAGTGAAGGAATTGTAATAAAATTTTATTTTTTTCATAACAAAACATTCAACCACGTGCTTCCGACCCCACGCACAGGTCGACCTCACCTCTGCCGATTCGTGTCTCTAACTTGCGGACGCAATTAAATCCGTCGTTTATATTGATAAAAACTTATATTATTATTTGCGATATACGGTATCACTATAAGCGGTGAAATGGATGGTGGCTTACTATAGCAAAAAGTATCGTTACAACTTTTGTCTTGATTTTTTCCGTCTAGCCCCCTTTCGCAACGCGCGATAAGGAACTTCGTTCCAAAAAAACTCTACCTAATGCAAATCGAATCTCGTTACATTTCGCACGCTACAATTTAATTTCTATTATCTGTCGAGCGCCGCCTCAGCGCATGCGCCAGTGAAAGCTGCCATTGCGCAAGTTACCGCGCGATTTTTAGCCCATTGCGTTGCACTGGGAAGTGAACGCATGACATCGATCGGACTTAGATACTTGAGAGTGGTTAGGGCACTTCAGAATGTAGGTGGTCCTTTGGGTCAATGGGTTACTAGCTGAAATCTTTGGATGGCTTTAAGGCGACTACAGGAGCCAAACGCGAGTTTTATTATACAAAAAAGCATATGATTCATTGCAATAAACAAAACCAGAAAATATATGATATTCTTCAGGATATATGCTAGTATGATAGTGCTTTGAAAACATAATACAACTAATTTAACTCGATAAAAAAATCTCTCATAACTTATCTCTTAAAAATTATTTTAACGTGTAAAAACCATACTAAAATACATGCGATTATTCTGATTTTTTGGCAAATAATTTTACAAGCAATATATTAGCATCATAGTGTTTTAAGTTTTTAGTCCAATCAATAGATTTTTTGTAAATCGCAAAAAACCACTCATTTCACACTAAGCGGCCCGCAGTGACTGACGTAACCACCACTTTGTAGTGCAAGCTGATCAGAACTTTATTGTAACAGGATTTCAAACGAAGATTGAACCACCACAAATAGAGTTGCTAATTTAGCTCCTGTAGTCGTCTTAAGAGTAGGCTCTGACGATGGATGGGATGTATGAAAGATGACATGGCTAGAATGGCACTACTGACATGATACCTCTAATAGAGAAGAAGTTAGCTTGAATAACACTACTTATGGATGATCTCCAAGATTGTTATTAGTCTGTAAGCTTTCTTTAAAATTAAATAAATAAATATACTTAATAAATAACCGCCTCGTTGGTCAAGTTGGTCAAGCGCGACTTCTGAGCTCGTGGGTACCTAATTGATTCTCGGGTCGGGCTTATTGGGTTTTTACATCAGGAATTTCTCAGAAGCAGCCACGCAGCCCAGTCTGGATTTGTGCCCGGTTGATGGCAATAGGCTCACCCCCTATTACATGAAATGTAGGGGTGTATTATTAGGTACACTTCTGCCTATCCTTTCGGGGATTACAGGCGTGATGTTTTGTTAAGTTGTTTAGATAATCATGCGCCGACCCTAAGGTCTCATGGCGACCTTACAAGTGGTTGTTGTATATTGAATTAGGCTCGCTTGGGAAACAGTTTTTATTAGAATCATTTGCAACTAAGAATAGCTGTCTTTAGCTAGTTTGCTTTTTGTAGGCTTTCATTGTCAGCAATACTGACGGACGAATATCTTTAACGATTTCTTCGCCTTAACACTTACGTAATAATTTCGGAGGCAAACTATTTGCCCATCTAATCAATAAAATCTACGAAAAAACCTTTAAACGCGCGGTCGTCAATTTCACCAAAAACAAACAAGAAAACTACACCTTTTATCGACTCATTCCATTTACAAACCGCTGTCATTACATAACACCAACGTAACAGTTCGATTACATCACTGTCATACTTCCGAACAAGTTCCGAATTGGCTCTGTGTGTCGATGCCTTTGCCTCTCGGCCTTCTTTCACTCGCCTTTGCCTTTTGTTCAGTGTCATGTGAAATGATGCTGGCCTACTTGTCAAGTTATGTTTTTTTTTTGTGTTGTTACATCAGTGCTTGCGATTTCACTGGCTGTTTATGGGGCGTTCGGATTCTAAATTTCTTTATTTAGATCATTTAGATTGAGGGAAGGCTATGCTGATGAGTGTTGGTCTTTTGCAGTTTTATGGTTCAGATTTACGCACCCGTATGCATTCCAGAGTTTAAAATCTATGGAACCATTCGTAGGCAACTGCTAGATTATAATGTCATTTTCGTATTGCCATTATTATAAAACCCGCCAGATTTCATTTAAATATATTTTTACGTATTATTTATTAGTGTTATAAGTAATCTGAAGTAGTAAGAAGTTCGTAAATAGCACCTGCATTTGTCATTATGTAGGAGATTACCATTCTATACCATTTCTTTCAATAGAGTGTCAGTGGTTGACCATTGGAAAGTCATAATGACGCCATCATATTAGTAGATTACCAAACTTGTTAAAATCAACAATTATGAAATCAATGAAAGACCATTCTGACACTATTGTAATAGCAGACTTGAGGCCCAGTTCATGTAGTGAACAAACAACCGTCTACAGTCACGCTTTAATTTACTAAATCCTTTTTCTTTCATATCATTCTTCACACGATCCATTCACTACGTACGGAACTGACCTAGCTAAATACATACATACATTTATGCCTAATGTGTTGCAAAATCTCAAAATGCAAAATCTGTATTACCTGCGTACTTAATTCAGTATACTTAGTAATTATTTCAAGTTCATCGTAAATCGAAGTATTTGTATGTAATTAAACAATTTTACATAATACCTTTTATGAATGACGTAATGGTATTTCTGCTCCAGTTTAACCGGCCGGGCAGAATTTAAATTGATCCGATATTATACCTATGTGATTTAAAAAAAAGAAAGAAAAGTAAGGACCTATTTACCAGGACAAACAATAAAACAAAATTAAAATTTAAAAACCAGTGTATAAACTAAAAACAATAAATAAAACTAAAACATAAAATTAAACTAATTATAATAGGTCCTGTACGATGCCAAAGGACCCTTATCTCAGCATGGTGCAGAGACATTTAAAAAAAATTGATGTCGCTGCGCGATTCTGGTTGGGCCCTTTTTTATAGCGCGTGTGGGCCTATATCGTAAAACAATTATGTATCCATAAAAGAAAGTAAAAACTCTTGCGGTTAGAAACCGCATTAGTCCGTAACATTACTGGTTGATTATACAATTTTAATCTTGATTTTAATCTTATACTATTTGCGGTTTCCGTACCTACTTACATCGATACTAGTAGATTGGTAATTGTAGTGGCATTACAAGTCTATCCATAAATTAATAAAGTATTGCAACTATGTTGTTGCTTTTCCGAATAAAAAGTTAACATATTATCACGACTGTTGTCGACGAAGGGTTAGTACTTAATAATAAACCAGCATTACGCCAGTTATGTTTAAGCCCCATGAAATAGGGGGCGAGTGATGAGGAGGGACGAATCGCAAGTGACTAAAAGAGCGATGAATATAAATGTTGATGGATGGAGAGGGAGAGGAAGACCAAGGAAACGATGGATGGATTTTGTGAGGAGTGATATGAAGGAAAAAGGTGTAAATGATTGCGTGACGGTTGACAGTGGGGAATGGAAGAAATAATCGTGTTGTGCCGACCCCAAGTAACATAGGATAGGGGCAGGAAGACGAATATGATGATTAAATAGGGGGCGAGTCTATTGAAATGTTTACTTCTAAGGAATGATTGCAACCTCTCTTTAGGAAGTATAGCATTGGTATTAAATAGGGGGCGAGTCTATTGAAATGTTTACTTCTAAGGAATGATTGCAACCTCCGTTTAGGAAGCATTGGTATTAAATAGGGGGCGAGTCTATTGAAATGTTTACTTCTAAGGAATGATTGCAACCTCTGTTTAGGAAGAATAGCATTGGTATTAAATTGGGGGCGAGTGTATTGAAATTTTTACTTCTAAGGAATGATTGCAACCTCTGTTTAGGAAGTATAGCATTGGTATTAAATAGGGGACAAGTTTATTGAAATGTTAACTTCTAAGGAATGATTGCAACCTCTCTTTAGGAAGTATGGCATTGGTATTAAATAGGGGGTGAGTCTATTGAAATAGGGTGCGATTCTATTGAAATGTTAACTTCTAAGGAATGATTCCAACCTCTCTTTAGGAAGTATGGCATTGGTATTAAAAAGGGGGTGAGTCTATTGAAATAGGGTGCGAGTCTATTGAAATGTTGACTTCTAAAGAATGATTGCAACCTCTCGTTTGGAAGTATAGCATTGGTATTAAATAGGGTGCGAGTCTGTTGAAATGTTAACTTCTAAGGAATGATTGCAACCTCTCTTTAGGAAGTATAGCATTGGTATTAAATAGGGGGCGAGTCTATTGAAATGTTTACTTCTAAGGAATGTTTGCAACCTCTCTTTAGGAAGTATAGCATTGGTATTAAATAGGGGGCGAGTCTATTGAAATGTTTACTTCTAAGGAATGATTGCAACCTCTGTTTAGGAATTATAGCATTGGTATTAAATAGGGGGCGAGTCTATTGAAATGTTTACTTCTAAGGAATGATTGCAACCTCTGTTTAGGAAGTATAGCGTTGGTGTTTGAATTGTAGGAGATTGGGTGCACACAAGTTAGCCTTCTAACTAGCCGGTGAATCCGACTAAAGCCGTTGAAACAGGCTGGGTGTTGTGGTGCAAATTGGGAGAAGCATAATTATCTTCAGCATTAATGATGATTATGAGCACTGCGCTTGACCAGGTCCGTGTCGCCACCGCCTGACTCCAAGTCGAGTTGCTTTCGACTGTCGGCGGAACTCCGGAAGTGGAGGTGCGGAAATTTACACAATTTATTTTTTACCAAAAACCGTCCTTCACAACAAAACGCGAATATTAACGCCTTTCTCTAAGTAGTTTTTGAAATTGATAACACAATAGAACAGCGTACATGATTCGCAGGTAAAGTATTTACACCATACATACATCTTACCTATATCTTCGGTGGTATAATACATAGTAGAAAAATTACTAGTTATGTTTATTTATTAAATTAATAACACCTTGTTATAAGCAAACGGAAAGCGGATAGATTTAGTGAAACTTGTATTCCAAAAGACTACGGATGTTATATTATTGCAATTTATATGTATACATATTTGTTATTTTGTGTGCAATAAAGAATAAGAAAGAAATAAAGATGTTTTCACTTCTCATGCTCTGAAAGTGCTTATTTGTGGAGGATATAGGCTGCACAAAATCGAATTTTGTGCACAAGTGCATTAACGTATGTACTCATAAATGTATCTATATTAAGGCAAAGAAAATGAGCCATACAATACAGCCAAACACAATAAGAAGTTCATAGATAGATATGTTATTTTATAATATTTACTTTAATTTATTTGCCTTATGTGTTTTTTAAGACATAAAAGATATTAAAATTTAAATTCAAGTACGGTAGGTTATTTAATTAATTAAAGAAAATTATTATTACAAAAATAATTTAATAGTAGGCTGTATAGGTCTGCAGCCAATTGTAATGATAAAAAAGGAGAAAAAAAGGGTTTTGTATGATATTATAAATGTGTGGTGTGCTCCAAATAAAAATAATAAGTAAAAGTGAAAATTCGGGCGCAGGAGTACACACAAAACTATGCCTAGGATAGACTTACCTGCAGGAGCTGGGTTTTAATCTTCAAGTATGCATCAATAAAAATCGACCATGAAAGTTACAGATCTATTTTATTACCCGAAGGCTGCTGGTTGGGAGAAAAACACAAGAAAATTCCTTTCTAAAATTAACAGATATGGTTCTAACTAGAGGTGTAAAACTAAGATGGAATAATTGTTATTCCATGGCCTGTCATTATTGCACTTTTGAAAATCCAAAATAAGTACCACAAACCATACTAAATTCCGTCGAATAAACTAAACCCAAGGAGTCAAAACATGCTCATCTTGGTGACCTCCGCTGAGAATGCCAACGGCGTCCATGATAAATATTGGTAGAAGCGAGCGTTCAATTATTTAAGTTGAAGAAGAAAAATATAAGAAGAAGAAGAAACGCCGTGGGGCTGTAAACAAACATTAATAATCGTTAGCAGATGTGCAGCGTTGTTAAAAAAATGGCGATCGATGAACAAATACGATTAAACTCACCGTTTCTTCAAAAATATTTAAATGTGTTCATCAGTAGACGACGCAATCCAAGCAAATATATGTTCAAGTTAAAAGATCCTGAAACAATTAAATATCGGAAACTATAAGCGTCTGCTATGAAAATAACCAAGACATGTGGAACGAACTGAATTTACGAAAAATTCGCTTACCATCAAAAATATATGCTATCCAACCAAGATGTGGGTAAAGGCAATCGGCTACCACATAATTGGGAATAGATGCCGCCCATCTGAAGGTATAATTCTGGATTTATTTTAGGAGCGCTGCAATTTCGCCATAACCCAAAAATTGACGAGCCTAATATCAATGTCGTAAGATTAAAAAAAATAAAGCGGTGTTATGCCCGGAAAAACAATTTCCTTCAGTATTCAAATCTGTACTAATTTTACTTTGTATTTTAATTAAAGAAATGTTATACTACTGTTTTATTTCCTCGCAATCGAAGTCGGTTAAAAAACAATTTTTAACCGACTTCAAAAAGGAGGAGGTTCTTAATTCGTCAGAACCTTCTTTTTTATGTATGTTCCCCGATTACTCGAAGATGGCTGGACCGATTTGGATTTTTTTTGTTTTGTTTGAAAGGGTATACTTCCCAGGTGGTCCCATGATTATCAAGTCAGGATCTGATGATGGGATCTTGGAGTAATAGAGAGAATTTTATAGGCACACTTGAAGCGATTTGGGTAGTTTTTGGAAGAGTACTTTCTGGGAGTAGTCCCATTGCAATTTGGTGAAGATCTGATGAAGAACTTCGGAGATAGGCAACGGAACTCCTCAGTAAATGATAGCAAATGCACTGGGACTGCTAAAATCTCATGTCTGTCTATTGTTTACACCAGTTCATAACATAATATCACGCCGGTACGCTGTGAAGCCCATGTGAACCACTAAAAAGTCAAAACACGAGTCCCAAAAACGTTTTATTTCGAATTAACCTGGGGGCATAGACAAGTGGAGAGCGCTTTCCGTATTTTTACGGCTCCTTAGGGTTTAAGAAACCTAAGAGAATACTTTGAAATTAATGATTAGGTACCTTCCAAGATCTCGCTTACAATAGTCATAGTCATAGTCATTTATTCACAAACAAGTAACTTGTATCTGAATTTAAACACAAAAATTACACAATTACAGAAGACACACTAATATAAAATACATTTTACAACAACAATTTAAAAATAATAACAATAAAATAATTATAAAAGATAGATTTGATATATTGGTAAAATTAATTAAAAAATAATAATATCAATAAATTAGAATGAACAAAATCAATAAATTAACAATAAATATAAAACTTACTTAAAATAAAAACTCATTAAAAATAAAAAATACAGTTCAATAAAATCACAGCTCTTCTACCGCATATAGACACTTATTCAATAGGAATTCCTTTAGTTTTACTTTGAAGGTGCTACTATAGACGGCACTTTTTATGTCTAAAGGCAACCTGTTGAATAATTTTACGGACTGGTATCGTGGACTATGTTTAACAATTCTTAGGGAATGATTATAATTTTTTTTATTCTTCAAGTCTAGTCTACGGGTGCCTTCCCTTATCTGCCGTTCTTTAACTGTCTCATAGTCTTGTATGTATTTGGCCATATTACTTAAAAGTACCAATACATAGAGACTTGGTACTGTAAGTATGCCCAAACTAATAAAATGTTGTCGACAACTTTCCCTTTGTGAGATGCGGACCATAGTACGAATTGCCCGTTTTTGTAGTACGAAAGCTCTTCTACTATTATATTCATAGCTGTTTCCCCAAAAAAGTATGCTGTATCTAATTTTTGACTCCACCAACGCAAAATATACAATTTTTAGCTGTTCTATGCTGATTTCATTTCTCAGAGCTCTCAGAGCGTAACATGCAGACGATACCGTTGCATCAATAGCTTTTAGTTCAGGTTTCCAGTTTAACAGTTGGTCAATATGTATACCTAAAAATTTTACTTCAGCAACAAGTGCAATTTCAACTCCATTTAAGGCCACATTTAAATTATCTTTGTTTCGGGCTGTAGTCTTAAATAACATTATTTGAGTCTTTTTACTATTAATAAACAATTTATTTGCCGTGAACCACTCATGAAAAGCTTTTAGCGTGGCATTCACCCTTTCTGTCAACTCTACCATGTCATTAGCTGCCACTATGGCATTTGTGTCATCAGCGAAAATTACTAATTCAATGTCCGGTAAAATTGTATTTAGATAATTAATCAAGTCATTAATAAATATTAAAAATAAAATAGGTCCTAAAATAGATCCCTGGGGGACACCCGTCGATATGCGTACAATTTTGGATGTATACCTTTTCTTATAATTATTCTGAGTTTTGTCAATTTCAACGTACATACGCCTGTTTTTTAAGTAGGAAGAGAATAGTTGCAAAGCATTTCCTCTTATTCCATAATGACTCATTTTAGTCAAAAGCAATTCGTGGTCAATTGTATCAAATGCAGAGCTTAAATCTAGAAAAGTCCCTGCAACTCTCATTTTTTTATTAATTTTGCTTAACACATCATCTAATAACGTATATATGGCGTCTGAAGTGCCAACACCCTTTTGATACCCAAATTGTCTATTATGCAAAACTTTATTTACTCGCAAGTGTGCTAAAAGTCGAAATTTAAGTATCTTTTCAAATAATTTAGACAGCACTGGTAGTAGAGAGATAGGTCTATAATTTTTAGGATCAGACTTACTTCCCTTCTTATACACAGGTATTAACTTTCGCCATTTTTAGTTGTTCTGGGAAGATAGCCTCTTTTATACATTTATTGAAGAAGTCAGATAGAGGCTCGGCTAATACTTCAATGTGCTCCTTGAATACACAAATCGGAACTTCGTCATACCCACAGGAATGTTTGTTTTCCATTCTTTTAACTATAGTACCGATCTCGTTTGGAGTGGTAGGAGAAATATGCATGTCACTACTAATCCTGTCCGTGTATCTATAAAGTAATGCCGTAGCATGGTCTCCTTCATTTCCGTCAATAGCACCTTTGTAGTCAAATTGATTTACTAGTAAATTAGTTATTTCCCCTGGATCCACTACAATTTGTCCATCAACCTTAAACCTAAGTTCCCGCTGTATCACTTTCTCTTTATTTGTGCATTTATTTACAACTTTCCAAATTTCCTTACCCATATTTTTTGCTGTATTTATTTGTGTCATTATAGCAAGTTTTTTAGCTTTAGAGACAATCCTTCTATATAACTTGACGTACATGTTTTTGAATTTTAAAACACTCGGTTCAAGATTATTTCCATTGCGTGAACATAAAAAGCGTTTCATTTTGCTGGAGGTTCGTATCCCTTTAGTGATCCACGTTAATTGTGATTTATTTTTAAGATTAATTTTACATTTTCTTTTTCTATAGCTATTGCGAAAGACTTTATAAAAGCATTTAAGAAAAGTATTAACACCCATATCAGCCCAAGATTCTTTTAGAATACCATCTACAAATACTGCACTATTTTTAGTGTTGAAAACTCTTTTATCTATTACAATAAACCGATTCTCATTCAAATTTGGATATGATCGATTTTGCAAACGAACCTCGGCAAAAATACCTGCATGCCCGTCGGACAGACCATTGTGATCTACCTCATCACCCAAAACACATGTATCAGGCAGATTGGTTATGATGTTGTCGATACATGAAGTACTATTATTACGAATGAAAGTAGGAGAAGAGATTAGATGTCTAAAATTATAACATCTTAACAGACTAAGGAATTCCGCACTTTTGTTATTGTCCACTAGCAGATCAATATTAAAATCACCGCATATTATGCAGTTCCTATTTAATAAATAGTCCAACAACTTCTCCAATCTTTCTAAGAACTGTTCGAAATTTTTATCCACAGGATTTCGATAGCAACAACAGATATAAAGACCCGTGATAGTATCTTTAGCACCACAAACTTCAAAACATTCCATTTTATACAATTTATTTATTGGTCCGCAAATTTCGGTCTGTCTATCCACATGCCCTAAAATTAAACTACCACCTCTTAATTTATTTTTCCTTGTGTTGTAAGCTACTAACTTATAGGTATTTAGATTAAAAACCTTTGCTGTGCTCTCATTCAAGAAGTGCTCACTTATACACATGTAATCCAGTCTTTTATCAAGAGTTTCGACGTAGACTTCCAATTCATTTTTCTTGTTCATAACTCCACATAGGTTTTGATGATAAATATTAAGGCATATATATTTATCGAGATCAGATGAATTAATCAGGCCATTAGAATTAATTGATAATTTAAGATCGAAAAAAATCATTTTCATCTGTCTGTGTGCCAATGCTACCTGTAACTGGCTTGTAAAGCATTGATAAAGTTTCATTCTCTGTCTGTGAATATGTATTACTATAACATTTTAATTCATTAGATTTAACTTTAACATATTCTAAATAGTCATTTCTGTACTTCAAACGTAGTATTTCTTTATGGATTAGCCTACTTGCTCTCACTGTATTTATGTATTTTGAAGCAATTTTAGTACCCGTATAATTCAGATCCAGTGGCAGAAATGACGTATTTTTGAAGTTGCCACATATTAGCTTCAGCGAATTATTGAGCATATTAACATTAAGATAATTATTTTTATAGATTTTGCCCACTAAGACGTTTGTGTGTTTCACTTGTCCCAGGGTGTAATACAAAATTGACTGAAAATTCAGAGGATTAACGTCATTGGAACCCCCTAGTATTAATACGTAGTCTGAGTGGGTAAACTCCTTACACAAATCAACACATAAACTGATTACTTCAGCCATGGAGGCTCCTGGTTTAATCATCGAAGTAACTTGGAAGGAATTTCCTAGAAGCTCTTGAAGCGATCTCCTCATATCTAGTCCTGTTTGGTCAGCAAAAATCTTCACCTGATGCTTTCTAGCGATTAATTGACTTGTTTCCGTTTTTGATTTTATATTATTAGTTAAAATTAAGTGTTTTTTTCCATGGTCCGAAATATTACTGATATCTATGGTCAGAGTTCCAACTGTCACTGTGTCAACTATTGTCCCCATTTCAATGTTACCTTGATCTGCAATGGGTCGATAAGAAGGCTGGTGACTTATGATTGTGTTTTGTAAGTCACATTTAGATGTTAGGGGCTGCTCGAAAAAGCAGCTTAAATTGTAGCTTTCGTTATGTTTTATACCATCACTCATTGCGTTAAAATCTATTTCTTTAGACGATGTTCTTGTTAAGCCTTTTTTTATACCAAAAGACCCATATCGCTTTCGGTACTGTGGAGAATAGAATTTGAGAGGCGAAGCAATCGACTTGTCATTCTGATAGAGTTCTAAAGCGCCGACAGATTTGAATAGATTAATTTTATGTTGGGCTACTGATAAATCTTTTTTTAAGGCGCTATTCTCAACATTCAAACTTTCAATCTCAGAGTTTGCTATTTGCAGTTCCTCATTTAACTTTTCAAGTTTAACGTTTAGTTCTGTCACTTCATTTCTGATGGTAACGTTGTTTGGTAAACTTAGATATGATATGTTTAAATCAAAGTCACTGTCATGCGGACCTAAGCTTGAACGGCGACCCCTTTTTTGAGTGTTAACATTTTGCATAAACTCCATATTTCAATTATTGTGTAGTTATTAATCATACAAAGTTCGATAAACATTCAAAAAGTATTTTCCATAGCCGGTCTCGAACCCACGACCAATCGATGAATGTTGATGAATAGATGAATGTTCTATCCAGCCAGAACCTGAGGACCTGAGAACCAGTTTCTCAATTCTGGCAAGGGTAATTGGGTTTCTGCCCATCAACATTCTCCTATATCCCAATTTATTTGCGGTCGGCACAGCATGTCTTCTTCTTCCATACTTAGACCAGTTAAAGTTAGCTCTGAAAATGGTCTAAAAACAAAAAAAAACATAATAGGATGAAACCCATTGGAAGAGAAAGAGAATATAACAAAAATGAAAGGAAAAATAATTTACGTTTTTTACCCATAAACCGTGGGGCGTTATGGGTAAAAAACGGTTTATCTCGATTTCCGGCAAAACTTCCCGACCTCAGATTGCCCTTCAATTATTTTTCCTTTCATTTTTGTTATATTCATCTGTCTTTTCCAATGGGTTTCATCCTACTATGAATTTTTTAGTTTACAAAAATTATCTCATCATCATCATCATCATCATTTCGGCTGCAAGACGTCCACTGCTGGATATAGGCCTCCCTAAAATGTCGCCACATTGACCGGTCCCGTGCGACTCGCATCCAGCGGATTCCCGCAACCTTCACCAGGTCAAAAATTAAAAATTATCTGCACTAGTCTAACTCTCTATTATCTACTCGTAATCTCATCCGACAGCTCCTTTCTTGCCATATCTTCATATCATACCATTGGATTTCTACCCAGCGAAGTGTAAAAACCAATTTAAATAAATAATAGAGTAACCTAGGCGTTCTCATCATGCATCACGATTGTCCAATTTGAAATTTTCCCTAATCGCAGCAATCAAATTCATGATTGTTTTTGTTAATCTCGCTAATTTCATGATTCGCCTACGTGGAGGAAAATAGTACAATATAGAAACCAGTGATACTTGCAAGCTAAGGAACTATGTAGTTTTTAATGTATTAAAGGGGTTTGAACTTTTACAACGAAAGCTGGCGTAGTCACCCCACATGAATACACCCCGCAAGAATAATCAAAATGGCATAATATTATTTGGAACCAAAAGTCACTAAGGTATGTACGAGTATATTTTGTTCCTAGAAAAGCCAATCTAAATTTTTTATTAGTCGATCAATCAAATCATCGTAATATTGCAGTCTTACGAACATTCACCTCTAAGGTCTAAATTGAATCTGTTTTTTACCACAAAAAATAAGCCAGTACCGATTGCTGTGTATGCTTGTTGGCAAGTTTCTATTACACTAACTAAGCTTGCAGCTTCACCCGCGTCTCGATAATAGGCGAGGCGACAAAAAATCTAATTAGTCCGTCAGTTAGATTATCAAAAAATATTTGACCCGTGTTTTTTCTTTTGTTACGTAAACCAAAATTAACGAAGATATGACGCTTTTAAAATTCTCAATACGTCACGCCTAGGTACAATTTTTTGCTAGTTCTGACGTCACGAGCCACCACTCCCGAGTTTTGATGCGTTTTATCTTTTGTCAATATTCATTGATTTATAAAAACAAAAAATACGTGTCCATTAATTTCCAATACTCTAACTGACGGACTAAATAGATTTGCATTTTTTTGATACTGTCGTCGTGCCTATTGTTCCACGGTATCATACTACTAGAATAAAAAGTATCCTATGTGTTAATCCAAGTTATAAAATATACTATCTGTGTGCTAAATTTGATCCATATCCGTTCAGTAGTTTTTGGGTGTAAGAGTAACAAACATACACATACAAACTTTCGCATGTACATATAATATTACGTAGTGTGAAATATGAAACGAGTTTAAATGTCGAAACCATAAAAACTCCCCATGCCTCCATGACAGTGAAATTAGAATAATCAATGAATAATTTCCTCAAAATTTATGCCAGATCTTCAGAACTATGTATTTAAAACGACATTTTGTTTGTCTATGCAAATGATATAACGGTTTAAACACACTCGATGCAAAGTTACGATAGAAAGATATCCAGTAAACTAACTAGGCCCTTTTTGTAGAAACTGGAAACCTACGCGGGTGTTTATATGGTAGTCAACAAATGGTTTTGTTATGTTGCGCTACAACAAACGTATCCTATGTTGGGGACTACTTTTAGAGTAACCAGATGCAGCTGTAAAACCAGTATTTTACATGAAGCGACTGCCTATCCGACGTCCACAACCCAGTTTAGTACTGGGTAATACGACCAATAGACTTTCGAACACTGTTTTAAGCTTTCACGGTTCATAACTATACTTAAAATGTCACTTACGGGATATCTTCCGTGATTATTAATTGTTTTTGAGCTTTAGATATTTCGACGCTGTTGCAAGCCCCATGATCGCGGGTCAACTGGAGAATGCGGGTGCATGGAAAAAATTGTTAGGAGCAGACAAATCTGTCTACCCTCTTTCTTTGTCTTTTGCTACGCGCACCACTGGACCTCGACACTAATTTTTTCCATCCACCCGCATTCTCCAGTTGACCCGCGATCATGGCGCTTGTAACAGCGTCGAAATATCGGGAGCTCAAAAACAATAAATAATCACGGGAGATATCCCGTAAGGTGACATTTTAAGTATAATAGACTTACGGGCCACTGACTCCCTGTAACGACTGTCAACGATCTACAAATGACACCCGGTGCCAACGGCTTAACATGCTTTCCGAGACACGGAGGAAACTCGGTATTTACTGGATGGTCAGCAATCCACGGACCAACCTAGGCAATCACGGCTTAACCTAAAGGTCGACCCGAGCGGCTGTTATTCTTGAGCCACGAGCACCTGTTACATGTTACATGAAATATGCTCTTAAAATTCGTGTTAATGTATTACCTAGTTGAAATACTACTAAAATGTCTGTCTTTGGTAAGTCGTAACCGTGAAATATGAAATCGTAAAACTGTAATTAAATATAAACGATACATAACTTCCGTGTTTTTTATCATTCTATTTTTAGAGAAGCAATTATTTTGTTGCTCTGTCTGTATCATCTTATAGAATGTAAGTATAGTTAGTTTAAATATATGGTTGGTTTAATCCAAAATTTCTTTGTTTCTATTGGAGAAAGTATGGTTATGTTCTTAATTTGAATAGTTCGTTTTGGAATTGTAAACGTCGAGTACTTATATCTTATATTGTGTCTTCTTGTACAACAAAGCAGGTTCTGTATGGATCCCTATCTATAAAAGAGCTTAAAGGTTGCCATTAATGCCATGTAAATATTTTGACGAACTTTGTAAGATGCCCAACGACAAACACGTTTTAACCGACTTCTAAAATAGGAGGTTTCTCATTTCGACCGTATATATATTTTTTAGTATGTACGTATAGGTAACGTTATTACTTATATACAGATCAAATGGTTGGGTTAGGTTAGGGCAAAGTCATTTAAGACTAACAGATTCATTCAGTTATTATATTATTACGATTTTATATTCTGTAGTTTAGTATATTTTTTTGAAATTAGAACTGTCAAAAGTTGGAATACTTAGCTTTGCTTTTTTGAGGGTTCTTACTTCGTTTAAATAAAAAAAAAATACAAAAAAAATGCATAAAAATGTTTTAAAAGTAATTTCTTAAACTTGACTATAAATACGAGTGTAAGAGAGACTATCCGAATAAATAGTGATGCAGTAACATGACATTATGCCAATTTTCTCATATCACACTAGTACAGACAGCAACCAGTTTGCCGTTGTTAGTAGAGCACAGTGGCGAAGGTTTCATACAACTCGATTCCCTTTGAAAAATGGCACAGTCAGTATTCTATTGACTAAAGACAAATAATATAATCAGATTAAAGATATGTACTCCGGTTTACCTCTTATGTCCTGTGCACACCAAAAACTAAGCGAAAGCTCAGTCAGTGTTGCGAAATTTAATTCGACGGACGCTCGCCATGAATAATATCGATGAAGAAAGTTCCGATGATGAATACGTTACGCATGACTTATGATTATCTAAAAAAAGACATTCCAGACCTTGGATATATCAACACATTCAATCTCGGCAAACAAGTGGAGAGCTTAGCTTAGCTCGCAAAGCTGTGCATCGGCATACACAACTAACTTAGCTGCGCATATTTTAGTTAGCTCGCATAGCTTAGCTTGCATAGTTTGCAGTCTGCACACAAGTATGAAAAACTGCGTTAGCTATGCGAGCTAAGCTAAACTAACTTAGCTTAGCTCTTGGTCTGCAACCCGCATTACAATATAATAAGTATGTATTTACAAACAAAATTGACCCTACTCTACTAGGTTGAGTATGAGTTGGTTTGTGCTCCGGCTTGAGCAATGAAATTCCAGTCTCTTTGATTATTTGTGACTAAAGCAATTATGAAAACTAAAAACCGCGATCATGTCTTCGAGTATTTAAAACAAAACACTACGTAACAACTTGTTTTTAACCAATATTTTTTCGTTTTTCTTTGTTATGCTATTGTTGTTAGTTTTTTTCTTGGCTTCGTTGATCGTCATTCAACGCAGACATTCTCTTCACGACTCGTAATTACCATTTTTTCTAACTAGTGGCTTCTCTAACTAGACAAAAAGCAGGTTCTACTGCTTGTTTCAATTATGTCTTATACAATTTTGAATGTCGGCTGCCTTTTTGCAAAAACTTTTACTGATCCATTTAGGGATGGGCAAGTGATTTTTTTAAATCTAAATTTATTAAATCAACATTAAAAAAAATATCGTTACGTGTCGATAACTATGAAAAATATCGATATATCGTCAGTTTTCGTTTGATTATTCATACATATTCCCAAAGCATTCAAAATTCGTAAAAAGGAATAGACAAGAAGAAAACAGTATTCTTTATTAAATTATTTATTTTAATCAACTTTTGAACAATTCTATTAGTTTATTTTATATGTATATGTGTATTAGTATCAATATTAGTTTATACTTTCTCGTTTACAAGAACTTAGTTTTTTAGACATTTTTTGTACCCTATCACTATGTTTTCCTATTTAACCCAAAGGTTGACTGGTAGAGAATGCCTTGTGGCATTAAGTCCGCCTATGTACATGTACATGAAGTTTAAATAAATAAATAAATAAACAATTAAAAAATTACGAAAATAATGTAACAATTAAAATCAAAATCACAAAAAAATCGAAATTGCAGCGCAAGTACGTAGGATTCTATTCGATAAATCTGACAGTTATTCTCGGCAAAATGAGTTTTTATCGAATAGAATCGATGTCGCAGGTACGTAACTTCTATTTTAACGATCGGTAGATTACTCTAAAATTTTAACGATTTTCAGTACGAAACGACATTTTGACAGTTGGGATCGCCAATATCCGCTGTCAAAGCTATGTAATTTATCGACACTTTGTAAAAGTGCAATAAGATAATAGTGATCTCACTGATTATAAATGGATGGACTTTTATTGCTGGGTGAAGGGCACCCCCTGTGGGGTACGAACCTCGGCTTAGGGCGTCGCTGGGGGCAGCAAAGGGACAGGCTGGATCTGAGTGTCATTATTTAGGGGCTCGTTTGACATTACTGGCTCAACATCGCGGGCTGGCTCTAGCAAGGGTCGGGGGGGAATTGATCGGGGATTACGCGCTGGACCTCGGCGGCGAGGTCGGTATGTCTTCGGTTTGTATTTGTATATTCTACGTACGGTGCTGGTGTCTTTGCTACTCTCCTGTAAGAGGGTAATAGCGTCGTCGGGGGTGACTAGAGTGTGCCGAGGACGGCGGACTGAGCTGATACGCGATGGGTCGTATCGGGCGGCCGATGCGATCAGGGGGTTCCTATGCTTAGTAGAGGAGTCGAAAAAACGCTTTGCAAGACGTTTCATGAATTGCTGAATAGTGGGGATTCTAAGATCTAGGTGAAGACTATCGTTACGGACGTACGGGGGGGCTCCGGTGATCTTACGGAGAAAGCGGTTCTGCAAGGTCTGCATCCTGTGGATGTGGCGGGGATGGGCATGAGCGAATACGACACAAGCGTATGTCATGATAGGTCGGATAACTGTTGTGTAAAGACGCAACTTGCACTTGAGTGACAACTTGCTCTTTTTGACTAGCATGAAGTGGAGTCTGCTCATGGCAAAGGCTGCTCGGTTACGAGCTGCTTTGATATGGGCCGCGAAAGTCGGGTGTTCGTCGAGGATGACACCGAGGTACTTGGCTTGCTTCTCCCAAGGGATAGGCTTGCCGAACATAGTGATGGGGGCAGGTGACGGTCGCTGATGGCGTAACTTCTGATAGAGAACAGCCTGGCTCTTCTCAGGGTTTACTTCGATCCTCCACTTACGAAACCAAGCGCCGAGCGAATCGGCGGCTTGTTGAAGTGCACGATGGATGCAAACCTGAGATCGGCCGGTGTAATAAATAGCCGTGTCGTCGGCAAATAGGGCAACCTGAACTTTCTTGTTCGTTGGGATGTCGCTGGTGAACAGCGTGAAAACTAGAGGAGAGAGGACGGAGCCCTGAGGGACTCCGGCTCGGATGGGGTGGGGAGAAGATAGAGATTTTCCCACGCGGTAGCGGAAGGTGCGATCCGACAGAAAGTCTCGTAAGATGAGCACGAGACGGTCCGGCACACCGAGTTTATACAGCTTGTATAATAAGCCGTTGTGCCAGACCTTGTCGAAGGCTTTCGCTATGTCGAAGTACAACACCCCCGTCATCGCTCCACGCTGGAAACCAGCGCTCAAGTGTTCGACGATGCGGTGGACTTGGTGTATACAAGAATGTTCGGTTCTGAAACCGAACTGTTGGTCGGGAATGAGGCCTTTTGTCTCGGCATAATCTCTGAGTCGCTTATAAATAAGTCTCTCATAGATTTTGCCGAGCGCGCTCAGGAGACTGACGTTCGCGTTCGCCGTCGACCCCAACTTATATACGGCCCTGTGCGCCCATAACGGGAACTGTGATTTTTGACTCCGATTTCACGTTTGTTTTTGCGACAGCCATAGTTCGCCGCTTCTTCCACACCTACTTGAAGTTCCCAGGAACTGCAGCTGAAAGGAGAGCCATCGTGGAAGGATTCCAGCACTGGAAAGCCAGATTTTCTTGGTTGTGTCGATTGCACCCATGTTACAATAGTCACACCCTACAACAACAATCCCGATGACCATTCATAGGGGTATAAAAATCGAAAAGGGTAATAAAGTATTAACACACAGTTTGTGAATACTTATTTATTTTCCAATTTACTTAGGTGTATTGACTTTTATTTACTTAAAAATCTTTAGTCACAGGCTAAATAAGAATAAGAATAATTTATTTAAAAAGTATTACAAAAGTGTACATTTAGGTGCAGTAGTGTTTTAGATCATTATAATAACTCATTCAGAGGATATATTTATTCCATTCCAGTAACTAGGTACCCAACAATGTTCACAATCAAGTTATAGCTACTCATACAAGTACTTATGCTAAAACTGTTTTAGGTGTGCAATGTTAACTGCAGGCTCTTAAATGTAAATGCACGATTCCCAGGGTCGACCTCAAGCTCTCTTTGCATTCGAACTCTTGGCCCTTGATTTAAGATCCCTCCGTGTCTGTAAGAAAAGCATTAGCAGCATTTAAACCTTAATGACAGTAATTATTATTATTATTCCTCTGTGATCAGTCAGTTTACTACTCAGGAAGTAGAGCACTCGCCTGCTAACTCAGAGGTTGTGAGTTTAATCCCCATAGTACACATTAATTTGTGTTTGGTCTGTGTCCTTGGGGAAGGTACATTTAGCTATTGGTCCAATCATTATTGTGATAGTGCTCTTCCTCCACCCATCAATCTTAGGATGTAATAATCATCGCTGAAAGGTTGAAAAGTGAAATAAGTATTCCTGTTATTGTAAAGACGAACCACTGACTGGATTTATCTTTGATTAAAATTAAAATTTCGAAACACCAAAGTTTTTTTCTCAAACCTCAGAAAGTAATGTCATTGTCATTTACTGTCAACAACATTTTTTTTTGGCAAAGGTAAACACGACGACGCCAAGAAGATGGGATATTTTCTGTATTTTTACTAAAAATAAACAGAAATTTTGGTAAATAATGGTAGTTTCTTTGAAATAAACCCTTAAACATTATTTACAATGCCAAACATCTATGAAAAAAAAGGTTGTTTTTTTAATTTCTCGGACATTAGTCGTGCCATAGAAATACCACCTTATATGTTTTGTCTTTGGCCATCCTCAGTATTGCCATTTGCCAAGCGATCCTTAACGACTCGATTCGGATCACGATAAATCTTATCGTTGCGTGTTACGTACTTCCAAATTCGTTAACAAGATCGATAAAAATGACAACCTTAGCGATCTCGATGTCTTATCGATGCAAAGTACGAACTTGCACTGTTGATACGAATTCGATACTCTAAAATAAATAATAATCGAATTATCGCGATTAAAAATATCGACGATATATATCTATAATAGGATGGAAAAATATCGATATTTTTATACATCGATATTTTTTGCCCATGCCTAGATCCATTCAAATGCCTTGTTCGGTTTGTTTTATTATAGTGGCAAATTGATTCGCTATGTTTTATGTGGGTAACTTTTGTTGTTTAATGTAGGTTGCTGTTTTATTTAATATTGTATTATTACTAGTATATTTGAAGTATTTCTGTTCAATAATATGGCATATTTTGTAATTTATTCACTTCTGTTTTATTTAGGTAGTCACTGAGACATGGGCTCAATTTTTACTTTAACCTTTCTCCTTGGAACCTCTCTTTAGTACCGATCCCTTTACAAATATAATCAGCTAAGCTTTGATTGCCCAATAACTTAAACGTGTCAATGCTACTCTGCCCACAAGAACTTTCAACTGACACATGACAGTAAAGTTGTCAAAGGGCACAGCAAAAAGTTTCTAACTCAGTCGATCGACGGCGCGATTATTGCGTCTAATTTTGTCTATGGAGCGAAATCGACAGATATCACTGGCCGAATTATCGATATTTAAATTCGAATTGAGAATCGAACTATGGCGGCCGCCCCGCCTTCTGAACTGCGGTGCGGCGGAACACAAAGATAGACTACCTAGTTTTGGTACCTACCAATTTACAGCTTTCAAGATTGAATATCAGGTTTCAAAGTAGGTATTTGTCGTTTTAAATTAAATCATGATGCTCTAGTTAGAGCTAATTTATGTTGCCGGTTTGAAATTAAGTATCTGAAATGGTACAATGACATTTTTATTAGTTACTCGTCTTGAGATAATTTATTGTGTATGTTTTTGGAAATACCACTACCAAAATACCAATACCAAAAATAAGAGGTAATTGTAACTGATAAACACCCAGGCGTGTCTTCTTTTAAAATTGAATGAAGCAACTATAGTACTCCTATGTATAAACCTACAAAGATTAGTATGATTTTATGTCAGTAGAGAGTTGTAGCTGACTGTACCAATCCTCAATTTCCTAGAATTTTCTACAAAGTTGGTCACATTCCCAAATTACCTTCTAGCAGTTTTAGCCTAGTGGTGTGACCGTCGGACTGACAAGTTATAGGTCTCCAGTTCGAACCCAAGACACGCACCTCTGTATTTTGGGATTCATGTGCGTATTATTTAATGATCACCTGCTTCGGTGGAGGAAAACATCGTGAGGAAACCAACATGCTGAAAGATATTTCTTGAATTGAAATTATAAGGCCAATTCGCCCATGGGCGGCATAAAATCTCTGTTACCAGGTTAGGCACTAAACATGCGATAAAGACGAACTATCTTCTTTTTATAAACTATATTTTGCCCACGATTAGTCTTCGTCAAAAAATATCTTATGATAAGTGTATAAGTGTAGGCTGTATTCATTTTTCCACCAGTGAAAGAATTTGTGATATCCGATGAGCCATCATCATCATCATTTCAGCCGAAAGACGTCCACTGCTAAACATAGGCCTCCCTCAAGCGTCGTCACATTGACCGGTCCCTCCTGTGCGTCTCGCATGCAGCGGATCCCCGCAACCATCACCAGGTCATCGCTCCACCTAGTGGGAGGCCTTCCAACGCAACGTCTTCCGGTTCACGGTCGCCACTCCAGAACTTTTCGGCCTCATCGGCCATCCGTTCTGCGAGCAATGTGCCCTGCCCACTGCTTCTTAAGTTTGGCAATTCTTCGGGCTACGTCGGTAAGCTTGGTTCTCTTGCGGATGTCTTCATTTCTGATTCAATCGAGACTCCGAGCATAGCCCTCTCCATTGGCCCTTGACTTTAAGCCTTCTGATGAGGCCAATTGTGAGCGACCACGTTTTGGTCCCGTATGTAATCACTGGCAATACACAGTGACACGTAAGTTGGACGAGAACATACCGCTCAACTTGATGATGACTAGTTTCGTAGATTAGGTACCTCCTACATTTAAACTTACAATACAAACTTAACCTCTTTAAAATATTAGTATAAAATAGATGGGAAAGGTTATGGCCTACAGAGTAGAATCGATTTGTACACACCCGGTTGCACCATCAATGCTAAACCAAGGCTTTCCTACAAAATGGTCACGTTCTCTTAACATTGACTTTAAAAGTATTGATTTATAGTTTATCTACGGAATTTCACGGCTACATTTAATTGCTTATTGGCAACGCTTTTGGACATCGTTCATGAGAATTTTGTGTTTTCTACGTCCAATAGTTATTTCGAACGAATATTATTCCTATATGAATAAATAGTCAATTTATAAACTAACACACCAGGGGTTTCAATTGAGAGATTTAACTTGATTAGGTACTTAAACTCTATTTTAGCCTGAGACCAAATAAAAAACCAAGACAGCGCTGCGATTAATCAAGTGAAGCCAACGCAAAACTAAGCTCCGCTCTGTGCGTACACACTCACACGCACACATTTACATCAAACTACAATTAAACTAAGCTCAAAAAATGCACACAAATGTTTACGAAACCGGCTTCACTTTATTGTTCGCAGCGCTGTGTCTTGGTTTTTTATTTGGTCTGAGATTTTAGCATTTATCCTCAATCTATTTAAGTCGCTAGTTCGCGGTTTCTTTTGTGTTTGCTCGTTCCATCGCCGACCTCATCTCTGTTCTTAGGACAAGATTGAGATCAAGAGTTAGCCCATTTAATATTTGAAATAAAACTTAGGCCCGTTTGCACCACGAATCACTCAAGTGGGTAAAGAATCTTAAAAATATTAGTTCAATTTTAGTTAAAATTTAAAAAAAGAAGAACACTTTACAGGCTGCATAGTTAACTAAAACAAATCGTACAAAAGATAACACGACCACATGATAAATTAAAAAGAAATGCCCAGTGAATGGAAACGCCAACTTTTACTAACTCGTGCTGTAACAGCGCAATTTAACCTAAGCACGATATAATGCACACGAAGTAAAGTTATATAACCAACATAATTATTATAAATACTAAAATAAACTTATTATACTTGCTAATGACCGCGTTATTATAATAACATTAGGTGCGTAACTACGAAGGCCGAGTCTGACCATTGTTTTGCATAAAGAGGCGATTTATCGTTTTGTAAACATTTTGTAGCTTTCTGTTTGATATTCTCTTTTTCGTGGTGTCGATGATTCCGTAACGTGAGCTTGGATCAGATCTCTCCTATTTAAACGGCGCTATGTGACTGCGGATCCACACAAACAATGCCCCATCTACTGTCCTGCTCTATGTGCAACTCTACTTGCACCTTTCTTTAGGAATTTGTCCGAAGCAACTGTTATTCAATGGCTATGTTCTTTGGGTTCATAAAAGAAAGAATACATATTAATTTGTCGCAGGGACATGACGTGCAGACGTGCATCATTCAAAATTGCAAAAAATAACAATAAACTTACAACGCGCTATATTTATACATTCAACAGGATGGAACAAAAAATAAAGTAAACAGCTTGCACGTCGTGACTGTGACAAGCAGGTCGCCACTCAGCATGATGCTGTGCTATGGGGTGCCTACAGCACAGCGCTGGTTTATCATACTTATTGACAGTTTTCGGTGAGAATCTGCCGAGCTTTGGATTGGGAGATAGTGACCACCCCTGTCAACGGGGAATCGGCTTGAGCCGGGCAGAAAGAACTGCAATAAACGTGCATATGATTTTAAAGTTTTTACCCTCCTTTTACAATAATGTTTGTTTACTTATCTCTGAACTTGTGTCGCTATCATAATTGAACATTATTCTCAGAACAAAGAAAGTCGCTAATTGATTGCTGCCAATGGGTCCATTGCAAGCCTGTCAACTGAACTTTTAGGTTCTTGCTATTCTGTACAGATAGATGTCAAGTCATGATTGCGTTTTAATCATATAAATTGTAGAATATTTTACAATAAGGGCCGATTTCACCATTCAAACTAAACGCGATCATATCTTACTAAACTGCGTTCAAAAGCTGTCAGTGTCATAATTGTTACTAAATATTGACACTCGCTGCTCTTCAACGCGGTTTACGTGTACTGAACGCGTTCAAATTCGTCGTTGAAACTCGCCCCAAATATATTTAACTAGCACTTCGCCCGCGACTTCGTCCGCAAAACTTATGATAGCTTAGCTAATTTGCATGATATCAATATAATTTATAGCCTATGTTACATCCTGATAGTTAAGCTTTCTGTTTGTGAAAAAATTGTTAAAATCGGTCCAGTAGTTTCGGAGCTTATTCGGTACAAATATAAAAAAATACAAATCTTTCTTATTTTGTAATATTGGTATAGATAACATCATCAATAAAATATTCGAATAACAATAAAAAATATAACAATAACGACCACACACTCACGTTAGATGTTATGAATATTATTCATAAAATTGCATGTCGCGTTACGTAAACCAGTTTTTATATAGTAAATGACTTTATGTCTAAATTCAGAATGTGAAAGCAACGCTAGTTCCTATTAATATAACTTAAAACTCCTACGTACAAACGACAACATTATAAAACATAGTTGAAATAAAAACTGTCAAGAAAACATATTATAAAGAAGAATTTTGTCACAGTAAATAATGTTAACGATGATAAATTTGTACTAGTCTTCATTCATATTATAATCGGAGACTAAATAACTGCTCAATAATTTATTGCATTCCGAAATGTCATATTAGAGACAGGGATTCCAATCATGAACTGTTACAGGAATGCGCATATACACTAAACGATTTCATTTTACTCTATCTGTAGACTATGCTACTAACGTCTAACTCTCAATAAATAAACCTAAGCATTCTGAATCATTTCTTCGAAAAAATCCTTGATTCCTTGACTCAATGCCATTCAAAAAGACATTGCAAAAACCGTTCTTGTCTCAAGGATGCTATGAAGTTACGAACGGTTTCATTCAATCCATAAACTCGTATAGGAAATCTAAGTACGCATTTCCAAAACGAATTTGAACGCGATTAGCACATCTAAACCGCGTTTAAGAGCTGTTACTGTCAATAGTCCATAGCAAGGATGGGATGATACTTATTTCTTTATCGTGTGGTTAGTGCCTACTGTGGTGACAGTTTTTATTCCGCCCATGGGCCTCTGACTTGGCTTAACATACCATCAAGAAATATCTCTCAAGTGAGCCAGTTTGGTTTCCTCGCAATGTTTTTCTTTACCGAAGCAAGTGATAATTATACAGTACGCACATGAATTCGAAAAATCAGAAGTGCGTGTCTTGGGTTTTAGCTGGAGACATATGACTTGGCAGTCCGACGGTCACATCACTAGGCTATCACAGCTATGACACTTCTTGAACGCAGTTTAGGTGGCGTTCTATTTTATTAGTGAACTTGGCCCTGAGTCATCATTCTAGTTATACTTTTGTATCCAAGTTCTAGACCCGCCCACAGTTGTCAATTGTTCAGCCGAAAGAAACCGAAATTGCCTAGACCGTTAGATTTCTTTTGCTCGAGTATCTATTGAAATTATTTTTAGAAACTTTTTCAATTCAGTACATGTTCGGTTATTGGGTTACTATAGGTGGCTATACATTTCAAAGCCGGTTCTTATTTGTCACACTGCAATTTTTTTATAAATTCTCCTTTTATAACATAGAAAGGGGTTTGACGCAGAATGTGCATAAAGCGAATTCTGCACTTGACGCAAAAAAGTGCACTTCTCATAGTTTTTTATTATTTTGACCGACTTTTAGCGTGATTATGCCAATTCTACATCAATTAAATGGAACCACGCTAAAAATAGAGTAAAATATATATATATATATAGTAGACAAACGGTTTTTATTTTGGTAGTGCTCATTTTGAGAGGTGCTCAATTTTTTGATAAGTGCTAATTTTGAGAAGTGCACATTTTGCGAAGTGCACATTTTGCGTCAAGTGCACATTTTGCTTTGTGCACATTCTGCGTTAAACCCCTAGAAAGTTACTGTTATCCATAAATTTAGAATTTGAAAATATACAGGTTTTATGATAAATAATTGTCTAATGCATTGGAAATTTGGAATTCAAAAACGAGCACGCCAAACAGCCAAATGTAAAATAGATGTTAATATTAAAAATTAACCAGCAACGAAGAACTATAAAACTTGTTTTTGTCAGATAAACATCTATTTTATAAACCAGAATTTAGTTAATTAAATACTGCCAAAAAATTAGCCTGAGTAATAAGCAACACTATCTGAATCTAGTTTTTTTTTAACCCGAACTAAAATTATTACTTTGTGGGAATAATTTACGAGTATATTAATTGTTAAACGAGCTCTTGGTATGGTTTATTTTATACTTTTGTGTATTTTATAGCTTCTTTTTAACAGATTGGAAGCTGGAACAACGTCGAGTTCATATTCATCTATTTCGAACACCATTTTTAGAAATCGTTTAAAAAAAAAAAAAAACATAGTGAACCACAGCTATCTATAGTTGGATATAGACAACTCATCTTTAATTTGATTTAAATGAAATGTCTATGGGTTACATTCCATTTTATAATAGAGTTATTCCATTCAGAAGTCGTACAAACTTATCGATCAATACTTTAAATGTGCCCTGTCGATCTTATCACCTGCCGTTTGTACGTCTCTTAATTAAAACCAGAACTTTCCAAGCTCAGTACCTACGATTCGATTCGATTGATTAGATAATGTTTAATTTACAACTCTATTCTTGAACCTTCACAGTGGATTTGTTCGTAATAACTTGCAGTTGTTTTCTTTAAATGTACCGTGAATCAAATATACAAGGTATAAACGGCCCCGTCACGCCGTCAACCAAACATTCATGCTAGGTATAGAGTTTATGAAATAAGTAGCGGGACTCGTTGTTCCTTTTTTCATTCTAGGGACTAAACAAATGACAATCACATAAGACCTTGAACCAATCTGTTATGAGTTTTGTATTTGGTGATATAGAGCCTGTAAAAAACTTCCTAAAGAAGCCGAAAGGCACTTGTTTTTCCCGTCATTGCGATCATTTATTTGTTCTACACCATACCTTCCAGTTACGTACGGGAACCTTCTAGTTACGGAGATATTGGGGGTCAAAGTTCCAACTTTTTGACAAGTATTTTTAAAATACAATTACTTAGTTTGATGTACAGAATGGTTGGTTGACGGCTTAGTGATGTGATTATTTACAACCTGTATCAAAAAAAAAAAAAAAATATTTGACTGGCTAGTTCCCGAAGAAGAGATGTTACCTATACATTTTCACAACGAGTACGATCTAATAGTCTGCGTCCTTTCGTCTCTTTATTAGATTTATACTCGTGGCTCATATACAACGACGACAACAATACAAGAAATGCCTGTATCTACTGTATAATGCCGAATAAAGACTGTTGGAGCAAAAAGTTCTAGGTGAATGTTGCATGATTGCATCTGTTTGGTTTAAGCCTTAAACCAAACAGATGCAGCAACAGTCACCTAGAACTTTAAGGGATTTAAAAAATGACGATCGCGTAAGGCGTTCTTGACAGATTGCGAATCGACTGCGGTCATCGCCACAGACAGATGCTTCAGTACATTATCTATGAGCTAGGTTTCGGTGTCCGGACTTCCGGAGCAGCCTCTGCAAAATATACATACCGGTTTGTCCAAACCTTAATAAACTTTATAATTTCTTCCACTCATGACGACTTTCAAAACAATATAATGTGATTTGAACAAATCCATTAATCTTCGTCTATTCTCCTGTGTCATTAAAAAGCGGTTATTTTCATTAAAAAACTTACCGTGAATCGAATATACAAGGTGTAAACAGACACTTTACGAAACCGTCAACCAAGCATTATGTACATTAAACTAAGTAGGTAAATCTATTCGATGCCAAAGCTATTGCTGGGAAACGACTTTTTATTTGCGTGATAAAATCACGTTTTACGGTTGGACTCAGTGTAAGGTACTACTGCTGATGGATATTAAACAGTAAAGGGGTCACAAAGGTATTCAAGTAAAGTTATATTATAACATTAAAAACTTGTATTAAATAAAAATGTTAAAAACTTTGACCTCCACCAGTAGCTCCGTAACTAGAATGTTGCCAGGTATCCAAACCAAAAAATATCGCACGCGACGCGGAGACCTGGTGCCTTTCGGCTTTGTTTACTGTTTTTACACCCTTTAATAAGCTGGGTACAAACGGTTTGAAGAATAAGTTCCGGGTGACTTTTTTGCGCCAATTTGGATTCAAGTGACAAAATAAATGATGATCGCCTATGGCTTTCTTGGCGAACTTTGTAATTTCTACATTTATTCTTATAAATTCAAATATTCCGGATATGAGCTCATATGGTGTACCAAAGAGTATTTTGTACCTATCTTCTGGAACCAGCCAGTCATGATGACTTTCAAAACTATACGAAAACAATAAATCTTCGTCAGATCTCAATGTGTCATTAATAAATGATTACTTATATCTTCTCAAGACGTTCTTTATAGCTCACTAGCTGTTATACCCGCGACCATTTGATGTGTGAAATTATTATAAAAATATGTATAATAGATGTAGTCAGATTTTTTTTCGAGTGTATGAATAGCTTTTCTAATTTAATACTAGTGTAAAAGCCAACCGTGCGGACGTTTTGACCAAAGGAGTCGACCAAACATTAGGATTTCTTTGCATTTTAGTTAATTAATCATACCAAGAGCGTAAAAAAAAAACGATGATGTTTGTAGTTGAATAAAAAAATAACGAAAGTAAGTTTAAAATTAAGTAACGAAATACGTAAAATAATCCTTTTATTTATTGATAAAAGGTTACTGTGTAAAAAAATATTGGCAATATAATGAAAAATATTTTTAATGTAACTTAAAAAAAATCTAATTTGTACTGTGTACTTGTACTACGGGACCATCATTGAAATCAAGAAAAAAAAATGATGAAAGATGTCAAATTCATAAATCGTCAAAAGGTTAGAAAACACATGCAGGTTGTAAACACATGAATCGTCAGATTTTCTGAGATTTCAGGGTCCGTCCCAGAGTAAAAGTTTATTTTAATGATGGGCTTGCTAGCGGGCTGTCTGTTGCTTCGGTACTAACCCACGTTTCTAATTATTGAATTTTACGCACCGCATTTTTTTAGCAATGATTATTTTAACCTAAATTTATATTTACATAAACTCTCTCCTTCATAATAGTTGGGTAAAAAATTATGCGCAAAATTATCGTTCCGCACTAAGTTCAGATGTCAGAAATTATATTTTTTTTGTTGTGCTCGGACTAAAATTATGATCTTACTGTAGATAAGTATGAGCAGAAGTAGTACTTATTAGAATAAACATGCGAACAATTTATTAGATGAACCTCTTAATGATTAGATGAAACTCTAACTATTTTTTAAAAAATAAGTTTGCTGACTTTACGTTAGCTTATCAGAGCTAAATATGAAACTATAGTTGTTAGTAGAGCAAAGTGGTCAAAGGGAGCATGATACGAGGATTTCAGATGTCATCTTGGTTGATGTGTGCATGAGTATGTCCGTGCTGGTATCCCATTAATCTTGAGCGTGCACGGGTCAGGAGGTGTACTCTCTAAGCACGAAATCCGTAGTTTCGGCCGAAGTTACGGTCGTTTCCTACTCCGTATCACTTACGGACATAAGATTCGTGAGGCCCCCGAACTGAAAATGAATAACAACACGATTGGTCATCTGTCCTTACCCCCGATGTGTTTTCAAAACTCTTGAATCCGAAAATATTAGGGAGTAGGGTTCATTTCAAAGTAGTCCCAAGAGCCCCCCGACCCGAGAGTAGACCCCCTTTTTTCGGATGGGAAATCATCAAATGACTCATCCCCCTCTGGGCGAAGCGGGAGGGAGTGTCAGACTTTTACTGACTAAACCCATCTATGTTGCTTCATCGCACATTGTGTTCCGGGGCCACGGTATCTCTTTCAAATAGTCCCCGCAGCCCCGGCAGGCATCGGCCTTTGCGGACCCCTTCCTTTTTGCTGACTCTCTTTGAGGCGCGCGTAGAACACGAGCGCGCCGTCGACATACGTCATAAAACGGGCGGACGGCGAGCTAGCCTATAGCTTACAGTCCACAGGCCCGCGCCTACGGTGGCCAGGCCCCCGACGCCCGGTGCGTCTCCGGCGGCTGGGACGTGAGGTTCTCTCCCTCACACATTCCACCACCTCCTTCGCTAGAGAGTAGACCCCCTGACACGAAGTGAAGTTTAGCGTGTCTCCGCCGGATAGGATACGTTGGCGTCGTCGGGTAGATGTTCAGTGAATGGAAAATCAGTATTCGATTTTTAGAAAAGGGCTTTACCAAAACAGCACCCAATGATATTGCACTGTCGATAGTGTTGCTAGACGTCGAGTCGGAAAACGCAAGTCTCTACATCCAAGATGCGATTCTCGCAAGCATCGTTATTGCGAGTATTGCGACCGAATTTTTTCATTGTTATTTTAGCGATCAGCGTCTATGTTGAGACTGTGAACACTGCAGGTTTCATAAATTTCTTTACAACATAATGTTTACCATTGAGTTATCTAATGACGAAGTATGATTGTCAAAATACCTACATTAAAAGATTATTTCTTTATAACCCACATACAAGACTTAAAAAATGAATGATGATTATTGGCAATGCAAAATCGCCTATACCTAATACTTTTATGAAGATTGAAACTACGACTGTTAACAGTTAATACTCAATAGATATTAATCATCTAAACTTTTTTATGCGACGTGTTTTTATTGCGCATGGGATTTTCAACGCTCCGCTCAGCCATTAGAATTGAAAATCGAACAGCACGCTCTTTAAAGCGCTAGAGGTAGACTCTTTTGGAACCTCAACTCTCAGCTCAAAGTTGAAAGCCCAAAATCGAGCGCCTCTCTTTTCATGTGCAGTATAGCTGGCTCAGGTTTTTCCCGTGAATTGAATATTTGAATCAGTCGTTACTCTGCGAAAATCTATGACTATAAAAGTTATTCAAAATATATTCAGATTTAATACCACAAATAGGTCAAAGTGTGCAGCAGGATGCAGCACCGCCCTCCTGCCCTCAAAGATATGCAGGTAGTTCGAAAATTAGCTTGCAAGATGCAACCAAACCTGTACTCCATATTTCATATGACCGTGTTGACCTTAAAGCTAGGCCACCTACAGCTATACCCTTAACTGTCGTCAAAGATGTTCTGACATGTACAGTCGTGGTCTTTTCCGCCTGATCAGTTAAAAAAATATTCGCTTAAATCATGCGGAGGCGCCGAGCTACGCCCACTTAAAGTTTAGGCCTATTAGGAAAGCTTCAATTTGGCGCGCAAAATAATAATTACTCTCGTTTGCGTTACGTCGTCATTGCGCTCGGCCGATCGGTATTCTCTTTCATTCATTATTTCTAAAAAAACTGAACGAGGCGGAGCTAGAGAGCGTCTCTATGTGGCGAGTGCAAGCAAAAATCAGCTTAGTGTTGATCAGGCGGGAGTGTCCACGATAGTACGCTTTGTGTTTGGAGATTTTCGGGCAAAGTTGGATATGCTAGCCACTTTAGAGCACACGAAAGAGCAGCACACCAAAGCTCTTGACAACCACCTTAGAAAGCCATCGATGCAGTCGCTGTGGCTGAAATCGGCTAGTTGGCATCATCATCTGCACGCAGTAGGTAGTTTTCTTAGTTAAGGGGACAAGGGGACTGTTTGGGGACTTCCCACCATATCTCCTTTGTCGCCTAGCAGCGTTGCTGTGTTACAGTCAGAAATTAATGAATGGTAGGGGGAATTTTATCGCCATCTGCCTAGCGTTTTCCCAAATATGTTGGGGTCGATTTCTAATATAACTGGACTTCCTATCTGACCTCCACTACTCAGTAATTATTGAGTATCACAACGCTATTTTTAGGCAAAGCTCATTGTTAACATTTCTATCTATGTAAAAGAAAATCAAATTATTAACATTAAAATGCCGTCTAGTGATTGTTATTTATTGTTGTGTATATCAATTAATATTGATTTCTTCGCAATTAACTACAATTTTGTTGTAAAAGAACGATATAGTACTCGTTTGTGTGGACAGAGAATTTCACCTTAAATGTTTTAGAAATAGAAATGATTCATCAGAAATAAACATAACATACAATGGTTTTAGAAGCTAAAGTTAACTTTCTGTAGACATTTTTATTGCTGTCTGACTTTTAATCTAGACTTCGCCCTCGCGGTATTCGGAGATTATCCCATATTACTAAACCAATTTAACCCAGGTCACGAATTTCATTTCAACTGTCCACGAAGTAGACACAATAGTTAAACAATGCCGTCTCGACCAAATTGGCTATTTGACAGATCATGATTTTTTTTCTAATATTTTTAATAAAAATTTTAGAAAAACAAAGTTGCTTTCCCATTCATAATATTAGTATGAATACGCCACTCTATTTTTTTTAACAATAAAAGTTCTATCGATGTTTAGAAATTCTCTATCATTTTAATTAAATCACCTAAATTCCAAATTAACGACTGTTTTCTATCGTGTTTACAATTAAAATGCCTTAAATTTTGCGTAATGTAACTTCAAAGAATAATTACTTAGATAATAATCTTTACTTCAAGACAAACTTTTACTGGTTTCGTTTCGCTTGCGTTATCTTTTTTCGCGAAAGCTTACATTCCTACATGTTTTGATATTATCAATGCAAAATGTGCTCAGAAAAGAATTTGTTAAGCTGGTAACACACGAACAGTAGCTACCCGGCTGAACTCGCCTAATTCGATGTTAACTACTAAACAGTAAAATGAATTAATCAAAATCAAAGCATTTATTTCAAGTAGGCCAGTTCCAGACACTTTTGAATTGTCGAAACAAAAACAACAATGAAATGAAGCTTTTATAGTTATCATGCTTTGAGACTGGGACTGCCAGTCACACACAAGGCATAATAACTTAGGGCACGCCACAATAGTGGCAAGGAGGTGGAGAATGCCTTGTGGCATTAAGTCCGCCTATGTACATGTACATGAAGTTTAAATAAATAAATAGTGGCGGTAAGTCCCCTCTATGAGGAGTGGCTGGAGAGACGCCACGGCGTCCTCACCTTCCGCCTGACGCAGGTTCTTACCGGACACGGATGTTTCGGTAAGTTCCTGCACCGAATCGGGCGGGAGGAGACGCCCGGGTGTTTCCATTGTGAGGATCGACCGGAGGACACGGAGCACACGGTGGAGGTGTGCCCCGCTTGGGTGGAGTACCGCCGTGTCCTCGTAGCGGCGATCGGCGGCGGCGACCTCTCGCTCCCGGCCCTGGTTCAATCCATGGTCCGGAGCGAGACGGAATGGGACGCCGTCACCTCCTTCTGCGAAGCAGTCATGCTAGCGAAGGAGGTGGCGGAACGTGAGAGGGAGAGATCCTCACGTCCCGGCCGCCGCGGGAGACGCCCCGGGCGTCGGGGGCCACGTGGTGGCTTCCGGCCACCGTAGGCGCGGGCCTGTGACGGGGAGCTATGGGCTAGCTCGCCGTCCGTCCGTCTCATAACGACAGGCCGTGTCGACGGCGCGTTCGTGTTCCACGCGCGCCTCAAAGAGAGTCAGCAATAGGGAAGGGGTCCGCAAGGGCCGAAGCCTGCCGGGGCTGCGGGACTATTCGAAAGAGATACCGTGGCCCCGGAACACAAAGGGCGATGAAGGAACATGGATGGGTTTTAGTCGGTAAAAGTCTGACACTCTCTCCTGCTCCGCCCAGAGCGGGAGGAGTCATTTGATGATGTCCCATCCGAAAAAAAAAAACATAATAACTACGAAAGTACCTACTGTAATGCTCATTCCAAAATGTAGAATTCTATGGAGAAGAACGGGCAAGAAACTCCATGGACACTCTTTTGAACATAGTTATTATATATGTCACACACACATCAGAATATTGTTACCAACCCTTGGTTACATCATTTCTGTTGAAATAGTACATCATGTGAGAACGATGTAGCAAGATGTGCTACATTACAAGTGTCCATAGACTCCAAATAAGCCGTGGCAACAAAGAGATTTCTGGAAAAAAAAAACCCTGAACAAATAAGTGATCACAATGTAGACGCTCGCGCTAGATCACTAATGACGTCAATTCATGCATAGCGTAGCGTGTCCGTGGTTTGCGGCAGACACAATTATATACATTTTCTTACACGCGCGTAGCCTCTCAGTGCGCAGCGGTGGGTTTGCGCCTTTATAACAACCTAGTGTTCTTAATTTTTATTAGCGAATTAATCATACATTAGCATGCAGACTGTTGCAGAAAATAACAGTTAAAAGACTCACAATCTGTGTTGAAATTAAGTACTTTACAGCGCACAAAAAATCTAACTAAAGAATTAATGGATAGTTTATTCTGATTCGGTATACGAATAATACTAGGTTTGTTCAAAAACTAGATTCAAGTTTAAAACGGAATATTGAAAGGTTAAGAGAAACGATTTCATTTTTTTGGGTTCCGTACCTCAAAAGCTCATTTTGTTGTCCGTCTTTCTGTCTGTCCGTCAGTTTGCCAAAGGCCTTTATCTCGGGAACGCGTGGAGGTATCGAGTTATAATGTATATTAGTTCGTTTTTTGATCAGTATAAGAAACAGGATCGATTAACTTCAAATAAAATTGTTGGTTAAAATTTTCAAACTAAATGTATGGGAAAAGTTTTTTGCAATTTCTGACTTGTTTAGTACTCCAACCTGGGTTAGTCCCATATAAATTTTAGATTAATAGTAGTAACATGATCGATTGGCATCAAAAAAGTGGATTGTGTAAAATGGCGAATTTCTTGCTAACTGTACATTTTTTAGGGTACCGTACTCCTGACAAGGAACCCTTATAGTTTCGCCATGTCCGTCTGTCTGCCTGTCTGTCCGAGGTTTTGCTAAGAGACCGTTAGTACTAGAAAGCTGTAATTTTGTAGAGGAATGAATATCAATAACGCCGACAAAGTGGTAAAATAAAATTTTGGAAAATATTTTTTTTAATGTAGCTCCCCTACATGTGAAGTGGGGATTTTTTTTCGTCTCTACCCCGTGTGGGGGTATCGTTGAATAGGTCTTTTAATATCCTATGACCATTTTCGTGTAACTGCAACGGTTAAGGGTGGTTCCCTTTGTTGCCCCGTGGAACGTTTCCACCCTGTATAGTCTATCATACGTTTCTTCAGAGAGAAAATCCCGTCGCCAGAGTCAGGTGCCTTAGTGTGTACTTATGATACATGTCTGGGTCGTTGACCTTTTGTAGTGTCTAAAAACAAGTCTAGAGTGACTGCAGTGTAGACAGTCTAAGCCTTCTAAGGTATAATAAGTATACGGTAAAGCTGTATACTACATATTTATGTGCAATAAAATCTTATCGCCGTACGTGATCTCTTTACGCAAATTATACTCGACTATTCTTCTTAATTTAGCACAATTTGGCTTGAATGAAATGTCTGAATGTGTGTTCGTCTTAAAATGTTGGCCAAGACGTTTGCCAAAGTCAAGGCCAATCTCGATCATGATATAGAAGAAACAACATCAATACCACGTTTAGATGAAAATACCCAGTTTAACGTTTTGAACGCTATTGTCACATATACGTGACTAGTAAGTGAGTGCCCTGTACGCCAACGACACAAATATGTGACAAAATTGTGCGGTGCACGAAATAAACAATTAAATAGCATTGGAATCCCTTTTATTTTTGTAGGTATTTGCGGTGAAATTGTGGCTGTGGTACGCGCGTGCGTTTATGCTCTGGCGTTCAAAAGGTCAATAAACCCCAAAATAACCATAATTCATTTCCCACCTATTTCTGTTTTTTTTTTGCTGAATATTCGACTTATCATTGAATACTTGGTCTATAACCTGCCTGTTTTCACTAACTAAACGACACTTAAATCAATGTCTCAATATTACTGCTCTGTTGGATTTTGAATTCTTGACGCTGAACCGTGCATTGGATATGCGTTTTTTTTTTAAATCGTAAAGTATCACCTAGTGTTGTATATGGGTAATAACCTAGACTGACCTTCCTAACTGGATTTTGAATCAACTTGAACCAAGTAAGACCCGTTTTACAGTATCGATTTGTATGTCAGACAGAACAAGCTTTCGCGGTTATAACTGAGCGTGTTACACGCAAAACTAAGCGATTATCTTCACGAAGATCTTAGAACGCTGCAGTATAGTACATTATTTATAATAAATATAATAAATACATGGACACTGTATTCTGACAGATACTGTACTGAAGTATCTCTATCTGTCAGTGTCCCGCACTGTCCGGTATCCGTAGCCGTTCGCAAACCGGCCGTATCGTTTTGGCTGAAACTTAAACATTGCCCCATCTCTAATGGCCTAAATAAATAAAAAAATCCTTTTGCTTTTATTAACAAGGGGGTTTGGCAACACAGCTTCTACAGTCCTAAGTTGGTTCTAGGACCTCCTTGGCCTGGCTCGGATTAATTACTGTGTATTTAATTTTAGCACAATGTATTCAATTTCAACATGTTCTTCAACAATTCAGGGTGTAAACGGACCCTTCACGAAGCTGTCAACCAAGCATTATATACATCAAACTAAGTAACTTCACGCAAAAAGTATTGCTGGGGAAACGCCTTTTTTTTGTGCGTGAAAAATCACGTTTTACGGTAGGACTCAATGTAACGCACTCAAAACATTGTTCTAATGGATGCATTGAAAAGTAGGGAGTCGTGGAGGTATTTAAAAAAACTTGTGAAAAAGTTGGAACTTTGACCCTCAATATCTCCGAAAATAGAAGGTTCTTAGGTATGGTCTAGTGTTCTAGACTCTAGAACAAAAAAGTTATCGCAATGACGGGAAGAACAAGTGTCTTGTTACACCCTCAATGCAGGCGATTGCAGCCTTTTTAATTGGCCGTAGCTCTGGTTTTCAGCAACTTTGGAACTTGTCGCCATAGTATAAACTGGAGAACATATTGTGAGCTATGATTTGAGATATATTTCTTTTCTGCTCGTCTTACAGCCATTTTGACCAAGATCCTTTGTGACACTGCCCTTCCGTATGTTATGAGCTTCAGATAGTGACTGTCACACAGTTAGTTTCGGTACGGTCAGATTGCGGATCGGCTGTGGACGCAGTGACATTGACGGATACTTCAGTTCATTATCAGACAGAATCCGGGGTCCGGCGCCGCGTCTGCTTTGACCGAATCTCGAACGAACGAAGGTCGAACTTAAGTACTTAAACTAATTCGAGTACGTGTTTCGGCATGAATTTATTTCTTTATATTTGACAGGGTCACTATCTCGACTGCTGGTTATCAGTTAAATAGATTACGGACACAGACGGAGTTGTCAGTTTTGAAGATGATTGATTGTTACGTCTAAGAAAGTTAACAACGCTCAATTATTTACTTACGAGCAACTGTGTACTGTTAACGTCGACGTAAACATGGACCACCTATGAAGCCGAGTCCGTATAAAGGGTGTAAAAAGACCCTTAACGAAGCCAATAGGCACTACTTGTTCTCCTTGTAATTGCGATCATTATTTTTGTTCGGACCATTACTTGAGAACCTTCAAGGTATGGAGATATTGGTGGTCAAAGTTTAATTTTTTTTTTTCTAAATAGTTTTTAATTAACTTTATTTTAAACTCCATGACTCCTGAACTATTCAATGCATCCATGAGCATAATGTTTTGAGTGCGTTACATTAAGTCCTACCGTAAAACGTGATTTTTCACCCAAAAAAAAAGTCGTTGGCCAACAATAACACAACAACAACAACAACTACAGTACAACAACTTACTACTACAATAACTTTTGCATAGAGTTACTTAGTTTAAAGTACAGAATGCTTTGTTCACTGTCTGCCTGGTTTACACCTTGTATTTTACATACCCTAAAGATCAACGCGTAGTTAAAAGCACTGCATATAGGATCAATGTAGCCTCAACTCTAACCGTTACGATTCTTTCTATGAAACTCCATACTGTAACACACCTGCGCGCTGAGTAGACGATAGACTATTTTGTTCACCCTCGCACGCGGGCAATTTTCAACAACCAGTAGACGTCTACCAAAAACCTACGCGGCGGCAACCAATGGACAGTAATAATTTCAGTGGTCTTTCGTCTGCTCTGGGTTTTGTTCACTTCGTAAGTTCGTAATAACATCGTCCCGGCTCGGACTTTTTCTATCTGTTTACTTATGTGACTCTCACTCGGAGCACCGTTAATTAATTGTAATGACTCGCGTTTTATTTAAAATGCAAGTGTTAGGTTCTTTACAGGCATGCTAAATATGACAGAATAAATAAATTCTTCTACTTCCCTCAAACCGCGTATGCTTACGATGCTCAAAGTGCTCGTGGAGACCAACCCTTTTTTTTTTGTTGCGGGTGGGAAATCATCAAATGACTCCTCCCGCTCTGGGCGGAGCAGGAGGGAGTGTCAGACTTTTACTGACTAAAACCCATCCATGTTCCTTCATCGCCCTTTGTGTTCCGGGGCCACGGTATCTCTTTCGAATAGCTGCGGGACTATTCGAAAGAGATACCGTGGCCCCGTGGCCCCGAAAAGTCTGACACGCCCTCCTGCTCCGCCCAGAGCGGGAGGAGTCATTCCGGATTGGACTTGTTTGCTGATGAATGGAAGACGATAATGTTGGAATGTTTGTGGTTCTGTGGGAAGACCGAGTAAAAGCATTATTTAATTTAGTGTTAATGGTTTTTGCTGCACTAAATAAATAAATAACAATAAGTAAACCTGTTGCAAAAGTGGAAGTCATCGTCATTCTCCTGCCCTTCTCCCAATTTATTTGGGGTCGGCGCAGCATGTCTTCTTCTCTATTACTCATCATCTCAGTAGTCACCTCCGTTCTAGCCTTACCATCCTTCACACAGTCCGTCCATTGTTTATTTGATCTTCCTCTACTCTAATAGCCATCCACATTCATACTCAAAACTTTTCTTACGACACTTTCCTCGTTCCTCCGCATCACATGTTCATACCACGATAACCAATTAACACATAACTTTTCAGTCACCGGCATCACTTTCAGACTTACTCTTATGTACAGTCATGGTCTTTTCCGCCTGATCAGTTATTTTTTTTTCGCTTAAATCATGCGGCGCCGTGCCACGCCGCCTTAAAGTTTAGGCCTATTAGGAAAGCGTCAATTTGGCGCGCAAAATAACAATAACTCTCGTTTGGCGTGTGTCGTCAGTGCGCTCGGCCGATCGGTATTGTCTTTCATTCATTATTTCTTACAAAGTCAACGGGGCGGGGCTAGAGAGCGTTTCTATGTTGCGAGTGCAAGCAAAAATTAGCTTAGTGGTGATCAGGCGGGAGTGTCCACGATAGTACTCACTCAACCACTGCTCTGAAAATGGTGAAGGAAAACATTGTGAGGAAACGCTCATGTCCGAAAACTAGAAATTCGAAGACATAAAACATCCGTGGGAACGCTAGAGGCTGATTTATAATGCAGTTACTTTGGTCTACGACACACGGAATTCCGTTTCCGTTAACTGGGTGTTACTTTCCTCCGTCTCAAGCGCGTAACTGTGGTTTAAGTTAGTACGTGTTAACGTAAGTAGCTGCTATATGAATTTGTGGTCAATTTGTAAGCAAATGTTTGTTTTTTTTTTGTTGGATGTACCTACCACTATTTGGTTATGAAACGTCTTGACCTACGACAAGTCGGTTTTTCATCTTCGAGATCAATACAGTTAGTAAGACGCGCGACGTTCTGACTTTTTAAATGGAACAAAATATTTAAGATAAGTTAGTTTGTTAATTTTTTCGTTTCTACAACCCTGGCGTCAAAATGCCCTTAATTCATGGATGTGGGAAAAAATACACATCAAGTTTATGTATAACTTTTATAGAGAGTTGTCTCTGTGACTCGTACCTGTGTGGCAGTCCCTTTCTGAAGTTCTATATTTTTTTGGCATATTTAGGCAACGCCGGGAGGAGGACGCCCTAGAAGGACATACACTCACCTTATTGGTGAGGTTCTTTAGAAAGGTCAGGTGCGTAGTAGGTACTCGCAACCGGCGTGCATGTATGACCAGATGTATGAGCGTGGACGAAGCAAAATGAGTATATCTAAGGATCGCAGCATGTTAGACCGGGCGCTAGAGGTAAGTGAGTATGCAAAATCCGAGTGCCGAATTTCGCCAACGGAATTTAGTGAAGAAAAGGTCAAAGATTAAGAATGTGGATCTGGCGTTTTTTGAGTTCTGCCTACCCCATGGAAAAAGGCGTGAGTTTATGTATGTATTTAGACCCCGGTACTGTAAATTTATGATATAGTAACTATATCAACTATATTATAGTTGATGTGAGGGTACTTAGGGCCGACTACACTATTCTTTCTTTTTCGTGTGGTTAGGCCTAGCCTGGTGTCAGAGTTTTTTACTAGCTAGCCTGGTGCCGTCGAGAAATATATCTCTCAGGCATGCTGGTTGGTGTTTGGAAGCAAGTGACGTAGGAAAACATGGTGTGGAAACACTTCAATTAAATCTGAACGTAATCAGCACGTCTAAGCCAGCAGACAGGTGGCCTACCATGACGTCTTAAAGCAGGACCGTTTTAATCGCGTTCCAGTGTGGGTAAGAGACGGAGCTATAGAGGACGTCTAGCGCCATCTCTTACCCTCACTGGCACGCAATTAAAACGATCCTGCTTTAAGACGTCATGGTAGGCCCGCTGCTCTTGAAAGTGGTTTAGATATGCTACGAAACCCCAAATTAATTCTTACAAGCTCCCAGTAGTCTTTCTATCGCTAGAGTCTATAAACGCACAATGTTAACATGTCGAAAGGTAACGCTTTACGAGTATGTATGAATGATGGCTGTTCGAAATGACTGACATTAAAAACTAACGTTTCTCCAACACTTTAATTACTGAACAATCATCGTCCACTAATCATCAAGGGCAGAGGTCGCAAACTTGCAGTAATTATCTACAAAAATTAAATCTACAGAAGAAATTGTGAATGGATGGATATACTTATCTGTGACCGCTTTGGTGACCCCTCCTTTTTGTGTTAGCTGTTCCTCGTTTTTTTTATACTTCTTTGTAAGCGTGTGGTCTGCAGAATAATTTATTACTTAGATATAGCAATAATACTATGATGATGTTTTTGTTTTTTAAATCGCCTTGGGCTTTTACCGATGAAAATTCAGAAAATAACCAACATTTCTTCGAATTATGGATTTCTATTAATCACTATATAAATACAATAGTGATGAATTATTAACACGGATTTTTTATTACGGATTGTCTACACTATTTAAAGGCGTAAAAACACAAAATGCATTTCACTCTAATTCGACTTTAGATTTCGTCAAATCACGTCGATCATTACAAATAAAGAAAAGTTATCCGCTATATTTTTTACAACCAACAATACAGTCTATAGCGTTAATAATTTTATTCACAGACTAATGTGTTTTTGCTAACGGTACATATGAATAAATTGTAATACGTTGATTAAACTCCTAAGTTGTACTGATTTACTCTTTCAAAGTTCAAATCGGTAGTTTTTTAAATCTGTCTTAACCGTAACCTAGAAGTCATTGTATTGTGAAGGGGCACACTCCAAAATTCCGAAAAACGAAATTCCGAAAGTCACAATTCCGAATTTCAAAAGTCCGAGTTTTATAATATGGTACTTAAATAACAAAAATAATTCTAAAATTTGAATACAACGTAACATCACACCTGTAATCCCCGAAGTGTTAGTCAGAGGTATAGCTATTAGTACACCCACATTTTGATAGTTATATCTAAGTTTCATGTAAAAGGGGGAGCCTAAAATAAGTTTCTATAGTTTCAATGGCTGGAGCCTAAAATAAGTTTATATGGCTGTTATTTTACTGTCAGATATCGTTCGTAATTTATTTAGTAACTAGCGACCCGCCCGGGTGCAACATATGCAAACAAACCTTCCTCTTGAATCACTATCTATTGCTAAAAACTGCATTAAATTCCGTTGCGCAGTTTAAAAGATCTAAGCGTACAGACAGCGGAAGCGACTTTGTTTTATACTATGTAAAGAAGACCTTTGACCACTTCGTCTAGTCTTCTTCTACCTAGTCTTTACTTTCTCAATCTCGTGCCTGCCATTTTAGTTTTTTTTTTTTTTAAGTTTGTCTATGAACTGCCTAACAGGGTCGGTAATGGGCCTCTCACAGACCCAATCGTTCTTTATGGCTATCTATGGGAGAAGGGGAGCAGTGGTGGCCCAGTGATGGCGGCCCCGACTTACGTACAGTAAGGCGTGGGTTTGAACCCAGACAGGCTCTCAAAACGGTGAAGGAAAATATCGTGAGGAAACCGGCATGTCCTAGAACCAAAAATTCGAAGACATGGGACATCTATCAATCCGCACGGGCCCACCCGCGTGGTGGATTATAGCCCATTCCCTCTCATTGAGACGAGGTCGTATCCCAGCAGTGGGGACAATATAGGCTGATGATGATGATGGAAGAATGTATGATACAGAGTCAGTGCCATTAGAAACAGCACCCCAATTGCGCAACAAAGTTTTGATTACAATTTGAAAGATATTTAAAGAAATTCATTATTCATTGCTGTACACGTTTAAAAATTCGTCTACTAGACAGCTTAAATAACGCAATGAATATTGTTGAATTGCCAAAATTGTAAGGATTGTGAGTGATTTACGCACTTATCCCATCATTTTAAACCCCAACCATCTCTTTCTATCCAAGTTTCAACAGTAAACCAACAATTATGACACTGACAGCTTTTGAACTCAGTTTAGATGTCATCATCAAAATAAATCAATGTCTACATAATCAATGCAATCTGAACGGGATCACCGTTCAGATTCAACGGTGAAATCCGCTGGTAACCTTACAATGTTGCACTTTACGACACTTAATAACATCTAATTCTGTTTATTTACAGGTAATTACGCATGTACCAGCTGTATCTGCAAATCAAGGTAAAACTAATATTAATAGCTAATCTTGCGTGTTCTTAAATTGGCTTAAAATAATAGTCGCCCAAGGACTTCTGAGATTGACTATTTAGAATTGCAAATAAAGGTATATCCTTAGCTATGTGGTCAATGTATCAATGTTGCAGCTGAACTTATCAGCCGGTAAAAGTTTGGAAGTATATAAGGAACAGTGTCCCTCCACTTAGAAATTTGTCAGAAGTAATTTAAAAAAAAAACAGCTGTCCCATACATAAACTTATCGTCACTTACGGGATATAATAATAATAAAGTATTTATTTCCCAAAAACATAGCACTTTGCACTGTATACATTTTATATATCTTCGGTGATTGTAGCGCCATGATTGCGGGGTTGACCCACGATCATGGCACTTGCAACAGCGTCGAGATATCGGGAGCTCAAAAGTGACCGTATAAATTTAGTTTTAAACCGTGAAAGCTTAAAAAAGTGTTGGTTCCATACATAAAGGTTGTAAAAAAACCTCATAACGAAGCCGAAAGGCACTTGTTCTCCTCGTCATTGCGATATTTTTTTTTGTTCCACACCATTTCTGGGAACCTTCTAGTTATGGAGATATTGGGGGTCAAAGTTCCAACTTTTTGATAACTTTTTTTTTAAATACAAGATTTTTACTTTAAACACCTCCACGACCCCGTACTATTCAATCCATCCATCAGCACAATGTTTTGAGTGCGTTACATTGAGTTCTACCACAAAACATGATTTTTCACCCCAAAAAAAAAAGTCGTTTCCCAGGAATCATTTTTGCGTAAAGTTTCTTAGTTTGATGTACAGAATGTTTGGTTGACGGCTTCGGGATGAGGTGGTGTACACCCTGAATTAACCGTGTAGATATATTTCACTTTTGTAAGAAACAGCAGATTGTTTAAAGATCAACAATTTCTAGGTGATATGAATCGGAATGATGAACTGAATTCGTAGTAAGTGTTTGAGCGTCGAGCTCCCTTTCACCCGGTACGTTTAGTTCTTATATGACTGTATAAATGTCGTCACAAATGCTTATGCTGAACTCATAGTCCTCCAGATCGTTTTTCGGTCATGGCGGCGAACCTCATCGGAGACTAGCTATCGACACAGATTCATTCTCTCTTCCCTTATTCCCATAGTCCGATGGGATTGGGGGAAATTCGACAGGACCAGAGAGAGATTAAACGCAGGATCAATGGCTTAAAGTCCTTTCCGAGGCAACGGGCTGCAGAACTATGCAATGTGGCAAGATGAGTTGCCCAAGCGCACCTCTCACGACTTAGGTTCGTTAACTTGTTTGGAACGCTTAGCTCTATCGAAGCTGTACCTATAAATTGTTGTCATTCTGAATTGGCACACGCGTAGCTACGTAGATACAAGGAGCTAGAGTGCTACAAGGGTGTTTTGGCGCTTGAATGATTTTGCTCTGCATTTCAAAGAAAAAGCTGGCATTATTGTTCTTTTCTTTATTTATCTTTTGACAAATTTATTACTTACATATTTTTTATATCATATATTAATTTAAAAAAAAATGTAGTCCACCGGTATCGGGAACAGGGTCCAAGCTATCGGTCAGGGCTCCAGAGAGAGGAACCTCCTAACAATACGAGCCGTGTCCAGGAGTGCCGCTTTCTGAATTAAGCCCTTGATCCAGCTGCCTAACGAAAGCCTCCGTTTTTTTTCGGTTGGGAAATCATCAAATGACTCCTCCCTCTCTGGGCGGAGCAGGAGGGAGTGTCAGACTTTTACTGACTAAAACCCCGCAGCCTCGAACGAGAGCCTCCTCAGGTTTTGTTCTTCATTATTCTATCAAGAGTATCTTAATAAAGAAATCCATTGTTAATTACTACGATGAGATTCAACAATCGAAGGTAGTAACAACCTATCGAGTTCACCGTTTCTAACTAGATATTGTTCGACGAATTTTATCTTCTCTCTCATTAGTTTGTTGTCAATACAACCGTCAGTCTGTTGTGATTGTAATTGACTCGTCAGTAATAACTCTAGGGAATGATATTTGATATGGATTCGCTCGTAAATATTTGAATGTCTTTGATAATGATAGTTGGTTGGATCGATATAAAGTTTGTCAGATTGGTTTTGTTTTACTCGTTTTGAAGTAGGTGTCTATAATGTTATTTTTTATTATTATTTGTATTACCAGCGCTACAGGATGTATCAGAAAACTGTGGTCATATTTTAGAGTGTGATTCAGACCATCAATATGAACAACGTTATCTACGGTACGTACGGTACGGTATCAACGTTATCTACGCTATCTACGGGACAACCATCGTAATCGCAAAAAAAGTTTCATGTAAAATTGGGAATCAAATAGCTTACCTGCTAAGCGAACCCTTGATTTATTATTATTAGATCATTTATTTCGAGTAACAAGATCGTAGTGTTAGTAACAATATACTTACAATCTAGGTTAGTAATACACATGCGCACCGTTTCCGCATTACCGTGTAGAAACACGCACTATACGTGCAAGCTTCAGCAAACATCAATGAGTGCTAATCTGAAAAATAATTACCCACCCGCCACTATAATAAAGCTAACAGCTCCATAGCTGCAATAATTAGTCTACCTAATTCAATGTTTAACCTTTCAAGAAAACACAGTGAATATAGGTATTTGGAACTACTCTGTGTGGAAAACAGAGGTTGTCTCCAATGATAAAATCTCTAAAATAAGTGACGTTTCTGTCATGTGTGTCGCGTGTGTCACGAATGTTGCAATTAAAACTTTTCCGATCCAAAACCTATACGTACTTACGTAGTAATGGAAAAACTACATTCTAATAATTATTATTTTTCCGATTACTTACCATGAAATAAAATCAAATAATTTGGTGATCTGTCACATATTTTTGATACATGCTGCAGAAATATTGTTTAGACCTTACTTTTGTGTGGGAAACAGATTACAGTAGGCTAATTCACGTAACTAAAGAAGTGCTGTTGCAGTGCAGTTGCAGTTAAGTTTCGATCAAAACAACGCTTTTCGTATTCTCTACCGCTGTCAGACACGCTCGCGTCAAGTTCGCGTCACGCGGGCGCAATAACGGCATTCTACTGATGCGCGTCTTTGGTTCGTGTTTCGGAACGCAACATGATCGGTATTGTATTAAGTAAGAAAAATCACTAAAATCTGTACTGGGGTATTATTTTAATATTTTAATAACGTCATATTCATTGAAATATAATCGATTCTACTTGATTATTCAGTGAGTAATATTTTTTCTCTCATATGGCCACACCATAAGTAAGATTTTTGACGTGCAGTTGACGCGCAGCTTACGCGCAGTTCAAAGATTACAAGAATACCGTTTATTACTCGAACTTGAGCTTAACTGCAACTGCACTACAACTTCATCGGCGCGTCATTAAATTACGTGAATTAGCCCTCAGGACGAATAACTCCACCTCTTTCCCCCACTAAAGTAATATTATAATAATACTGCGATAAAAGACGGTAGTGAACCTGGAGAAATTTAATCTGATAAAATAGACCAACAAAAAACTTAACACTCACGAAAATCTTCACTGATAAATTGGTACAGTCGGCTGCAAAAAAATTACACACCAAACACTTTTTTACTGACATTCAAAATAAAAGACTGAATTAATGGAATCTTGAAGTTCATATTGGCAGATGTTTTGAATAAAATTTATAACAAAAAAGTTAAAAGCCTACTTCTGCTATTTACATTATAATTTTAATAACTGTAGTTACCATGTTTTCTGACTAATGGTCTACAAGTCTCATCCAATCACAATTCAGGATCAACACACCATTAAATTATAAAAAAAAACAATTCCGTGTGGTCAGATGCAAAAGCATCTTAGAACATTTTTGTTTTTTTTTTACATCATTTTGCATACTGAATACTTCTTGATTAGTCATTGTGAATAGTCAAAATTCTATGCCAAAGTCCATTTAACTATCTGAAGTTGAGTTAGTAATTTAGGTGTGAAATTATGACATAGAAAAAAAATAAGATTAACAAACGGTAGATGGTATATAAGGTGTCTCGCTGACGATATTTTTTTTTATATGTCCGGTTTCTCTTTCAGAAAATCTACTGGCCTGTATTTTTTTTGGCAAAAAATGCCTGTTTATTATGTCAATAATGTGTGTTTATCTTTATAATGCTAGACTAGTTTTCGTGGGTGCGCGAGCTGCGCGCAGCTCGCGTGTTTGGTGTTTTTAAGAAGTATTCCTTACCCTTATAAAATTTTGAGAATCCATAGGCATCCTTAAATGAATTGGAAAATCCGTTAGAATTACCTCTAAAACAGTATGAAAACCCCTACGAACCCTTAATACAATCTAAAACCTTATTTAAAAACTCAGAACTTTTCCCATAAAAAAAAAACATTACCCTTAATTAAGCTTAACCCACTCCTTCGGCTTAACCCACACCTACCTACCAAGGGAAAGGGGAGGTTGGGGAGGGGAGAATATAAAAATTTCAACGCCCCGCAATAATAAAGTAAAGTAAAAATCAAAATGCCGCTACGTGTCCTAGTTTCCGAGATACGATGGGGGGAGAGGTGAAGGGGAGAGAGTGGGGAGTTTTGAAAAATGATTTCGACTAATTCGTTGCCCCTGGTTACGAATCTGAAAAAAAAAATGTTCCAAGTCTCTCAACTTCCGAGATCCGCCTAAAGGGGGGGAGAAGGGGGGCAAAGGGGGCAACTTTGAAAAATGGTTTTTACTTTTCCGAGCCTCCCCTATACGAATCTGAAAAAAAAATGTTCCAGGTCTCTTGGTTTCCGAGATACGATAGGGAGGGGGGAGAAGGGGGGCGAAAAGGGGAGGTTTGGGATTTTCCCATAGGTTTTAGAGTTAGTTGTTTACGAATCTGTCAAAATATACCCCCCTACCCATCCACCATCTAGGAGAACAATGATGTCAGTGAGTGAGTCAGTCAGTCAGTCAGTCAGTCAGTGGTAATTTAGCTTTATCCTTTATAATGTTAGATAATATCCTGTAGAAAAATTCGAAAAGAAAAATCTTGATTTGACATCACCATCAGATAGGCGTAGCTCCATGTTATATTGGTATTCAGTTACATCCAGTTAGACTGGAAGCCGACCCCAACATAGTTGTGAAAAGGCTACTAATGATGATCATGTTTTGACAAGAATCTAGTCGAAAAAAGAATGCAATAATACAGTCAGTGCGGTCTATTGAAAAATCTTCCACAGCCACACACGTATTTAGTTTTTAGTCTATTTTTTTAAATAACAGATTACTTCTATTTTTAATCAACCTTGACTTTAATGTATCCGTTGTCTTGTATATATCTCACGAATATGCAATATATTTCCAATACTAACGAAGTAGGTATATGCCACCTTTTGTGAAGGACAAAGGATGTGAATGGGACATTAACCTTCGAAACCTTTTTAACTTAATTGCTCTGAAAGTGTTGCACAGTTGCAGGCTTGCATTATATTAAAACTGTTTTGTATACGTCTGTACTTTTTTGGTACCTATCTTTTTTTTTGGATTTGCTCATGGTAATTAACGGAGTTATTTTTTTGGCAAACCTTTTTACATAGTCTAAAGCAAAGTCGCTCCCTCTATTTGTATCTACGCTTAGATCTTTTAAAATACGCAACGGATTTTAATGCAGTTTTCAGCAATAGATAGAGTGATTCAAGAGGAAGGTTTATATGTATATGTCACCGTAAAATTGTAAATACCGTTAGATTATAATCTATCTCGCGAGATTGTAAACTCTCTCGAAAGATTGTGAACCTGTCCCTGATTGGTCGGTCTTACAGTAGGCCGTTCTGTTTGTTTCTTTGGTTAATCACAGATTCATTTTACTACCACCACAATTTCATATAACTAATTCTAAAGCTGTGAGTTATTTTCAACACGAAATCAATTTACTATCACCAAAACACTGTTCGTTTACATTCGACAACAAACGAAATAACAAACAAATATGGCGTTTACAATCTCGCGAGATATATTATAATCTAACGGTATTTACAATTTCACGGTGACATAAACATGCATAGTATCTAAGTACATTGCATCCGTACGAAGCCGGGGCTGGTCGCTAGTGTACCGTAATTTAGATCTAGGTAAGTGCATTTGAGCAATATGCATCGGAAATTATACTTGAACTAGCTGATGCCCGCGGCTTCGCCCGCCCGCGAATTATATACTAAAACCTTTCTCTTGAATCACTCTATCTACAAAAAAAAACCCGTATCAAAATCCGTTGCGTAGTTTTAAAGATTTAAGCATACATAGGGATATAGGGACAGAGAAAGTGACTAGTAACCAAAGACAATATTCCATTTTGCATATCCATATGGACATTGGCCATTCTGGCACGGAAGTTTATCATCGAAATTAATTAGGTTAATACTTATACTTAAATGAAATAGGACAGTACAGTCGGAGACAATTTAAAAGGTGGCGAAAGATGTCTTGAATTGAAATGATACGTTCAAGAGATAAAAAGTATTTCTTCTCTCTTTTTATGCGCTATGTTTTCTAGACATTAATGAAACCTATTCAGGTTGGAGTGGGATTTTTTCTATATTTAACTGACCACAAAATTGGACAAAGGTTATGATTTTTTTCTGGTTTTCTTTTGTGAATCAGAGAAAATATAATCGTGCTTCTATTTTATATACAATGGCTGTTTATGACTCGGTGTAACACTAGTTTTTTATTTGTTAAAATCTGAGTCTTAAAGTTCGAATATTTAAATAATTGTGTATAGTTCCTATAATCGATGTCACGGTAATAAATTGGTTCTGAAAAATAATCGATTAGCCAACTTTCAAATTGATATTATCTCACAGCATTGAATCTTTTGACAGAGTGTCATGCGAATCGTCATACGATAAACATCGATAAAAAGATATTTATCCCATGATGACAATCCCAGATCTTGTCTATCCTAAACTAAAATGTAAGAATGTAGAGAAAACCAGCTTTTTTTTCGTGATTTCCTGACAAATGTCAGGATAGCGAAATTAGTTCTTAATGATGAGTACCCCCTAAGACAGGATAGACAAAAACTTAGGTTGGTTTTAACTAACACTGTCTGAAACATACGTATTTGATACTTCCGTGCCTATTGTTTGTTGTGCAGTCAAACTAATTAGCATCGATTTCTGAATTCCTGTTAATAGTCGTAGCGATAAGAAATTTGCTAATAACTTCATAATTGAAACACAGGCTACTCTTATATTACGGCATTCTAAACTTACATAAACATAATTTCACGCCTCGTTCGCATGGGGTAGGCAGTAACTACAGAACGCTTCTGGCTATAAGTTAGTCCTTTTGCTTCGCCCACATTTGTAGGTACATCTGGTTCAGGACCTAGGGTTGCCAACCATACTGTTAAAAACAGTATTATACTGCTTTTCACTACATTATACTTTTTACTGTTGAACAAAAATAAAGTATACAAAATACTGTTTTCAACGCACACATTAATATCCATAAATATTAAAATAAAAAAACTTGAGAGGTGTCAAGGGACTCCCGGATGGAACGAAGTTCCTTTCGATTAATTAGTGAAGGAATTGTAATAAAATTGTATTTTTTTCACAACAAAACATTCAACCACGTGCTTCCCACCCCGTCACCCCACGCACGGGTCGACCTCACCTCTGCCGATTCGTGTCTCTAACTTGCGGACGCAATTAAATCCGTCGTTTAAATTGATTTTAACTTATAATATTATTTGCGATATACGGTATCACCATAAGCGGTGAAATGGATGGTGGCTTACTATAGCAAAAAGTGTCGTTACAACTTTTCGTCTTAATTTTTTCCGTCTAGCCAACGCGCGATAAGGAACTTCGTTCCAATAAATATTGTGTTCAAAAAGTTAACAAAAATGGTACTTATGCGTCATTTCATTATAGTGTAGCTGGCCTAAGCCCAGCCCACAGCCCTCGTTTTTGAACGAAACTATCAATGTCAAACTGTCAAGCAAGAGTGACGCAAGCGAATTCGCGCGCCATAATCAAATTTCAGAACTTACTTTTTTTGTATGATCTTTGTTTCCAACGCCGAGGAAGAAAGCAAAGATGACAAAGGTTAAACAAAAATATAAGCAAGAATGGGAATGATGACTATGACTTTGAAAAAATAAATACTGTTAATTTTTCTAGAATACTGTTTATCCCATGATCTGTCCACGACGTCTCGACCAAATTGGTCATTTGACAGATCATGATTTATTTTCTTTCTCAGACCTAAATATACTTTATTTCTTGTAAAAAAGTTGGCAACCCTATCAGGACCTGACCTTTCTGAAGAAGATCACCAGACAGGTGAGTGTTCTCTTAGGAATCTAGGATGTCGCTGCTGCCTTGTACTGTAAATACCTTTTGTTATTCGTCTTTTTATACTGTAAGACAAAAAAAAAAACTATTCCCAATCCGTAAGAACTGGCAGTAGGCTTAACATTTAAGATATCTCAAACTCTAATTAATATTATGAGAATTTGACCAATGTCTACTTCTGTAATACTGAAAAATTATTTCGTTTCAATAATATCTGGGGAAAACCAGGGATCCTGGCATTTAATGATGTATATGCCAAATTATTCTAGAGCAACTGGTCGCGAAATAAAACTGAAACTTAAGTTGTTATTTGAATATCTTCACCATGAATCATCGTCGAAATATATTTAACAAAAAGAAAACGTATATTTTTGCTCTGTCATTCAAATGATTACTAATCACGCAGATTAACCAACATCCCTACATTAAGCATCTCAGTCTTATGCATGGTATAATGCCGTTGCCGCTGGTTACGTGAACACCGACTGTTACGCGGGCTCGACCTGCGCGCGCGCCGCAGTCTCGAACCGCAGCGCAAACGAATCACGCGCACTTTCGCTCTCGCTCTACACTTCCGCGATAGCCGACTTCCCTTATTTATGGAAGCTAGGCTTATCAGTACACATCCTTATTTCTTTTCCCGATTTTTTTTTAAAAGGGAAGTAATAAGTTTTTAAGGAGGTTTTAGTTGACAAGTTAAATTTATTAAAATATCTGTTTTGGTTTATATTTAGAACTTGGTCGCAAATATAAACACAACAAACAAAACTTAACAAACATTAATTATTTTGTGATGTGTTAGACTGTACAAAGTTTGAAATATAGTGACTATTGAATTAATTTAAAAGAGTGATTCTAGTTTATGGTCTAGGATTGTTATTGACAAGTGCCAAAGTTTTTGTGACTTACATAAGCTATTTTAAAAGTCCAAGCATTAAGAAGTGCCATATACAGAGAACGTAATACTTGGATTGCTCAACCGATTTATGTAAAACCTTTTTGGGTCAACGATAAGTCAAAGAGAGGCCTTGGACGGATTTTAGTGAATTTAGTCGCGACAGTGACTAAAATTGGTCATAAGGTCCCTGAATATAGTGTCACGGTGCCTAAACGAAGTGTTATAGTAACTTATTTAGTGCTACATTAACTGAAATTAGTGCCACAGTAACTTGAATTGGTTATTGGTGACAAACATTTGTGTCAAACGTCCCTGTGCCTAAGTGAAGTGTGTGGGTACTATGTTGGTGATATTGGCGTATATTGGCGTTAGATTCGCTCTACATGTGTCCAGGCAAAGTGGACGGGCACTCGCCGACGAGTGCTATACTAGGAAGTATGTATTTGCATTCCTATATCGAAATACACTTTGAAAACTTTGACAGATCATATCGTACTTTTTACTTGACCTTGCCCGGTTTAGTTTTGATTAGTCAGCATCATTGTTCAATTGATAATCATCCGTAATAAATATTTCTTTTTCAAAAAGCGTTCTTACAAATATAGCACTCGTCAATAAAGTGAGAGATATTTTCGATGCTGACTGTACTTTAATTTTTTGCATGATTTAATTAATTCAAATTCGTTTTAATATGTTTACTTGATGGTAAGGCCATGGTCACTTTGCAAAGTGCACTATGCATGATACTTAGTTGTTTTTTTTTTAATGTGTGCGATCATCATCATCTGCCTAGCCTATTCCCAACTATGTTGGGGTCGGCTTCCAGTCTAACCGGATGCAGCTGAATACCTGTATTTTACAATATGATCAGTAAAAGTTTTTTTTTTTTCAATATACAGGGCTGATTTCCTTCGCTATTCACGGATCTGACAGCTATACCTTTCTATGAACAAACAGTTTTTGTTTTATAGATGAATCAGATACGCGAAATATGTAAACAATCCGTGAATAGTGAAAGAAACCTGTATTTATTTATGTAAGTTAATACATATTTACAACTACACATGTTACTCGTGGTATGTAACATTAAACACCCAACACTAGAACATGTAACTTTTAACACCTGATAGAATTACAGTTAAGTATTTACGAGCTATTAATTGAAACATCAATTTACAATGATAGCTAATTGAAAACATTCAATTAACAATAATTGCATTGCGAAGATAAAGTTGCTGGTGGTTTTATTGAGTGGCTTTTGTTGACCAACTAAAACTAATGCCGCCATTTTTTTCAACAATGTTTAAATGTTATTAACAACCCCCTGTCAATGTTATTCAAGCTCCTAAAGATTCCCCTATTTACGAACTAGCTTTGGTCCGTGACTTCGCTTGCGTTATGGTCGAAATTTTAACTTTAAAATAGCCTATGACACTCGGGGATAATGGAGCTCTTCACTAGTGAAAGAATTATCGGAATCGGATCAGTAGTTCTAAAGATTACCCAATACACACAAACTTAAAAACAAATTTTACCTTTTAAAATATTAGTAAGTATAGAAGTACAGTCAGTACAGATACAGATTTCACGACCCGAATGGCGCAGCGGTAGTGTGGCTGCCTTACGTTCTTAGGGTCCCGGGTTTGAATCCCGGTAGGAGCAAATGTTCGTGTGATGAGCATGGACATTTGTTTCCGAGTCTTGGATGTTTATATGTATAATAAGTATGTATTTACAAACAAAAAGTATATATGTAGATATATCAACTATCTGGTGTCCACGACACAAGCCTCGTTGCTTAGTGTGGCACTAGATGGCGCTGTCTGTAATGCCCAGCGATGTTTATTTATTTATTTTACAGATAACGAAATAAGATAAACAAAATACTAACGGTACTAGGGGTATTAACATTTTTTGTGGATATTATGACATTGACACACAAAAAAAATGCATAATAGTTCCTTTGACATTTATTTAATTGGCAAAAAATATATAAATACTTACAACCATTTGTTATTTTTATGTTTTTTAAAGACCAGTTGCCACCGCGATTAATATTATTAGTGTTATTTGTATTCAGTACAATCGTTTCATGTTACTTTGCCTTCTTTTAAATACATTGACATCTTGACTCTGCGAATGTCGAATATTTACCTACTTATAGGGTGTAAGAAGACTCTTAACCAAGCTGAAAGGCACTTGTTCTCCCCGTCATTGCGATCATTTTTTTGTTTACACCATACCTGGGAACCTTCTAGTTACGGAGATATTGGGGGTCAAAGTTCAAACTTATTTACAAGTATTTTTTTTAAATACTTGTTTTTAGTGTATTTTTACTTTACACCTTCATGACCCCCGGACTATTCAATCCATCAATCAGCACAATGTTTTAAGTGCGTTACATTGAGTCCCACCGAAAATTCTGATTGTTCACCCAAAAAAAAAGTAATTTCCCAGCAAAAATTATTGCGTAGGGTTACTTAGTTTGATGTACAGAATGCTTGGTTGACGGCTTCGTGATGAGTCTGTTTATACCCTGCATAAACAAAACTACGAGTTTGACTATACTATACTATACTTACCCACAAATATTAATATAAATAATTGTTCAAAATCAAAGCATTTATTTCAAGTACGCCAGTTACAGGCACTTTTGAACTGTCGAAACAAAGATGAAAATTAAATGTAGCTACAGTCCCAGTCACAAGACATAAAAACTGTGAATGTACTGTAGTTGCCCATTCCCTAGCGTAGATCTCTATGGAGACAACGGGCAAGAAACGCCATGGACACTCTTTTAAATCCAAATATTGTTACAAAATCTTGGTTACATCATTCATGTTGAGATGGTATATTATGTGAGAACAATGTAGCAATTGTTTGCTTTTAAACCATTCTAGGAGTTCTACGCCACTTGCACGACAAATTTATTTATTACTAGCTTATGTCCGTGGCTTCGCACCCGTGGAGTTCCGTAATTGTCCCACGGGATCATACTATCGGGATAAAAAGTATCCGATGCGTTAATCCAGGTTATAAACTATCTGTGTGCTAAATTTCATCCAAATCCTTACAGAAGTTTTTGCGTGCAAAAGTAACAAACATCCATCCTCACAAACTTTTGCATTTATAATGTTGTTGACTCCAATACAGTTGGGAAAAGGCTAGGCAGATGATGATGATGATGATGAATGTAAGTAGGAGTAGGATTTCTTGCCGTATGGCCATTTTTATTGACAGTTATATAGTTTCAAACTTAGTAACTTTGCAATTTACTGGCAGTTTTTGTCAAGTTTTCGATTACCGAAGAATATCATGTCTGCAATTTATTTCGCTTTTGTTATTTATGTCGACTAATGACAACAACGAATACCATGTTTGACAGCTCATTGGATGAGGTTTTCAGTATCTCATCTCTTTTGTAAACTTTCAACTTCAGTTACTGAAGACGAAAGATCACTAAAATACAATTTTAATTGTTGTCTTAAATATTAATATCTGGATGACCGAGCTAGCTCGGTCTTCTCGATTCAGTGATCGATTCATCGCCCCCGAAATGCATACAAAATTTCATGAAAATCGTTGGAGCCGTTTCAAAGATTCAGATTACATATTATACACCCTTTCACTCGTTGCGATAAGTTTGTTTAACGTCTACGTTCGTGTCTGAAGTGTCAACTGTTTTTGCGGGTCATTAAAACATAATAATTGTCATGAATACACTCGTATTTCTGGTAGAATTTTTCACCAGTTGTGTTTAATTAAATTCATCTTACGTTTTTTGCAATTTGCAGATCAGTGTCAGGTTTTATGTAGATTAAAATATGAATCGCGGCCGTAACAAAAATGGCTTTACAGAGTTATTATCATTAAAATTATCAATAATATTTAACTATTGAATGACTTTTTCATGAAATAGTCAATAGTAAGAAAATAATTAAATTGAACTGATATTTAATTGAATTTCGCGAATACTCTGGCGCTTCCACCTTATGTCCTATGTAAGAGAGGACGAGCCAATTGCCATTTACAGTGCTCAAATCCAGACTCCGTTGTTGCTACTGAGAAATTACCTACTGATGGAAAAACCTAGTAGCACGTTGCTTAATCTGGGAATCGAACCCAAGATCTCATCCTCAGCAGATGTAGCGCTTGTGACCGCTGGAGGCTGGACTAACGATTAATTAAAAAAAACGAGATTTTTTTAAAATCATCTGAAAACACGCGACTTCTCATTAAATGTACACACTATAAGTAGATACTAGCGTTAATGTTTATTGTTTTTTGACGAATAAAACGTTTGAAGCAATTAAATATAACTGGTTTTAATTATTTTTATCAAACATACGCTTTACTTATTTATTTATGGTTCTAAACTTTTTTTTTGTCTGGGAATTACTAAGCAACTATTCAACAGATTTTAATTACCATGTCTTCACACACATTTGACCTTTCCTCTATGATTTTCTTTAATTATGTATGTTTAATGGTAACATAAAAATGAAACGGTTTGTTCACATTTGTATTTTTAGTATACTAGCACTTCTGCCACGACTTCGTCCGCAAAAATTGTGATAGCTCGGCTAATTTGTATGAATCAAAATAATATATAGCCTGTGTTACTTCCTGATAATGTAGCTTTCTATTAGTGAAAAAATGGTTAAAATCGATCCAGAAGTTTCGGAGCCTATTCGGTACAAACAAACAAAAAAATATTTCCTTCTTTATAATATTAGTATAGATTCATAATTTAGGCCCTTAAGGTGCAAGCGTCAAGGTAGCCTGCGAAATTCAAATTTTCTTACGTTTTTTGCAATTTGCAGGTCTGTGCTAGGTTGTATGTTGATTGAAATATTGCTCGTGACTGCAAGAGGTATGTAGTTATAGAATTATAATCATCACAATCATCAATACAACCCTCCAAGCTCATACCTACCCATTCCTGCACCTTTATGCGCTACGGGCTGGTGCTAGGTATCTCATTAGTACAATCAATACCATAATATTCTATTGTACTAAACCTATATGTGACCTATATATGCCCTTAGTTTTCTTTTTTTCTTAAATTTGAACAAGACTCCTTCGTCTTTTAAACGGGGAACTGGGTATACACAGACAAATACTAGTATTCAGCTAGATCCGGTTTGACTGGAAGCCGACCCCAACATAGTTGGGAAAAGGCTAGGCAGATGATGATGGGTATACAGATACACAGATAAACATGTTTTTTCTTATAAAGGGGTAGACAGATCCTACAGAACGCCACCTGCTACAATCCATTTATTTTTTGGATGGGAAATCATCAAATGACTCCGCTCTAGGCGGAGCGGGAGGGAGTGTCAGACTTTTACGGACTAAAACCCATCCTTCATCGTTACATACCTTTTGTGTTCCGGGGCCACGGTATCTTTTTCGAACAGTACCGCAGCCCTGGCAGGCATAGGCCCTTGCGGACCCCTTCCTTTTGCTGACTCTCTTTGGGGCGCGCGTGGAACACGAACGCGCCGTCGACACGGCCTGTCGTCATAAAACTGACGGACGGCGAGCTAGCCTATAGCTCACCGTCCACAGGACCGACCGGCTACAATCCTGTCTCTTTCTACTTCGTCCACGTTCATAATATCAGGAGCGTTACCTACGTGTACAGACGCCAAGCACATGAATCTACCCGAAACTGTCAATTTTTCCCAATCAACTTTGAACCTAATGCTTTAGAAATAAAGTTGAAAATCTATTAAAGGAATTTGTCAGATTGTAGTTGCTTGATGTGCTGGTGTCTGTACTACGCACCTGGTGTTCCCGATGAAACTCTAGTAAACGTAAAACCCCATACATATTACTTTTAATATGTACTTGGGCGTCCGAGCTCTGTTCGGGTGAAAATAGAGAAAACGAATTTTCACAGAAATGAGACCTTGCCGACCTATCGCCCTAACGTCGAATCCGACTCGGCTGCGCAGCGTTCGGGAAGTTGCGCGGTATCTTCTCGTCCAACTTACCGCAGTGTGTCAAGACGAAAGTCTATGACCAGTGTGTGTTGCCAGTGATTACATACAGGACCGAAACGTGGTCGCTCACAATGGGCCTCATCAGAAGGCTTAAAGTCACCCAAAGGGCAATGGAGAGGGCTATGCTCGGAGTCTCCTTGCGTGATCGAATCAGAAATGAAGACATCCGCAAGAGAACCAAGGTTACCGACGTAGCCCGAAAAATTGCCAAACTTAAGTGGCAGTGGGCAGGGTACATTGCTCGCAGAACGGATGGCCGATGAGGCCGAAAAGTTCCTGAGTTGCGACCGCGAACTGGAAGACGTTGCGTTGGAAGACCTCCCACTACGTGGACCGATGACCTGGTGAAGCTTGCGGGGATCCGCTGGATGCAAGTCACACGGGACCGGGACATGTGGCGACACTTGAGGGAGGCCTATGTCCAGCAGTGGACGTCTTGCGGCTGCAATGATGATGATGATGATGAGACCTAGCTAGATCGATTTTTCGCCCCCTAGTTAGCAAGTTTTATCGAAATCGTTAGAGCCGTTTTCGAGAACGTGATTACAAAACAAATATTGCTCATTTAATAGTATAGTATAAGTAAAATCCATTTCAAAGAGTTTTCACATTACTAAGCATACATAAATTTCTCTAATAAGCAGTCTACTTATAAACCAGCTAAGTGGAAACACGCATCTCTAAATAGTTCAGCAAATATTTATTAGAACCGTTCACTAGAGCTATTTGCTCAATTGCTCATGTATAGTCAGGGAATTAATACTTAAGTAAATTGAATACCAACTCGATCAGTTCGCATAACCCATGATCTGTCCACGAAGTAGACACAATAGTTAAACAATGGCGTCTCGACCAAATTGGTCATTTGACAGATCATGATCTATTTAAATAACAACTTGCATTTTTTGACAGTTATGTGTATGTGTATGAAATGGCTTTAACATGTCTAAATGTCGTAGGGTGTCAATTTGCTTAACAATTATTTTCTCTGACGGTACGTACCGGTAATCCGATTTACATGGCTTTCTATTGAGTTAAGTAAATATTCTGCGGAATAGAATAGATTTCTTTGTTTTTTAGAATTCATGAGTCGAATAATCTTGTTTTTTTTTATTCTAGCAACTACCTACTACATACCTACTCACATTTTTTGTTTCATTAAGGTGGATGCTCCAACCAGCCCGCGAAATTCAAATTTTGTAAAAACCTTGAAAAAGTCATTCCTGCACCTGTATGAGCTTGGGCTTGTTGTATTGATGATTTTGATGATAATTCTGTAACTACATACGTCTTACAGTCGCGAGCAATATTTTAATCAACATACAACCAGCACTGGCCTGCAAATTGCAAAAAACGGAAGAAAATTTGAATTTCGCGGGCTGGTCGGAGCATCCACCTTAAAGTAAACTAAAGCCAGGGCTCATAGGAAAGGTAGGACGGTTACCTATTACGGTATTTCCCATCAGAAAAAGTGTAAGAGGTAAGAGGAACAGGGTGTAAAGTAAGTTATAGAATCAGGCGTCACTTTGCAAAAGTCCATTGAATTAAATTTCATGCAAAATCATCATCATCATCTTCATTTTAGCCGAAAGACGTCCACTGCTGAACATAGGCCTCCCCCAAGTGTCGCCACATTGACCGGTCCCGTGCGACTCGCATCCAGCGGGTCCCCGCAACCTTCACCAGGCCAACGGTCCACGAAGCCTTTACGACGCAACGTCTTCCGGTTCGCGGTCGCCACTCCAGAACTTTTCGGCAAAGCCGTATCTCCGGTACCGATGTTATATCAGCTTACAGAAATCATGACAAATTACTGATGGTTGTCACTACGTTGTCATGGTTTATGTCAGTACTCGTTGATATTTTGGGCACTGAAAACAGCGAGATAAGCTTTAACAACACAGGGACACAAAAAGTCAGGGCACGCCACGATAGTGGCGGTAAGTCCCCTCTTTGAGGAGTGGCTGGAGAGACGCCACGGCGTCCTCACCTTCCGCCTGACGCAGGTTCTTACCGGACACCGAATCGGGCGGGAGGAGACGCCCGGGTGTTTTCATTGTGAGGATCGACCGGAGGACACGTTGGAGCACACGGTGGAGGTGTGCCCTGCTTGGGTGGAGCACCGCCGTGTCCTCGAGGTGGCGATTGGCGGCGGCGACCTCTCGCTTCAGGCCCTGGTTCGTGCCATGGTCCGGAGCGAGACGGAATGGGACGCCGTCACCTCCTTCTGCGAAGCAGTCATGCTAGCGAAGGAGGTGGCGGAACGTGAGAGGGAGATATCCTCACGTCCCGGCCGCCGCGGGAGACGCCCCGGGCCCCGGGGGCCACGTGGTGGCTTCCGGCCACCGTAGGCGCGGGCCTGTGGACGGGGAGCTATGGGCTAGCTCGCCGTCCGTCCGTCTCATGACGACAGGCCGTGTCGACGGCGCGTTCGTGTTCCACGCGCGCCTCAAAGAGAGTCAGCAATAGGGAAGGGGTCCGCAAGGGCCAAAGCCTGCCGGGGCTGCGGGACTATTCGAAAGAGATACCGTGGTCCCGGAACACAAAGGGCGATGAAGGAACGTGGATGGGTTTTAGTCAGTAAAAGTCTGACACTCCCTTCCGCTCCGCCCAGAGCGGGAGAAGTCATTTGATGATTTCCCATCATAAAAAAAAAAAAAAAAAAAGGGACACAACAAGTCAGTAGACATACTCGTATGATCAGACGAATCATTCCCTTTATGTCAATTCCCGCTATGCAAAATATTTAGTTTTAATGACGCGAAAATGATTCAGGCCTGTATGGCCTGTATGCCACTTCAACGGACAAGTGGAAAAACGAATCGCAACAAAATTTTAACTTGAAGTTTTACGGGCAGGTTTTCGAATTGCAATTAGACAAGTCAATATCAAAGACAAGTAAAAAAAAAAAGTGCTATTATTTGTATAACTTCTAAATTGTTTGGTTGACTTTCCCAAGACATAATTTTGTTTTATTTTTTTCTTGTGGGCCCAAAATACCACTCAAACATATTTAGGGGGAAGCCGGGACCGCGGTCCCGGTCCCAAAAGCCCCCGACCCCCGGAACCGACCGGACCTTCCGCCCGCAAGGACATGCACAAGCAGGAAAATAATTAGAATAAAACCTATACTCGACACAGTTGACACGTGTTTCGCCCCCCTACGGAGCATCCTCTATATTGTTGTGTCTGGAGGATTAATGCCTGAGAGTTGGTAGTCCGGTTTATGGACCTAATGAGCTTTCACCGAAACCCCTATTAAAAAAAAAGATTCGTAAACACGATCCACTTTTTTTTTTGACTCACCTACAATAATTTGATTTCTATCGACCGTTACGCAAAACGTTGGACAGCACTATTGTCTTGGCATTGCTATCAAAAGGCTTTGATATTATTACTTATGTCTTTTTTTTACATTGCATTGCCATTAGAAATTGATACATTGATGGGTTACGTTCTCTTGCTTCATCGCCATTTGATTACCTGTAGACGTTCTAATGATTTTCCGCGTAGGTTGGCCAAACTGACAGATCAAGACGGGATTTGTGTTGTGAAATAAGGATGTTCGTAACTTCGTAGTTTACAGGCAAAAGCTTTTACACTTTTATTTTTTAAACTGGGTAAAGTGATATTTTGGAGAATAGCCTTGTTATTCCTCTGTTAGAATTTGTGTAAAAGAAATATGAATTTATTTGTAACTAGCTTTTGCTCGCTGCTTTGCGCCCGTTATTGGAAATAAACCCACGGGAACGTTTTAAATGTAGCTTATGACACTCGGAGATAATGTAGCTTCCCGTTCGTGAAATTCGGAATCAGATCAGTAGTTCTGAAGATTACCCCCTACATACAAATAAATTTTACCTCTTTTTAATATTAGTAGATACTAGCGGACGTCACGCGGTTTCACCCGCGTAGTTCCCGTTCCTGTGGGAATACAGGAATAAAAAGTAGCCTATGTCACCCGGGGATTGTGTAGCTTCCCAATGGTGAAAGATTTTTTCAAATCGGTCCAGTAGTTTTTAAGTTTATTCGGTATATACAAAAATACAAATCTTTCGTCTTTATAATATTAGTATATATATTATAGATAGAAGTATAGACTAAAAGCGTTTCACTCACACACAAACGACAACTTTTTAAAACAGATGCCACTTGTTTCGGGAATCGTCATAGAGCCGTTTGTCCAAAATATCAACGAGTACTGACAAAAACCATAACAACTTAGTGACAACCAATCAGTAACTTGTCATGATTTCTGTCAGCTGATAAAACATTGGTACCGGAAATACGGTGTTTTGGCACATTATGTACTATCGTGGATACTCCCGCCTGATCACCACTAAGCTAATTTTTTGCTTGCGCTCGCAACGTAGAAACGCTCTCTAGCCCCGCTCCGTTAAATTTGTATAGAAAAATGAATGAAAGACAATACCGATCGGCCAAGCGCACTGACGACGCACGCCAAACGAGAGTTATTGTTATTTTGCGCCCCAAATGGACGCTTTCCATTAGGAAAGCGCCGAGCCACGACCCCTTAATGTTTAGGCCTATTAAGGCCTAAACATTAAGGGGTCGTGGCTCGGCGCCTCAGCATGATTTAAGCGAAAAAAAAATTAACTGATCAGGCGGAAAAGACAACGACTGTACCTCATCATTCTGTGTCGATATACTCAATTATACGGGGTGGAACGGACACCAACGCGAAAATGGTTACTACGTATTTATACATCATTCTGAGTCCCCCTGCGTGTCCCTTTCAACCCGTGTATTATCAGAGAATCTTCCATCTATAATTTTTGAAGAAGACGGTCGTCGTCAACGCCTCACCGAGGCAGGCCTAAGAAACGTGACCATTAGGACTCGTTCCTGATTAATAGGCCAGAGAAGGCAAAACACCGAGAGAGTTGGAAAGGAATGGGGAAGATTAGGCAAAACAAAACAAAAAAAAAGTATTAATTTTTGAGACAACACTCACCGGGACCAGTATGGTCGAGATTCTATGACTTCCTTATCCCATGAACTGTCCACGAAGTAGACACAATAGTTAAACAATGGCGTCTCGACCAAACTGGTCATTTGACAGATCATCATGATTTATAAAACGAAAGTGAGGAATTTAGAAACTTCGTCCCGCAAAGGTGTTAAATAAGTTCGTCATTTTTGATGTTGAAACCAAAGAAAAGATGTTTATGAAAACCAAACGTCTGGTCAATCTATTCAAGCTTTTCTTTTTAATCTGCTACGAATGATACCAGTAGAGTAGCTATCTATTCGAGCCCTTTGTGAAGCACAATAGCCAGGTCTAATAGATTGTTTGCTTATGGAAATTGCTTTTTTGTCGGGTCTATGTGAAAACATGAAATCGAAAAGTGATGTTACGTGAAGTTATGGTATTTTCACCAGTTAGCTTCATGGGAAACAAAAATTTGAGTTGTTATACTACAACTAAATAACCCGACTACTGAAAAATCACGCTCTAATTAAATTCGGGGTTTACAAGTTAAAATCAACTCCTCCTATTGTTGAAGCCTGTTAAAGTAGCCTATCTTACCCGGACCATAAAATCATAAATCGATTGACACTTCTATTGATATTCTTAAAAATCGGATGAATAGTTTAGGTGCTACGGAGCAACATACGTACACACATACATACATAGACTGCTAAAATCATAACCCTTCCTTTTGGCTTCGACGTAGTCGGATAAAAAGGAAATATAGGTATAGTATATATAGGTGTAAAAATACCACTAACGAAGCCGAAAGGCACTTGTCTTCTCTGTCATTGTGAAATTTTTTTTTGTTTGAAACCATACCTGAGATATTGGGGATCAAAGCTCCAACTTCTTGACAAGGTTTTTTTTTAATGCAGTTTTTAATGTTGTAACTTTACTTTAAAAAATTAAATACCTCCACGACCCCTGTACTATGCAATCCTTCCATCATCACAGTGATTTGAGTGCGTTACATTGAGTCCTACCGTAAAACGTGATTTTTCACCCAAAAAAGAAAAGTCGCTTTACGGCAATAATTTTTGGGTTATTTAGTTTGATAGACAGAATGCTTGGTTGTCGGCTTCGTGAAGGATACGTTTACACCTTGTATTTTAGGTAGAGGTATTTATTTCCTGCCCTATTCATCTAGCCGTGTCGACACAAGTGGTTCCACAATTTTTGTTATGAAATTGTGATAAGATTAGCCAAGTTTGTCGGCAAGGCTAGATGTTCAGGGTCCGTCGTACAAACTTTCAATGATTGCATGAATAAAATATAAAATGTCCATCATTCAGACGCAAGGTCCATGACTTTAACTGTTTGCTAACTCCACAAGAGTTAGCCAACAATTAAAGTCATGGACTTCGCGAAAGGAGAGAGTGAACAGTGGTTACATTTTTCACCTTACGCCCATGTGAATGTAGCGAAATGGCCAAGCCACATATTTTGACTAAGGGTTCTTTTTCGACGTGTCTCACGTTGGAAATAAACTGCAGCCGTCGCCACCTGTCGACGGCTGCTGTCGACACGCCGGGCGGCAGCCGCCGAAGCGTCGACTACTGCCGTAGACGCTTCCAGTTATGGCATACCGCGTAAATGTGTGTCGACGGCTGCCGCCGACGCGCCGGCTGCCGTCGACGCGCCGGCTGCCGTCGACGCGCTGGCGGCAGCCGCCGATGCCACAACTGCAAACGTCGACAGGTGGCGACGTGCCGCTCGTCTGTAAGAACCCTTTTTTTTTCGGATGGGAAATCATCAAATGACTCCTTCCGCTCTGGGCGGAGCAGGAGGGTGTGTCAGACTTTTACTGACTAAAACCCATCCATGTTCCTTCATCGCCCTTTATGTTCCGGGGCCACGGTATCTCTTGCGAACAGTCCCGCAGCCCCGGCAGGCATCGGCCCTTGCGGACCCCTTCCCTTTTGCTGACTCTCCTAGAGGCGCGCGTGGAACACGAACGCGCCGTTGACACGGCCTGTCGTCATGAGACGGATGGACGGTGAGTTATGGGCTAGCACGCCGTCCGTCCGTCACATGACGTCAGGCCGTTTCGACGGCGACCCCATAGCTCCCATAGTCCACAGGCCTGCGTCTGTAAGAACCCTAAGGTGTAGAAGTTTGTGAAGTTAGACCTTGTAGAAAGAAGACCTTGTGATCTAGTAGTTGTGTTTGTGTAGTTAGAAGCTTGGCTCTACATGAGATCTGATAACTTTTTGACAGTGCGAGTCATATGGTCTCGTCTTGGCAACATTTCACATAAAAAGGTTTTTGGTGGGATTGAGTTTTACCGTAAAATGTGATTTTTCACCCCCAAAAAAGAAGTAATTTCCCAGCAATAATTTTTGCGTAGGGTTACTTAGTTTGATGTACAGAATGCTTGGTTAACGGCTTCGTGGAGAGTCTGTTTACACCCTGTATTTGTAAGTAAATTATTCAATTTAGGACCGTATTAATGTTCGCTACTATTGCAAATGCATTTTACTTAATGTAGAATCATTTGATAACCTGTTCGGATTAACCTTTTGCGGCTGAGCTGCGCATGCGCAATCCTTGCCTATAAGAGGCTGGGAGTCTCTTTATAAAGTGATGGCCTGCTGTCAGTAAACATTTGCGGTGTTCGTTTACGACTAGAACTTCGTCTGCGACTTCGTCCGCAAATATTGTGATAACTCGGCTAATATGCATGATATAAATAAAGGGTGTAAAACACCTCTTAACGAAGCCGAAAAGCACTTTGTTCGCCCCGTGATTGCGATCATTTTTTTGTTCTACACCATACATGGGAACCTTCTTACGGAGATATTGGGGGTCAAAGTTCCAACTTTTTAACAAGTTTTTCTTTAAATACAAGTTAGTAAGTAAGATTTTTACTTTAAACGACCACGACCTCCGTACTTGAATAGTACGGAGGTCGTGGTCGTTTAAAGTAAAAATCTTCAATCCATCCATCAGCACAATGTTTTGAGTGCGTTACATCGAGTTCTACCACAAAACATGATTTTTCACAACAAAAAAAAAGTCACTTATAGTACTTACGGGATGATATCCGTGATTTTCTTAAAAAAAATCACGGATATCATCCCGTAACGTACTTTAAGTGTAGTGAAAAACCGTGAAAGTCTAAAACAGTGCAAAAAAAAAGTCGTTACCCAGCAATAATTTTTGCGTAAAGTTATTTAGTTTGAAGTACAGAATGCTTGGTTGACGGCTTCGTGATGAGGTTGTTTACACCCTTTAATTTAAGCCAAGTCAGAGGCCCATGAGCGGAGAGGAGGAAGTTTTGGAAGGGTCGCAAGTTATTTTTCTTTTTACCCGACTGCGCTAGAAGGAGGGTTATGTTGTTCGAGAGCATGTATGTATAATTGTTTGGCACGCTCTATGGCATGAACGGCTCGATAGATTTTAGCTTGATTAAATTACACACTAATTAAATTACTTTCTATAACATCACAGTTGTTTAGTATCTACCTTAAATTGATTGGCGTAATAGGCTAGTTTCCACCATCAATAAATTGCAAATCTATTTAGTCCGTCAGTTATAGTATTGGAAAATAATGTAAAAATAAATAAAATATTTTTGTTTTTGTAAATCAATGGATATTGACAAAAGATAAAACGCATCAAAACTCGGGAGTGGGGGTACGTGACGTCAGAACTAGCTAAAATATATACCTAGGCGTGACGTATTGAGAATTTTAAAAGCGTCATATCTTCATCAATTTTGGTTTACGTAACAAAAGAAAAACACGGGTCAAATATTTTTTGATAATCTAATTGACGGACTAATTCGATTTTTTGTCGTCTCGCCTATTATATTATTACTTACAAGCAGAATACAACACGAATTGATTGTCAAATTCTAAATTAACGCGAGTGAAGCCGCTGGCAAAAGGTAGTAGCTAGTAGGATCACCAGAAAACAGGTGACGTAGTAAAAAAAAATACTCTGCCCGTATTTCACACAAATCGACGCGTTATCATGTGTCATCATTACACAGTTACATCCATTGTTCAAATATTATAGTATGTTTGACAATTGACACCGTCGCACGCGTGGTGCAACGTCACTGAGAGTGACTTGGCAAAAATATCGGGTTTTGTAAGATTTAGTTAATTAATGTAAATAGGTCAGTTCTCCTAGCACGAGTTTGTTCTTTTTTTATTTATTCGCAGAATGCATAATAATAACAATGATGGTAAAATAAAATTACACTGCAGGTTGGATAGACATAACCTACCGAAAAGTTTAGGTTCATTTATTTCTTATAAAAGTTATAGTACATTGAAAATTTTCTGGAAAATGGCGCCAACCGTAGAATATAAGCAGAATTTTTTTTCTTCACCCATTTTGGTAGGCAAAGGGAACATACAGCTTGGTCTTCAGTAGATTTTTTTTATTGATATGAAATGAAAATAAAATTTAATGACATGAAATGAAATGAAACCTAACCTAACTCATTCAATTAAATAATTAAATCTGATATTGAAATAAATTAGTAGCTAGAAATATACGTATTTTTATGAATCACAAAAACTCTTTAGTAAAAACTTCATGGTTGGTTTTTCTTTTTAATAGACATTATTTTGACAGTTGGGAAAGAGAACGCACAAGTTCGGGAAAGGTAAAAAAAAGCACTAGTATGTAATAGCCCACATCCCGAACGCTATACGTCCCTGCAATACACCACTTTTTGAGCAACTGTATTAAAAAATAAATATCATGAGAAAATCGGCATGTCCTAGAACCAAAATTCGAAGAGATGTGACATCTACCAACCCGCACTGGGCCCGCGTGGTGGATTATAGCCCATTCCCTCTCATAGGGAGGAGACTTGTGTCCCAGTATTGGGAGCATTATTTAATAACCTGATTATGCTTATGCTATGCTTATTTATGCTGGTGCTCTTTCCCACACTGGAATAAGATTAAACAATACTGCTTGAAGACGTCACGCTAGGCCAGCTGTAAAATTAGGCTAAGCCCACTACGATAAGTAGTCGCGCAATTTTTTATCGCCTTTCTGGAGTACGAGTACTCGCTCAGATCGCTTGATCTATACTCAACATAGTCTCAGTCACACCCACTGTCTACGACAACGTTTGTTTGACAACTGACGCGCATACGCATAGTCGAACGTAGCATGACGCAGCATTTATCTTTATACGCGGTTAGTGGGTATAGTTTGACAATAGTCGAGGTAACTGTCAGTAGGCTGCGTAGGCGTCACTTTTGGTAACATTGAGTGTGAAATGGTGCACACAGCTTTTTATTGAATATTTTTTATACATATCCAGATCATTTTTTACAGACGACTCAAACATAACTACCGAAATGTGGGTGTTTTGAAGGTACCCCTCTGCCCTACCCTTCAGGGATTACAGGCGTTACGCTTTTAAAAATATGATGGCAATTCTATAACTAGATCTTCGCCAATGAAAAATGGAAACTACTTTTGCTTACAAGAAAAGTCAATCTTTTAATATAAATTATATGGACTGTTCTTGAACTTTAACTGTCAAACTATAAAAACTTTTTTGCAAAAAAGTTTTATATTTTTCCATTTTAGTTGTTCACATGTCCTTACCCCTTCACAGCGTACCGGCGTGATGTTATGTTATGAACTGGTGTAAACAATAGACAGACATAAGATTTCAGCAATCCCAGTCCATTTGCTATCATTTATTGAGGCAGAACTCCTCAATAAATGCCTATCTCCGAAGTTCTTCATCAGATCTTCACCAAATTGAAATGGGACCACTCCGAGAAAGTACTCTTGCAAAAACTACCCAAATCGCTTCAAGTTTACCTATAAAATTTGAAGAGTTCTCTCTATTACTCCAGGATCCCATCATCAGATCCTGACTTGATGATCATGGTACCACCTGGGACGTATACCCTTTCAAACAAAAAAAAAAATCCAAATCGGTCCAGCCATCTTCGAGGTATCGGGGAAAATACATAAAAAAAAGGTTCCGACGAATTGAGAACCTCCTCCTTTTCGGTCTCCTTTTTTAGTCGGTTAAAAATGATTGTGTCCATTTTTGTCATACAAAACTAGCTTAAGGTGAAAGCGTCAGGCTAGCCCGCGAAATTAAAATTTTCTTGCGTTTTTTGCAATTTGTAGACCAGTGCTAGGTTGTAAGTTGGTTAAAATATTGTTCGCGACTGTAAGACGATTCGATTCATAAAAGTCGAGGAACGACTTTTTCAAGGTCAAAATCATTCCTCGACCTTTATGAACTCGGAGGGTTGTATTGATGATTTTGATGATTATAATTCTGTAACTATATACGTCTTACAGTCGCGAACAATATTTTAATCAACTTACAACCTAGCACTGGTCTACAAATTGCAAAAAAACGTTAGAAAATTTGAATTTCGCGGGCTAACCTGGAGCATCCACCTTAACTAGTCGAGTATCCTACGACCGCGGGTGGACATTTTGAAAGTTGTCACCCAACTGGTCTAAGGATCACATTCACGACTAACCAACGGTTTATATGTAACCGAGTTTAACACGATCAATGATCTCCATACAGTCTAGACAGATAGAATAGGTATCTACACATTCAGGTTATCTAGCTACCGTGTGATTTAAACAGAGTTTAGAGGCTGCTTTCACTAACGCTAACCGAAATTCAACTGTCGACGCTTCTTCTTTTCTTTACCATGTGGTTAGTGCCTAACCTGGTGTCGAGAGTTTTTATGCCGCCCTTTCACTTGGCTTTACATGCCGTCGAGAAATATCTCTCAAGCATGCTGGTTTCCTCACGATGTTTTCCTTCACCGAAGCAAGTAATAAATTATACAATACGCACATGAATCCGAAAAATCAGAGGTGCGTGTCTTGGGTTCGAACTCTAGGCCTATGACTAAGGAAGGCAAGGGCCGATGCCTGCCAGGGCCGCGGGACTGTTCGAAAGAGATACCGTGGCCCCGGAACACAAAGGGCGAGGAAGGAACATGGATGGGTTTTAGTCAGTAAAAGTCTGACACTCCCTCCTGCTCCGCCCAGAGCGGGAGGAGTCATTTGATGATTTCCCATTCGAAAAGAAAAAAGGCCTATGGCTTGGCAGTCTGACGGTCACATCACTAGGCTATCATTGTAGGCGCTGAACGTCGAGAATCCATGAGTAGGGGTACTTTTATTTAGTTTTCGCTTTGTTCGTAAAAACGGACATGAGAGCTTTTGAGAATTGAGATTTATAATTTTACTAGATGTTTTTTTGTGAAGATCTAAACCACAGATATAAATTGAATTGAATGTAAAGTCTGGGATGTTGATTTTAATTGGTGATTGAGTACCTATGCCATCTATCTTCTGTTGATGTTATGTTTGTGACAACGTGTTTAATACGAAACCGAATAAAAACATTTGTAGTCTGCTTAACCTAGTGCCGTAGACAGAGTTAATAGTATCAGTTACAGGTTGTTTGGAAAACGGACCACACAATTTTCTTAGGAATATGTTCTCCCTCAGTTTTCCCTCACAAAACCTATATATTTCGCGAAACGTCACATCCCTAATCATCAATTCTTTTATACTGTTGTAGAGCTTAGTAATTTTTGTTGTCATCTACATATTAGCTGATTCCAAGATCTAAAAATAATGTTAAGGTATAAAATACAAAACCCTCAATCTCTTAAAACAATTTTGTGGGTCCTTCTACCAAACACCCTGTAGAATTGTGATGGTATATTTAAATAAATTAAACTTTAAGAAAAGTTTAGCTTTTATCTAAGGATCGCGAGCGTACGCGTAAGGTAGGTAGCGAGAGATGTGTGTGGAACTAACTAATCACATAGCTAGAACACGTCAAGCTGTGAAAAAGAAGCGATATTATTGGTTCGTTTCACAAATTCCTCGCTACGCATCCTCGGTCATGTCTGGTGAAACGCAGCCTTAAGGTGGATGCTCCAGGGTAGCCCGCGAAATTCAAATTTTCTTACGTTTTTTGCAACTTTTAGACCAGTGCTAGGTTGTATGTTGATTAAAATATTGTTCGCGACTGTAAGACATATGTAGTTACAGAATTATAATCATCAAAATCATCAATACAACCCTCCAAGTTCATAAAAGTCGAGGAACGACTTTTTCAAGGTCAAAATCATTCCTCGACTGATGACGCGTCTTACAGTCGCGAACAATATTTTAATCAACATACAACCTAGCACTGGTCTAAAAATTGCAAAAAACGTAAAAACGTACCTTAGGTAAAAATCCGCCATTTTGTTTTTAACACCTATCTAAGGACACTTGGGTTTTTTAAACGAATCTAATGTTACCTTAATCATCGAAATCCAGCCAGCCATTTGTAAGATACGAGGTTATAAGATACGCGCGAAAAACATAACCCTCCTTGGCGGTTGGTGTAAAAACAGACATGACAGCAATATAATACCTTTATAGTAAGTAGTTAGTTTAACCTAGTGCACCAGACAAACTAAATAACTTCATCTGATAACTGTACCGTGGGTGCAGAATCAAAATAAAAATAAATCATACCCACACCGCAGACCGCTAGGTACTTTCTCAAAGTCTAGACTACAGCTAATAATATCATAGATTTTTTACTATTCGGCCAGTTACCTACATTCAAGTGCATGCTAGCTGCATGTAATGAGTCTGACGATGAATATAAAAAGTTAAGTTCTATGTACCATGAAGAGTTTTGAGAGTTAATTGCGATCCGGACTTGCCGTTTCAGGGGTCAATTGCGTTAAAAAATTTAAAATAGTGACAGACACAGTTAATATTATGAATTGTCTTTTAGGACCATTTAAAAAAAATTAACGCAATTCATGTTATTGTCCTATTATGATTCTGCTAAAACGGCCATTTTAGTCTCACAGCAATGAGTGGTTGCGGTTTTATACACAACTTATATAAATCAGAAAACCGCAACCACTCATTGCTGTTATGGATGCAAAACTACACCTTAGTTTAGCATCCTAGTCAAAATTCAGGAGCTTGTCACAACAGACATAAATAAATAATCAATTTAAATTACGATTACTGGTCAAATAATTAATATAGATGCTATTTTAAATTGTTTAAATTTGACAGTATTTCAGAATAACACGAAAGTAATAGAAGAATCACCTATCGCGCGACATTTCTCTGTGTGCGTTTATTTGTGTGTAAAGGCGCGGTTATAGGGCCAGTTACAGACGGGCTGCGTTTTAATAGACGGTTTAAACTTACCGATTTCCGTAAATAAGAAAAAAAACTACCCATTTATCGGGTCGAGAATCGTTAGCATAGATACCTCCTGGAATTCGACCAGGATGCAATGCGACACCTTGTATTAATGTGCATTTTGTTATGTACACCATACAAGTAACATTTAAATAAGAAAACATAAAACATCATCATCATCCACAGCCGGATTTCACCCACTGCTATGTATAGGCATCTCTTTTCTTGTGCCAATCTCCATACGGTCCCGTGCCAGCCTCATCCAGGCTTCCCCCGATAGAAAATATGTCGTCTGCCTGATCGCTAAATCTCTTACTAAACTGAAAAATCACTTATACGCAGTGTGTGTTGTCGTACTATTAGAGTAAAAATTGAAAATAACCGATACGGAACCCAACTTCAAGCGCTACACGATAGCTACGTTTTGAGATATTAATCATACACATATTCTGGCGGGCATATCAAATAATATTTTGGCTTTAAATTGCAGACCCATTTAAAATTATGTTTCAAATAAAATTACTGTTTGCAAATTACATCGTTTTAATGAAATTAACTATAGGCTTCTTCTCCTTCTTGAAAGATCATTTATGAACTTATTTACATGGTTTTTAAATAAAAACTTTCTCACAGTCTCACTTCCTTTTTTTTTTTTATTCTTATCCAAAAAACTAGGGTCGCGTTTGTTCATCATCTCACCTTAGCAACAATGGAGCACACTTACTATAGAAGCAGATATTTATTTATAGTTCATTACACCAATTACAATTAAATAGTTAACGTAAATAAATAAATAAATATCGCTGGACATTACACACAGCGCCATCTAGTGCCAAACTGAGCAACGAGGCTTGTGTCGTGGACACCAGATAGTTGATATATTACATAGATACTTTTTGTTTGTAAATACATACTTATTATACTACTACTACTTATATACGTAGAAACAGAACGCATAACAAAACAAAAGTCAGAAACAGAAAGTAAACAAAACATGGCGTCGAGAAATATCTCTCAAGCATATAAAGTTATTATAAAGGGTGCAAAACACCTCTTAACGAAGCCGAAAGGCACTTTTTCTCCTCGTCATTGCGATCATTTTTTTGTTCTACACCATACCTTCTAGTTACGGAGATATTGGGGGTCAAAGTTACAACTTTTGACAACTTTTTTTTAGATACAATTTTTTAATGTAAGATTTTTACTTTAAACACCTCCACGACCCCCGTACTATTCAATCCATGCATCAGCACAATGTTTTGAGTGCGTTACATTGAGTTCTACCACAAAACATGATTTTTCACCCAAAAAAAAAAGCCGTTTCCCAGCAATAATTTTTGCGTAAAGTTACTTAGTTTGATGTACAGAATGCTTGGTTGACGGCTTCGTGATGAGGTGGTTTACACCCTGTAGTTCAGTTATCAAGAATGTATGTGAAATAATATTCTCTATTGTAATAAACCAGTTTATCAGGGTATAGGTCTCATCATCTGTCATAATATCAGTCGCCTGTCGGAGGAATATGGCGAAGAACGTCATAATTATGACAAAGATGGACATTTCGACGTTTGAATGGCGTGCGATGAATCTATGATGATATCAATCATGGTACATCCTGGTTTTATACCGCAACCATTTCGTGAGTAACAGATAACGCACAGCCTCAACTACGAAAGAAAGCGAATTGAACGAGATCATCACATATAAACTGCGTTATAGATAAAGATACTTTATTTGTTAAAAAACATGCGTTTACACACAAATCGAGCATGCAAGATCTTCTTAGTAAAGGGTAGGTTCGTACATGTTTTACCTAGTGAGGTGTACGAATTTGTTTTTTTTTCAACAATTATACGGATTATAACATTTCTATTTTAGCCATTGTTTTTCTGGTACATTCATAATAACTAATTATTTATACAAATATAAACAAAAAAATACACATTGTCCGCTTTTCATGCAGATAGAACCAAAATAATTATGTGCTAAGGTAAAATATGTCAAAAGGTGCAAAATAATAATATATCAAACAGTAATATACGTCAAAAATAAAAAGGTAAAATATATCAATCGGTAAAAAATACACATTGTCCGATTTGCATGCAGACAGAACCAAAATAATTTTGTAAATATTATGTTCAAAAGCTAATGTCATTATTGCTTTGGAATATTCACACTCATAAACTTATACACATGGGATACTTTTTATCCCGGAAATACGAACCCGTGGGATTGCCAGACTCAACACGGGCGAAGCCGCGGGCATTCAAAAATCTCGCATAAAAAAATTGGTATGGATAATTTTGATTGCCAGAACAGTAATAGCATATTCCTAACAATGGGTAATTTCTTCGCAACAGTGAAAAGTAGTATCATCGTGACAAATTAAGGTCATATAGAATGGACCTATTATACGAAATAATAGCCTGCGCTATGGTAGACTGGGTCCAGTAATATTGTAGGAAACTGGTAATAAGGTACGAAAACAACGCTGTGGTTTTCTTGACAAAAAGTAGACTCAGTTCAAATTGTTCTGAGGAAATCGATACGGTTATTTCGGTAGTGGTTAGGCGGTGACTGAAAGTGTAGTAAATGATGGTACCTACTAGTATATTTATTTAGGTACTAGTTTATGGTTGGATTGCAGTGACGATACCGAAAAAAAATAAGGACTGAAATTATGTCATTTCGTTCGGAAATTAATAGGCGAGACGACAAAATAAAATCTAATTAGCCGTCACTTAGATTATCAAAAAATATTTGACCCGTGTTTTTTCTTTTGTTACGTAAACCAAAATTGACGAAGATACTACGCTTTTAAATTTCTCAATACGTCACGCCATGGTATAATTTTTAGCTAGTTCTGACGTCACGAGCCCCCACTCCCGAGTTTTGATGCGTTTTATCTTTGTCAATATTCATTGATTTACAAAAACAAAAAATACGTGTCCATTAATTTCCAATACTCTAACTGACGGACTAAATAGATTTGCAATTTTTTGATACTGTCGTCATGCCTATTGTCTACTAGAATATTTTTGAAGTCGCAGTGAGTTACCTTTTCCAATTGCCATATAACTTTGGTCTGAGGAATTAACGTAGAATGACAGGTTTTGTATTAAATAATATCTCAAGCTTCCATATTTATTGATCAGATTCAAGGTATCAGATCGGACTATTGACAAATCAGCTGTTAATTATGTGTGTGTTAGTAATGACTTCATTTAAAACTCTTTATTCTTGTCACACCCAAAGGTCTATTAATTTATTGACCACGAAACATTCAACATTCAAAATATTTAATCACTTTGTTATTAATCGATTTAGATTTAAGATTGGGTAGATTGTGGATTGTTTGGCTTTCGAAAAATGAAAACGGATTCCATTTATATTTGGGCAATATTTCACTTAATTGACACATTTTTCTCTTGAGAAAATAGAAATGAGATTGGTTGAGCATGTAAATAATTATGTAGAAATTTAATTCCTGGCGTGCTTTGGCTGCGCCCGTCTTTAATTACTTCGAAATCGCATTCAGATGCTATTAATCAATTTGTCATTAATAAATAACTGTTTATAACGATGCGATTATTTGTTTAAATTATATGGTTAGCGTTATTAACACAACAAATAACACACAAATATGAATTTGTTTGGTCAGATAAATGTGTGTGAAGCGGAAATGGCATGCTATAGGTACTAGGAATCAAGCAAGATGTGTAGGTTGAAACTATACAGATGGCTATGCTACGATCCTTGCATACACCTTTAACTTCGCCTTTAACTTTTATGGTCAGAAATTATCTCACGGGAACGTTTTAAATTAAAGTTGTAAATATACCCTTAACGAAGCCGAAAGGCACTTGTTCTCCTCGTCATTGCGATCATTTTTATGTTCTGGACCATACCTGGGAATGGGAACCTACCTACTAGTTACGGAGATATTGGAGGTCAAAGTTCCAGCTTTATCACATTTTTTTTTTCAAATACATTTATTATACATTTTTAAGGTCATAACTTTACTTTAAATACCTGCATAACCCGTTTACTATTTATATTCTATTAAATGCGTCCATCAGCACAATGTTTTGGGTGCGTTACATTGAGCTTTACCGTAAAACGTGATTTTTCACGCGTGTCCCAGCAATAATTTTTGCGTAGAATTATTTAGTTTGATGTACAGAATGTTTGGTTGACGGCTTCGTGAAGCGTCCGTTTACACCCTGTATAGCCTAAGGCACTCGGGGATAATGTAGCTTCCCATTAGTGAAAAAAAATTCGCAATCGGATCAGTAGTTCCGAAGATTAACCCCTAAATCAAATTGTATCCTATGTATAAAGTGAAGGTTTATAACAGTACAAGGTACAAGTACTGAGCAAATGTTCTTAAATCCATTGCGTGACGCCCCATGATGCGTGATAGATCTACCTTAGCGTGTACACAGACATTAAAACATTAAATACATCAGCAAATTATTGAAACTAATTCATGTAACGAGCCAAACGATGTTGAGTGTGATGGATGATTTATCAATGGGTGCTGAGTTTCAATCCATCATAAAGATTCATGGAGTGAGAGAATGCTTTGGGATATCTAATGATGAATCATTCTCTCTACGTCGATTCCCTTTACGTCGACTCGTGAAACAAATGACATCTGTTTTAAAAAGTTTACGCTTGACCTCGAGGTTGCAAAAGTACACATTAAACAAAAATTTAAACGCTTTTACAAATTAAATAATATTATGTACTACCGCGTTCACTGACGGTCGCTTTTCAACCTTACAGCTCAGGGCTTAGAGGTGCAAAGAAACTTCAATCGTCCCTTACAACCCGCTTACACTCTGTTCACGACCCCAACCGATGCGACTGGCGACGGGGTCTTGCGACAAGCGACATGCTCGCACACACACTTATTTGAATTTCCTTCACGCGAGTTCAGTCCCGTCGCAATGACTCGATAGGGGTTTGAGTGTTTTAAAACCGGCCAAGTGCACGTTTTTACCTAAATAAATAGGTAAAAAAAATAGGAACCCCAGGATGGATTCCTAAAATATTTTGTATGACATAGATTAGTAGGTACCAGGAACCCAGTGCATCTTCTCCCAATCCAGCAATCTCCTATAAACGAAAACTGTTATTGTGGCTTAACTATAATAGTTAGGCATATACCATCGCAGGTTTTTTTATGAGCAATCATGAGTACTTAAGAGTACTTAAGGTGGATGCTCCAGGGTAGCCCGCGAAATTGAAATTTTCTTACGTTTTTTGCAATTTGCAGGTCAGTGTCAGGTTGTATGTTGATTAAAATATGATTCGCGGTTGTAAGACGTATGTAGTTACAGAATTATAATCATCAAAATCATCAATAGGTACAACCCTCCAAGCGCATAAAGGTGCAGGAATGATTTAGTCCTTGAAAAAGTCATTCCTGCACCTAACCCAATTTCGCGGGCTACCCTGGAGCACCCACCTTAAGAGTAGAGTAGTCTAATGTAAAAAGTTGTAAATCTAAAATCTGTTTATTTGATATTTATTATTATTATATATAGATCACAATTTTATATATCGTCAATAGTTTTCGCAGCGCACGCAAAATAATGACTTTTATAGGCAACATTTTGAAACCTTGGGTTATATTGTTCCATTTTAGGTATCTCTAATTCCGGGGCTGCGGGACTATTCGAAAGAGATACCGTGGCCCCGGAACACAAAGGGCGATGAAGGAACATGGATGGGTTTTAGTCAGTAAAAGTCTGACACTCCCTCCTGCTCAGCCCAGAGCGGGAGAAGTCATTTGATGATTTCCCATCCTAAAAAAAAAGGTATCTCTTCTATCATCTTTTTTAGAAAATATAATATAGCATGTTACTCGGTAAAGACGTGGCTTTCCAATGGTGAAAGATATAAAATCGGTCGAGTAGTTGAGTTAAATTGTAACAAACAAACACACAACCAAACAAAAAATCAAATAACTCCTCTTTATAATATTAGTTTAGATGAGTATGTCAAATAGCCCATGATCTGTCCACGAAGTAGACACAATAGTTAAGCAATGGCGTCTCGACCAAATTGGTCATTTGACAGATCATGATATAGAACACTTTGTTTTAATATCATTAACTTTTAGCCTCAAAAGATTGTCTAAAACCCTTGACACAATCTTTAACCCTTAAGTTGGCTTGGCATGCATGTATGTATGTTGGTTTTCCCCTAATGAATAGTCAAGCGGTTAAGACGTAATCTAAGATCATATTTAACATGAGGCAATAGCATAATTATAGGTAAGGCATGCGTATGCATTTATGCGCCAATTATGCGTTATTACTTTGTCGCTTACAATACATTTTAGACTGTTGCATGGTCATGGATGCCTATTGCATAGCAGGGTAATTGGTTAAACATTTCTTCTTGAATAACTTAATTGATAGAGCAAACTGATTAAACTAATAAAAAATTAAAGAAAAACATGTTCTTTTTTTGAGAAAATCGCTAGTTAACAACGCAAAAATCTAAATTAATTTCAAATGATTGTGCCTGACGTGTGAACTTTTCCGATGATTTTGGTTACTTCCTTCAGTCGGGGGTGCGCGTGAATGTATTTTTTATATCCCCCCCCCCCCCCTGCTCAAGATAGATTTTGTCGACGGAAGAATCAACAAAATGACAGATTTCAATTGTTGATCTGTCATTTTGTCGATTCTTCCGTCGACAAAACTCGTTTCTACGGTGGTCGTGCTACGCGTGCGGTTAGGGTTAGTATCCGACATAACCCTCCTTTCTCCTCAGACAGATACTTCCATGAGGAGTTCCCATACCAAAAGAAAAAAAGAGTTACTCCGTCCGATACTTCGCCTGGATGACTGATTTGACTGTGACCAACCGTTAGTTATAATGCTTGTCGACAGCCTATTTTACACTTAGTACAAAAACTGTTATGTGTTTGTCGGTATCTGCTAACCGTATAGGTACATAATAGGTATGTACTGTGCGATGAATGGAAAAAAAATAACTGCCAAAGTGCTGACAGTTTGAAATACCGATCCTAATGTTCAGTTCTGACATTATCTCAAGACATGTCCTCTGATCTTTTCTTGAATGTATACCTGTCTTTTGGTAATGCTATTCAGCTGTCAAAACTGCTTTGAAAAGCACGTGATCTGGCCATATTTAGGGTTCCGTATCCAAAGAGTACCAGCGGGACCCCGTTACTAAAGTTTCAATATCTGTCCGTTCGCCCGTTTGTCAGAAAGCTGTATATTTTGAACCAATTATGGTTTAAAATATAGCTTCAGCTGTGAAAATTTCAAGTGTCATCTTATTAGACGACACTTGAAATTTTCACAGAGTATTACTATGGACGCTGTAACAACAAATAATAAAATGTTTATGATGGTTTAAAGGGGCATTTTTGCCCCATATTCATACGGTGGTACGGAACCGATCGTGTGCAAGTTCTACTCGCACTTCGCCAGCTATTTAAAAAGATTCTGGCTATTGGCTAAATATCTGGATATATTTTTTTTGCTAGCATATGGGAAAATGTCTAGATTTTATGAAACGTCTATTGTCTATGTCTATTAAGACGACACAATAGACTCTAAGCCTGCATCGTGTTTATTATCAACACAAATCTAGACGACAAATAAAAAATATAGTCTATTTTAAAATCTATTGTCTTGAAACGGAATATATTACTTTCTGAGATCATCATAGTAATATGTACTTGAGTACTTGAGAACCGGAAATAAGGTTTTTATTTGAAAACCGGAATTTCAACACCCTGATCTATTAATTATTGTGTTGACCTTATAATATTATCTTCACGTAAAATACTGGTATTCAGCTGTATCCGGTAAGACTGGAAGCCGACCCGATAGTTGGGAAAAAGCTAGGCAGATGATGATGATGATGATGATGGTGATCTTATATTATTCGTTTATACTCTCGATAATAACTGCAATTCGTTGTCGTATTGTTATTATAATTTTATCAGACCAATACAATATTTTGCTCATGATATTGTAGATACAGTAGCAATTCTACGAGATTTGTAATAATAGGCGAGACGACAAAAAAAAACGAATTAGTCCGTCACTTAGATTATCAAAAAATATTTGACCCGTGTTTTTTCTTTTGTTAAACCAAAATTGACGAAGATACGACGCTTTTAAAATTCTCAATACGTCACGCCATGGTATAATTTTTAGCTAGTTCTGACGTCACGAGCCCCCACTCCCGAGTTTTGATGCTTTTTATCTTTGTTAATATTCATTGATTTACAAAAACAAAAAATACGTGTCCATTAATTGCCAATACTCTAACTGACGGACTATATAGATTTGCAATTTTTTGATACTGTCGTCATGCCTATTTGCGGTTCAGCCACGTATATTATCTAATAGGGTAGATGACACCTTATAACAATAATTCCAAGACAACCAATCTCTAAAAAAAAAACTATTTATTGGGCCTGAAAAGCCGATCTATGTTCAATTAATTGCCAAATTAGATTTTTAGTTGCTTTGAAATCAATAAATAGTTGAGTCATTGAGTTGACAAAATAGTGACGTCAACGCGTGCTATTGCCATAGAAAATCTATGAGAGAACCGCGTTTTGACAGCTCTTAAAAAGTATGTCAACTGATTGGTATGTCAACTACTCTATTGCACAATACACACAAGGGTGTAAAAAGATCCATTACGTTTACGTTGCCGTCATCTATTCATTTCGTACATCAAACCAACTAACACTGGCCTAGCATTATTGCTGAAAAAAGAATTATTTTTGGCGTGAAAAATCACTAGTTACGTATTTCCACGCAAAACATGTTCTATGTACTATCTCAATTCTTTTCTCACACGTTAAAAAAATAGAGCCGAATGATAGAGAGATAAGACAAAATAAATTGATTTTAAAACATGTTAATATAGTCAATTACTGGCGCCACGGGGTATCGATTTATCGACAGTGACTAATGACCAAAAACTGTGTACATGTCCATACTAGACTACCTCGTTGATTAATCTTTGGTATCCGGGAACCGGAGAACGTGGGTCAGCCAACTAGACTAAAATTATATTTAAAAAAAACACGCGTGATTTCGTTTCGTCGTGAATCCGCGTTCCGGCGGCGCAACAAAGGTTAAGTTGTCCCTGTTGCTGTGAATGTAGGCATGGATTCTATTTCCAGGTTCGGCAATTTGTAATTTTTGTTTTACTAACAGGTTTTTTTTTTGTAACGTACCTGACTTTGTGCCCGGTTGATGGTAATAGGCTTGCCGCCTCTTACATGGCAGTTAAACATGACTTTTTTTTTTCGGATAGGAAATCATCAAATGACTGGCCTGGCCCCTTATTCACAACGCTTCGATTCGATTTTCGATTCGGATAATCGTATGTCTATCTCGCTCGATTTCGTAATGTCAAAAAAAGATAGACATACAACTTTCCGAATCGAAAATCAAATCGAAGCGTTGTGAATAAGGGCGGTTCTGGGGAGGGAGTGAACCCATCCATGTTCCTTCATTGTCTTTTGTGTTCCGGGGCCACGGTATCTCTTTCGAACAGTCCCGCACCCTGGCAGAGTTAAACATGACTGGCGATATGTTGGTGAACTGAGGGTACAGTTCTGCCTCACTACGGTCACGACATTTGACATTTTCAGAAGCCTTTATTTCAAAGCCGTTAGAGCTGTTTTCGTCCTTCAAGTCTTGCCGCATGGTTGAATTTACCATCTTGTGCTGCCGTCAAATTATTATAATTGACCTAAAAGTTAAATATTATTATGATAAGTAGAGATTTTTTCTCTTAATATGGCCTCCATTACCTGCCAGGAGGTACTTTAAAGTTTTATTATCGGAATTAAGTTCTTAACGTGCTTCAGGGTTGCCATTAACGTCACTTTAACTGGAAAAGCTTGACTTCAAACGCGCAGTTGTGGCAATAATTTGCGTTTTTAGTTGTAGAAAAATGTCGCGGTGTTGTTGAATTTATCTTAATTATTTACGTGCAATGACTTAAGTACTGTTTTAGTGACAATCCGAGTAACTGCTTTCGAATCTTCTGTTTTCGTATTTTGACAACCCTAATCGCGTGACACTTAAAAAAAAGTGGAATGTGTCGCTATAATAATTTATGCCCTATAATTATACCTAATAGGTATTTTTTTATTGTGGATCAGAATCCTAAAATTGCTTTCAAGTGTCTAATATATCTATTTAAAAGTAATTTGTTTAAATTGTGGGTTGGGACGGCCCGCCCCTTTTGTAAGAGTTATCAAAGTTCCGGTTTTTAATTTTAAGTTTTTAGGGCGCAACTTATGATAATTTTGTTTAACTTTGTCCTGAGGAATACAACTCGAGAAAGTCATTTCGACAGGAAAATTGAACTATCTGACAAGCACAGTCAACGCATTCCACCATCAATAGTACTACTATACATATGCATACTTTATTATTTACTAGTGCTGTAAATGTAGCTCAATAGACGAGTGTGCGATACTGTGTACACAAACATGCCTCGTTTACACGCCTCTAGTAACTGTCGCGTGAACTCGACCCCGAAACTAGAGCAAGTTAGAAGTGGTATGCTAATGCTAGTAATTGTTTACTTACTTGTTTACGCCGTTTCTAGTTCATGAGGCAAAAGTTTTGCATGTTAAGGTGTTAATAAAAGGCACGATTCGAATGTTAATTTACTTAGATTTTTTTCTTGGTTTTGTTCGGCCATACCAGTCATTTGTAAGTTTGCTTGTACCACATGAACAGCTAGTTCAGTAGTTTGTCTGTAGACTAGTGTGGATTCACAATTTTCACAATCATGATTTCATACCTTTTTGACCGTATCCTAAGGTTAAGATCTAATTAATTAGAACTGTCTAATTGTTTTAATTACTCACAACAAAAAATAAATAAATACACACAGCGCCATCTAGTGCCACACTAATCAACGAGACTTGTGTCGTGGACACCAGATAGTTGATATACTACATATATACTTTTTATTTGTAAATAGATACTTATTATACATATAAACATCCATGACTCGGAAACTAATGTCTATGCTCATCACACTAACATTTGCTCCTACCGGGATTCGAGCCCGGAGCCCTCAGTACAGTTTAATCTTTCTATCATCTTATACGTTCAAAATTTGAACTCTAGTCTAGTCTAGATAATGTATCCGGTGCTGTGTCTAACAGGTACATAAACATTATGCAAATGCGTGCAAACAAAGTATATACGAAACGACATTACCCTCGTTTTAGCGTCGCTATTATCGTCTAATAACCCTATAAATTGAACGTGTTGCAAAAACTAGTTTTACTATTATAGAAAAAAACGAGTTTCACGGTTTTAATAATCCTGTCAAGGTTAGAGTTTATACTGAATGTCAATTATGAATTTGAAAGCCGCGAATTTGTTTGATGATGTTTTTTCTCCCACAAGGTTGTTATTTTCGATTACAATATATATTTTTTTAAATCTGACCTGAATGACAGTGTGAAAGTCTGGATTGTTTTTTACGATTTATGTATATCTGAATCAAAAGTCATTCATTAACGTTAAATTACAATAAGACTAGAGTCGCACGGGACTGGTTAATGTGGCGACACTTAGGGGAGACTTATGTCCAGCAGTGGACGTCTTTCGGCTGAAATGATGATGATGATGATGAAAATAAGACTGATCCCCAAAACGCCCGTCCTTCACCACTTGCTACTCGTCCCAGTAGTTTAACTGAGCAGAAGAAGTGGCGCAACAAACGCCCTAGCTAAGTATGTCCCTAATTTTATTAATATTTGGTACTAGCTTGCCCCTATAAACACAGCGCACTGAAATTGATTTATTCAGTTTTTTCTTACGAGCAAACTAAAAATGAGGTAACCTACAATCAAAATCTCAGACCGTTTATTTAGAATGTGATTCGTTCTCAAAAATATAATTAAAACTTTCCAAAACCGCTGTGTGATTCCTTTACACGGTCCACGGTGCCGCTAATTGATGATAGGATAGATCCAAATAAATGGTAGTAGCTTAAAAACAGCAAAACATGTTTTAGATTAAAAGAATCGACAGAAATAGTGAGTGTTTTAAATCACCTCATAGATCTTACAAATTATAGAGTAGTGAAGATTTACGGAATTAATTTAAATTACGGCTTGATATTAATTATAACTCAAAGACGATATTTCATTTGAATGGGATTTTAATACCATTTCTAAGTGTCTGCTCCGACTTTTATTATAGTAACCCTGTAACCTGCTCTGTAAGATCGAAAGCATTGAATTAAATTCGCAAAGCAACGCAATTCAGAATCGATTTAGTAGGTACCGACTATTTTACAGAAAGCGAATACAAAATAAAATAGCTTGATCAAACTACACTCCCACTCGCATCGATGAACACTTTACTTTCTTTAATTGCAATTATAATCAGATGTTTAGAAATAAATTGAAATGAGGTCTAGGAAATGTTCAACGTTGAATCCTTAATTAAAGTCTGCAATTACTGACTATTGAGAGCTGACAAAAAGTTTAACTAAGCATTCAAACCTCCATATACATAGGTATGTATTACTTCACATAACTACATTCAAGACTTTTACAATTAATTCAAGTGAAAGACATATATAGGTAGGTACTTCAGCAAATCGTCAGTAGGTACTGGAATGCAGTTTTTTCACACGCATAATTAAGTACCTACTTATTCGGTAAATATACTTAAATATGTATGCCCAGTGACCATCTTAAAAATCATGAGTACCTTCGCGTTTCTCAGACCTTACTACTTAAGCGGAGACTACGTTTGATTAAATAATTTTAAAAGTACAAATATCGATCTTGAGGGCGTCGAATTTCTATATTTGTAGAAAGCTCTTCATAGTACAGTTTCTCAAATAAACGGAATAACTTGCCACTAGGCCAAAACTACTGGCTAGCTAGTTGGATGTCAAGTGCTTATGAATATGCAACGAGGCTTGCAGAAAATTCTCGATTTTCTATATTTTTCTTGTGATGGAAACTACTATGCAAATGACCGTAAACAGCTTATAATTTTACGATTTTTAGAATTTGGTAGATTCTTGGAAATGATGAGAAATCTTCGTTTATTTGCATAATTTGGTAGAATTGGGACGTATTATTGATTTAATGGCTGTTAGAAAGACACATTATATTTTTATTGAATGATAATCGTAGGTGGAATTATAACGTTTATAAAAATAATTTTCTATTAACTTGTAAGTTGTAAGTAGGTTTATTGAGAAAATCTTTGATATAAAAGTTTAATTTTATCGTGCAAACTGTTTCGGAGCCTAAAAAACCACTTGAATTTGACTAAGATTTTCGAAACCGCTTAACTACTTACCACCGTTTTCAAGTACCTACCTACTTTGAACAAAAAAAACCATATGCTTATTTTGACAAACGATTTCTAGATATATTATTATCACCTAATATTCATCTTTCAAAATAATGTATCAGCATTTTTTTTTGTGTAAGTTTTTTTAATGTGGCCACAGAATAACAGAACATAGGTAGCTGTTCTGTATGTATTATTTTAAACTTGATTAAAACTTTCTATAATCGTCCTTATTATGACTAAATTAGGGCATAGTACGTATATTCCTATAATAAAATTTGAAAAAAAGACACGGCAAGTTTTCAATATTAGCATTTTATACCCTGTAATCATAATCATAGTGACGAATTTAGTAAATTACTAGCGATGCTATAAAACTATAAATCATGATATGAAAATTAATGGATTAAAACAGTGTGCTAATTAGGAATTATAATGTGCTTTCTGAAGAAAGTGATATTTTTAAGAAGAATACATTGAATTATTTGGCTAGGCTAGGCTTTTAGCCGCTCTGGTGGATCTATAGGTTAAGCCGTGCTTGCCTGTTGGTTTGTGGATGGGTGACCCTGACCACCCATTACATACCGAGTTTTCTCCGTGCCTCCGAAAGCACGTTAAGCAGTTGGACCTGGCTGTCATTTGTAGATCTTTAACAGTCGTTACAGGTAGTCAGTGGCCCAAAACGTCTGACAAACAGCCTTACCAAGGGTTCACATTATAAAACATATTATGGAAACGGGTATTTATCGCGAATTTTACCTTTAATATAAGCCCAACGTTTCGACCGAATTGCACCAGCCGTGGTCGCGGGAAGACTGAATTATTGGAAGGGTAGTTTTGCAAGGGTTATCGTATTACCCAGTACTAACTGGGTTGTGGAGGTCAGATAGGCACTCGCTTCATGTAAAATACTGGTATTCAGCTGCATCCGGTTTGACTGGTAGCTGACCCTAACATTGTTGGGAAAAGGCTGGGTAGATGATGACACTGTATGACCAGATAGAACGTGACGAAGCAAAAGGAGTATGTAAACGTCGTGGCAAGTGGTGTTCTGGGGTGCCTGCTCCCCCACGGCAAAAAGGCGTGAGTTTATGAAAGTACTACTTCATGTCCGGGGCTACCCCCGCTTGGAGGTCGGTAGTGGTCCCACGAGATCTTACCACCGGGATAAAAAGTATCGTAGGTGTTAGTCCAGGTTACAAACTATCTGTGTGCTAAATTTCATCCAAATCTGTTTAGTACCGGGTTTAACGGGGTGTGTACGTAGGGGTGAATCGAGACAAAACTTTGAAACGGATTTTAACATTGAATTGATATGTTTATTTGCTTAATTTTACTTTATCATTTAGAGACATCGTTGGCAGCATACCGTATTATTTCAACGTTATAATCCTTCTCAAAGTTTTGTCTCGATTCACCCCTGCGTTTCTTTCTATACGACCCGTTTTACGGTAGTTTTTGCGTGTAAGAGTAATAAATATCCACCCATGCTCACAAACTTTCGCATTAATTGTAGTAAGATAATAACATAAGTGGTGAATATGGACAAGCAAACACACACACACACACACACACACACACACTTTTTACCTTAAAATTATTTCATATTGACGTATAATAAAACGTACATAATATCTTAAACTTGTCAAACTCAATACTTTGAAATTGCAGTGCTGCAGTAACATCGGAAGCACTATATGTAACTTTTACATCATTAGACCTTAGGGGACCGGACTGGTTCTCCTTAACACAGGTTTTCATAACCTAGCTAGGAGAGCAGTGCTCACCCACACGTTTGAATATAGATATAGTACTTTTTTGTAAAACTGTATTTTTAACGTGCCTTGTTTTTGAGTAAATAAATAAATTTTATTTTTACTCGTGAGCAAATCAATAATAAAGAATCCATAATTGTTATCCTGCTTTTTGAGCAACCATGAACATGATGGTATTACTTCTAAGTGGCATTTAAGCAAAACTAAAATGTTTTTTCCCACTTTACGAATAGGTGGCCCACGTAACGTAAGAAATTCCTAACTTTCTAGAGCAGGGTTGACAATTGGCTATAAATCAAAAACTCAATGTCTTGTTTCTTATGTTAATTAATTTCAGCGGAATTTCTAAACCACACATTACTTAGGTATTAAAAAAAAAAAACAAGTAAAGCCAACTAATGATGTGAAGATACCGAACTTGAAAGAAAATGTTAAGCCGTGTGAACTGTCTTCTCTAATAAGACAATATTAATCAGCATTTAACTTAATTTCCTGCCATATAAATTACCGTTTACAATTCTAATTAAAAGCGACTTAACTATAAATCTTTTACTACGTATGAGTCAATAAAACTCTGAATTTACATAATAAGTAAAGGATTAACTCATATTATCTGGGCGCCATTTTGAAAAAGTAAAAGGCGCGAAATGTACTGTCAGACGGAAGCGATGGGCAGTGGGCTAGATAATACGGCACTTGTTTTATTGTAACTGACCACTAAAAATTAGCAACACAACTCGGACTGACGCTTGTCAATCAAGTATAGAAAAACACTTCAATAGAAAAACTAGGATAAGGATGTTAAAAAAAAAACTGTACCTATACGATCCGTGTAAACAATAGATCATTTTCTTGAAACAGATTAAATCTTGTAAATTATAAAAGTAAAGAGATGTACTTGACTTATATTTTTTTAATTTTGATTTTAATAAAAAATAAAAGTTAAAAAAAGCCGCATAAGACAGTTCGTGACTTATAATGATATCATTGAGAAGGTGTTTTGGAGTTTTTTGCCCGTTTTTCTCCATAGAGATCTACGCTAGGGAATGGGCAACTACAGTACTTTCACAGTTTTTATGCCTTGTGACTGGTACTGTAGTTATACATTCAATTTTCATCTTTGTTTCGACAATTCAAAAGTGCCTGTAACTGGCCTACTTGAAATAAATGCTTTAATTTTGATGATTTTGATTTTTGAGTCATATCGATACGATAAATACTTACGTACTTCTTTCTTTATTTTAACAATGTTATAATAATTTTATTTTTATTCATAGTTCTGTTCTCAATTTTATCTGTCTTAACACTAATATTCATATCTTGTCTTTTAAATTTAGTTGTAAGTAGTCTAGTATGTCTATGTATTTCATGTATATAGCCATTATTTTATTTTTTTCTCTTAAGTTAACACTTATTTTTGTGAATGCTGGTTAACCTGTAATTGGCGACTGTGTAAGTCCAAGACTGTAAAACCTATGTATACCTAAATTCTGTACACAGAAGCTGTTGGTGAACCTATATTAATGAATAAATAAATTAACAACATTTTATGAACGACACAATGTACGAGTAAGTACGTGCTATCATCACATAAAAGACCTTTAGTATAATGATGCAATTATTGCTGTACATCTTTTATTCCGCGCAATTGACCCAGTGTGGAATGAATCCGATTATACAACCAGTATTGGTGTTGTGTAACCCCAATGTCGAGTTACTTAATCAATTTTACCTTCACGAATCGCAATGAACTTAATTCTCAAGTTCTTTGGCGCCAATTTATGTTTTTGCAATGGGGGTTTCCTATCAGCAAATGACGAACTTGTATACAAACTTTCATCCCCATTTTAATCCCAAACAAAAAAAAATGCGTTCAGTGTGTAAAATTGTATGCTTTTAACGCCACAGTCTAAGCAATGCGTTGTTTGCCAGTAAATGAATAAATAATTAATTTATATTAAGTAATTTTTGGGCTGGATATCTTTCATCATAATGTGGTGCCACTGCCTATCTGATCTCCACAATCCAGTTAGTACTGGGTAAAACGATACTCCTTGGTAAGACTGGTTGTCAGTCTTTCGAGCCACTGATTGAACCTGTAACGAATGTCGAATTTCTACAATTGACAACCGGGAACAACGGCTGAACGCGCTTTCTGAGGCAAGTCGGTACCCATAGTTCGTGACTTTGGTCACCGACCAACCTAGGCAAGCACGGCTTAACCTGAAGATCGACCCGGCTGTTATTATAATTCAGTCAAGGTATTTTTATCATCATTTATTTGAGGCCAGCGCACCATGTCTTCTTTTTGCACCTCGAGTAGCTAGTCTGGCATCCAGGCTAGATTAACACATATTAGTATCTTTTTGCAATGAAGACATCCGCAAGAGAAACAAGGTTACCGACGTAGCCCGAAGAATTGCCAAACTTAAGTGGCAGTGGGCAGGGCACATTGCTCGCAGAACGGATGGCCGATGGGGCCGAAAAGTTCTGGAGTGGCGACCGCGAATCGGAAGCCGTTGCGTTGGAAGGCCTCCCACGAGGTGGACTGATGACCTGGTGAAGGCTGCGGGAATCAGCTGGATGCGATTCGCACGGGACCGGTCAATGTGGCGACACTTGGGGGAGGCCTATGTCCAGCAGTGGACGTCTTTCGGCTGAAATGATAATGAATGATGATGATGAGTATCTTTTTACGGCCGTGTTTTCGTTGTCCCATTTTAACGTGTGTGAACACAGGCCCTGCTTGGTCAAGCTTACTTTCCTACTTTGGTTACGGAAATTACAATTTTCTTTTGAGAAGGCCTACCGTGCCTGCACTACCGTTACATGGCATATGTCACGGTTTTTGACAAAGTTTCTCCAAATCTGGGACACGTATTGTCTTGTTATTATTTGCCACTGCCATGCGTGTTGAGCTTATCTAGCAGTAGATTGACGACCCGAATGGCGCAGCGGTAGTGAGGCTGCCTTACATTCTTAGGATCCACGGTTCAAATCCTAGTAGGAGCAAATGTTTGTGTGATGAGCATGGACATTTGTTTCCGAGTCATGGATGTTTGTATGTATTTACAAACAAAAAGTATCTATGTAGTATATCAACTATCTGGTGTCCACGACACAAGCCTCGTTGCTTAGTGTGGCACTAGATGGCGCTGTGTGTAATGTCCAGCGATATTTATTATTATAGATTTCTTGTCACACTGTAGATAGCGTCTCCTCTACACCTTATATTGTTAAAGGCAGTAATCAGCTAGGTTAAATACTCGAGGGGTCGCGCAAATTTGGGGGTGCCCGAATGTACATAGGAACTGGTATCACGGGCCCCGGATACACATGGTAGTAGTAGGAACAGTGTGTTTTTAGTCGGTTAGAGTCCGACATAACCCTCCGCTCGCCCCAGACAGAGGGTACCTATCCAAATAGATTTTCCAAATAAAAAAAGGCTAGGTTAAATACCCTAGCCTATTCAGCTATGGTATTTTGCCGCAAATATGGTACTGGAGCTCAGTAATTATAGCCCAAGAAGGTCTTAATTCTAAGAGAAATAAGTTTTTAAGTTGACATTGGTGTCGATTCTGTTGTGCACAAACTAAACTTAATTTAGGCTATTGCTATCTTTTACTAAAAGGCAGAGCGAGAAAAGGACAGCTATAGCTATGAACTAAGTTAGAGATGTCAAACTAGTTTATTCCTTGCGCTTCACCGTGTTTTTAGTCGACATGTTTTTCCGTGCACCCTTAATTTGTATGGAAATATTAGTTCCAATTAAATTTGACAGCTCTAAATCACGTCCGTCTCTTTCTTGTTTTATTAGAGAGAAAAAGATAGCAATAGCCTAAATTAAGTTTAGTTTGTGCGCAACAGAATCGACACCAATTGTCACTAACCCTATGATTAAAACAACGGGATAATTACTATGTTTATTATTTACCTCGTTTTGACTGTTTAACATATGGCAGATGATTGTCGTTAACTTGTGTCAGGTCAACATTTTTGACATTTCCATTATCATCAACGCTGATATATTGACACTTCGTCTAGGCCCCAAGATTGGATGGGTGATCATGACGTACTCATAATTATAATTGCTTGTCCATACCATACTACATTTTTTATTAAAACTAATGACTTTGATTTATAGCGTAAAAACACGGCGTCCCTTCAACCTGTCAGATCAGAACTATTATTTATTAAGATGGTTACATAGTTAATTGTCAATCTTAAACAATTCATCCGTTATTATCGTTATAATTGATTAGAACAATGACGGTTTCTCTTTAATTGAGATGTAGACCTAAGGAATTTACTATTAGTGAAATATTTGGGTCATCCAGATTTTAATCTAACATTAAAGCAGATGAAGAAATCATGGATCTAATGTTGATAATGTAACAGCAGAAGCACGACTTGCAGATTAATTCTACGATAAAATCCGGAGTAAACCTTATTTGTCTCTGCTTCCTCGCAACAAATAGAGAACGAGAACATTGATCACGGCGCTATCTCGCTGTATGTTGTCTATTTCAAACCTGTTACTTCCAAGTTTTCTCCCAACACTTTCCAGTACAGCTGTTGTCACGTCTTCAGAACAGTTTTCATTAAAACCTGTATTTTGACAACTCTAATCGTACATCTTGACTTTCCTTGCACAGATGGTCACAGCTTCACAAGTCTTATCGTCACGTTTCATTTAAGTAACTTCACTGTTACTTTTTCTCTTTCGCTCTTATCTTGATGTAACTTACTGTTAAACTTGTTGTCCTGCTAACCATCCCACGGTTAACAAGATTTAGTGTTTACTTGAAGATCATGTGATATGTCAGTACCTAAGACAGGTTGCCGCAAGGATGTGTTGCTTGTCCATCTTTATCCGGTGATAAGTCGTTAAAGTCGTCAATTTCTGAATTATCCTTATAACATACTGCGGGGTTACACATAATATATTGGGAATTTAGCTTTTACGTGGATTGATGCTGAAATCTTAGCAAAGAATCTGACGACCAGTCTTACCAATGGGTATCGTATTATCGCGTACTAACTGGGTTGGGGAGGTCAGATAGGCAGTCGTTCCATGTAAAGTACTGGTATTCAGCTGCATCCGGTTAGACTGGAAGCCGACCCCAACATGGTTGGGAAAAGACTAGGCAGATGATGATGATGATTCCGAAATCTTAGCGAACAAACTGACTGTGAACCAGCCCGTATTAACCTGTTTTCAGTTTCCTCAGAGGTTCCCCACACTTCTTTTTTCGATTCGGCATTTAAGTATTATATATATTTTTATCGCTTTAGATTATGTACTGTTTATCTGCCGACTTAAGCAGCATCGGTATATGAAATTGCATCATTCTTACAATACCTAATGCCATGAGCTACTCTTCCTACATAACAATTTCGCAAACAAATTTTCCTACAAACTTCCTACACGATTCATAATACCGCAAACCGCCAACAATTACGTTTACGTTCAACCACACATCAGTAGTCACACAAAAACCACCCTTAAAGCTGCGAAATAAAGGTGCTGTCAATGTTGGTTGTTTGCTAGTGACTTGCGTGATGATCGTTAAAGATACCTGTCATAAAACGGTCCGTCGCGAAGTGTTGACGGAAGCGGAGTGAAAGAAAGATGGCGCTGACGTAACAGTTGATAGTTCACTCTCCCGCCTACTCGTAGTGGCCCCTCCCTCCCCTCTACTCTTGTATAACAGCTGTTGTTGTCTACAGGTTGGTGTTTTTATGTCGGTAGTCGTGTTAGCCGGATAAATTGAAATGTCTTTTTTTAAAGTCTTTTTGTGGGTATGCAATTTTAATAAAATCATCTAAAAAAACTAAGCAGGAAGTACTTCTAAAAGAGTTATAGTAATAAACATTTGCTTTTTAAAATTGAATAATTTATGCTCACACAGAATTTTGATTCTTATTTTTTGCCTCAAAAAGCGTATTTAATTAAACACAGAAAAACATGTCTTTACACCTACCACACAACACACTAAACAAAAGCATACCACAAGTAACACGTGACATCCAACATCACCCATCATGGCCGTCCATCGTTCACACAGATGCACCACTGCCGCCGTCGAGCTGTCGATCCCGGAGTGGGTGCATTACTTCACGGCCGCCATGTTTCTGCTCTGGCTCGCCCTCGGAAGAAGACGGAGCATGGAACACTCATCTGAGTCAACATGAGCCTTGTGTATGTAGTATTATGGTGCTTTTTGGTTTGGGTAAAAAACTTAAGATTAGCATTAACGTGGGTGCATTACTTCACGGTCGACATGTTTCTGCTCTGGCTCACCCTCGGGCGAAGACGGAGCATGGTCCGCCCGTCGGAGTCAACATGAGCCTTGTGTATGTAGTTGTTATAGTGCTTTTTAGTTTGGGTATAAAACTTAAGATTAGTATTAACTTTGGGAAGTAGACCTAATTCCAGCTTTAGCGGCTAATCGCAGCGGAGGCTGGCCATCGATATGATAGTGCACAAATGTGTGTCCAGGCACAGCTTCACTATCTCGTCCCTTACTCTCATAGCCAGATGCGAGGGTAATTCGTCACGACCGGAGAGAGATCAGGCGCAGGACTACCAAATTTACTTGCTGTGGGAAATGCAAAGATATGTAGAATTGAGTGGACTACAAGTCTACAACGGCAACATAGTTTTCCTGTTCTGGCTATTTTTGTACTTATTTTAGAGATTAACAGAGTGAGTAGTTAATCTCTAAAATGTGAGTGAGTAGTGCCCAAAGAGGATTCTTCTAAGAATACTCTTTAGGCTTACTACACCAAAGGAGTGTCGATTTTCTTAGAGTTCCAACCAATAAGTAAGGCAACTAATTTTTATTTTATGTTGAACGAATTCACACTAAAATTATGTATATAACATAAAGTCATAAACTCCCACCTTAGGGATTGACAGAAACTACATAACGCACCGGCTACGATCCTTACATGCTACTTGTGCTTCAAAATCTTAAAAGGTATAAATTAGTAAAGCAACTTCTCAATTTAGTCGCGTTATACGATCACCACGAAATAAAACAGCAACCTGTATACAAACTCGCGATGCGGAGTCAATGACCGGTGTGCTGCGCGCGCTACGAGAACCGAGCGCCAGTCGCTCGCCGACTCTTGGCGAGGGAAGCCGCTCTAAAAATAAGCAAGACGCTTTAAAAATGGGCTTTAACATTTGATATTTAATTTAAACTCAACACACAGCACCCGTAATCCCCGACGGGTCTTATACTCGTAGACCCTCATTAAGCCAGATTTATTTTTATGTCCCATATAATAGGGTGCGAGCCTTCAACCGGGCATAGTTATCCAGGGTGCTTCTAAGGCATTCCTGATGGAATAAGTCAGTGGTACCTCTTTCTTTTTTTTCCTCTACGTTCGTAAAGTATTCATCGGAAATGTCTCCAAGGCTTCCAAATAAAAGTATTCCTAGTGGAACCTGAGAGCGTGGCTTTTGATCAATTCCTGGTTTTGTATAATAAAACCGGCTTAGTGCTAGTTGGAGTCGCGCATGAAGGGGGTTCCGTATTATCGTAGTAGGGGAGCCCCCTCTTATTTTTGTTATATTTGTTGTTATAGCGGCAACAGAAATACATCATCTGTGAAAATTTCAACGGTCTAGCTATCACGGTTCATGAGATACAGCCTGGTGTCGACAGACAGACGGACAGTGGAGTCTTAGTAATAGGGTCCCGTTTTTACCCTTTGGATACGGATCCCTAAAAATAATGTAGATTTTACACTGTTGCCACTATTGGTAGTCAAAGCGCTTTTCGCTATTTTGTACCTATAAAGCATGAGAATTTGCACGCCTTTTCCCATATGATATTTTGTATGAAGATTTGAACAAATAAGTTTCTCGAAAGCAGTTTCAGACATTGGTCGTCGATTTGGGTCATTCTATCATTATTATTAGACATGACTAATTGGGGTTTATGGAAAAGTGTAAAAGAAAAAAAAAGGCACGATTTCATTTTATAAAAACAAAGCTATTAGCCTCAATTTAAATGCTATAAAACTGCTAAATCTTTAGATTGATTTGTGAACAGCTTTGATATTTAATAACCCAACGTATCGTCAAACGTATAATTATTTATTACAAGTCATGCGTCCGAATCTCCGAACGAACGATTACGAACTTCAAAATACAAAAATACATCACTTTTATCCCGAATAATTTAGCTTGAATTTTCAAAACACCTACGTCTGAAAGTTCTGATTAAATATGTGCCGAACTATATCAATGTAATTCATTATTCATATTATAACGGACTTCAATATAATTTAATCATCATTTTGAGGTCGGCGCAACACGTTTCTTTCTTCAAAATACAAACAAAAACAAAATTTGCTGGAACGAAAACACGATCATAGTATTTTTGATAAATAAGTACAACCTTTTAGACTATTTAAATATTAAAACTCCGAAATTGTTTACAATCCAAGTTCGAACTAACAATTGCATAAATTAATTATCATTTTTATCTCAGAAATAAGTAATTTCACCGCAAAACATAACACAGCTTAAGAAAGGAGGACTTTCTAAAATGGCCGCCCGTCATTCCTTATAAGCGGTAGAGGCACTGACAACAAATTTATCAGCCTAACTGGCAGACGCGGAACCAGCCAGGTATCTGATGGAATTCCCTATACGTATAATAAATAAGGTTTTCCTACAACACATGGGAGTGGCCGTATGTTTGTTGCCAAGTTTCTCTATTCTCACTTTAATTCTTCGATATTTAAAGTTAAATTAAATCATTTTGGGCGAAGTTCGAATTTCAAGTGTTGTCAATGCCAATATTCCACACTAATGATGACATTGACAGCTCATAAACGCTGTTAAGATGCGTTGATCGCGTTCAGTTTCTTTGACGAAATTCTTGTTCTGTAAACAGTACCTATATTGGAATCACTTGTACTCGTCATTTTCTTTACATAGCTAGATGTTGTCGACAACTCCTATCTGACTACCTCTGAAGAAATGGCGAAACAATCTCAGGGGGTTTCTTTTTAATTCCAAGTAGTACTTGTATTATAAAAATTATAACATATTGCAGGGTAGTATACTGACTATCCTTTACCTTTTGAATAAAATGACAGACATAGTTTCAGTAAACCTGACCCAGTAATTAATTATTTCATCTTACACTGTTTTAAGCTTTCACGGTTTAAAACTAAACTCCGATCATGGCACTTGCAACACCGTCGAAATATCGGGAGCTCAAAACAAATAATAATCACGGAAGATATTCCGTAGGTGCCTAAGTGACAATATAAGTTTATACTTTCATCTTGGTTATTCCAGATTTCCAGAACTGTTTGAGTATAGGTTTGTCATATAATATAAGGCGGCACTACTTCGGAAACCCAAGATTAAGAGATAAAATAATTTGAAATAACAAACGTGCCATAAAAGTGATACAGGCGAGGTGTCTCATTAAAATTTCCCTTCCTGTACAAACAAGTATATCTTCTTAACTATAATGCTTACTAGCTTTCGCCCGCATCTTTGCCCGGGGAAATTATCTCCCGGGAACGGACTACCGGGATAAAAAGTATACTATATCCTATCCCAGGTCAAAGTCGCATCATTATCATCTTTTTTTTTTTTTTTTTTTTTTTCGGATGGGAAATCATCAAATGACTTCTCCCGCTCTGGGCTGAGCAGGAGGGAGTGTCAGACTTTTACTGACTAAAACCCATCCATGTTCCTTCATCGCCCTTTGTGTTCCGGGGCCACGGTATCTCTTTCGAATAGTCCCGCAGCATCATTATCATCTACCTTGCCGTTTGTCCAACTACCTTGTGGTCTGCTTCCAGTCTAACTAGATGGAATGTAGCTGAAAACCAATATTTTCGATGAAGTGGCAGCCTATCTGTTCTCCACCACCCAGGTATTACGATACCCTTTGGTCTATCTGTGTAATTTACATCTAAATTAATTCAACTTTTAGCTTGTAGCCGTGACAAAAAAGTCACATTCACCTCTATAGTGTAAAGTTTTAGTGATATCTGTGAAAGTGTATAAATAATCGGGATGGTACGGCGAGGGACAGACCACTCCTAAATATTCTCAACGTAGAACGCTAGAAAGTAGTTATAAGGACGTCATTACATGTAATTTAGTGCTGCGCAAGAGTTGTAACTTAACTCTTTATGTATGAGGGAACAGGTTGATGATTAATTTATTTTCAAGTGCTTGTTCTGCCGTTGCTAAAGATAACTTTGTTTACTTTGTGGAAATGCGTCTTGGATGGTATTCAATATGAAACTGTGTAGGAAAACATCATTAGGGCAACCGTCAACCGGCATGACCTAAAACCAAAAACTCGAACCCATGCGACATCAACCAACCCGCACTGGGCATCTCTCTTCGAGAAAGGCTCTTGTCCCAAGTACGCTATCTATGGGAATTTTGCCTATGTAGGTACGAGATGCTCGTATGCTGTATGGTTCTAATTGGTCCTGATTTCCAATCAATGGAATCAAATGAGAACTATCACTAATAAGATTAATTCATTCAATAATTTAAACACAATGACATAACGACAAACTCTCCCAGGCCTTGATAAAAATAGGAAGTACCCAACAATTTCGAGTCCAAATTCCAAACTCCACGCTTTTCCTTTATAATAAAATCGTAAACAATGAAAAGTTCTTGTCCTTCTCAGAGGCCAGGGGCCCAGGAGCCAAGGTGAAAACCTCATTCCACAATAGCAAGGCTGAATACGATACCGCGCACAATACTGCATTGTCTGTTACATAGTCTGTGGTCTTACCTGTCAAATAGACGCGCGCAAACTTTCCTGCCAACTCGATTGTTTACGGCATAGTTCCAATGTTCACGGATAGATGGCGTTAGGTTCTACGTGCTTTGTTTTCTTACAGCAATTAAAAAGAAAGTTGTGTATGTATGTAGTAATTTTACTTGTTCTTATATTATGCAATGATAGTTGCGAACACGTAATATTGATTAGACAATTTTATGGTGTTTTAGTGAGGAAAAATAAATTTTTTTCGTGAATTTGGAGATTTGTTTGGTAGGTATGTTGGTTTGTAAATATCGTTGCGGTATGTGTCGTGTGCATTTTTTTTTGTGTTACCAATTTATGAATTGTTAGTGTTTCTCCCAGAAAACTAAAACACATCGTAACATGACAGGAATCTGTCATGTCTTTTTAAAGTTTCATTTAGGTAATACAGGAATTATTCGATAACAGCCCGGAGATTTGTGTCCGGTTGATGGCAATTGGCTCACCCCTTATTATATGGGACTTAAACATGACTGACCAAATGTGGATATTATAGTTTATGTACACCTCCTGCCTAACCCTTCGGGAATTACAGGCGTTATGAAACGTGATGTATAATTATGTTTGTAATATTCTCACCAATTACTTCTCACAAACTCAAAAGAGAACCACTTCCTCAAATCACAAGAAACTAACTTTCTGTCAGTGAAAATAGCTCGAACAGCCGGATAGGCGCTTGCTCTCACCGGGAATCGAACCGCTTACCAATACCTGTAACACCCGTTTAGACGGACAGACCGGCCAACTAATTACTGTTGACAGGGTGAATAATAATGTTCGGTCATACTGATACGTACAGATTGCGGACCGGCTGTGGAAACCACACAAAAGTTATGATAAATACTTCATACAGGGTGTATACGAAACCTCGAAGTCGTTAACCAAGCATTCTGTACATCAAACTAAGTAACTTTACGCAGTAATTATGTAGGGAAACGAGTTTGTCTTTTAGGGTAAAAAATCACGGTTTACAGTAGAAGTCAGTTTTACGCCCTCTAAACATTGTGCAATATAATTACAACAAACACAATAATGATTATTGCAACATTGTGCTTAAATAGTACAAGAGTTACGGAGGTATTTAAAGTACAACATTAAAAACTTGTATTTAAAAAAACAACTTATGAAAAGGTTGGAACTTTAACCTCCAATATCTCCGCAACTAGAAAATTCCCAGGTATAGTCCAGTACTTGTATTAAAAAAAAATCTGATCAGACACCTCCTTTCTTGTCATATCATCCTTCGCACTTATTTATTTCTTATCACTATTTTAGATGTGTTCCTGTAACCACCCGTAAACACTATTCCATAGTATTTAAATGTACATAAATTAAAGGAATGTAAAACAAGACGTTTTCCATACATATGTAAAGCAAGCAATTTGTGCCTCGACTTGAACTCACGTTGTTCGACTGTCAATAAGTACTTTTGTATTCTCAAGAGTTTTAAGATGCGACTGTAAAGGGCTTATTGACATGTTTGGAAATAAGGAAAACTCATTTTGTTTAAAAAATTGTAGCAACTTGTGGTCATACCTAAAGCGTTACATTTTGTTCCATACATTATGACCAAGTTTCTTTCGCTAATCCTTCTTGTAAACAAACTATTTTTTCTAGGGGGTATGCAGAAACTACAGAACTCCAATGTCTGATTCCTTTTACTGATTTTTATTTATGCTTCTGGCGTCAATCTTTTATTTCACGTACCTACTTCTTACTTTAACAATTAAGCATCCAGAAGTGAAGATGTTCAAAATAAGTCAACGACGTACACAGAATAACGAATACAACCGTTTATTCTAACATGGAACAAAATATCAACTACTGAAACTAACTTAAACCGCCATACTTCATAACGAACTCAATCAGCACGTAATTGTTTAGAAAAATAGCGAGAAAGCACACAAAATAGGAAAATATAAATCTCACAGCCCTTTGAGCAATATTTTTCAACAGGAGTCTCTCACGACCAGTTACCATTGAATGTCGTCTGTCAGTGTCACCTCTTTCCATAGAAGTAACATGTGCTGCGTACAACCTCATTTCTTCATAATACTTCGTAAGACCTCATGTCTCCCCAACACTATAATCACCTAATATATCTAGCCAATAAAATCACTATCATCATTCTCATCACCAGCTTACAGCAATCACCTACTAACATAGGCCTCACCTATCCATTCATTTCGATTCTCACCAACATCCAGTTATGACCACCAGCCACCCTTTAAAGATTGATTCTCCACCAATAGGCGAGACGACAAAAAAAATCGAATTAGGACTAATTAGATTGTTTTGTCAGTTAGATTATCAAAAAATATTTTACCCGTGTTTGTTATTTTGTTACGTAAACCAAAATTGACGAACATATGACGCTTTTAAAATTCTCGATACGTCACACCTTGGTGTAATTTTTTTCTAGTTCTGACGTCACGTGCCCCCACTCCCGAGTTTTGATGCGTTTTATATTTTGTCAATATTCAAGGATTTCCAAAAACAAAAAATACGTGTCCATTAATTTCCAATACTCTAACTGACGGACTAAATAGATTTGCAATTTTGATACTGTCGTCATGCCTATTGTACTTAATTGACTTTTTGATTAGCGCTGGAATTAAGCTCTATCATAATTTGTTCATTATCTTCTTAAGTGTCTACTGTAGCAATGAAGAGTTGAATACCCACATTGATTAAAAAAGAAATCAGTAGACATCACATTCATCAATTTCTAGCACATACCTGCATAATACACCGCGTCCACATAGAACCACTGAACGTGCGTGCCACGCATAAATCTGTATGAACTGTAATGTGTTCAAGCAAGTTCTACATAATAAGTAAAAAATAAAAGCAAAAGCTACCTACCGTTTGTGGTCTCTAATGCCGTATCTGACTAAGAAACTTTTATCAGATGAGCATTAGATTTACTGATCAGAGCCTTCTCTCAGATTTCGGAAATATTATTCAAAATTTGATGTCAAATCTGATTGTACCTATCATTTAAAAAAAAAGTAAAATAATGCGCATAAAAAATAAATAAATGAGAATAAGTCCTTTAACGTATACATAATGATTAATCTTCCTATTTAATTTAACAATTTCTGCACTATGAAGCTTTGATTATGCAGGCGTACTGACTTTTGCATATATTTATAATATTAGTATGGAAGTGTGGACTTCCTTTGTTTGAGTCAAGAGTCATTATTTTTACATGAACATTGTGAGTCACTGGTGAGCTTAAAAGGGTGATCAAAATAATGATAATGAGTCACTTTGTGACTGTACTTAATGAGTAGTATTATAACCTTTGGTATTTTTGTTCAATAAGCCAAACAATGTCCAGTAACCCTATACATAAACAATATATCAATTATGAGTAGGGAAATATGTAGACTAATGCATAGGGCCATGTAAATTGATTGTTTACTTTTTACCCTTTAATTATGTTTTTGTATTGTTTTGTTTAATGGTACACCACAGGCTACCTGCAGTATTGTCTCTCCTTCCCCCTTAAATCCATCCAAAGGTTATCTTTAAAAGATCGCTTTTAGCGATAAGACCGCCCATTGTGTCACCCTTTGTAAAATGTTTTACATTTGTATCTGTAATTTTTGTGGTGTACATAATAAAGAGTATTCTATTCTATTCTATGTTTACTGAAACTTTTACATAATAAATAAAATAAATATTGGATATTACATACAGCGCCATCCAGTGCCACACTAAGCAACAAGGCTTGTGTCGTGATACCAGATAGTTGATATACTACATAGATACTTTTTGTTTGTAAATACATACTTATTATATATATAAACATCCATGACTCGGAAACAAATGTCCATGCTCATCACACAAACATTTGCTCTTACCGGGATTCGAACCTGGGACCGTAAGAACGAAAGGCAGCCTCACAATCGCTGCGCCAATCGGGTCGTCAATTATAATAGTAACTTGTGGTGCTATGTTCTAATCGCATGAGCATAAACAACTTCTAATGTTCGCACTGCTGGGGCCTCCTCCTCCTAGGACTCAATGAGACGGAATGGGTTTGATTCTAGTCAACATTTTAATTATCAGAATAGCAAGCCCTGACACAGTCAGAAGGCGTCGCGGCAGACGTCGTAGAAGGGACGGGATGAACTACACAAAAGCAATTACCAGTGATCCACTTTTACCCTGGATTGAATGAACTAGTCATGGGGTCACCCCTAGCAGTAGAATGACGCAGGCTACCGGTAACGTCGTCCGCAAAAATTGTGATAGCTCGGCTAATATGCATGATATAAATATAATTTATGGCCTATAGCACTCACGAATATTGTAGCTTTCTGCCAATTAAAGATTTTTTTGAATTGGGTCATTATTTACGAAGATTACCCCCTACATACAAATAAACAAATTTTACCTCTATAAAATTAGTACCTGGTCTATAAATTTCCGTATCAACTCAAATAAAATACATCTATCGGTAGCAATACCAGCTACAAAGTATAAAAAACATCAGTAATTTATGCAATTGTATGCCTTACGGACGACTAGTGGTTACGGAGACGGAACCGGGAGCGCACGCGATAACTTTCTACCGCTCGTCTCTCGGCTCTTAGAAATAATCAAAGAAACCTAAAATGAACTTAATAGTTATATCGCTTAACGTTGTTTCTGTAGGGCGAGTCACCTGGTGGCAGCGACGACGTCACCTGGAAGCGCGGGCGCAGTTCTCTTTCCGAAAAAAAAACGACGCTCTGCGACATAACTATTAGGTTCATTTTAGGTTTGTTTGATTATCCGCCACCGCTACAAAGCCTCGCCACATCTCTCATGTATAAACCGCGCCTAATAGCGGTACACGGGGTATTTACTTAAAAGAGTTACCCAGCCTTTGTAAGGTAAGGAGAATGTCATCACTGGTTCCCGGCCGTTATTAGCATCTACATAACATTAAGCCTGTAATCCTGGAAGGGCTAGGTAGAAGTGTAACTACCTAATATTACACCCACATGTTGCCAGTTATGTTTAAGCCCCTAATGGGACGAATCTATTGCCGTCAACCGGGCATAAATTCAGAAACCGTCGCCGCTAGCCGCTCGTGAGAAATTCCTGAGCTATGTACTTATGTAGTAGTCCCTTAATAGGGGGCGAGCCCATTACCCTTAAGGTGGATGCTCCAGGATAGCCCGCGAAATTCAAATTTTCTTACGTTTTTTGCAATTTGCAGGCAAGTGCTAGGTTGTACGCGACTGTAAGACGTATGTTGTCATCAATACAACCCTCCAAGCGCATAAAGGTGCAGGAATGACTTAGACATTGAAAAAGTAATTCCTGCACCTTTATGAGCTTGGAGGGTTGTATTGATGATTTTGAAGATTATAATTCTATAACTACATACGTCTTACAGTCGCAAGCAATATTATTTAATCAACATACAACCTAGCACTGACCTGCAAATTACAAAAAACGTAAGAAAATTTGAATTTCGTGGGCTACCCTGGAGCATCCACCTTAACGGGCACAAATTCAAACTCCTGGTCAGCTACTATAAAGTTCCAGGTATAAAACGCGATCAATAATATTTTGGTCGATGTTTTCGTTCGCGATTTTGAGAGTTCTGGATGGTGAAATTAATTACTTAGACAAGTTACACAAAGTAACGCGCCTGTCTGGTATCGAACTCACGGCCTAAAACGGGAAGTTGGGTCCGTTCCCGCTAGGCCAACACTGCTTTTCGTCTTTACATACTTAACATAACCAAGGTAAGTAGTAGTAAGGTAAGGAGAATGTCATCACTGGTTCCCGGCCGTTATTAGCATCTACATAACATTAAGCCTGTAATCCTGGAAGGGCTAGGTAGAAGTGTAACTACCTAATATTACACCCACATGTTGCCAGTTATGTTTAAGCCCCTAATGGGACGAATCTATTGCCGTCAACCGGGCATAAATTCAGAAACCGTCGCCGCTAGCCGCTCGTGAGAAATTCCTGAGCTATGTACTTATGTAGTAGTCCCTTAATAGGGGGCGAGCCCATTACCCTTAAGGTGGATGCTCCAGGATAGCCCGCGAAATTCAAATTTTCTTACGTTTTTTGCAATTTGCAGGCAAGTGCTAGGTTGTACGCGACTGTAAGACGTATGTTGTCATCAATACAACCCTCCAAGCGCATAAAGGTGCAGGAATGACTTAGACATTGAAAAAGTAATTCCTGCACCTTTATGAGCTTGGAGGGTTGTATTGATGATTTTGAAGATTATAATTCTATAACTACATACGTCTTACAGTCGCAAGCAATATTATTTAATCAACATACAACCTAGCACTGACCTGCAAATTACAAAAAACGTAAGAAAATTTGAATTTCGTGGGCTACCCTGGAGCATCCACCTTAACGGGCACAAATTCAAACTCCTGGTCAGCTACTATAAAGTTCCAGGTATAAAACGCGATCAATAATATTTTGGTCGATGTTTTCGTTCGCGATTTTGAGAGTTCTGGATGGTGAAATTAATTACTTAGACAAGTTACACAAAGTAACGCGCCTGTCTGGTATCGAACTCACGGCCTAAAACGGGAAGTTGGGTCCGTTCCCGCTAGGCCAACACTGCTTTTCGTCTTTACATACTTAACATAACCAAGGTAAGTAGTAGTAAGGTAAGGAGAATGTCATCACTGGTTCCCGGCCGTTATTAGCATCTACATAACATTAAGCCTGTAATCCTGGAAGGGCTAGGTAGAAGTGTAACTACCTAATATTACACCCACATGTTGCCAGTTATGTTTAAGCCCCTAATGGGACGAATCTATTGCCGTCAACCGGGCATAAATTCAGAAACCGTCGCCGCTAGCCGCTCGTGAGAAATTCCTGAGCTATGTACTTATGTAGTAGTCCCTTAATAGGGGGCGAGCCCATTACCCTTAAGTTGGATGCTCCAGGATAGCCCGCGAAATTCAAATTTTCTTACGTTTTTTGCAATTTGCAGGCAAGTGCTAGGTTGTACGCGACTGTAAGACGTATGTTGTCATCAATACAACCCTCCAAGCGCATAAAGGTGCAGGAATGACTTAGACATTGAAAAAGTAATTCCTGCACCTTTATGAGCTTGGAGGGTTGTATTGATGATTTTGAAGATTATAATTCTATAACTACATACGTCTTACAGTCGCAAGCAATATTATTTAATCAACATACAACCTAGCACTGGCCTGCAAATTACAAAAAACGTAAGAAAATTTGAATTTCGCGGGCTACCCTGGAGCATCCACCTTAACGGGCACAAATTCAAACTCCTGGTCAGCTACTATAAAGTTCCAGGTATAAAACGCAATCAATAATATTTTGGTCGATGTTTTCCTTCGCGATTTTAAGAGTTCTGGTGGTGAAATTAATTACTTAGACAAGTTACACAAAGTAACGCGCCTGTCTGGTATCGAACTCACGGCCTAAAACGGGAGTTGAAGTTGAGTCCGTTCCCGCTAGGCCAACACTGCTTTTCGTCTTTACATACTTAACATAACCAAAACCTTACGCCTATTATCCCTAATGGTAAGGGAGGAGTGTACTCTGGAGAACACCCACATTTCACCAGTTATGTTTAAGCCCCATAGGGGACGAATCTATTGCCATAAACCGGGCAAAAATCCAGAAACCGTAGCTGCTTCTGAGAAAATTCTTGATGGAAAAACCCAATAACACTTTGCCCAACCTGGGAATCGAACCCAGGGCCTCATGCTCAGCAGTTGAGCTTGCAACCACTAGACCAACGAGACATACTTGTAAATGTAAATTATAACAAAAGCCTGCAACAAGAATCCTATCAAACCAAGATACAAGATAAATCAGTCCCCAGTTGTTTTGTACCCATGTCAACGAACCCAGAGTTATTACTACAAATGCTAATAACAAATTGTAAACTGCGGCATTGTGATATCAATGCTTATAAATCTATCTCATAGCCGTCCATCGCTTGAATAGTAACAACCAGTGAGAGACTTGCAATTGATCAACTACGAGTTTTTGGAGCAAACGATTGCTTTCGTATACATTGCTGTGAATTTTGTACTAGGAGTTACAAGAGGCTCGCAGCTAAATCATACCAGCCGCATAGCACGAGTTGATGTTCTGGGTTAAGCATCGCTAACGAAGGTCGGTCCGTGGGTGGGTGACCATTCGTTACATACCGAAAGCCCTCCGTACCTTGGAAAAACGTTGCCGTTGGTCCCGGTCCCGGTCCCGGTCTATGGACATCGCTCACGGGGTCAATGTAAATTCCAGGTATTCAGCTGCATCCGTTTAGATCGGAAACCGCCTCCAACATAGTCGATAATAGGCAGCGATCCAGCCAACAAAAGTACTAGGCTAGCAGGAATTGAAGATGGTATTTCCATCACAAGTTTACTGTGACAATATTAAACAGTAAGTACGTACACCTACTCAGATACTCGGAATATAAAAATACACAACTCCTTGAACTTATGCTAGCCTAGTACTTTTTGGTGGGTTATCAATGTATTATTTAAAATACGGATCACCGGATGAGCAAAATAACTTTATTAATTAAAAAGCCGTATTTCGTTTTTAATGTGACTGTGTACTCTCCAGTCTTACCAAGGGATATCGTATTAATCAGTACTAACTGGGTTGTGTAGGTCAGATAGGAGGTTGCTCCATGTAAAATACTGTACTGTACTGTACTGTATTCAGCTGCATCCGGTTAGACTGGAAGCCAAGCATAGTTTGGAAAAGGCTAGGCAGATGATGATTTATGTAATTTTTGCATCTTGAATGATTTTATCTTAGCCATATCTTAATCAAATGTTTTCTTGTTAGTCTCAACGAGCAATGTACAACTAACAGAGCAATATGTCGCTTTCAAAAGCCGTGGTACGGTCTCTATTGACAATCATTTGAATGGATTATCTCCATTGTGCTAAATTGCTCACAAATTGTGCTTGAACCGGGGTCACATTAAGTGATGGTTTTCTTAGCGTTTGATGTCTTTGTTAGAAATGGTGCGAAGATCACAATTGAGCGATTGTGTGTGATTTTCTTTTAACAATAGATTTAAATGCTTCTGAAGAGACTGATTGTTAAGACGATGATGTTTACTGAAGATTTTATGCACCACCAGCTGTTTCTTGCGACATTCGTCTGCGTGAAATTAGTATAAAAATATAACTGCCCTGTTTGAATCGAATTTTGTTAGCAATTTCTAGGGTTTTTATATTTTTAAACGGAACCCTTTTTGTAAAATAATAGCCTAATTTACTCCTTATAACATGAGCTTTATGCCAGTTAAAGTCCCGCCAAAATCTGTGCAGCCGTTTCGGAGAGTAGCTGAAACAAACAAGCAGACAAAAATTAAAGAAGTGATCCTTCGCTTTATATAAGACACTTTATTGCAACCATCAGCTATTTAAATAATATACCTGCTAAGCTGTAAACACTATCTTACTAAAGATCTGAAACTAGTTCCAGGATCTAAAACAAGTTTACCAATTGCTTATACAAGCAAAAAAACTGTCTCTTTTTGCGTTTAGTCTGATCACTAGAACGTCGTCTACTTTACAAACAAGTTATTTAAAATTAAATCCTTCGTTTATTTGAAATTGAAAATGTTCGTTGGATCTATTCACAACGTGAGCATTCATCAAAGTTAATTCTACCGTGGCAGCATTCCACGATGGTTTTTCATGGCCTATTATATTTTACGGCATCGCTTTCGTTCAGTGAAAACCGTGGGATACTCGCTGCACAAAAGCGGGTGCACACAGGCAGCAAAAACGTTTAATTATTTTCTGGGCTTGGAAACGAATTACTAGCACTTTCATGGTTTCATGGGAACTATGAAAGTTGGGAAAGCGCGTTAAGCCTACAAATTACAGCTGGGACCAATCCCGGCTGTGATTTGTAGACCTTTGACAGTCGCTATTAGCAGTAGTGGCAGTCCTCTTCCTCCTCAAATCGTGCTCCTCATTACTGAGGGTCGTGATCCTCACTTGAAATCATTTTTACCCTGACGATGTTTCGCCATCTCCGTCTATCCTTGGCCAAGTGCAACATGAAATTTCGTTTCGAGGGAAGAGCTTATCTGGTCGGACTATCGCAAAGGGCTGCGACTTTTTGGTCGTTTACCATCCACAGTGCCAGTAGTGGCATTCAGTGGCCCGAAGATCTGACAAGCAGTCCTACCAAGGGTATCGTATTACCAAGTACTTACTGAGTTGTGGAGGTCAAATAGACAGTCGCTCCATTAAAAATACTGGTATGCCGCTGCGTCCGGTTAGATTGGACGCCGACCCAAACATAGTCCAGAAAAGGCTAGGCAGATGATAACTTGTGTAGCATAAATATAGGAAATACTATGTAGTGTTGTATGTCAGTGACCATGTCGACCGTAAAAGCAAATAAATGCATGGTTTGTTTCATAACGTGATCATCACCACAAAACTGATAACCACTTATAACTTGATATGCTTTGAATTTGAAGAAGCATCCAAAGGCATTTGAATCATCATCATATCAACCGAAAGCCGTCCACTGCTAGACGTAGGCCTCCCTCAAGTGTCGCCACATTGACCAGTCCCGTGCGACTCGCATCCAGCGGATCCCCGCAACCTTCACCAGGTTATCGGTCCACCAGCTACAGATGCAGTATCTAATTTTAATGGACTACCATAAATACTGCATCTGTAGCTGCAACAAGTGGAAGAGAAAGTAACGTTTTCTTAACAAAATGCATTACATTGACAAATATGTAGCAACAAACGGGTTTCAAAAACTACGTACAGATTAGTTTGAGCTTTTAATGGAACCTGTTTCAAAAAAGAAGTTTCAATGCATTATCTTTAACTGTCTCAGAAGACACGAAATAATAAAGTTGAACTGTTATATTCTAAACGAGATTATCTTCGGCCCACGTCACCATATGTATTTAAGCGAGTTAATGTCATTTGCCTGTTAAAGTGTGTGTTCAAATATTTGTCTCCATCACTTCCTTTCTAGTTACATACTTCTGTACAAGTTTGTATGGCCTTACTTCGTAAGATAATGGGACTTCTACTTCATCGTTTCAAATAAAAATTCCTTCGATCGATCTATGGTCAACGGTGCTCATCTTTCACCCGAGTCACTGTAGTTATGTTTAATAAAAATCAAATCTGTGTGGTTCTTTCTTCAAATGACCATCTCAGACACTAATCTGCATAGTCCTCGTGTGAATTGACCTAGATTATGTCTGGACCTTTAAAAGAGACGGTGACCTCTGAGTTTGTTTCGGCTATTTCTTCTCAGAGCAGTCAGGTACGAAACACCGAATCCATCTAGTTAAAACTTTTAAAAGAGTTTGTAAAACCTATTTACAAATAAACATCATTTAATCTGTTATTATTATTTAATAGTGTTAATTTCAGTTTTGCCAAAATCAGTGTTTTACATCCACAAAATCATCATTTGCATTTCATCATCAGCCCGGAATCACCCACTGTTGGGTATAGGCCTGCCTCCCCTTTCTTCCGCCACACTTCACTTCCATTTGCATGTAATGCTCCATTACTTATAATTTTTTTATCTAATACAACTTTTCCAAAAGTTTATCATATTTGAATAGTGGAGTATAATTTAAAAGGCATCGCAATTTTGCAATCATGTCAAACTACTGGAAGCATAATCTATTAGACACATAAAAAAGTGTAACTCGAAGTCAACATCTTACAACTTACACCGCCTCTAGGTATTTGTTAACGGTCGCCTGCTCGGTGGCACCGGGACAGGAAACACTCCGGGCGATGCAAGGACTGTATTTGTATAATGCACTCTGTTAGCTCAGGGCGACGTCATTAGACCGCTTTTGTTTAAGCCTAGTAGCAAAGTTGGGTTAGTGACAGTTTTGGTACCATTTGTATAAGAGTATAGATCAATTTTGGGCCAGCGGTGAGTCAGTGGCCCGAAAGTCTGACAACGGGTCTTCACAAGCTGGGGTATCGTATTACTCAGTACTAAATGGGTTATCGGGGTCGGATAGGCAGTTGCTCCATGTAAAATACAGGTATTCAGCTGCATCTGATTAGACTGGAAGCGGACCTCAACATAGTTGGGAAAAGGCTAGGCAGATGAATGTTGGCATCGCGGGTATTACCTGATGTTGACTTAGGAACGCGGAGATTGTGAAGTCAGGATTTGTCTGATGATCATGATACACTTTACATTGCCTTCCTTGCCTTTTTTGCTTTTTTAGGGCAGCTTCAATGCCAGTATTTTACACGGAGCGACTGCCTCTCTGACCTCCACCACCCAGTAACAAAATAACCCTTATTAAGACTGGTTGTTAGACTTTCTTGCTTCTGGCTACAGTACTGACTGAATGAGGGCTAAAGTCTTGCATATTTGTGAGTAATAGGTTGTTCATTACATATTGTTTCTTTTGAGTCATTGACCTTAGTGAAAACAAAATCTTCTGCAAAAGATGTTATGTCAATATTTTGACTTACGCTGTGAAGGTAAATAAACATACTTTCGTTATTACTTTGAACATTTTGCGCCAATTTCTAGTGACCTATAAATTAGACAGTTTGAAAATCACCTATATCATCTATTTACTTGATGACCTGATTCTTTCAATCATGATATTTTATTAGCCTCGTCAATCTAAATGTCAATATGGCATATTGGATAGATTATTATGCTTGTGTGTATAAACACGCCAATATTTCAGAGTTTAGCTACTAGCGCTACTAAAGCAATCAATTAAATAGAGAAGGAGGAAAGAACGAAAAGAAACACTGTGAGAAGCAGCATGCTGTAATCAACGTCTTTCATTGGTTATCTCCCAAGTCTCGCCCGTGTAGCCAGACCCATGTAGGTTGAGCGTATATGTCGTGGCAAATGGATAATAGCAGGATACTAAATAAATTATCCCAAAAAACCCAAAGAAACTACACGCATGAAAAATCAACCAGAACATTGCAATGTCCATCATAATTCTCCTCAATTACGTTTCGTCGCTGCAAAGTGTGACGTGTCGTTGTAGATTCGATTGTCGACAATTAAGTGTCAACCAGACGGCCAGTCCGTCTTTATTAGATCTCTTTATTAGTTGCAAGGCGACGTCTACACTGGATTGAGTTTCATTGAAATGATTGGCTTGTAAGATGGAGTCTGTAGATTGAGTTTTAGGAACACATTCATCGGTCATAAGGTCATGGTTAGCAATATTTTCAGCCAATTGATTACAGAAAGATAGATTACTAGCTAGCCAAAGGTTCAATCAAGTTGCTTCTATGTGCTTGTAATTTGTCGTGTATCGCTAACAGTACCAAGTCTCTGTGATTTCTTCTTCTTTCTGTCACTAGAAACTCTAGCAAGGCAGTATTTGTGTTGGACCAGAACTTGGCCACTTCCACGACGTCGTCTGTGTGTTAATTACAAATGATCGTACTTTGAAGTCAGATACAATATGCTAACAGAATCTTCAGCGTTGACCTGATGAATAACCAAAACTTGCGTTGCGTTGAAAACAAAGAAATGACATGCATGCTGTTAGCCAGGGCCTACGAGGTCCGAGGAATCCACCATGAAAACATAAATATTAATGTTTCTCGCTCCATCCTATGTAGACGGGTCTCTAGGCATCTTGACATGATTCTCGAGCTAATCCTCTCCACGGCCGTCGGTCACGGCTCACGGTAATTACTTGTCATGTAATGTCACACATTTTTAAGTACCACCCGTGTATTGTGCGTCTCTCTTGCTTTACTGTGAGTGAGAAATATTACACTTTCCACTTTGCTTGCTTGCTTATGTGTGTTTGTGTCTGGTTTAGTTTTTTTCTGTGTTGGGTTATCAGTATTTTGTATTTCGATATGTGTACTATGTAGTGTCTGTGTGTAATAGTGGGTTTTAATTTTACGACTATATTTTTTATATTATAAATGCGAAAGTTTTTGAGGATATTTGTTACTCTTTTACGCGTCTAATGAACGGATTTAGATTAATTTTGAAACACAGATGGTTTATAACCTTTTTTTTTTTTCGATGTGCATAATCGGGTCAACACATAAAATACTTTTTATCCGGTGGGACACCTCGTGCCTCCACGCTGGCGGATCCGCAGGCATAAGCTAGTATATTATAACTTGACGACTGTTTTCCAGAAGGGTTAGGCTGAGATTTGCCATAGTATACACAAGTTTCGCCAGTTATGTTTCAAGTCCCACTTGTGCGAGCCTATTGCCATGCCTAATCTATTGCATTGCCACGAAACCCAAAGCCCTGCCTGCCTGCTTCTCAGTAACTAAGATCTCATAAACATTATTGTCGTTCGGTTGTTATTATGTCCTTACCAGTCTCAAGTGGTTTACCTTGTTAATTGTCCGTTCGCGTTGTTGTTAATGTTCGAGTACAATGATTGTTTATCTGCCCATCAAATTGTTTAATTTTGTTTGTCCGCTTAACAACACATCTCAATAATAATCTTTTTTGAGAATAAATATCTTTAAACCTAATAACATCATGTAACGATTTGCAGTTGGACATTCATTCGTTATTAGAAAGATCTGGGGCTCTTATCTAGTATATTGTTAATATAATGAGGTTATGCTGATAACATTGTGACTAACGTTCTGTATTCACTTTTCCAAATAAATTTGTAGATGCATATTCGCAGTGTTTTTATAGTTTAATTTGTTTGGTTCTTATCGTTGTTAAAAAATGCTGAAACACGTAACCAAAGTGAAGAAGAGGAGGGCGAGTCCGGTAAGCTTTTCTAACATAATCTTTGAGTAAACTTTAATGAACTTAATGTTCAGTTGCTTATTGATTTAATCCACATTTCTCCACCATTCTTCTCTTATTATAACTTGCGACTGTCATCTTAGCCTACCCTATCAGCAACATCTTGCCCTTTGTCCCATGTAACTTGGGCTCGCCCGTTCGCGCAAGACGTTTTTATTTCTTCCATTTTCCACTGTCAGCCGTCACGCTATCATTTACTCCTTTTTCTTTTATATCATTCCTCTCACAATCCATCCATCTATAAGACGATGTAATTTGTGGAGATGAATACACGTTTTTTTTTAGTATCTTCGTTCTGGTATTCCTCTCCTTCTTAATTCATTACCACTTAAATTACATCACTCTTTTTATCTTTTTTCTTTTTGTGCTCTTACCTCCTCAAAATAAAAATGTTTTGGTACAAACATTTTAAATTCCAAAATGTTCCATTCGTCCCAAAATTTATTCTCACCTTTGAGTCTTCCAACACAGATCATTGACTTGGTTGTAAGACAAAGCTCTTCACATCTGTCAACGACCTCGTACGCCAACCAACAGTCGGACACTGTCATAATATGTTACGCAATATGCATTAGTATTCCAGTTTCAGTGTATAATGGAAGAATCGAAGCTACGTGTGGTTTCCTTGATATGTTAGTTAAGAGATGTAGTGACGCTTAAGTTTGTATTCTGTTGCTGTCGGTATTCAATTGTGCGATTGTTGTGTTGTAGATCGATTCCATAGTTGTACTTCTCCTTCTTTAAAGAAAAGGACATTATCACTTCAAATTGGTTAATCAAGAGCTTCTGCTTTTCGCTGGGCTGAGAACTGATCATGATCATTTTTGAAGAGGGCATAATCCTCAATTATGATCTGCAAATCTAGCGTTATATCCCTGAAATTATCATTTTTCGTACTTATTTCGTTGATTCCACTTTCATCCTCAAATCAAATAGATTGCAGCCACTACATCCGTCAATGACCTTAGCTGCCGACACCCAGTCTCATAAAACTGTCATACATAATATATTACATAAGTATAAGTATTTGATCGTTACATCACATTGCATTCTTAACGACCTGCCTCCGTATATTGGGTGTGTTTAAGACTTTAAGTTCTACACCTGTAGTGTTACATCAGATCGGTTAGTCATCGCTAAATTCTTCGGCATACAGCTGTAGTAACTTGCGGTTACGGAAAATATGAGCACGGTTTCCGCTAGCTGCAGATTATATTGCGAAACTTGACTTCCGTAAACGACTAGTTTTTTAAACAGGATTAGCTGGTCAGTTTTTAGCAGCCTCACTATCCATAATAATAAAATAAAAAGTAATTATGTCTAGTAAGTAGTAAGTATGTTTACCTTTATACTATTTTTTATTCACGTCCTAACTACTGAACCGTTCGTTATAAACACTTTGGACCTGGTAAAGCACATATAGGGCTATTTTCGTTCTAGTTAGTATCAAACATGCAGACTTGAATGCTAACCTCATCTAGTCAGATATGAAAATCAGAGGAAATTCGTTGCGGTAGAGAATCTGCTTATTCAAATTTGCCAGTGCATAGGCATACATCGCTATAAGAGGAGCAATCAAAAGCTGATCGTATGGGCCTTTTTCACACTTCTGCTCATCATGACCATAGAATGAAAAGATTGCACCTCGTAAAAATAGTAATCATCATAATTCTCATCATAAATTACTTTTGCTCAAACACATTAACTGTCCTTTCATCTTCCGCATTTCCAGCTTACATCTGAACTGTCAGTATATTATCTTAATTGAATTTACGTATAGAGTTTCATAAATCGTCTAATTTCGTTATTAAAAATAACTTCACGTATCACGTTACTAGGACATCGGTCTGCATTCGGCGACATTAAAGCAACCATCAACGACACGTGTTTGGTTGCCGGGTAACCGGGTTCCTACTTTATTAGGTTACCCGTATTACGTTTCTCAGTAGCATTTCACATCAGAGATGTTTTTGCAACCTCTTTTTACATACGACCTGGGTCCACGATAAACTTTTGTCGGTCAATTACATCATTGTCCAAACAACCTCATTCCTACTTTCTATTGGGATTTATGGATTTAACATAACTGGTTTTATTCACGAAAGTAAGCTCATTACATAAAATAGCAGGTTGTTTTTAACGAAGACGCTTGGCTTACTTTCCTCTTAAATATCTGCCATTTATCAATCGTAACATTGAATTCATAAATATGGAGATGCTAACGCGATCGATTTTGATAATTTACATCTTGCAAATGGCGCTGTAAATTGTCTCGATGAGTTTTGTATTAAACAGTTTGTTGTTGTTTAATTGAATGTAATCAAAGCGAATAAGTCGTAAATGGTTGTCGTAAGCGGTCATCAATCGGAGCTGTATTGTCGATCATTCATTATGGATGATTTGTCACGTCTGCTGGGCGCCTGAAGTGACATTGACTTTCTTATTGTCTGCGCTGATAGCGCTGTGGAGCGACTCGGTGCGCGCACATGCACGCCGCTCGCCGTGAAGCGCGCGCGCATCCACGCTCCGCGACCGGCTCCCGCGCGCCGGGCTCGCGACATGCCCGCAGTGAAAGTATTCAACATATTCGGCGGACAGAAGCCGACCGAGAAGCACCCTCCCTCCGCCCCTCCCGCGCAACAGGGCGCGCTTCAAAAGTTCTACAGGACTTTTTCAGTTGCTCCAGAACCTGCACCCGAGCACAAGGGCAGCAAAGTGACCGCGATCGCCGCCTGCCTCGAGCGTAGGATCAGTGAACCCGTGAAAATTAATAGTGATAACGTGCAAAAGTTTGTTACTAAAGTCAATATTAGCGACTCTGTTGTGAATACCAAGACTGAGAGTGCGTCGCCGCGGCAGCACGTGTACGAAAACGTAAACATTACCGCCGATAATAATGTGGTGCGAGATCATTTACTCGACGAAACTAAAGGATATTCCTCGATCTATGAAAACGTAGCTATACTTAAAGCCGAGTCGTTACCTCCGGTCGGTACTAGTGCTGAAACTAAATTAACCAAGGCTTTGGAATCTTTCGATAAAATCTTATCGGAATTCACTTGCACGTCACTTACTTCCGATGTGAAAGCTTCAAAGAATCATTTTATTCCGCCTAAATTACAAAAGTCTAAAACTTGTAGCATCATTGAATCACGTTGTATATTGAAGAAAAGTAATTCGGACCCGGAGAGTGATTGTAAAACCAGAAATAAAGTAGCACGCAACAATTCCATTGACAAAACAACGAGTCTTTGGAATCTGGACGACATGAGAGGAAAAGAGTTGACCGCTCCGCTGGTGCCACTGACTACGCCACCACCCAATGACAAGATGAATCCTGATAAGTATGCTACGTATAAAATTTCATCAAAAAACTCGTCTCGGCCGAACTGCTTCAAAGCAGAAGATCTAAAAAAACTTGATGTAAAAACGAGAATACTCAAGAAAACTTTATCTAATCCACCGTCGACACCCGTTCCGGTTGTATCTAAAACGAAACCAGTAATGAAAAAAGTCGAGAAAAAAGTGAGCGACCCAAAGAAAACAAAACCTAAAACATGTACAGATAATGGATCGTTAAACATAAAGATTAGTTTAGAAAGTAAAGAGACCCCAAAATCACAAATGCAGAAAGCAAAAAGCGTATGGGAAATAGGAAACGAATATGTGATTTCACCCGGCTTAGAGAGAACCAAGTCTACGACTTCTATCGCGGGCTCTCCTAGTAAGATCCCAGTGATAAGGAGTCAAATGTCGCATAACAAGTTCAGCAGCACCAGAGCGCTTTTTTCTCCCACTCCGGTTGATCTAAGTAATGTAGACCAGGCCAGAGAGTGTGCTCAGAAAAAGAAACCGCTTGCGCCGCGAAAAAACAACGAAAAACCCGACGGAAGCAAACAAATAAGACAAAAGTCGCTGCTCAATCTAAAATCCGACGTAAAAAGACAAAACGATAAAACTAAGAAAGAGCCGGTTGACACTAAAAGAACAGTATTGACATCGAAAACAACATTGAAAGACTACTCCGATGAAATAAACGCCGTGCGAGCCAAGTTACAGCACAGAACGATTAACAAAAGAGATTTAGTAGTTGCGCCTGAGCCCAAACGAAATGAAAATGAATCGGAGGAAGTCGATTCGACACTGTCACCTGTTAAGTCTATTGTGAAAAAACTGGAATTGAAAACGGCTAAAGAATTGAAAACAGAATCATCTCAGTTTATAAACTGTAAAGTGATCCCACCGGTGCACAAGGAGTTATGCGTAGCGAATACAACTTTCCACAACCACTTGAGCACACTCGTCGGTCGACAAGTTAAATACGTCGAGTCGAGGGACGACTCCAAAACATGCTCGCAAATCGAGAAGCTAGCTCTACACAAACAAACTGACGAGAAGATATCCGATACCCACTCAGATTGCAGCGACGACTCGGGTCATGTTTCCAACGACGCTGTGCACGATAACGACGTAGCGTTTGATAACGTGCACGACTTGAGTCCTGTGAGTAGCGTGGACGAGGTGGATTTCAAAGTGTTCGACGGTCCCAAGCAGTTTGGGATAGATTTGTCGGAGAATGCGAAGAGCGTGTGTCCCGTGCGGCCCGCAAGGCGAAGCGGGCGCGGCATCGAGGTCGCTAGCGGTACCCGCGCCACCGACGTTCCGAAAGTGGACGAACAGGTACGACACTGTTAACATATCGATAACAACAAATTACAGGTGCTGTTTATCCGCACACCCTCGGTGCAAACATGCTACAATTTAGATCGCAAACGATATTAAATCTTGCTCCGCTCATGCGGACTAGTCTAACAAGATATAGACTCGAAAGCCGTGCGCGGTGCACTCCCATCAATATTACCGAGCAACGGTCGAAGACCTCTTTACCATTTCGTCAACGTAACAACTTACTATATTTGTAAAATACGCACGACTAACTGTGAATGCAATGACTACACTTATAGAAGAAAATTGCACGATATTAGTATTCGCATCAATGACCCAAACAGCATAGTTTGATTCGAATTGAAATGACTTTTAAATAACCTGAACTTTCACATATTTCTAAAAAAATATTGTCATTTAGTTTTATTTTTATTCATAAATCTAATATTCATTGAGGCATTTAAATTAAAGTTGCAAACGATGGAGATGTTATTAGTACCGCCGCGCCGGTATAGTCTTTAATGTTATCGCTACCGATTTCTCTATTCCATCGACATAATAAATTAATTTATGCATATAAAGTGCGTCGTTTTGTATCGTTCTTGATTAATGTTCAGACGAAAGTAACATGACGGAGTCAAAGACTTGTAGGGTGTCAAACAGCAAATCTTATTATGTAAGCTCCAACATTCTTCGATGATAATGTTTTACTTGCATAAAGCGATGATTTGTTGCGTTTATTTTATTGCGTAATCCTTTAACGAAGAACAAACGCATTCTTTTGAAAATTCGACGTAATGCTTGCGTTACATAATGAGACCCATTCGGATTCTAGGACACGTAAATATGCACTTTAAATGGACTGTAATAATTATATTATGAACGTTTCGGCGATTTATTTAGCAGTGTAACAGCCAGGTGTACCACAAGGGTCAATTTTGGGCCCAGATTTATTTACGCTTTTACTTTCACCAAATGCTTGCGGTCATTATTTCATGTAGTCTGCTGCTGTGTATTAATCTGACATAGTAATGTACTTGACTCACGTCTTGCTTATTATGGCAATGCGGTTAGAGAGTAGATTTATGCTTTGGTAGAGTGGATTACGTATGATTTGAAGTACATTTATACTTTAAATACCACACCTGTTACGAACTACAACTCCGTGGCCATGACAAAATAAAATCCATGAACATTGAATATACATTAACTTTTCATGCTAAATTAAAATAGCATAAACAATTTCCATATTCATCACTTACTTATATTCTGTTCTCTCATTTAAAGTAGACCAAAACTATTCACCTACATTTTTTCAATATCAAAAGTCAAATGTCACCGGTCATTTACATTCAGATTAGACATTATCATATTATTCGACACTATGTTTTCTTGCATATAATTTGCTTCGAGGTCAACAAAGTTTAAGTCTGAGCTCAAAGTAAACTTGGACCACAACACATTTTAGACGAAAATCACTTTAAACTGTACCCTGATATTGGCTGCTATCGATTTCTGTAAAACTCATTTAAATGCAGTAATTCTAATTGCGCAACTGCATACCATTTTCCGACACCCGGCTGACCATACTTTGGCACCATATGAACAACAGCTTTCCAAGTTTTAAATGCAGACCTCACCCTGGCGTGATGCGTTGCAAATAAAAAAGTCGCCACTTTCGATTTCGACTTTCTCGCGTCACAATGTGACAGCAAATATTACGTGCAAATCCACTTTGTGTACTTTCCATGATACTGAAGAAAATATAGAGCTCGTTGTGAAGATTTGCTTGATGAAATAGATGACTCCAAGGCTTAATAAGATGATTCAATGAAGCCGGCAACCTCAGACTACAGTTGATTTGTCATGACCTCTGTAAGATCAAAAGTCAAGAACTCCAAGGCACTGTGGTTTTCACACACATAAATAGTTTTTACTAGGTATGAAAGACTTTGAAGATCCGTTCACACGAAAGGCAAAGAGGCGTAACAAGACATGCATACATTGTCGGAATCCCTTGTATGTACTGCTCTTAAATGGTTCTTAATTAACGAGTAGGTATCTTTAATTCATTGATGCAGATGGTTCACCTATGATAGATAAAGACTTTTTACTGATAAACGCGGCGCTTATTGCTTTACATTCTATAATTATTAATCATAAAATATCGTTGATGAGAATATCTTCTTTATTCATGATTAGCTTATTTCTAGAAACAATTGAGATCAAAGTTAACTGAATCGTAACAATTTAAAACGTGTTATTCTGAATTGTAAGCAATGACTCACTTTATGGAGGAAAAACGAGTTATCTAAACAGCTCAATTACTTTACAACACAACTGACCTAGTTTAATGCTTTAACAGATCTTCATTTATTGATCGAAGACCTAAATCTATCAATGGATAAACCTAGATAGGAAATAGATTTACATCTCGTTTAATCTTTCACATTAATTCATTCACATCACAAATTCAGTCAACCCAATTAAAGTCTTTAGATGTTCCTCATCACTTGTACGTTTAAAACTTCAAATGTATCTCTGATCAGCCATATTACGAAAACATTAACTTACACAGAACTTTATCATAATATACGAGGCAAATGGCGATATCAAAAATGTGACGTATTAATCAACCAATTGAGTAGTAACCACTTGAATGTGACACAGTACAAAAGTGATGACCGTTTCCGTTAGGTGATCTTTCCATTCAACTTTCCACATCTCTACGAATTCATCGCCAGACTTCAGCAATTCGATTTATTTAGTCACGTCTTCCATTTCGAAGATTGCTTTCAAATTAGACGTTAAGTTAGGTTCGAGTCATGTTGTTGGTATCTGATACCGGGATATGCTCATCACGTACTGCTTTCGCTTGGGGGAAAGCCTGTCCTTCTATCAAAACGACTAAAAGTTTGGCTAGTGTCGCTGGTATTGCTCAATCTGTCTTCGCAATACGTAACGCAGTAAAGGTTTACTTTCTTTTCGTTTCTTGTATTTTTATTGACATTTCCCTCTTTGTTGTGATTATTTGTTTTGCTTTATCGATGACTCTAAAGGTCAAGCGAAAAACAACTGTAAACAATAAAATCCTATTCTTTTTTCAAACACCAGTTTTGACAACAGGCAAATCAAATCTAAACATGTTTTTATTCTCTATCATTTCCTATACTAACTGCTAATACCAGTTCATGTCAACGGTACCTGCATTTGCCTCACAAATATTAACATTTAACCGTGTTCCATGTTCGCGTGTCGCGTCCCTCGTGAATGTGTGCCGGTTCCGCGGTTAATCAGTTCTTTCCGTTTCTTCTTGACCTTTTATTGCCTCTTTCATTCTACTTGCCTAGACATGTGGTTAATACATCAGATTTCCTTTAGTACTATTTGCAACTGCAAAAGGATCGTGATAAAAGTTGTTTTTAAATTGCTCATCTACAAATGGTTTTGTGATTTGAAAACTATGTTCTGTTTTGTGTTCTACGTATGTTCGCTGATCATCGATTTTAACAGCAATTTGAACTTAAGCATTACAATTATGAAACATGTATTTCTGAACATACTATTCTCACTAATACCCTGTTCGCTTGCTCAGTTAATCGATCGTCGCCCTCACGTGTTAGCTCTGCATGCAGTATGCGATTTCTAGCGGTACTAATGCGCCAAGCATCAATACCGTTAAAATTCTTATGATTCTGCAATGAACAGAGCAAATTGGTAAATTAAAACATATCTTCCTGAATCATTATGATTCCGTGTTTTATGAAACTTAAGGCGAGGAACAATAAGAGAATCGTGTTACATAATAATTATATTATTGAATGAAACAATATTCAAGTCGTTATGTAAAAATAACATATCTGATTAATTCTTGAGTGACTTCAAAACTTACTATTAAACAGTTTCTCAGTCATATGAGCTTATGAAAATAGGTTCTGTATCCAAATATTCTGATTAGGGCCGCCTGAGAGTTTTGAAACAAAAGTCAGTTCAAGATTTCTTATCAACACAACAATATCATCTACTGCATCACAGAATTCACAGACGATGATCGATTATTTACGAAATTGTTTGAGACGTTTCCTCTCCGAAGTCTGGCGATATGTAAGATTATAACACTAAACTTGTATTAATAGGTACTTAAAAATGTTAACTTCACATATTAATTTAGAATACTCTCTAAGGTACTCAAGAGCATGTTCTCCTGTAACCCTTTCATCATTTACGTTAATATCGTTGTTGTTTTTCATGTTCATACTTTTTCTAACTTTTTCCTTAGCTCCTTACTGGCCCCGCTCTTATTTTGATACCTGATAAAAACTTTAGGGCGTTCTATTTTAAAAGAACAACGTACTTATTTTTAGAAACTCATTCTCACAGTATCAATTGTATATCGATTTCACTTTTTTATCTCGTCTTGTAATTATTTGAAAAGTGTATCAATCACCGTTGGTAATGATATTTGCGTTTGTGTCGGACCGGCTTCTACAATATAAGTAATTAATATGTCGGCTAGTATCTACGTTTTGTCCGTACGTTCGAGAAAGTCTATTATCGATACAATAGCTGTAAGGTACTACAGACATGATTGCCTTGTATAAGTCTTACAGAACTTTTTTTGTCTCTGTCAATTCTTCAAAGTATAAGTTACTCGTATGATTCATTGGTAGCGTTTGAAATAGGATTAATTTAGGCTTGTTATTGGGTCAGAGACCTCTCGTTAAGGAATAGGCCGATGTACCATGTTTATGAAAGAAAACACTGATTCTGATTGTGTTGCTTCTATTCGTTGATGTTAATTTATGTACACCATTCATTTCAAATATTAAATGAGGTGGCAGCTTAATCTTTTTGAGGTCTTTGAATGTTCTGCTTGCTCAAGAATGGGTCCAAGAACAATTATAATGTTTTTTTTTAAATTCTGGACATAATGAGTCTTGATTGGCCATTTATGCCAAAAGTAAGCTTGTCATCTTCATACAAAAAGTTTGATTGTATGTAATTTGTGTTAGACTAAAATCTAAACCTGTTGTTTGACGTGGGTACATTCTAAGTAGCTTTTTACATGCAAGACATTGTTAGAGTAATAGCAGACAATTTTTCTAGGAAACATTCTCATAGTCAAAATTCTACTTAAAAATCATAATCCTAATTTTGCGCTTCGCCATGTGAACAAAAAGCAGGTCTTATAGGAAAGTGTCAAAGTTTGACATTTCTCTGTTTGTCTATGGTTGTAGAAACTTATATGACGCTTAGTGTCTTAAGAAAAAGTATTTATGTGCGTGAATACTTACGCAATTTGTAATATAACTGTCAGTCGTAACTACGTGTCTAAGCAACACCTTATTTCACAGTAATTTCTAGTATAATAAGACTTTCTTTTGCTGCTTTTACTGTAGGTTTGTTGATGATAGGAACAGTGGTAGTCAGCTATATTTTCTTTAACTATTGAATATTGTTTTAGTGATAGATGCAATTGGTTACACTAAAATAAGAGAATCAAAAATGCAGATTTATGTCATAGTGTAACTGCTTGTTTTCCCGAATAAAAACATTTATAAAATATATTAGCGAATCAATTCGAATGCTTGTTTCTAAAAATCAGGAGTAGGTAATTATGAAAGGAAAAATAAACATCAGAACGAAAAGAGACCAAAGTTCCCAACTTTTTACGTAACGACCAGAATAACGAAGCGATACCATAAAAACTTTAAATAATAAAACTCGTTCAAAACGTGGTTACGAAATGTTGGCGGCACCTGACAATGCCCGTAATGACAAGCCTGTAAATTGAGAGCAGCAGGTGGTCGCGCGTGGTTGACGACTCCTGACAATTGAGCGTCGTGAGATTGGTAATGACCACCGAAAACTGTATAGGTATTTTCGAAAAGTTTTTTTTTTACCGATAAAAGTGACTTGATATTGCTGTTGATCATCATCATTAACATCAGTTTTTATGGTTCCGTACCCAAAGGGTAAAACGGGACCCTATTACTAAGACTCCACTGTACGTCTGTCTGTCTGTGAACAGGTTGTATCTCATGAACCGTGATAGCTAGACAGTTGAAATTTTCACAGATGATGTATTTCTGTTGCCGCTATAACAACAGATAATAAAAATAAAAAAATACAGGGGGCAACCTTCCTACGATGGTACGGAACCCGCGAGTCCGAATCGCACTTGGCCGGTTTTAAGCTCATTGCTGGATATTTACCTCCCAATTTTAAATCACCTGCCATGTTTTCCTCAATAACTTGCTTATTGCCTTGTTAATCTTCTTCTACTGTTTAGAGGAGCTCGTGGCTAAATAATAACAGCCGCTCGGGTCAATCTTCAGGTTAAGCCGCGCTTGCCTGGGTCGGCCGTAGATGAGTGACCACGCATTAAATACCGAATTCCTCCGTGCCTCGCAAATCACGTTAAGCCAGACCCCGTTGTCCCGGCTGTCATTTATAGATCTTTGACAGCCGTTACAGGTTGACAGTGGCCCGAAATTCTGAGAAGCAGTCTTACCAATGGATATCGTATTACCCAGCAGGCCTTCGCTTCATTTAAATACTAGTATTCAGCTGCATCCGGTTAGACTGGAAGCTGCCTCTAACATAGTTGAGAAATGGCTAGGCAGATGATGAATCTTCCTCTACTTTATGTGCATGTTCAACTTATAAGGACCAGTGAACACTTTCTGTGAAATAAAGGGCAGTACCTAGTTCCTCCACAAATGTTGAAACGGGAATATCGGTCTTCATCGCGAATTTTGTATCTAAAAGGCCAGGCTAAGATCGTAACTCCTAAGTTACGTAGGTACAGGTTTACAGTCTGACATTTCAGAGATGCAATCCGGACTTTTGGAGTTTCTTGCCCGTTCTTCTCCATAGAGATCTACGTTAGGGAATGGGCAACTACAGTACTTTCTCAAGTTATTATGCCTTGTGACTGTGACTGTAGCTTTGCTTTTTTGTATTTTCGACATTCAAAAGTGCCGTAATGGTCTAATTGAAATAAATGATTTGAGTTTGAGTTTGAGTTTGAGTTTGACTTGTCCTCAATAAATAAAGGTATGCTCACCCTGTGACATCGGACATAAAATTGACAACGGTAAAGTTTAGCTATTCAATCGTGCATACTTTGTTTATAGTGATTCGGGGACAAACAGCAAATATTTAGACTTTGAACTGCCTATCTCGAAAGCATTACTATCATCACAGACAATATCAAAACAGTTAAAGACAGTACTTGTAAATAAGGTAAAACTACATAGAAAAACTGCACTAAACAGTTTCACAGTAAATTCAATGGTAGTGTCGACAACGGATATACAAGACCTAAAGACGTAAATACTTCTCAAAGTTATACCAAAGAGTAATAATATGCAAACGATAAGTGCCATCGATACAAGAGCTCTCAAAGATCTCAATGATCATTATCCTATGAAAATTCCATAATAGTACTCTGATGTTCTTTGAGCACAGCCAGAAGTGAAACTCGAAGCCCCCAGCCAGCTTGGCGACTAGAAACCACGGAATGTTTTCTCTGAAACTGCTAATTTGAATAATAAAGGTAGATTATTGAGTCTTTAGCTTCTCTGGTCTGCGAATTAATTGCATAGTTTATGTGTTAGAGAGTTGAGACGTGTTCAGAATAGGTGCAGGGTTATATTTTTGAATTAATATGTTTAGTATTCCAGCTTCTTTCTCTTCTCTGTACTAATGTCTGACTTAAATCTACGCCGGACACTACAAGGGCTTCATAAACTTAAAACTCTCTTTCATGGCATCTTCAAAAATATTTGTGTTATAGTCGTCTTGCCATCTCCCATCTTTGTCCGATTAGACATTGCTAAAAATCTATCAGAATTTTAAATTGAGTATCCACTTCTGTCTTCTGCAAGTTTACATCAACAATAAAGTAAACTTTAATTCTTAAATCGATAACATTTTGACATCTTGAACGAACGATTTTTCTGGGGAGTGGTGACGTCTTTCATAACTCTGATGATATGATACAAAATTACAAATACCTACAGTCAGGGAAAACCAAAGCATGCCAACATACCCAGCTTATCTGTAATGTAACCAAATAAAATCGTCACATCGAAATTACCAATTATAATGATAACACATGAAACCACCATCGTATGCTATTATTTCTCAGAATCCGAAGACGTGTTGATATGCTGACACCGTATCGCATCGTTAGTTAGTCGGGTTCGCCTTACGTGCTCCGACTTATGTGCGCCTAGTAATGCGTCGGAGAATATCATTACGCTTCTTATCTAAACGTTAGATTCTAGATAGGTAACTAGATGATTAGGAGAAAGGCTAGACTTTTGCAGATCGGATGTTGAAGTTTCGTCATAACTTGGTGAGATTCTATTCATTACTTCATGTCCTATTGGGAGTTTACTTAGAGACTTGTCTTTTAGTCAAGCCGATAATACCTTTTGTCGTAATAATGCTATTTTGTCAACTGAATAGTACTGCTCTTAAATTGGCCTTCTGTCTGTTAAAATTTTCCGTTTCTGCCCTGGGGGTCGGCCTGTATCTTCTTCTGAGCACAACGATGGCAATCTAAATCAATCGACCCATTTGGCGACGAGTTTTTTGCCTCCATTATCTCATTACTGGGTAGAGTCTTTTCTGCTATCCCATGATTTAACTTAATTACTCCTTTCATAAAGTGACGGTTACGCCAGCATTCGAACGCTATTGTTTTTTTTTTTTATCTTCATTGCCATAACATTCTCGTTTCCAAACAGTTTTTATTACAAACGGTGGACTGTTACTTCATGTTACGACTGAAGACGAGTTGGTTCATGAGCTTACGTGCGTTTAGAGGTATGCAGTTTTAACAGTTAACAGATAATTGCTGATTACTGGCAGTGATGTTGCAAGTATCTGGTTTATGAAGGCAGAAGGTGCTTTTGTTTAACGGGTTTATGAGTTGGCAATTCCTTATATTCTGCCTGGCGTAATCATTTTTTTTCTCGTTTTACGCGAATTAGATGTTGATTAATTTATCGCTTGCTTCTATCTTGATCATTGGCAGTGGTCATCATCATCATCTTTTCACTTATCTGGGGGCGTAAAATAGATCTTTACCAGAATCATAATATAAATCACGTTAAAAATTAAAATTCTTTAAATGGCCTTTATGGTCCAGACCTTTAACACAATTTTAAGAATTTTAAATATTTAACCATTTTAAGAAATTTAACATTTTTAAAATGGTCTTTAAGGTCTGGACCATAAAGGCCATTTTAAGAATTTAATTTTTTTAACGTGATGCATAATTATTATGATTCTGATAAAGCAGCCATTTTAGGCCCCCTGGCTTCTGAACCATACACAAGAATTGCCTTGTCTCATTCACATCCATTACGCCAGTAACTTCTTTACTAATCACTTTTTTTTTTTTTTTTTTTTTTTATTTAATTATATTTCATGGAAAGCTACGAATTTACAAACCCACATTAAGAAGCTATTTTATTTTATAAATTTTAAGAAAACTTACAGCTTTAATACATTCGTGTAGTCAGTAGGAATATGTAGAAGACGGCCAATTAAAAGTTTCCACTTATACAGGGTAGCGCCGACAATACGACAGCAAATTAAACTGCGTATTTGTCGAATTGTCGTCGCGACCTTGTATATTATTTTCTCTACTTCAGTGCACCCTTCAAACTAGCGAGTACTTAGTAGGCACATAAATAAATAATGGCTTTCTACAACAAACGACTGGCTCATACTTTTCCTGTGCCATTTCCCGACATAGAAAGTTAGGCGCTGCATAATCACGTGTGCAGTGAAGTAGGGCTGACTCTATGAGGTTTTTAAAAGGAGATTTTATGCCTAATCTATGCAGATTTCCAGAATCTGCTGGAACTGTGCCTGAGATCGCCTCCTATTTTATGGGACTTAGGAAAAATGAAGCAAACGCTTGATAGAAGAAATATTATTTTATCAAAAACAAAATCTTTTCATACATTGCAGAACAAAGATTTATGAAGTTTTTTTTTATTTATTTATTAACCAAAGACTTTTTCAAAATAAAAATACAATCAAATACTAAAATTCAACACATGCTATAAAGCTTTTCGTCGATTATGTAGTACTCGTAATTGTATCTGTATAATTATTTTCTCTTAAAAGTGAAAACCCTGGGATAGTTAAAGCCTTATTGGTTCAGACAGGCGGCATTCTTTGATGTTGTATCGTGAGCAATTAGTAATTACATAATTGAGACTGTTAAATATTTAATTAATTGTTTCGAGATTTCACTTGTTTGGAGAAAATAAAATAGTTAGTGGAGAAAACTGCCAATGTGTAACATTACGTTTTTAAGGTTTTTTAAATGTGTGAATAACTGGATGATATTGCTGTTCAAAAATATTATTTAACCAAGATTTGACCTCAAAGCTAGAAAATTATATCTACAAAAACCCACAACACATTTTAAAACGTTTACAAAAACTGGATTCGCATCCGCATCTCCTGTTTTTAAATAATTATCTCAAGAAAAAAAAAAACAATGTAATCAACCTTTTTTGTTTAATACGTCTTCTTCATCATGGTCGGAATACTGGTTTAATTTACTGTAATTATAATTAAAATCGCGAAGACCCTGAACTTCTGGCGAATCACGAAATGTATGCGCCGGCGCATCATCACGATGTTCAAGTGATACGTTCTCTTGATGACCGTTGATTCGTTTCATTAACTGTGATTTACTTAAAATAGTAAATTATTTTTGTTTGGATTTGGGAGCAACACAATTTATTTTTAGGATATTTATGCTCTTTACGTTTAGATAATTTCCAGATTTTCACTTTTGATTCATATTAAGTTCAGAATTACTTCGAATGAAAAATGCCGAATGTATGGCAAAGATGAACGATAAATTAAGCGTCTGATATCAGTTTAATTGAAGTAGTACCGATCATAACATCACGCCTGTAATTTCGTAAGGGTTAGGGAGAGGTGACCATATAGTAGACTAGTTTAAACCCGCGGCCTTGCCCGCATCGTGGAGTTCGATAATTGACCCATGGGATCGTAATACCGGGATAAAAAAGTATCCTATGTGTTAATCCAGGTTATAAACTATCTGTGTGCCAAATTTCATCTAAATCCAGACAGTAGTTTTTGTGTACATCCTCACAAACTTTCGCATTTACAAATATTAGTAAGATTAGTAGGATATCCACGTTTCCCTTTTTGCAGTTATGTTCGAGTCCCATCTCCCATGTAATTGAGGACGAGATAGTATAAACAGCAAATCGTTAGTACATCATAAAAGATAGTATTATCTCCCAAGCTGCATTGCTTGTGCTCAAACAAGCACAGATGCACAGTGCACCGGCGCGCCCTAGTTATCCACTGTAGCTAATATGGACATAACTGCAGAAATAATCTTCTGTTACTGTGTTCGAGATAACTAATAGAAAGATTGTCTGTTGGTAGCTGAGGGAAAGGTCGTAGAGTAGCTTGTTCATGGTGTTACTATAGCTTATGCCAGCGGCTTCGCCCGCGTCGAGTTCGATAATTGTCCCACGGGATCATACTACTAGGATAAAAAGTATCCTATGTGTTAATCCAGGATATAAACTATCTGTGTGCTCAATTTCATACAAAACCGTTCAGTAGTTTTTACGTGAAACAGTAACAAACATACAAACATACACAAATACAAACTTTTGCGTTTATGTGATGTGTACATATTTTACACTTACAGAAGTTACGGGATGATATCTGTGATTTTCAAAATTTATTTATTTTATTTTAGGTAAGCATATAGTTGGTAAAATCACGGATAACATCCCGTAAGTACTTTAAGTGTAGTGAAAAACCGTGAAAATCTAAAACAGTGTACATGTTTTGTTTATGTAGACTTTCATTTAGCTCGAAACTACCTGGTTGATCTAGTGGTTGCAAGCGCGACTGGCAAAGAGATATTAGGTTTTTCCATGAGGAATGTCACAATACAATCAGCCAATAACGCTGTCCACTGGTACTCAAGCCTCCTCTCTAAACGAGAGACGAACAGTTTGATGACAGTTATCAGACTGTTTATTTATATAATAACTAGCTAATGCCCGCGGTATCGCCCGCGTGGATGTCGGTTATCGTGACCAAAAGTAAAGCTCCCAGACGGCTTATTTTTTTCTGAAACCAACAAAAATATCATTATATTTTAGCCAATGTATACAAAAACTTGACAAATTATATAGTGAAACCTTCCTCGAGAACCACTCTATACATTGGTGAAATCAGCATGAAAATCGGTGCAGTCGATTTTGAGTTTATCGCGAACAGACAGACAGACAGACGCGGCGGAGTACCTTGTTTTATAATATGTCGTGAAATTATATTTTATTTAAAAATAAATATAATTTCTGTTTGTCCAAGATCGTAACTAATTTCTCTAGTTACTGTCCAAGATCGTACCTATTGTCTCCGCAACAATAACTAACCTCTAATAAATTGGTCCATCAAGCTAGCCACTTATCAAATGACCTAATTACATTACCAGTAGTCAATTAAAACGGACACTTCAATAGCAAGAGCTTAATAAACAATAAAGATAGTCTCAGTTGATATCGTGCGATGCGTCGCGTTGGTGAATGCTACTTGAATCTATGATAAATTGGCGTGGTGTAAACAGTAGGCTTAGCCAAGTTGACAATCTACAATCGTTAACGCTAATAGAAAACTAACCAAATGTATGGGAATGACATCTTGACATCTATCAACGTTAAGTCACGTGGTCAAAACAAACGAAAGGAAACTTTAAAGTTTAGTCAAAACTGTAAGTTGGGTGCGATTTATATGGGATGTAGGGATCACGATTGTAGAAACGAATATATTTCATTCTATCATCTTGATCGATGTAAACTTGTCTACGAAAGTTTATATTCGTTTGTTTTGACCACGCGACTTAACGTTTACGATTGTAGAAAGAGAATCGATACGAATCGTTTGTAACTTGGTTAGGCCTGCAGAAGCTATAGTTAAACATAAGTAATTAAGTATAGTTTTTATTGATTTTAAGCCTTTACTGCTTCGTTGGTCTGGTGGCGTGGAGTCTTTGGATCGATTCCCAGATCCAACATCGTTGTTTGGTTTTTCCTTCAGGAATTTGTCAGTAGCATTGAAGTCCACATTGAGTCCGGTTGGTAGAAATAAAGTCGCTTCCTGTTACATGGGGCTTAAGGCGACTACAGGAGCTAAACGCGAAATTTAAAATGCAAAAAAGCATATGATTCACTGCAATAAACAAAACCAGAAAAATATATGATAATCTTCAGGATATATGCTAGTATGATAGTGTTTTGAAAACATAATACAACTAATTTTACTCGATAAAAAAAAATCAGGAACTTATCTCTAAAAAAATCTTTTAACGAGTAAAAACCATACTCAAATACATGCGATCATTATGATTTTTTGGCAAATAATTCTACATAATATAGTGTTTTTTTTTTTTAGTCCAATCAATATTTTTTTTTTGTAAATCGCAAAAAACCACTCATTTCGCACTATTCGGCCCGCAGTGAGTGACGTAACAACCACTTTGTAGTGCAAGCTGATTAGAACTTTATTCTAACAGTACTTCAAACGAAGTTTTAACCACCACAATTAGAGTTGCTAATTTAGCTCCTGTAGTCGCCTTAAACATAATTGGTGGAAAACGGGTTCACCTCTTCCTAACTTTTCCCTATGGACATATCCTGGAGTAAGACGACTGATAAGGTAAAACCGACTGAAGACATAGATTTTCGTCCACTCAAAAGACGAATTGCCAAAAGAAAAACATCATCCATAATCGTCTATACAAAGAGCACATTTGATCGTAATTTTTTTATTAAACCAATAGGTGAGACGACAAAAAAATCTAATTAGTCCGTCAGTTAGATTATCAAAAAATAATTGACCCGTGTTTTTTCTTTTTTTACGTAAACCAAAATTGACGAAGATATGACGCTTTTAAAATTCTCAATACGTCACGCCTATAAGGTATAATTTTTAGCTAGTTCTGACTTTACGAGCCCCCACTCCCGAGTTTTGATGCGTTTTATCTTTTGTCAATATTCATTGATTTACAAAAACAAAAAATACGTGTTCATTAATTTCCAATACTCTAACTGACGGACTAAATAGATTTGCTATTTTTTGATACTGTCGTCATGCCTATTCAGGTAAAATTTTTACCCCACAAACCGCAGGCCGGAACTTCGAAACGATTTCATAAATGGCAACCACTGAGTAACTCCTCTGACCATTCACGTCCATCTTATGCACTTGCTCCAATAACAGGTGCCATTATACTTGGGCTATAAGTAGGCCACGTCTATAAATGGCCATAGACTACATTGTGGTCAATTGTTAATGGCTGGACAGCATGGTTTGGTATGGACTATGGAATCTGTGAACCAGTTGGGATTGATTTATGTGGTTATTTATGAATTAACTCATAAATAACCACATAAATCAATTCCAACAGCTAGAAAGATGTGTGCTTGTTGAGTATGAAAATGAGACTCTTATTGTATGACATCTAATAGTATATTTTATATCGAGGGACTAAACGAAGCCATAATATACCAGAGGTGGTTTGTCTCCCGAGCGTGCGAGGAAGTCAATGAAACCGAGGGTATATTAAGTTGGCGTTTAGTCTCGAGGTGCAAACTGTACTTTTCACTTGAGTGCGAGAAAAATAGTCCATTTAGTAAAAAAACATTTATTATTCCTCCAGTCCATAGAACTTTCGTAAGTTTTTAGGTAAATCTTCCGTGATTTTGGCGGCAAAAGATCTTTTGCTCTTTGCTCGACGTCAAACTCTTCACTGTTTCTGGACATTCTTAATAAATTTATTTAAATCCGAACAAATTTACACTCGACAAAAATTCCGAAATTTTCGCGGTCAGTTTTTCCGTCTAAAAAAGTGACAGATTAACAATTTAAAACGCATGGCACCATCGTCTTTGCGGAAAAATCATGGAACTAAAACTCTCAACATTTTCGCAATGAAGATAGTCCACACTCACAGATAATAGTAGTATATTTACTGGCTGTTTGAGTTTGTCTATGTCACATGAAGGAAATTAAAAAACTAATTACTTTTCACTCCTTAAGGACTAAAGTGACCCGCTTCGTAGGGCTATATTGGCTTTTAGAGCATGAGAAGTGAAAAGTATATTATAATAAAGAGGCTATGTTTGTATGTAGGAGCTAGGAGGTAATCATCAGAACTACTCATCCGACCTCAACCATGCTTTCACTGGTGATTTCGGTGCGGGCAGAAAATAGTTTAAATTTTTTGTGTAGTGCATGATTTTAGTCCAAGAAAGTTCATTCAATAATATTTTCAAGCTATGGAAGTTATTCAGCATTCTTTTGATACCTATTAATACGGCCAATGTACCAGGAGAACATGATATATAGGATAACTATAGATTGGAGTCGAACAGCCAAGCATAGTTATGGCTTTGATGTATGACAGATTGTTGCAGGTTTCGATTCTCCAATTGCACATCGTCGAGTATTACTTGGGACTTAAATATAACTGGCGAAATGTGGGTGTACTATTAGGTACACCTCTACCTAACCCTTCGTTGATACAGGCGTGATGTTATGTTATTAATATCCTACCTTGATATTGTTCTAAAACACTGCGAGTCTGATCCCGACTAATAACATACTAAGGTACTATGAAATCTTTATCACGCACTCTCTAGTTCAACCTTTATTTCAATTATGTATAGTAGACTCCCTTGAATGTATGCATGCCTAGTACTTTCGGTCGCCAAAAGGACGATTTTAGTCAATACATATTAGGTATTAATAAGATAAATTAATTTAGAATAGCCTTGTTGTCTCTATTATAATAGTAAATTTATAATTTGTGTGAAATAAACACAATTTTATTTGCAAATAAAAGCGTTTCACTTTTTGTTTTAAGTGTATTTTTCCAACCTCGTGGTCAAGCGTAAACTTTTTAAAACAGATGTCATTTGTTTCACGAGTCGACGCAAAGGGAATCGACGCAGGGGGAATGATTCCTCTCTACGCCGAAACATAGAAAAAACCATCCTTAAAACATGTCCATTACACACATTACAGCTTAACACAATAATTACACTTGCGCAGGCGATGTTTCTGATGAAAAAAAAACGAGAGTGATGGCCTAGTGTTACATAAATAAAATTGACTTTCATTTCTAACGCGCCGAGGTACCATTATACTGTATGCGGGCTTTCAGCAGCTGTAGCGAATTTGACATGAAAATGTTCGAGAGTGATGGATTTGGTAATGACTGTTGTAATTGTCTGGTGTGGAATATTTTTGTGTTATGTGTTATTATTCGCCAGCGACAAATGTCTTCTTAGGTAGGTATTTCGTTTTAATGTAGCGCGCTTTTTTCAGCTATATTTTGTTGAAACTACGTTTTCGTATCGAACATCTATTCAAATCGTGTCATACTATTATCAAAAGCAACCGGAACATAAAACGTAATATAAATGTTATTAATAATTTGCTATCTATTGTCCACTTTGATTGTGTAATTGTAATGGAAATTGTCTTGTAATAAGTCCGGAGATATTATAATAATAGAATGTAAATAGTCCTGGGACATGGTTTATGTATTTAAAGTTCATGTTGATAGTATCTAACGTAAATGAATCACTCCATGATAGATGTTTTTACAATGTAACGAACAGACGCTTACTGTAAACCATGATTTCAATATTTCGAAGTTTGACAAAACGTTCTTTAAGGAAGCAATTGACAAAAGATTTTTCTTATATGTAGTTTTATGCAATTAATAAAGTGCCAATTCATCATCCACAACTTGTTTTGGAGCTCCAAAATTTTTCTTCACAGCATTTTTGCAAAGACTTATTTATCTGAGACCTGACGCTTCATGGCACTTTTAAACGTAAATAGCTTGTCGTCCAAGTCATAAATTAGAGTGACTAGAAAGAAGAATTATATCTTTTGAAGTTTCCAAATTAAATTACCCTGTAGTTAATGAGGAACTTACTTGTCCCTAATCTTCTTCCCAGCGTATCAACGACAAAAACATCAATTTTTTTTGGAACGAAATACACCACTCTCTGATGCATGTCTTTTCCCTAAATATACAGATTTACCTAAAGACAATCTCCTTTGTTACAGATCATGTTCCGCGGCGGCGTCGTCGGCGAGCTGGATGCACGTCGCGACGCCGCACTCGCGCGGGTGCTCGTGCGCCTGCAAGCGCGCGCTCGCGGCCTGCTCGCGAGGCGGCGCGCGCAACGCCTGCGCACGCAACACACGGCCGCGCGCTGCGTGCAACGCAACGTGCGCGCGTTCCTCGCGGTGCGGGATTGGCCGTGGTGGCGGTTGCTGGTGCGAGTTACACCGTTGCTGGCTGTACATCGAACTGAGCATCGGCTTAAGCAGGCACAGGTATGTTACAATTTTAAGTATCTATCGTATAAAGCACACCTTTAAGCACTGCACCAGATCAACGTCACCTTATTTAATTTTAACTAGCAAATCCCAATGCGAAACGATGACATTACAGTTGAATGCTCGATTTGAAGAGATGCTGATGGTGCAGTGCGTTAACCTTAAGTCCTCGTAAAAAAAACGTGAGTCTTATTAAGTTTGGCTATATTGCGTTTTTCACTGATGAATCTAAACGCGATCAACAGCACATCTAAAACGAGTTCAAGAGCTGTCTGTGTCAAAATTTCATAATAATGATGGCACTGGCAGCACACGGGTCTCACAAGTGACAAGTGGTTTAGCTGTGCTGATCTCGTTTAGAGTCCATTAGTGAAAATCACTGTTATTCTGAAAAGCAGATGTGATTTTGATTATTGTGACCTCGCCCGAAGTATTGCCAAACTTAAGTGGCAGTGGGCAGGGCACATTGCTCGCAGAACGGATGGCCGATGGGGCCGAAAAGTTCGGGGTGGCGACCGCGAACCGGAAGACGTTGCGTTGGAAGGCCTCCCACTAAGTGGCCGATGACATGGTGAAGGTGGGAATTCCGCTGGATGCGATTCACACGGGAGCGGTCAATGTGGCGAGACTTGGGGGAGGCCTATGTCCAGCGGTGGACGTCTTTCGGCTGAAATGATGATGATGATGACCTTGCATCTTGTACTTATTTAACTATCAGTTTCTACCTCCGAATTCAATAGGAACGGATGATATCTAGATGGAGCACGTATTTCTATAAAAGTTCCATCCAAAATTATACCGCCTCCATTCATTCACATTGCTAACTCTAAAAGCAATTTATCAAAATTGTTTTTATTACAGGTATTATGATAAAAGTTTTGCGTTAGATCATAAAACGTCTGTCCGTCTAATTGAAGATGAATGGGAGAATTTTGAAAGTGCAAATTGTTGTTATTGAAGTGTGAGAAAACAGCTTGGATTATGATTGATTCAGTTAATTTGCGGAAATTAAACTATAGATCAAAGGAAACCGACACCAGGTTTATTTAGTAATGCTATATTTAGAGGAAAAAAAATTGGGCTATCTATCTTGATAGATTGCCTCCATAATAAAAAGACTAACCAACTATCAGAAATTAACTGAGTTAATAAATGCATGCCTATCATAGCTGCCATGAATAACCCAAATTGCATCGCGGATAGCTTCGCATGCAGGTTCTGATAATTATATGAATCTTCTGAATTTATGAAAATGCCAAATCTGAAAAAAAAAAAACATACAAACATGAAAAACGTAACCAATAAATCACCAAAACATACCTTCGTGAATCTTGAGTTGATCAAATGAGCCTATCGTACAGTCCACTGCTGGATATACCTTTCGGGCTGCGCCACATCACCCTGTACGCCGCCTTTCACAAAACTAGTCTTCCGTATTACACATCATAAACCCTTATCATCTTCTCAACAACCAGATGCACTTTGCCCTCCAAAGTGTAACTGAACCCACGCAGCCGGTCGCAGGTTATCATACGCAACCCACACAATGCGACAGCAACCAGAGATTTCCTGCTTCTAATCTTACTGGACGAAATGGGTCGCCGAACGAACAAGATGACTGCGACAGTATGAAGTGAAGAAAAAAAGTTTAACTCCGCACAAGATTTGGGTTTCCAGTCTCCCTAGTGGTACTTCAAAAGTCGGACTGCCAAGTCATAGGTCTCAAGTTCGAACCCAAAACACACACTTCTAATTTTCCGGATTCTTGTGTGTATTGTATAATTATCACTTGCTTCGATGAAGGAAACGTCGTAAGGAAACCAGCATGCCTGAGAGATATTTGTCGTCGGTATATGTAAAGACAAGTCAGAGGCCCATGGGCGGCATAAAAACTCCTGACAGACACCTGGTTAGGCACTGCCTAACCAAATAGGCACTAACCACACGATACAGAAAAAACGCCTCTAAGACATTATCAAGCAAGTGTACCTATATTGAAAGTCATGCGATATTGTTTGTTAAAGACATTATAACGCAGGTGATTATTGATGGCCAAACTAGTCAATTTCCATAAAAATCTTGATCGTCAATGGTTTCATCTGGCAGTCATCGGTTTAAAATTCTCATTGTATAGCTGAGGTCCCTACCTAGATCAATAAGAAATGTACTGATTAATCTTGACTATGTCTGATCAGATTTTCATGAAACTAATCCCATATTAAACCATTAAAATCGAACCATTCGTTTAAGAGCTACGATGCCAAAGACAAACACACAAATCAACAGAGATCGAGCCGTCAAACTTATGTTATAACACCTCTTTTTAATATGTCGGGCGTAAAAAAACCAGGAGTGGGTGTTCAAAGCTTGTGATATATAAAAATCTTCTGATCTTCTGATATTTTTCTACAATGCTCTTCATAATATCGTAAGATGGTGGTACACTTACAATCGAAAGATTGCTGTAATACAATTGCGATAAAGACATCATACGTACATTGTTATATGTAACTCTGCATTGTGTTGTAACAATGAAACTTAGCTAAATGCTAGTCTTCTAAATCAAAGATCTAATTAAAACCAGTTATTCTAGTACCTACTTCAGATTTTTACCCGACTGCCAAGAAAGGGTTATGATTTGCGCGCGTTTATTGTATATATCTTTGTAAACTTTATAACTTCGTTCATTAACTAGTTAGCTATTTAAGCACATTAAATAATGATATGCTTCCTGTTATGTACCAATTACGTTCATTCTTCGACTCCTTTGTCCAAAAATAAAACCCATTCCAAAATAAAAGCAATAATACCATTAACTGAAAACTTTTAAAAACATCATAAAATCTGGCTAACACCGAAGATTATATTTTAACGACAATGGAGTTTCATTGTGAATAAATATTTAGTCCTTACTATCAATCAACATTAACAGAGATCAAAGTATAAAGTTGTTAGCTACACTTGATGTTATTTTTACTACTTCCTGTAATTTTAAATGAAGAGTGTGTATACTAATTTTCAAGTCAATCGACACCAAGAGTAAAAAGTTGCACAGAAAATTCAAACCCCCGTTTCAACCTCTTAGGGGTGGAAGGGCTGTGCGTTTATATATCAGTCAGTCAGGACTTTGAATTTTTTTTATGTATGTGGGAATGTAAGGTGAGTTAAGTGGCAACACTGGTTGAATCAGGGAATGTAAGATGATGGAGTGACAACACTGTATGTCAAGGAAGGATGCGCAGAGAGCATTATTATAAGTACGACGGACGTAAGATTTTCAGAAGAATATTATAGAAAGTAAAGTTTGCTTGCTGTTTTATTTTGGAATCCCACAACACATACTACATGTAGGTACATATAGATTACCGTCGATACGAAAAGAAGAAAAAGAAACATATCAACCCGTACTGGGACTGATTACGGCTCACAAAGAGGAGGCTTTGTGCCAGCACTCGATCTGTTGTTTGAAAATAGAAGTTTTTTTCTTCTTTTTACTGCAACGGAGAAGGTTAAGGTTCCGATTTTCATTTGTTCGGAGCCTTGATAAAATTTCTCTTGATTTTGTTATGAATTCATGTTTTTGGTGCTATTCCATGCAATTATCAGACTTTTGTCATAAATCAAAATAGGTTGTTTTAGTAGTGAAATTTGATAAGCGCCTTTTCAAAGCTTGAATACTTCACTCGCTGCAAGCATGCGTATTACTGATTGTAAAACCACTAGGCGCCTGAAATTCATGTCGGATTTCGTAGTTTTAAAATCCTTTCTTAACTTGGGGTTAAACTTACTGTAACTTACTAATTCAATACCATAACGTCATAAGATCACACCTGTCATTCTCAAAGGGTTAGTTAGGCAGAAGTGTATTTAAAGCACACTCAGGTTTCCCCAGTTATATTTAAGTCCCATGTTATAAGGGGGACGAGCTCATTGCCATCAATTGGGCACAAATGCTTACCAGCTCTTCTTATAGTAGTCCTACCACTACAAGCCACTTTACTCCATTCTCAGCCACTCCCATTAATTCATATTCTATTCTTAGCCTAAAATCCGTCTTCGGAACTCGGCGTAAATGCATTGCCGGAACACACATCTGGAAGTAGCGGCAGCAGGGAAATCAATTTCGATTGATTTATTAGGTTGAATTAGAAGATATTAGTGGAAGTGAGTGGTATGAAGCAGTGAGAGCCTAGAGGCTAGAGGTGTGATCGTCGGACTGCCAAGATTTATTGAATTCGTGTGCGTATTGTATAATATCACACGCTTCGATGAAGGAAACCATCGTGAGGGAACCAGCATGCCTGAGAGATATTTCTCTGCGGCATGTAAAGGCAAGTGAAAGGCCCATGGGCGGCATAAAAACTCTGACACCAGGTTAGGCACAAACCACACGAAGAACAAGAAAGAAGTGTGAGCAACAAATTGGTATACATGTTAGAAATTAAGACTTTACGTGTAGGTTGAGATTCTATGCCTTTTTTTTATCTTATTTTTTTCGGATGGGAAATCATCAAATGACTCCTCCCGCTCCGCCCAGAGTGTCAGACTTTTACTAACTAAAACCCATCCATGTTCCTTCTTCGCCCTTTGTGTTCCGGGGCCACGGTATCTCTTTCGAACAGTCCCGCAGCCCCGGCAGGAGATTCTATGCCTGATTTGTTGGTCTAGTGGTGATCCTGGGCGGTCAGAGGACGAGTTAGAGAGTAATCACACTGCCTTATCGACGCAAAATTGGCGATCACGTATGGCCCACATTTCTCGCATATAGTTCGGCGCGGTGTCAAGTCTCGTCCACCTACCCAAACGAGACGAATAGTTTATTTCAAACGACGATTCCACATCCGTTTAGTCACCCGCAGTTTGATTAAATAATGAGTTTTAGCTTACCTTTTAGTATCTCAAATTAACATTTTTCCTGATTGCAAAATAAAATCGATGATCAAATAGAAATTAATCGCAAAAACGAATACATTAATAACATTAAAGCGTGAGATTAATAAAACTCTATTAGTATTGATCTAATTTCATGATTTGATCTCTCTAGATCTGTCAATTGATTGATAAACAGTGATTTAATCGGACTATGAATATTTTATCTGATTTCATAAGAAGTTTTGTTATGAGATTCGATTAGATTGTTAATTTATTTTTAGTTATTGTCCTCATTAAAAATTTTAGAAATTATTTTGTACCCTATCACAATACTGTCCTTTTTAACTCAAAGGTTGACTGTTAAAGAATACCTAGTGGCATTAAGTCCGCCTATGTACCTACCACTATTGTACTATCGAGGACACTCCCGCCTGATCACCACTAAGCTTATTTTTGCTTGCACTTACAACATAGAAACGCTCTTTAGCCCCGCCGTAGAAATAACGAATGAAAAGATACCAATCGGCCGAGCGCACTGACGACGCACGCCAAACGAGAGTTATTGTTATTTTGCGCGCCAAAGTTGACGCTTTCCTAATAGGCCTAAACTTTATGGGGCCGTGGCTCGACGCCTCCGCATGATTTAAGCGAAAAAAAATTTAACTGATCAGGCGGAAAATACCACGACTGTACATGAAGTTTAAATAAATAAATAACTGTCGATTTTAACAAAAAGTATCTAAGTAGTATGTATGTCTTCTGTATGGTGTCGGACGTAAAGAATAGCACCATCTCATATCTTCCCGTGGGTGTCGTACGAGGCGACTAAGGGGCTTACCAGAGAATGGGCAGCAGCTTTCTCTGTACTTTTGTAACAACCGCACTGCAATCGCCAACCCGCCTGCCAAGCGTGGCGATTATGGCAAAAAAAAAACCCCTTCTGGGGAGGCCCATGTCTAGCAGTGGACGTCTTTCGGCTAAAATGATGATGAATGATGATCTATGTAGTATATTAACTATCTGGTGTCCACGAAACAAGCCTCGTTTCTTAGTGTGGCACTAGATGGCGCTGTGTGTAATGTTCAGCGATATTTATTTTAAAATCCTTCTTTTGTATGAAGCTTGTGGTCTCTGTTTCGCAGTAATATCCTGTGCTACAGTATCCCACAAATACTTTACCTTATCCTCGGGCAATCAATATTTTTTTAACCAAGACTTGAGCAATTTCCTGCGTGCCTTTTACGCTGGTCTTATTCTATAGTAATATCCTGCTCCCTATAAAAATGTAGGCGACCGCATCGACGCGCTGAACGCGGTCAACTGTAATCGTTTGCGATTTCCACGCGAAAGCGCTTGCGCGAGCCAGTACAGATAATGTCATTTATTTTACTTCTACTCTACTTACTAGTTTTATTAACTCGAAAATAAGTGAGGATGGATGTATGGATGGATGTTTGTTAGTCTTTCACGCAAAAACATTACTCACAATCCATACTCATTTCTTTGGTCTTCTTTACGTAGGTTTATTGCACAAGTTTTTCTGATTGCAAATCTCGAAGTATTTTCCATTCGAAGTTATAATTGATAATCTGTCTATTAGAAATAGTAACGAACGAATTAACACGCCTACTGTTGTAGAACATTCTGCCCGCCGTATCAGTGGGTGCGTCTTGCACAGACGCACCGCGATCTCCAATTACGGCTAGCTCAACAAGAAACAGTACGAGATCGTTTATGTTTATTACTTACTAGACATGCTTTTAAAGCCGCTATTAATATATATTTTTTTTTAAACATTATTGGTTTTACCCTGACTCTGCTCAACGTGTGTGCCTGTAAGTTCCGAACCATATTGTGTGAGGCCAGGTCCCTAACTACATTATTTTACAAACAACATTCTCCTACACTAACACATATGGGCAAACATAACCCCAATATTCACCACCCACCCATCAACACAGCAACGTTCCTAAAGGCGACTACAGGAGCTAAATTAGCAACTCTATTTGTGGTGGTTCAAACTTCGTTTGAATGTTAGAATAAAGTTCTAATAAGCTTACACTACAAAGTGGTTGCTACGTCAGTCACTGCGGGCCGAATAGTGCGAAATGAGTCGTATTTTGCGATTTACAAAAAATCTAATGATTGGACTAAAAAAAAAACACTATCATGCTAATATGTTGCTTGTAGGATTATTTACCATAAAAACAGAATGATCGCATGTATTTCAGTATGGTTTTACTCGTTGAAAGAATATTTTATTTAGAGAAAAGTTCTTGATTTTTTTTTATCGAGTAAAATTAGTTGTATTATGTTTTAAAAACTAAACTAACTATCATAAGTACTAGCATATATCCTGAAGAATATCTTATATTTTTCTGGTTTGGTTTATTGCAGTGAATCTTAAGCTTTTTTGCATTATAAAACTCGCGTTTAGCTCCTGTAGTCCCCTTAACACACACGGATCCCATTAATCAGTTCACCATCACACATAACTGTTCCATGGGAACTAATATATAACTGTTTTTTTAGTGTACTCAATAGCGGAACTGATACTAGTACAGTCACGATCATCAATATGTATACATTATCTGCCTTGCCTTTTTCCCAACTATGCTGGCATCGGCTTACAGTCTAACCGGGTGCAGCTGAATACCACTATTTTACATGGAGCGACTGCCTATCTGACCTCCACAACCCAGTTAGTACTGGGTAATATATATACCCCTTGGTTTCAAAAACTAGTCTTTTGTGGAATAACGAAATTTAAGATAAGACTTATTTAATTGTTGGAGGAAATAAAGTTTCATTTTAATATGGTGTAAGCATGTGATACGGAATAATGAGGAAAAGTTCGTGAGGATTTTTTAATTATGGATGGCTATAAAACTCAAACTTCACTCACTTTTGAATGTCAAAAATATAAAAAAGTAAAGCTACAGTCACAGACACAAGGCGTAATAACTTGAGAAAGTACTGTAGTTGCCCATTCCCTAGCGTAGATCTCTATGGAGAAGAACGGGCAAGAAACTCCATGGACACTCTTTTAAATCAAAATATTGTTACAAAATCTTGGTTTCATCACAGCTAGGGAACAACAGCTAGGGAAGACCAAATAAACGATGGATAGACTTTGTCAAAGATGGGGCTAGAATAGACTCATGAGATGATAACTAATAGAGAAGTGAAGAAGAAAACATGCTGCGCCGATCTCAAATAAATTGCCAAAAGGGCCGGAAGAGATGGCTTCCAAAATACTATATTCGTAACAGCATACAAATATAATTAATTTGTAGGAGAAAAATACTTTTAATTGTATTATTTACATTATTAACAAACTACAAATAATAGAAATAGAAATACGTACAAGTATGAAAAGGGTTACAGGCGTCAAAAAATTCGTCCACATCGCTGTAAACAGGAAAAGTGCCCAGAAGGCTGGCAGCATTGCCACGTTAAAGTGCAAGTTGGCAGCGGGCGGCACGAAGCCGTCGCAGACCACGTCTCGCAGCAACACTACTGTTTTCTATGTATTTCTATGAAATTCCCTCCGAAGCAAGCGACATGAAGCTAGCGACGCGTCGTCGAGCGACAGACGCAAGTGTCGCCCGACCGCAGATCAGTAATGTCGCTGACTATGAAATGAAATCATGACTGCAGCGATATGAGGCGGCGACGTGTCGCGGCAACATGAAGCGACGACACGTCGTCTGCGGCGGCTTTGTGTCGCCCGCTGCCAACTTGCATCTTTAGATAGCAATGCTGATTCTTTTGCCAAAAAATAGGCCCGCCCTCTATTTTCATTAGTTGTTAAGTGTATTAATATTGGTGCTCACTGCTGATGACTGTACACGTCGCTCATAAACGATAGCTATGCAGTTTTTATAGCGATCCGAATAGGTGCGTCGTAGTGATGTCGTAAATATGGATTGTTCCGTTTCTATGGGACGTTTCCGCACTTATCTGGGAGTGGAAAAAGTTATGTGTATGACGATTTATAAGGAGATACCAGGTTCAGTTGAATCTCTGATGAGATAAAACCAGATTGACAAAGACAGATTGTCTTTGTCAATCTGCATGGTTTTACCCAATAAACCTTTACTAAAAGTGTAATTGTTTAGTGGCTTTCCCGAACCAAAACGAGGCGACGTCGTTTTCGTTTTACGCGTAAAACAAAGAAAAAAAAAAGCTTCTGTGTCAAAACTGTCAAAATTATATCTAACACTCGCGATAAGCATGCAAACGCTATCGATGTGCTCGAAACGGTCCTCACTTTCGAGAAGCACTCAATTGTCATTAGCGACGACGTAAATTTTAAAACTAACACTTGCTAAATTTACTTCTCACGTCAACACTAGGCGGCGCTTACCCAGCGTCATACAAATTTGCGTAAACGTTAACGCGCTCGATACGAAAAAAAAGCCCGCACTAAGCATACGATCGGCTCAAGCCGATTCCTCGTCGTTAAGTCCGGTCGCTCCCTAAACCGCAGTACAGTAATACATTTCAGTGAACAGTTGCAGTCAGTTGTGATGCAAACTAGTCGGCACAACAAATAGGACACAACGCGTTGTGTTGAATACGCTATGTTACCGTATTGTTAACTTACTACTGTTCAGGCAGTCCATAGAATGGACATGTAGTACTGCGGTTAGTATGATCTATAGAAATAAGTAGTAACTGTATGTACCTAGTAACTACCTAATTCACGCATTAAGCAAGCCACAGATAACTGTGCGTTTTATTGTCACACCATCAACTGCAACTGCTGAGAGCAGCGGTAGCCCAATGGTGGCGCCCCGACAGAGAGCAGCGGTGGGCCAATGGTGGCGGCCCCGACAGAGCAGCGGTGACCCAATGGTGGCGGCCCCGACTGAGAGCAGCGGTGGCCCAATAGTGGCGGCCCCGACTGAGAGCATCGGTGATCCAATGGTGGCGGCCCCGACAGAGAGCAGCGGTGGCCCAACGGTGGCGGCCCCGACTGACAGCAGCGGTGGCCCAATGGTGGCGGCCCCGACTTAGAGCAGCAGTAGCCCAATGGCGGTGGCCCCGACTGAGAGCAGCGGTGGCCCAATGGCGGCGGCCCCGACTTACGAACAGTAAGTCGTAGGTTCGAACTCAGGCAGACGCATTAGGTACTTTGTTTAATTTATTTCATCACCACTGCTCTCATAAATGGTGAAGGAAAACATCGTGAGGAAATCGGCATGTCCTAGAGCCAAAAAATCAAAGACATGTGACATCTACCAACCCGCACTGGGCCCGCGTGTCCCAGCTGTGGGAACATTATAGGCTGATTATGCATCAACTGCAATGGTGGTGACCAAAACGTAGATATAACTTTTGAATAATAGGAAACCAGATTGTTATAGTGGGAATGAGGATCACTGCCATTTTGACAAAAAAAAACAGTGGCAACAACCAAAAACCAACCTTATTACAACGACTATAAATATCAGTAGGATTTTGCACGTGATCCAAAATCAGAGGTAAAAACACTCCGAATTGACTGTAATCATTTAATTTTTTTCTGATAGCCTCTCTTTAATATTTTAAATTTCTTTGTAACTAATTAATATTGCCAAAACCGTGAACTAATTTTATGAAACTACCCGAAACTGGCAAATTTTCCCAATCATTCTTCAACCTAACGCTTTAGTCATAAAGTTGAAAATCTATTGACAGATTGTAGTAGTGATGTGCTGTCCTCTGTACAAAGAGATCATGTTATTGTCTCAACTAATCACGCGGAACCAACATCCGCTCCACTGTAATCTTTCGCAAGAACTCTATAACATAGCGCATGAGTTAATGCCAATAATACCTGATGTATTATTAATTTGTAAGATCTCTTGTAATCTCCACTGTTAGGGGCGGTACACACTGTCAGCGTGTATCAGAAATATTTGGTCATATTGAAAGATGTGGCCCAAAAAGTCTGACAACCATGAAGTATGTAAAAACCTTACTCAGCAAATCACTTCATATCTGCGTCATTCACCCGCGCAATCGTAACGTTTGGCCGAGTAAGCATTTTACTTGTAAGTAAATAATTGTACTTTCAAGGACATTCAATAAATCGCCATCAAGCCGTCAACATGTCTTTGACTTATTAACACTATCGTCTCCTACCTACCTCATAAGGAAGACCACACTCTGCATGGCGACCCTGCCACACCGGCCAACTTAAAAGATTTAAAGAAGAAATAAGCTATGGAAGATTTTTGGAAGAAATAAATTAATATGGGCAAGTCATACTCAAAAGAAGAGGTGGTCGTCGCACAAAATGCCAACGGCGAAGCTTCCGCAAATACCACGTTGGAGCATCATCAAACAAACCACATCATTCAAACCTTATTGATCGTCGCTGTCGTTCTGATCGTCGCTGCAACCGTCTACTATATTTTGAAGAAGTGCCGCAGGAGCGCCATCACCACTTTGAGGCGAGAATTGAACGCCGTTTCAATTGATAACCTCGCACGAACTCGTCTTTCCAAAAGTATCGTAGCCCCACCCCCAGTATAAACCAGAATGTGGAGGTCAGAAAGGCAGTCGCTTCATGTAAAAAACTGGCATTCAGCTGCATCCGGTTAGACTGGAAGCCGACCCCAACATAGTTGGGAAAAGGGTAGGCAGATGATGATGATTTAAAGAGGTGGTACAGACTATAAAGAACAGCTTTCTTTTCTGCTGCCAGCCCATACAGAATTACAATAGTTTGTCGAACCAATGCATGAGACAATCGATGTTTTTTTTTTAAATAGAACAACGAAGAAAGTTGTAATTGCCAGTATCTAAGATTCAGACTAGGTTTTTTATGAACGCTAGAAATCGAAATCTGTGTATGACTGCATATATACCATCACAGGGAACTCAACGGACAAGTAAAATAATCCTTTTCACCGTTTTCGTCTACAGTGGCAAGTCTCACTGCAGACTGCTGGACTGCTGGACATAGGCCTCTTCAATCTCACGCCACCTAACTCGATTCTTGGCAACTCTCATCCAGTTGCTACCAGCCACCTTGCGAAGATCGTCGCTTCACCGAGCCCGATACCGATGCTAGGGAGACTGGCCTTTTTTTTTTCGGATGGGAAATTATCAAATGACTCCTCCCGCACTGGGCGGAGCAGGAGTGTCAGACTTTTACTGACTAAATCCATCCATGTTCCTTCATCGCCCTTTGTGTTCCGGGGCCACGGTATCTCTTTCGAATAGTCCCGCAGCCCCGCGAATAGTCCCGCAGCCCCGAGGGAGACTGGCCTTAACACAACAAATCTTACAGCAAGTGTTGTGTTGTTGTTGTGTGTGTGTTATACAAGTGTATGCGCAAGCACAAGGGTAACCTCCCTTCCGTCTCATAATCTGATGGGACGGAAGATATACAAACTCCAGACAAGTATACAAAGTCCCTAACACCACTCAACTGCACAGTCGTTCTTACCCGCATTCTCTCTGCCATTTCCGCATGGTGTAACAGTATGTATGACAGACTCGTTGGCTCGCTCTAATTGCTCGATAATCATGGTATCTACCGCTCGGATTATGCGATTAGAAATCAAACGTGCGATTAACGTGGGTTGTGCAACGAGCGTAATGCTGCGGAAGTTTGCGGTCGAGTGTGGGGTGGCCCTTATGGGTTTGGATTTATATTTTGATGATGATTTTATTGGTGTGTCTCAATTCCCGGGTCAGGAATAGTGTTATTGGGTTTTTCTGGGTGGTTTTTAGGATTTTCTTAGTAGTAGCCACGGAGTCTGTATTTGTGCCCGGTTGATTGCAATAGGCTCGCCCCCTATTTCATGGAATTTAAATCAGAACTGGCGAAATATGGATGTACTATTAGTTACACCTCTGCCTAATTCTTCTGAGATTACAGGCGTGATTTTATATTATGATATTATAGGTACCCTACAAACGATCTAAGCACAGCCACATATTAGTGTTTGACAACGCAAACTCTCTTAGACATTCTCTTTAGTTATTTTACAATGCATGCACAAAAATTCAAAACCGTAGTAGAAAAACTGGAATCAATATCAATTTCACTTAAAATTCCACCTGTTACAGTTGGTGCAAATTTTCTCCGACTACCGTCAAACGACACGCGAAGACGCGCCGCTCTGTCGCGCATCTTGAACGGTGCGACGCGTGCGCTGAGCTCAAACATTCGACACCATGTTTGTTGTTTAATTCTCAGTTGAAAATTCCTCGGAAAATGTTGATTGTTGAACGAGTAATATGACGTATGACTTTGTTAACAACAACATCCATGTATTTTCAAGAAACTTTGGCCCATAGATGTATGTAGGTATACCTAACAGACTAGCACACTTACATATGATAAAATACAAATTGTGTCAGTAAAATAGAACCTTAGAACCGTTTAGGAGAACCTAGTATGACTCGAAATCCAAATAGTCTGTTTAAAAAGATATGACAATGGCTCATGCCGTAAAGCCTAGCCTTTACGTCTTTTAGTAAAATTGGCAGCGTACGGTCGACCAAGCTATTTGGTTTGCATTTTACAATGTAAATTGCATGTTAAAATACTGGTATTCAGCTGCATCCGGTTAGATTACTTACTTTCATAGTATAATGTCTTATGGCATTTTATTATGGGGACGGGCTGCAGACATTGAATCTATATTTATTCTGCAAAAAAGAGCCATCAGAGCCATATACAATCTTCGTAGGCGCGATTCTCTGAGGGAACTGTTTAAGGAAATTAACATCATGACGGTACATTGTCAATACATCTACGAAAACATAATGTACGTGAGGAGAAATCTACATCTTTTTGGTAAAAGAGGTGACAGACACAATTACAGTACTAGAAATAGGGACCAATTAGTTCAGCCAGGCTTCAGACTCGCTAAAGTAGACTCTTCTTTCATGGGGTACTGTTTGAGATGCTATAATAAAATTCCACAAAGCATTCTTGAACTGAATGAAACAAAATTTAAAACATGCATTAAACGCACATTGAGTAAGCAAGCATATTACAAATTGGACGATTATATCGCTGATAAAAATGCTTGGCTCAATGCCGGTCCTGCTCCACAAGGACAGGGGCGCATAAATGGATAGCACTAATTGTATTGTTGGAGCTGCTGAAGATTGTACAACTATCTTTGCATTGTATAGATTCAATCTCTTTAGTATTATATAATCGCATAGCCCATATTGTGTGAGTGCTATGTACTAGAATGCTATCAGTCGCTGGAAACCTACGTCTTTTCTTGACTTGAATGTGCCCTGGCGGTTGAGAATATGTCATGCTCACTCAAAAGTCTCGCTGATGGTGGCGCATGTGTCGGATCATTTAGTTCCCTTCAAAATGGTTGAGTTGAATGGTGCTGATCTATGCGTCATGTCCGTGAACGGGCGCTGTCAGTTGTGACTGGTCATCTCTCAGTTGCCATGGCTTATTTTAATGAATTATTTTAGTTTTTGAATTGTTTTTTTTTTCTGTTTTGTTTTACTGTGGACACTTTTAACGTGCACATCTTGCTACATTGTTCTCACATAATATACCATCTCAACATGAATGATGTAACCAAGATTTTGTAACAATATTCTGATTTAAAAGAGTGTCCATGGAGTTTCTTGCCCGTTCTTCTCCATAGAGATCTACGCTAGGGAATGGGCAACTACAGTACTTTCACAGTTTTTATGCCTTGTGACTGGGACTGTAGCTACATGTAATTTTCATCTTTGTTTCAACAATTCAAAAGTGCCTGTAACTGGCCTACTTGAAATAAATGCTTTGATTTTGATTTTGATTGGAAGCAGAAAAGGCTAAGCAGATGATGATGGATAATAGGCGAGACGACAAAAAAAAATCGAATTAGTCCGTCAGTTAGATTATCAAAAAATATTTGACCCGTGTTTTTTCTTCTTTTACGTAAACCAAAATTGACGAAGATATGACGCTTTTATAATTCTCAATACGTCACGCCTAGGTATATTTTTTAGCTAGTTCTGACGTCACGAGCCCCCACTCCCGAATTTTGAGGCGTTTTATCTTTATCAATATTCATTGATTTCCAAAAACAAAAAATACGTGTCCATTAATTTCCAATACTCTAACTGACGTACTAAATAGATTTGCAATTTTTTGATACTGTCGTCATGCCTAATATGTTTTATATTAAAAAATCGACGTATTTACCTTACGTTTATGTGTACCGCGCGCTCGTACTAAGCCTCGGCTGAGGCTCTTTCTTTTAAATGTTTATGTGCTACGATTATAATATACTCGGTCGTCGTAGTATGGGCATGTGATGCGGAGGAATGAGGAAAATGTCGTGAGGAAAGTTTTGAGTATGAATGTGGATGGGTATAAGAGTAGAGGAAGATCAAATAAACAATGGACGGACTGTGTGAAGGATGATATGGCAAGAAAGGAGGTTTCTGATGAGATGACGAGTAATAGAGAAGTATGGAAGAAGAATACATGCTGCGCCGACCACAAATGAGTTTAGATAAGGGCAAGAGAACGATGATGATATCCTACGATATAAGTCCGTAATCCGTAAAGATCGAAACGGAAATCTAGCGTCTCCTTATGACTAAAGGTTTTTATTTTCGCCGTAGAAATAATAAATATATCGTGGAATTGCATTCAAAGAAGAGAAAGACAGTTTTGAAAAAAAAATGGTATGTAAAACCGTTTATTCGTGGTGACATTACAAAAAATGTTAGTTTTGCCAAACTGTAAAGCATTTTGTTGGCAGATGTAGCTCCCATATAAAACATTATATTTTTATGTAACAGCTCGCAGGTACTTTTCTATCACTAACAAGTACATATAATAGGCATGACGACAGTATCAAAAAAATGTAATTCTATTAATCCGTCAGTTAGAGTATTGGAAATTAATGGACACGTATTTTTTGTTTTTGTAAATCAATGAATATTGACAAAGATAAAACGCATCAAAACTCGTGACGTCAGAACTAGCTAAAAATTATACCATGGCGTGACGTATTGAGAATTTTAAAAGCGTCGTATGTTCGTCAATTTTGATTTACGTAACAAAAGAAAAAACACGGGTCAAATATTTTTTGATAATCTAAGTGACGGACTAATTAGATTTTTTTTTGTCGTCTCGCCTATTATAAGCTTTGTAAGAGAAAACCCCCTGTCAATTAAAAACACACTTCACTGCCATCCTTTACTTACTGACCGAAGTGAATATTATAATGAAACATTACCAAGTTAAGTATACAAACGAGGAGTTAAGCGTACGGGTCACAGCATCCATAATCACAGACAAATCGATGAATACAAACAGAAAGCGCATATTTTCTAACACCATAACCTAAGCAGAACCATATTGAACCTTATCTTGTTACTAATAGAGTTGTTTCTTTTATAGGATGAGCTGGAAACCCTTCGGGCAAAACTGGACAAGGTGGAAAGTGAACGGACGCATTATAAGAATGAGTCGGAACGGCTCGAGTCTAAGGTTAGTATGAAAAGTGGCTGATTTTCCCTTTTTTATTAGGGATCCGTATTCTGTACCTCAAAAGGAAAAAACGGAACTATTATAGGATCACTTTGTTGTCCGTTCTGTCAAGATACTTTATCTCGGGAACGCGTGGAGGTATCGAGTTGAAATTAAAACCAAAAACTCAAGTCTACAGTCCCTTGAAGCTGTGAAAAAGTCAAACTTCTAAGTTTACGTAAAAAAAAAGGTACGGTTGTTTAGGCCTCAAAAACGTATACCTCGACACTATGAAGGGAATCAAAATTTATAGGGTACTTCTCGTCGACCTAGAATCATGAAATTTGGCAAAGAAGCAATGTCTTACAGCACATGTAAAGCAAAAAAAAAAACCGTAAATACGGACTTTAATAACAAAATACCTACAAGTTTATACGGAACCCTCGGTGCGCGAGTCCAACTCGCACTTAGCCGGATTTTTTTCTCTTTTTCTACGAAAAAGTTTCTTGTTATTTTCTTTAGTACCTACCTGTTCTACAGTTTCCGGAGAAAGTATTTAGTAGATGCCGCTTCAATATACTGACTGCCTCGTTGGTTCAGTAGTCGCAAACGCAACAGCTGAGCATGAGGTCATAGGTTCGATTCCCAGGTCGGGTTAAGTGTTATTGGGTTTTTCCATCACGAATTTCTCAGTAGCAGCCACGAAGTCTGGATTTGTGCCCGGTTGATGGCAATAGGCTCGCCCTCTATTACATGGGAACTTAACCATAACTGGCGAAATGTGGGTGTAACGGGGTACTATTAGGTACACCTCTGTCTACCCGTTTGGGGCTTATAGGCGTGATGTTTATGCACTTCTATTGGTTGACGACGAGTTTTAGGGTTCTTACATTTGCTTTACATTTTTTTTACGTTGCCACCTGTTGACGGCTGCCGTCAACGTGCCGCTGGTCTGTAAGAACCTTTAATTGATTTCTTAAACTTAGAAATCAATCTCTCAAAGTCTTGTTGTCAAAAAATATAAGTTTATTTTTAACAAAATTAAAGGTCGGTAAAACCCATCTTTTATTTCAATGCTCTAAAAAACGAAGTCATTTTGTTTTGAACGTCGCGGTCGACGAGTTTCTGGGTTGACCATAATTATTATCGGTTATAGAGATGATCATAAATCAGAGAAAAAAACAAATCTAGAGTGAATATGCACTCATTTTAAAAACTCAGGTCTGTGTTTGTGCTCGGTTGATGGAAATAGGCTCGCCCCCTACTAAATAGTACGCCGTACATCTCTGGCTTCCTCGTAATCTTTTGGGGAAACAGACGTGTTGTTATGGTATGTTAAAATCTTAAAAACGGGAGGGGGGCTATTTTTTTTAGTCCCACTGCTAGGCAAAGGCCTCCCCCATATCCTTCCAGGTACTCTTCGCTTCGAACCAGCCTTCGTGATGCGCGTCCAAATCACCTCGCCATCTCTTTCTACGCCGACCTCGTTCGCGCCAAATACATTTAAAAAAATCTTAAATTAAAACATCTGACTATTAAATCTTGGTCTCAAAACATAAAATCAACCGCACAATTTCGTCTTCGAGACAATATTTCAATGAACAGCAGTGCAACAGGTTACTACTTATTATTAAAAAAAGAATGATGGCGAAAACAAAAGTACTTGTAATGACAGCTACGGGTTTTTTATTAAAGAACGGGTTTCATTTCAATTCTGCTGTAAAAAATTATCGGAGTAAAGGCGGACTCACACAAGATTACTTTCGAATTATATTTGGAAATGGACCATTTGTTGCGTGGTCAAAATGGGAACCAACTCCGCCATCTTGATCAAAGATGCAGAACAAATTTACCCGATACCTGTACTGGAAGCAGTTTGGTGTCTACCCTTTCTACCCACTTATGTATCCAACTCTCTTTGTTATAGGGATGGTTGGGTACTATAAGTTGGAAGTAAGGCGCAACCATGCCCTTGTAAAATATGTTTTCATGGTTTTCCGTGGTATCCACAAATATTAGAATCGTTGGGATTGCTCGTTCCAGACAGGAGGCTACGGTTGGGACCAAGGGAGGGGCTTTTTAAAGTTCCGGCATCCCGTACTAATTTATTCAATTTTGCACCAGTGTGCCGTGCAGTAAGAATACTCAATACTGTCTGTCGGCGTTTGGATATATTTTCTTGCTCTTTGGCGGAATTCCAGAGGGTGACACTTAGTATGTTGTCAACTGTGTAATTTGAACTAATACATGACTACTTTTGTTAGCTTGGGTCCCACCTGTTAAAACAATTGTATGTGTTAATTAATAAAATAATAAATAAATAAATCTTGTTTTTCATGTAACCATTACACAAAATTTTACCTGTCAATGTCATTTACGCGCCAATAGACTCATGTATATAAATATAGGGAGTTCTTAATTAGTCATTTGCAAAACGAATACCAATTCCGATTGATTCATCCAATACAATAAAATAAGGTGGTCAGTGAAGTCAAAACGGAAAGACCTAGAATGAAGATTAAGCGTATTTTAGGGTTCCAAAAAGTTTCTTAAGAAAGTTTATCTTTTCAGTGTTGTATGAACACTGAAAAGTTTTGACTTTGTATAAATTTCCTCAGAATTATTTCAATGCAGCTTTTTTTTTTAAAATAGAACAAAATAATTTTATTTGTGTCAAAACATGGTACATGGGTTGTGAACTTACATGTTTCGCCATAGAATGGCATACAAATATTAAAATTTAACATAGAATTTTAATACGAAACATCAATTTGCTTAATTATTCATATAGGTAATAGGAATAACATTTACAATTTAGAATATATATTCGAAATTTTAACAATAAAAGATGCTTCTATCTAAAGAAAAAACATAATATATCAACCTAAAACACTTTGTAGAACTCAGTAGCCATATTAGCTTAGCTTAGCTAGCTTAGCTAGCTTAGCTTAGCTTTCATAGCTTGTATAGTAGTATGCTCTGCATCATCATCTGCCTAGCCTTTTCCCAATTATGTTGGGGTTGGCTTCCAGTGTAACCGGATACAGCTGAATATAAGTATTTAACATGGAGCGAATGCCTATCTGACCAAATATCACGCTTGGAGAAACTGATTGTCAGACTTTCACGTTTCTGACTATAGTAATATACACATCATAAACATGATTTAAATTGGGGCGCCTCTGTTTTCTCATAATTGAACCAAGAGCACCCAAATTACGTGTAATTTACTTCGATATTGTTTGACGCTCTGTTTGGTTCAAAAGCAGTTAAAACAGAGAATAAGGAAACTTAAAAAGTTGAATTTACGCGCACGTGTAGTTTTCAAACGCAATCTGTGTCTAATTGATCACGTTTCATATCTAGGTAACTAGGTGTAACTATTGCATGAAACTTGGTGCTACATGGCTCTTTTCGTGTTTGGATGTCATTGACAGGAGGCCGCTGTTTGTCTGTGAGCTTTTTTGAGATGCTGGGACCTTTGCCCTATAGTAGGTATTAGAAAAACTGCTTTAATTAATATTTAAGGTGAATTTCAGAATTAATTATTTTAGCTGTCAGTGTCATAATTACTATGAAATAAATAAATAACACACAGCGCCATCTAGTGCCACACTAAGCAACGAGGCTTGTGTCGTGGACACCGATAGTTGATATACTACATAGATACTTTTTGTTTGTAAATACATACTTATTATACATATAAACATCCATGACTTGGAAACAAATGTCCATGCTCATCACACAATCATTTGCTCCAACCGGGATTCGAAACCGGGACCCGAAGAATGTAAGGCAGCCTCACTACTGCTGCGCCATTCGGGTCGTCAAAATATAATATTGACACTTGACAGTTCTTGAACACGGTTTAGATGTGTTGATCGCGTTCAATTTCATTAGTGTAATCCGCTCTTAAGTTCTGATTGTTAAGAGTTGGTTTTGTCTAATATTTATCGAATCATTTAGCATTATTTCATTACCTAATATATTATTGTTTACATTCTGCTTTAACTCCTAACAGTATTTCTAGTCAAAAGGCGGCCATTAATTAAATTGGACTTACAGCCACTTGTTAACTGTCAACGATAACTGTTTGGTTTTTGGCGAACGATGTGATCTATTTCCATGGCCCAGTTGGATTTGATTTAAAATGATTGTAAGGGCGTTTACGAAATAAAACAAATGTGTAGTTCGCGTTCTACGATAGTACAATAATTATTATAGTTATAGCTATTTTTAATAGCTAACTAAGGGCACATTTCACCAATGAAACAACGCGATCAGCACATCTGAACGGCGTTCAAGAGCTGTCAAAACCAAGTTTTGCAGTCAACACAGTCAATGCTTAATAGTATTTTGATGATTGATCTGATATTATGTTTACTTAATGATACCCCTCACGTCTGCGGAGTTTCACTAACTAATCAGTGAGAATGAGTTGTATAATCTATGACATTCTTTTTTCAAAATTCGTTATAGTTACTGTTGATTTCGGTCGTGTGAGTTCACCTTTACATCAGCTCGGCTCTCCCACAGTAAAAGACAAGGGTCGTATCCGGCCTGACTAGATGGACAGCTTTTATTATTTTTGTCCGACAAACGCCAAATGTCGCTAATAAGGTTTAATGTTATCTGTGCAACTGGTCGCTGCATTTTTTTTTTGTAAAATTGTCTATGGTGTGAATTTTTCCGTCTGTTGTAAACTTTAAAAAAAATATTAAGATGTTTTTATGGTTTGAGATAATGTTGCGTGATTGTAGATGTCGTCTACATAAAGCAGTCCTTTTAAACTCTATTATCTCTGGGCACAGACATCACTTAAAACGTTAATTTTGTATTACCGAACAATGATCCTTCACTACTTTTCTCACTATTGTCAACTAAATAAAAGATTATTAAAGACCATAATTAAATGAATTATCTCGACATCAATAAGACCGGTAGCTTGATGACAAATAAGACAATGCAAAGTAATTGTTATGAAGATCATTGGTGAGGAACGAAACGCCCACTAGCCTAGCACCCGGCCTGCTTACCTTGGGACAGGATACGCGTGCTTAACCACTGGCAGTCTCTATGTGACATTTGCCTACAACAGCTGGCTATGAAAAAAAAGTAAAGTAATTGACAGTTTTTGGTGACAGTTTTTTTGGCGCGATTTTTTACGTTTTTTTTTTTTTGTAAATGATTTGTTTTAAATGCTTCTGACAACATAAAATAGCTCGTTATATGTTAGATAAAATACTCGTTACTAAAAAACAGTTTGTTAATTAAAACAGCAATCATTAGAAATAAGGTTGATTGGCCAAATCCAAATGTGTTCTAAAACTTTTTATTGTGTGGTGAAATAGACTCGGGTAATGTTCCAGCCATTATAGCCGTAATAAAAACTCTTTCGTGGTGTTCTTGCGCATAACCATAAACAAAAAACTAACTTTTATAGCTTATCTGAAATAAAATACTAAAGGAAATCTAAAAGTCGCCGAAACGCATTAAAGGATAAAAGTGTGTTTAAAATAAAATAAATCTTAGTATTAATGGACTTGTAAAATGCATGTAAGTACGTAAGTAAAATTTTAATTGACCATTCGTTTTTGCGTTAATTTAAATTCATTTTTTTTTTCAAAGCAAAATATTTGTTTTAATTGGACGTGCTATAAATGTCCTTCTGTACTGTTTTAATGTTACCACGTTTATAAATTCTTGTTTGTCTTAGAGATATTGTCGCACTCGCGGCCCTTAGCGCCATTTTTTATTAACTTTGATGAATTTTAACAAATGTTTTCGTATTCAAAACAAATTCATTTACGTAAAAAAAGTTACAAATGTTAAGAATTTGTGGCTGACCTAGAGATTTAAAAAATAATTCAAATTCGGCCTCCATATGGTTCCTTGACCGAGACGAAAATATACTTGTATTCTATCTGTTGGGCAGTCGGACACTCAATAACATAAATGTGTTAGTTATGAGACAGTTCAGTACTCCGGCCATTCAAGAACTCAGCACAAATGTTTAAATAAATGTATTGTCTTTAAAAATGGGTTTTGTCTCATTCCTGAATGAGATAGGTCCAAACCCAGCTTATACGGATGCTGTTTGTAAACATACCTATGTATCTGTTGTTTAATGTCTAATACTACTAGGGCGAAGTTCTTTTTAAATACTAGATTTGATGTTTTAACTTTACTTTAAATACCTTCATGGCCCCTATACTATCCAATACATCCATCACCACAATGTTTTGAGGAAACAGTGATTTCCGACTCCCCCAAAAAAAATCGTTTCCCAGCAATCTTTTTTGCGTAGAGTTACTTAGTTTGACGTACAGAATGCTTGCTTGGCGGCTTCGTGAACGGTCCGTTTACACCTTGTATACTACGAAAGCTCTCAAAGAAAAACACAATCGCGATTTTAAATGCCGAACACCGATATTTGTTTGACAAGCTGACATTACATAACCACAGACAACACCTACTGAAAAAAAAGAATTAATTTTTTTAACTCACTCAGTTCGGAACTGTGCGAGAACTTTCTAATGAGCTTGTTTTTTTTTTTTAATTCGTTGATCATGTTTATAGTAACACTGTGTTACATTGTCCTATAACTAATCATTATTTGGAATTACGGTCAAATATTTACAAGCTTTTTATTTGCAAGCTTTTACAAGCTTTTATTTAATTTGCACTGTTCGTATGTATATAAGTTGTCCGCTTCGAAATTTGCAAACCATATTTTTCGACCACTTGTTGGTATCCGTCCGAATGAGCTGAAATTTTGCACACACAATTTTGCTTGTGGTGACAATTATACATTTTCATGACAGACTTGACTAGACTAGAACCTGCGGCCAGGCTCGCCTCCTCACCATCGAAGTGACACGATACTATAGTTGATAGATAAAACTAATTTGCCTCTTTTCATTTTAATAAAAGTTTGTTTTTTTTTTAAGTTATTATTATAGGGTTAATTTTGAAATATGATGTGTGTGTATGTGTGGCGTAAGAATTAAATTTTGTAAAATCCAAGAAATCCGGCTTGACTCATGACTGATAGTTGATTGTCTTCAAAATAGCTAGTAATTCATAAGTTTAAACAGAAAATATGTCAATGCTGGCTATTAATGAACTACGTTGATCATTAGTTACAGTTTCAAGAACTACTCGTGAGGTTTAATGCAGTAGGTATGTTTATTTTGGCGCGTTTCTGACCTTGTCAAGGTGTTGTTTGTAAACATTTAACACATCAAATATAACAAAATGGCTTTCTTATTCTTTATTGCACACAAAATAACAAATATACATACAAATTGCGTTGAACGTAACAGACTATGGCCACGCGCCTAATAATCCATGCAGCAGCACTATGGTTTAGGTACTTACCGTGAATACCGATACTAATCACAGCAAGTAAATCAATGAAACAATTTATTTCGAAAAAAGAAAAAGAAAAAAAAAGATAATTATACAATGTCACAAAAAGACAAATGAAGCTTATCGATGGATTCCTTGACAATGAAAAATAAAGTTTCATTTGAAATTGGAACAGTTGTAGATGTCAACACCAAGGTTAGAATAAAATAAAAAAGTTGGCACGTTTTAACAATTGTATAAAGGGACGCAGAATGGGTGAAACATAAAATAAGATTTTTTTGAAGTATTTGCCGCCAAATTTTTATAATATTGCAGCAATTATTAATGCTTCTTAAATGTGAGTGAATAATAAAATCTAAAATATCTCGCATTATTTGTGTCCTAATAACATTTACAGATTTTTTTGTCTTGAAATTGTATTTTTATTCAACACATCTTTCATCTACTGTATCAAACCGAAGCACATAACGAACCTAACAATAGAAAAACCAATAGTTATTCAAGCTTGGCAATAAAGCCAAGATTGATGGTCTCGTAATGATAAGTAAGACGATAGAAATCAGACAGATGTCCTGATAAAACTGCGAAAAATCTGCATGCATTGTTATAGACTAATTTCCATATTTACTGGACAATTTATAAGATAATCGCAAATCGTATGAAGAATATAGAATCAGCTGTCTTTGCAAAGTTCATCAACCTCTCCCAGAATGTTCAGTCATTGCAAAGTCGCGAAAAATTTGAATTAAGAATCTCAAAAGCGGCCATGTCTGTGTTTTCTTTTTTTTTGTATATTTTAAAGCAACAGCTGTTGTTTTGAATTGAGATGTCAATGCATGAGCGGTTTCATTTTAATTACTTGGTTTTATTACTACTAACTAAAAGTTATGAGCTCTGGTATTAACCAGAAAAGTAATTTGGAATGTTCTACTTGGAATAAAAGAACATAATTTTAATATTTTATTATTAAAACTGAAAAGCTGAAAGATTGTAGCTGTTGTGATTGGTTGGCCGAAAAACTATCAAGATTTCGTGAGCCGATTAAAAATACAATACCAGCGTCCGAGTTTAACTAGTCTAGTTAAAAAATATAGGTTACCTAAAAATTACGCCAATATTAAATTTCTCATCGCGCACATTTTCGTCGATAACCAGGCCGTGTCATTCCCGTCAACATGCTAATATAACATTGTAAACTTTTTAATGAATATTTCAAAACATCGCTTGAACTCGCCTCCGTCAGAGTTGCCAGTCGTGAATGACCTAATTTCCCTGATTTATGCACACTACTCCAGGAATAAGCTTTTGAAATCAATGTTTAGCGTTCATGCCGTATTTGTTTTCTGTTTACGCTGTGCAAAAACTAGAATATCCGTGAAGTATGTCCGGAAAGTATTTGATGAAGAAACATGTTATTTTGTGCAAGAATTTTCATAGTATTTAGGTTATACCAGATGAATTATGTTTTTTTTTTAAACATACATGACGACATACAACATAGAAGATATTAGGGCTTTGAAAGAAGCTCTTAACGCTACACAAATAATGAATTATTGATGATAAATACATAATGCTTGTTTGTGGTTGAAAAACTTATGAAGTATTTTAAAAATCATCCATGAAAATATTAATTTACTAAGAAAAAAAACATTGAATAAAAAAGGTCTCATATTTTTAAACGATGCTACATTTATTTCGAAGCCATAAATCCTGTTCCGATCTAAATTTAAAATAACGTTCCATTTCGAAAATCAGATACCAAACGCTCATTTTGTCGAACTGTCGAGAAGCGCGCGCGACTCCCGCGAAAACCGCGCGAAAACGTACTAAACATTGAACCATACGGGGTAGAAGGGTCACCGGCGCGAAAACGGTTATCACGTATTCACATAGAAATTTTTCATCGTGTCCCTTCCACCCAAGAAACTTATATACTAACTGGAATGAGGACGGGCAAGCCAAAAACGTTCCGAGCGAGAAAGCTTCAAGAGTGGATGTTGTCTCTTTCTAATAGGGTGTCCAAATCACACTAACTCTTGAGACAGTTTAAGAGTAGCTGTTATTTTATTATTTAATGATGACGACCTGCAACTCAATAGCATTCTAGGCGAAATAGCTTCAAGAGTGGATGTCATTAACTTTTCATGTTAACTTAAATGTATGTCTGTACCGTCCATTTGCAAATTATACATTTTGCAACCTGTCTATCCAGACGACTTTTGTATTCGGGGATTCGAGGACTCCGTTAATATTATATATTTTTTCAGACAAGGAAAATCGCATATTCAAGCTATGACTGTTTACCTATAATGTTTTAGTAACATTCGATAATATTTATTTTATATTCCGAAACCATTCATTTTCACTCGCAGCTCGCCAAATGGATTCTTTTGCTGGAGAAGCATGGAAAAATCCTTAGGACACGGCATGGTGCGGCGGACTCTTTTCTTTTCAATATTTGTATTTAAAAAGCAAACTAGGTACTACCGAAACCATGTGCGATGTCCGATGTTTCTAATTTATATAATATACTTTTGATTACTATGTACGACAACGGTGTTCGAAACTTCGAACTTACATAATTAATTTATTTGGATATTTCCCGTTTGTCAATCTAAAACTTGGTAACCCTAGTCGTAATAAACAACCAAAGTTAAAAAACTTCCCTAAAAAACGAAATTCCACATCCAGCAAACCCTTACTACTACACCCCTTCACACAACACAATTTTACCATTTATAAAGCGGATTATTTCACTTATATACAATAAAAGTACTTAAATGACTTCAACGCGAAAATGTATCTGCCATATTGTTTACATCGGTGACAAGGCAAGACAGGGACACCATCCACCTTTGTCGGTTTCTCGCTCGGAACGTTTTGTTTTTTTTCTTTTCTATTGAATCTATTGTACAAATTTAAACTCTAAGCTTTTGAGATAGGGTTTTTTTTTTTACTTTTTTAGCATTTTGTTCGTACTCATTCCAGTTAGTATATAATTTCCTTGCTTCCACCCTGTATAGTGCTGCATGGTTCTTTTAGCGCGTGGCCGTTGTCGGAACCAACGTCGCGCTCTTGTTTTTTCTATACGTTTACACAATTGCTTACCAACAGCGCCCTCCTTTTTTTTTTTTTTTTTTTTTTTTTTTTTAGGATGGGAAATCATCAAATGACTTCTCCCGCTCTGGGCTGAGCAGGAGGGAGTGTCAGACTTTTACTGACTAAAACCCATCCATGTTCCTTCATCGCCCTTTGTGTTCCGGGGCCACGGTATCTCTTTCGAATAGTCCCGCAGCCCCGGCAGGCTTCGGCCCTTGCGGACCCCTTCACTGATGCTGACTCTCTTTGAGGCGCGCGTGGAACACGAACGCGCCGTCGACACGGCCTGTCGTCATGAGACGAACGGACGGCGAGCTAGCCCATAGCTCCCCGTCCACAGGCCCGCGCCTACGGTGGCCGGAAGCCACCACGTGGCCCCCGACGCCCGGGGCGTCTCCCGCGGCGGCCGGGACGTGAGGACCTCTCCCTGTCCTGTTCCGCCACCTCCTTCGCTAGCATGACTGCTTCGCAGAAGGAGGTGACGGCGTCCCATTCCGTCTCGCTCCGGACCATGGATTGAACCAAGGCCGGGAGCGAGAGGTCGCCGCCGCCAATCGCCGTTACGAGGACACGGCGGTGCTCCGCCCAAGCGGGGCACACCTCCACCGTGTGCTCCACCGTGTCCTCCGGTCGATCCTCACAATGGTGACACCCGGGCGTCTCCTCCCGCCCGATTCGGTGCAGGAACTTACCGAAGCATCCATGTCCGGTAAGAACCTGCGTCAGGCGGAAGGTGAGGACGCCGTGGCGTCTCTCCAGCCACTCCTCAAAGAGGGGACTTATCGCCACTATTGTGGCGTGCCCTGCACGGGGTTGCGATAGTCGCTCTCTCCATGTCGCCATGAGATCCCGCCGGAAGTCCGTCCGCTGAGCGACAATTTGCCGCGGCAGCGGAGTTTCCCCCCGGCGTAGCGCCTCCGCGCGCCACTCGTGTAGGCGCGCGAGGACTATTGCCTCCAGATCCCATGGCGGCAATCCGGCAAGGAGGTTCGCCGCCTCGCGGGAGATCGTGCGGTAGCCCCGGACCAGCCTTACGGCTACCACCTTCTGGGGCACGTTCAAGTGATGGGCGGCACGCCGCTTCAATGAACGTGCCCACACCGGGGCCCCGTAAAGGGCCATGGACCGCACGACTCCCGCGTAGAGCCTCCGGCAGGAGGCGTTCGGCCCCCCCAGGTTGGGCAGGAGCCGCCTGAAGGCAGCCCCTGTCCGCTCCAGTCTGGGGGCCAAACGTCGGAAATGCTCCACGAAGTTCCACCGGCTGTCGAGGACAAGTCCCAGGTACTTCAGCGTCGACTCGACGCCGATGGAAACCCCTCCTGCCATCACTGAGGATCCCGGAGGTGGCGCATTCCGAGGCCCATGAAAGCACATGGCCTCGGACTTGTGCAATGCCACCTCGAGACCCAGTTGCCGGATCCTCAACAGCGCCCTCCTGACAACGTTATTAAAACGTCAAAAGACCAATGTGCACTAGTGTGCACTATACGATTTTATAGCAAACAAGTGAATGTGTGTGGCTTGAAACTTGACAAGTAACATCAATTAAAGTTTTTTATACAAATAAAAAGATGCTCGATGTTCTGTACAAGTTGATTGGAAACACTTTTGATTATATAGCTATCGACTTTTTTTGTTTGTCGCGAGAGCGTGTGACATCGTATTGTTGATTTCGCTGAATCACTTTCTTAATTTACTAGTGTTTTCTGTGTTATATATTATTATGTTGTATTGTTATGTCGGAGTTACTTTTCTTTTTTGCGGAACTATCTTTTTATAAATCTTCGAGAATATGGATTTATGTTTTGCTAAATTGTCAACATCGTTACTTTTTAAGCGCTCATTTTCAGTTATGTCTTTGATTGCTACATCGAACCGTAATTACTTTTGTTTTTGAGTCAATCGAACGTTGCACAACGTTGACTTCAAATATTTTGAATTCGTTTTCTTTAGAAGTTGCTTTGAAAATCACAATTCACATTTTTTCTTTTGTTAAAATTCTTTGCCATTACTTTTCTTCACAAACCTACCTTTCTACTGATGACCGCAAATCCCAAAAATCTATTTCCGTCGTCATAATTTCTTCACAAGTAGATTAAAAACCCATTATAGTCTATGGTTGCGCAATTGTCAGCATTGTTACTGCGGAACGGATTGCATCAAGCGGACGCATTGGCAGACGTGGCTGGCCGGTTATTTATTTCTTATTGGAACATCTGACCGATAGACGCTGCGGTTGAAATTGGAACAGCTTTCGTTCGAGCCCTTTAGCTTTCGTCCGGCAGTATAATTATTCTATTGGATTTAGGAGAACTGAAAGAAGAAATTTAGTTATCGTTTACTTATTTCGGATCTCTAACGAAGGATGCACAGATACATTTGAAGATGATTCTTTAGTTTACATAAGTCTATGTACAGCTTTATTTTTTCATTGTAGTAGTTTTCCAGTTTCATAGGTATTGTCTTATGTAATTTCAATCCCAACTTCAAATGGGTTACTGAAATTTGATTGAGACTTTTTTTGTCATCACAGAGTGTAAAATCTTTTTCTAAAAAATGTTGCCAGTGCTAGTACTACCTTTTTCTTTCATTCACATTATGTTATATATATATCATCATCATTCTCTTGCCCTTTCTCCCAATTCATTTGGGGTCGGCGCAGCATGTCTTCTTCCAAACTTCTCTATTACTCGTCATCTCATCAGACACCTCCTTTCTTGCCATATCATCCCTTACACAGTCCATCCATCGTTTCTTTGGTCTTCCTCTACTCTTATACCCATCCACATTCAGACTCAAAACTTTCCTCACGACATTTTCCTCATTTTCTTATAAACCATAAATAAATATTTCATCAGTAATAAATGAATTGCAAATTTGTAACGTAAAAACATGATGGAATCTACAGTAATGTGTCAATTTATGTGGAACAACCGTACGTAAATAATTAGCCATCTTGCTTTCAGTATCTGGAAACTAAACTAGGTTTACAGTGTAGGATGTCGATGCCACATTCTATTAGACAGAGCTTTAACGTCCTGGGTTTGTTGCTAACTGACGTCACCCGGTCTGTTGAAGTTACATCTTCGTGAATTCATTTCAAAATTGTTTTTTTCGTTGGGACTACCTAGTGAATTTATTTATTCGTTGGTATATCGCACAAAATCTTTTAAGTCTGCAAGCAAAATGTGTTACTTTTGATTGTCATATAATTTTCTTATGATGATTATGTCTTCTTGCTTATCAGATGCTTTGACTCATTTTTGTACTCTATTCTTCACCATAACGCCTTGAAAGTTCTTCTAACAAACAGATTTTGACACAGTTTGCCATTTCGCCACCTGCCGGAGTGTTTGTGTTTATACAACAAATCGCTACTGGATTCTGCGTGCGCGCAAGTTTGGTATACAGCTTGTTTTTGCCAAAACATGCATATTTGGGCGCTATGCTATGTACATTTACGCTATTTTATCAATTTTCTCGCCAACGTTTAGTTCAGTAGTTGCCAACAGTTAGTGTTTCAGTACAAGTGCGTCAAGACGACAGTTATTATAATTATAATGAAGATGTTTTGAAACTTTGAGTGGTGGATATTGAAATACATGTTCCGAAGTCCTGCTTGGTATCTATTTGCGTAAGCGTTTCTGATGTTCTTGTCGTATTTGTTATACATATGTACCTATTTGGAGATATTATGACGTGCGTCAGCTTTTTCGCCATTAGTAGCCAGTCTTTTACATAAAATGCACATTTTCATCGTGTGTTCATAAAGTGCACTTGCTTTAAACTCCTGTACAAACAAAACTTGGCTTTCGTCCTGACGACTGCGCTTCTGACATGCATCGATTGACCTACTTCTGTTCTTGTCAATCATAACTATACAATATGACGCTACATTTAGCTCTGATTGATTAACGCGACCGTTTTATACAGGACGTTCGGACGAACGAATGTTGTCATTGGCTTCGTACTCGAACGTCCATTGAATGTTGAAGGTCCAGCGCGTGTCAGCCGCGCGTGCACTTCGACATCTAAGTAAACTAAAATAGTCGAGCGGCCGCGTCGTCGGCCCGGCGACCGAGATAGCCGGCGCAGTACGTCCGCGGAGCCCTCTCGCGCCGGTTCTATTTCCAACTAATGTCCCGACGCATCCCGTAACGCTCGCGACAATAATACTGCAACGGATCACTGTGAAATGGCACTGGACTTTCAACGTTCGCGACACTTCCGCTACAGGAAACGCAAGCGAACAGCCTAAACAAAGATGCCGCACGCGCCGGTCGCCGTTGCCACCGTCAACGGCACGGGCTCCAATCCACTGAAGCTACAAATACCAGAACAAAATGGAAGTGCAACTAACGGTAACGGTGTCTTCTCTCCGCCGATCAATGGAAATGGATCTCTTCCGCCAAACTTCAACGGACCACTCTCCCCTCCAATACTGGATACAACTCCGAAGAAACCGCCTAAAGCTCCGCCGAGCAGACCCATCCTGCCGGTGAAGAAGTCCAAGACACTGCCTATCGACTTCGATGAGAAAGTACCTCCAAAGCTATCGTCTTCTCTGTTGAATGGCAAAAAACTTTTTGTGACTAAACCTCTGAAGGAGGTCCGGACTATTAATGAGCCCAGTGGTGATAATGGAAGATACTTAGTAAGTCGCTCACCGAGCCCCTCTTACAGAAGAAGCAACTCTACTGCTTCCGTAGAGAGAGGCTCGATAGCAGAACTTGCTAAAAGACATGTGCCTGTCAATTTATTGACGTCGAGGTCTCCGAGCCCGTCGTCGTACAGCAGCGTACGTAGCTCAGCCAGCCAGTACTCGACATGCAGCAGCAACGGGACCTACGTGCCGTTATCTCGCTCATCGAGCATGAACTCCACACTGTACAGCAGGACGCCTACTCCCAGAAGAATGTACCCTCAAACCTGTGATATGTCTGAACGCGTAGATTTAAAAGAACTAAGATCTAGAGAACAGGCACCTGTTGTTTTCGATGCTAACATGTCCTTCGTGCTCGGATGCAATAGACAACCCATCCGGCAGAAATTCAAGCCAGTGGCAGCTCATATGGAAGAAGGAACGTCTTCTAATTACTTGAGCAGTAAGATCGATAGTTTCCTTCAGAGGACTGACCATGTAATGGATGAATGGCGAAGACTGGGACATAAAGATGACTCTGACATGATGTTCAATGGAAAGAAGAGAGTTGGAAGATCGAAGTCAGCGACGAACATCATGATCAAGGGTTTCACGTTGTTCAGCCGGAGTGGCAGCCGAGCCAGCAGTGTCTGCCGGTCCAGTCGCGGGATATCGGAAGACCGAACTACTGTCTCCGAAATGGACGAGGTGACTCATACTAATGATTAGTTCTAGATATCATAGTACAAATGTTCCAAAGCGTTCGCGATGCTCGTAAAGATAAGGCTAATACACTGTAATAAATTATCGCCGGCTGCTTGGGATAGTTTCATGGGCTGCCAGTGGCGCTTGGAACTGTGGCAGTTGGCTTTCTATTACCGCACGCGCGTCGCTTGCCAAAACATTTTTTTCTCATTGTTGACTTCTCGACGGCGACGTCTCTCGCGAGATTCTGCCTTGTCCGTCAGCGGAGTATTACGACATTGTCACTCAAACTGAAACAGGAAACGTGCTGTTTTTTTTTTCATTCGTTTGTGGATTTTTTTTTGTAGGAATTGTGTGCGCTTTTGGCAAGAGTTAAAGGTTGCTCGCGTTGCGAATTCGCCAGACAGTTAATACGTTGGTTGGGCCACCTACTCGCGCGTCAGTGCGTTCCAAATTTAACCTGTTATGTTTGAAATGATGCCGCTTAGTTAATTTTCATTCAGCCTTATGATTATCATGTCGATAACTTAGACTGACGATGGATTACTTAAGTGTAGGATCGACGTTCTAATGATCGTCTGTGGCGCTTAATAAGCTAGGTGTGACCTGTTACTTTATTGTTATGGTATAATCACACAGTGGTTGTTGCGGCAGTGAGAAATTAACTACTACTAGGAACATTGCAATTACCTACTTTCTAAGTAAAACCATTTCTCGCTGTAGAGTTATAGTCTATGGAATATTTTCAACACTTGTACTTGTTGTGGTTTGACAGGAAGAATTGGCTATGGTCTATCATTAAAAAATTTCATAGCTGACATTTATTTGCTATTATTTATGTTGGTACTTAATATTGGCCACCATATCGCGTCGTTTACACCGTCGGTGTAGAAACTTTAATGATCGTTTATGTTACGTCTATTCTGTTTGAATAGCATATAAAGTTAATATTTTAATTGTGTAATGTATTTAATAGGAAACGTTAATACTTTCTCTGTACTGTTGGCGGTGGACCCATAGACAACTAATCGGAACTTATTGCCTCGAGGAAATCCCATCAATTACTAGTCATAGGCGGAATAACCATGATTAGTGGTGTTTGGAACTTGAACTAACAATAATGATACATATATTATATGAATTAATAACATTTTCAGTTTTCCACACTTGTCCTCTTGACAATTTACATAGATTGTTTCCTGACTTGACGTTATAAGGCTAGATCGTTTGACGACCCGTATGGCGCAGCGGTAGTGAGGCTGCCTTACGTTCGTTGGGTCCCGGGTTCGAATCCCGGTAGGAGCAAATGTTTGTGTGATGAGCATGGACATTTGTTCCAGAGTCATGGATAATAAGTAATAAGTATGTATTTACGAACAAAAAGTATCTATGTAGTATATCAACTATCTGGTGTCCACGACACAAGCCTTGTTGCTTAGTGTGGCGCTAGATGGCGCTGTGTGTAATGTCCAGCGATATTTATTTATTTATTTATTATGTCAGAATTTCGCTCTAAAGACCTACTTAGATAGTGTTGTTCATGTCAGTTCCAATAGTAGGTTGTACGTAATTAGTTAATGTGGGTTTATTACTGGACTTTCTTGACTTGACTTATAAAGTAGATAGGTTGCGGCAGCTATTCAATTTAACCATGGAATTAAGGAAAACAAATTCAGTAGTGTAACTGCCAAAAGATGTCTACTATTCGATATGGATAGGTCTAAACATAACATTACGCCAGTTCGCCTGAATGGTTTAGGCAGGAGGTGTAATAATAGTACACTCACATTTTGCGAGTTACGTTAAAGTCCCATGTAATAGGGGCGAGCCAATTGCCATCCCGCCGACAAACTGTTACGCAGTTTAGTGGGTGTATAAAATAAACAAAATGTTTGGTCCTAATTAAATGATTTATTTATTTATTTAGGTCTCTACATCCAAGATGCGTTTCTCCCAAGCATCATTATTGCAACCGAATTTATTCGTTAGTAATCAGCGATAAAAAGTTAGTGATTTTGTCGTTATCTCTATCGAGACGGCGCCCTGGGCACAAGTTCAGACTACGGATTGCTATCGAGAAGAATCAGAATTGTTTTTTGGGCTTCTAACGTGATATTTTTTCGTACACAATTTACTAATGCACCTTTTGTCTCCAGCTCTCAGAAGTCGGTGGTGAGCTCACGGAGGAGCGGGCGGCGGCGGGTCTGGCCACAGAGCGAGCGGACGCGGAGGCAGCTGAACGACTGCGCGTCGAACGCGACAACCGAGACTTACTGGCTAACAATCAGCGGCTGCAGCAGGTGGGTTCATTGCTTAGTACTTTCTTCATTCTGATGTACCCGAGTACATGACGTGATATTCTGATCTAAATATAAATGGCTATCAGATCTGCTCTGATATTTAATTTCTGTGTTCATAAATAAAACTCTAAGTACATCTTTTATTGTGTCAAATACCTAGTCGTTGCTAACTGCAGTTTCTGAACTAGCAGTCTCAGATAACATGATTGACATCTCCATCTTATCTGATACTTCAGATAACTCATCTCGTTTCGTTGAATTCGCATAACAAAGTAAAATCAAAGATTCTCGGTCACTCGATCATTAGGTTAACGAGAATGTTCAAGTTGATCCTCTTAATCCGACCACCATGTTAATGGCTTTCTTGATGATATTTAGAATTTATTCTAGGCTGTACGAAAAAACAAAAAAGCCACACACTTCCAAACTCTAAAAAGCGCTTACAGCATGTTAAACAATATTATCTAGAAAGTCATAAAGAAGTATGACCATCTCTCATCTTGGTTGACGACATTTTTTTTTTGTTAGCTTGTACTGTCCCACTGCTGGGCTAACACCTCCCCCAATTCCTTCCATGTACTCTTTTCCCGTGCCTCCGCGGATCTACCTCCGCGGTACGCGTCCAAATCGTCTCGCCACCTCTTTCTGGGTCGGCCTCGGCGGCACCGTCCGTCTTCTGGCAACCATCGTGTGGAGACTTTTGCACAGCGGTCATCGTGCAAGCGGCTGACGTGGCCCGCCCAATCCCATTTTAGCCTAGCAGCCTTCATGCCAACACAACGACATTAACTCTAAATATTTCCCCATAGGCCTCCGAACGCCTGGAGCTCGAACTCCTCCACTGGCGCTCTGCAGACAGCGGCGGCAATGAGCCATCGGATTCCGAAGGTTCCGAGGCCGACGCCGGAGTCTCCGGTGACAAGTACAAGCGAAGATTCGAACGGGCACATCGGGAACTGCAGCTGCTACGGGCTCAACTGCGCAGGCAACATGAGGATGACTTGGAACAGCTCGTTACCGTTAAGAAGCAGTTGGAGAAAAAGGTAAGGATCCTGTGACGTTAGACACGTAGATAGATAAACGTCCCCCACAAGATGAGCCTACAGAAACTGACAGCATTGACGATGATGGATTCAGAAATCCCATTGAAAGTCATTATAGAGAGACGTAACACTTGGAAAACGATTCAAAAGTCATTTGTCTAGTATCCAGTTGAGGGAGGGGGAATGTCTTTCTAGTGGTCTAGCACTTTTTTCAATAGTTGGATGATGAAAATAACTATAACTGAAGGATCGTATGTGATGGCAAATAAGCGTTGCGGATTTAAAACGCTTCGTATTTTATCATCGAAACTGACATTTTCGATGTTGTCCTTGTTCGAGGAGTCATCATAATGTTATTTTAATACAAGTGGCTAGGAAACAAATAGGTCATTCACACACATACACACTCATTCATGCATTGTGTCGAAATTGTATTCGCTCCATACAACTCCAAAGTTAAGGTTCTATAAATTTTCGTTCTCCTAAGTATCTCTTAGTTAGAGACTGTTATTTTTATTTAATTACAAATGCCTATAAGTATTTTCTGGTAGAAACGTTCTTACCACTGTGTAAGACGTTATAATATTATTGAACGAGTTTCAGTAAGTTCTAGACAATGTTGCTATTCTGCACGGAAGTAGTAAACGTTGAATGGTTCATGTTTACATAAATAGGTTAACGGGGAACACGCCAAAACATCCTCTACTATTGTTTTAGTGTTTTATTACTCGTTTTGTACTGAACTGCTTGGTAGCTGTTGCGCGCATTTTGTTCGCAATAAACGTATTATTCTTTCATCTGGTTATTTATCTTTCTCCTGCCCTTATCCCAATTTATTTGCGGTCGATGCAGTATGTCTTCTTCTTGTATACTTCACTATTTATCGTCATCTCAGATTTCACCCCCTTTCTCGTCATGTCATCTTTCACTCAGTCAGTCTATTGTTTCCTTGGCCTTCATGTACTCTTGTATTGTATTGCATAACGGGCTCAAGCGCGTAAATTTTCGTCTCTCTCTATTTACGCATTTGCCTGCCGGTATCCCAATTTATTTAGGGTCTGTACAGCGTCGTAGCATCGTCCTAATAGAAAGCGAATGCGCGATCATCGTAGGGTCGCGCGAATTTCACTCGTACGAACGCGCGATTAAACATATTGAACTCGAAAAGGTGTCCTAACTGACAATCGCACGACGCGGTCGCGAAACTTAAATGTTTGTAAATCTATTCGCGCGAACTTAGTTCGTACGAACGCGCGATCAAACATATTGAATTCGAATAGGCGTCCTAATTGAAATTCGCGCGATATTGCGCTGCACTGCGCTGCCCGCATTCATTTCCATCTAATTCCGCACAATAAGTCATCCAAATATTTCCCGACAGCAAAAATTGAGCGTCTCTGACATCCATGGTTGTTGGTATCGACCGTGCCACTGCCCTTGTCCACGGTCGCTCGCTCGCTCGCATCGTCAATTCGCGCGATGATAGGACACCCAGTTTTTGCCATCGCGCGAACACACGATGGTCGCATTGCTTACTCGCGCGATGATCGCGCGTTCGCCTTCTATTAGGACGATGCCTTAATCTTCTTCCATACATCTCTAATAGCCATAATATCTGTATGCACTATTGCGCTCTCCTTCCGGCCATTATTATCTTTCTAGTTTCTCTGGTCTTTTCTTCTCTAGACGTTCCATAGGCAAAACTTCTACACAGCGGTGTCTATGATTAGTCATTCGGTCAATCAGTCGCACAACAGTTTCATAGAAATAGTTTATCCTTTAAATTTTATTCTCGTTTTATTTGAATGTCAGATTAGACATTTAGACTGATTACATAATATTATCAGCCTATAATGCTTCTTCTGCTGGGGCATTGCATACTAGGACTTGACATAGGGAATGGGCAGTCACCGGTTGTAACCCAGTATGTGGACCCAATGCGGATAAGTGGTTGTTCCCAACATAGCTTCGAAATTTTACTCGACTACGGCGAAGCTAAAAGGAACGGTTATGATTTTAGCAGTCTATGTATGTATGTTTGTATTTGACGTAAGTTCCTCCGTAACGCCTAAACTATTCATGCGATTTTGATGAATAATGGTGTCAATCGATTCGTTATTATGGTCCGGGTAACATGAGCTACATTTTAACCGACTTTAACAATAGGAGGAGTCGATTTTACCTTGTAAACCCCGAATTTAATTAGAGCGCGATTTTTCCGTAGTCGGGTTTTTTAGTGGTATACCACACAATTCTTGTTGGTTCTAAGAAATACCGGTCTCCTTTTTACATTATTTTTTCACTCACCATGTTTTCTATAAAATCACCATATTTTGCCAAATCAATCGCATTTCTTTTCACTTCGCTCAGAAAGTGTTTCCGTGGTTTTAAAATAACTATCCTATTTCTACACTCGCCTGCTTTCGTTAGTAACATCAACAGTTGTTGCATTAAGAATGTTTGTTTGTCTGTCTGTCTGTGCTAATCTCGGGAAGCGCTGAACTTATATTGATGAGTCTTTGATGGTAGGTAGACGTGTAGATTTTATTCAATTTTTGTTGTTAGGTGCAATTTCTTAGAATCGATGACTGCGTCGGCGTCTGAAAACTCGTGTGCAAAACTAAAGTGTATGTTTGGCACACTTTTCATTTATTCGTCGTATTACTAAAGCTTAGAAAGCTGTATTACAAAATACTTAAATAGGTAAAGCTTACTTTAACTATCTTATTATCTAGATCCCTAGACTGCCTCGTTGGTCAAATTGGAAATCTTATTATAACCCTGTCATTGAGAACGATTCTTCACAATACGCACGTATCTCGCTAAGTTCTGCAGAAGGCTGAAAGCACAATGACGGGTAACCATAGAACATACACCATAGTTCGTGTATTGTAAACAAGCTGTATGTTACCGGTTTTTATTTCAACCATTGGTTTTCTTTATTGGCCCTAAAAACTGCGTTATTGTGCTTTCAGATTTAGTTGTAGGTCATATTAAAAAGTTGATTAGGTAATATTTTTGGCTCAGTGTTAGGTATTATGTTGAAAATGTCTAGATAGAATTCAAACTGATATTTCATACGCAATACGTTTTTATTTTTTATTTTTATGAATGTGTTGTTCAACCAAGGATGAAATAGAATTTAAATGTAAAACTTAACCTACTTTAAATAGTTTGTAATAAACAGCTGATTAAATCGCTGGTGATGAAATATGTCTAACTAAATACTGAAATATTTTACATAAAACTGTGAAAAATCTAGTTGCTGCATTGCAATTTATATTAAAAAATCAGGGAAATTTATTGTTTATCAAATTGACACATTACGTTAATTTGCCGTGTTATAGACATGTCACACAACTGTCAAGGAATGACAGCTGTCAACGACGTAACTGCGATAAATAACGGCTGTTCCATACATTTTTTCGGTGGAGTAGTGCAAATGTAACAGCTGATTATTGCGGTATATTTTTAATAAATATCATTTCCAAGTAATTACAAAATGATTTTATGATCATCTCCTCTGTTTTATGAAGAGTTTCCGTAATACAGTATCAACACCCGCCTACGTGCAAACGTTATTTTTACGCAAAGAATTTGTCATTGAAACTGAACATCAATACATTATTTTGGAACTGAAATAACTTTATGAAGTCATTCTCTGGAATCTGAAGTGCATGGCATAAAGATTCTTTGTAACAATTAAGGCGGTCTAATTGTTTCTGTATTGTGTAATCGGATTTTATCCAATCAGGGATAAGGTCGTTCCTTGCAATTGAATATTTCAGACCCTTATCATCAGCATCAGTCTACGGCAGTCCACTGCTGGACTTAAGTCTCATTAACTGCACACCACTTAGCTCGATTCTCGGTAACGTCATCCAGTAAATAAAAGTACTACCATAGTTTTTTATGCCTTTTGTCTGAGACTAATACAAATACTACTGACGATGAAACATATAGGTACGCGAACAATAATATTTTTAAATAAGACGCGTCAAAAATGAACGGAATCGCAACCACCAGAAACGATCATGATTCTCCAATGATAGAAGAGACCAATCGAACGAAGGTCAAAACACCAATGCTCATTCCTTTGAAATGTACCTGTTTTTACCACTATTCCTATATTGGCTCTAGGCTGCATAGTCGGCTGATTGTGCCCGACTGGCTGCGGTTGGTCGGGCTTCCTCTCCCATCCCAGAGCATGTCTTTCCTTACAAAACAGTGCCCCCTGGTGTATCCGGCTTGTCCGGGTCAGGCTTGCTCCTGGCTGGGTGTGGTGCTCAATCATCATCATCATCATCATGTGTCTGGGGCTGCAACTACATTTTATTGTTGTCTTTGTTTCAACAATTCAAAAGTGCCTGTAACTGGCCTACTTGAAATAAATGCTTTGATTTTGCTATTAGGGCGTCCCACCTTACGCGTGCCGATTCGCGGTCTCTACGCTGTCAGACCTTATCGTAACCTTAAAATCATTATCTTAAAACTTTATTCTGCCCTGAATTTTACTGATTTCTTATATAAGTGCTGTTGCATTCTGAGACACATTTATAGTAGTGAAGATTCTGAAAAAAATATCCAGCAAACTGATTATCTTTCGGTCTATATTAAGTTATAGAATCTTAGAATAGTTTAGTCCGGTTAAGCAGATAACTGCCTGCTAGGTTGACGTTCGAAGTGCTATTCACAAAAACAAGTAAATAGATTTTTGTAATCAGTTTAGTTTTTTTTTTAAATATACGTCCTAGGTAAATTTAGTAAAGATATACATTTTTTTTATTCACCTGCAGCAGCGATAAGCAGATAGTATATATTTGTTTAAACAAATAACTCTTATACCAGACCAGATACATATTTTTTTACAAAAAGTATATTAATTATAGCAGTTGCATGTAGTTGCGCGTCAAACAGTAGGCGGAGCGGGGGCGATTTGTTTGTGTGGTCCACTCTCAATGCAAATTGCTAATGCGTGGAAATACACCAATATACATACTGTGCTAGACGTCATGTTCTGTAGAAAATCCCATTCCCTCTTTTTCAATGCTGTGAATGTAAGCTAATGCTCAGTAATGGCTTTTGTGACCATTAGACGGATGAGGCAGTGACCTGGGTTTCGAACCCAAGTTCGAAACCCAGGTCTCTAATAAATCATGATCTATCAAATGACCAATTTGTTCGAGACACCATTGTTTAACTATTGTGTCTACTTCGTGGCAGATCATGGGATAAAGTGCTATTGGGTTGTTCCATTAGGAATTTCTTGATAATAGCCCGGAGTCTTTTATTTTTCGTCGGTTTATAGCCATAATACCCTTTATTTTCGGATGGGAAATCATCAAATGACTCCTCCCGCTCTGGGCAAAGCAGGAGGGAGTGTCAGACTTTTACTGACTAAAACCCATCCATGTTCCTTCATCGCCCTTTATCTTCCGGGGCCACGGTATCTCTTTGAACAGTCCCGCAGCCCTGGCAAGCATCGGCCCTTGCGGACCCCTTCTTTTTGCTGACTCTCTTTGAGGCGCGCGTGGAACACGAACGCGCCGTCGACACGGCCTGTCGTCATGAGACAGACAGACGGCGAGCTAGCCCATAGCTCTCCGGCCACAGGCCTGCGCCTACGGTGGCGGCGCCCGGTGCGTCTCCCGCGGCGGCCGGGACGTGAGGTTCTCTCCCTCTCATGTTCCACCACCTCCTTCGCTAGCATGACTGCTTCGCAGAAGGAGGTGACGGCGTCCCATTCCGTCTCGCTCCGGACGATATATTGAACCAGGGCCGGAAGCGAGAGGTCGCCGCCGCCGATCGCCGCTACGAGGACACGGCGGTGCTCCGCCCAAGCGGGGCACACCTCCACGGTGTGCTCCACCGTGTCCTCCGGTCGATCCTCACAATGGTAGCCATAATAACCGGGGATTAGAGCCGTGATGTTTTAAAATGTCGCAACAAAATCTAATAACAGCAAAATGTTACAAATTCGCAATAAGTAACATTATTTAACACCGTCAAAGTATTTTTAGTGCGTATCCGTGACCTAGACCGCGACGTAGCCAGAGCCACGTGGCCTCTGCCCTAGGGTTGGCAAACGTACGTTAAGTGCTACCTGACCTGTCTGTTACTGTAGTGAGTAGTCTATTAATACGCACTTACATGTGTTTTGTATCGTTTACGACTCAGTTATACAGGGTGTAAACGGACCCTTCACGATGCTGTCAGTCAAGCATTCTGTACATCAAACTGAGTAACTCTACGCAAAAAATATTGCTGGGAAAAGACTTGTTTTGGTGAAAAATCACGTTCTACGGTAAAACTCAATGTAACGCACTCAAAACATTGTGCAGATGGACGCATTTAACAGTAAACGAGTTATGGAGGTATTTTAAGTAAAGTTATAACCTTAAAAACTAGTATTTGAAAAAAAAATGCTTATGAAAAAGTTGGAACTTTGACCTCCAATAATATCTCCGTAACTAGTAGCTGATTGTACCTTTTTCATTTTGATAGTAACGTGGGACGAGTTTCAGAACGAAAATATTATTTATTTTGATTTTCATCAACTCGTCCCAAATGGGCCGTAAGCATGTGGGACGAGTTGATGAATTACTTAGGTTCCCAGGTATAAATAAATCGCGCATCACACAGCGCCATCTAGTGCCACACTAAGCAACGAGGCTTGTGTCGTGGACACCAGATTGTTGATATACTACATAGATACTTTTTGTTTGTAAATACATACTTATTATACATATTAACATCCATGACTCGGAAACAAATGTTCGGCTTCGTTAAGGGTCTATTTACACCCTTTAGAAAGACGGATGTGCGTTAACTCATTATGGGAGAAGTCGTCGTGTCTGTCTCGTTGGTCTACTAATCGCAAGCGCCACAGCTAAGCATGTGGTCCTGGGTTTGCTTCCCGGGTCGGGTGTAATTGGGTTTTTCAATCTGGAATTTCTCAGTAGCAGCCATGGGGCCTGGGTGTGTGCTCCGTTGATGGCAATAGGCTCGCCCCCTTATATCATAGGACTTAAACATAACTAGCGATATGTGGGTCTACTATTGGGAACACCTCTGCTCCTGTCCCTTTTGGGATTGCAGTCGTGATGTTATGTTATGTTTTGCGTAAACTCGTTAATATGAGAAAAGTCAACGTTTCCCAGCAATGGGAACATTACAATTGGAACTGTATACTTTTATCTGTTGATCGGACTGTTGATTTTTTTCATAACATAAAATAACAGCGAATTTTTCTTTTTTTTTACGATGTTTCATTTTGGAAAATTTTCTATTTTCACTTGGGTTTTTCTCGAAAAGTGATTCATAATCGTACATTTCGTAACAAAAATATGTATGCAATGTTGGGACATTGCAGACTGATTACGCTTTTATCTGTTGATCGGAATTCAGTAGCAGTCGTAATTGCATATTGAAATTAATCGTAGATAAGCTGATTAATTGATTAGGTTTTTAATGTCATATCAGAATTTGTATTAATGTAGGTTCTTCGTCTTACCTAAGTGTTCTTGGAATTAAGCATTTCATCTCGATATTGCATAAACACTGAATTAAAAAAAAAAAAACATTGAAATTGTTTCGCAAATACGCTTAGAAACGTTCTTAATAATTTAATTACCACGTAATCTGTCTTCCTGAAACATCTTTATCAAATCACTGTAAAACATTAAAAGTATTCCATCACACTAATATTAAAGGCGAAAGTTTGTGTGTATGTTTTTTATTCCTTCACGCTCCAACGGCTTAACAGATTTGGATGAAATTTAGTATCAAGATAGCTTATATTCTAGATTACCACATAGGTTACTTTTGATCCCGGTATAGTATGATCCCGTGGGACAATTATCAAACTCCACGCGGGCGAAGCCGCGGGCATTATCTAGTATTTTTTTGTTGCTTTCTTCTAAGTTGCGTCAGCTCTCATAATCCAGTTAGTAAATAAAGAGGCCTATACCGTGTGGGTTTACAATATTCGTGTTTATCTCGACATATCTCAGCATCCTTGGCCCGCTCTTCCGAACTGATAGCTGCACACCTTAGATCCTGATATCATCTGCTTTATCGTCATTATTCGGCCACTTATCGGATATGTTACACGAGTACCTATACATTTCTTTAAAAAAAATATCATCACTTGACATTATTTTTCAAAATTATTTTGGTAAAAAGATTTCTATTTTCACTTGTGTTTTTCTCGAAAAGTGATTCATAATCGTACATTTCGTAACAAAAATAGTTACCCACAGTATCGAAGATGTAAATATTTATGTACCTATTGAAAGCCAAGTGACGAAATATTAGTGTGATAAATTGTAAAGTGTTATTAGAAAAGGTTGATATGTTTGTAGTTTACTAACTTTATGCGTTAAAAATGATAATAATGTGTTATGTCGAAGTGAATGCTTTCAACCGCTGATAGAGCTGAATTTTAATTAGTTTGTGTCATCATTTACATTATTGAGGCCAGTAAGGACAAATGGAACGGACAATTAAGTTTAGTGTGTAGACGATTTATAAGGAAAGTGAGGTGTATAGTGGGCCCACATGCGTTAAGTGTCGAAAGCTAAAACGAAAAGACTGTATCGCCAGAAATAAAAGTTAAAAGTTGGAATAAATTAATTTAAAAAGAACATTGAAAAAAAGTTCATGTGATTGCTGTGTGTGTATAAAAGTGAATCAAAGTATTATTTATTAGATTAAAATTGTATCTTCTCAATCCAATATGCTGCAAGATTATTCATAAAATCCTACGAAATGTTCAATGAAATGCCAAAGGGCATTGACATTCTCAACTCATAATTCAAAACTGCGAAAATTTGTGCAAAAGTAAAAAAAAAGCCATAAAAAAAATGGAGGAAGAAACCGAGGTTAGTGCACTTTATTATGAGAATGTTTGGTAGTACAATAATTTAGTTGTTTTATCGTAATCGGAAAGGTTTGGCGTCGGTCCAACGTCGGACGGGCGAGGCTCGGGTTACGTTTCGTAATCCATCGCGTTTTAATACGCATTGCTTTAATAACGAAATGTTATTATTGTGTGTGCATGGAAAATCAACAGCTTTTATGATTCGGACTTCAATGGAGAACTATATTCGTCATAGCTTAATTTTGTGACTGCCTCACTGGGCCTGCAGTCTCGACATAGTTAACGACAAAATCCCTAACTTTCGATCGGTGATTACGAACGAATACATTCGGTTGCAATGATGATGCTTGCGAGAAACGGATCTTGGATGTAGAGACTTGCCTTTCCCGCAAGCATCGTTAATGCAACCGAACAAAATCTGTCAAATATAGAATCTGTCGATTGTAGAATCTGTCAAATGTAGAATATGATGTCAAAAGTAGAATCTGTCAAATGTAGACTAGACGATTTATTTCGTGAGTAATAACTCACGAAATAAATCGTCTACAAACGTCAAAAAAAAAAGAAAGAAAAGAAAAAAAGAAAAAAGAAAAAGAAGAAAAAAAGAAAGAGAAAAAGTCGTAAAATCGCTATCTCTGTCGAGACTGCCGACCCTGGTCTAGGGGTCGCGTCACAAGCGTAACTGCTGAGCTTGACGTTCTGGATTGGACTCTTATGTCAACCTGTATTATTGATATTGAGGCTTCCCGTTAAGATTTTCTCAGAAAAAACCCGAAGTCTGGATTTATGTCCCGTTGATAGCAATCGCCCTAAATAATATTGGACTTATGCATATCTGGCGCATAGTGTCCGTTCGAGAAATACAGGCGCGATGTTATTCAACGCTAAGGGTCACACCGAGACGAGACGCGACGCGACGGTACTGGAAGTGATTTAGTGCTGCGCCGCGAGTCGCATCGCAATGAAATGTGTATCTTTTCGTGTTGTAAATAACGTTATATTTTGAGTCGCTCTATTAAAATGTGCGCGCAGCGTCGGCGTCGCGTCGCGTCGCGTCTCGGTGTGGATTGACCCTATCACTCTCTAAACTTTGTTGATTGGTCTAACTCGTAACTCGATTGCTACATGTCGGATCTACTTTTAACAAATTGGCATTTAATTCGGTCACATAGATTAGCTGACTACATTTTGCCTAGCGAGTAATTTCTCTTTACACGTATGACTCATCTGGTTTTAGGGTTGCAACACACAATGCATGTTTGTGTCCGGTGTTGGTATGATTCGTCAATGCCGGACGGCAAAATCGACATAATCTTAGAAGTGACGGATCTGACATAATTGTTAAACTCTATAGGGCAGCCATTTCTTATATTTTTATTGAATTTTTGAAAATGTTTGTAGGTATGTCATTATTCCCAATATATGTTCTATAACTCTATAAAATCCTTAACTCTCTTTGGCCGAGCCAAACTGTGTAGCACTCTTGACATATGCATGTGTTGTTATTAACTTCAGTAGCTATAGTAAATCGGACTTTACTGATGTTTTTAAAGCGACAATAGACAAGGTAGATCGTTTAATTTCTTTCTTGACTTTCAAATGTCATTACTACTTGTTATTTTGTTGAATAATAACGGAAACTCATTAAAATGCTGAATTTCGTGCGTGTGAAGACCGTCTATTGTTTTAGTAGCATGAATCATGCCTCGAAATCAAATTTTTGACCGACTGTGTTCTTTCGGAGTTCTAGTTTCGATACTAATCCTAGCCTAATTCAGAACGTAATACAAAGAAGGCAGAACATAAATGTTGAAAAAGCACTTGAATATGAACAACTTAATGAATGAGATCAACATCGTTTTCGGAAAACGTCAGCGGTTGTTTGTCAAAATTTTTTTTGACGCGATTCTGCTTGCAGCCGCGTTCCCACTTTATCGTGACGACAGATAACCGTGTAGTTTTAAGTGTCGTGGCTTGTTTATTCAAATGGAGGTGTTCACATAATAGTTCGACGCGATTACCGTCGTCCACGACTTTTGCCAACTAAAAACCAACGATAAATTAATTGTCACGACATAGTGTGAACGCGGCCTAAGCCGATCTGTGCAATAAAAGACGTCATTAGCCTCTTTTAGGGACGACGCGACTCAACCCTACATCGAACTAAATGTGACAATAGTTGTGATACGTGATCGGTTCAAACCGATCGTGTCGATAAGTATGATCACTCCCTAATATGCATTCCGGAGAATAAAAACCGAATAAAATCTTGCTAAAATTACCTCTCGTCTTTCCGCAACAACCTTAACGCTTATCACATTATTATTATCAATGTTCCCTCGTCCCCAGGTACAAGATGCATACGAAGAAGTGGAGGAGCAGAGAGCGGTGGCTGCGCAGTGGAAACGCAAGCTCCAGAAGCTGACCAACGACATGGCCGACCTCAGGTCACTGCTTGATGAACAGGTAAGAGAAGAGTCTTGCTTTTTAAAGAAGGGTCTTCTGTAACCCTGGCCACACTGGAATGAGACCTTCTAGTCATTTCACAGTTATTAATCATTTATTTGCATAAAATTTGATATACATATAATCAAAATAGTTCAAACATGTTTAACCAAGGTAGAACATTGACGCAGGTTCTTACCGGACACGGATGTTTCGGTAAGTTCCTGCACCGAATCGGGCGGGAGGAAACGCCCGGGTGCTATCACTGTGAGGATAGGCCGGAGGACACGGTGGAGCACACTGTGGAGGTGTGCCCCGCTTGGGTGGAGCACCGCCGTGTCCTCGAGGTGGCGATCGGCGGCGGCGACCTCTCGCTCCCGGCCCTGGTTCGTGCCATGGTCCGGAGCGAGACGGAATGGGACGCCGTCACCTCCTTCTGCGAAGCAGTCATGCTAGCGAAGGAGGTGGCGGAACGTGAGAGGGAGATATCCTCACGTCCCGGCCGCCGCGGGAGACGCCCCGGGCGTCGGGGGCCACGTGGTGGCTTCCGGCCACCGTAGGCGCGGGCTTGTGGACAAGCTATGGGCTATGGAGCTATGGGCTAGCTCGCCGTCCGTACGTCTCATGACGACAGGCCGTGTCGACGGCGCGTTCGTGTTCCACGCGCGCCTCAAAGAGAGTCAGCAATAGGGAAGGGGTCCGCAAGGACCGAAGCCTGCCGGGGCTGCGGGACTATTCGAAAGAGATACCGTGGCCCCGGAACACAAAGGGCGAGGAAGGAACATGGATGGGTTTTAGTCAGTAAAAGTCTGACACTCCCTCCTGCTCCGCCCAGAGCGGGAGAAGTCATTAGATGATTTCCCATCCAAAAAAAAAAAAAAAAAAAGGTAGAACATAGCATGCAAAATTTTAGGGTTTAACGAAATGTTACAAGGCATCAACATTTTTTATCCATAAATTCCCATAAACAGAAGAAATTACATTCACTTATCCACTTGTGCAATTAAATCTTAAATAATCTTGAATATATTTAAATTTCTTGATATCATATATTGTCAACACACACGCACATTGCTAGGCAACTTTTGTTAAATTTGGCAAGTCTTGGTAAATCATTCAAGGCTAAAATAAAAGGATCTCGTCTGTTCCAAGGACTTAAATCGTCTGGTGTGTTCTTTATTCATTAATACGAACATAGTTATTTTTCCTCTGAACTTTATTCAGTATTCGTAATTTGAAGTTAAACAACTAATTTGACAGTACAAAAGTTGGTATCTGTACAAAAGGAGCATGTATGTGAGGATCGTAGGTGGCGTTCTGTGGTTTGTAACGGAATCTAAAGTAAAATATTTATTTCAGACATGTCGCAACAACCTGTTGGAGAAGCGACAACGCAAGTTCGACGGCGAGCTCCAAGCGGCCCAGGAGGAACTGAAGCGCGAACGTAGCGCTAAGGACAGACTGTCGCGCGAGCGAGAACAGGCACATGCTGAGAAGTACGCCATCGAACAGAGCCTCTCTGTGAGTATGCTGATAATACTGATAATGTCATCGAGACTGCATTACATGACTTTTTAAGTTTTAGGACAGTTTAGAGCTTTGGTGTGCTGCGCTTTCTGATTCTCTCATGTAACCAGCATAATCATCATCATCATTTTTGGCCGAGAAAGTCCCCGGTCAGAACAGATTGTAAAGAACACCTTTGATGAAGTTGGCTACCAGTGGTTACCAACCAAATAGTGGTATAATTCAATGACAGATGCCATCTGAGCTTTAGATAAGTTTTGTGATATAACTGTAAATTTCATAAAAATCCGTACAGTTGTTTATACTATATAACTAACATTCTCACAAACTTTAGTGTTTATAACAGTATTAGGATTCCCGACATAACAAAGATAGACCAATTCCTCTACTCACTTATACTATTCATATTTTCTTAAACCATCATTCCACCCTCAGGAAGCTCGTCTGGAACTAGAGCTGAAAGAAGAGCGACTAGCAGCCGCGACGCGCGAGCTGGAGGAACGAGGGGGGGGAGGCGACGAGGTCACTGCCCTCAGGCGGAGCAAGACCGATCTCGAGCGACGAGTACGAGACCAGGAGGAAGAGCTGGATGAACTGGCCGGGCAGATACAGGTGAGGGACTTATAAGAGGGTGATAGTGGACGAGTGGCGAAGTGATGTGGTCACTGCCATCAGAAGGAGCAAGAAGGACCTCGAACAACGAGTGAGGAACTAAGAGGAAGAGCTGGATGAACTGGCCGGGCAGATACAGGTGAGGGACTTATAAGAGAGTGATAGTGGACGAGTGGCGAGGTGATGTGGTCACTGCCATCAGAAGGAGCAAGAAGGACCTCGAGCAACGAGTGAGGGACTAAGAGGAAGAGCTGGATGAACTGGCCGGCCAGATACAGGTGACATAAGCTTCTCCCAAGCTGCCGATCCAACAGCTATCGGTTATTCGACTACTATGACTGTAGTAATAGGCTCCAGTTCTTTTTAATTTACCAATTTACCAAACATGAAGGGTCTAACGTAATTTCATTGTTCTAGCTGCTGGAAAGCTCCAAGCTCCGCCTGGAGATGTTGTTAGAGCAGCAACGCAAGGAGGCGCGACTGGAGGCGGCCGCACGAGACGACGAGATGGAGGAGACACGAGCCAACGCAGCCAAGAAACTTAAGAGTAAGCAGTCATTTTGTTTTGCTAGATTGTTATTATACTTTATTATGTAGATACGCCAGGATTTGTGAACTCTTGAAGGGATGGTTCATATTGAGATTTATCCGTTTATAAAACGTATTTTAATAACAAGAGCTGCATGGTTTTGTTAAAGATGATCTTGTTGTTTGTTAATATTAACAACACAACTGTTCTGTTGTATACTGATTTTCAGAAAGCATTTGATAAAGTTGATCATCGACTATGTTTAATAAAATAAGATACAACTATGATATCCAGGGGGTCCTTTTTTGCTGGTTTGTCTCCTACACAGCAAATAGGATCCGGGAGGTTGTGAATTTGTGATAAATGGCTGTGAGTCTAGCTGTATTCGACGCATCAGGAGGAAGTACCACAGGGTTCAATTTTAGGACCTCTATTGTTTATTCTGTTTATAAATGATATAAAATAATTTCTCAAATTTTCAATTAAAAATTTCTCTTATATGCCAATGACCTTTATCTGGACCTTTATTGAAAATATAACCAACCTAACCAGATTTTTGGCTTTGTGATGAGCGCATCTAGAGATTTTCATAGCCCCTCAACTTTTTTACACTTGTTTAATTAAGTTCATGGTCAGACTGCAATTAAAATACGCAGTCCGCCGATCTAGAATCTTTATAATCCTTATTGTGCTAAATATTAATTTAACTTTTAGAATTAGTAGAACATATGTGCTGTGAAGTAAAGTTTGTCGGAAAAAGCATCTTATCTAACCTGTATCATTTCAGTGCTTGAAAGCCAACTGGAGAGCGAGCATTCGGAGCGAAGCTTACTACTGCGAGAGCGACACGAGCTCGAGCGACGCCTCGCCGCGCTCGAAGAGACCGCGCGCGCAGAGAACCACGAACAGGCACAGTTAGTGCAGAGACTGAAGAGGTAACAGTTTTGGGAATTTTCGGCTTAATTTTCTACTGTGGGGTTTTAGGGGTAAAGTAAGTAGAGGTAACACACACTTTCATGATTTTCATTCTAGTCAACCAACCTCAATATCTAACGTGACATGAAATAAAAACCTGAGGGCCTAGATAAAGTGGTATTCTGTAAGCGTTAACGATAATTTGATAGTCATAAAATGGTCTGAACTGACAGAAGCTACCAAGAAAGAAAATCTCGTTGGACGAGTTTGGCATAAAGCTTAAAAGCTAAAGTCTCAAGCTTAATTAAAGGCTTAAGCTAAAGTCGTAGAAAAACTAAACGCATTGAACGTGCTCTGGTATGGTCACATTGTTGTTAGATATCGCTATCAGCGATAAGAACGCCTTGTAACCATATAATTAGCAATATTGTCAATCAGCTGTTTCAATTTTGGTGTACAATAAAGTATTCTATTCTATTGTAAAGTCGCATCATAACGTGCTCCACGATAATAGCTTTTATTGAGCTTGAAAAGATTAACCAATCAGGAAGATGTTTACGGGGCTGTCTGCCCAGAGTTTGTAAGACGTATTAAGGTGAGACTTTTGTAAAAGCAATTATAAAAATGCTTTTCATTCGCAGGGACCTAAAGAGATACCGCGCGTTGTTGCGCGACGCTCAGACGATGCTCGAACAAAAGGAGAAGGAGGGCGGCGCCAAGGCACAGATTAGACAACTCAAGAACCAGGTATGAGGCACTTGCTAATTAATTATCGTCATAAGCCTGTAGTTCGCTCGCTTACTAACCACAACTACTTAGTTGTCATGTGAAAAATACTACCATCAAGGAATAACAACAACTTGTACAACTTTGTGTCAATATGGGTCAAATTAAATTAGCTAGCGAAACTAGATATACGTGACTAGATTTAGCTCGCGGCTTTGCTCTCGTTATGTACGGAAATTGACCAACGGGAAATTAAATGTAACATATGATACTCGGGATAATGTAGCTTCCCGTTAGAGAAAAAAAATCGGGTTCGGAGCAGTAGTTCTGAAGATCTCTTTGGGTACTGATATTTAAACGAGTTAATAATGCTTTAAGCTTTTTTGGGCGCAGTAACGGCACGTTTAATGAAATATCAATTGTATCATGTTTAACATGTGTGGGATCTCGCTAGCTAGTATTGCCAATTTGAAATCAGACGTTTATTTTTTTTCTATGTATAACATTTTTAGTTATCAACATCTTGCGTTCAGAAAACTTTTCATCTCCACCCAATTATTATTAAAACAATCTTACTACCATCTTTTCAATCCACCAACTCTTTGCCCCTAGGTTGAAGACCTGGAACTAGCAGTCCGAGCAGCGACGAAAGCCCGTCAGACAGCTGAAGCGGAAGCGGCGGAAGCGAATGCGGCGCTTGAAGAGGCCAGCAGGGCGCGAGCTGATGCCGCCGAGAGAGCCATGAGCGCGGCCAGGGATGCTGCAGCCGCTAGAGCGCAGCTGGATGATGCAGAGGAAGAAGCCGCTGAGGTAGGAATATGCACTGCTCACCGTGGCGGTACCTTTTTTTTCCTCAATGGATGCTTAGAGAGGAGCTCGTGGCTAAATAATAACAGCCGCTCGGGTCGATATTTAGGTTAAGCTGTGCTTGCCTAGCTTGGTCTGTGGAACCCATCCACAAACCAGGAATAAGTCGGTTTTGGATTTTAGTTAGGCATTTGATAGACTAGATCAAAACTGAAATACTGATTTTAATGTCTTGCTTTCCTGTCTTGTCTTTGAAATATCCAATTGGTGGGTGGCTGTCGGAATATATTATTTATCTTTTTATAATTTATTTATTTGCTTACCGTGGCTACATAATAAGAGCCGCTCAGGTCGATCTTTAGGTTAAGCCGCGCTTACCTAGCTTGGTCTGTGGATTGGTGACCACTCATAACATACCGAGTTTCCTCCGTGTCTCGGAAAGCACGTTAAGCTGTTGGTCCCGGCTGTCATTTGTAGATCTTTGATAGTCGTTACAGGTAGTCAGTGGCCCAAAAAGTCTGACAACCAGGTCTTACCAAGTGGTATCGTATAACCCAGTATGAACTGGGTTGTGGAGGTCAGATAGGCAGTCGCTCCATGTAAAATACTGGTATTCAGCTGCATCCGGTTAGACTGGAAGCCGACCCCAACATAGTTGAGAAAAGGAAATGCAGATGATTGGAAGTCCTCAATGGATGTCTTCCGCCCTGGTGAGAGCGGAGGGGTCTGTCATACTCGTACTGACTAAACCACACCGGTGTGTCGTCACATTTGCGTCACGGGGCAGCGGATCTACAGTGGCGGTTCCTTCATAAGTTCAAATGTTTGGCTTGTTCTTGTAAGCCTATTCTTAAATTAGAAAAGTTTCTGGACAGTCACTCCACTGGTACTGGAATTGTCCATTATTGGATATAACATAATCAACCTATAATGTTTCCACTGCTGAGACACAGGCCACGCTGACTGGCAACCCATTGGTAAGACTGGGTGTCAGACTTTTGGTCCACTGACTTCCTGTAACGACTGACAAAGATCTACAAATGATAGCCGGGATCAACGGCTAAACGTGCTTTCTTTAAGGGACGGAGGAAACTCGGTAATGGTCACCAATCCTCGCACCGACCTAGGCGACCGCTTGTTTTACTTTTGTTACTTCCGTGCAGCTGTCATTATTTAGCCAGGTACAGCTCTAAACTAACCCAGTATCTGTTTCCTTCCAGCTCCTCAAGAAGTACCGCTCCAGCACCAGCGCCCTGTGCGCGGCGCAGAGCGAGACGCGCGCGGCGTGTGCGCGTGCGCAGCAGCAGGCCGACGACGCGCAGGCGGCGCGCGCGCAGCTGGCCGAGCTCACGGCCGCGCTGGCGCAGGCCGAGGCCGGCCACACGCACGGCCACGCCGAGGCCGAGCGCCGCCTGGAGCTCAGGAACAAGGTAAGGTGTTACTGTGGAAGAGAAAAACGAAATGACAAAAAAAAAACGTAAAATGTATCTCCCTTTAGCAAAACGACCATCGGTCAGCATAGCGCTGTGAACGTTGTTTGAGCGAGTGTCATAAATAAAATATTGACTAACAGAAAACTGTTACATCCAGCCCGCGTAGCATGACCACCGTAGAAACGGGTTTCTTCGCAGAAAAGATCGACAAATCTTTTTTTCATCTATGATTTTGTCGATTCGATGACAGATGAAAAAAAAATTACTGACTAGGAGTTATTAATTACTAATTAACTTAATTTTTTTTTCCGTGTATTGAAAATTCCGCATTACCGAACAAAATACGGTCGATCGATGGGCCAATAAGCTGGACAAAGCCGACCACCTAAATCCTCACTTTTCGTGCAACCTCATCTAAAACAGTGTTCTCTGTTCAGGAACTAGAATCCAGCCTCGAGCTGGAAGCCACAGCCCGTGGGCGGCTGGAGGGCCAGCTGTCCCGCCTCAGGGAGGCGCACGAGCAGCTGGCGGCGGAGCTGGGGACCGCGCGGGCCAGGGAGCTGCACACCGCTGATGAAGTGCGCAAGCTTACCAGGCAACTGCGGTCAGTCAAACGAAAATAATAGTAGATAAAACAACGAGTGAAAAAAATGGGAATTTAATTCGAGGGACTAAGTTGGATCCCGAGTGCAGCGAAGGATTCTAGACTAACATCCTGAGCGGAGCGAGGGATACAAGAACAGAGATGATATTTTTTTCACGAGTTGTGTATTACCATTGACTTTTTAACATTGACTGCAAGAAAATAACGAGAAAATTAATAGAAGTATAGTATTTATTTTTCTCGTGGGTTAATAACAACAGCCAATCGGGTCGACCTCCAAGGTTCAGCCACGCTTAGCAAAGTCGGTCTGTGGATGGGTGACTACTAATTCATTACATACCGAGTTTTCTCCGTGCGTTGGAAAGTATGTAAAGCCCTTGGTTGCTCTCAAAGTAATTTTCGAAATCCAGTGTTATATTCTTGTTCGCACGTTTTATTGTTTCAAATTCAAAATGTTTTTATCTTTTTATTCACTCAGTGAGTAAAAGAGAGTTGTATTCACTGCTATCGATTAATAAAATGCCTTTTTTCGAGTGGCGATGTTAAAAACATGTTTTTTTTTTCTTTCTTCATTAGTACGACGATAAACTGAACACATTTTCCCCCACAGTGAACTCAAAGAAGAGAACAGCGCTCTATCCGCCAAGCTCAGCGACGCAGCGCGCGCCAAGCTGGCGGCGGAGGCGTCGGTGTCGGCCGCGTGTGCCGAGCTGGCGGCCGCGCGGGACGACGCGCGCCTGGCCGCCCGCCGCGCCGCCGCGCTGCAGCAGGCCATCGCCGGCGACCTGTCCAGCCCGGGGGACTCCAGGGATAGCGACAGGTAACGAACCGAACGCATCCGACAGAACCTAGCATTTGGTACGTCCATCTCCTTCATAACCAGGACTTCCACACACCTATTTTTTTTGTAAAGTTTTTTTATAAGCTACCCCATGATCTGTCCACGAAGTAGACACAATAGTTAAACAATGGCGTCTCGACCAAATTGGTCATTCGACAGATCATGATCTACTATTGTTTGGTTCAAATTTAAAAGACCTTTGTGTTACTGCTGAGCAAAAATGAAAAAAAATCTAGTGAAGAAGCGTTAATACCTTATGTTATGCATGCAACTAATTAATATGTTGTGATATTTCCTCCAGCGACAACGACAGTTATAGTTCGGACGAATCGATCGGCACGTTCTTGGCCAACCACAAGCTGAGCCCGTCCGCGCCCTCGCGGAACAGCGTGCAACTAGATACACAGAAGTAAGTACTATAGATTTATATTAGATACATGAAGGATGTTAATTCGGAACGCAACATAATTTTAAAAAAGTTATTGTGCGTGAACGCAGCGATGAGTGAATGAGAGAGTATGTGTGGAAGCGAGAAGGGAATTTGGCGAGCTAACTAGGACGATTAAGACGACTCCAACGTATTAAGTGTTTAAAAATATTAAAAGAACTTTTCAAGACGTGAAGATTGTTTATTTCGGTTATCTACACATACATGTAATTATGTACAGAATTATATAATCTGCAAAGTCAGAGTTACTTATCTAGGAAAACACTGCAGACATGCTGGGTATGGATGTAATTATAAATTGTTGATCACCATAATTATGTATTTTAGTTTGTAAGGTATATAATTATTATCTATGGACCAACATTTCCTGAAATGAAATAAAGGTTATGTTGTAAAATTAAAAAATATTGGTCTTTTTGGGGCCAACGTATGCGGTATTTTGCTAGCTAATTTCGTTTTACCCTCTGTAAGTCGTAAGCGTTTGGCCAATAAAGAACCAGAATCATCAAAGTGAGCGAACGAACTTTTCTGGTATCTAATAAAAACAAAGAAGTGATACTCGGAGCCATATCGCTAGTAACTAGTCTGAACGGATTTTCTCATGTCTATCTTTTCCCCACAGATCTCACTCGTCGGGCGGTCGCGAGAGCCGCTCGAGCGTGGGCTCCAGTAAGCAGATGAGCCCCACGAAGGAGTCGTTCGCATAACAGCAGCCCGCCGGCGCCGGCCTGCTCACGCGCGCGCTGCCCGCGCTCTGCGCCGTCTTCTGCAGCCGCAACCCGCCCGCGCCGCATAAAGTGCTCGACTGATTAACAAAGCTAACGTCAACATTGGCACCTGTCTAAATGACAATGACAGCTGTCAGAAATGACGAAAAGGAATGACCGCTGTCAAACGACGTCAATGACAGGTGACAAAAGATGGTAGAAAATGTGAATGTGTGAGATCAGAGACTCCTCAGTGCGAATGATATTGTTCTCTCATTAATTAAACAAGCACCCCATACCAGCGATGATTATATACAATTATACAGCGTAGCAATAGTACTCGACGCTTGGAATTAAATGTAACGATGGCTCCTAAATTAGACTGCTCAGTAAAACAATAATTATTACACTTTTTGAACGTCATACATTTATCGATTATACATTCGAATCTTTCATGTATTCATAGAAAAGCTTTTGATATGAAATTATTAACGCGTTTGATAAATATTTTAGGTAATTCAGTGTATTTAGTAACAGATGGCGCCGATGTCCTGGGCAGTGTTGCCAGGTTATAAAAATGAATGCATTCCAGATTTAAAAAATATCTTTAAAGAAGAGCTTCTGAGTACTACATCGGCGCCATTATCTAGGCCTGGACTTTAATTTATTTAGCGTAGAATTTTGTAGGAAATTAATTATTATCGGTTAGAGATCGCGCGGCGAACGGTCAGCCAGTCAGTATTTAGACGGCCTAGTGGCGCGTAACTTACAAAATAATATTAAGTTCTTTGTTATTTAGTTAGCTAACTTTTGTAAATAACTAGATGGCATATACATTTTTATTATTTAATTTGTAATATTCGTGTGATCAGACTGTTAAACTATGATTTATTTGTTACAAATGAGTTGTTGCTTTATAGTTGACTTGAAACATATCTGATAGGTACATAGAACATGTTTTTTTAACTTCCTTCACGACTGGTTTGTTTTAGTGACTTTAATATACACTAGCTGATTATTAAAATGTACTCCTTTATAGTGTATCTTGTAATTGTGTACTCCATTACTCAGTCTATATATACGTATTATGTCTATGTGTCTGTAACCATATTATCAAATTGTCTATTAATGTGTATGTACTATAATGTGATGAAACGTTACTGCATTCAATACTGGTTGTAAAATGAAATTATTTAATAAAGTAACTGAAATTAGTAACTGTGTTTATCTTTTAAAACTTGCTGTTTTGTGGTAAGTACAAAACCGAGTACTAATACCATCTTGAAATCTATACTAATAGAATAAGAGTTGATTCTCGTCTGGCGGCAAGGAATTGCACTATTACAAACTCCTATCCTTATACCTTAGAAGCAGCCCTTAGTTATAAGACTTGCGCCGGTATAATGATGGAAAAGATTCAGAGTTGTAATAAAACAAAGTAATGCGTATAACATAAATTTATTATAACGTCTTACAATACAGCGTTTGCTTCACAAACGTTGCCAGCTATAATAATAATAATGAACATACGACGCGCACATTTACAGCCGAGCCCAGAACATTCTATACAATCATAATTTCATTTCTTTAATCTCTTTGCTCAAAAATGTAAATATTAAGATTTCATTTATTGCTTCTAGTTTTAATTTGATTAAGAACCAGAGTAAATTAGCTGCATAGACATATAATGTAGCTTTAATTTCTATTTTGATATTTTATTCACTCGACACTTACGAAACCCGCGCAACCATAATCATACATCTATAATGGAATTTACATATTACAAGTCTTTATAACTTACATAGGAATACTTTCATAACTTCTTAGACCAACATATACACATAAACATCTTTGAGATTACGACTTGATGATAGCTTCGTACGCTTGGAATATGCAGGACGCGACCTCGACAGTTCTGGACTTAAGGCTGAGTGTTGCTTCTGGGTTTCCAGGCTGTAGTTTTAATTCCAGGAGTACCCAGATGTTGTTTGTGAGTTTTAGGGATTGGTAGAGCATATCTTGTCCTTCGACGTTTCTTTTTGCGATGGTGTAGATGTTGTTTAGGGTCATTTTCTGCGCGATGGTGTCTGCATTGCCGGTGACATTTGAGAGCGTGTGTTGGACCTCGTTCGCGGCGGGTATCTCTTTCCAGGTAGTGAGGAAGACTCGCTTGTCCAGCTGTCCGTCCTCAGTGAACAGAATGTGGACAGGGATGAGGCACGCGAAGTAGAAAACGTCCACGTTATTTTTTATCGCCACCTGTCGGAGAAATAGGGAATTTAATAACTTGTAAATAATATTCTTCTTATTCGTGTCTTTGGCTCGATAACATTTTATATTGTTTTAACAAAAACTTCGCCACTTCCATGGTTTCAAGAATTACATTCAATTCAATTTATTTCAGGAACAATTCACATTGTTTGAAATCATAAACATAAACACTCATTTATTAAATTTTTTACTCATTTGGGTTGTAATCTTGTAACAATTCTGGTGTATAATAAAATACACAACTAATATCTACACACGTGCATACAACAAGAACACAGAAGAACAGGGTGTAAAGCACTTCATCCCCCATAGAAAAGGGAGGATCCTCCGACCAGACGGGTGTTATGTCTGACCACTGGCCACTGCCCGACAGTTGTATAAGAGAGTATTCGCAGCGCCCCCGCAAGAGGGCGCGGCAGGCGGCCTTAGGGCTTTGCCCCCTGGCCGAGGAGGCTATACCTGGGCCCGCCACTGCGGAGCCCGTTTCTTTATTGGACTCTATCCTAGGTCCCAGCGGGTGCATGGAATCAACAGGCGCCCATGTGTGTGGTTGCTATGCTGTAAACTGTAGGCGCGCCACAGCGCTGTTATGTTCACGACACCTCGGCAGTCCCCGCCAGGTGAGACCCGGCGGAGGACGACTGGACGACCAGCGACAGAGGGACTTACAGCGCACCTACAGTGGAGCCGACAGTTGTTGTTGGGTTCTTGTATAATTATAGTCTTAAGTTGCGGATAACTTTAATTACGCGATGTTGGACTTTGACGTATTTAGCTTGTTTTGTTCATCATTAATGTCATAGATGGCATTGTAGTACTTTTAGTAGTAGTACCGCTACACCGCGTAGGAAGTAGGGCTGAGGGAGGGGGGATTTAAGGGAAGGGGGAACCCTTCCCTTAAAGCCGCAAGGGCCGATGCCTACCAGGGCTGCGGGACTGTTCGAAAGAGATACCGTGGCCGTGACCGAGGGCGATGAAGGAACATGGATGGGTTTTAGTCAGTAAAAGTCTGACACTCCCGCCTGCTCCGCCCAGAGCGGGAGGAGTCATTTGATGATTTCCCATCCGAAAAAAAAGGGGGGGTTTAGGGAAAGGTACGCAACGTGGAGAGGGGACTCACGGGTGTGCTACGCGGGGAGGGGCTAGATGGGGAGTGACAGAAATTCGAGAATGTGTGTTTGAAGAAAAGCTTCAAATTCCCTGTTCTCAATTTAAGCATGAGCATGTTTACCTGCAGGTTGTTGAGCGGCTCCATGCGCTGCACGGGCCCGGACGTGGCCAGGCCCAGCGGCGCGTCGGCCGCGGCGCCGGCCGCCACCGCGCCCACACTGAGGCCGCCAGACGGGAACACGCCGAAACTACAACATATTTACTTGTTCAAACTTCATGTACAGTAGTTGTACGTTCGATCAAGCTGTTTGGTTTACATTTTACAATGTAATTTGCATGTTAAAATGTAAACCAAATAGCTTGGTCGACCGTATATAGGCGGACTAGCGGCCATTTTACTTACTTACGTATAACTGTTGGTTATATGCCTACGCTCGTATCTATCGGTGTTTCTATAAACAAAGTTAGCTTAAAATATCCCATCCACGTCACCTACCTGTCACTTGATTCATAGAAAAACCAAAGAAAGCTTTTCTGTGACGTTTTGTTTCTAACCGTCTGTAAGCAAACTGTCAAACATACAGAGATAGCAACCTACCGAAACCGACTAGTAAGTTATTGAAAATGGCCGGAAATCACCGTCAGTATACCGTTTGTGCAACATGTAGATGTCGGCTTCCAGTCTAACCGGATGCAGCTGAATACCAGTATTTTACATGGAGCGACTGCCTATCTGACCTCCACAACCCAGTTAGAACTGGGTAATACGATACCCCTTGGTAAGACTGGTTGTCCGAGTTTTGGGCCACTGACTAACTGTAACGACTGCCAAAGATCTTCAAATGACAGCCGGGACCAACGGCTCAACAACCCATCCACAGACCAACCTAGGCAAGCGCGTCTTAACCTGAAGATTGATCCGAGCTGCTGTTATTATTTAGCCACGAGCTCCTCATAGGCAGACTTAGTGCGACAAGATATCTTCTATCAGTCAACCTTTGTTTTAAATAGGATAACATGTGAATGGCTATACAGGGTGTTAACAACCTCATCACGAAGCCGTCAACCAAGCATTCTGTACATCAAACTAAATAACTTTACGCAAAAATGATTGCTGGGAAACTGACTTTTTTTTTTTGATGAAAAATCATGTTTAGTGGTAGGACACTCAAAAGATTGTGCTGATGGATGGATTGAATAGTACGGGGGTCGTGGAGGTGTTTAAAGTAAAAATCTTACATTAAAAATTTGCATTTAAAAAAAAAGTTATCAGAAAGTTGGAACTTTGAATAACTCCGTAACTAGGTTCCCAGCTAGGTATGTTGTAGAACAAAAAAAATGATCGCAATGACGGGAACAACAAGTGCCTTTTGGCTTCTTTAAGAGGTGTTTTACACCCTTTATAAATGTTAGTTTTTTATTTATAGCTTGAACATAATCAGCTTATAACGTTCCCACAGCTGGGACACAGGCCTTCTCTCTGTGGGGTGTAGTCCACGCGGGCCCAATGCGGGTGCGGATTTTAGATGTCTTCGAATCTAGGACATGACATTTCTTCACGATGGTTTACTGCACCGTTTTGAGAGCAGTGGTGATTTGTCTAATATTGATTGATCAGTATAGATCAATAAATAAAAATTACTGCTCAACTAATTTGGGTGTTTTTTATGTTGTGTTCGAATTTTCAGGGCAAGGTTTGTATGAAAGATTTTCCAGGAAAAGTTGGAAATTTGGACCCATGAAAAAAGTTAGGCCCAGCCGGGGCTGGTCCTAACTTTTGACAAGTCAGAATAGTCAGCTTCATTACAGGCTGATTATGCTCTAACAATAGTTTTAACTAACCTGTTCTTATTGAGTTGTATGGCGAACCCGCTCATGGCCTGCATCGCCTTGTTAGTGAAGGTCATGTCCATGCGCGGCTGGCCGTTCTGACGACTGAACGTGCCCCAGATCTCGAGACCTGTAAGTATTACGACAACAAATAAAATATATCATAACAATTAACAAAAGGTATTTATCCCATGATCTGTCCACGAAGTAGACACAATAGTTAAACAATGGTCTTGAACAAATTGGTCATTTGACAGATCATGATCTATGTTAAGGCAGATGTTACACATAAACGACGACATTAGAAGGTATGAATATTAAAATTGGTGCCTTATTAGATGTAGAAAAAATGAAAACCCTAAAATTGTTAACAAAATCCGATTCATGTCATCATCATCCACAGCCCGAACTCACCCACTGCTGGGTATTGGCCTCTATTTTGTGCAATCTCCACGGTCCTGCATAGCTATTCTCTTTTTTTGACATTACGAAATCGAGCGAGATAGACATACGACTTTCCGAATCGAAAATCGAATCGAAGCGTTGTGAATAAGGGGCCTGGTCCTGTGCCAACCTCATCCAGGTTTTTCCCCCGATTCATATAGAGAAGTAATATTTTGATAATAATTTCACGTTTAAATTTCATTTGTAGTGCAAGCTGTAGCAGTAGCTGTGCTGTAGTGTTAACTTTATTCTAACAGTATTGGAAATGAAGTTTGAACCACCACAATTAGAGTTGCTAATTTAGCTCCTGTAGTCGCCTTAATAGAGAAGTATGAAAGAAGTAATGCTGCCAACCCACAAAAAAAAAACAAGGGCAGCAGAATCATGACGCTGTAGCCGTAGGCCTCGGAGCCTTATTGCTGTATGTTTAACCTTTTGAACGCCAGAGCATAAACGCACGCGTGTGCCACAATTTCACCGCAAATACCTACAAAAAGAATAGGGATTCCAAAACTATTTAATTGTTTATTTCGTGTTATAGTGCATCGTATTTTTTGTCACATATTTGTGTCGTTTGTGTACAGGGTACGCGCTATATGTCACTAATATGTGACAATTTTTTTTTCTAGCTCTGAATGTCCCACTGCTGGGCAAAGGCCTCCCCCATATCCTTCCAGGTACTCTTCTCCTGCGCCACCTCGAACCAGCCTTCGTGATGCGCGTCTAGATCATCTCGCCACCTCTTTCAGGCATCCATCGTGTTGAGATAATAGTGTTCAAAAATATAAGCAACATTTTAACGAACCTTTTCCTTTGTCAGCCGGCAGCCAGCACTGCTTGGGGGGCACGTAGGAGGCGGGGGCCGTTGTCACGCCGAAGATGTCTCCCAGCAGGCCTGTGGTGCCCGATGTCGTCGCGGGCTCGGGACCTCCGCCCAGCTGGAGAAAGGCTTAACTTGTATATTTATTGTACAAAACATAACATTACGCCTGTTATCACAAAAGGTTAGGCACAAGTAAACATCCACATTTCTGCAAGGTATCTGCCTAGCCTAGCCCCAAACTATGTTGGGGTCAGCTTTCACTATAACTGAGCTGAATACCAATATTTCACATGGAGCGACTGCCTATCTGACCGCCAACCCAGTACATTGCTAGGTAGTTCCCCGTTGCTATGGAAATAATTTAAATGTCTTTGTCTTCGTAGAAACTCGAGTCTACGGGTCGTCGCCCCATGAGATCTTTTCTTGGTAGCATAGACATGGAATTGGTCATGCTACGCGTGCTGCACGAGAGGAGAAACACACGACGTGCCTTACAGGCATTCTGATTGGTCTACACCCGCTCGTCTCATCCTCGCCCCTCCGGCTTAGCTCCTTTACGAAAAGTTCTGGTAATCTTTACTTATACAACATGTAACATAATTAACGCACATCCTGAAAACAGTTTGTTCAGAATCGTTTACTGAATCGATTTCTATAATTTTTAATATAGGTCATTTTTTATCCCAAAAATAATTAAAAATATGTAATTTATAGTCACACTACCCCTGTACAGTCAGAACAAAGTGAAATGGACCGTAACTCAAGGCAATAAGACTTTTAAAAGTTCAGTTTTATTTGTATTAAAACAAATTCCGCCATTCAATACAAAATAAAGAAAAATGAACCTTATTTCAAGCAAATTAAAGTCTTCACAAAAACAGTTGAAGTAAACTTGGCGATTTAACTGCAGGCACACACTAACAGGCACTGGATACAAAGGAAACAATAGTTACCCATACCAACAAAATGCGAAATATGACATACTTATTTTCGTTCCCTTTCTCGTGCAAATTAAAAACCTGGGATAGAGCGAGATAGCCACCATGACACCGGGCACCGGGCGCGCGGGCGCTGCTGTATGAAAGCTTAAATGTTATTAGTCACGCACGGACATTTTAAGTGGGATGTAGGTACTTACTTCCGTAAAGTGTATGCTAATTGTTTTACGCGCGATGTCCTTCCAATAAACAAAATAATGTGCAATGAGGACTTGCGCACGGTGCGGTGTGGTGATAGTGTGGTTCTAGGTTATTAGTTGACAGAAAATTCAACCAAAGGCATGGTACAAGAGTAGACCGCAGGGCTATGTTAGCTGCTACTCAGCGGCTTCTTGGCCACGGAAGGTTCCGTCCGAACACGGCCATCGACAGGGGAGCCGATTGGCGTACACGTAAGTACTCGTTTTCAAAACGAAATACTGGACTATTTCGATGAGAATCCCCATGCCAGTACCCGAGAATCAGCTGATTTGACGCCTCTTGACTTTTTTTTGTGGGGACGTATTAAATCGTTAGTTTATTTTAGTGCAAAAAATAGGATAGTGAACGCTTTTGATAAAAATGATGAAGTGCTTTTTAAATTAAAACATCAATTTAGAAAACGGGCATAAAAATGTACTGAACAGCTGTTTCGAACGCGAGCGAATACCTACTAGGCTAGCAAGACTCACACAGTCGCATACGTAGGTATGAGACCTACGTATGCGACTGTGTGCGTTCGTTGATTTGTACTGTGACTACAACATTCTTCCGGAATTAGGAAAACTAATTTATTAAATAATCATTGCCTAGACATGTTTAATTAAAAATTCAGTGCATGTATTATGATTATAACATAATAAACTAATTGGGGTGTCTGAGGGTGTGCGTTAATTACGTTACATGTTGTATAATGAAACAAATGTTCGTTTGTTTGGAAGCGCTAAGCTCTGGAACTGCCAGTCGGATATTAAAAAACGATTTTGCATTTGATAGTCCAATTTTTTGAGAAAATTGATGCTAATTAACATCACGCTAAGACCCTTAGGAGCAGAGCAAAGGTGGATGAAACCTTGGGGCATAGCTAGTAATAGATAAGAGTATGTAACTCACGAGTACGTCGAGTCCGCCGGCCAGCAGGTCTAGGTTGGAGGAGGGCGCGGGCGCGGGCGGGGGCCCGCCGATGTCCATAGACAACAGGTCGCCGATGAGAGACTCCTGCAAAACACTGTTTTAAGCTTTCACGGTTCATAACTATACTTATGTCACTTACAGACCCGCCATCACCCGCGATCATGGCGCTTGCAACAGCGTCGAAATATCGGGAGCTCAAAAACAATAAATAATCACGGAAGATATCCCGTAAGTGACATTTTAAGTATAGTCCTGCAAAACAGTCATGATACAACTCTTACATATTTTTGACACGAAATAAGCGTAGTCAATTTCTTGTAGTTTTTTTTTTTATCAAAGTTGCGGTGCATGTTTGAACTCGAATTTATGGAAAAGTACACTTTAATAAAATAAAAGTTTATTGCTGTTGCACTGGGGCCGTAATTGTACCTTAGCTTTAAACCCCATTGTAAGATCTTCACCGATTATGGAGGAAAGCAAATAAAGATATAAATAAGAATGTCCAGAGATATGGTTGCTCAAAAGTGACGTGAGTGTCGAATAGTTTGGTCTTTTTTTTTGTTTTAGTGTCTTTGATATATTAATGCTAGTATGATGGTGCATAGCAACTTGAAAAAAAAACCAAATATCAAGGGGTTGGCTGCGTCACTTTCGTTTTAATCAGTGTAATAAGACCCTTAAAGAAAGCCGAAAGGCACTTGTTCTCCCCGTCATTGCGGTCTTTTTTTTGTTCTGGGCCGGCAGTCTCGACAGAGATAACGACAAAATCGCTAACTTTCGATCGCCGATTACTAACGAATAAATTTAGTTGAACTAATTATGCTTGCGAGAAAAGCATCTTGGATGTAAAGACTTGCTTTTCTCGCAAGCATCGTTATTGCAACTGTTTTTTTCATTGTTATTTTAGCGATCGAAAGTTAACGATAATGTCGTTAACTCTGTCGAGACTGCCAGCCCTGGAACATATTTGGGAACTTTCTAGTTACGGAGATATTAGAGGCCAAAGATTCAGCGGTTTCACAAGTTTTTTTTTTTTTTAATACAAGTCTGTAATGTTAAAACTTTAAATACCTCCTTGACCTCTGTACTATTCAATGCGTCCATCAGCGCAATGATTCGAGTGACATTTTATCCTAAAAAGTGATTTTTTTACCAAAAAAAAGTCGTTTCCCAGCAATGATTCTGCGTAAAGTTACTTAGACAGAATTCTTGGTTGACGGCTTTGTGGCGGGTCCGTGTATGTGTGTGTCCATAGAAAATTATTATAAGTCTACACGTGAGGATTTGTAATTGGCTTTCTGGTGACTAGGGTTTATTTTTTTGTCTGTTTTTATTAGCTGTAAGTTCTCCATGTAGTAAATAAATAAATAAAGTTCCATAGTTACGTTGTTGTGCAGCTGGTTGGGTATGACGGTGGGCTGCGTGGCGGCGCTGACGTCATCGCTGGCCGCCGACCCGCCGCGCGCCGGCAGCGACTTGCGCACTCCCGCGCCGCGACCTGCGCATGCGCAACACTTGTTATTGTACATTATATTATTTGACGACCCGAATGGCGCAGCGGTACTGAAGCTGCCTTACGTTCTTAGGGTCCCGGGTTCGAATCTCGGTAGGAGAAAATGTTTGTGTGATGAGCATGGACATTTGTTTCCGAGTCATGGATGATCATATGTATAATAAGTATGTATTTACAAACAAAAAATATCTATGTAGTATATCAACTATCTTGTGTCCACGACACAAGCCTCATTGCTTAGTGTGGCACTAGATGGCGCTGTGTGTAATGTCCAGCGATATTTATTATTATCACATTGTATTCACTGCCGAGTTAGTCTAATGCTCGCAAGCGCGACTGCTCAGCATTAGCTCCTAGGTTTGATTCCCAGTTCGGGCAAAGTATTATTGGGTTTTTCTATAAGGAATTTCTCAGTAACAGCCACGGAGTCTGACTTTGTGCCCAGTTGATGGCAATAGGCTTGTCCCATATTACAAGGGACTTAAATATATAAACTGGCGAAATGTGGGTGTACTAATCGGTATATTTCTGCTAATGATGTTATGTTATTACGCGGTAGTAGTAAGGCAGAGAAAACATGGAATAATGCATGGACGAATTTAAATAGATCCGACTGGAGGCCGAGGGTGAAGGACGAGTGTTGTAATAGGCGAGACGACAAAAAAAATACGAATTAGTCCGTCAGTTAGATTATCAAAAAATATTTGACCCGTGTTTTTTCTTTTGTTACGTAAACCAAAATTGACGAAAATACGTCACGCCATGGTATAATTTTTAGCTAGTTCTGACGTCACGAGCCACCACTCCCGAGTTTTGATGCGTTTTATCTTGGTCAATATTCATTGATTTACAAAAACAAAAAATACGCGTTTATTAATTTCCAATTCTCTAACTGACGGACTAAATACATTTGCAATTTTTTGATACTGTCGTCATGCCTATTGTGCTAACCCGCTCTGGGGTGTGGATCCTCTCATATAGTGGGCCGTGTCCCAGCCGTGGACACAGGTGGCGTACCTTCAACAAAGGCAGTGGGCGGCTTGTGGTAGACGGAGGCCAGCGAGCTGATGTGGCAGATGAGCTCGTCCAGCAGCGTCGGCTCCAGCAGGTCCGTCTCCTCCGAGATCAGCGGCTTGTCGGCCAGCACCACCTCCTTGGCGGCCGCCGGGTCCGTCGACAGCAGGCGCCAGTAGATGAAGCCGCGGTCCCTGCACGAGTTACGTGTTTAGAACGACAATTTTTTAAAATATTATCTTTTCTCAAACATGCTTGGAAATTTGAGCATTATTTTGACAACCTTCTTCGAGATAAATCGAAATTGCTGTACTGGCCAAGTACATGCGATCAGCGGCCGGCAAAAGTTGTATGAAAATCCATATCTGTCGTGTTTAGCGGCCAAATAAATTACATAGTAAACTCATTCTGTTGTGTTATTTAAAAATGGAACGATCTTTTACTCTGGGCAATCAAGGAGGTAACTCATCAAGGCTTTATTTAAATTTCGAATTGGCTTGCATGAACGTGTAGACGTTCGTCCGTCGATGCCTGTTGCTGGCCGCTGCAGTAACTATTATTTGGATTGTTATCACCCTAATACTAAATGGTGTAAACAGGCCCTTCACGAAGCCGTCAACCAAGCGTTCTGTACATCAAACTAAGTAACTATACGCAAAAATTATTGCTGGGTCACACCATCACTTGATGTTTTTAAAAAATAATTACTCCCCTGGATAGTTCTTTCATTTGACATCCATGTCAGAACAGGCGAGCTATCCCAATCTCCCTCTGTCAAGAAAGCACGGCGAGTCTAGAACAGGGATGATGACTGACTAAAAAAAATATGATTCTGTTTAGTCCGTCAGTTAGATTATCGAAAAATATTGGTAACGTGTTTTTTGTTTTTTCAAATTAATAAAAATTGACGAAGATAAACGTGTCAAAGATCATGCGTTTGTGACGTCACATTTGAGTAAAAAATGTACTCAAATGTGACGTCACACGAGTTTTCGACGCACTGTATCGTCTTCATTTATTGTTTACGTGAAAAAAGAAAAAACATGTGTCCAATATTTTTTGGAAATCTATCTGACCGACTAATTCGATTTTTTTTTTTGTCATCTACCCTATTAAACGCCAAAGACGAGTGTGTTTAGAACTCCCGTCTCGTACTGTGGTCGTATCGCGCCGTACCAACGCCGCCCGCTTACCGCCATTAAGATAATCCGCTACCAACAACCAGGTAGAGGTGTAGACGCGTCAATACGCCTTCGCGGCGTCCGCTAGCATCGTGAACAAACAGAGATGTACTGCCAGCTGGTGTGACAAAGTGACTTGGAGACCTCTGAGTGCCGGTCGGTGCCGTCAGATAGATGATCCGTAAATAATCCGTTTACACCCTGTATGCAACTGTGGATTTGTATAACAACCGCGCCTCACCTAAGATCGGGGTTGTCGGAGTCCTGCGTGGCGAGACTGAGGACATGCTGCACCAGCTCCTGCGTGTCGGCCGGCCGCTTCAGGAACAGCTTCACCACAGCCGTCAGCAGCTGCAGTTGGACCTGGGGAGATATGTTCAGTTACACTTTGTGCTGATGGATGGATTGAATAGTACGGGGGTCGTAGAGGTGTTTAAAGTAAAAAACCGCGCATGAAGGGGGAATCTTTCGTAGTAGGGGAGCCCCCTTTAATTTTTTAAGTAATCTTTATTTTTATTATTTGTTGTTATAGCGGCAACACAAATACATCATCTGTGAAAATGTTCAACTGTCTAGTTATCACGGTTCATGAGATACAGCCTGGTGAAAGACAGACGGACAGTGGAGTCTTAGTAATAGGGCCCCGTTTTTACCGTTTGGGTAAGGAACCCTAAAAATGTCTAAAAAAAAACTTGTGGTAAAGTTGGAACTTTGACCCCCAATATCTCCGTAACTAGAAGGTTCCCAGGTATGGTGTAGAACAAAAAACTCTCGCAATGACGGGGAGAACAAATGCCTTTCGGCTTCATAAAGGGTCTTGTTACACCCTATAGGTATAAAAATGGCCATATTGAAATGATAAAGTTATTATGAGTAGAATGTAGTTTATTGAAAGAAAAAGACATGAAATAAAATTAATATAACATAGACAATACCTGTGCATTCTCATCGTGGAAGCCTTCGAGGAAAGAGTCGAGCAGCTCGTCAGCATTGTCTATGCGTTCCGCGTACTCACCTACGATCCATACCTAGAAAAGGAAACACAAGTGTATCATTAATTTGTATTTATTCGTATTATACGTTCCCGCCCATGCAAAAGCATAATCAGCCTATAATTTTCCCACTGCTGGGACACAGGCCTCCTTTCTATGAGCGGGAATGGGCTATAATCCACCACGCGGGCCCAGTGCGGGTTGGTAGATGTCACATGTCTTCGAATTTTTTGGTTCTAGGACATGCCGGTTTTCTGACGGTGTTTTCGTTCACCGTTTTGAGAGCAGCGGTGATGAAATAAATTACACCAAGTAATGCGCCTGCCTGGGTTCGAACCCACGACTTACTGTTCGTAAGTCGGGGCCGAAACCACTGGGCCACCGCTGCTCTCTCTCCCGCCCATGACCTCAGGCGAAACAATTTAATTCGTTTGTTTTTCCGCAATGGCAACACACGTCGTGTCACTTGGCCGTGGCACTATATCTGTAGAAAGGACTGTAGTTGCCAATAGGGTATATTTTTTGGAAATCTGTCTGACGGACTAATGGCCGAATACTGAAACGTCACTCAAAATTTAAGTAGCACTTATATTTAACAGAGACTCAAAAGTGACGTTTGGCCATACAAAATTTAAAGTTTAGGAGCTGCTCAAATGTTCAGCAGCCCTTAAATTTTGAGTGACGTTTCAGTATTTGGGGGTAATTAGATTTATTTTTGTCATCTACCCTATTGTGTAAAATGTTGTAACGTAACGTCTACAACTAACCATAGACGCCCTCGCCTCCGGCTCATCCAGCGTGTCGAGGTTCTCGCACAGCGTACTGATGATGCTCTCGTACTTGTTGGGGTACTTCCGGAAGATGTCCTTGATCACCACGATGGCTTCCTGTACCACGTAGTTCACTTTAGTCTGGATCAGCTCCAGGAGGGTAGATACACAGCGCTCTGCTGACGGTTCCACCTGGGGGGGAATGAGTGTTACATTAATTTATCATCAGCTGCCTAGTAGAGCAAGATCCAAGGGCCGCCAGACGTTACTTATTTTTCAATACACTTCCTCGAAAACGGGTTCTTATAGCACTACGATTAGGTTCAACATGCCATGTATTTCACACACGTGGATTATTTTCATTTCCCATCACCTAGTGCTGTGCCGCGTGCAGACGGAGCCGGAGCACGCGGCACAGCACGCGGGTGTTGGGTAATTGCCTCAGATAAAACTATACTTTTACTTAGTACAAGTTGGTGCAATGCCTGTAATCAGCGGTGATTATTTTTTTCATTATTTTATTTTATTTCTTCAAAAGTGTATTGAAAAACGTCGTTTGATACACGTGGACATTTGTTATTGCAGTTCTCGGCTCAAAAACACCCCCGCCTACGGCTCGGGAGTTAATTCCGCCTCGAATGCAATAACAAACTTTCTCCACTTGTATCAAAATGTTCTCATTCACAAAATGTCTAGCATCAAGTAGTGTTAGTATGTACTGTGAACGTATATATACCTGCTAATTTGTGACGACGGCCATTTTTTAGATATCAGGTGCTAAAGTTGCGTAAACATTTTTTTCTTAAATCCCGAGTGCTGATTTTTATTTAAGTTACAGAGAATATTGTTAAAAATTAATAATCAACACCGCCCGGTAAAAACACAAAGAGGCAGAAACAGCTATTCGTTACGTTTTGGTGTTTTATGTGAACATAAATGGGATAACCGTTTATATTCCCCGGTCTTAGGTTTTTTTTTACGTTGTAAAAGCTTGTATTAGGAGACTTTAATAATAGGCTTGTCAACTGAAAAAATCTAATTAGTCCGTCAGTTAGATTATCAAAAAATATTTGACCCGTATTTTTTCTTTTCTTACGTAAACCAAAATTGACGAAGATTCGACTCGACTTCGCTTTTAAAATTTTCAATACGTCACGCCAAGGTATAATTTATTAATTTTTAGTGCGTTCTGACGTCACGAGCCCCCACTCCCGAGTATTGATGCGTTTTGTCTTTGTGTTTATTATTTTCCAATACTCTAACTGACGGACTAAATAGATTTGCAATTTATTGATGGTGGAAACTGGCCTATTGTCGTCACCACAAGCTAGACCATTGTCGTCGCCTATCCGCGGGAAGGTTTCCCAACATCGCCTACCTTGATGGCACACCTGCCGATGGCCCGGACAGCTTTGCGGACAAAGTCCACGTCCACTTCCGTGGCGTACTCCTTGAGCTCGCCCAACACTTGCGCGATGTTAGCCTGCGACGCTAGCCTGATCATGATGTCCAGCTTCTCCAGCTTCACGTAGATTGGGTCGTTGTATTTCACGAAGAACACCTGGAAATAAAGAAGAAGTTACTGTGCTGAGACGTGGAAGCTCTCACAGGGGGCTGTGTGCAGACCCAGAGTAGCACAGAGAGCCATGGAGCGTTCCTTGCTCGGCATAAAATTAATAGTTTTCCGAGTTTAAAACATCGAAATTCGAAGACGTACGAAGGTCTTCGATATTGGAAATCGAGTTGTGGAATTCAAATGGAGTTGAGCAGGACACCTAGCAAGGCGCGGTGATGGCAGGTGGAGTAACGCTGTGACCGAGTGGCGTCTAAGGAATGGAAAGAGAAGTGTTGGTCGTCCGGCGGCGAGATGGGCAGACGACATTGTTGCCATTGTGGGAATATCCTGGATAAGGTTGGCACAAGAGCGTGGAGCTTGGCACAAGCAAAGAGAGGCGGATACCCAGTAGTGGGTGAAGTCGGGCTGTGGATGATGATGAAATTGTAGCAGAATTTTTAATTCATCCATGCTTTGATAAACTCACGCTGTTCACAGTTCACACCTATGGCTGTATGATCCTGACAGAAATTGCTAAGATTTACCTATCATCTACCAGCAGAAGTATGAGAAGTTATTTTTAGAAGCAGGGGACGTAGCAGGTAGAAAAAGCTGCATTGCGGGTACATCTAGGCACTCATCTGCCTAGCCTTTTCCTAACTTTGTTGAGGTCGGCTTCCAGTCTAACCGGATGCAGCTGAATACCAGTATTTTACATGGAGCGATTGCCAATCTGACCTCCTCAAACCAGTTAGTACTGGGTAATACGATACCCCTTGGTAAGACTGGTTGTCAGACTTTTTGGACCACTGACTACCTCGCCACCCTACCTTTGACGACTGTCAAAGATCTACAAATGACAGCCGGGACCAACAGCTTAACGTGCTTTCTGAGGCACGGAGGAAACTCGGTATGTAATGGGTGGTCACTTATCCACAGACCATACCTATTATGGCAGTTTGATCCAACATACGTGGCACATACCTTCATCTCATGCTTCAGAATCTCAGGCCGTTTCTGCACAACCAGGTTGATGTTCCTCAAGGCCACATACTGCACTTCCGGTTCCGCAGAGAGCAGCGTCACTAGCGGAGGGGCCAGCTTCCGGGACAGCGTGCTAACCAGCTCCGTGTCATCTGATACCATCTCCATTAGCTTCATCAACACCTGTGAAAGGAAATAACATTAAAAGCGGCCCTTCCCGGTCCATCTATCATCAACGCGAGCATAGTCGAAAAGCTTGTTGTTTCATCCAGAGCCATAGTTAGCTCGCCATATTCCCCTCTCGCTCCCACGCATACTCAAATTACGTTGCGTTCCGTATTGTCTTTCAACTCCCCCTCTCACCCCACCCCAACCCCCCACGACTCGTCTCCCGCGCACCTCTTACCGCCTAAGGCGGTAACATTGAACGAAAAATTGTGTTCGACAATTTCTTAAACAAGTTTGTGAAATAAATATTTGTCATTTAGAATCTCCATTACATGTTTCCATACAAGGTTTCTATCAAGATGATTTCTTTACTTATACAAGTTATAAGTACATTATGAACGGCCAAAGTTCAGGTAAAATTTGTGCAAAACAGAATTTTTTGACGAAAAGACGCCTAACGAAGCTAAAGGTGTGAACGGGGCCATGCCATCTTTTAGTACCAAACTTGTTTTGACGTTTAAGTATATTTACCTTGACAGCGGACAGAACTACAGCAGCGTTGGCATGAGCCAGCCGGGGCGTGATCCTCTCGCAGATGGAGTGCGCCTCCCGCGCGTCTCGCGGCGAGTAGTTGGACAGCGCGTCCAGTATGAACACCTGCCCCCACTCCGTGCACTCGTTCAGGGCCGTCAGCAGCTTGTTTATGGTAGGGGCGTTCATTTCTGTGGACACCATTATTATTTATGAATAATTTAGTACAGTTAAGAGCAGCGGTGGCCCAGTGGTGGCCCAGACAGGCGCATTACTTTGTGTGATTTATTTCAACACCACTGCTCTCAAAACGGTGAAGGAAAACATCGTGAGGAAACCGGCATGTCCTAGAACCAAAAATTCGAAGACATGTGACATCTACCAATCCGCACTGGGCCCGCGTGGTGGATTATAGCCCATTCCCTCTCATAGAGAGGAGGCCTGTGTCCCAGCAGTGGGAACATTAATAGGCTGATGATGATGATGATGAATTTAGTACAGCATAAGCCATTAACACCAAATTAAATAATCCTTTTACTCGGTCTTCTCGCAGAACCACAAACATTCTAACATTATCGTCTTCCATTCATCAGCAAACAAGTCCAATCCAGGGTTGGTCTCCACGAGCGCGTTGAGCAACGTAAGCATACCATAGTTTAGACATGAATTTAATTAATATTAATCTTTCTCCCTGTGCTACAACCAAAGGCTGTCTTGAAAACAGCGCTTTTAGTGATAAGACCGCAGTTTGTGTCACCCTAATACCAATAATGTATTAGGTGTACCAATGTAAATAAATCATCATCTGCCTAGCCTTTTCCCAACAATGTTGGGGTCTGCTTCCAATCTAACCGGATACAGCTGAATACCAGTATTTTACATGGAGCGACTGCTTATCTGACCTCCACAACCCAGTTAGTACTGGATAATACGATTACCTTTTTTTCGGATGGGAAATCATCAAATGATTCCTCCCGCTCTGGGCGGAGCAGGACGGAGTGTCAGACTTTTATTGACTAAAACCCATCTACGTTCGATCATCGCCCTTTGTGTTTCGGGGCCACGGTATCTCTTTCGAATAGTCCTGCAGACCCCGGAATACGTAAAACTGGTTGTCAGACTTTTGCGCCACTGACTGACTAGCTGTAACAACTGTCATAATCTACAAATGACTGCCGGGACCAACTGCTTAACGTGCTTTCCGAGGCACGGAGGAAACTCGGTATGTAATGGGTAGTTACCCATCCACAGAACAATCTAGGCAAGCAGCACGGCTTAACCTAAAGATCGACCCGAGCGGCTGTTATTATTTAGCCACGAGCTCCTCAAGGCAGTGGCTCCATTTAAAATACTGGTATTCAGCTGCATCGGGTAAGACTGGAAGCCGACCCCAACATAGTTGGGAAAAGTCTAGGCAGATGGGTGATGTTAGTAATAGCTTAAAGCTAAAAACGGTGTCTTAAAAACGAGCTTAAAAACATTCTCTTAAAATAAAATTTCTAGTCTGGAACCCGTATGCACACTGTTCATTTTATGTTTATTTTGGCAAGTTTTGTGGTAATTATCGCATTTTTGGATGCCGACCAAAAATGCTTTTGCATTATTGGAAGCTTTCGACTAATAAGCTTACTTTTACACTCTCAGCTTTATTTAGACATCAACTAAGGTGTCGAAACATGAAAATTAAGGCGATTTTTTATGAAATGAACTTTACATTTTTACGGAGATTGACCCGCACTGGGCCCGCGTGGTGAATTATGGCCCACCCCATTTCACAGACCGTCTCATCAGTAAGCAATAAATGTTATATTATGTCTTGGTAGATAACATATCCTTCCAAAATATATTGCTAAACTAGCTGTTGCCTGCGACTTGTTGTTAAAATGGCCCTCTACAATTTAATGTCTCAAAGTTCTTAGGACTTGATAACTGAGAGTTGTGTTGCTGGAGAGTTTATTATTAAGGTGGATGCTCCAACCAGCCCGCGAAATTCAAATTTTCTTACGTTTTTTTGCAATTTGCAGGCCAGTGCTAGGTTGTATGTTGATTAAAATATTGCTCGCGACTGTAAGACGTATAACACAGAATAGGCATGACGACAGTATCAAAAAATTGCAAATCTATTTAGTCCGTCAGTTAGAGTATTGGAAATTAATGGACACGTATTTTTTGTTTTTGTAAATTAATGAATATTGACAAAAGATAAAACGCATCAAAACTCGGGAGTGGGGGCTCGTGACGTCAGAACTAGCTAAAAATTATACCACGGCGTGACGTATTGAGAATTTTAAAAGCGTCGTATCTTCGTCAATTTTGGTTTACGTAACAAAAGAAAAAACACGGGTCAAATATTTTTTGATAATCTAACTGACCGACTAATTAGATTTTTTTTGTCGTCTCACCTATTATAATTATCAAAATCATCAATAAAACCCTGCAAGCTCATAAAGGTGCAGGAATGACTTTGACGTCAAAGTCATTCCTGCATCTATGAGCTTGCAGCGGGCTGATTGGAGCATCCACCTTAAGATGTGTTGAAGTTCGAATAGTGCTGATTAACAGCCTCATTTGATTTAAGAACTTTTGACTTTTTCTACTCACCCACAAGAGGATGCCCAGACACACTGGCTTCATTGATCTCCGAGAGAGCGGCGACTGCGTTGGCGACTACCATCGGATTGGAGTCGCTCAGCAGATCCTTCAGTTGGTCTAAGAAACCCTGTCAATAAAAAGTTCAGTAAGCGAGAGGCCAAACGAACGTAATTATGAGTATGAGTCGCGCAATTTACGCTACATTTTCACACGAAAGTCGTTTGTGCCATGTGACGACGTAAAATGCGCCCATCTATGTGTGAAACCGAATTAACGCGATTTAAAAAATTACGCTCGTTTGGCCTCACTCTAAATAATGCAGGGTTTTTATTTTATCTGGGACAGTATGTGGATATTCCAGTCTAGGTATTAGGAACAGGTACTAGGAACTTTATTAAGAAAAATGACCTCATGTTTCATGAGAAAAAAATTGCCATACCTACTTAATTTTTTTGGTGAAGTGTGTACTCACACTTCACCAAAAAAATTAAGTTATCTCGAAGATCCAAAGATACGATTTTTTAGTCTCTCAATATGGATATTTGGATAGTCAAGTTTAATGTTACCGTAATTAGCAAATCGCGTCATCAATACTGTTTCTGTGGGATGTATACTAAGAAGTTTAAATAAATAAATAGTCACCTGATCCTCCACCATACTTGAAGAGATATCATAGAGCTTAGCAACACAGACGGCAGCAGTCTTCCTGACGTAAGGGTCCTCGTCCTTCAAGCACTTGCGAAGTGGCTCGCACAAGTACTCAGTGATCTTGTCCACCCGTATACAGCCCATGGTCCTCACCGCTAGGGCTCTGATCAGAGGGTTGGAGTCCTCACAGTCCTGCAGTTTCAACGTGGTTTGTGTCGGTATTGTGTATAAAAAGAAAAGAGAAGCAACACATCAATCATACTGAAGCAATTTTACTAGAAGCGTTGTAAGGGAAACCTTTTTTGTCTGCTAAAGATTTCTTGTACCATTTTGTTTTGAAAGTCTGTAAGCTTTTTGGAAATGGAATTCAAAGGAACCACGCTAGTGACCTGCAAAAGTTCATAAATATTAAAACAATTTCAAAGTTCAGATGATGTTTTTAATTTTAATACTTTTTCATAGTCAAGGATTGTAATATATATCTTTTTAACACGCTTTTTGGGGTTCCGTACCCAAAGGTTAAAACGGGACCCTATTACTTAGACTTCGCTGTCAATCCGTCTGTCTGTCACCAGGCTGTATCTCATGAACCGTGACAGCTAGACAGTAGAAATTTTCACAGATGATGTATTTCTGTTGCCGCTTTAACAACAAATACTAAAAACACAATAAAATAAATATTTAAGGGGGGCTCCCATACAACAAACGTGATTTTTTTACCGTTTTGTCTTGTGTTGCATAGATAATGGTACGGAACCCAACGTGCGCGAGTCCAACTCGCACTTAGCCGTTTTTTTTTACTCAAATACAAAATGGTTTAACAAGGTGGAGGTAAGTTTAACAGTAATGTAATAGTATAACACAATTTATAGACCAATATGTTTTTATAGACTTCTAAATCGCTTGGCAGACTAAATGGTTTCCCTTGCATAATAAATACGGGATAATATAGTAAAATAATAGCCGATGTGCTTCTATTCATAATAAAGTATGAGGCATGGATTTTATTTTCATACATTTGTTTTTTTTTTTTGTTACTGGTTGTCGATTATAATGTAGATTTACACATTTCTTGTGCTAGTGATAGGGTTAGATTAGTATAAAATATTTGGTTTATATTGTGAATTAGGTTATCATGCAATTGTATAATTTTCCTATTGCATGCAAGGTGGTTTCGTCAGGATATTAAGTGCTAATTTTATTTGTAAAGTAGAAAATTTCTGTTAGACATTTTTGCGGAAATATCATCTAGATGGATCTCTCTATCGTAGATATTATATTATATGCTTACAAAGAAGGTACTTTGATAAGTTTTATTTTTACTTTCAGTTAATTGTATCTGCAATTTTTTTTCTATCTGCAAAATATAACTCATTTTCCCACTTCTTTTTTACAGCAAAATAAGCAAAAATTAAAATGAACTGGAATGTGTACAAATTATAATTTTAAAAATTTACTTTATTACACCTTATATCACTTTGCTGTCTGACAGAAATTTCACCAAAAAATATTTCCAAAACAAAGATTTTTACAAAAAATTCAATATTTTCTCAATATCAATGTGTAAATCTACAATCAGATGAATTGATTTTGGTTCTTCTGGATCATTTTGTTACCTTAACAAGCTGGTATGTTGGTAGATCCTTCCACCCATCATTATAGGTACAGTAGACATTAAAAAACGATAAAAAATACATGTCACACACAAAATAACTACAAAATAGTAGTTATTATATTATTATGATAATTTTAATATACTAAGTCAAGTAATCATGAATATTCTATTCTTTTTTTTTTTGTAATTAGTATTGAATTTGTAATCCCCTTTTATTTGATCAGAATTTCATAAAAATGTCAACCCATGCAGATTATTCAGAATTCAGTAACATCAAACATTTTAGAAGGATATTCAGAAAAGGTTATGTTTTATAAACAAAAGTATTACTGTAGGCTATACTGACATAATTTAAGTGGTAACTTCAGAAATTTTAAGAAGACCATTAAAACTCACATTTATACCACATTTTTACCATTGAGAACATAATCAGTCCATCCCAACGAATGCTTGGATTTGTCATTCGTAATGGAAAGGTATTTCATTAGTTCTCTACCATAGCCTTATAAGAAGCATCTTGGAATACTGCAGTGTGGAACGGCGGCCTCACTACGCAACACACTCGCTGCGGATAGAACAAGTCCAAAAAAGGTTTATCCGATTCCAAAGGGAAGGCAATTTAAATATCTCCCCTACCTCAATAAACTAGCCTGCTACTAAATGAGTCCCCTGGCAGCTCGAAGGGAGCTTTTGGATTTGAGATTCGCATATAAACTGCTCAATAACACCATTGACTGCCCACAATTGGTATGTGAGTTCAATGTCAGAGTACCCCGTAAACTCCCTCGCAAACCTATAACACCCTTAGCCCCACCTCTTCGCCGTATAGTGTTTGGTGCTAACATCCACGCAGACTCAATATCGACGTTTGTCAGACATAATTAGCACATATTAGTATTTAATATAATCATCTAGAATTTAAGTTCATTGAGCATTTTGCATGTGGTGTTTGCCTATAATTGGTTGTGCAGTTAGATTTAAGACACAATTACTTGTATGTTCCTAGCTGTAAAATATCTGTTACAACTGTTGGCGAACCTTAAATAAATAAATAAAATTAAAATAAAACTCGTCTAAACTAAAAACTACTCAATTATTTGTCTAGAAATGGAAATATATCTGACTACAATTCCTATACTTACTAAACAATTACTCCAGGAAGTTAGTGTGATTATGTAACGGAGTACTATGCTATAACTTACAGCTGAAAAATCATATCACACCACAACAAAACATTTCAAACGCCTATAATAAAAACATAACATTTCCCAAATAAACCCGCACTCACACTCAACACCGAACTATGTATTATACCACAGTACATACCTTGACAAACGTATTGACAGCCATGATGGCCATATCAGGCTGAGACTTAGCGTAGTTCATCAGGTACAAGTAGACAAGCTTCTTCAGCTCCAAGTTGTCGGTCTGCATGCAGTTGACCACATCTGGGAAGAGTGCCGACACGTCTTTGCCGACGGTCATTGAAGCAATTACCTAATAAAGAAGTTATTGGTAAAGTTGTGTTGAACGTGGAGAAGGGGCAAGGCGTATGTCAGATTCCTAAAAGGTGACATTGGTGTTGATTCTGTTGTGCACAAACTAAACTTAATTTAGGCTATTGATACCTTTTTCTCTCTAATAAAACGAGAAAGAGATGGACGTAATTTAGAGCTGTCAAATTTAATTCGAACTAATTCCATACAAATGAAGGGTGCACGTAAAAACATGTCGACTAAAAACACGGTGAAGCGCAAGGCATAAACTAGTTTGACATCTATAACTTAGTTCATAGCTATAGTCGTCCTTTTCTTGCATTTCCTTTTAGTAAAAGATAGCAATAGCCTAAATTAAGTTTAGTTTGTGCACAACAGAATCGACACCATTGTGTAGTTTCTACCTACCTCGATGGGATAAAGGCATGAGTTTATGATGCATGTGTGTTGTGTGACTAGAAAATGATTGGCATGAAAGCAAATGGTAAAACTAATAAATAAAGAAATAACCGATGTTCTTTGGCGGGACCGAACAACACTTGCAATACTAATCTGTGGTACCCCCAACAATAATGTTACTTCAAAGAAAAATAAACATTGATTGTGGGTAGGAATAGGGTCTAACTATTCCAATCATAACCCATCTTTTTGGCTTTGCCATAGTCAAGTAAAAAAGAGTTCTTATGCAATACCAGACAGTAATATTAAGAAGCTGCCCATTTGCAAAGTGTATGTAATCTTTATAAAATAACAGAAATGGGCTAGCCAGGAAATGTACTCAATTAGGAATCTCTATGATTGTTGTGAATGTATAATGACAGATGATTTGTCATCAATTTGGACATGATGAAACTGTGTTTTGCATTTGGGACTGCTGTAGTCCGCCTGTAGTATATTATTTTGTAAGTAATCGTTGATTAATTATATACCAACAACGAGATAAAAGTGTGGTTTTACATAGGATAGTTAAATAGAACTTACTTTTTTCACTGCCTCCTTCTTTTTTTCCTTTTTATCACTATTCAATTCTGATTTTAGTTCGAATATCTCACCCTTCTTCGTCGTCGTAAAATACTTTGAATCGGTCATCTTGACTACCTATAAGCTTTTTATTCTAATATTACTGCACTCTGATGGAGGAAAATCTATTTATTTGTGACACCCGACCTAGAAAATCGATAATATCAGATGAATTTGACAGCCAGTTTGCGGCACCGAATATTCATACAAAAGTAAATTTACACAGAAATATGTATAGAAGAAACTCAATTACGTTCCTTGATTATAGTAAAACAACATAAATAGACGAAAAACAGTAAGAAAATGAATTAAAACTTGCAAACGCACTTTTTGACACGACGAAAGGGGCGTAACAATACTAGGGATGTGCAGTGCTGTGCGATTCGAATCGATTGTGGAGAAATCAGATCCTCAAATTCGATTAATTCGATAACCTGACACTATAACAGTATCACATTATATTTTGTTAAGAAACTTTTCATCATTCAGAAAATGTCTATTTTTGTTGGTAACTTAGGAACATTGCTGAGTCTCATGTCATTGGACCAAAACCATAATTATTATTATTCAACAAACGAATCGCGCCGCGTATCGGTACTACTTGTATTTTTATTACTTTGTATTATGTTATTAAACTCTACTTAAATAATTATTGTCAGGAGGCCTATCATGATCTAATTAAAAACGATTTAAAAGCAAGACAGTTCAGTTTTGGTTCCTAAACTGCATCGCTCAAACTCGTACCCAATACGCTCAGCGGCATTTGGATCGTTAAAAGTGAATGAAAGATCGCAATTTGTGGCTGAACCGCGTTTGAAACGTTTTTGGTGAAAAAGAGACAAAGCTATTAGTATCAAATAACTTTGTTACGCGCAGATTTTAGTGTCAGACAGCTCAGAAGCAAGTAACGTTTTATTTGTTTTTAACTTAGTATAGTCTAGTATAATCTTCCTCAAAAAACTCAAACTGAAGCTGTTCATCAGACATCTGTTAGAGAAAAACAAATGCGGTTATAAAGGCATATAAATAGTTATTATAAACTTTATAAAAGACTTTATAGAATAGTACACTTACATTGGTTTTAAAACTTTATTTTCGTCAATTATTCACCAAACGTTTCAGTTTATGTTAGAGAAATAGTAACTTTTATTGAATCGCTTATTTTGATAGTTGAGCGTTTCAGTTGAGCTGCTATAGGGACGTCATGGTATCAAACAAGTACAAAATTGAATGAATGAAACCAAAACTTGCGACTCAGTTTGAGGACAATCGCTGTCAGATGGCATGGCCTAAATTGAATCGTTAAACTGACGTCGTGGTAAGAATTAGAAGAACAGTTCAGTTTAGGTCCTAAAATGGATCGCGCTAAGTGCTCGTGGTAGGCCTCCAGAGCTGTGTTACTTGTGAAGAACTCCCAAAACCACCATTATAAGACTACAGACTAGGGAGTAATAGGAAATGAATAGAAAACCAAGCATGTGTTTTTATTTTATATATTTTATTGCAAATATTGCTACTACTATAACCAAACGTAGCGATAAAACTTTATGAACATTTTGTTAATCGAAAACACAGTTGATTCAAAATCGATATCCAGAGTATCGATTTTGAATGCGAGTCATGACTATTTTGATCTTCGTTTAGAAATTTGCAATACATCAAACAAAGTCAAAATTATTTATTTGCAATAGATGTGGTACAAAACGTGGTAAAAAAAACTTGTAGTGCGATGACACATTTCGCCATAAAAATTCTCATGCAAATATTAATAACCACAAACAGTTATAGTGTTTATTGTATTTTTATTTATAATTAACTCGACACAAAGTAACTTAAATTAAAAATTTTGCTCTGAGTATCCAGTATACAATTCTCTAAAACGATTTGCGGCTTTAGTTTGTCTCATTCTTTTGGGCTGTTATGCTCTAAAGGTTTCTAGAAAATTATTATTTTGGGTCTTGTCTATAAACTGGTGCAGAAACAAAACGTGGTAGTCGTTCAGAAACTTAGATAACATATTTTCAGAATGAAATCCAGTACTATTGTGGTCTGTGCCAGTACCTAACTAAAGTAAAAGCAAGTTTTATGTCTCAAGTGCTAGGACTAAAACCATGTGGAGAGGGGGGGGGGGGGGTATACGTTTTGTTTTGTCCTGTGCGAGACTTAAATGTTTTTTTCTATCTGCTATTTTCACCGGTAAACTTGTAAGTACCGCGATTCTGATTAACTATCGTGATTTAAAGCCTTATGTGTGGAAATAAAAGGGCCAGCGACGCGATCAACAATGGTCCACGTCCATTCTTTCGCGTTGCAAGTTTTCAATCTTACGCTTCGATTCACTTTTAACCTTGTAACCTTTTGCAATTTTTTTTGAAGACTATACAGGTTATAATTAATTGAAATGAACTTTGACTTGACCTTTTCCAAAGACAGCAACTTTAACCAAGTAGCTGCCTGTACAATTAATTTATTATCTAGCAGTTTTCTATCTATGCTGCCTGCGGTACAACTTAGCTTGAGAGAGCACCCTGCCCAGTGAACCGTCGGCGTTGGACCGCCAAGTCATAGGCTCCCCCAAAGTGTGGCGGTCCCGTGCATCTCGCATGCAGCGGATCCCCACAAGCTTCACCAAACCAACTATTATTATTTATTATTTCCTTCATAAATCAAAACGGTCAGACAAAATGCAAAATATCTACTACTGACATTCGCGGATGCGAATACGAATGTTCAGTTTTTGTTCAAAATTTGCGCCAATTGTCTATGGTTTGGTGGCAGTCTCGAGGTGCGTTAAACAAAACAAGTGAATGACGGGATTTCTTTCCCTTGCATTAAAAACCTAAGAAAGGAATGCATTTTGATTTTATTAACCTACTATTTATTTTCTTCAAATGGTTTTTTTTTTTCTGATATGCATATTCGCAAAACATTCGCGAACGCGAAGGCAAATATGCGAATACCCGCGAATATGTAGTTATTACTTCACTAGTAGTATGTAGGGGATAATCTCGGGAACCAATGATCGAATTCTAAAAATTCTTTCACTGGCAGAAAGCTACATTATTAGTGAGTGCTACAGGGTATACATTTGATAAATAAGATAAAACCTTTAGAATAAATGGTTTTAATCAGCAAAATACAAAGAAAAAGATTAAAGTCGTATTGACAGAATGACAATTTCAAATTAACAGTTTTATTCTTTAACCATAGAAACTCCAATGAGTTTCTATATCACCACATTCTTCCAGGCTTAAAAGAGAACGATTCAGTTTAGAACGTAGTCTCCGTAGCGGACTGGAAGCCTTCGATTTCTAGTAGACCTTCGTTGAACAGTAGCTGGATTTTCAGTAGCCGTGTGATCGGTTTCTACCGTTAGATGATCTGTCAACTGTTGCTGTTCCTCTTCTTCGATCATACTTCGAGAATCGTAGAAGTCGTCTTCATTAGTGTCGACTGAATCTCGGGTCTCATTTAGTACTTCAGGCGTTTCCTGGATTATCTCACTATCTTGTCCTAATGGTGCCAAGTGTCGATTAGAGATAGTTGATTCTCGACCATCTGCAAGACGCACATAAGAATAATCTGGATTTACATGAAGTAACGTCACTTCCTCAACGACTGGTTGATATTTATTATTACGGTTAAATTTTCGCATTAGCACATGTTCTGATTCTGTCAACCAAGTAGGTATAGAGACTCCATTCGATGATCGTCTAGTATGCGTAAACATCCGTTCATGTGGCGTACAATGAGTAGCTGTACACAGCAAAGACCGTATCGAATGTAAAGCTTGAGGAAGAACTTGTTCCCAATTTTCTATTGCTAGATTACGTGAACGTAAAGCCAATTGTATTGATTTCCATAGAGTTCCATTAAAACGTTCTACTTGGCCATTTCCTCTTGGATTGTACGGAGTGGTTCTACTAGAAGCAATGCCTCGTCAATTCAAGAAATTCTTTACTTCTGCCGATACGAATGAAGTTCCTCGATCCGAATGAAGGTAAGATGACATGCCGAACAACATAAATATCTCATTCAAATGTTTTATAACTGTTGTAGAACTCATATCAGCGCACGGGAACGCAAACGGGAAACGTGAATATTCATCGATTATTGAATTATTATTATTATATTTAAGTATAGGTATCACCATCATGCTTAATAGCCGAGCTATCACAATTTTTGCGGACGAAGTCGCAGTGAAGTGTTAGTGATAAATATTTAACATCTTCAACAACAGTACATTTCACTCGTACGTACATAGCAGGAAAGCATTGGTTTGGACGGCCCGCTAATTTATCTATACATTTATAATAAAATCGTTGAGACCAAAAAATCTGTACTTACATTGAAGATTTAAAAAAAAAACCAGCCAGGGTGACTTGAAATAAGTAACTGAAGATATTAAAACCATTTTAAAAATTTCGTTTGTTTGTATGACCGCGCATCACGTAAAAACTACTGAACCGATATTGTTGAAATGTTCACAAATCTAATTAAATAAATTCAGAATAACATTTAGACTATAGAAATTTTGATTTTTTTTTAAAAAGGGGTTGAAAAGGGGGGGTAAAGTTTGTATGATTTTTTTTTTTAGATTGTTCTAGAATCATGAAACTCAGAATAAATGCTTATTTAAAAAAAAATACCTGTTTTAGCATTTTTTTTAAATCTCATCCAGAGACGCAAAAAAGAGGGTTTTGTGTTTAAAATTAATAAACTTCAAACACCTATACATTCAAAACCAATGAAGAGTAACCTTTTAAAGTTGCTACATATACTTCATATCTAATACAGGTAAATATAATTTCTGTTTTCTTGAAATTTGACTTTTGACGTGAATACGCCCAAAATAGCGGAACTCAAGAAAATCAGCTGTCTTCGGTATAAGTAGTTGGTACGAAATGTTTGTGCGCGCATCACGTCAAAACTACTGCATAGATTTCTTTAAAGTTTTCTTAAATATTTAGGCTATATATTATCACGCTACTTCCTTAAGGGGGTAGGCAATTTTGCATTATGTCCGTATACTTCAATTGTTTGACGTTTCAGTCATGACGTAAGTACATGAGAACGGCTATTTGTAGCTCCTGTCAACGAAGTAAATAGCCTAGCGGTTTCATGACTGCTCTGCAAACTACGGGGTTGCAGGTTTAAACCCCCCAAAATTAGTTTCACTTTTTGTGATTTGTTTAATTTTTTTTTTGATGCTGTGAGATTTCCTATATTTCTTTTTGTATTTAAATTGTTTGCATTTCTATATTTCTTATTTTTTTCGTGAAATATTTTTCCAAAAAGTAATAGAGAAGTATGGAAGAAGAATACAATCATGCTGCGCCGACCCCGAATAAATTGGGATAAGGTAGGTGTATGATGATGATTTCTCCAAAAAGTAGTATTTAGCGAACATCAGCCTGAAACATTCACGTGTTCTTGCTGTGCAAGAACTGTGCTGCTATTCGCAATAATCAATAATCCATACGCAGTTTACGTAGATTTTAATTACAGCTATATTGTTATTGGCTTCAATTCATGCACCTTGGTGAGAATTTAAGACCTGCCTGAACTGCCATCGAAAGTCTGACGATGGAGAAAAAATTCAGTTGCTAGAGGTCCGTTTGCAGCAGCTATATCGACGTGTTTGAGCTCATTTCATGCACCTTGATGACAACTTTTGACCTAGCGTATGACTGTCATCGAGTGTCTAAGGATGAAAACCTAAGGCTGTCAAGGGAAGCCCCTAATTGGAAAAACCTAGTAGAATATTTTAACGATTAATGCAAATATTTCCGAGAAATTAAATTGTTACCTACTTGAATCTGTACTTATTGTATAGGAGAAGAGTTTGTTTGTTTGGTTGGTTGAACGCGCTAATTTTAGGAACTACTGATTCCAGTTAAAAACATCTTTTAATGTTGGATAGCCCATTTATCGAAGAAGGCTATACGTTATATAACATCACGATACAATCAATAGGAGCGGAGCATCAATGAAAATTGTTGCAAATACAGCGAAAAATTAATGCTTTTGAGAGCTTCCGTTGCGTGCGCTGCGTAAACGGTTAAAGTTACTCAACAATCATGCATGTATGACGGGATTGTTCCTCTTAAAAAGTCCGCTATAGCATATCTGCATTTTTTTTTAGGTTGACTCACACTCTCTCTAAGCCTCTCCCTCTCTTACGTAACGCAGACAAAGTTGCGCGGGTCAGCTAGTTTTAAATAAAACACTTAAATTAAAAACGTACTTTAGTATACTTCTTATGTTTTCTTTTTCGTTTAAATTTATACACATCTTGGTCCAGACCTTTAAAAACGTCTATTTACACAAAATCTGAAAATATTTCTAAAAACTTCTCCTTAAAGTTAAGTCATGCATGACGCAATATTCTTTAAAAAAATTAACAAAATAAAGAGCTTGAACTTAAAATGCATACTTTTAACAAGAGAATGAATATAAAAAACAGAGATTCCAAAATAAAAGGAAAATACTTTTAGAAGTCTATAAAGATCGTAATCAATTTATATAATTTTCTTTAATCTTGTTCATGCAGACAACAGTCAAAACTTCATAACAAAAAACTTCAAGAATTCAGATATTTTTTCAAATAAATGTTACTGCTATGGAACCTCATGGATGATAAATAGGTAGTTTTAAATATTGTCAATACTTTATCGCTCATACACATAAAACTGTAAATAGACAAAAATCCGTATACTTAATATTTATTTCTTATTAGAAGAACCTTAGGAAGTATATTCTAATCAGTTTTGACAAGAAACTCTTCGACTTCTAGTTTTTGCCTCATAATACCTGTTAGCACCACTTCCGTACTACAAACTACATTTAAAGTCTTTTCCGACTGCAGCAGATAGTACACTAGGTGCAAATCATTCGGTACAGTGAGCACCAAGTAACTGTAATTCTTCTGATTGTGCATCTCTTGTATGGAGACGTAAGATCGTCGGTTCTTCTCGACTTTCCCTCCGCATAGCTCTATCATTTCAGTGAGAGCACCGCGAGACGGTTTGACGCACGGTGTGAGGAAGAATGTGACTCCTTCGAAGAGCTTCTTCCTCATTTCTCCGGACAGTAGTACTTCTGATATGTCGCATTTGAACATTTTGTTGAAGGCGTCGTCGCGGAGACCGTGCTTGGCCTCGTCTGCGAACTTGTTGAGCCGTTGACTCTCGAGAATCCACTCCGGTGTGAGCAGATGTTTGACAGTAACGAGACTGCTGATGAGCTTGCATGTGCGGATCAGTTTGTCCATCACGAGGTGGGTCGCTTCGGCGGCTGACGAGACCACGAGGCCGCCTAATTGCCTATAAATATAAAATTATTAAGTTAGCTGTTACTTTTGATTTTGTACAGTGGTAATTCTAAGTTAAGGTGAAAGCGTCAAGGTAGCCTGCGAAATTCAAATTTTCTTACGTTTTTTGCAATTTGCAGGCCATTGCTAGGTTTCATGTTGATTAAGATATTGTTCGCGACTGTAAGACGTATGTAGTTACAGAATTATAATCATCAAAATCATCAATACAACCCTCCAAGTTCATAAAGGTCGAGGGACGACATTATCAAGGTCAAAGTAATTCCTTGACTGATTGATTGATTATAATTCTGTAACTACATACGTCTTACAGTCGCGAACAATATTTCAGGCCTGCAAATTGCAAAAAACGTAAGTAAATTTGAATTTCGCGGGCTACCCTGGAGCATACACCTTAAGAGCCATTTCACAAAATTTCAGCGCTCGAGTTTAGGTAAAAGACCGCAGCTTTGTGTATGTGTGCGTAGCTATCCACACATACACAACGCAAACAGTGCAGCGCGAGTGTCGAGACGGACTTAACAATCTTGAGCAGTTATAATCGTAATGCACCTTGGTTTGAGATTTATGCAAAAAGATAATTTATTTATTCAGTTTTAATCTATTAAAGCCTTCTAGACTAATAAAACACAAATATATTATGTTATGTAAATATGTATTTTATGTGTGTGTTTTTATTACATATATACTTTTTATTATAGTACCTATGATACTGAATATGTACTACTTACAGTACTTTCACAGTTTTTATGTCTTGTGACTGGGACTGTAGCAACATTTAATTTTCACCTTTGTTTCGACAATCTAAAAGTGTCTGTAATTATTTTTTTTTATTTTTTTTTTTATTTCAAGTAGCCCAGTACTTGAAATAAATGCTTTGATTTTGATACTGAATAAACTCATGTGTTTAAACATAAAATTGCAACTAAAACAACAACACAACACTATACAATTACTGTTGTCGAATTAGACTTTCTACTAGTACCCAGCACAGCGTCTCTTCTAAAAGTACTATCCTCCTCTACTCGATTCACGCGATTTCTCATTCTAAAATGAAAACAAAATAGCTATCAAAGGGTTTGAATTTTTTGGCCGGATTAATTTCCTCCATTTTTTTTTTAAGTAGCGGCCACGCATAAGGCCTATATTAATCGACAGCTGGTATTAATACAAACAAGTTTTGTATGAGGCAAAATGTTATAAAGTGTCACGTTTCCGAGATACGAGTTATCAAAGTTAAAGTCCATATACTGACGGCATCTTCAGCACAACTTTGATTTGATCAGATGGCGAAATCAAAATGGCGTAATAACTTACGCCATTTACTCCACCCACTCTTCATACAAAAATCTTCCAAGCCCTTTCGACACCGAAATATTTTTAAAGGAGTGTTAAGCCCTTTCGACACCGAAATATTTTTAAAGGAGTGTTAAGTGTTTTCAAACCCTTCAAATTGTAATTACGGTTCTATAGTCCATGACGATATAATGTTAAGGAAAGAATATTTGCATGTCAGTGTCAGGTTGTATGTTGGACAAAATATGATTCGCGATCGTAGCAAATAATAGGTTTGTAGAGTTATAATCATTTAAATCATCAATGAAATAGTCATTTAATGGGGTGAGGCCGGCGGCGGCGGGCGCCGCGGCGTTAGAAAATTTGAATTTCGTGGGCTACCCTTGCGCTTTCACCTTACCTGGCCCCTTATTCACAACGCTTCGATTCGATTTTCGATTCGGAAAGTCGTATGTCTATCTTTTTTGACATTACGAAATCGAGCGAGATAGACATACGACTTTCCGAATCGAAGCGTTGTAATAGGGGCCTGATCGATAACTGTGTATTATGAATAGCAAATAAAAATAATATCCACCACGCTTCTGTTGCTTTCAGCTTTTGCAGAATTTTTATTTTCTCTTTTTATTGACACAATGGTAAAACCCCTTTGGTAAAACTAATATAAAATAAATATAATTATTATTCGACAAACTACTAAAATAATACTTTACTTGATAATAAACGAAATTCTAACCTAATGAAAAAAAAATACAAAGAGGATCAAAATGTTGTAGTCGTAGTATAACAATGCATTTACGATAGATGCGCTCGACAACCGGGACGCGGAAAAAAATGACACAGGTCCTTCGTGCTCGTATGCGTTCGTTATGCGTCGTAATTTATTCTAATTAAGAGTGATGTTAAAAATTATATTATGTCTGATTAAATGAATTGATTTAAATAAAACCTTGGAATTAGTTTAGTAAAAGAACATAGTTTATTTTTACATATTTTTTTAAATGTCACTACGCTTTATTTAAACCAAAAAAACACGATAAATAAGCGATATAAAACGTAAAAATTGACCTAAGACATTGTTTTTTTTACTAATTAATTTTATTAATCATCGATATTTTATTACGCCATGTGTCGATAAAAGTATATGTCTGATGCTTTATGTATGTTTTTCAGTGAAATTTATAAATATTTATGATAGATATAGGAGTCTGAAATTGACACTGCAATGATTTTTCAGTAAACTAGTTGTGGGAGATTAATCACTACTTTGTAAATAAATACGTTTTTGGAAATGTATTACGTGAAGTATCAATAAGAAAGACTAGTCTATTTTTAACATGTATTTAAAAATGTCAGGGTGTTATCTAAGGAGGTAAATTAGGCAACTAAAGTCTATGAAATTTAAATAAATAATAAATAAATAACGTTACACACAGCGCCATCTAGTGCCACACTAAGCAAAGAGGCTTGTGTCGTGGACACCAGATAGTTGATATACTACATAGATACTTTTTGTTTGTAAATACATACTTATTATACATATAAACATCCATGACTCTAAAACAAATGTCCATACTGATCACACAAACATTTGCTCCGACCGGGATTCGCTACCGCTGCGCCATTCGGGTCGTCAAAACGTGAAATGCGCAAAAATTTGCGCGAAAACGTGAAATGGCTCTTAAGATGTTTAATGCAAGACCGCCGTAATTTCTCCCAACTTTTATTAGCACAGCACAATGCTTTCCCTTTATAGTTAGTTTTATATTATCTAGTACATAATTAATGTCTATGGACTACGATGACGGTACGTTCTACACTGTTACTCCAAACACAAACAAACGACCAAAGACTACAGCAAATGTAACCCTTTACCACTAAATAGTTATTACATTTAGTTATAATTAGTATCAGTTTAATGTAATTGTGGACAATGACCTAATATTTCAAATTAGTTAACTTGATGGTCTTCGTAAATATGGTTTGCGTTTTCATCCGTTTCAGTTTTAATGGCGCTGTAACCAAAATATCGTCCTTAAAATTTTTATAGTAGATAATCCATGATTAAAATCTATGGATTTACATTAGACAGGTAATTTATTGGTTTTTTGAGAAAACAATTTTTTATACTTGGAAAAAAATCTAGCTTTGTTTTATCACAATTCGCGTCTTCACACACTTCTCTATTTATAGTCATCCTCTCAGTAGACACCTTTTTCTAGCCATACCACTTACACAGTCGGTAGGACTGTATATCGAATATTTAGTCTTCTCCTACAATTCACTGATATACGATTATTATAATTATATTTGATCACAAACGATAAAAATATAATAAGTATTGTATGGATTTCATAGAAAACCGCCTATGAATTACCTAAAAGGATCGCAACAGGTGGCTGTAGTTTCTGCATACCCCCTTAGGAAAGATGAATAGTATAAATAGTTTCCCCACCTGACTATAGCCGCCAGTTTGTGCTGCAGGTGCGGCGTGAGCGCCGAGAAGGCGACGCGCGGGGCCAGGTGCAGCGGGGGCGGGGCGTGGTGCGAGGCGGGCGGGGGCGGGGGCGGGGGCGGCGACAGTCGGGGCCGCTTGCGCCGGCCACCGGCCGCCACGCACGCGGCCGCCGCGCCGCGCTTGGCGCGCTCGTGAGACTCCTGGGTTATGTTTATTGGCATTTTCCACGCATCTGGGGATGAAAAAATAGCAGATTATGCAACAAGTGTTGGATCCCGACAGCAGCGAAGGATTCTAGAGTAGAATCATGAGCGCAGCAAGGGATTCTAGAGTATCAATCCTGAGCGGAACGAGGGATACAAGAACTGAGATGATTTTTTTTTTCACGAGTTGTGTACTCTCTTTTTTACCATTGACTGCGAGAAAATAAATAGAAGTATAGTATTTATATTAATAACAGCCATTCGGGTCGACCACCAAGGTTAAGCCACGATTACCAAGGTCGGTCTGTGGATGGGTGACCACTATTTCATTAAATACCGAGTTTCCTTCGTGCATCGGAACGTACGTAAAGCCCTTGGTCAATCTCTCAAACAGTTTTTGAAATTCATTGTTATATTCTTGTCGGCGGCACGTTTAATTGTTCCAATTTCAAATTTTTTTTAATCACTCATTGAGTAAAAGAGTTTTATTCACTGTTATCAACAATAAGTAAAAGAGAGTTATTCACTGTTATCGATGAATAAAATGTCCTTTTTCGAGTGGCAATGGTAAAAATAGTATTAAATGTATGGGCTGTGTAGAACAGCCCTACTCCTGCCCGCGTAGCATGGCGATTCTATCTCTACTCTTCAAGAATCGACAAAGCTCTTTTCTATACGACTTGACATGTCTTAATGTCTTGACATGCCCGAGCATGCGGCGACCCATCGAATCGAGTTTGTACGAAGACAAAGACATAGAATGTCTTTCCATAGCAACGGACAAGCAGCTAGTGATGAAAAATCCTACGATAATATTACGTTTAGTTAACCAAAAAAATGTGTCAAATGCACAGGTTTTAAGATCTTTTGAACGTAACTCAAAGCAACAATGAAACGTATTACTCGTATCGTTTTTTTTCTGTGTCGGTCTCTGATGAAGTGACACTTGACAGTGAGAATTAAGACTTTAGGTTATAATAATTGTTGATTGTTGACAAACAAAGTGAATTGTTTTTAATTAGGTACTAAAATAATAATGAAACATTGGAAGATGTAGTTTGTTTTGTTTATTTTCGCATTATCCATTATCACAATGCGAAAAAAACAAAACTACTATCTACTTCTTTCTAATATGTTTATTTTTTTTAGTAAAAGTTCTAATGGCAGCAAGAAAATTGTAAGTATTTTTTATAATAAATCAGATTACCGATTAGTAGCGTTGTGTGTGATTAGTTTAAGAGAATATAGTCGTCCATTAGTCCAACACCAACCCTAAGGATACTTAAAACAGGATTGTGGCATTGACATACCAAAATTTTCAGTGTGCGAAGTACCACCCGCCAAATCGAGCTGTTAGTGGACTATATGTCCACCCACACTCGTTTCGCCAATGGTGAGTTCAGTGGACCTATAGGACGACAAGGCAACGACGAAGAATGGGTCCGTGTACAGACCATCTTACACGAATACGGACCCAGTAAGACTGTGGAACAGTGGCGCACGGTAATTTATTAAACAACTTTTTAATCGAATACCAAGATGATAAACAACACGTTCCTTAGCTTTATACCAATAATATTTGTGTCATTAATTATGTTTTAGACCTGGAGAGATCTAAAAAAAAAGGCTCGGGCTGATGGTGCTCGCACCAATGCAGCCTGTGTTATAACCGGCAACAATACACCAATTCCCACCCTCTCACAAACCAGTCAAAGAATTTTAGAAATCATAGGCACTGAGAGTGCCTATGGTATGGCTGGTCAATGTGAGACTGTGTTAGGAGAGGTAATGACAGTGTCTTTTAAATGTTATGATGTTAATACTATTTTGTGATATTATGTTAATGTAACTTAATTTCAGATCATAGCTCCATCCCAATCCCCACTAGTCATATCACCACCACCAGCCACATCTCTACCTATACCCACATCTGTGTCTCCAGCCATAGTACCGCCTCCAGCCTTCTTTGTTTCTTCACCTCCATTGCCGCCACCTACCTCACCACCAGACACACCTCAAGCGTCCACCTCTTCCACACAGCAAAATGTGAGAAGAGGTGCACGACAAAACAACCTCCGGAGTGAGTTTCTTGACTCCGATGCGGAGACAAGAAAAGTTTTATTAGTAAGTGTCTTTAAATTGTGTTAATCTATGTACTCAATGTGAAAGAAAGATTCAAGTGATGTTTAAAACAACAGAATAACACAGTTGATACAGGCATAACTCGCCTCTACTTTGTTCGAAAAGTATGTTTAACATAATGGTTGTATTTGTTTCAGGATATAAGTAATAGTTTATTAAAAAGAAACGATCTGGCCACAAAAAAAATTGCTCTGGCAGAGAGGAATATTGCTCTGGCAGAGCGAAATACTTCTCTGGCAGAGCGAAATATTGCTCTGGCAGAGCGAAATACTGCTCTGGCAGAGAGAGTAATGAGAAATCGACATTCGAAAAGGTACAGTTTTTATTTACATAAAGTAATTCCCTACAATAGTAGCTCTTCTGTGTGTTGCAGCTTGTAGCAGGCTACCTCTGGGCTCATAGTTAATTTCTCTGGCTCTTTCATCTAAAAGAGCCATTTCCTGCATAGGCACCCTAAAACAAATTTCACCAATGTTAGATAAAGGTTTTGTACAACTAATTCTAAGTAGGTACAATGATAAAAAAAAAAAACCTATAATGTTGCATTATGTTATACAACGTGCAGCAGGCATACACTAGCGCCGATGCCTTCTCAGGCGCATAATGGAGGCTCCTGTCTATGCCTAGACACCGAAAGGTCCCCTTTAAATATCCATTGGTACGCTCTATGACATTGCGCGTTTGGCAATGCCACTTGGTGTATCTTTCCTCTGGCGTACCACGTTGAGCATTTCTAATCGGTGTCATAAGCCACGGCTCCAAAGCATAGCCTGAGTCCCCTGCAAATTAATCATAACTTAATTTTGTGTTTGAGTTTCAGATTACAAAAAACAAGTACAGCAAAACACAGTCACATGGGCCCCAAAGCCTAATTTTTATTCCTTTACTTTTTTTATTTGAATAAATAACTAATATATAATTACTGTTTTTATTTCAAATGTGAGGTTTTAGATTTTGTACTATACAGGGTGGAAACGGTAACCAGGGCAGTAAGGGGAAGTACCTTAACCGTTGCAGCTACACGAAAATAGTCTTAGGTCTTATTCATAATTTTTGTGAAATTTTGAATTTTCTATTGGCACCAATAGAATGTTTTGTGTAAAATGGCCATTTTCTTGCTAACTTTACGGTACATTTTTTTCGTAAATCTGTGAATGGGGTTCATAATTTCACGTAAAATTATGCATAGTCTCCTAAGAACATTTTCGTGTAGCTGCAACGGTTAAGGTACTTCCCCTTACTGCTCCGTTTACCGTATCCACCCTGTACTTAATATAATAATATCTTACCTAGTAGATAATACTGGCCAATTCTGGATTCATGTAGTCTGCGTAGTTCTGTCTTAATAATAGAACTATTAAAAATAAATTGGTCATGAACCCTGCCTGGAAAATTTGCGTTGACATTGAGGATTTTGCACTCAGCATCTGCGATCTAGAGTAATAAAATTGATTATATATTTTTAGATTGTTTATTGATTTTTAAATTATGGATACCAAGCCCGCAGAAGTCGCACAAGTTATTATAAAGGGGTATGGTATTACTCAGTACTACCTTGGTTGTTCAAATAAGCAGTCGGTTCATGTAAAATACTGGTATTCAGCTGCATCCGGTTGGACTGGAAGCTGACCCCAACATAGGAAAAGTCAGGCAGATATTGATATACGAGTATAATTATATTATTTTTCTGTGTGTGTATGTGACTGAACTATTACTTATTATTGTTTCATTGCTCAGTAAATAACTAGTAAGTATACCCTAGCACATCGTTTTTGCAGTAAATGCTAATATATTTTTGATGAAGGTAGGTATATATTATGCCTATACAATAGGCACATAAGAAATTTCTGGCGATTCTGGGTCTTTTTTGGCCATCTCCTTTGAACCGTTACTCTGTCTATCTATCGTGTATGTTTTGGGGTGGCATAATCTTGGACATTAAAACTGACATTGTATTCAACACTGGAGCGAATACCGGCCCGAGATCGAGAGGTTTGACGGCTGCACGATACGTCGAAGAACATGTGAGGCTGCTTGCGTGGCTAATGGGAGAAGATGATTTTCTCCTAATGCACGACAACGCCAGACCGCATGTCGCTAGAACAGTTTGCGACTACATGGAAGACGTTAGGAAAAAAAAGTCAAAGTGTGCGAATTTATTGCTCGTAAGTGTATTTTCTTACCAACTGAACATTAATGGACGTAACTCCATGTCTGTTTCTAAATTGTGCCTGTTGTGGCTTTGGTGGTGGAAACAGTTGCACATGAGTACAGTCAATGGCCCCCAATATGTCTGGGAGGCCGAATTTTCGATGGTACCCAGTTGCCACAGTCTGCCTTCCTGCCTCAGTGTTCGGGAACAGGATCCATCGCGGTTTCAGTCTGAAACCACAGAAGTTAGATATCTACCCAACTAGCTAACACAAGCCTCTTAGCCACCCAAACTTTGGTATTATATTATAACTGACCTCGTGTTTACTGCAATAACAAATTGCTTTAAAAATTTGCTGACTGTGGTTTGGCCAATAGAAATGTTTTGCTCTTGGCCAACACCCCTTTGGTAATGTCCTGTCAGCAGAACTTTCATTGAACAAAGAATCTGCAAATTATTAGTCATTGTTAGATCCAATAATAAAATTGCCTATTATTTTACAAGGTAATTGGAAGGCGTACTTAACCTGCTGGATTGAACTTACTTTAACGAGAACAGGTAGACCCTGTGATGTGATAGGAGACAGATCCTCGCTCAGCTCCTGGCACAAATATTGGACCATCTCTTTGGTTACTTTATAATTTTCGAGGAACTCGTTTTCCGGGAGATCGAAAGCCCCGGTTAGAGCTCGTACAGCGTTTCTTTTTGCTTTCCTCTCATTTTTCTCAGCATAGAAAGCGAGGTGATGGCGACGGTAGGCCCCAGCCATTTTTTTAACAAAAAATCGCTTGCAAACAAAATTATATGTACTTACCTACTTTTTTAGGGTTCCGTAGTCCTGACAAGAAACCCTAATAGTTTCGCCATGTCCATCTGTCTGTCTGTCCGAGGTTTTGCTAAGAGACCGTTAGTACCTACTAGAAAGCTGTAATTTTGTAGAAGTGTTTATATCAATAACGCCGACAAAGTGGTTAAATAAAATTTTGGAGATTACTACTACTACTACTTACTTACTAATACTACTTTTCGATTTAATGCTCCATTTACGAAATATTAAACTTTAAAGTTCCAGTAGCCCCCCCCCCCCTACTCCCTCTAAAAGCTAAACTGCTGGCTTGAAAAATTCATGATGATAGTGCATTTCATGAACTTTAAATAAAAACTATAGCGGTTAAGATAACTTTATTAGTTTAGCAGTAATAGTCGTTGAACTAGGGTGTTGGATAATTCTGTACCAAATACTAAATCCTTAGAATAAGTCCTATAAAGTGACTAAGATGAAGTGGTTGCTTGTTTAAAACGGGTAAAGACTTGCCATTGAAAAACAAAATCTAAAATATAACGGGCTACTACGGAACCCTACACAGCGAGTGGCCCGACACGCACTTGGCCGGTTTTTTTTATAAAAGTAATCTTGTCTAGGTCTGATGTGTTGTAGACTTTTTGACATTTGTTGACAAGAAACTATTCCTACAACGAGTGTCAAAAGTAGACAAAAAATTGTCGCCATGCTTGACGTTGTAGACTTTTGTCGATAAAGAATAGAAACCTTTCTTTTCCACATGTCAAACATCGCCATGCTTAGGACGATAGAAGTCTTTCGAAAATCTGTCATTTATCTGTCATTTTGTCGATTGTCAGTCGACAAAACCTGTTTCTACGGCGGCCATGCTACGCGGGCTGGTCACTGTTTAGACAAGAATGGGGTAGATGACACACCAATCAATTGAGATACTTTTTAAGAGCTGTCAAATCGCGGTTCTCTCATAGATTTTGTATGGCAACAGCAAACTGTGACGTCACGACGAACTCAATGACTCAACTATTAATTTATTGATTTCAAAGCAACTAAAAATCGAATTTGGCAATTAATTGAAAATAAATCAGGTTTTGAAGCCCAAAATAACACAAACATACATATATAACACATGCATACTAATTCGAAAAATACTAAATAAAAATATACACACAAACATAACCTTCACAAAAAATATAAAAAAATACAAAATGAAACTGAGACGTGAACAAGACTTTTTACAACTACACCCGACTCGCACAAGTTACGGAAGAAAAACTATAGTGTACGAAGGATCTAAATTATTTAATAAGTTACCGAGAGACCTCAAAGAATCTAAGTCCAAAACCACTTTTAAAAAGCTACTTAAACAGTTTATAGTAAAAATTCACATTCCCTACAATAGTGTCGAGCCACATCCAGTTACCGTTTAGCAGTGCCACACGGATATTTGTTTACATGTATCGAACAAACATTTTGTCCACATTGATTTGTAATCTACCCTCAAACATTTATTTATACAATCGATGTCTAACTTTTGTAATACCCCCAACTTTTGTTATTTTTTAAGTATTTATCTTTATATTCTCATGTAAGTGAATAGTTTAATTCTTATGAGAATAAATGATCTTAAACCTCAAAATAAAGTGTTTTTTTTTTTAGAGATTGGTCTTGGTATTACTGTTCTATGGTGCCATCTACCCTATATTAGAGGTGATATAGCAAGAAGGAGATGATTAGTAACCGAGAAATAGGAAAAGAAGGGAAGACATGCTGCGCCGACCCCAAATGAATTGGGATAAAGCCAGAAGAATGATGTTGTTGAATGTTAGTATTGATGTAACTTACTCATTAAATGTGACACTAAGCTGTAGTCCATGCGGAACGGACTAGTCAAGTTGAATTGTTGATACTTTGCGTTCTCGATCTGTAGAACAAAACGGAACAATTTTTATTTATTTTTTTAAATTCGCAGACATTTGTTTTTAAGGTAATCTTGATACGCAGTCATTGTTATTGATAACTGTAACATAGGAAACACCAAACTTTTACTTCACAGAAGTTGAATCCACAAAATACAGTCAGCCGTCAAACCTTTTTGGTACGTCATCGTCGATTGTGTTTATGGTAGGAATTTTTGCAATGACTGGGAAAGGAAGGGCCTTTCGGCTTGTTTAAGGGTCTTTTTACTATACACGGTGTGTATAGTATTAGTTAGTGGGTGACCTGTGACAGCGCGCTCATGTTGCCCAGCAGCAGGTCGGTGAGCCAGGCGGCCGTGACCACGGGGATGCCCCACTGCCCTGTATAGTATTAGTTAGTGGGTGACCTGTGACAGCGCGCTCATGTTGCCCAGCAGCAGGTCGGTGAGCCAGGCGGCCGTGACCACGGGGATGCCCCACTGCCCTGTATAGTATTAGTTAGTGGGTGACCTGTGACAGCGCGCTCATGTTGCCCAGCAGCAGGTCGGTGAGCCAGGCGGCCGTGACCACGGGGATGCCCCACTGCCCTGTATAGTATTAGTTAGTGGGTGACCTGTGACAGCGCGCTCATGTTGCCCAGCAGCAGGTCGGTGAGCCAGGCGGCCGTGACCACGGGGATGCCCCACTGCCCTGTATAGTATTAGTTAGTGGGTGACCTGTGACAGCGCGCTCATGTTGCCCAGCAGCAGGTCGGTGAGCCAGGCGGCCGTGACCACGGGGATGCCCCACTGCCCTGTATAGTATTAGTTAGTGGGTGACCTGTGACAGCGCGCTCATGTTGCCCAGCAGCAGGTCGGTGAGCCAGGCGGCCGTGACCACGGGGATGCCCCACTGCCCTGTATAGTATTAGTTAGTGGGTGACCTGTGACAGCGCGCTCATGTTGCCCAGCAGCAGGTCGGTGAGCCAGGCGGCCGTGACCACGGGGATGCCCCACTGCCCTGTATAGTATTAGTTAGTGGGTGACCTGTGACAGCGCGCTCATGTTGCCCAGCAGCAGGTCGGTGAGCCAGGCGGCCGTGACCACGGGGATGCCCCACTGCCCTGTATAGTATTAGTTAGTGGGTGACCTGTGACAGCGCGCTCATGTTGCCCAGCAGCAGGTCGGTGAGCCAGGCGGCCGTGACCACGGGGATGCCCCACTGCCCTGTATAGTATTAGTTAGTGGGTGACCTGTGACAGCGCGCTCATGTTGCCCAGCAGCAGGTCGGTGAGCCAGGCGGCCGTGACCACGGGGATGCCCCACTGCCCTGTATAGTATTAGTTAGTGGGTGACCTGTGACAGCGCGCTCATGTTGCCCAGCAGCAGGTCGGTGAGCCAGGCGGCCGTGACCACGGGGATGCCCCACTGCCCTGTATAGTATTAGTTAGTGGGTGACCTGTGACAGCGCGCTCATGTTGCCCAGCAGCAGGTCGGTGAGCCAGGCGGCCGTGACCACGGGGATGCCCCACTGCCCTGTATAGTATTAGTTAGTGGGTGACCTGTGACAGCGCGCTCATGTTGCCCAGCAGCAGGTCGGTGAGCCAGGCGGCCGTGACCACGGGGATGCCCCACTGCCCTGTATAGTATTAGTTAGTGGGTGACCTGTGACAGCGCGCTCATGTTGCCCAGCAGCAGGTCGGTGAGCCAGGCGGCCGTGACCACGGGGATGCCCCACTGCCCTGTATAGTATTAGTTAGTGGGTGACCTGTGACAGCGCGCTCATGTTGCCCAGCAGCAGGTCGGTGAGCCAGGCGGCCGTGACCACGGGGATGCCCCACTGCCCTGTATAGTATTAGTTAGTGGGTGACCTGTGACAGCGCGCTCATGTTGCCCAGCAGCAGGTCGGTGAGCCAGGCGGCCGTGACCACGGGGATGCCCCACTGCCCTGTATAGTATTAGTTAGTGGGTGACCTGTGACAGCGCGCTCATGTTGCCCAGCAGCAGGTCGGTGAGCCAGGCGGCCGTGACCACGGGGATGCCCCACTGCCCTGTATAGTATTAGTTAGTGGGTGACCTGTGACAGCGCGCTCATGTTGCCCAGCAGCAGGTCGGTGAGCCAGGCGGCCGTGACCACGGGGATGCCCCACTGCCCTGTATAGTATTAGTTAGTGGGTGACCTGTGACAGCGCGCTCATGTTGCCCAGCAGCAGGTCGGTGAGCCAGGCGGCCGTGACCACGGGGATGCCCCACTGCCCTGTATAGTATTAGTTAGTGGGTGACCTGTGACAGCGCGCTCATGTTGCCCAGCAGCAGGTCGGTGAGCCAGGCGGCCGTGACCACGGGGATGCCCCACTGCCCTGTATAGTATTAGTTAGTGGGTGACCTGTGACAGCGCGCTCATGTTGCCCAGCAGCAGGTCGGTGAGCCAGGCGGCCGTGACCACGGGGATGCCCCACTGCCCTGTATAGTATTAGTTAGTGGGTGACCTGTGACAGCGCGCTCATGTTGCCCAGCAGCAGGTCGGTGAGCCAGGCGGCCGTGACCACGGGGATGCCCCACTGCCCTGTATAGTATTAGTTAGTGGGTGACCTGTGACAGCGCGCTCATGTTGCCCAGCAGCAGGTCGGTGAGCCAGGCGGCCGTGACCACGGGGATGCCCCACTGCCCTGTATAGTATTAGTTAGTGGGTGACCTGTGACAGCGCGCTCATGTTGCCCAGCAGCAGGTCGGTGAGCCAGGCGGCCGTGACCACGGGGATGCCCCACTGCCCTGTATAGTATTAGTTAGTGGGTGACCTGTGACAGCGCGCTCATGTTGCCCAGCAGCAGGTCGGTGAGCCAGGCGGCCGTGACCACGGGGATGCCCCACTGCCCTGTATAGTATTAGTTAGTGGGTGACCTGTGACAGCGCGCTCATGTTGCCCAGCAGCAGGTCGGTGAGCCAGGCGGCCGTGACCACGGGGATGCCCCACTGCCCTGTATAGTATTAGTTAGTGGGTGACCTGTGACAGCGCGCTCATGTTGCCCAGCAGCAGGTCGGTGAGCCAGGCGGCCGTGACCACGGGGATGCCCCACTGCCCTGTATAGTATTAGTTAGTGGGTGACCTGTGACAGCGCGCTCATGTTGCCCAGCAGCAGGTCGGTGAGCCAGGCGGCCGTGACCACGGGGATGCCCCACTGCCCTGTATAGTATTAGTTAGTGGGTGACCTGTGACAGCGCGCTCATGTTGCCCAGCAGCAGGTCGGTGAGCCAGGCGGCCGTGACCACGGGGATGCCCCACTGCCCTGTATAGTATTAGTTAGTGGGTGACCTGTGACAGCGCGCTCATGTTGCCCAGCAGCAGGTCGGTGAGCCAGGCGGCCGTGACCACGGGGATGCCCCACTGCCCTGTATAGTATTAGTTAGTGGGTGACCTGTGACAGCGCGCTCATGTTGCCCAGCAGCAGGTCGGTGAGCCAGGCGGCCGTGACCACGGGGATGCCCCACTGCCCTGTATAGTATTAGTTAGTGGGTGACCTGTGACAGCGCGCTCATGTTGCCCAGCAGCAGGTCGGTGAGCCAGGCGGCCGTGACCACGGGGATGCCCCACTGCCCTGTATAGTATTAGTTAGTGGGTGACCTGTGACAGCGCGCTCATGTTGCCCAGCAGCAGGTCGGTGAGCCAGGCGGCCGTGACCACGGGGATGCCCCACTGCCCTGTATAGTATTAGTTAGTGGGTGACCTGTGACAGCGCGCTCATGTTGCCCAGCAGCAGGTCGGTGAGCCAGGCGGCCGTGACCACGGGGATGCCCCACTGCCCTGTATAGTATTAGTTAGTGGGTGACCTGTGACAGCGCGCTCATGTTGCCCAGCAGCAGGTCGGTGAGCCAGGCGGCCGTGACCACGGGGATGCCCCACTGCCCTGTATAGTATTAGTTAGTGGGTGACCTGTGACAGCGCGCTCATGTTGCCCAGCAGCAGGTCGGTGAGCCAGGCGGCCGTGACCACGGGGATGCCCCACTGCCCTGTATAGTATTAGTTAGTGGGTGACCTGTGACAGCGCGCTCATGTTGCCCAGCAGCAGGTCGGTGAGCCAGGCGGCCGTGACCACGGGGATGCCCCACTGCCCTGTATAGTATTAGTTAGTGGGTGACCTGTGACAGCGCGCTCATGTTGCCCAGCAGCAGGTCGGTGAGCCAGGCGGCCGTGACCACGGGGATGCCCCACTGCCCTGTATAGTATTAGTTAGTGGGTGACCTGTGACAGCGCGCTCATGTTGCCCAGCAGCAGGTCGGTGAGCCAGGCGGCCGTGACCACGGGGATGCCCCACTGCCCTGTATAGTATTAGTTAGTGGGTGACCTGTGACAGCGCGCTCATGTTGCCCAGCAGCAGGTCGGTGAGCCAGGCGGCCGTGACCACGGGGATGCCCCACTCGCGCGCGCGCCGGTACTTGTTGCCTTCCGCCCGCTTGCAGATCAGGACTGTGTTGTCGCGCGTCATGTATGGTGTTAGCTGCGAATGAGAAAGAAAAGGAGTAAGAATTGAGACATTATGAAAGCATAAACTAAATAATTGGGGATGATTGTACAAGACGAGTACAACGTAGTAGCTGCGGGTTCGAATGGGGGTTTATGCTTACTCCACTTACTCCTCCTTACTATACGTGTAAAGTATCGCTCGACACAGAAGGTGACGCGGTCCCGCTCGTCGTCCCGCCAGCCGGAGATGGCGGCGCGGTGGTGGCGTGCGGGCCGGTCCCGCGCCGCGTACATGCTGGTGACTATAAGTGTGTCGCACGGTACCTTAGCGCCGATATGCTCGACACAGAAGGTGACGCGGTCCCGCTCGTCGTCCCGCCAGCCGGAGATGGCGGCGCGGTGGTGTCGTGCGGGCCGGTCCCGCGCCGCGTACATGCTGGGCAGGTGCAGCGCGTGCCACGGCGGGACCACGCCGCGACGCAGCATGGCGTCTGATAGCCAATACGCCGTCACGCAGCGTTTCGCGTCGCGTAGTGCCTGATAAGTTTACAGAAAGAATATAGATTGTTAACTACAAAATTCATGACGCATTTAAAAATAAAGCACACAAAACAAATAAGTTGGGGGAAAATATGCGTCTCATTCAAACAAAACGGCCATCGTTTAGCGTAATGCTGGAACTCTGTGAGACAATGACTTTTTTTTTTGCGAAAAATACTTCCGTCTTTGTTTTTAAGTAAACTATGCTTGTCAAATAGTCTGTGCGTACCTGCATGACGACGCCATGTTTCTGCGTCTCGCACAGCACATGCGTGACCCTGGCGCAGTAGACGGGCTCCAGCTCTCCGCCGCGACGCTGGATGGCTTCGGCCCACCGCGCCACTCGGTCCGCGCCCCACGACTGCTGGTACTCCACCTGTGCTCGACATGAACGTAGAAAATAATTAAACAGAGATTTCAGCCGAAACCGAAACATATTTTAATTTGAAATTTAATTTTTAATGGCATGTTAAAATCTAGTGTTCAGGTTTTGCAGTGAAATTATAGCGAAATCAAAAATTTGTCGAAAGTTTAACCCTTTGTTCGATAGATGGTGTTGTAGTCGAATTAAAAGTCGCTATGGTTTCTTTACTTGCCTTACCTAGGCAAGATTGTTATTTTTTGTTCTGTGAACTTTTGGACAATATATTAAGGCGACTACAGGAGCTAAATTAGCAACTCTATTTGTGGTGGTTCAAACTTCGTTTGAAATACTGTTAGAATAAAGTTCTAATCAGCTTTCACTACAAAGTAGTTGTTACGTCAGTCACTGCGGGCCGAATAGTGCAAAATGAGTGTTTTTTTGTGATTTACAAAAAATCTATTGTTTGGACTAAACAAATAAAACACTGGTGTCGATTCTGTTGTGCACAAACTAAACTTAATTTAGGCTATTGCTATCTTTTACTAAAAGGCTGTGCGAGATAAGGACGGCTATAGCTATGAACTAAGTTAGAGATGTCAAACTAGTTAATGCCTTGCGCTTCACCGTGTTTTTAGTCGACATGTTTGTACATACACCCTTCATTTGTATGGAAGTGTTAGTTCCAACTAAATTTGACATCACTAAATTACGTCCGTCTCATTCTCGTTTTGTTAGAGAGAAAGAGATAGCAATAGCCTAAATTAAATTTAGTTTGTGCACAACAGAATCGACACCACTATCATGCTAATATGTTGCTTGTAGAATTATTTGCCAAAAAATCAGAATGATCGCATATATTTTAGTATGGTTTTTATTCGTTAAAAAAAAATTTTTAGAGGTAAGTTTGTGATTTTTTTTTTATCGAGTAAAATTAGTTGTATTATGTTTTCAAAACACTATCATACTAGCATATATCCTGAAGAATATCATATATTTTTCTGGTTTTATTTATTGCAGTGAATCATATGCTTTTTTTGCATTATAAAACTCGCGTTTAGCTCCTGTAGTCGCCTTAAGCAAACCGTTTATAATGTTATATTATTTAACTCCTCGCCAGTATTCGGACCCTCGTTTTAGCATTTATGGTCCTTCGAGCCGGATCTGTCGTGAGTGTTTGTGGTAGTTGCCGTGGTGGTCTTGGTTACCACTCTTCGTGTCGATACTGGGCAGTGGTCGCTGATCAGCGTGTTTTTTCACATATACTGAGTCGTAAAGATTTGGACACCATCTAGCTAGTTTATAAAAGTCACTTACGATATGAAACACACAGCCTAGTAGGAAGAGGTCTGGTGGTAGCTTGAGGTTGGGGTTGTGGCCGTAGAACTGCGCGCGCGCAGGCGGCGGCCGCGCTGGCGGCGCGTACACCTGAACGGGAATGGCAACATTAGTGTGGTGTTACAAGTAGTGGATTCATTGCGTAACATACTTAGGTACGGTCCTAATGACTCTATTGGTTGGTAATTCTAGTATGATCATTCATATTCATGTTGTAGAGATTAGCTACAAATTTTCAGACAAAATGAGAGACTTACTGGGTTTAAAACGTCTTGTACTTTTTTAAACTGTTTTTTTTTTTAATTACTTGCGTAAGTAAATAATATTATTGGCCTACCACCTTCGCCTCTTTTAAAATTCTTCCATCATCAGAATCAGCTTAACAAAGACCAAAACTTGTGTGTCTGCGGGTGCCGGCTGCGTCCTGCGCTCATGTGCAGTAGCTGTGTGCGACAGTACCTTGTGGTGCGGGTGGTGCAGCAGCAGGCGGGGCGCGCCGGACGCGTCCTGCGCTCATGTTCAGTAGCTGTGTGCGACAGTACCTTGTGGTGCGGGTGCTGCAGCAGCAGGCGGGGCGCGCCGGACGCGTCCTGCGCTCATGTGCAGTAGCTGTGTGCGACAGTACCTTGTGGTGCGGGTGCTGCAGCAGCAGGCGGGGCGCGCCGGACGCGTCCTGCGCTCATGTGCAGTAGCTGTGTGCGACAGTACCTTGTGGTGCGGGTGCTGCAGCAGCAGGCGGGGCGCGCCGGACGCGTCCTGCGCTCATGTGCAGTAGCTGTGTGCGACAGTACCTTGTGGTGCGGGTGCTGCAGCAGCAGGCGGGGCGCGCCGGACGCGTCCTGCGCTCATGTGCAGTAGCTGTGTGCGACAGTACCTTGTGGTGCGGGTGCTGCAGCAGCATTCGGGGCGCGCCGGACGCGTCCTGCGCTCAAATGCAGTAGCTGTGTGCGACAGTACCTTGTGGTGCGGGTGCTGCAGCAGCAGGCGGGGCGCGCCGGACGCGTCCTGCGCTCATGTGCAGTAGCTGTGTGCGACAGTACCTTGTGGTGCGGGTGCTGCAGCAGCAGGCGGGGCGCGCCGGACGCGTCCTGCGCTCATGTGCAGTAGCTGTGTGCGACAGTACCTTGTGGTGCGGGTGCTGCAGCAGCAGGCGGGGCGCGCCGGACGCGTCCTGCGCTCATGTGCAGTAGCTGTGTGCGACAGTACCTTGTGGTGCGGGTGCTGCAGCAGCAGGCGGGGCGCGCCGGACGCGTCCTGCGCTCATGTGCAGTAGCTGTGTGCGACAGTACCTTGTGGTGCGGGTGCTGCAGCAGCAGGCGGGGCGCGCCGGACGCGTCCTGCGCTCATGTGCAGTAGCTGTGTGCGACAGTACCTTGTGGTGCGGGTGCTGCAGCAGCAGGCGGGGCGCGCCGGACGCGTCCTGCGCTCATGTGCAGTAGCTGTGTGCGACAGTACCTTGTGGTGCGGGTGCTGCAGCAGCAGGCGGGGCGCGCCGGACGCAGGCCGCGCATGCGCCGCCGTCATGAGCCGCAGGGTGCCGGCTGCGGAAGGCTCATGTTCAGTTGCTGTGCCACCTTGCAGACGAATGCTCAGCATGTTAGCGAGAGCAGTCTTCGTCTTCGGGTTTACTAGTAGAGCGTTGCCTGGAAGGTAGATATTGGTGTCTCCTGTTCTTAGGGATATCACTTGGAGTCAATATTTTGGCATGCTCACACTTTATTCAAAAACTTGGTACTATAATGATATAGTGTCCTGCTATGTTTGAATTGACTCTTCGTTTTTCAATTACGACCTTAATATCTTTGCAAAGCAAAGACATGCGAATCTTAGCATGCAATTACAAACTTCTTATAGGTTAGTAACCATTTCATTTTTCTACTGTTAAGCCTATAAGCATTCAGAACTACAAAGATCACCAAACTACCCACGATATCACACATTATTAAAAACTACCGTCAAATTGTACAAATAAAGTTTACCTTGTTGCTGGTCTGGTGTTGTAGGAGTGAGTAGGGCTCCGTCCACCGGTTGTTCGGTGAGTGGGGCGCCCCCTACCACGTGTTGTGTCACTCCTGGGGACACCTGTACCGACAATACGAGACATGCCATTGATAATATGACGTAAGAAACGGTAGGAGGAAACCTCCTGATCTTTATAGTATGAAAATGGAAATTTTAATAAAGTGTGCCGTCACGGGACGCCTGGCAGAAGTGAAACATCGAAATTATTTTGTACAAGTAATATGCTTAAAAAAAGTCAATATAAAAAAAAAACTAACACATAAAATATAAGAAAATAAAAACAAAATGTATCGATTCACAAAAATAAAATCCTTATGCTGGGATCGAACTCAAAGTCACGAGATTGTCCAGTGATTGACCCAGCGCTGTGCCCCAAGACCAGTTGGCTTGTTGTAAATCGTGGCGAATATGTAGATCTTATGCTGCTTCTACAGGTCGGTAATGTTCAGGATTGTTCGAGCCGGGTTGACAACTTGACAGTTGGCGACGCGTCGCCACGCCATTTTTCGGTTTTTCACATCATAAATTCCATTGATGCTTTTAAAGAACCTGGATAGTGTCGAAGATTCTCCAAAGACTGCATACCTGTTTAACAGCAGCATGGTGTGCTACATGGTCCCTCTGTGCTTGCAGCTGCTGTAACCGCTGGTAGTGCTGCTGCCGCTGCATCTGCAGCTGTTGCAGCTGCGTCTCTGCTGTCCCACCCGCGCCTGGGGTCGACACTGGGCTGGGCACGCCTGTGGAATACGCTATGGGCTACACATATGAAAGACTAGTTTTTGCCCCATGTAAAAGCGGTAAGTTGCCCCCTGTAAAAGTGGGAAGTTGTCCCCTGTAAAAGTGGGAAGTTGTCCCCTGTAAAAGTGGGAAGTTGTCCCCCTGTAAAAGTGGGAAGTTGTCACCTGTAAAAGTAGGAAGTTGTCCCCCTGTAAAAGTGGGAAGTTGTCACCTGTAAAAGTAGAAAGTTATCCCACAGAAACGTTCTGCTGGTATTAAAAGTATCCTGTTTCTTTACCTAGGTCGTGGTCTACCTGTGTCGGTCCGTACAGTCGTTAAAAGGTAAATAGACAGACAATTAGACTGCGTTTCCACCAGAGATGAGCCAGGATGCTTAGCGAAGGATGTGTGTGAAACTTACCAATAATATCGCTTCTTTTTCACAGCAAAAATACGTCAGAATTTTTTAGCTATGTGATTGGTTAGTTGTGTAATCCAAAGTATGAAAAGAGGTGAAACATTGCCTCGTCGGGCTTGATCGCTCGCTCGCTAGCTGGCGGTGTGGCCTGCGCTTAACTGTGGGAGTTAAGTCTTAACTAATATTATTAAGAGGAAAGATTAAATTTTTTGTTTGTGTGATTGTTACGATTTAACTCAAGAACTACTCAACCGATTTTCAAAATTCTTTCACCATTTAAAGCTACATTTTTACCGAGTAACATAGACTGTAAATTATATTGATGTCATGCAAATTAGCCGAGTTAGAGCCGTTGCTAGTAGGTACTTAATATTAATTTGGATTTAAGCGCTTATTACTCTTCACTTTTAGTCATCTTAATTCAGTCGTTACTGAATTTAGTCAAGTATAATCCCATTTAGCAACCTATTTTTTTAAATTATATTTGATTAAATTCAGTAGCGACTGAATTAAGACGACTAAATTCAGTGACGTGTAATAAGCGCTTTAGACTTAATAACAAGCGCACCCAGGTCGGGTAGGTAAATGTCACATGTTCTCGAAGTTTTGACTATAAGAAATGCCGGCTTCTCCTCAATTTTCCTAATCATGCCTATTTTTATTTAAACGTTAATCATACGTATTTTAAACGTTATTATTTAACCACTCGTATACCGTAATTATAGAAACAATCAAAAAGTCGTTGTGTTTCGCGTAGATCTACGTTCCGAAGGGCTAAGTATAATAGGCATGACGACAGTATCAAAAAAATGCAAATCTATTTAGTCCGTCAGTTAGAGTATTGGAAATTAATGGGCACGTAGTTTTTGTTTTTGTAAATCAATGAATATTGACAAAAGATAAAACGCATCAAAACTCAGGAGGGGGGCTCGTGACGTCAGAACTAGCTAAAAAATATACCTAGAGAATTTTGAAAGCTTCATATCTTCGTCAATTTTGGTTTACATAACAAGAGAAAAAAACACGGGTCAAGTATTTTTTGATAATCTAACTTACGGACTAATTAGGTTTTTTTTTGTCGTCTCGCCCATTATTTGTCTTGATAAGTTGTTTTGTTGTGATATTTTTAATACTGGATGGATACACTGTATCCATGTGTATGTATGTATTTTTGACCAGACACCCTGCTAAATTATTTACCTCACAGAGACAAACTTAGATTTATAAGCACTTAAATCAAAATTTCAAAATTCAGTGAGTGAGTCCATGTAAAGTTATGAGTAATCGGCCAAGGCCAGAGTGTAACAACCCGACAGTAGTACACAATTTTGATAAAGGTGTTACAATCTTTATATAGAATAAAACAAAGTCGCTCCCGCTGTTTGTACGCTTAGATCTTTTAAACTACGCCACCGATTGAAATGCAGTTTTCAGCAATAGACAGTGATTCCAAGAGGAAGATTTATATGTACTAACTAGCTGTTGCCCGCGGCTTCGCCCACGTGGAGTTGGATAATTGTCCCACGGTATCTTACTACTGGGATAAAAAGTATTCTACTTGTATGTGTTAATCGAGGTTATAAACTACCTGTGTGAGTAAAGCACAAGAGCAAGTAAAAAAGTGAAAAATAAATTTAGCTTCAGAAGTCGGTGACCTTTGTTTGATTGATTTAGTTTTTTTGTCACCGACTTCTGAAGCTAAATTTATTTTTCACTTTTTTTGTGTTTTTTGAAGTCGGTTTTATTTTTTGCAAAGTTTATATATATATATATAGATTACCCATATCAGTATCTACATTGCACCCGTGCGAAGCCGGAGCGGGTCGATAGTTGGTGATCATTTAGAAACCAATTAAACCTATTTTATTCTTAGCTTTCAGAGTAGTTACTTGTAAAATTACTTACAATATTAGAAGGGACGAAATCTAAAATTTAAAGACCCCTTTTCAATACAAAATATTCAAGTTAAATTAATATAACTAAGCAAAATCTTTTGTCAACACAAAAACTATTATTGTATAATTTATTCAATCATGTTGAAACCACACTAAAATTCTTACATTCGTTTTCGAGATAACTCCATACATAAACAATGTTCAAAAATATCATAACAGTGATTTTTCCTGTTCGCGTTAATGAATCAGTCATGTTTGAAACATTAATAGAAATACAGTTGTTTTGATAACATTTCGTTATTATTATGTTGGACAATTAAATACCGCTAAATGGATAAAAATTAAAATCAACTGTTGATATAAGAATCACGAAAAAACAAACTTACGATTGTTCTCCGTATTTTCTTCATCCATAACATTGATCAAACACTTCTCTACAATATACGGGTTTTAAACTATAAAACCGCCTTGCAAAAGGGTGCAAGCAGTTAGCACCGCTTCGTTCAAGAAATATACTAAATATATTGAGGTTTAGCGCTACACAGCGCTTAGAAATTATAATATGTGATATGGCGATACAGCGAGCTTCATCATTATGTATGAAGATTTCATTTAAATACCAAAATTTCTAACGTTTCGCTCCACGGTTGATCAATATGAAAAGGTTATCTTGGGATTTTCCATAGATACACCAACAAAAGAGTTAGGTATGCAGGCTAGCAATCTTCTTACTACTATTATAAATGCGAAAGGGTTAAAATCAATCTGTTTGCAATTTTATCCAAATCCGTTTAGTAGTTTCTGCGTGAAGAATAACAAAAACCGATCCTCACAAACTTTCGCGTTTATAATAGTAGTAAGAAGATTGCTAGCCTGCATACCTAACTCTTTTGTTGACTGTACCTACTTGGTTGGGTTTAAGAAAGTCTATGACATCTTCGACAATTGAAAAGCAGCGATACGTGCCTGGTCTTGCTGCAGGAGAAAATTGATAGATAATATTGCCTAAATTTGGAGTTGAGCATGACTTTTGGCAATCCACAAAATAATAATAATTTCAATCACGGTGGTCAATTTCAACGAAGACTAGCCAAGTGCACAGGAGATTTTTTTTTAAAACACAAGGGAGTTCGCTAACAGAGGCTCAATTTTTGTTCTTTTTGGCCCGGGTTCCACAAAAGCGGAGAGGAGACGTGGGGAAACCGACCAATTACATTAACTGATATCTACATCGCGTCTCCCGTCTCTCCCGTGATTGGTTGAATCTTGCACATCTCTCCGCTTCGCTCGTCTCCGCTTTGGTGGCGTCCGGGCATTACTCTCATAATCCAAGGGGACGGCATTTCTCATAATTTTATGGAATTCGAGTCACGATGATGAAAAAAATATCATTGGCAACTAGTCCATACATATTTGGTCACATTCGAGCTCAGATCAAAGTTGTGTAGTGTGGCCAAAGCCTTAAAATTAATGTCTAATAAATATTAGATCAGGGTTGGCGAACTCGAAACACATGTGCCCATTAGGCACGTGGCTTAATCTCAGACATATCATTTAAGAGGGGGCCTAAAGCAAAATCTTCAATCTTTGATTAGATTTTTACAGTAGTAAATCATGTTCAAATTGGAAAAAAAGTATATGTCAGGAAACTTCATTATAAATGTGAAGGTTGGCTCTGACGGAAAACATAATAGGATAAAATTTTCTCGATAGAAAACCATCACAAAGTTACCTCTAATTTCCAACATTTTTCGTTTGTATTCTATTTTGGTGCATGTCACTGAACCATAAACTAGATAAATATTATCACTAATGTATAACCTAGAGCTGACATTAGCAGTTTTTCAAAATATTTTCTATTTTAAGAGATAACAGACTACTAAGCATTTGGCGCTTACTACATTATTAATCCGCGAAATACGCTGTCTTCCGTCTCGCGTGACGCGAGCTTGAGACATCAGTTTGTTTCACCGATCAGTTGTCCGCGCTCTGTTGAGACGGGTAGTCTATGTCACTTTGCTCCGCGCCTAGCAGCCAATATTATTTATCATTAAATCTACTTTTTTTTTTAGTAACATAGGTAACAAGAAAAATACAATTGATAAGCGATAGCTAAAACAGTTTAAGACTCAAATGATGGCTGATTGTCGAAGTCGAAGGTACTTATGTATTTTTTACGTGCATAAGCGCATAGTAAACGCAAAATAAACGGATGATTGATTTAATCGTGCGTTGTTTTTGTGCGAAATTATTTTAATTACTTACAACCCGTCCGAACTAACTGTGCACCTGGTAGGTAGTAGGTAAGTAGAAGGTAGGTAGTAGATAGGTAGGTGGTAGGTAGGTGGTAAATTTTATAGTATTTGTGTAAAATAACTTTCAGTGAAGGGAAATTAGTTTACCAACAGCACAAAAACTGAAAAAGGCCTGTAACTCTGAAACGGTGCGTCCTAGCCAAAATGTAACGGAATTTTCGAAGCCCCCCCCCTCCCCCCTGGTTGGATATACCCAACCATCCTGGACCATGAATGAAATCCTGTACCATGGACAAAATATCAACCCTCTAGGGCTAAGTCACACTTTGATTTAGAATTTTTTTAAATAGAAATATTGTTGTCAGCTTATCACACAAACAAGTGGCCTTCAGCCTACCCAAATTTACACTTCTGGGATACCCCCTTCCAACACACCACCCCCTCCCCCCATCCAAAACCACCCTATCCGATCCTCCAAAATAGTAATAAACAAGAGGCCCTTAGCCGTAGAACCAGCCCCACACTTTGTGACACCACCAATATTCCCCCCCTCCTAAGTTTACCCTGAAACCTGACCTACCAAAAAAATTTTTTTTTTTTTGCAAAAAATAAAACCGACTCCAAAAAAACACAAAAAGTGAAAAATAACTTTAGCTTCAGAAGTCGGTGATCTTTGTTTGATTGATTTAGTGTTTCTAGCTAGAGTCGGTTTTATTTTTTGCAAAAAAGTTTTTAGTTTTCACTTTTTAGTGGTTCACATGTGCTTTCCGCTTCACAGCTTACGATATGATGTTATGTTATAAACTGGTGTAAACAATAGACAGACATGAGATTTCAGCAATCCCAGTCCATTTGCTATCATTTCAGTTCTCTCTATTTCTCCAGGATCCCATCGACTTGATGATCATGGGACCATCTGGGAAGTATACCCTTTCAAACAAAACAAAAAAAATCCAAATCGGTCCAGCCATCTTCGAGTAATCGGGGAACATACGTAAAATAAAAAAAAAGGTTCCGACGAATTGAGAACCTCCTCCTTTTTGAAGTCGGTTAAAAAGAGCTCAACAAGACCGAATAAACGAGCCCACTCACGCCAAAATCAGAAAAGGGAAGACCCAGCTAGGGCAACTTTCCAGTTGATCTACCCGACAAGGCCTGCGATACGGCGCGGTACGGTACGGCAGAAATTCCCAAAAAAGCGGATATCTCTGAAACCGGTATCCACCCCCCCCCTTTTTCCTTTCCTTTTCCTGAACCCTCCCCCCTCATCCTTTAACGGGCCATATCTCGGGAACGAGAGGACATAGAGCAGTTTTGACCTCAAAATCAGCCTCTGTGGTGTCAAGACACCACGGCTAAAGTCGCCTAAGAGGTACCTTCCCCTTCCCGATTGGACCCTCCCCCACCCCTTACACACTAAAATACCGGTATCTCGGAAACTACGGGAGCTAGAATAATTTGGACCGCGGATTTGCACAATTTTTTTTGACTCCCCATTTACAGGGTTAAAACTGAACTATATTTCACAGTGCAGTATTAGTAGTAGTTATTTTATTATATCTTTTTTATTATTTTTATTTACAATATTTTATATAGACAACTTTCCCCGTTCTCTTCGCTGTGCCCTATACACACAAGTCACACATCACAGTAGGATATTAAACAAACGGAACCTAAATAGTTAGAAATGGTTCTCGGAATTCGCACCCCAATAAAAGAGAAAGGGCCAGGAGCCAGCGCCACCGAACTACAAGAGTCCACGTCGCCTGCCCACCAGGGAATACAGAGACCCTCTCCTCTCCCCTGGAGATAATAAGCGGTAACACTTCAGCCACCCAGCATGAACAATCAAATATTTATAGCTCGAGCAATAAAGAGGAATTTCTAGATGACACTCTTGCATAGTATTTTCGACAGTTTTTTGCGGTAATATAAGTTACACATGTACACAAGGCGATAGATCAAGCTTTACATTTAAAGTAAATGTATGTCCATAATTACTTAGCCAAAAATTATAGGTAAATTAATGCATCCAACTATTTGATCTCTACAGAAATATAAAAAAAAAATAATGAAATGGGGTACTCAAAACTTTTGTTTCACGACTTACAAACAACATAGGAATGCATTGTAGGTGTTAAAAAATTAAAACAAAAAAAATATGAAAAAAAAAAGTGGTTTTATTTATCTGTGTTGCATAATATACTCAATGACGTCGAGTACGCGAGCTTGGTCCCGCGCGTTGCGCGCCGGTGCCGCCGCCCGTGTTTGTTATCCGCACTAATGCGGGGGTGGCGAGACGCGCGGGGGAAATCAGAATTTATCCTGGCGTTAGGCCCGCTCTTAAAAGAATATTGTATTTTGCGTAGAGGTGTCCAGCATAGCTATTCACAACGCTTCGATTCGGAAACTCGTATGTCTATCTCGCTCGATTTCGGAATGTCAAAAAAAAGATAGACATACGACTTTCCGAATCGACAATTGAATCGAAGCGTTGTGAATAAGGGGCCTGGTGGAAATGTTAGTGATTTATGATTCACGGTCGCAGGTTCGAACTCAGTAAAGTTATTACGTTTTTTTTGTAGTATTTAATTTATCCCATACCCAGTGCGTAAGAGTACTTACCCGGTGACTGCGGTGGCGGCGCGGGCTGCGCGGCCGGCAAGGCCGCCGCCCTAGCGCCCTGCTGCTGTAGCCATTGTACCTGTACCAAAACAATAATATATACATTATACATATCTAGAATATTTTTACATAAAGGGTGTAAATAGACCCTTAACGAAGCCGAAAGGCACTTGTTCTCGCCGTCGTTATGTATGTAGGTATATCAATTTAATTTATAAAAATTGTATTTTTCTTATTTATTTTTTTGTACTCTTTCACAATGTTGTCCTATTTGAGCCAAAGGTTGATTGGTAGAGAATGCTTTGTGGCATTAAGTCCGCCTATGTACAACTCATGTACATGAAGTTTAAATAAATAAATGTCTGTGCCAAATTTCATTCAAATCTGCTTAATCGTTTTTGCATGAAAGAGTAACATTTATCCTCACAAACCTTCGCATTATAGTAGTAGTACTGTGCGGCTACCTTTCGGTTTGATCGTGTGGACTGTATATTTTCTGGTACTTAACCTTGATTGAAACGACTTGCTTGATTATTATAACACTTTATTGCTCACTGTATACGTACAGACACCACGCACGTTCCATGGCGAACGGAAGAGAGACAATCTTGACCAAATACTAAAAAACTAAACTAACTTTGTGTTGCCTTTAAGGCAGTACAATTAACCACCGGCACGAGGCACGCGGTGGATTTTAACCCACTCCGTCTTGCAGGAGGGAGGGAGTGAATACAGTAAAGGCGTATCATCATAATCATCGTCAGCCTATTAATGTTCCCACTGCTGGGACACAGGCCTCCTCTCTAAGAGAGGGAATGGGCTATAATCTACCACGCGGGCCCAGTGCGGATTGGTAGATGTCACATGTCTTCGAATTTTTTGGTTAGGAAACCGGCATGTCCTCCTCACAATGTTTTCCTTCACAGTAAAGGCGTAACGTATCATGCCTATGTCCTCCTCACAATGTTTTCCTTCACAGTAAAGGCGTAACGTATCATGCCTATGCTATAGGATATATATAAAAGGACAAGGATAAGGTATTTATCTATGGGTCTTTGTTACCTGAAATAAATGGTTTATAAGCATAATAAGATGTAAATGAATTTTTAAGTGAATAATTTTTTAATTGACATGCTCTTTAATTTATTTAATCTGAAATGAATTGTGATGTAATAATGATTATGATGTATTGAATATTGCATATTTTTTGGACCTATGTTGAAATTATTGTTTTTATTTTGGATAATTGAATATTTGACATTCTTGTATGTAACTCCTATTTATTTCTATATGAATCCATTAATGTAATCAATCAATTTTATTTTATTTACTAATGTCAGCACTGTCAATGTTAATTAAATCATGATCTGTCAACGGACCGATTTGTTCGAGACACAATTGATTAACTATTGTGTCTACTTCGTGGACAGATCAAGGGATAATGTTGTTATTAATTTAAGATTATTTAAATTCTAAACTTGTTTTGATATTTGCACACCATGACAATATGGTAAACATGTTAGCACTTAATACTACTACTACTTAAAACACCTTGCATGCATTTATTTTATTTTTTTCACTATAATTGTATGTCCACTCATGTTTGAGCTAATAAAGTTACCTGAATCTATACATTTATCTCTCATGCGCGCCTAATTTTATTTCTGTGTCATGAAACCCAATACTGCATTTAGTTCCTCTGTTGGTCTCAAGTGAGACTGCTGCGAAGCATGAGGTTCTGGGTTCAATCCAAGTGTAATTGGGTTTTTCCATCAGGCATTTCCTCTGTAGTAGCCTGGAGCCAGGATTTTTCACATCTGAATCAATGTATACTCGCTTAAGGTGACACTAGTCACGGTTTCGAACTCATTGGTGGGCGTGGCCAAAAAGCATGCTGTCTCACCTAGCATCGTGGCCGACAGAGTGAGTTCAGTGAGATGCACGATAATTCAAAGTAAAAAGCGCGCGTAAAAAAATACTAAAAGGTCTTTGGAAAATCGCGTTTTATGAAAAAACCAATGCATAAATCAAATACAAGTAAAATTTATTGACTTTTTCGATAGTTGTACTTTGTCGGTACCGACTTTGTTTTGGAAAGTTGACACTTCTTTAATTACTAATTTACGCCCAAAGTTGTGTTAAAATTAGCAATAAAAACGAATCTTTGGTAGCTCGTAACTTTTTAATGGCTTTTTACTTTACTATTCTGTTTCCGCACAGACAAAGTTAATAATGAGACAAAACAATATCATGTTTAATTTTGGATGTACAGTTTCAAACAGTGGAGTAATACCCTCCCGAAATTTCTATGGACAAAATGTCGACTAGTTTCACCTTAAATGAGGGACTTAAACATAAATGACGGAATATGAGTGTACATACGTATAGTCTTGAGCACGAGACCTGTCACGAAGCCGTCAACCAGGCATTCTGTACATCAAACTAAGTAACTCCACGCAACTATGATTGCTGGGAAACTCGTGATGGAAAAACCCGAAGAAGTTTGCCCCACCTGGGGGCCCATAGTATTATTTCAGTTTAAGAAAGAGCTACACATTCTGTCTAGCTCTGTATAGTCTATAGTCCCTGGGAATCAGGGCTTGTGCACAAAACTGCGATGCGATGCGACGTCGCAAAAACTGGTTGCTTAACAGACAGTTGTTGTGCTTCTCACTTTACGATGCGACGTCGCATCGCATCGCAGTTTTGTGTACAAGCCCTCAAACTGAAGATCTCTTGTTTAGCAGTGGCAATTGCGACCACCAGACCTAGCAAGGCTTCCGACATTTCTGAAACTGTTAAAACTTACGGGCACTTGTTGTTGCTGAGCGAGCCCCGGTGTCAGCTGGCTACGTATGAAGGTGACGCTCTGAGCGCCGCCGCCCGGCGAGGGGGCGCCCGGGGAACCTGCTACAACGCCCGGTTGCTGCGGAATTACATTATTGTTAGTTTTGGTAAGACGAAGCAAGTTGAAAATTCAATTTTTGTTCCAAGATTGGCTTTGAAAAAAATAAAGTCTGTTCCACATTTACCTATACTTAGCTGCAAAAAGTCTGTTGTCCCATTTTTTTTTTCCATGTATGTGACGGCGGCCTGTCGCTGCAGGGCCAGCTGGCGCCGCTTCTGCAGCTGTGCCACGAAGACCGCTCACTCCTGAGTCTTCACCTGTCACAGACTCCTGCAAGAGGCGTCGCTATGATCTATCTGTTGCTGAGCTATGGCGGCCTGTCGCTGCAGGGACAGCTGGCGCCGCTCCTGCAGCTGTGTCACGAAGACTGCTCACTCCTGAGGCGTCACATGTCACAGACACCTGTACAAGGCGTCATTATGACGTACCTGTTGCTGAGCTATGGCGGCCTGTTGCTGCAGGGACAGCTGGCGCCGCTTCTGCTGCTGTGTCACGAAGACTGCTTACTTCTGAGGCGTCACATGTCACAGACACCTGCACAAGGCGTCATTATGACCTACCTGTTGCTGAGCTATGGCGGCCTGTCGCTGCAGGGACAGCTGGCGCCGCTTCTGCAGCTGTGCCACGAAGACCGCTCGCTCCTGAGGCTTCATCTGTTGGAGCTGTGCGTGCGTTTGCGCGTCTAAGTGGATCAGTTGCCGTCCTCCACCGCCAGCCGTCCATGATACCTGTAGATGTTGTCATACAACAGTTTATATTCAAATGTAGTATCAAGGCAATTACATCACACATATTTGAAGACATTGCAAGACAAAACATTTCAAAAACGGGTTAGATTTTCGTATATAAGTAATAGAATAGGCGAGACGACAAAAAAATACTAATTAGTCCGTCACTTAGATTATCAAAAAATATTTGACCCGTGTTTTTTCTTTTGTTACGTAAACCAAAATTGACGAAGATACGACGCTTTTAAAATTCTCAATACGTCACGCCATGGTATAATTTTTAGCTAGTTCTGACGTCAAAAGCCCCCACTCCCGAGTTTTGATGCGTTTTATCTTTGTCAATAATCATTGATTTACAAAAACAAAAAATACGTGACCATTAATTTCCAATACTCTAACTGATAGACTAAATAGATTTGCAATTTTTTGATACTGTCGTCATGCCTATTGAATAATTATGCATTGTTTGGTCATATTCTTCTAACAAAAAATCTTAGAGAAATAAATTTAATGAGTTCACTGATGGGATGGATTTCTTAAAAAAAGTCTCATCAACACTCACCCTAGGCCCTACAGTTCCAGGTTGACCAATTTGCTGCCTCTGCTGCAAATACTGTTGCTGTTGCCATGACACATTCGGACCACCCTGCACAATCTGTTGGCCCCCAGGTGAGACTATCTGTTGTGCCCCACCATGCGTGATGATTTGCTGGAGACTGCCCCCTCCGCCTGCCTGAGGCGACTGAGGCATTTGAGTCAGCACTTGCTGAGTCTGACCTACAGCCTGACCCAGAATCTGCTGTCCAGCTTGAGTCACTATTTGCTGCGATGACTGTGCTATTACCACATGTTGCTGTTGACCCTGCTGAGTGATCACATGTTGACCTCCTTGCGTCAAAACCTGCTGTGTTCCTTGCGTTATAATCTGCTGTCCACCTTGATTTACTATCTGACCTCCTTGGTGGACAATCTGGCTTTGAGAGACTATTTGCTGACCTCCTTGCAAAGTTACTTGTTGATTTCCATGTACAAGTATTTGCTGTTGTCCTGTATGCTGGTTTATTAGAACTTGTTGCGGAGCTTGCACTATCTGTTGCTGTCCAGAACTGCTTAAGATCTGCTGTTTTTGGAAGAGAATCTGGTGATGCGACTGGTTTAGTTGCTGGCCTTGACCACCAATGGATTGTTGAAGAATCTGTTGAGGACTCTGTTGGATGGTGTGCTGGGGACTTAACTGTGATTGTTGGTTATTTATCAAAGCCTGCTGCTGCGTCTGCATGATCTGCTGCTGTAGGATAACCTGATTCTGTGGTGTCCGAGACTGAACTAAAGGATTCCTTATTATTTGGTGCTGACCCTGAACCATCTGGATGTTTTGCTGTCTCCAGGCCCCCTGAACAGGTACATTAGCATTCTGTTGAGTTTGTATTGTCTGTTGAACAGATTGTATTTGCTGGCTCAACACTGTTTGCTGGTTGGAGTTGACCAGTTGGTTTAGTTGAACCCCCTGACCAGTCTGCCCTTGCGATGATGTCACGAGACCCTGTACTCCCATATTAATATTTTGCTGTTGATTGTTTATAGACTGTACATTTTGCTGTTGAAGTAGATTCTGGTTCTGCTGTGGCATTTGCTGCCCTGATGATATTAACTGCTGGTTGATCACTTGTCCTTGTCCCAGGTTTTGACTGAGTTTTGCATTCTGAAGATTTTGCGTGGATTGTGCTAACTGCTGAGCTATGTTTTGCACAGCTTGGGAAGCACTCTGCTGGCTGAGGCTCAAACTCTGCTTCATAGCCATGTTCTGCTGTTGTTGTAAATTGTTAGCACTCTGGCTCAACATCTGACTAATGTTTTCAATATGCTGCTGAGCTGAACTCATAGTTGTTGGAGGCTGATTTATATTCTGCTGTAGATGATGCTGGTTGCTCTGTATATGTTGCTGCAGTTGACCCTGCAAGTTCTGAGACATCTGGGAGACTGACACGTTAGGCTGAAACCCTTGCTGATTCTGCTGGTTGCTAAGCTTATTCTGTTGCAGCATTTGCATTTTTAACTGATGTTGCTGCAACATCTTCTGTTGCTGTATCTGTATTGCTGTTAGTCCATGTGGTTGCTGCTGGCTTTGATTATATTGCTGTTGTTGCTGTTGCATGCTCATTTGCTGATTCTGGATCATACTTGCCTGCGATACTACTGTATTCTGTTGTCCAAACTTCTGCAGCAGTGGAGAGTTTGCCTGGCTGCTTTGTATCTGTTGTACATTTTGTGTGACAATACCTTGAGGTATAGACTTACTCATTATACCAGGAGTGGACATGGAGGTTGATGTGTACCCCATTGAACTGATGGGTGTTGTGGGAGCAACCGATGCACTAGAGCTAGCGGGGGGATGGTTCCACGGCATCCTTTGTTTCAGTTTATCTAACAACGCCTGTGTACTATCATCCTTGTTCTCAGCCATGTTTTGTGTGGGCACTTCGTTTTTAGCAATACCTTCCTCAAAGTCAAATCCTGTGATTGCACTAATACGATCCATCGCTTTCGGGGGTGGCTGAGGGACAACTAACAGCTTCGGGTGAAATATATCAGTCACCGCTTGTATTCTAGCCCTAATGCTCTCTAGCACCCAATCAGGAGTCACAATCTTAAGTCTTGAGGAGGGGAGTGTGAGCGCAGCACTATATTTATTTCCTGCGGCTGATCCACAAATCAGGTGAGTACACTGAGAGTCCAAGTTCAACTTTACTTTTCCACCATGATACGTGATAACAGCGAACAAGGATTTAGCGTCGGCAACACTCACTTTAGATATGCAACATACAATGTTAGTAAATATCTTATTCTTAAGAGGGATGTAAGGCTTGGGGTCGGCCAATCTCCTGAGGCGCGCGCACGCAAGCACCCAGTGCTCGGTCACTGCAGGGATCTGGTAGATGTCCTGGGCTTCATCGACGTCATTATCCGCAGCATTTTGACCACAAATTAAATGTGTGACATAGTCAGAGAAATATTTTGTACTCTCCGCTCCACCGGAGTGAAGTAACTGCATAATCTGTAATTACGACAACTTCGTTCGTTAGACTGCTCACTATTTACACCACATTTATATCATTAAAAATAAAGTTTTCAACACTTCTGTCTTACCCTTTCCGAGACATCGCCAGAAACATAGTATTTGACATCCTTGAAAATCGGCTCTTGCAAAGTTAAAGAATCTAAATCGTCAACAATCGTTACCATTTTCTGTTATACGACAACGTTAAAAAACACCTGATTTACAAATTAATTACACATTTTTGCTGTATTTTTCAACAAAACGCCGATAACTCAAGCGACGACGTCCATGATTAATGTTACCAGCTAGCAAAAAAACGATTATTTTATTTTATTTTGGGAAATCTATTCAGAATTATGATATTATTATTTTATGTGAAATTTGATAGATATGTTATTTTTATACACTGCAATACTTCTATCATAAAAGTTTTTTTTGGAGGTAGGCCAAATAATTATTTGAATCAGATCGTCTGAAAATATTGGTTTGCTGTGTTTTTTTTTAGTATAGCAATGAGAGGTTTTCTTTTGAGTATTAAAAAAAAATAGTTTCCAAAAACTCGGTAGATGGCGTTGAACTGACTACGGTAGGTTAGGTGCCAAAGTCAAAACGCTTGGAAAAAAACATTGCGTCATGTCACTTAGGCTCGTTGACTGACACTTTCGTTTGCTTATGCTTCCGAATCATAGAGTATAGTAATATAGATTGGTTCCGAATATAACTATTACTTACATCCAAGTGAAATAACGTGACGTTCCGTTCCTTGCAGTAACTTACCAAGTTCAGCGCCATCTATCCAGCGACTAGGGAAGAGTTCAAAAAGAAAATCCCTGATTCTTAGGTTTTTTTTTTCATTTACTGTTAGAGATCTTTATGCACTCGTAGTTTATATTTTGGTCACGCGTTAAAAGATCCATGTTCTGCGTAAGTCTTAGATGCCACGACTTATGATAAGCAATTTAAACGATTGCATAATATGTATATTATGGTAAATTTATAAATGATATATGGAGCAATTCGACCAATTTGAGTCGACGACCAAAATATTTACTCAAATCAGGGTAGTTACATGATAGATTAAAAGAATAATTAACATTCTTATGATGATTGAATGATTGATTTGAGTTGATTACTGTCGTCGGGTAGTCGCAGCAAGGGGGCGTGGCTTGCGGTCACGGGACGTCGCGTCGCCCCCTGGCCGCGGAGGCGGGCCCGTCATTGGGTAGGCTAGTGCCTAGTGGGCGCGTACTGGCAACACGCGCCAAAGTATGTGGTTGCTATGATGTAAATTGTAGGCGCACCACAGCATTGTTTTCTTCACGACAACTAGGCGGTCCGTCTCCGCCTAGTGAGACCCCTGGTTGCTCAGGGGAGGCCCAGCGGGCGACGACTAGCGACAGAGATGCCGACTACGGTGTACCTACAATGGATGTGTAGTGTAGTTCCACCAGAGCTAGCCGGTAATAGTGCAGACTAAAGAACTAAAGTGTGTGTGTGGGCGCTATTGTGTTGTGTAAAACCGCCCAGTGTCTGTGTGTGTGTCTACTCGAGTGTAGAGAAAGAAAGAACCGGTAATTCATTGCTGACTTTGTATTTTTTTTTCTGGCTATAGCCAATGTCATGTTATTTAGATGAGACAAAGGTAAGGAAACGGGAATTTATAAATGTTATCTAGTACGGAATTTGGGATATAGGATCAGTAGGATTTTATCTAATTATTATTTTACTAATGAATGATGAGATACAATAAATTGACAAAAATAAAAAAAATATATATATATATGTTTAAATTACAATTTAATATTATTAATGGTAATGATATTGCAACAATTTTTTTTTTCAAAAATTTGTTGACTGTGGTTTGGCCAATAGAAATATTTTGTTCTTAGGCTCGGCCCAACCACAGCCACTGGTAGCCGGCGACAAGCAGTTCACACGCTTTTTCATAAATTTTGTTGAAACTCGCTATACACGTGCGGCGAGCAGTGTCGGCGACTCGCGGTAGCGGCACGACAGCCACCAGTGGCTGTGGTTGGTGGCCCGTTTGTGCCGAGCCTTAGCCAACACTGCTTTGATAATAGTCCTGTAAGTAGAACTTTCATCGAACAAAGAACCTGCAAATTATTAGTTATTGTAAGATCCATACTATAGTTGGTGCCAGTTAAGATCGCAATAGCGGTCATTGCCCTTTCCCTAATACGAAACAAAACAAAAGAACCATGTATCGTTTTACATTAGAGAAAATGTTGAAGATCACGATAGATGACGATTCAAGATTCAAGACAGGCTTATTTTTGGATTTCAAAGTTAAGAACTTTAATAAATGTAGGTGGGTCAATGACCGCTTTTGCCATTTAACGCAGCATCAACTATATTTGGTTGCTATAGTAACTGAGACTTATTGAAGTCTCAGTTACCTACTACAGCAACCACCTCGGATTGGTTGGATTTTCCATACTTGTATATCGATACAAGTATGGAAAATCCTACCAATCCGAGGTCACCGAGGTGCTAACATTTTTGAAGTGGCTTTAGCATTTTAGATTCTAAGAAGAACGTTAGCTGCATCCGTAAATAGTAAAGTTAATCCTTAAAGATCCGTTTTTACTAGCACCCTTCTGCCCCGCACTGGCTCAAAAGCTGGCGACCGACGCGGACGCCCTTGAGTGTACGGCAATATTAAAATAAAATATAAACGAAATCAATATCACTGAAAACGGGATATTTAATTAATTACTGTGATCATAGTGCTTGCAGCAGCGCCAAAATATCGACAACTCAAAACAAACTGTAAACATGGTAATTATCCCGATTTCAGTGTTGTTAATGATAATGTAAGAGACCATGTCAGTTTAAAAACATATAATAAAATACGATATCTCTAACTACTTTGCAGTTTTTGACAAGGTAACGTCTTCTAAATCGATGAACACTGGCTGCACGCACGAAAAAGTGTCACACCGTTCTGCGTGCCAGTCGATCAACGCCCAGCCCAAACCCTTGGACCTAGAAAACTGAAATTTTGCAGTCAGTAAGTCGTGGGTTCGAACCCTGGCAGGCGCATTACTTTGTGTAATTTATTTCATCACCACTGCTCTCAAAACGGTGAAGGAAAACATCGTGAGGAACCCAGCATGTCCTAGAACCAAAATTTCAAAGACATGTGACATCCGCCAATCCGCACTGGGCCCGCGTGGTGGATTATAGCCCATTCCCTCTCATAGAGAGGAGGCCTGTGTCCCAGCAGTGGGAACATTAATAGGCTGATGATGAAGTTAAAATCACTAATATCATAAAAATTACGTTATCACGTCAAATTATCGTCCGTAAACCGACTTTAAAGACAACCAATTTTTTTTAGAAATCAGCAAAACCGAAAAACAAATCATTATAATTATACTACAGAAACCTCGAAGCGCGAGTTTGATTCGCCGAATGCCGCCGGTTTTTTAAATATTATTATCAGTTGAATCAATTAAGTGTGTAATAAAGAATACTTAAATCAATAATTTTATTGATTTAAGTATGATGATGAATAGTTTAGGTAAACATATATGCGGAAATTAAATAAATACAATTTGGAATTTTCAAAACCCGAAAATCGACTCTTCTAAAAAAGAACAGCAAAAGAACATTTTTAAAGTCAAACTTTAACCAGTTTATTGTTTATATTCTATCTACTTACGAGGTAAGGATTTACCTTTAAACCTGTTCCTTTTTTCAAACATTTGCGTCATTATAGAAAAGAAGACGAGTCGCTTTGTGTTCACCAACCTGTTATATGTACTCATCAAGAAGTAAATTAATTTATTTTGTCATGTAGATAGTATATTAGATAGTTTTGTGTTTTAAGACCACGAAAAATGTTTGACTCATTCAATGGGCTAGTTTATTTAAGTGATTTTAGAAAAAACGCCTAGGTTAATAAATTTTTACCACCGTAGGGCCGCTGCGGTCTCCTGGCAACGGGTTTTTTGACAGTCTGCTTTTTTTTTCCTGTCGTGAGTGGCCTAACCTGGTGTAGTCTTACTAAGGGGTATCGTATTAGGGGCCATTCATTAATTACGTAAGAATAGAATAGAATAGAATACTCTTTATTATGTACACCATAAAAATTACAGATACAAATGTAAAACATTTTACAAAGGGTGACACAATGGGCGGTCTTATCGCTAAAAGCGATCTTTTAAAGACAACCTTTGGATGGATTTAAGGGGGAAGGAGAGACAATACTGCAGGTAGCCTGTGGTGTACCATTTACATATATACAATAAATATATACATATACATACATAAATATATACAACACTTACATAAATATATACAATATTATCTTTTTATTATTATTATCAAGAAACAAGTGCGAAGAACTAAAATTAAAAATACTTAGTAAAAATTAAGCTTATGGAGAGAGATACAGTTTTTTTATCATGCTTTTAAAAATTGGCAGAGATTGAGCACGCCTTATAGACACTGGCAAGGCATTCCATAACCGAACTGCCTGAACAGTAAAAGATTTGTCATAGAAACTGGTGGAATGCATCGGCATCTCTAGTCTTAAGTTTTCCGATGACCTCAGATATCTATTATGTGTGTCATGAAGGAACTTGAAACGTTCTTTAAGATAAGAGGGGGTTGTAGGATTGAACAGAATACTGTAGAGTTGAAACAGGATATGAGAATTCCGGCGAAGACGGATAGGGAGCCACTTGAGCTTTGTACGAAATTCAGAAATGTGATCATATTTGCGCAAGCCAAATATAAATCTTATGCAACAGTTTTGAAGTCGCTCAAGTTTATCTAGCTGTGCCTCAGTGAGATCGAGATAACTGACATCAGCGTAGTCAAGAATGGGAAGTAAAAGAGATTGCGCCAGCGCAGTTTTAGTGGCTGTTGGAAGAAAGTTCCGTAGTCGTCTCAGGGACTTGGCAGATGCGAATATTTTGCGACTTACGTCCTGCAGCTGGGGACCCCAGGAAAGATTTTTGTCAATCCAAACCCCAAGGTTCTTGACCTTCTAACTTATTGGAATAGCGGTTCCATTAAATTTAACCTGGGGAAGCTGCGACCAGTTTATCTTGGAGATCATCCTTGAGCTACCAACAACAATGACCTGAGTCTTCAACGGATTAACCTGCAACCCATGTGTCTCACTCCACTCACAGATTGAAACCATGTCCTTGTTGATTATATCAATTGCATCAGGCAAATCTGAAGATGCTGCTTGCCGGTAAATTTGCAGATCATCTGCATAAAGGTGGTAAGAAGAAATAAGTCTTGTGGAAATAGAATTTATAAAAATTGCGAAGATAAAACGCCACCCTGAGGTACACCCGCAGAAGTGTAACACAAAGAAGAGCAAGACCCTTCTATGCATACACGTTGCCGGCGCCCAAACAGGTAACTACGAAACCAGTCAATCGCCGTTGGAGATATGTTAAGTGAGCGAAGTATGCCAAGCAGGATATCAAAAACGACATTGTTGAACGCATTACTAAAATCCAATAAGCAGAGAACTGTCAGATTTCCTTTCTCCATGCCTAAACGTATGTCATCCGTAACGTTAACTAAAGCAGTAGCAGTGCTGTGACCAGGACGAAATCCAGATTGGAAAGGATTTAGCAGGCTATTCTTACACAGAAATGCACTGAGCTGATTGTGGACAAGGCGTTCTAGGACTTTGGAGAGGAAAGGCAGGATGGAGATAGGACGGTATTCTGAAAAGGAAGTAGAATTCGATTTTTTGGGTAAAGGGGTAATTTTGGCCTCTTTCCACATCGAAGGAAAGACACCGTAGGATATAGAGTAGTTTAGGATATGCCATAGAATAGGAAGGACCTCATCGAGGACAGGGAGTATCATTTTCCGACTTACACAATCACTGCCAACTGCGTTTGATGTAATTGAAACTACACTCTTCTTAACATCACAATCAGAGAATTGACTAAAAACAAATGAGGGATGATCCGGAGTTGGAAGGTTAGAAAGATAGTTTACTGTGGCTGCCTTCGTGGCCCCATTACAGTAGGGCGAAGATGAGAAGTGTTGGTTTAGTTGGTCAATATATAAGTCTTTAGGAATCGATTCTTGGCGTGATTTTCCAACTCCCATGGATTTTAGAAAATTCCAAACTTTAGCTGGATCTCCGTTTTCAACTGAGGTGTGAATATGGCGTCGTTGGGCATCTCTACACACCTTATTGCAGCGATTGCGAGCATCAACAAGGAGGATTTTGGCAATTTTTGACCCCCTTACCCCCATGGAAGGGTACGTAAGATTTTTCAAACCCCCCTATTCTTACGTAAGATTCCATTTCGTTTTTCAAAATAATAAAATGTTAGAAAAGGATCTGTTACACTAAAACTCCCAGTTTGACGTAAATCAAAGCGTTTTTATTTTAATTTTCTCAACGTATGTAATTATTGCTGTACCATTATATTACCTATTAGATTAATATAGTCTTTGGAATACCATCGGTCTTATCAGTTGTTAAAAGTATCTAAGTACTTTAAGTATTGTTACGCGTAAAATATAACGTCCGAATGGGTTTGACCTCTCGCCCCCCAAAGTAAGAGTAAGTATGTAGAGATTTTTCCAACCCACCTTCCCTCGGGACCCTTACGTAATTAATGAATGGCCCCTTACCCAGTACTTGGGGTTGTGGAGGGTTGTGGAGGTCAGATAGGCAGTCGCTCCATGTAAATACTGGTATTCAGGTGCATCCGGTTTGAATGGAGGCCGACTCCAGTCCAGCATAAAAATCTAAATATTTGATTTCACATGGGCACTTATAAAACGTCGAGACCTTTTCTCGACGTTTTAGAAGTGCCCGGTTTCGATTCGGCACGGTTCGGGTTGGTAGTTTCCTATCGAGAAAAACCCGCAAGAAACTCCATGGTTAAAACCATGGTGTTTCCCGCTACTACTACTCTTTTAAAATAATTTGGTTTCATTTTTACAATATTATCATGTTACAGCATGTACTTAAGTATGGGGTGACTGTGTGTAGGCCCGACAGTAAGACGCCGTTACTGACTACACAAAAAAACGCAAAACAAGATAAAAAGTTAACAAGCATCTAGGAAACAACAAGGCCCCACAAAAAGTTCACACATTCACAGACAGCAGCGGTAAAAAAGAATCTATACAAAGCTAAAAAAATATTAAAAATACTCTATAAAACATGAAGGTAACACAAATGCCGTCATCAGTGCTGTAACTACTTAGGTATTCTGAGCATAGTTGGGAAAAGGCTTGGCAGATGATGATGTTTGTAAAAAAAAGTGTGCTGAATGAACTCAACGAAATACCTTTGTGAAACATTTCTATTTAATTAATTTTCCATACAATGACAATCAAGAACCTACCACACAACTTTTCAGTCACCGGTGCCACTTTCAGACTTCCTTTGAAATACTCATTTCATGATTCGCGTTACAGGCACATCCCTCTTTTCATTCTCATCTCAGTCTTATGCAAGCCTTTCATTTATTCCTTGACTGGCTCCAGCATTCTACTCCATAATATAGGTCTAATCATGGTGTTATAAATCTTGTCCTTGTTAGTCGCAAATTGTTCTCGTGACCTCCCGCCATTTTAACCATCCTGTGTTGATTTAGTGCTAGGACTACTTCGCCATCATCGGTTGGAACGATTGAACCGAGATACTGAAAATCGGAGCAGATCGGGGGGAGCGCGCCATCCAGCTCCAGATCTGGAGAGACCGCCAACGCGTACCAGTCTAGGTATTACGGTATAGCGGCATTCTGTCGAAATGACCTGAGAAATATCAAAAATCAATATCTGAATGACGGGAACTATAAACAAATAATAAACATGGTTCTTTCTTTCTTTCTTTAACGTGTAGTTAGTGTCTAACCTGGTGTCAGAGTTTTATGCCGCACAAGGGCTTCTGACTTGGCTTTACATGCCGTGGAGAAATATCTCTCAGGCATGCTGGTTTCCTCACGATGTTTTCGTTCACCGAAGCATGTGATAATTATACAATACGCACATGAATCCGAAAAATCAGAGGTGCGTGTCTGGGTTCGAACTTAAGACCTATGACATGGTAGTCCTACGGTCACACCACTAGCTATCACTGCTCAGTAAACATAGTAAATATTTAGTTTTCAGTGTTAGGGTTCTTACCGACGAGCGGCACGTTGCCAACGGCAGATAAACTGCAGTCGTCGCCACCTGTCAACAGCTGCCGTCGACGCTTGCAGTTGTGGCGTCGGCGTCGGCGGCTGCCGCCGGCGCGTCGACGGCAGCCGTCGACACACATTTACGCGGCATGCCACAACTGCAAGCGTCGCGACCCGTCGACTGCAGTCGTCGGCGCTTCGGCGGCTGCCGTCTGGCGCGTCGACGGCTGCAGTTTATCTGCCGTTGGCAACGTGACGCTCGTCTGTAAAAACCCTTAGTGATAATGTTAGTGACCATGTCAGTTTAAAAACTTAACAACAACGTTCATTTAGTTTTAGTTCTGCTGATTTTCAAGCCAACATTTTACACTTTAACAATAAACTTAGAATTTGAACTCTCCTTTCTAAAGCGTTTTTATAATAACAAATTGATCCTTACGTTTTTCCGTTTATGGAGCTTCTGTTACAAAAAAAAATAGTCATTGGTAAATCCCCCGAAGCAATGATATACTTATTAGGAAACAAGCGGTTCACATCACACTATGATAAAATTTGACCTTCTCGAAATCAAAATGTTAATTAGAACGAGGATTCTGTTATTATTAACCGGGTTACATTCATTTTATGTTTGTCTATGTTATAAATTATATGGATTTTTAAATATTATGTGTATCTGCATATTTGTGCAACTTTAAAAAAACTGGTCGAATTTTAAAATTAAAAGAAGTTAGTTTTATTCTTACTGCTATAAAAGGATTTCCACATGCGCAAAAAAAAGCTTAAATGGGCAACGTGACATTTAGGCGTACCTACACTACCTTACCAATGAAATCTAAGCTCACCATGGGCCCGACTGTACCTATTTGTAGATCAGACACATAAACAAACAAAATACTTAGGTACGGATATACGGGGTGGAAGGGAGTCCGACGCGAAAACGGTTGCCACGTATTCAGTAAGTACATAATTCTGAGCCCCCCATATACAGGCTGTAAACAACCTCATTACGAAGCCGTCAACCAAGCATTCTGAGAGTTTGATGTACATCAAACTAAGTAACTTTACGCAAAAATTATTGCTGGGAAACGACTTTTTTTCTGGGTTAAAAAACATGTTTTTTATATTTGAATTTTGTGTGTATATTTTTTAATTTTGTGTGCAATAAAGAATATGAATATATGAATAACAGCCGCTCGGGTCGATCTTTAGGTAAAGCCGAAATTAATGGACACGTATTTTTTGTTTTTATAAATCAATGAATATTGACAAAAGATAAAACGCATTAAAACTCGGGAGTGGGGGCTCGTGACGTCAGAACTAGCTAAAAATTATACCTAGGCGTGACGTATTGAGAATTTTAAAAGCGTCATATCTTCGACAATTTTGGTTTACGTAACAAAAGAAAAAACACGGGTCAAATATTTTTTGATAGATATTTTTTGTCGTCTCGCCTATTGCAATAACTTTTTAAATACACTTGTGTACTTATTTAAAAAGTTAATGCAATATGCTTTCGAAACAAAAAGGACTCGAAAAAGAGTTATATTTTGTACATAAAAACTTCAAAGAGAGCTTATAAAAATTGCAATAAAAGGTTTTTATTTTATTTTAAATCTCTTAGCTTCTATAAGAAAAAAAAAAAATTTTAAAGTGTAGTACTTAATTTTGCAGGCCAGTGTTTCATTCCACATTGGAACCCACTACCTCTAAAGACGAAGGTCGTTTTATGCGACTGAACCATCCATCACTGTTCTGTTTTTCCGTGTGCTTTATTGCTAATTCATATTCATATTGCAAAAGCCAGTTCTATGCCAATCGGAGGCAAAGAAACACGTCGCTCAGAGAATTCTTTTTAAATGTGAACGGTCATTCCAAATTTAAAATTTATAGATATGAATTCAGTGAATTTGTGTGTTTTAGTGATAGGTTTACTTTTTGATAGTGGCTACTCGAAATATACTCCATGCCCTGATGTTTTGGAGTTTTATCGTGAAGGTAAAAGTGTGTACGGAAGAATCACAGTGATACCAGAGGAGGTGGTGTCTTCCTTAGAAATAAGACTTAATTATACTATTCTAGCTGCAGTAGGTGTAAGTACACATTCTTTCTATTACTTATGTATTTTTTAACAATTACAGTGAAAAAGTGTAGGTATCTCGGCTAATAAATAGCTCTCTGGAATAGGGAATATGCATGAAATACAAAACTCTTTTTATATATGAATAATGCCTTGTATTGGCGCATAAAAAGATTGTGGTACACTTGTCTAAGTTTCTAATACATCACTTTTTACAATTTACCGTTTTATGTAGCATGTTTTTGGTGAAACGGAACGCATTGTCAAAACACACTCTCCTCTATAACGCCGTCAAAGTTCAATGTGTCGAAAAAACACTTTTATTTGAAAAGTGCTAAAAGTTTCAATTAAATTTTATAATAATATTGTTATTGCAATTTTTACTTGAATAAAGCACATACAATTGGTAAAAAAATAGGTGTAAACAAGGCAGATTGTGGATATGACGTCACATCATGGCCGCGACAGCTACAGATGTTTGAACTGTTGTAGAAAATTGCAGGAGTTTATTATTATTTTTGTGCGACAAGCAGTAGTTGAACTTAACTATTAATACTTTTCTTGGGTTGATAATACTTTATTTTATTGATATAAGTGAAGAAAAAATTTACGTGCATATTCCCTATTGCAAAATATAGTAATGATCTGCTGTTTGATGCCTACGCTACGCCTTACGTAGACCGTGGCTACGAAACTTGTTGGCTACGAGTGCTACGAAATAAACAACTAACCAAAATAAGTTGCATTGCAATCGATCGAATAAAGACAGCTTTCTCCTTCAATTTTAAACACTTAAAACTCATGTTCTTACTAATCCTTGAATCTAGGGAATCAAAATAAATGTAAAAAATAGCCTTTCCTAACTGTAATAAGTTTGAGAATATTAAATCAAATAGCTTTTCTTTTCTTACACCTTCATTAAATGAATAAATATTCATTTTTTCACAATCTTTTCTAAAACTTTTCTTTCTAAGGCCGCGTTCTCACTATGTCGTGACGATTAATTTAGGTTCCCTATCCATTTGCATAAAATTTTAGGACCTAATATAACTTGGCATACTTTTGTTACTCCTAATTATATTTTCGCATAACAGCTTGCGCATAATTTTTTTAATTAGGTATGCATAATTTCTGTAGGTAATCATAATAATGATTAAGCATACCATTCTTAAGCATAACTTTATTTACGCATAATGATATCAAAACATATTTTTTATAGGCATAACAAAGAAGCATAATAATTACCTCCTAAAATGTTAGACAATCCATAATTGGATATAGGTACCAATTTATTTCGACGATTGGAAAAAAAAACATATCTCCTGAAGCAGGTAATACATAACATATTTGTTTTGAATACTTAATTGTGAACATAATTATGTGGGTTTTTTCCCCTGTAAGAAGCATGCACAAGCATACACCATGCATGCAGCAAGCATGCAGCATGCGAACATGTAAACAAGCATACACCATGCATGCTGCAAGCAAGCATGCAGTATGCAACATGCAGCAGGCATGGATTCTGTCATGGCTCCGTTGGGGCTCCGGCGGAACCACGCGAGCTTAGATTACACTCAAGGGGTAGGGCACACAAGATTAAGTGGAGTCGGTTTTGCAGCGATTCGTTTCTGTCACTAACTTTTGTAGCACACCTTAATAAATTTTTAATTCAAAATAATTACGTTAAAATAACTTAAATTTGATTCCGTTATTTCTATTAATTGTATGCTTAAATACTATGTATTATGCTAATAGTTATTATGCCTAGTAACATTATGCGAATTCAATTTATGCCAAAACAAATTAGCTATCAAGATAATTATGCCAACATAAACTGCATGCCAAAAAAGGTTCAAGGTTGCTTTTGAAAATTTTAGTTCCGGGTAGCTGGTGTGACAATTGATACTTGCTGTATTACTCAGAGACCATTATGTTGGCCAAATAATCTTAATAATATTGAACTTAAGTACGTGTGATTGGAACTGGAGAGCCAGATCGGAGACTCTCAACAAACCACAGATGTAGGGTGAAAAAACCTCTTAACGAAGCCTCCAGGCCTCCCAGGTTCAATCCATCCATCAGCACAATGTTTTGAATGCGTTACATTGATTTCTACCACAAAACAAGATTTTTCACCCCAAAAAAATCGTTTCCCAGCAATAATTTTTGCGTAAAGTTACTTAGTTTGACGTACAGAATGCTTGATTGACGGCTTCGTGATGAGGTTGTTTACACCCTGTATTTCACTTAGTTTATTCATATGTATTTTTTCTTTTGATCCAGGCTTACCTAGGAGATATAAAGGCACCCCATGACGTTCTGTTCAAGTATAACAGGGGGGAAACCGTCTATTACCGGGTTCACTTACCCTTGCTCACGCCGTGGCCAAAAGTGACTGAGATAGCTGTTAATGGTAAAGTCATCTGCTCTGGACCTGGAGGTAATATGGGCTTTGTTTTTTATTTTGTTGGGGAGGAAGTTTAGGGTTTTAACGAGTAGGTGGACGCGGACCAACACTGTTATGCACCCTTCGCGTACTTAGCGCACCCAGCTTTCAGTGTTGTGCGCAAGAACGACCCATCATCATAAAGGGTGTAAAAAGACTTAACGAAGCCGAAAGGCACTTGTTCTCCTCGTCATTGCGATCATTTTTTCGTTCTAGACCATACCTGGGAACCTTCTAGTTAGGGAGATATTGGGGGTCAAAGTTCCAACTTTTTTACAAGTTTTTTAAATACATACATGTTTTCAATGTATTTTTTTTACCTTTAACACCTTCATCAATCCATCAGCACAATGTTTTAAGTGCGTCACGTTGAGTCCTACCGAAAAACGTAATTTTTCACAAAAAAAAAAGTAATTTCTCAGCAATTTTTTTTGCGTTGAGTTACTTAGTTTGATCACACCCTGTATTAGCCTATCGACGCATAGACGACAGTGATAGTTCATCTCTCGCTTAATCTTCCATATTGTATTGCATATGGCCCTACTCTTAAATGAACATGAACAATGCACATTACACTGACCCAGCGCCGACTTAAAATACAGTAAATAATTTAAATATAGCTTTGCATCGTTAAAATCTTGAATATTAACTAGAAAGAAGTTTTTTAACTCCAACATAGTTTTATGTGTATGTGTTATAAAAAGTATAACAAATAAAACCATATTGGAGTTAAAAAAAACATAGGGTAGATTTCTTTTATCACTGAATTGTACCTACCGTAAGAAACGCTTATATTTCGATGCAACAGAGAGTCGAGTCAGAGTGGAGACAGCGTCGAGTCTTTGTCAAGTATACCTAATAACTGACACTGATGCCCAAACACTAAATGGAATTCGCTTAATAAAACTACGAATTACTTCTTCTTCCAGATAGAGCCAGTCTAGACGAAATTCTCTCATTTCCGAGTATTTCGCAAACATCCTTTTACGGCCCCGGCAGCAGGCCACCAGCATATAGAAGGTTCCATCATGAACCGCAGACGGCGGCGCCACAGCCAATACTGCAGACGGCGCCACAGACAATAGCGCAGACGACGCCGCAGCGAATACCACAGAGCCCGGTGTTCCATTCCATATTTGAAGAAGATGAAGATTTCAAAAGAATTTTGCAACGCTTCGAAACTCGTTACGATGCCGGTAAGATTTTTGTTTTTTAAAGATACGTCAAACCTTAGTTTGACGTTCAACTTGCGTCTGCGATGGTGTGAAAATGTGCGATTTTTGATTTCGTTGTTTTGCTGTCAGTGTAACAGGCGGAGCTCGTGGCTAAATAATAACTGCAGCCCGGGTCGATCTTATGGTTAAGCCGTGCTTCCCTAGGTTGGTCTGTGGATGGGTGACCACCTATTACATACCGAGTTTCCCTCCGTGCCTCGGAAAGCACGTTAAGCAGTTGGTCCCCGCTGTCATTTGTAAATCTTTGACAGTCAGTGGCCCAAAAATTATACTCCCCAGATAGATCCACAGGAACAACAGCTGTTCGTGATATCTAGGTTACCGGTTGAGGTAGGCAACCAAACACTATGTTTTACAGTGTATTTTTTCGTGAAAACAATAATCCAGGGTATTTATACACATAATAGACATTTAATTACAATAATGCAAGTTTTATACACTTAAAAATTAATTAAAACTAATTTTAAATTACAAAGCAAATTTTTTTTAAAACACAACATACACATTTTTTTTAAACATACTTTCCTATCATGGAAAAAATAAGAAATATCTGTTTCAAGTGGTCGTAAAATTTGTACTGAATTCTAACATGTAGGGTGGGGAACACACCACTACATTATCGATAAAATGTGTACCTATCGAAAATGTGTTCAGTAGGGAAAATAAAAAAAATGCAATTTATATATACATGTTTTATTTTTCATATACCTAAGTTTTATTCACATAAAAAGTATTTATGACTTTTACATAAAAAAAAATCAAAATTTAAAAAAAAAAACAATTTATATCTACATGTTTTATTTTTCATTGACCCAAGTTATTCACCTAGAAAAAGTATTTACTACCTTAACACTTTGAAAAAATATTAGAGTAAACATAATTCTTATACAAACAGAACACACACCTCATATAGTAACAAAATGAAAGTGATTGGCATAATATGTGTTACGCAATAGGGAATATGCAAGAAATAAAAAACTATTTATTACTTTTACATAGGGGTAAAAAGTATTAGAGTAAACATAATTCTTATACAAACAAAACAAAAACACGTCATATAGTAACAAAATGAAAGTGATTGGCATATTATGTGTTACGCAATAGGGATATGCAAGAAATAAAAAAATATTTATTACTTTTACATAGGGGTAAAAAGTATTAGAGTAAACATAATTCTTATACAAACAAAACACATAAACACCTTATATAGTAACAAAATAAAAGTGATTGGCATAACGTGTTACGCAATAAAGAATATAAGTGAAGAAAAAATTACATGCATATTCCCTATCCCTATTAGGTGAGTCCCAATGGACACGCATGCACCCACACATACATACATAGCATTTCGGTAAAAAGTGGCATGACCCAGAAAAGGAGTGACTCTACTGTCTGTCTGTCAGTCAGTTGGACTTTGTGGAAACAACAAAAGGCATACTATTTTGGAAGTCTGTCAAGTAAGTCTGTCATAAGTCAAGGAAAGAAAAAAATCTCATAATGGAGAAAACTAGGGATTGACGCTATGGTAAAGCGCGAAACAGGGCTCCAAGCAAAGTGAAACACCACAAATACTGCACCAGTACGACGTGCGCTTATTGCGTGTGTTTGGGTCGGACCCGCACACGCGGCAACGTCGTCGGTAAACGTGGCCCCTCCCGTCTTTCACTGGAATGCGGGCTGCGAAATGCCGACCCACAACAGGATCGGGCTGGCCAAATGTGGAATGACCAGCTGTGCTTGGACCTGCTGTGGGTTCACCAACACGCGCTCCCGGGAGACTGCGTTTCGGCGCGGTTGTGGTGCGTTTGGAGAATCAGGTCGACTAACTCCAATCGAAAAACTAAGTGTTCTTTATGAGAAGCGGTAGAAGCCGCTAAATGAATACGTGAATTTAAAATTGAGAAATTGAGAAGGCGTTTGAAGACCTTCATATTCCATTTCTGGCACCTTTTTCTTTCCAACAGGTATGGTTCCAGCATTTGATCTTTACGATCAACGCCTCCCATACCCTTGTTAGTCTAAAATTACTTGGGGCTTAAATTGAGCTTGGCGATATGGTTTAGGCTCCATCCGGTCTTGTTGAACGCCATGGTAGAAAGAGATATCCTGATAGGCCATGACAACGATATCGCCAGCATGACGAGCTAGAATCTTACCGTCTTTCAGCTTGCACAGCGATATGAGTGGAGGCACATTGCTACAGTTGACGCGCAATGTACCTACACAATCAGTTTTATGTGCCTTCAGAAATCGGGCCAGACAGGGGCTATTGTCCATGAAAAGAGTATGCCCTTTGTTGAGGAGAGGATGGACGAGTTTAAGGACAGTCGCCGTGCTTTTCAGCAGCGTCGACGAGTATGCGGGATCGTAGGTAGTTTCAGTACCGAGGTACACAAAGAATGACCAAAGGTAGCCTGTGGATGAATCGCACAGTTCGAAAGTTTTAATTCCGAACTTGGCTGCCTTGGTCTTGATGTACTGGCGGAATTTTATGTTTCCTTTCCACAAAGTCAGGGATACGTCAATACAAATATTCTGGGATGGGACATAGGGTTCCATGAAGCGTGAATTTAAATGTTCTAAAATGGGGCCAAAACAAAACAGTCTGTCAGAGTCATCAGTCGGTCTATTGGTGTTGTCATTGAAATGAAGAGCGCGGCAGAGGTTGGAGTATCGATTACGGGAGAACATCTTTCTAAAGATGTTCGTCTGAAGGAGTGGGTTGTTAAAGCAGGACTTAGTGGAGGGCATCTTGATGATTCCGAGCATCATCCAGAAGGAAAATAGGACCAAAATTTCATGAATATTTGTGTCATACCACTCCCGGGCAAAGCTAGCGGATGAACTAGCTATCCCCTGAGCATAACGGTTGGTCTCTGTCACTATATGTGACAAGATACCGTCATCCCAGTACGTCCTGAACGCCCCACACGGATTTTCAGATGCGATACGAGGCCCCGTTTGCTCAGGCAGAAATTGCTCCCTCTCACCTGCATAGTCATGCATGGTTGACCATTCAAACCGAGATGGAATCGCTGTCCCTGCAAAGAGGGCCTCATCCTGACCTACATCAGCATCTAAAAACTCATCATCTGCATTCTGGTCATGCTCTTGGTTTTGTGGCATTTGCCTCCTCACTCTCGCAACTGCCCGCACTCTCGTTGCCTCCCTTGCACGCACCACTTTCATCACAGCAGCTCGCAGATCTTCTGGCACGTCCTCATCATTTATATTAACTTCCACTAACCGATCACCCTTTTTCCATTGGGACTCACCTTTCCGCCTTGCTGCCCCCCTCGCCCGACCTGCAGCTCTCCTCGCCCGGCCGCCTCGGCGTGCTCCGCGCGCGCGTCGGCCTGCTCGGCCACGCACTGGGCTCTCCTGACGCTCTATCACTTGCGGAGGGTAGATGTGATGCTCGTCAGCGAGATGGTGTGCTTCGCCATCCTCGTCGTCCTCCTGGACGACGACATACTCAACACTAAAAAAAAATGCAATTATAATTCTTGCTGGAAATGTACAACGGGTTCTTGCTGGGAATACAAAATAAAAGTATAACTTACTCAGCATAACGAGCATCATCCTCTTCATCCACAAGGGCAGGCGTAAGCGACCGCACAGCGCGTGACGGGCTCGGCCTATCAATTGAAAGGTTTTCGTTATTATAAATAATTATTATGACTCAAAAACATTTTAAAATGAGTTTTATTACTTACGATTGCATCGCGCGCGGCGGGCTAAATAGCACTGCAGACACGGTTTCCGCAGGAGGTGGCGGGCTAGACAAAGGCGACGAGCTGGGCAAATCGAATAAAAGGTTTTTGTTATTATAAATAATTATTATGACTCAAAAACATTTCAAAATGAGTTTTATTACTTACGATTGCATCGCGCGCGGCGGGCTAAATAGCACTGCAGACACGGTTTCCGCAGGAGGTGGCGGGCTAGACAAAGGCGACGAGCTGGGCAAATCGAATAAAAGGTTTTTGTTATTACAAATACTACGACTATAAAATATTTATTTCGGTGAAACTTACATGCTCAGCGGCGCACTCGGAGAATTTGAGGAGGGGCGCAGCGGGATCTCCCTCGGCGGTGTACAGTCCGAGGAGAGTAGGCGCCGAGTCGGTATACTGAAAATTCAAAACCCAACACCTCACATAAAATAACAGCAATATGCATAATAAAACAATCACCCTTCACAAAACAACATGCAGACAAAAGACATGCTACATACAAACCTAATCTCAACAACGGATACTTCTGTAAAATATCAGTGAATTAGTGATGATTCATTGCTGGAAGATAACAAAATCTAATTGACTTGTAAATCTAATGTCAAGTCTATGCGACCTGCCTCATTTTCTCACCTCACTGATTTGTCTCATTACAGCAGATTCAGTAATTTAGTCAAGATAATGAAAGAATTTACCTCATAAGCCGGTTCCTCACACTCATCGAGGTATTCCGGCTCATCGTATACCACCTCGGCCAACTCATCCTCGGACATGTCCTCCACCTCGAGGTACTCCTCCCGCACGCCCTCTTCCTCCGAGTCGCTCTCGCGGAGCAACTCGGCGAAATCATCTGGCACACCACCACCGCCTCCCACGAACCAAGACATTGCTAAAATAATAAATAATACTTATATTAGTTTTTTTTATCTCAATCTGTACTGTCCCACTGGTGGACAAAGGCCTCTCAGAAATATTTTACTTCATACAAAATTGAAAATAAAGTTATCGATACTATCGATAACTTTTGTCGATATGACTACAGCCTAGTAATCGTTGTTTGAATGTTTGAATTTGGCAGTTACGTGTTACGTAATTATACACGAGAAAAGATCGAAATATGAATAATAATAGAATAAATACGCCTCAAATACATGAAATTATGAATTATCATTAGTTTTTACGTTGATTGATAACCTAACAAAGATAATAATTCATTGAGTACTATTAGAATTCCTAACAAACAACGGCGACGCAGACGAACATTTTGATTGTTCAAAAGAGTAGGTTTTATGTTATTGTTTGAAGCAAGCAATCATTTACAAACTTGCATTAGATACATAGCACTTATAATTCATCCACTTTTATTGTGATTTTCACACCAAATCTAATTCTGATGAAAAAACAATTAAGCCGAATTGGTTTGGCGGTTGACATTATTAACCTTCACTAGAAAATACTTGAGTCTTGAAATATAAATAAATATGGCTCGAACACATGAAACAATGAATTATCACTATGTTTTACGTTGCTACTAATGTTTCCAAGACCATATTTCATTGTAAAAGGGTCAAATTCACATTTTCAAATTGTTCATTCAATGGCGACTGACGAAATCGAAATTAGGAATATTTTGTTGGCTCAAAAAAATAATTTTGGGACATCGATTCAAGTAAATGATTATCTACAAATTTGCATTAGGCACTTCTAACATAATAATCATTTACTTACCAGAGTTTGAACCGAAACCATACACAAACAATAACACAAAAACACTCGCGCGACCGCACCCGTGTTTACAGTTTTTTGCATTGACGTTTTTCAACGACAATGACGCGCTCCCATATTTTTTTCTTTAGAGTTGCCCATTAAAAGTTACTAATGTTTGGTATCGTTGGAATCGACTACTGTCAGACCATAGAGGTAAAACATAAGGAAGCGATTTAGAACCGTTAGGTAAAAATAAGGTTTGAATTTGTAGGTACGAGGTGGCACGAATTCATGCCAGCGGGGCCCAACGGTATGCTAGTTAAGTGGCATGACGGGCGGCACTTCAAAATCAATTCAATGATCTAAAAATGGTTTTTTTCCTCCAGGCCTCCAGGTTTTTTTTTGCACATGTAATAGCGATACATCGCTATTTCGTGTTCCCCATTAATAACGTGACGAATTATATATGTATATATCATCTGGGACTCTGGAAGTCTTATCGAACTAGGTTTGGTGTCGTGGGCCTCTAGCTATTATTGTCGCCGACCGGCCAGCGCTGAAAACCAGCGTTCTACGTGTATACGCCCTTAGTTTAAATTCTCATCTATAAGAGATTCCTGCTGATCTTAGCGAAGTTCACAAATTGTCAAGCAAATGAAATGCTTGCTCGCTCAAGCCATATTCCGTTTTGTTTTTTAGCCGATCTCTTTGCAGTCAAACAACAGATAACAACAACGACAACAACAACAGCGAGACCTAGGACTACCACGCCAGTATATGTAGAACCTGTGACGAAGAAAGCACGGTATGAATTTATTAATCAGCTGTGTTAATCACTATTCAAAATGCTCTATTGCTTTATTTTTATATGATAACTAAAATTATATAATGCTACTTATAACGGACGGAAAAAAGGACTAATTTATCTAAATTACCTGTAGGGCTGTTACGTATCTCTGTTGGCAGATCGAAATGATAGTAACTGGGCTCAGTGTCCATCAATTAACGGTCAAAAGGTTAGTTTTGCATTATGTATGACCCTGTAAAGTGATATCCACTCAGTGTGATACGTAATACGTAATACCAATATTATGACATTCACGGTTGTCATCAAAGTTCGGTGTTCAACCGAAGCTTGATAGTCACTGGATCAGAAAGATACGTAATAGCCCTGCAGAACAGTTTACTAAATACAGGTTGTAAACAGACCCTTCACGAAGCCTCTAACTCTGCGTAAAATAAGAATAAGTGCCTTTTGGTTTTGTTAAGAGTCTATTTACACCCTTTATAAGCTAACTAAATAAACAATAGGACGCTTAGGTGTCAAAGTACTCCTCCTCCACACGCTGTCATCCGAAAACTTGCCAAGAAGATTAGCATTGCCAGGCTGAATGGCAATGCTACTTCTTTGGTCCAAGAAAGAGCCAGCCCTCTGGTCCGAGAAATTCTCTGTTCACGTTCCTTGCTAATTTAGAAGTATTCGGTATGTGATAAATTACTAACTATAGCTAGGGAGCTTAGCGGCGGACCACGAAATTTCTGGCATACCTCTTCGTTAGTGCTGTAGGTCGCGTTTCTGAAAACTCTGTTTAGAAAGGATTTCGCTGTTTAGATACAGTTGAATATACGGCTATTAGGGGTTTAAACGAAGATTTTAGAAACCTCTGGTATAATAAATTATCTAAATATCTCTGCCCTTTCCAGCCCAGTTCAGCGCGTTTCAAATACTCAGACCACAACTGCAGATTGCGGTCTAGTCGAAGGTGACAATTTACGCCCCCTGATCCACAATGGCCTGTCTTATGAGAGGGGAGAAGTACCTTGGCTCGTAGCTATATATAAAAGCACTAAGAGATCTCTTAGTGCTATATGCGGAGGGACCCTTGTGTCAGATCGCCATGTTGTTACCGGTGAGTTCAAGTCCCAACTTATTTCAATTCCGACTCGTTAGTTTTAACAAACGAAAAAACACGTTTTAGTTCATAAAATAGCAAACTCAGTAAACTTATAAGTGACGGGTCTAGAAACAAAGTGACCTCAGTCCAAGGAAATTGAAATGACAGAAAATCATGTTTTTTGTTTCAACTAGAACAAATGACTTTTATTTAAAAAAAATATGGATCTTTATGATCCGTGTGTACATGTCTCAAAAAAGGTAACTTTCGAATAAAAGTAGATCAGAAAGTAACAAAAATCACGAAATTATTATGGACTCAGGCATCTTTGTATTTTATCGATGGACCGAGGTGTATTTGCATGTTTTAAATTGATATGACAGCTAATCAGCCATGCTAACCAACCGATCAGCCATGTTTAAATTTTGAAAATTGAGGCTTGTGATTGGTCGAAATGGATCGAGGCCACTTTGCTTGTCACATTTTGAGGACTGAGGCGTCTTTGCATGCTGATTTTTGATGTGAAAATACTTAGGACTAAAGCCATTTTGAATGTATTATTTTCTTATGGAAGAGTAGCCATAGACAACAGGAACAAAATAACATAAACAGATAAAAAAAATCAAAAATTGGACTGAGGTCACTTTGTTTCTACACCCCTCAAGTGTCAACTGTCAATTTCAAATATCACTGCATTTGTTTACACAGCCAACTGACGTCATGACCACAGAGCAATATGGCATCCACTGCGTCCAGCGTTTTCGTCAAATTACGCGCGAAATTTAAATGCATTTTTAGGGCACCCACTTAACGATTGAATAATTTTTTTGTGATTTTTTTTTGTGGTTCCTTATTACTATAGAATCTAATTGAGACACTTCAAAAATGGGTGTAATACCCTATTGACCACTTATTTTAGTTTATTTGTTTGTTTTATTTAGCTGCACACTGCATGTATCTTAGGACAGCGACTGCCGTCAAAGACATCGTTGTAAAAGTTGGGGTACATGAACTGGACGAGTGGAGCGACAGCTCCACCGTCATCACGAAGCTCATTGCTGCAGACAAACACGAATCCTATAATGCGTCTACGCTTGAAAGTGAGTTTTTGAGACTGGTCTTTATATAAAGGGTGTAAAACACCTCTTAACGAAGCCGAAAGGCACATAATCTCGTCGTCATTGCGATTATTTTTTTGTTCTACACCATACCTTCTAGTTACGGAGATACTGGGGGTCAAATTTCCAATTTTTGACAATTTTTTTTTAAACTTGTAGTTTTTAAATGTAAAATTTTTACTTTAAACACCTCCACGACCCCCGTACTACTCAATCCATCCACCAGCACATTGTTCAATGTGCGTTACATTGAGCTCTACCACAAAACATGATTTTTCACCCCAAAAAAAAAGTCGTTTCCCAGCAATAATTTTTGCGTAAAGTTACTTAGTTTGATGTACAGAATGCTTGGTTGACGGCTTCGTGATGAGGTGGTTTACACCCTGTATAGCATAGCGAGTAATCGACAGCCTAAAGCAATTTGTTACTGGACATGAAGCTCTCTGATCGCACGCCCTTTATCTTGATCGTTTTCTACTGTTCGAGAGGCGAGCAGGTCCCTAACAAAGACTGCTAGGGTTCAAAGTGAGAATCCAAGGTTAGCCATTACTAACGACCCGAATGGCGCAGCGGTATAAGTGAAGCTGCCTTACGTTCTTAGGGTCCCGGGTTCGAATCCCAGTAGGAGCAAATGTTTGTGTGATGATCAAGAACATTTGTTTCCGAGTCATGGATGTTTAATGTATAATAAGTATGTATTTACAAATAAAAAGTATCTATATAGTATTTCAACTATCTGATGTCCATGACACAAGCCTCGTTGCTTAGTGTGGCACTAGATGGCGCTGTGTGTAATGTCCAGCGATATTTATTTATTTATTTACAAACAAAAACTATCTATACCTATAGTATTTCAACTATCTGATGTCCATGACACAAGCCTCGTTGCTTAGTGTGGCACTAGACGGCGCTGTGTGTAATGTCCAGCGATATTTATTTATTTATTTACAAACAAAAAGTATCTATATAGTATTTCAACTATCTGATGTCCATGACACAAGCCTCGTTGCTTAGTGTGGCACTAGACGGCGCTGTGTGTAATGTCCAGCGATATTTATTTATTTATTTACAAACAAAAAGTATCTATATAGTATTTCAACTATCTGATGTCCATGACACAAGCCTCGTTGCTTAGAGTGGCACTAGATGGCGCTGTGTGTAATGTCTAGCGATATTTATTTATTTACAAACAAAAAGTATCTATATAGTCTTTCAACTATTTGGTGTCCACGACGCAAGCCTCGTTGCTTAGTGTGGCACTAGATGGCGCTGTGTGTAATGTCTAGCAATATTTATTATGAGGACGGGCCTATGCCCCTCCTTATCCACCTCAAACCACATGCTATTTCACTCTATCATTGGTTATAACTCTTCCAGGGACTTTAATAGTGCAATAGCAGTTCCTAAATGTCGTTGTATTTTCTATATGCGCTTGGTACAGCTTATATCGTCATTCCCGTATCCAAAATTATGTTACACACATACATAAATACATAGACTGCTATCACATAATCCTCCCTTTTTGGCTTAGCTGTAGTCGGGTAAAAACCTGTAACAGAGATATAAATATTCTAAATGTTAATTCTTTATAATTTACTGGTTTCAGATGACATAATGGTACTCACACTGGACACTCGCCTCAACTTTACAAATTTTATCCGCCCAGCGTGCCTGTGGACTGGTAACACAGATCTCTCGCAAATCGTTGGAAGTACCGGAGTTGTAAGTACATAACCTAAGACAATAATTGTAGTCAACCCTACAAGAACATCACAGGTCTATGAAGTATAGATTTTATAACTCCAATTCTATTCCACAACTGATTTAGATCGAACGAACGACACGAACGCACGAACGTCGGGCTTATATTAGGGGTAAAATTCGCGATAAATACGCGTTTCCATATGTTGTAACCCTCAAGGGTTTTATCATATGGGAACGCGTAACCACGCGTATCCACGAAGTAGACAATAGTTAAACAATGGTGTCTCGAACAAATCGGTCCTTTAGATACCTATCTAAATCAGTTGTGCAGTAGAATTGGAGTTTCCTTGAACCGATAAAACCTGAAGTAGAAATAATTATACAAGATGGAAGGGACACCGCGGGCTTGTGGACGGTGAGTAATTGGCTAGCTCGCCGTCTGTCCGTTTTATGACGACAGGCCGTGTCGACGGCGCGTTCGTGTTCCACGAGCGCCTCAAAGTGATGTCGGCAGAAAGGAAGGGGTCCGCAAGGGCCGATGCCTGCCGGGGCTGCGGGACTGTTTGATAGAGATACCACGGCTCCGGAACACAAAGGGCTAAGGAGGAACATGGATGGGTTTTAGTCAGTATAAGTCTGACACTCCCTTCCGCGCCGCCCAGAGCGGGAGGGGTCATTTGATGATTTCCCATCAGAATTCATTACTGAATACGTGGTAACCGTTCTAGGTCGGTGTCCCCTCCACCGTCTAGTCAAAGAGGGAGCGAGTCCACTATTCTGGAAGAACGAATAGACGGTGGAGCTGATAAGTCCGGTTTGCAGATGGAGGCCCCAGGCCACCTATAGAAAGAAAGAAAGAAAAAGTATTAATTAAACTCACACAGGAAATAACAGATAAAAAAAGTTAGAATAGACAATAAGACAAAATTATTAAAAAAAAATACATAAGAAAAATAAAAAACAATCAAATTGATCCTGTGCAAGGCCAAAAGGCTCTTATCTCAGCATGGTGCTGTGACATTGAAAACAAAAGTCACAGCGCTGGTATTCTGATAAGGCCCAAAGTGATGCCACGGACAGATATACGAATGCACACATAAACAACGAAGTTATGATTGTACAGTGGGCTGCATTAATTGGGTACCCCAGTTGGGTACCACAGTACCCCGGATTCGAACGTAGGTGCTTTCAAGAGGGGGTACCACATCGTGAAGCTGACTGTACCTGACTTAATGTGTCTTATCTTTCCAGGTAGCCGGCTGGGGTGGCATAAACAAATATAATGCACCTCCACTGGAAGAGCCGCAAATGGTGCGCGTCCCCATCGTCAGCACTAAAGAGTGCAGGGCAAGCAAATCTATCTTCCACCAGCTTACTTCCGACAAAACCTTGTGTGCAGGTATGCATTCAGAGATAACATTAGAAGGAATCATTCCCTCTACGTCGATTCCCTTTACGTCAACTCGTGAAACAAATGACATCTGTTTTAAAAAGTTTACGCGTTACCGCGAGGTTGCAAAAGTACACATATAACAAAAATTTAAACGCTTTTACAAATAAAATAATATTTGATACTGTTTTAAGCTGTCACGGTTCATAACTATGCTTAAAATGTCACTTACGGGATATCATCCGTGATTATTGCCAATCGTCCGTTATCATCCGTGATTTTTTTTTGTCTGCTCCTAACAATTTTTTCCATCCACCCGCATTCTCCAGTCAACCCGCGATCATGGCGCTTGCAACAGCGTCGAAATATCGGGAGCTCAAAAATAAACAATAATCACGGAAGATATCCCTTATGTGACATTTTAAGTAAAATAATATTTATTTTACAAAAAAGATGTAATTCAGGACACTCAATGGTTATAGCCGAGACCCTTTTTTTTAATAATCACTTTCTCTTTGAGAACCTCCTTCTCTTCTTGTCGGTTAAAAATAAATTGAAGCACAGAAGAATAAAGAGAGATAATAACTAATCGAGGTGAAATATTATGTAAAAACGAATAAAAAATAAGCGTCCCCTAAAAATTAATTAATGACTTACTACACTATTGCTAAAACCACTATCAGCATCAATGTCACTAAACTTAACGGCATGTGCACAGCCCCAGGCAATGCGATCATGCGACTTGCGACAAGACTCGATTCAAGCGACATGCGATACCGAAACGTGATTTGTTCTAAGTAATTTCTTTCATTAGTATACTCCACAGTCGCTATCGTAACAAGCGTGTCACCTGGTCGTGTAACTTAAGGCCAAGTGCCTAGTGGTTAAGCTATCAACTAGGTTTTATTAGCTTAACCTGTAACTATGTAAAAAAAACTTAGAAGTTAAATTTGACCCGCTTCCTGGTTTCCAATAGATCTGAAATTTTGCATACATGTCTTCTTTGGATGACAATGCATCGTTAGCTAAGTGGAAGTCCGCCATATTGAATTTAGAATGACCTTATTCTAAATCCAATATGGCGGACTAGATATTTTTTTTTTATATTTAGATGTATCGACATATCAATCTAAAGCGTGTTTTTAGTTTTTTTTTTTAACTAAAATACAAAGGGGATGTACAAGTATGTTGGTGGCAATTAATATTTCCTTCTTGAGTCACCTTTATTCCCGTCTGCCACCACCGGTCGCCACCACTGGTGGCAGTTGCAACTATTTGTCGCATCTACCACCACTGGTGGTGGTTGCGTCAGTGGAGTCGCATTTGCCTCGAATTCTGCCACCACTGGTGGCAGATGACACTTAAATTAGTGGAATCCTCTACCAGTGGTGTCAGACTCGACGATCAAGTAGCCGTCTGACACCACCCATTCACACATTTTACTTTGACAGGTAGTCGATTGGGCGATGGCCCTTGTCAAGGAGACTCCGGTGGCGGCCTCTACCTAAAAGATGGCGGCAGATGGAGGCTCCGCGGTGTAGTCTCCATATCCACCAAGCCTGATGGGGATGACACCTCAACCCCCTGCAATCTCAACGAATATGTCGTGTATACTGATACAGCGCAGTACTTGCCTTGGATTAGAAGTATTTTATCAAAGAACTATTTCGATTAAAATAATTGTTATTTTAAACTGATTCTGTTTTAGTAACTGAATTCCAATGTCTAAGCAGCCGACTACATAGAGTAGGTATAGTAATATATGTAGATTGGGAACCGCCATTACTGGTGTAATCAATACTGTACTGTGTACTGGTCTACAAAAACTAACTGTGGTGTGGATGCACACACCGCAGTTACTTTTTGTAGACCTACGTTTCCAAGTGTCATTTATTGTTAGTATATGTTGCCGTGTTAGGTATATGTTAAGTAATGCGGCCTTTTGATAACAGTCACCACGTGGTAACAATTGATAACATTTGATAACATTGTTAGAGAATGTTACCTCAACATGCGGTGTGGAATGTGGATGCACCATAACACCGATGTGTTCACTGTACGAAGTGTTCTATGAAAAAGATTAAAAAAATATACGCCGTGTGGTACAAACAGGACTTTAGTATGAAACCGAATGCAGCGTAAATTCCGCGTCGCACTTTACGCGACTCATAGCTCAAAAAATTACGCTCGTTTGGCCAATTAACGTTACGTTAAATTTAATACTACAGTCCTGTTTGTTATATCGAGGACACTCCTGCCTGATACAACATAGTAACGCTCTCTAGCCCCGCCCCGTTGACTTTGTATAGAAATAATGAATGAAAAGATACCGATTGGCCGAGTGCACTGACGACGCACATCAAACGAGAGTTATTGTTATTTTGCGCGCCAAAGTTGATGCTTTCCTAATAGGCCTAAACTTTAAGGGGGTGTGGCTCGGCGCCTCCGCATGAAATAAGCGAAAAAAAGTTTTAACTGATCAGGCGGAAAAGACCACGACTGTACGACACGGCGACCGGCGTAAAATGCTTCTTCATAATGGGTTTTTACAACAGTATTAAACTGTTGTAAAAACCCATTATGAAGAAGAGTGTAAATGCACGTTACTACTGTGTCTGTAATCTAGTCTTTGGCGTGAACTAGAAAAGCGCCGAGACAATGAAGTTCGACGAAGTCCCAGAGAAACAATTTAACTGTCTTGGATCCCGCAACGACATTAATCAGGGAGGAGTAGGAAAAACCATAATTTCCACTTCTCTGCTCCTGTACTATAACGCTCGAACTCACACTGCATTACTGCGACGATCTTAAAGCTACTAGAGCTAGGGTTTGTAAGTTCTGGGGCTGCGGGACTATTCAAAAGAGATACCGGAGGAACATGGATGGGTTTTAGTCAGTAAAAGTCTGACACTCCCTCCTGCTCCGCCCAGAGCGGGAGGAGTCATTTGATGATATACCATCCGAAAAAAAAGGGTTGGAAGTTCTGCGTCATCTATTTCATTTCATGTCATTTTCATTTTGTTTTCAACACACTTCCTCGAAAACGGGTTCTTATCGCACTACGATTAGTTTCAACATACAATGTATTTCACACACGTGGATCTTTCTCATTTTCCAACACCGCGTGCTGTGCCGCGTGCGGGAATAAGCCATTCCCGCACGCGGCACAGCACGCGGGTGTTGAAATATTGCAACAGATAAAACTATATCTATACTTAGTTCAAATTGGTTCAATGACTATATTCGGCGGTGATTGTTTTTTTTCGTTATTTTGTTTCTTCAAAAGTGTATTGAAAAACGTCGTTTGATACACGTGGACATTTGTTATTGCGGCACTCTGGCGTCTTTGTTGTCAATGTTGTGTTTGTTGTACCTGTAATTGTAATGTTGTACCTGTAATTGGCATATCTACATATTAGAATATTACCGTATGATTAAGTTTTGTGTACGTAATTGTAATGTTTATGAATGACGACAGTATCAAAAAATTGCAAATCTATTTAGTCCGTCAGTTAGAGTATTAGAAATTAATGGACACGTATTTTTTGTTTTTATAAATCAATGAATATTGACAAAGATAAAACGCATCAAAACTCGGGAGTGGGGGGCTCGTGACGTCAGAACTAGCTAAAAATTATACCATGGCGTGACGTATGCGTCGTATCTTCGTCAGTTTTGGTTTACGTAAAAGAAAAAACACAGGTCAAATATTTTTTGATAATCTAAGTGACGGACTAATTAGATTTTTTTTGTCGTCTCGCCTATTGGCATACTTAAATATTAGAATATTACCGTATGATTAAGTTTTGTGTACATGTTGTGGGTGAACCTTAAGTAAATAAATAAATCCATAGTACTCACCAGACTTTGTGCCGACAGATTTCTACTTTTTTTAGTATTTGGACGACTTCTTGGTAGAAAAAAAAGCAATTCTCGAAAGGTATTTAAAAATGCCTTTCTCCTTTCATCAGTTCCTGTAGTGAACAAACAACAGGACACGCAGGACACGATATTAACTGCCCCATCGTTTGTGGAACAGCACCACATTTACACTCCAGGGCAGATTCATTGAAAATGCCTTTGAAAAGTTTGTTGTCTCCGGTCCACCTGACTTCTTCAAAAAGGGCATTGACAATGACCCCTGCTCAGTGCATATTTATGTAGGATAATAGAAAAAAACAAAACGGCCACTTCATAGGCAAAGACCGTAATTTATTTGATCGCCACTCCTTTCAAAACGGTGAAGAAAAACATCGTGAGGACCCGACATGTCCTAGAACAAACACGGTCGTCTCGCGCCAGTAAGGACATTGGCTTCTGACATTTCCAAACTACTTCGTTACCGAACTTACACCTTACATAGTTCTAGTTGCAGTCTGTACATAATGTTTATAAATTTTACATTCATAATTATATAATATTAGCATTTTTTTATTTTTTTTTATTTACATTTTGGTTTAAGTTCTTGATAAAAAACGAAAATATATATATTTTTTTTTTATTACTTCGCGTCCAATAATGCATTCAGGGTGCTGATGGGGTTGCCCCGATACTGCAGCGCATCAGGGATGTTTGCTGAAGCTCACGTAGACTGTTTCTACACGGTGATGCGGAAACGGTGCGTATCTCTGGTCCGTAGGGTGCGGGGCAGCGCAAACAGCATCCTGTCTATGGTTGCGAGTAGGCTTGATTGTGCGTTTGTGAACCACTGCTGCAAGGTTTCAGCTGGGCCTGTCACCTTGCAGCAATGATGTCACAATCTGTCTCTTTTGTTTTGTTTGCAAGTGCATTACTAACATCTTCTTAATATATATAAATCTCGTGTCACAATGTTTGTCCTCGATGGACTCCTAAACCACTTAACCGATTATAATAAAATTCGCACACCATGTGCAGTTCGATCCAACTTGAGAGATAGGATAGTTTAAATCTCAAATTATAGTCGCAATTTTAATTTATTGCTAATTATTTGTCTGTTATTATTTGACAGTCACAATTATCTGTTAACTCCAAATGATTCTAACAGATGTCGATACCTTTCGACTGGGTTGAGTAAGTAATCAATAGATGGCGCTGCTATGGTGAATCTACGAACGTGTCATATAAGCTACATTTTAACAGCATAATTACCACGTGTTGTTGACGCTATAAAATTAATTGAATTTATTTTGTAGTGAACGAAATACCGTATAATTCAGCTAATTATTTGTCTGTTATTATTAGTAAAAAAATATGAATAGGTAAATATGTCGGCAGATTATATTCATCTATTTGGTGGACTAAAGGATTTACAATAAAACAAAAAAAAAAAAAATACCAAACCCGTGCGAAGCCGGGACGGGCCGCTAGTAGTTTATAAGTATATTGTTACTAACACTATGAGTCTTGTTGCTCGAAATAAAATGATTTAATTTAATTACATATGATTCAGTTTTTGAGGAAGATTCTCTCAGGGGGGAATAGTGGAATAACTCAAAATGAAAAGGGGACTTTCTAGATTATTTTTACATTAAAGTCCAGTTTTCCCCCCGGAGGAGGATTCTCTTAGGGGGGATTTGTGGAATAAGCCAACCAAAATATGGAAGACATGTGACATCCACCAATCCACTCTGCCACTATCTTATCTGTGCAGCCGTCGTGGTGGATTACGGCCCCCGTCCTCACCATCTTGATCTGTCAAAGGACCGATTTGTTCGAGACACCATTGTTTAACTATTGTGTCAACTTCGTGGACAGATGAAGGGGTTTGGAGGCATGTCCCGTTGGAACATTAATAGCCAGATTATAACTTAGGGTTCTTACAGACGAGCGGCACATTGCCAACTGCAGATAAACTACAGCCGTCGCCACCTGTGGTTGCCGTCGACGCTTGCAGTTATGGCGTCGGCAGCAGCAGCCGACGCGTCAACTGCAGTCGTCGACACACATTTACGCGGCATGCCACAACTGCAAGCGTCGCCCCCGTCGACGCTTCGGCGGTTGCCGCCCGGCGCGTCGTCGGCAGCTGTCGACAGGCTGCAGTTTATCTGCCGTTGGCAACGTGCCGCTCGTCTGTAAGAACCCTTACTCGAGTTTGTTGTCTGAATGATTGGTGATATTGGCTGCCTCGTTGGTCTTTCGCAAACCGGGTCGGCCAGTGTTATTTGGTTTTCCCATCAGGAATTACTCAGTAGCAGCAATGGACTCTGGATCTGTGCCCAGTTGGCTAAAAAGTATCTTATGTGTTAATCTAGACTAACTGTGTGCCAAATTTCAACCAAATCCGTTCAGTGGTTTAAGCGTGAAAGAAATATCCATTCATCCATCCATCCGCAGGAACTTTCTTATTTATAATAGTAGTAAGACGATTATTGGCCAATCACGTATTATATATTTTTTATTGTTTATTTATACTGAACCCGCACCTGAGTTACGGGACTTAATTTAAGTAACACGCTGTATGTATAGTGTAGAGCTTAGAAAGACTAAATTATACTTTACTATATGTATGTACAAATAAAGCTTCCTCTTGAATGACTGTATCTATTGCTGAAAACTGCATTAAAAATAATCCGTTGCACAGTTTAAAAGATCTAAGCGTACAGACAGCGGGGGCGACTTTGTTTTATACTACGTAACGATAATAATACTGGCCTTATCTAAGTTGTTTATCAATCATTAATTTTATCAATAATTTTACAAATTGTCCACACTCCCCGGCTTACCACATGAAAACAGGTTCAAAATTCGACAGACCACACGGACTGACTTTTTATGCACAATACCTATAAGGTATTGCTCATCCATTTTGTTTTGATAATAAAGTATATATATCCAGTTTTTCGGCAATCATAGGCATTGAAACACGTCAGTAAGAACAAGATTATAAATCGCTTTAAAAATGGACGTGACGTCAGTGTTTCTGTGTGTTTTAGTTTTAAGTTTACAATTAGTGCGCGGTCAGGACTTAAAATCTCTTTGCCCTGGTATTTTTGACTTTGATAAGAATGACAATGATAGCAGAGTGCTCGGGGAAATTAATTTGTTGAAGCCAGTTAACGGGAGGACAGTGTCTGTGTTGGAAGTGAAAATTAGTTTTATGGTTGCAGGTCCAATACTTGTGAGTATTCAATTGATGTTTTCGATATTAAACAGATAGCCACTGGGAAACTAGCACTAATACCTAAAATTCAGCTCCACCTGGTTAGACTGATGCCGAACCCAACCTAGTTTTAACTTGTGTAGAATGTCATTCGTATCAAACCAGGATTTTTTAAACAATTTAAAAAATGGAGTACCTATATGGGTTGCGCCTCATCTAGCTCTCATCAAAATAGGCCCGTGACAGGCACTTTTGCTTAGTCAAAAATAAGCTACCAACAGTCCTGCATAATTACTGTGAATGGACTATAGTACCCATTCGAAAATAGTAAATCTCATGGACAAGAACGGGCAAGAAACTCCATGAATACTCTTTTCATATCAAGTTAGATCCTACTTCTACTTCTACTAATATTATAAATTCGAAAGTTTGTGAGTATGGATGGATGTTTGTTAGTCTTTCACGCAAAAACTACTGAACGGATTTGGATGAAATTTTGCATATAGATAGTTTTTAACCTGGATTAACACATAGGAACTTTTTATCTCGGTAGTAAGATCCCATGGGACTATTATCGAGCTTCACGCGGGCGAAACCAATGGCAGAAGCTATAGTATTACTACATAGTTCTATAGATGTGAGTACAACATTCGCCTGCAGCTTTTTTTTTTTTTTAGGATGGGAAATCATCAAATAACTCCTCCCGCTCTGGGCGGAGCAGGAGGGAGTGTCAGACTTTTACTGACTAAAACCCATCCATGTTCCTTCATCGCCCTTTGTGTTCCCGGCCACGGTATCTCTATCGAATAGTCCCGCAGCCCCGGCGACAACACTCGCCTGCGGCTCGGGTGTTAATTCCGCCTCGAATGCAATAACAAATTTTCTCCACTTGTATCAAAATGTACTATTATTTGGGACATTTTTAGTGAATTATTTTGGGGATGACAAATCATACTACAATAGGGTAGATGAAATCTATACATATAATAAAATCGTTGAGACCAAAAAATCTGTTCATTGAAGATTAAAAAAAAAAACCAGCCAGGGTGACTTAAAATAAGTAACAGAACATATTAAATCCATTTTAAAAATTTTTTCATCCCACCATCTCGGAAAGAGTATTTTTAATCTTCAATATCTGAGTGGAAAAGCCGTTTTTATTCTCTAGAGGATAAAGTAAATTGAATTTAGAACATCGTGTGCACTAAGTTTGTGAATTAAAAAAAACATTAAACCTATTTACTGCTACCTCTATGGTGCCGAATATATCATACAACTTTTTTTTAATTTGTTAAAAACTCAGACTCGGAACCTTCTTGGTGTTCTTTTTTCAATTTGCTTTGTACGCGGTTCTTTACGCGGCATTTTTTCACGTCATTGTTAAACCTTATATTAAAAAAACAAGAAACTTGAAAACAAGTGAAAAAACTAAAATGAGTGATTCTAGCGACGAGGAAGTTTGCTTGACGCCAACAGAATTGACTGAAACTGTTAATAATGCGCAAATGAGCTTTCTCCCTCAACAATCACGCGAGAAGTATTTAAAACAGTACGATATGTTCAACACGTGGCGACTAGCAAAAGGAGCCAAAACTTTCTCAGAAAACGTTTTGCTGGCATATTTTATAGAATTATCCGAGAACAAGAAAGCAAGCACTCTATGGAGTACGTATTCGATGCTAAAAGCAACAATAAAGATGAAAAAAGACAAACATATCGATACCTATCCTAAATTAGTGGCATTTTTAAAAAGAGCCTCATCTGGTCATCAACCAAAAAAATCGAAGGTTTTCACAGTATCTGATATTGAAAAGTTTCTTAACGAAGCACCCGATTCCGTATATTTGGCGGCAAAAGTAAGTCAGTTGCACATTCAGTATCTACTTAAGTATATTAATCTCAATTAAATAGTATAATTAGTAGATGTTGATAGGCATAATTATGCGTTCATATCAATTTTATTCATTTATCTACTACAATACTCTTTACGTTACAGGTTGTTCTTATTATTGGAATAAACGGAGCATGTCGAACTAATGAACTAACACAACTTAATGTCAAAAACATTGAGAAACATTCAGATGACTTACTATTAATTAATTTACCTAATACAAAGACAAAAAGAGACCGCAACTTCGTCATTCGCAAGGAATACGTAACGATTGTTGAGAAATATCAAGCCTAACACTCCAATCAATCGATTTTTTCTACAGTATCGCAATGGAAAGTGTGTTAGACAGCCTATGGGTACTAATAAAATTGGCAGTATCCCACGAGAAATAGCAACATTTCTTGAACTTCCAGAACCCCTGTTGTACACGGGTCATTGTTTCCGACGAACTTCAGCCACACTTTTGGCTGATTCCGGAGCTGATCTCCTGTCCCTTAAGCGCCACGGAGGCTGGAAGTCCAATGCAGTTGTAGAGGGATACATAGAGGATTCCATCCAAAATAAGTCTAAAATATGTGAAGGCTTCGTAGGAGCCATTACACTGAAAGAGCCTCAATCGGATCCTTGGACTGGCCCTTCTACATCAAAAATAAGCCGTTATGAAACACCTAACCATCTCCCTCTCTCTCCAACATTCACGCCAAGGGAATCCGATGAATCGGTACAACTATTAAGTATGACAGATAGTTTACCGAAAAACAGTACACAAGTGACTAACACCAATATTACAGTACCAAACAAAAATATTACACTCAATTTAAATAACTGTAGCAACGTTACTTTAAAATTTTCTTAATTATACCTTAGTATTATTTTGTTATAATTTAAATATTATTCTGTAATACTTACCTGTCATAATGTAGTAATTAATACCTAAACTGAAATAAAAGTGTACCTATCTTGTGATTGTAAACGTTTTTTTTTTTGCATTTAGTTATTTCCTCGCTGAGGTGGAATGAAAAGTTACGTGTTGCACTCGAGTGCAAAGATTTTTCACCTCGTGCTCTTTTGAGTCCCTCGCTAACGCTCAGGATTCTAATTTTGAATTCCTAAAATTCATCATTCATTTTAATTTTAAAATCCTTCGCTTGCTCGGTCATCAAAATTGAACACGCGGTTAAAAAGCAACTATGCACTCTTGTATAACAAATAACTATTGTTTGTTTGTTTGTTTGACCGCGCATCACGTAAAAACTACTGAACCGATATTGTTGAAATGTTCACAAATCTATTTAAATACATTCAGAATAACATAAAGGCTATAGAAATTTTTGAAATTTTTGGAAAAAGGGGGTGAAATGGGGGGGTAAAGTTTGTATGAAAAAAAAAATTAGATTGTTCGAGAATCATGAAACTTAGCATAAATACTTATTAATAAAAATAAAGAAATACCTGTTTCAGCATTTTTTAAAAATCTCATCCAGAGACGCAAAAAAGAGGGTTTTGTGTTTAAAATTAATAAACTTCAAACACCTATACAATCAAATCCAATGAAGTGTAACCTTTTAAAGTTGCTACATATACTTCGTATCTAATACAGGTAAATATAATTTCTCAATTTTCTTGAAATTTGATTTTTGACGTGAATACGCACAAAATAGCGGAACTCAAGAAAATCAGCTTTCTTCGGTATAAGTAGTTGGTACGAAATGTTTGTGCGCGCATCACGTCAAAATTACTGCATAGGCTTGCGCATCACGTCAAAATTACTGCATAGGCTTCTTTAATATTTAGACTACATATTATCACGCTACTTCCTTAAGGGGGTAGGCAATTTTGCATTATTTCCGTATACTTCAATTGTTTGACGTTTCAGTCATGACGTAAGTACATGAGAACGGCTATTTGTGGCTTATGTCAATGAAGTAAATAGCCTCCGCTACCGCTCTGTAAACTACGGGGTTGCAGGTTCAAACCCTCCAACATTATTTTCACTTTTTGTGATTTGTTTAATTTTTTTTTTGATGCTGTGAGATTTCCTATATTTCATTTTGTGTTTAAATTGTGTGCATTTTTATATTTCTTATTTTTTTTCGTGAAATATTTTTCCAAAAAGTAATAGAGTACCTAGTACTTATGGAAGAAGAATACAATCATGCTACCACCAAATAAATTGGGATAAGGGCAGGAGTATGATGATGAGGATGATTTCTCCAAAAAGTAGTATAGCGAACATCAGAAGCCTGATAAATCCACGTGTTCCTGCCGTGCAAGAACTGTGCTATGCTATTCGCAATAATCAATAATCCATACGCAGTTTACGTAGATTATATTTACAGCTAAATTGTTATTGGCCTCATATCGTATTTTCGGGCGAGAGGAGACGCCCGGGTTCTTCCATTGTGAGGATCGACCGGAGGACACGGTGGAGCACACTGTGGAGGTGTGCCCCACTTGGGCGGAGCACCGCTGTGTCCTCGAAGCGGCGATCGGCGGCGGCGACCTCTCTCTCCCGGCCCTGGTTCAATACATGGTCCGGAGCGAGACGGAATGGGACGCCGTCACCTCCTTCTGCGAATCAGTCATGTTAGCGAAGGAGGTGGCGGAACGTGAGAGGGAGAGATCCTTACGTCCCGGCCACCGCGGGAGACGCCCCGGGCGTCGGGAGCCACGTGGTGGCCCCCGGCCACCGTAGGCGCGGGCCTGTGGACGGGGAGCTATGGGCTAGCTCGCCGTCCGTCCGTCTCATGACGACAGGCCGTGTCGACGGCGCGTTCGTGTTCTACGCGCGCCTCAAAGAGAGTCAGCAAAAAAGAAGGGGTCCGCAAGGGCCGATGCCTGCCGGGGCTGCGGGACTATTCGAAAGAGATACCGTGTCTCCGGAACACAAAGGGCGATGAAGGAACATGGATGGGTTTTAGTCAGTAAAAGTCTGACACTTCCTCCTGCTCCGGGAGGAGTCATTTGATGATTTCCCATCCGTAAACAAAATAAGCTATAAGTATCGTGTTTGGGCTCAATTCATGCACCTTGATGAGAACTTTCGACCTAGCTGGAGTCTGACTGTCATCGAGTGTCTAAGGATGAAAACTTAAGGCTGTCGAGGGAAGTCCCAAATTGGAAAAACATAGTACAATATTTTAACGATGATTGCATGTATTTCCGAGAAATTAAATTGTTACCTACTTGAATCTATACTTATTATAAAGGTGAAAAGTTTGTTTGTTTGTTTGATTGGTTGAACGCGCTAATTTTAGGAACTACTGATTCCAGTGAAAAACATCTTTTAGTGTTGGATAGCCCATTTATCGAAGAAGGCTATACGTTATATAACATCACGATACAATCAATAGGAGCGGTGCATCAATGAAAATTGTTGCAAATACAGCTAAAAACTATTGCTTTTGAGAGCTTCCGTTCCGTGCGCTGCGTAAACGGTTAAGGTAACTCAACAATCATACATGTATGACGGGATTGTTCCTCTTAAAAAGTCCGCTAAAGCATATTATCTGCATTTTTTTTAGGTTGACTCACACTCTCTCTAAGCCTCTCTCTCTCTTACGTAACGCAGACGAAGTTGCGCGGGTCAGCTAGTAATGAATAAATATGTTGATGATGTTGCTGTTGTTGTTGTTATTGTTTGTTGTTGTTATATGTTGTTGTTGTTTGTGTCCGCGAAAATGGTACCTTATGGCTCCTTGCTAACGTAATTTTCTCTTTAATTATCAGAACAGTTATAAAGGCAATATTACACCTGGCACCTCAAACCAGGTGCGAAAATACAATCAGGGGCAAGCCATCAAGTACCGGGTGCTGTTCCCGCCGACCGAAAAGCCACCGAAGGTTACTGCGTTGAGTATCAATGGAGAAACCATCTGTCAAGGGCCTGAAGGTAAATATGGACTATATAATATTGGGTTGTGGGCAAGAATCTTCAAGAGTTTTCAAATGATGAAATACCTACTTTTTTTAAGCACTCGAGCTTTTTGATAAGATAAAAGAAAAACCGGCCAAGTGCGAGTCCGACTCGCGCACGAAGGGTTCCGTACTATTATCAAAAAATCACGTTTGTTGTATGGGAGTCCCACTTAAATAATTATTTTATTTGTTGTCATAGCGGCAACAGAAATACATCATCTGTGAAAATTTCAACTGTCTAGCTGTCACGGTTCATGAGATACATCCTGGTTACAGACAGACGGACAGCGGAGTCTTAGTAATAGGGTCTCGTTTTTACCCTTTGGGTACGGAACCCCAAAAAACGGATGCCTTATAATTGACCGGTATCTTTTCTAACACAACCAAATCCTGAGAAACTACATTGGTGTCGATTCTGTTGTGCACAAACTAAACTTAATTTAGGCTATTGCTATCTTTTTCTCTCTAATAAAACGAGAAAGAGACGGACGCAATTTAGAGCTGTCAAATTTAATTGGAACTAATATTTTCATACAAATGAAGGGTGCACGTAAAACATGTCGAAAAAACACGATGAAGCGCAAGGCATAAACTAGTTTGACACCTCTAACTTAGTTCATAGCTATAGCCGTCCTTTTCTCGCACTGCCTTTTAGTAAAAGATAGCAGTAGCCTAAATTAAGTTTAGTTTGTGCACAACAGAATCGACACCATTGTCGTACTTATCTACTTGATATTTCAGATAAACTCGGCGAAAACATTTCAAGCCTAAGTTTGCGGCACAAGTCTAAAAGCAGGGGTCCAGGAGACAAACCTGTGACGTCATCGGGGGGTCAATCGGGGTCCACGGGGTCAAACACAACCACAAACAGACAGGGACAAACTGACTATTCTTCGACGTCCAGGCCTGTTCCATTAAGGTTTATTGTTTTTTTTTTTTTTTATTTAAGGTAAAACAAACAGTAGCACAATAAGAATTAGTCACAATAAAGGGGGTAAATAGACCGTGATCGAAGCTGAAAGGCACTTGTTTAATCGGCGGCGGCGACAAATCGCGCCCGGCCCTGGTTCAATCCATGGTCCGGAGCGAGACGGAATGGGACGCCGTCACGGGGCGTCACCTCCTTCTGCGAAGTAGTCATGCTAGCACAGGAGGTGGCGGAACGTGAGAGGGAGAGAACCTAACGTCCCAGCCGCCGCGGGAGACGCACCGGGCGTCGGGGACCACGTGGTGGCCCCCGGGCACCGTAGGGGCGAGCCTGTGGACGATGAGTTATGGGCTAGCTCGCCGTCCTTCCGTCTTATGACGACAGGCCGTGTCGACGGCGCGTTCGTGTTCCACGCGCGCCTCAAAGAGATGTCAGCAGAAAGGAAGGGCCGATGCCTGCCGGGGCTGCGGGTCTGTTCGAAAGAGATACCGTGGCTCCGGAACACAAAGGGCGATGAAGGAACATGGATGGGTTTTAGTCAGTAAAAGTCTGACACTCCCTCCTGCTCCGCCCAGGGCGGGAGGAGTCATTTGATGATTTCCCATCTGAAAAAAAAGGCACTTGTTTTCCCCGCCATTGCGATCATTTTTTTGTTCTGGACCATACCTGGGAACCTCTATCGTGGCACTTGGATGATAATTAAAATGATTTTTAACTATACATTTTTAAAATCGACAAGCAAAATTTTTGGAAAAAACCAAAATAATATCATCTTCAGTATTTAAAGTACTTTCCTTCCAGGTGGCATTGAAAAATTCCACCCTGTATATATTCCTGTTATTCTGTATATATCCCTGTATATATCATAATTGCTACCGTGACGTCTGTGACGAACTTATTATAAGCATTGTTCTCACACAAGTGAATTTGTGTCTTTTTTGAGAATAAAATCGTCGACGATAATTAATATTGAATGGTTTGTAGGTACACATGACAATTTCAGACGAGAATATATTCTTGTTTCATACTTTTCAGAGCATGATTTTTCAGTAGTTGGGTGTTAGTTTTTGAACTTATTTTTTAATTTTTTTAGCTTAGATAACCATGCAAATACTCCAATTACAACGAATGAGTGCGGTTTAGTCGCCGGAGGCAACCAGGTAGTCCCTCTCATCCACAATGGCCTGTCTTACGAGAGAGGAGACATTCCCTGGCTCGTGGCAATCTATAGGACCGTTGCGAACAATCTTAATTTCATCTGTGGAGGCACTCTCGTGACAGATCGTCATGTTGTTAGCGGTGAGTATAAATGCTCGTGAGTGTTCGCGCGGACCTTTACTCGCTTATGTAAATAACAAACCAACAAACGGAAAAAATTAAATAAAAAATAAAGTTAAAAAACTATAACCCGACTACGTAAAAAAAGGACGAAACAAGAAAATAATTCAAATATAAATCCAGAAATGCATAGGTACAAAAATGGTCAAGGTAGAGCCGTGGTCCTCGCACCCATTGTATACCTACTATGATTATGTGGGTGCCAGGAGAACACCTCCATTATAAACAGACCATGGTATGTATAGTATACTGCTTCACATCCGTAACCTCACTAATCTAGGTCCAGTTGAAAATCGGCGTCGGGCACTAGTTGTCCGGCATTTTGCTGAACTGGGCCTATTTGGCGCAGCCGTGAGGCGCACATTGTCTCATATATTTTTATTTTTTTGTTTAGTTTTAAGTTTTTTATTCATTTTTGTTTTTACTTGTTGTTTATTTTTTATTTTGTGTGCACTTGTGGCGTGTGCCAAATAAATGTATTTTCTTTCTTTCTATACAGTGGGCGCGACCACGGCTCTACCTTGACCATTCTTGTACCTGTGTATTTCTGGATTTTTATTTGAATTCTTTTCTTGTTTCGTCCTTTTTTTACGTAGTCGGGTTATAGTTTTTTTAACTTTTTTTTTTTCATTTGCGTTCCTGCGTACACTCGCACAGTCGGATTTTGCCGCGGAGACCAACTCAGTCATTTTTGAAGATAGGAAAAAAAAAACAAATTCTGTTTTCTCCAGTTACCAATTTTTAGATAATTATGCTGATTACAAAACATTGACGTGACTCATTGCTGCGGCTCTGCTTTGTTGTTCAACAGGCACTGTTGATTCGAATGTGTGAACAAGTCTGAAGCACGCCTCAAGTTATTTACTTACTCCTCGGGAAAAAAGAATGACATACAGGATGTAAACAACCTCATCACGAAGCCTTCAACCAAGCATTCTGTACATCAAACTAAGTAACTTCACGCAAAAATTGTTGCTGGGAAACGACTTTTTTTTTGGGGTGAAAAATCATGTTTTATGGTAAAATTCAATGTAACGCACTCAAAACATTGTGTTGATAGATGGATTGAATAATACGGGGGTCGTGGAGGTGTTTAAAGTAAAAATCTTACCAAAAAGTTGGAACTTTGACCCCCAATATCTCCGTAAGTAGGAGGTTCCCAGGTAGAACAATAGTACATTTTGATACAAGTGGAGAAAGTTTGTTATTGTATTCGAGGCGGAATTAACACCCGAGCCGTAGGCGAGGTTGTTTTTGAGCCGAGAACTGCAATAACAAACGTCCAAGTGTATCAAACGACGTTTTTCAATACACTTTTGAAGAAATAAAATAAAAGAACAAAAAATATTTTTGTCATGAATTTACAAGAAACTATGATTTTAATTTTCTTTTTTTCCGCGCTTTGCTTTAGCCAGGTTGAAGGAGAAGCAAAAGTATGAAGCTGCTATACAGCATTATAAAAAATGGTTTATTTTTTATTTTTGAATTTAGAACACAAATAAATGTTAATTTGTTAATAAAAGTAAATAATAGTTTTAAATAATCATGTTTATCTATGATATTCTATTTATAAACACAATTTGAATATCCAAAAAATATTTACGCCGTAAAGACGCTTGCTTTGCCGAAATTAAAAAAAAAAAACATTCACCTCCGACTATAGGCATTGAACCAATTTGGACTAAATATAGGTAAGTTATCTGTGGCAATTTTCATTCCCGCACGTGTGTTGGAAAATGAAAAAAACCGCACGCGTATGAAATACATTGCATGTCGAACCTAATCGTAGTGCGATAAGAACCAGTTTTCGAAGAAGTGTACTGAAAAAAAATGACGCAATGACGGGGAGAACAAGTGCCTTTCGGCTTCGTTAAGAGTTTCATTTTGGGGGGCGAGTCTGCTATTACAATAGTGTCACAATAGTCTATCATTGATCTCATCATTGTTGATTTTGACAAGTTTGGTAATCTTCTAATATAGTGGCGTCATTATGACTTTCCAATGATCAACCACTGACACTCCATTGAAAGAAATGGCATAGAAGTGTAATCTCATACACAATGACAAATGAATGACTGACTTACGCGGTAATCTGTTTAAATTTTGACAGTTCCAGCCGAAGTTTGCTCAATTAGCACCATTTTGTATTGCTATAAATATAGGCTTCTATGTTAAAGATAATTTAACACACTTAAATGAAAATAAATCAAAACACCGACCGCTAGAAATAAAAACAGATAAAACGTCAGTAAGCAGTAATGACACATTTAATTTTGACTTTGACAGCTAAACAAATAAATATTATTGAATTGTATAGTTTCACATTAATCCGCGTTACACATAACTTAATGTTTTTTGCTATTTACGAACTTCTTACTACTTCAGATTGCATAGAACACTAATAAATAATATGTAAAAACATATACATATAAATGAAATCTGGCATGATTAGATGTTAAAATTTAATTCTAGTTTTTGAAAATGATTTCTATTAAGGTTTTTTAATAATGGCAATACAACAACGTAATTTTATCACAATTCTATAACGAGACCATTGACCAAACAATGATCGACCATTATGAATTAAGCAGATTACGAATTTTTAGCAAAATGACCATTGTCCTCGATCAACAATTATGAAATCAACGAAAGACCATTGTGACACTATTGTAATAGCTGACTCGGCCCCCGGTTTGATGTACAGAATGCTTGGTTGACGGCTTCGTGATGAGGTTGTTTACACCCTGTATTTAGCGATCTTCAAAAAGTATCTACCTATTAACTTTCAACCTAAAATTAAAACATTTTATTTACAGCTGCCCACTGCATGAATCGTCGCACATCCGTGACAAATATTTCAGAAATCTTGGTGAGGGTTGGGGTACACAGATTACACGACTGGGGAGACAAATATACCGTCACAAGGAAGGTTATGGATGCAAAAATACACGAAGAGTATGATTCTTTCACGTTTCAAAGTAAGTATATATTAAAATGGCCCTCGTTACTACTCGTCGTCATCAGACTACTGGATCTCTTCAAATGTATGTTTTTTTACTGGATTTGTCTACGCCCATCCAGTGAAAAGAGCTTGAGAACTACTCATGCTGATGACATCATTGTTCTTGTGCGAAAATAGATGCCGTTATGCCTAAGTCCTACAAAGCTATTTTTTTACAAGCATTTAATTGACGTAGCTCATAAAGCTGCCTAATTAAAATGGGACTGGGCCGGCAAAGATGTTGGCCCGCATAATCACAAACCTGGAGCCCTGAGACAGCTAGACGAGGTCGCAACAGACAAAGGAGTTTATCGCACTCATGTCTGCTATAGTTAAACATACTAATTTACTCTTAACGTTACTTTAAGCATTTGCTTTGCATGTTTTAGATGACATATTGATTCTCACACTGGATATTCGCGTCACGTTCAACTTGTTCATCCGTCCTGCTTGTTTGTGGAGCGGCAACACGGAGCTCTTCGGTGTTGTGGGGGATACTGGAGTTGTAAGTACCTAATTGCAGTCGATCTTTCAAGGATATCAAATGCCTCTGAAGGTGTTTGTCTAGACGCGCATGGATGCACCCATAGTCATGATCACGATTTGGATTTGTAAATACTATAGAGTTGAACAAGGCCACAACAACAGCCCACGTATGAGTGTGACTAGCGACACGACCTAGGTTTTAAACCATAAATCATCAAAATACTTTGTGTTATGACTTATGACACACTTCCAACTTTCTTATCGTGTGGTTAGTGCCTAACCTGGTGTCAGAGTTTTTATGCCGCTCATGTACCACTGACTTGGCTTTACATGCCGTCGAGAAATATCTCTCATGCATGCTGGTTACCTCACAATGTTTTTTTCACTGATTTCGACCGCGTTACATTTCCGCAGGTGGCCGGCTGGGGTGACCGAGGCGAGTTAAGTATTGGCAAAAACTGGCTAGACGATCCCCAAATGGTGCGCATCCCTATTGTCAGCACAACCCGGTGCAAGGCCAGCAAGTCTGACTTCCACCATGTAACCTACAACAATACCTTCTGTGCAGGTATGTAAGTAGTAAGTATTTAGTAGGCTTAGCCAAGTTGACAATCTACAATCGTTAACGCTAATAAAAAAAACTACCCAAATGTATGGGAATGACATCATTTCAAACGCTAAGTCACGTGGTCGAAACAAACGAATAGAAACTTTTTAAGTTCAGTCAAAACTGTAGTTGGTTACGATTTTTATGGGATGTAGCGATCACGATTGTAGAAACGATTATATTTCATTCTATCATCTTAACCGATGTAAACTTGTCTACGAAGTTTCTATTCGTTTGTTTTGACCACGTGACTTAACGTTTACGATTGTAGAAAGAGAATCGATACGACTCGTTTGTAACTTGGCTAGGCCTGCATATTTACAGTAAAATATCTTGAGCAAGTCACTTTTGTTTTTTACCCTGGCAGGTGACCGAACCGGCATGGGTCCTTGTACGGGGGACTCTGGTGGCGGTCTGTATCTACTAGAAGACGGCAGGTGGAGGCTCCGGGGCGTAGTCTCCGTGGCCCTCCAAAACAATGGACTTCACACCTGCAATCTCAAGGAATACATCGTGTTTACTGACACAGCGCAGTTCTTGCCGTGGATAAGAAATGTATTATCAGTGAACTATCATGATTAGAATACTTGTTTTTTTTTCTGGCACCTCACCCACTAATAACGTTTAATGTCATGTTATAGTTGCTACCAGTTAGGATGACAATAGCGGTCATTGCCCTTTCATATTATCTCTTCGTACGAACCAAAACAAATCTCTTCTTCTGATCTTTTTCATTTTCCAACACCACGTGCTGTGCGCGTGTGTCCTTTTCATTACTCATACTCTGAAAGTAGGTCTGAAGTTGCCTGCGGAGCGGGTTGAAAGTAATACTTTTCAGTCTTAGGGAGCATCGTTTTCAACTGACAACTGTCAAATTATAAAAAAAAAATAGTTCATTTTTCTATTGAACCATGTTCCAACTTTCTAAAAGTAAAGTATTAATTAAAGAATATATATTTTTGAAATAACTTTATTAAAATGAAGTGTCAACTATTTCTTTAAAATAACATAGATTTGGGCAAAATATTTACCATTTTTTCGATGATGAAAATGAAAAATAGGTAATGGCTGAATAGCTGGCCGGCCACAGAAAAAAAAAACAAAATAGGCGGGAAAGCGGCAATCCGATCTTCATTTGTTTTTTCGAGTTGATTCATGTTTTTATTTTTACTTTCCTTGTATTCGTAATGAAAAGCACAGTGTTTACCTCGGGTTAAAGACTTATATAATCCCTCGAACTATTAGCGCCCTCGCTGCGCTCGGGCACCAAACCCCATCTCGGGACTAAATAAGTTACTTTCACCCCTAGGGTAACAATGTAGGTACTATTTCGTTCTTTTAATTTATTTCTTCAAAAGTGTATTGAAAAATGTCGTTTGATACACGTGGATATTTGTTATTGCAGTTCTCTGCTCAATAACACCCTCGCTTACTGCTCGGGTGTTAATTTCACCTCGAATATAATAACAAATTTTCTCCACTTGTATCAAAATGTACTATTATTCTTAGATTAACATGTATCCTCGAATGTGAAAAATGTCGTTCTGACCTTTCTCAAAAAGGTTATGCTACAGGGCAAACCCTTAACCCGACCGTCTTTGTTTTAGGCTCAAATTGTAGCTGACTAAATTGTCTAGAGGAGTTTTCTCAAATTTGTGATATCATTCTTCGTTTCCAAAATATCGAGCGCCAAAATCAATTACTTTTTCACTATTTCTGCTATAACTTTTTTTGTTGTTGACTTTCTCGAATAATCCTTTTTGCACCTTACAGCTCTTTTGAGCATTTTTGAATATCATATAGTCAAAAATGCAACAACAACAACTCTCCGAGGTATTAGGGGATCGCACTTTTTCGTGAAATCGGAGCCTATACTGGAGCGAACGAAAAGACATTTCCAATGTCAAAATGTTGAAGATCACGATAGATGACGATATTTTTGATTTTCAAAATTAAGAACTTTAATAAATGTAGGTGGGTCAATGACCGCTATTGTCATCTTAACTGGCAGCAACTATAGACAGTGATTCTTTTCATTAATAAAGGCTGACTTAGTTATAATAGATGCACAATTTTAAAACATACTTCTGTAGTTATTGCAACCGCACAAATTAAAAAAGAAAACCTAAATACCTTGTTCCACGCAAAGGACATAAAGCGATCTGCGTGTCCAATAAAAATACTTTTAAAATACTAGTTCACATAAAATAGCCACACATTCTCGAAGAGTATCGTGGGAAGTAGGGAATGAATGAATTGATGCAGTCTCAATCGATCTTGTGGAAGGAAATTATTGGCCCAGATTTCGAAGTGAGCGCAGAAAATCACCTCGAGAAGCATGCCTCTTAGCTGACTGTACTTCTTGAAAGCCATTTAAAATTTTCAAATTGTCAATTTGTTGCGTTACGATTGTCTGGTTTGCAGATTCGTTGAAATTTTGTTTTATTTACATAATACCCTAAGTACATTTAGTTATTATTTTCATTGAGTATACACGCTATAAACAATAAAAAAAATTGAATAAAAGTAGACGAAATCGACTTGATCTCGCGATATCTAAAATGGCCAAACTCGAACACAGCAAGCGATATCTCGAATCAAACTTGCGCTCCTTAGCACTCCTCTATAGTAGGAAGTAGGGAGGAAAGTAGCTAGGGATATAACTAACGAGTATCTGGCTACTTTTCAAAACATTCTGGCAAAGTGAGAAAACTCAAGTGTAGATGGAAATAACAACAGTCCGGAATGCACCCAGCATCAGTGTTCAGCATCACGTCTTAACACGACACACCGTGTTCAGCGTCACGTCTTGTCTTGTCGCGAGAAATAATAAAATAGGTAAATAGGGGTTAAGATCTACCTATGTTTTTGTTGAGGACTCCTTAACAAAAACATAGATCCTAATGGGCATGCCGACGAGCTTTTATTATTATAAAAGCTTGTGTTAGCAAGTATAATACTCGCGGGCCTGTGGACGGGGAGCTATGGGCTAGCTCGCCGTCCGTCCGTCTCATGACGACAGGCCGTGTCGACGGCGCGTTCGTGTTCCACGCGCGCCTCCAAGAGAGTCAGCAACAAGGAAGGGGTCCGCAAGGGCCGAAACCTGCCGGGGCTGCGGGACTATTCGAAAGAGATACCGTGGGGTCCGTGCACCTAATTCACTCATTTTCAACATTTTTGATCACTGTTTGTGGGAAAGGCAAGAAGAATTTGAACCTTTTTTATTTTTATTACAAGAGTCAGGTTCTTATTCTAGTCGACTGTCGGAACAATTTTTTAAAATAATGTATATATTAATGACAATCACCCATATTCAAAACCCCTTTTCCGCAAAAGTAACGAGCGAGTAATGTTTGGGGTTCGCTGAACAAAGAACTACAAAATATTCCGAACATTAAAAAATATGAATAGCATCATTATATGGTCTACTCGTAAAGTATCAGGAAACATTATTGATTTCAATACGAAATATAGCAGAAAAAAAATGATGAAAAAACGTAATTTATGGAAAATATCGGGACAAGTAAGTATTTTTTTCTATACCTTAGAAACACTTTAAAGAAAATTTAAAAATTACTCATGAATTTCAAGGTACCCCTTTAATAGAATCTGAATTTTAATTTATAAATAAACAATAACTTCATTTCGTAAATTAATCGCAAAGTGAACTATGTTATCGACCACGCAAACCCAGTCCCGTCAGTAACGACCGGGCTCTCCCAGCGTGAGCACGTATCACTTTGCTTCGCAAGCGCTCGCGAGTACTACGTAAATATATTTTCGAGATATACGCAGACTACCACATTTTGATGCATTGATGATTTAGGTATTTTTTGACGTTGGTTGTTTATAAATTGTTAAGATATATTTCGTCTTCAATATTTTCATTTTTAGAACGTAGTTTTATCGCGGCTTACCTACTAGGACTAGGAGTGCGATTTAGTAGAAATCGTCAGGTAAGAAATATATATGCCGTATGCTGTGTGTGTGTGTGTAGTAGAAGGTGCTACACAAGAAGGGTATGGCGGGGTCGACTGAGCAAGCCATATTTTTCTTCATGGATGTCGTTTTCGAGGTTTTTGGGGTCGCTGATAATAAAAGTTACGTGAAAATGAAAATCCAAGATGGCGCCGAAAAAAAAATTCGGTTTTTTCTTAATGGGTGTCGTTTTCGTGGTTTTTGGTGTCGCTGATAATGAAAATGAAGTCAAAATGAAAATCCAAGATGGCGCTGACGAAAATTATCGGTTTTTTCTTCATGGGTTTCGTTTTCGTGGTTTTTGGTGTCGCTGATAATGGAAATGAGATCAAAATGAAAATCCAAGATGGCGCTGACGAAAATTATCGGTTTTTTCTTCATGGGTGTCGTTTTCGTGGTTTTTGGTGTCGCTGATAATGAAAATGAGATCAAAATGAAAATCCAAGATGGCGCTGACGAAAATTATCGGTTTTTTCTTCATGGGTGTCGTTTTTGTGGTTTCTGGTGTCGCTGATAATGAAAATGAGATCAAAATGAAAATCCAAGATGGCACCGACGAAAATTATCGGTTTTTCCTCATGGGTGTCGTTTTCATGGTTTTAGGTGTCGCTGATAATGAAAAAGAGGTCAAAATGAAAAGCCAAGATGGCACCGACTTCTACAAATAATGATACCTATGTTGATTTTTACATGAGACATGATGACATTTAGATAATTATAAGAAATTTATATTTTTTTGATATCGTACAACAAAGTCTATATGAAATGCCTTCCTGCAAACAGAGAAGATCAAGTTTAAGTTTTCATTATGTTCCTAATTCCTAGTCCTACATAGATAATCAACCAATACCAAATTTTTATATAAAAAGCTATGCATAAAACGTATTTATTTATTATTTTCAATAAATAAGAACAATAAAGACTGATTTGAAAATAGAAAAAGGCGTATTTTATTGGTTTTATCAATGTCCTAATTAGACTTGCATTCAAAACCGGACTACCGGTATTGATGTAGGCGCCATCTTGGATTTTAACTTTTACCTCATTTTCATTATCAGCGACCCCAAAAACCATGAAAACGACACCCATGAGGAAAATACTGAAAATTTTTGTCGGTGCCATCTTGGATTTTCATTTTGACCTCATTTTCATTATCAGCGACACCTAAAACCACGAAAACGACACCCATAGGGAAAAACCGATAATTTTCGTCGGTGCCATCTTGGATTTTCATTTTGACCTCATTTTCATTATCAGCGACTACAAAAACCTCGAAAACGACACCCATGAAGAAAAAACCGATAATTTTCGTCGGTGCCATCTTGGATTTTCATTTTGATCTCATTTTCATTATCAGCGACACCAAAAACCACAAAAACGACACTCATGAAGAAAAAACCGATAATTTTCGTCAGCGCCATCTTGGATTTTCATTTTGACCTCATTTTCATTATCAGCGACACCAAAAACCACGAAAACGACACCCATGAAGAAAAAACCGATAATTTTCGTCGGTGCCATCTTGGATTTTCATTTTGATCTCATTTTCATTATCAACGACACCAAAAACCACGAAAACGACATACATGAAGAAAAAACTGAAATTTTTCTTCGGCGCCATCTTGGATTTTCAGTATTACCTCATTTTCATTATCAGCGACCCCAAAAACCACGAAAACGACATCCATAAAGAAAAAACCGAAAATTTTATTTTTTTTATTTATCGTTTTGTAAAATGTTCATGTGTCTGAATTCTTCTAATACAAAATTTATATTTTGTTTGTGATAAATGTACTGTTCACACACATTCCAGACTTTTAATTCTAAGCCGTACTGACTTTTTAATTATGTATCTTAAAATAATATCGTTAACACTCTACAGGATTAAAATTGTTTAAGCTATCACTACGCTCGAACTTCACCCGTGTGTGCGTGTATCTGCATGAACAATGCACACAAACATAGGATCGCAACGAATTTGCCTAAACTCTAGCGAGTGAATATTATGCACGGCCTCTTAGCCCTATTTCACCCCCTCAAAATCTTTTTTTTGTCTTCTATGCCTACGTCATTATAGCTATCTGTATGCCAAATATTAGCCCTATCCGTCCAGTGGTTTGAGATGGGCGTTTGTAGTCAGCCAGGACAAACGATTTTATAATATAGAAGATAGAAGATAGGATAGATGTAAGTAGGTATTTCCAGAATAAGACCTTTTTCGTATTGGCCATTTTAATAACTACCTAGTCCTTTTGCGAATTGGCCATTTAAAGAATTAGTCCGTTTGCGAATTAGCCATTTTAAGAATTAGGCATTTTTAGAATGCTAGGCATTTAACGAATTGGGCATTTATCGACTAAGCCGATAGATATAGATACTAAGATAAGTCCTACTAATATTACAAATGCGAAAGTTTGTGAGGATTTATGGATGTCTAGATGTTTGTTACTCTTGCACGGAAAAACTACTGACCGGATTTGGATGAAATTTGGCACACAGATAGTTTATAACCTGGATTAACACATAAGTATTTTTTTTATCCTTTTATCCCGTACTACGATCTCGTGTCCACGCGGACGAAACCGCGGGAATAAGCTAGTCCTTGATACAAATTCAGAATAACATTCGTGGTTCTTAATTCTGAGAATTAAGCAACATATGAGGAACCTTTCTACACAATATGATCTTATGACGACATCGCGCTGTTTGTAAAAAAAATAAACCAGTTGTCCGCGGAACTAAGGAAAGGTCAATCAATTAACATCTTCATTTTCCTTAAAAATTTGATCGCTCCCAATGAATATTTGTTTTTTTGACATTCTCAGAGGTTTAAGTACAGTTTAGTTTGTGCACAATAAAATCGACACCATTGTCAGTAAAAAAATCGCAGTTCATATCACTAAAATTATGCATAGGCACTATCCATGCTCTCTGGGTGTCGAGTCTGCTATTACAATAGTGTCCCAATGATCTATCGTTGATTTCATAATTGTTGATCAATGACAATGGTCATTTTGCAAAAAAATCGTAATCTGCTAAATGCATAATGGTTGATCATTGTTCGGTCAATGGTCGATCATTGTTCGGTCAAAAGTCTCGTAAAAGAATTGTGATAAAATGACATTGTTGTATTGCCATTATTAAAAAACCTTAATAGAAATGATTTTCGAAATACTAGAATTAAATTTGAACATCTAATCATGCCAGATTTCATTTATATATGTGTTTACATATTATTTATTACTGTTCTATGCAATCTGAAGTAGTAAGAAGTTCGTAAATAGCAAAAAACATTAAGTTATGTGTAACGCGAATTAATGTGAAACTATTCAATTCAATAATATTTATCTGTTTAGCTGTCAAAGTCAAATGTGACATTGATGCCTACTGACGTTTTATCTGTTTTTATTTCTAGCGGTCGGTGTTTTGATTTATTGTCCACAAGATCTACATTAAGTTCAACGTATCGTCGGAGATTTCTTTTAATTTTTTATATCTTTTTTTTTTTAAATACACACTTGCCGTCCCAATTCACTTTCGACATTGGCAGAATGGTCGACATCGGCTTTGCTTGCCATTAAAAAAAATAGAATAGAATAGATTTATTTTCATTTAAGTGTTTTAAATTATCTTTATTATAGAAGCCTATATTTATAGCAATACAAAATGGTGCTAATTGAGCAAATTTCGGCTGTAACTGTCAACATTTTAACAGATTACCGCGTAAGTCAGTCATTCATTTGTCATTGTGTACGAGATTACCATTGTATGCCATTTCTTTCAATCGTGTCAGTGGTTGGTCATTGGAAAGTCATTGGAAAGTCATAATGACGCCACTATATTAGTAGATTACGAAACTTGTCAAAATCAACTATTATGAAATCAATGATAGACCATTGTGACACCATTGTAATAGCAGACTGGAGTCTTACAAAATTTCCCTAAACCTTTGTAGCCCAAGATCTTAAAAAAATATGTTGATCATGAGGGATTTATAATGATGATTATGATGAATGAGATTAGTTAAGGCATATAAAAAACATGTATTTTTCGGAATTTGAAAAATATTTATTCTTCATTATATTTAACATTTTATGGAGTGTGACATTACTGTAACATTGAGTTAAACGTAAAAAAATGGCCGTTTCATGCCGTGTGTTGTACGTTTACGTAGCGGGTAATATTTTCTATGTAAATATTATTATCTATGTATGTCATATAAATCATGTTTGAACAATAAGGCCCGTTTTCTATAGCCTACTTACGTATAACTGTCAGTTAATATGCCACGTCTCGCAGCTATCTGTGTTTCTATAAACAAAGATATCTTGAAATATCCTATCCGCGTCACCTACCGCTTGATTCATTGAAAAATCAAAGAAAGATTTACTGTGACGTTAAATTTCTAACCCCCTTTTTCGTGGTAGTACGGGGATAAAATATAGCCTATGTTACTCAGTAAAGACGTGGCTTTCTAATGGTGAAAGAATTTTTGAAATCGGCGCAGTTAGTTTTTGAGTTTATTCATAACAAACTTACACACACAAAAATACAAATCTTTCCTCTTTATAATATTTGTGTAGATTATCTTCAGGGAAATTATCATTAAGCAGCGGTGTTTTTATTTTGTTGAATTCAATGAGCGCAAAAGTCATAGACGATAACACACATCTACATTTATGTCTGAATGGATGGATGATAAACGTCATATTGAAACGTGGACTAGCTGCTGCCTAATGTGTCTTCATAATCCACGATCGTACTCAATCGATGCCTACTCAGTGCAGTGTCAATATAGAAGCGATTTCCTCATCCACTTGCATAATTTCAACCGCCCCAGCTGCAGACGTACTAGCATCGTCGTTGATCGGCTCGGCCGCATTCATTCTTTTATAACACATTTGCTCGTAAAGGGTCTCTTATTTCACCAATTTCAATATCGTAATGTATCTCATTACGTACTTGTGCTATAAAGTAAAATGCACGGTTTATACTTTTTTAAATCTTAGCAAACAGTTTTTATGTCAGAAAAGTGGTCAACATTATAAGAATAAAATTAACTTTGGGAGATGAAATTTAATAAATAAACATTCAATTCTTTAATTTAATTAATTTTGACAATAAATTAAGTACAACCATTTATCTGTAACAAAAATACAAAAATATTAATTTACTTTATTAGTAACACTGGCTATTTTTTGTGTCTTTGCCTTAAAAAAAAGCGCTGATGCGCGCGCCTCGCTAATTTGTGAACAAGTAAAAATTATTCCGCGCGCTTTTTCTTTTCGCTGTATTGTTTTTATTTGTTTTATTTATTTCCTCGCAAATATGTTATAACAAGTCGTATGACATACGTGCGCTTTGATAATTACAGCCTCTGCTTTTTTATCGCCCTCGCCTACAGCTCGGGCTAGTAATATCGCCTCGGCTGTAATTTTCAACTTACCACACTTATATCATAATGTACTATTACGTTTTCGGCACTACTTGACTCGGTCCTAAATGGTGTTTTATTGGTACCATTCGATTGCTCTTGAGAAGCCCTTCCCAACCGTATACGATATATGTATTTGGATTTAGCTTTTTGACGCGCGTAGGCTGACATTACATATTTTGATTATATGTTTATTTTAACCTCGTAACACCATTTATATTCACTGTAACTATTTTACACTAATGTTTTTTATGTATCGATAGATTAAAACAAAAGCTGACGATTGAATTTCAAAAGAACGTCGTAGTTTATTCGATTCAAAAGTTATACTAAACGAAAATCTCGAAACGCAGTAAAATTAGCTCAAAATGGGGGTGCTTACCCCTCCACCGCGCGTGATGCATCACAGTCCTCACTTAGCGAAACAAATTCTTTGATCCTTTAGCTATCCAGTGGTGTAATTACATTTTGGATGGAGATGATAGATATGAAGTTGCAACACCAAACTATATACCCAGATTTTGTTGTCATTCTTTTTTTTGACTTGCTCTCCATTATGGAAGCAATTTGAAAGACGTATTCACGTCAAAAAACACTTATGACGTGTGGAAATATTCGAAGCAATTATTTTGGCCAGTGGCCGATCTGCCTTACTGCCAGTGGAGGAACATGTTGCGCAGGGCCCTTATGTTTTATTGGCTTGAATTTCATTTTCTAAAGATCTTCGACTCTTAATATTAGGCTTCAGGCTAAGCTTGCATAAGGTCTCACCTATCTCGAGTCGAAATTCTGCTGAAGACATTTGTTTGTCGTTGAGGTTTTTTGTCTTCCTTACTCTTTGGTATATATAATAGGATTAGTCTAACTATCGCTAATTCCTGTTTAGGCTTGGTCCAGTAAATGATAGAACATCCTAACCTGCCATCTTTTGCTTCGTATCATAATTTTATACCTTCCCTTAATACTGTCTATCAAATGTACGCCCCCCATGTTTTGACTGTACTCCCCAACAATATGAGGGCGATCAATGCCTTTATCATATCAGAGTGTCTAACTTTCAATTCTTCTACGAAGCAAAATGCTTAAAATGCATTGATGTACTTCTTCTTGGCCATATCGTAACGTTTGACTTGGGCCTTGGGCGATTCACCAGCAAAAGATGACACGAGCGTTACAACCTTGTTGTCTTTCCATATGGCATTTGATACATCAATACTAACTACGTCAGCAACATATTAAACAGAAAATCCGATTTCATTTTTCATCATTTCGTCGGGGAGCAGTTTGCATTCGAGAATTCGATTTCAAACTGCAAAAATCCAATTCCCTAGTCTTGATCGAATCTATCTATACCAACTCCGCTATTTTCGTCGCAATCAGAAAAAGATTCCATTTCTTCTAAAAATCGTTGATATGCAGGATCAATAACGCTATCATCGTCATTCTCTAATCCATCTTCACTGTCATATTGGCACAGTGTATCATATTATCTCATCATTCTGCAGTGATCGTCACGCCATTCTGTAATAAAATGAAACAACTTAGCATCAATACTTATATACTTTATTTGCAACTAATATCATTGATAACAATGTAATAGGATTGTTACAAACCTAAAAAGTAACTTTAGTGATACTCGTATAAAAAAAAGTAAAAATATGCAAACACTAAACAAAATGAAATCATTCACTTAGCATGTTTTCACGAAAACGAAAACAATTTTATACTTACACTTTTTGTATTTTGTTGAAGTGAAAACTTCTTTAGGGGAGCACTTTTTGGATGAACCAAAATCATGGAACTCGCGTCAACGTCACCGAACGCTTTCATAAAACGGTTAGTCAAAATCAACCTTAAACAATTAAGATAAAGTTTATTTTGGATTGATCGACGAAACAATTCACAAGTTACTTAGTTTTTATTTTATCAAATTCAACACCCGCGCGAGTTCTTACTACTATCACCTATCACTAACGCACAAAATTCAAACTCACACACACACAGGTTCCGCCATTTATGTTTTTTATTAGATGGAAGTGGAGTCATTCGGTGGCAGGTATGTTACAGTAGTGCTAAACGGATTTAAATAAACTAAATATATTTAGTACATATTTTAGCGGGATTATTGTTGTTCGTTACAGAAATGTCACATCATCATAATTATGAGGTTACAAAGGGTTAAATAGATTTTTATCTAAAAGAGACGCCGCTATATGAGCTGCTATCTTCTTAGAAAAATCACTTACACTCAAAATTATCATGAGTTGCTCCCGATTAAGTTTTTCTAAAGTTCTATCAAACCATTCGGTGTATAGATCACCTTGCAAACACGACGTTATAAAAATATTTATCAATTTAATTGATGTAAAGTAGTTTCCAACATCGCAACAAAATAAATGCACAAGTTCAGAAGGAGTTAAATCTGACAAAAGAGCATCTAATAACTCTACGTTATGACACAGACTTTCTCGAAGTTCTCCTCGAACCACTAATGGATTAGCGGTCGGTAGATCAACGCAATTGAATATTTCAATTATCCTATTATCGTCAATACTTCTAATCATCTCAATAACAAAAGAAACAACATCCTTTGCGTTATTACTGACTGCAATGCATACAATACAACAATCATTACAAGTGTTGTTGAGCACATTCATAAAATCGTCAATATTGTTTTTACTCAGCACACCTTTAACGAATTTGAGTAGAATTATTGCAATATTATCTAGTTTGCTAACAATAGCTTTAAAAAGCGACTTGGCCAATTTTTGGCGCTCCGATAGCAAAGTCTTAAACATTTTGTTTAAATCTGCGTAATTTATTTCATTAAACATGAGTTGATGGTTTTCTAGTTTAGCATAGAAAAACATTCGAGGGTCGTCTACTTCTGATTGAAAAAACGTATTAATTACCTAAATACACCCAAAGAGAAGTTCTACAACGGAATGAATTCAATTCATTGCAAAGAAACTCAGCAGCAATATATTTAGCAAATATGTAAGGAAAAGAATAATAATAATTTAAATTCTGAATAATTTCTTTAACAAGGCGCGATTTTCCGTCATCTTCTTTTATTACTTCAATAAAATCACGAATTTCAGTAATATCGTCAATATCGTAAGCATGAAATAACTGTATTTCATCCGTTCCACCAAAAACTGCAAGAGATTGAACATATTTTTTAAACTTTTCTTCCATGAGATCATGACGAGAAATGAACTTTTCTTTGGTATTGACGTCATAGACTTTATCTAGAAGAATTCTTCGTTTCTCGCAGTATATTTCAGTGTTAAAATAATGAATCGGTGTTAGCCCTGCTTTGTCTCGAGTCATGCAAATTTCCTTAAAATGATTTCTAGCTAAAAGCGATTCTAATATGTCAAAAATCCAGTAACACTGCTCCATTGCTGCTATATGGGCTGCTACCCTGTTCTGCCAATCTTTTGCACTAAAAATGGTCATGAGTTGTTCCCGATTCAATTTTTCCAAAGTTTTAATTAACCATTCGGTGTCTATATCACCTTGCAACCACGACTTAGTAAGACTATGTATTATTTTACTTGATAGTTGCATATGGCATGGAAAATCACAACTAATTTCTTGGCATAACAAGTCTACAAGTACAGAAGGAGATAAGTTTGACAAAATAGCATCCAACAACTCCACATCCCGAAACAGATCAGATCGAAGTTTACCCCTTTTCACCAATAGATTAGACCTTGGGAAATCAGAGCAATTGAATATGTCAATTATTCTTTTATCGTCAATATCATTGATCAGCTTAATAATAAAGGCAAGAATATGATTTGCCCGCGCGGAGACTATGTCACACACAAGGCAAGTTTGCAAAGGGAAAGATTTGTGTCTCTCGGTGATCATATCAATAAAAAGTTCAAGATTTTTCTTACCTAGCACGGCTTTGACAAATTTGAGTAAAATTATGGCAATATTATAAAATTTGCCAATATTAAGACAATAAAGCGTCCTTTCCAAATCTTGACGCTCCAAAAGCAAATTCTCAAACATTTCGCTTAAATCTGTGATGTATGATTCATTAAACATGAGTTGATGGTTTTCTAGTTTGTCATTCAAAAACCGTAGTGGGCCGTAACGTTCAGACTGCAGAAACGTGTTAATTAAATACAGCCAAACAGAACTTTTACAATGGAATGATTTTAATTTATCGCAAAGAAACTCTGCAGCAAAATATTCAGCAAATGTGTAATGGACAAATTTAGGTTCATTCTGAATTATTCTTTCGACAATGCCTGTTTTCTCTTCCCCGACTTTTATTTCTTCAATGAAATCGCGCAATGTCTTCATATCGTTATGGTCAAATAATTGTATTTCATCCGTTTCACCAAATATTACATGAGCAGCAATTACTTTATGAGCATTTAAAAATGCAGTACGCTCAGTATCTACCAACTTCCTCATATCAGGATCATTGATACACAACAGGGGTTTTTTTTCTCCAAAACGTATCTTGAAAAATTTTGACTCTACTAACAATTCATAAATTTTGCTTAAATTAACGTGTTTAGGGTCAAATGAATCATTAAAATAAGAATCTTGAAATAACTCTGTTGTCATATACAATTGTGATGGTATGTTTAGAAAATTCTTTTCTACCACGAGTCCAAGCAGGTTACGAAATTGCCCAACACAATCTAGTTCACCTTGTTTAGTAGGGAAGCGGTCAAGTTTGTTTGAGCAGAACTTTCTTAAAAACATTTTTTTTATAAACTCCAACTGATTTTCAGAAGACAAGGGTTCTATAGTAAAAGAGAAAGTTTCCAAGGCATTTTCTAACTGATGAAGAACGTTGTATAAACGGCTAGTTATCCACAAATGTATAACTTTTGACTTCTTAAAAATATTGACTAATTGAATAAGCTCATTCGCGAAATCAGGACATATTTCATCAAACCCATCGAGTAGTAAGACAACCCGATTGTTATTATAGCAATAAATAAATAACTCAATTTCCAATAAGTTGGATCCAGTTAGATTTAACTCTAATTTGTTTTTTAAAACAATGTCGTCACCTATGACAGAAACAAGATCAATTATGATCTCCAAATCTGCTCTTCTCTCTATAAAAGCTTTGAATCCAATAACTTGGAATAAAAATTGCATAGCTTCTTTTAAGTCAAGGGAAGTTTGGTTCTCTTTTATTCTTCTCAATACATCGGTACAGTCCAGCAAGTTTATTTTTGAAATCCACAGCGCAGGATACTTATCTTTAGTATTTATTGCTAAATGGGTAAGTAAGGAAGATTTGCCCATGCCAGGTTCGGCACTTATTATAACTACTTTTTCATTTACATCTTTCAACGTCTCGGGTTGCAATGTGTTTGCAGAGTCTGTATCCCTATAAACGTGCTTTAATATATTTACTAATTTGCCTCGTGATTTTTGCCAAACAAGTGTTTCTTCCAAGGGGTTAATTATGTTAAACCAATGCACATTACAATTTCTAAAGGTATTGACAAATTCACCGAATTCTTCTTCGTTATCAGCAATCAAAACGATATCCTTCGTATCAGGTGTGAAATCATCATCCAACTCGTTGTATTTTACAACATTATACTGGTCGTTTGTTTGAACACTCGGCTCTAATGTAATGTAACGACATATGTCTTCATTAATATAAACGTCTGATATTTCATCAAAAGCCGGACTATTAAGAAAATTGCCTATCGTTATTTTTTTATTGTTAATAATCATGGATAATACTTGTGAATTAATAAGACAATGCGATTCGTCTTCAAATAAAATACCAAGTGGTATTTCTTTTCCTTGGAAAACAATATATCTCTCTTTTAGCAACATCGTACGCATTGTATCTGCGAGATTTTTAAAGCCAATTTGATTATCAACTCTTTCAACGATGTCTTCCGTCGTTATTCTTTTGATCTGGTTAGACAAGCTGCGATTAGAAATGACGATTACTTTCCCAGCAAAGTGTCTAATCAACAAATGGATGTCTGCAACATCTATACTTTTACAAATTACGATGAGTGTAGCCAATTTAGATTCTTTTATCTCTGCTTTTACATCAACAAAATAATTTCCGTTTCCAACATAATCCAAATCGATAAAGGTATAACCGTTTAAATTCCGTTGTTCAAAATATTGCATTAATTTCATACTAGAAAGAGCATTTACTTCAGTAATTATGCTCAAGATTTTTTCTGGCCCGGCAAAAAAAACATCTAATTGTAATAATTCAAGTGCGGCATTTTTAAATTTTATTTCGGGCAACGCGGTTTTTATTGTTTCAGTAAAAGTAAAATTAAGAATGCTCAATAACGGACTACTTAGGATATCTTGTTCAGCTTCGAGGAAGTATTTACAAGATTCGGTCAAGTATGAAGCACTAAAAGGCTGTTGCCACCATTTTTGTATACGATCGTGTATTTTTAAGAAAATTGCGTCAGCTTTTACTATACTTTGCCTTTTTCTATTACCTACAAAACAATTATCGATCTCCTTCTTTAAGACTGTTTCTACTTTGTCCTCCTTTGCCTGATTTGTGTAAAATGTAAGGTTACACAAAAACTTTTTTATCAATTTTTTATCATTTTCTTCATGAACCAAAGAAAGGCGGGGGAAGTGTTGAATGTTTATGTCAAATCTACACTTGTTTGCTATCCCAACGAAAACATCTCTTTTCAATTTTTGTAAGAGCTTTAAATTGTCGTCGGATAAGGTGTCAACATCAAAATTAAATTTTAAAGCCTTAGTCACGTTATCGAATACTAGCAGGTTACCAACTAAATCACCCAGTCTATAGGATTCTAAATCCGTACTTTGTAACATTTTATTTGGGCCAACCATATTTTCGTCCACTTTCATCAAAATATTTGCTGCGAATGTCTCAGCAGAATTCGCAAATATTTGTTTAAATTTTGAACAAAGGTAATCAAGTTCATTTTCCTGTGTTTCCTTGCTCCCACTAAAACAAAAATTAAGGTTGCCAAAATTTAAGGGCACTTTAAATTTCTGTGAAATTAAAATGCTCTCTACATGGTCCGGTCTTTCAGGGGATACGATTTTACAAATCGTGGCTTTAAATGCTAATAACAAATTGTCATTGCTTGAAAAAAACGATTCTCTAAATTTTGCGTATCGGAAATGATTTTGCGATTCACCCTCTTTCATTTCGACTTCCAGAATGTGTCGCGCTAGAAAAGCGTGATATGTTTTAATTAAATCATCCGTCATCATACTTCCGTGATTGTCTTTGAAAATAATCTTTGAGAATTGTTTTGCTAATTGCACTGCTCGAGATTTGACTACAGTTTGCACTAGAAGCTCTACATCTAGATCATCATAATCAAACTTAAATACGTGTGGTATTTTAGTTCGATTATCATGACCGTCATCATCTTTAAGACTTATCTTGTCTTCACTTGTGTTTATAAAACTTGTACTTTCATTTTGTTCTACTAATTTCTTTTTTGAAAATTTCTCAAAGGCAGAGGTATAAATAATAAATTCACAGTCCATGTCTTTGAAGTCACTCCTGAACATAACATCGTCCTTTTCTGGCTCAAACATTTGACTTATTTTGATATAACTCTCTAAGTACTTATGTAGACTGAAGTCTCCGTTTGATTTCATAATTTCTTCGACCGTAAATTTATCTTTTTCAGGATTATCTCTGTGCTTTGCTTGCACGAATATAATTCTTGGTTTATTACTTGTATTTGAATAGAACCTAAATACGATGTCATCGAAAGCATCCATGCTGTCAACGTTCGTTGCAATTAGGAATGGTTTAACTTTATAAACATATAAAGCTCTAAACAGAATTAGACACAACAGTTTAGTTTTGTACAGTTGTCCACTAAGGTTCGCCGTTCCAGTTCGCTTTTGATAGCAAAATGTTTCCTTTCTGACAGCTGTTTTTAACTGTTTATTAAGTGACTGCTGATCAGACTTCTTTTGTTTAAGTTTTTTGTTTTTCACTGCACTGCCATTGTCAACATTGGTTGACTGGGTTTGATTTTCAGTATCACATGTAACAGGTTGGAAGTATTTCGGATCTTCTCTGTCTTTTGAACTCTTAAGATCACTCTGCCTTGGTAAATTAGTATCACGTTCCTGCTGGCTTCAAGATAGTTTAAATGCCTCCAATACATTCACAATGTTTTCTACTTTGTCAGTGGGTTTATCTGATAAACGAGCAATGTCTAAAGCCGTTTCATTATCATTGTTCTTAATGTTTGTGAGAGCTCCTCGTTTCAAGAGAAATGTGACAACTTCCAGTTCTCCCTTCAGCACAGCGACATGCAACGGTGTATTGTTTTTGTAGTTAGCATCTATTGCATTTATGTCAGCCCCTCGATCTAAATATATTTTTTAACCTTCTGAATTTTTTCATCTGAGGTTTTGTTTCTACGAATACTACTGAACAGCAAGCTGTTGTTAAGTAGGTTCTCTTCCATTTCTGAATCATTGCAATTGTTTTGCATTCCAATATTTACGCAGACTCAATATATTTTGATGAAGTTTCTGAAACAATATTGCATAATATTATACAGACTGTTTGTTTAAAATACTTAGACATTTTCCGATAACCACTAAATAACGTTCTACATTTTATTTTATTTTATTGTAATACCTACAGCTTTTTGGTAGACGACAGTTATAACTATTCAAGGATTACAATAGTTATGATCGTTTTCTACCGCAAAGCTGCATTATATATAAAATTATTTACCTAAAATAATATTTTGCTGTCGCCGAAAGGAACCACTCTGATGAAAACGTGGTCTTCGGGGGTTCGCACTGTACCTACTGACTACGGAGTCAATTTATATTTTATTAAGGTGGATGCTCCAGGGTAGCCCGCGAAATTCTAATTTTCTTACGTTTTTTGAAATTTGCAGGCCAGCGCTAGGTTGTATGTTGATCAAAATATTGCTCGCGACGACCCCTCCAAGCTCATAAAGGTGCAGGAATTACTTTTTCAAGGTCAAAGTCATTCCTGCACCTTTATGCGCTTGGAGGGTTGTATTGATGATTATAATTCTATAACTTCATACGTCTTACAGTCGCGAGCAATATTTCAATCAACATAAAACCCAGCACTTGCCTGCAAATTGCAAAAAACGTAAGAAAATTTGAATTTCGCGGGCTGGTTGGAGCATCCACCTTAAACAATAGCTAACCACGCACTGAAGCCATTGAAGGTGTGTGCGTTTTGTTAAGATTCCGTATTTCCTATTCCGCAATTTTATTGATTGACACAACTGACAAGCGATTTTAAAATCATTAAGTAAATTAACTTTGAGTTTGCAGCTTTGTTAGTAAAGTAACTACTTTGTAAGAGTATTTGTGAAGACTTCTAAGCACATGATCTTTTAAATAAAAATAAGAAGTCGTTCAATCTCATACTCTCGAAACGTTTATTTGTTAAACATTTTCATTAAGGTGGTAATTGTTTGGTAAAATCTAGTTACGTTTATTTGAAAACCTGCTTCGAAAATAATTTAAGTAAATTAAAGAGCATGTGTGATTAAAGAATATTAAGATAAATTCTTAGCAAATTATTTAGTTAGAGCGAATGAGGCACATTCCTGCTTGCAAAATGCCTGTGAAAAGACACATTGCACACGTTTTTTTTACGCTACATTACTTCCACTTTCTACGACTACTAGTACTACTAATCTAAGTGTGTAATATCGCAGAGTAAATAACCCGTTATATTTTGAAATCAAGAACTGTTCAATGCAAACAAATAAATGTCCTTCAATCGATCAGCTGTGACTCGAGGTGTGCTCGAGGTCACACGAACAGCGGGCACAGCTAATACTGCCCACTATCACTGATGTCATCATCATCATCATAATCATTTTAGCCAAAAGACGTCGACTGCTGGACATAGGCCTCCCCCAAGCCACTGGTGTGCGTCATGTGCGTGGAACTATCCCACGGCTTTGTCAATGTGCGTTTGATTTATATTCATTGCATTTTTGTAACTTCAGACAAAAATGACAATGTTTTTTTGGAATAAAAAATGTGATAACGCATTAGATTCGATTTTGAAAAAAAGTTGAGAGAAAAAATTGAAACCTTGGCCTTAAATATTTCCAGAACCTGTGTATTTTATTCCCTCGAGGAAAAAAATGATCCCAATGATAGGCAAAATAGCTTTCGTTTTCGGCAAAGAGTCTTTTTATACCGTTTGTCTTTCTTTCAACGTTTTTATTCATTTCAGGCACGTGATCATCTCGGAAAGGTCACGCGATCCAGCTTTCATTAGGGCGTTCGTTTCTTTTTGAAAACTGAAGTAGATAAGACATATTAAATTGTTTTTCATGCCTGTGTAAGACAAGATCAGTCAGCTATAAGTCAAGGAAAATAATTAGGTATGACTAATAACGAATACTCGATTTTCCTGTTTTAGTTTGGTGATGGTGCATCCACACCGCAGTTACTATGTGTAGAACAACGTTTCCAAGTGTTACTGAGCAGCATCTGAAAGAAAACAGTTATTAGCTTTGTTTTATTGTTAGTTATGTTGCCGTGTTAATATAAGCTAAGTAATGTTGCCTAACTTTTGAAAACAGTCAACATGTGGTAACAATTGAAAACATTGTTAGAGAATGTGTGAAGTATGTTCTACCTAAACATACCTTCTTATTCTTTAGAAGACTAATCCTCTATGGCAATCGTTGCCATGGTAATAATATTCTTATGAAAAAAACATGATTATACTTTGAACATATTTATTGTACTAAGATTTATTAAAAGGTAATATAAAATGCTTCAGCTTTTTATCTATAATAAATAAACGAAGTTCTCACACTTACGCAACCGTCGTCGTAGTTGTTATTATTAAGAACTTCACATGGTAGCAGAGCGGAAACTGTAAGTACGAGTACCAAGTCGAAATGTCGAACATAAAAATCGATCCACTCACGAAGGATAATTACGACACTTGGGTAATTCAAGCCGAAGCCGTCCTAGTACGACATAAATTATTTAAATATGTTGAGAAAGCCTTGACTACAGATGCAAATGCCGATGAAAAAGAAAAGGATCGATTAGCGAAATCTGAGCTCATCCTTATTATCGCTCCGTCCGAGCTTAAACAAATTAAAAACTGCGGCACTGCAAAAGAAGTATGGGACAAATTAAAGAACACTTATGCCAGTAAGGGACCTGCGCGCAAAGCGACACTACTTAAACAGCTGATCCTAACTAGATTAGACAACCAAGATGTACGAGCACACTTGAACAAGTTTATGGACACAGTTGACAAGCTGGCTGATATGGACGTTACTATAAACGAAGACTTGTTAACCATCATGATGTTATACAGTCTCTCCCCCGAATATGAGAACTTCAGAGTCGCAATTGAAACGCGTGACATTCTTCCTAAGCCAGATGAGCTTAAAACGAAAATACTTGAAGAATTTGAAGCCCGTCATAACCATAACATGACCAATGACGACGAACCTGGATCCTCATATCAAGAAGAAGCTTTATACGCGTCCTGTCGAATCTGCAAACGAAGAGGTAACATCTTCAAACACAAATCGCACAAAATATGTACAAGCTGCTGGAAGAAAAATAATGGGAAACCGCAACAACAAAAACAAAATTCTACATCTCATCAAAACCACATCGCTACGCAGCAGTGTCTTCTAACAAAAAATAAGAAGCCTGAAGACAGCACTTGGATTGTGGACAGCGGCTGTACCTCACACATGACTTTCCAACGAGACCTGTTTAAGAACATTGAGAAAACATCCAGACAACTCAACTTCGCAACTGAAAACTACACTGCAGAGATTGAAGGGAAAGGTACAGTCTCTTTTACTACAAAAAATGGCAGCGGTGAAGCATTCACACACCTGAAAGATACACTATACGTACCTTGCCTATGCACCAATCTACTATCTGTCAGCAAAATAACGGACGATGGATGTACAGTTCTATTCACAAAAAATAAGGCGATAGTAAACAACCCAAAGGATAAAATTACTCTCACTACCTACAAAGAAAACGGTCTCTATTATCTAAAACCTAGCAAGCATGAGTGCTATAACCTGACCACTGATGATGATGAAACATTTCCAATCACCACAAAAACGGAATCATCTAGCATCGAAGATTGTCATAAGAAATTGGGACACATGAACCTTAAAGACTTGAGATTAGCACTTCAGAATCAAAACATAATTGGCTTGCATTTTAATCCTAAAGAAACATTACCGGAATGTGAAGCGTGCATTCAAGCGAAAATGCATCGAGTACCAGCTCCTCGCGAGAAAACAACTCAAAGAACGACAGAACGCTTACAAATTGTTCATTCTGACGTTTGTGGACCTATCCGAACGCCCACAATAAGCGGAAATAAGTACTTCGTCACATTCATCGACGATTACTCCCGATATAGTCGAGTTTACCTGCTGAAATGCAAGAGCGAAGTTTTAGAAAAATTCAAAGAGTTCAAAGAGTTAGCAGAAACGTACACGGGGAACAAAGTCAAGGTACTACAATCCGATAATGGCACCGAATATATCAACAGGGACTTCGACGCTTATCTAAAACGCTGCGGGATACAAAGAAGACTTAGTGCCCCGCACACAGCGCACCAAAATGGATTAGCAGAGAGGAAAAATCGTACCCTGGTTGAAAAAGCAAGAGCCCTAATGATTGACGCAAACGCGCCACTAAAGTGCTGGGGAGAAGCAATCATGACAGCGAACTACTTGTCTAACAGGAACTTAAGCAGTGCTATAGAAAACAAAACACCATTTGAAGTATGGGTTGGTAGAAAACCTATCATTCACCACCTGTATATATTTGGCTCTAAAACTTTTGTTCTCATCAAAGGCACTAATGGTCACAAATTTGCACCAAAAGCTATTCCTGGCATGTTTGTTGGCTACTCTGAAACATCAAAAGCATTCAAGATTCTTCTACCATCCAAAAACAAAGTGGTAATATCGAAGGATATCCGTGTGATGAAATCCATGTTTTGCGACAACACAAACAAAAACAACATCAATGATATTTTCAACAATGACAGTTTCTTCGAATCTCCAGAACCTTCAAAACCGTCAAGACTACCACGTAAGCAAGTAACAATACAGCTTGACGACAATGAAGATGGAGACGTCACACCACTAAACGACATTGGCGACACGGAAGACGAAGATCTCGACGATACGTTGCAACCCAACTCGGTCAACAGCACTGAAGATGTTCAACAATCGGAACCACAAAACTTTAATGAAAGTGAGTACGAATCTCTTTCCGGTTCCCACAACTTTGTCGATGATGACGAACCTTCTGATCTAACTGATATAGAAGATCTAAATGAAACAATTGATCCACATGCTTCAACTTCAACTCCACCTCGAACTTTGAGAAACAGGTCTACCATCGCAGCTCCAAAGAGGTATGACGATTTTATTTTGGCTGCAGCTGAAGAAGTCGAAAATCTTCATAAACCGAAGGAACCTGAAACTTTCAAAGAGGCTATGGAATCCCCAGACAGTGAAAAATGGCAAGAAGCAATGAAAAGTGAAATACGCTCATTGAAGGACAACCAAACATGGGATCTGGTTGAGCTACCCAAAGGACGCAAAGCCCTACCATGCAAATGGGTATTTAAATTAAAAATGAACCCCGATGGTTCCGTTGAGAGGTACAAGGCCAGAATGGTCATCAAAGGCTATTCCCAGATACCTGGAGTGGACTACGACAGAACGTTCAGCCCAGTGGTTCGTCTGAGCACTGTACGTTCACTGCTTGCTGTCGCTACTCGTGAAAACCTGAAACTGACACAGTTCGACGTGACGACCGCCTTCCTAAACGGTGAAGTTAAGGAAGAACTATATATGAAACAGCCCGAAGGTTACCGTGACGGAACTAAAAGAGTCTGTAAATTAAAACGCAGCCTTTATGGATTGAAGCAAGCGCCACGCTGCTGGAATCACTGCATAGCAGAGTTTTTACTGAAAACTGGATTCAAGCAGAGTGAAGCGGATCCATGCCTATTCGTGCGAACTAAAGGTCAATCAAAGGTCGCTATAGCTCTTTACGTGGACGATGGACTTGTAGCGCACAACTCAACGACAGCAGGTGACGAGTTTTTGAAGGAACTAAAAGCTAGATTCAAAATAACGACCAAACCTGCGTCTTACTTCCTCGGAATGGAAATAAACGTGCAAAAAGACTCCATATCTCTATGCCAAAAGTCATATATCAAGAAAATCCTAGAAAAATATGGAATGTCTCAGTGCAAGTCAGCACCATCACCCATGATCAAAGATAATGATGCGGGAGCGGATGAAAACATGAAGTCGAATTTTCCTTATAGGCAAGCCGTAGGCGCTTTGGCCTATCTGTCTGTAGGTACGAGGCCTGATATTTCCTACGCTGTTGGAGTCGCCTCAAGACATCTAGAAGCACCTACAAAGGATGATGTGATGCTAGTTAAGCGCATCTTCAGATATCTGAAAGGGACCCAAGATAAGGGCCTAATATTTACAAAAAAGTCAACGCCGCACTTGGTCTGCTACAGCGATGCAGATCACGGAGGAGACCAGTCAACTGGGCGATCGACTTCTGGTGTGGTATGCCTATTCTCTGGCGCCGCTATAAGCTGGAGAAGCCAAAAGCAAACTACAGTTTCCATTTCATCAACGGAGGCTGAAGTTATAGCGGCGAGCGAAGCGGCTCAAGAAATACTATGGCTGAATCAATTGTTTAACGATCTAACAAAAACAGAAAAGCCAGTCCTAAACATAGACAACAAGTCGGCAGTGTTCTTAGCGCACAACCCAAAATACGAATACCACAAGCGCACCAAGCATATCAAAATAAAACACTTCTTTGTTAGAGAATGTGTAAGCAATGAAGAGTTCAGTGTCAAACAAGTTCCTGGCGAAGTTCAACTCGCTGACTTATTTACCAAGCCGCTATTTGGGCCCAGACTAAAGGAATTAAGTTCCAGAATGGGACTTAAGAATTTAACCAACAATTCTTAAAACTTTCGAGGGTGTGAAGTATGTTCTACCTAAACATACCTTCTTATTCTTTAGAAGACTAATCCTCTATGGCAATCGTTGCCATGGTAATAATATTCTTATGAAAAAAACATGATTATACTTTGAACATATTTATTGTACTAAGATTTATTAAAAGGTAATATAAAATGCTTCAGCTTTTTATCTATAATAAATAAACGAAGTTCTCACACTTACGCAACCGTCGTCGTAGTTGTTATTATTAAGAACTTCACAGAATGTTACTTATAACATAGAACAAATGCCGTGCAACGCTCTTGTTGCTTATTGGCGGTATGAAGCCAATGAGTAACATTCTAGTAACAACTAGTCACATAAGTGATAGATAGTTACCTAATGTTACCGTGTTGCACAGTGTTGCTCCAAAAAAGTTAACTGCAGTGTGGATGCACCTTAACTCGCAGACTGACACGCACAAAAATATTTAACATTATTGTTACTTATAACTTAGATTGCTAACCGAGACCTTGGCTGGCGAGCTCCTACCAACATACAAAATAAACACGCATTACCTTTAATAATTATGCTTGTCTAATTTTATCAAGGGAACACACAGGGTAAAAACCGGTTGGGGATCGAACTTGCGAACCAAAATCTGACACCATTAGTGTTAATATTTTGTATCTGTGGCAACACTCTGCACAATACTATTGAATCTGCACATCCCTATACTTGCAACAAAGATGGCTATTAAGAAACTTGTGTGTTTGCGGTACATTATTAAATCCAGTGTTATCTCTTAATATAATACGATATAAAAACAATCACTGTGTTTAACATAAAAATCCCGGACCATCCTACATGGTAGCAGTCCGTGGTTCATGCAAATTACTATAAAAATATAAATAAGTGTGCCGCAAATCGTGCTTAAAATAAAATTGCTAGAAATTGCAAATAAAATAAAAAATATCAACCAGTGCTATAAAATGAATCACCACGAAGAACATCATAGTATAGAAAAACTAATAGATGCTGAATCCTTTCATCTGTGGAAGTTCGAAATAACAATCTATTTATAATCACACGGGCTTGGTAAAATAACAAATGGCCAACAAGCCGAACTAGCCGAAGGAAAGTTCGATGAACAAAAGGACGCCAAAGGGCAAAAGATTATATTACAAACGATTGACAAGAAATTAAAATCTCATATCTTAAATTGCAAATCTGCTGAAGAAATGTTTAAAAAACTTTGTGACCTGTTTGAAGGAAGCGAGTCAAGAAATAAATCTAAATTGCTACAAGAGTTCTTTAACTACAAATGTGATAAACAAACAGTAAATCAGTTAGTAACTGGCATTGAAAATTTAGCTGTGAGACTGAACAACCTGGGACACAAAATTGATGATGACCCGATAATGTCAAAAATACTTACTTGTTTACCGGAGAGGTTTAAGTACTTTGCTACCGCATGGGAGTCGACACCTAACGATGAAAAGACCCTAATAAATCTCACAAATAGATTATTGTTAGAGGAGACCCGCAATTCTAACTGCGAAGAACAAATTGCATTCAAAGCTGTAAACAATAAAAAAATGCTTCAAATGCAACAAAACAGGACATTTTCAGTCACAGTGTAAAGTGTGTAACATTTGCAAATGGTCAAACCATCAAGAAAAAGACTGCAGATTTAAAAATAAAAACCAACAATGCTCAATTTGCAAGAAAACAAATCATTTAGAACAAAACTGTTTCTTCAGAAATAAAAACAATAAAAAAGAAAACAAAGATACAGCACTACTAACAAATGAGACAGCAAATAAGAATAATAAATTGAAATTTATAGTGGATTCTGGAAGCACTTCACACATGACAAATAACATAAACATTTTAAGTACATATGAGGAAAAACAGTCCCAAATATCTGTTGCTAACAATGCCACCATACAATCTCAAGGAGCTGGAACTGTTCAAGGTATGAACTGTCAACTATTAAAAACTTTATATGTTCCTGATCTGGCACAAAACTTATTGTCAGTGAACTCAGTTACAAACAACAATGGAACTGTGTTGTTTACACAAAATAATGTTCAAATATATAAAAAAGGACAGTTGATACTCAAAGGAGAGAAAGAAAATGGATTGTACTACATAAACATAAACCAAGACAATCATGAAAATACTCTGTTCTTAGCCAAAGAGAAAGGAACTGCCTTAGAATGGCACAGAAGACTTGGACATCCCGGAAAAGACATATTAGAGATATTACCAAATATGGCTGATGGAATACTGTTAGAAGGAAATAAAAGAATAGAGCAGTGCGAGATATATATTAAAGCGAAACAAACAAGATTACCATTTACTTCAGAAAGGAAAAGAGCAGAACGCCCATTGCAAATCATTCATACTGACATATGTGGTCCATTTGATAAGCTTACTCATGATGGAAATCGATATTTCATAACAATCTTGGACGATTACAGTCATATCACGAAAACATGTTTAATGAAATATAAAAATGAAGCTTTTACTCTAATAAAGGAGTCTAAAGAAGAAAGAGAGAGAGAGAAAAATGAAAAAGTTTCGTGCATAAGATGCGACAATGGAGGAGAATATAGAAGCAACGAACTGAAAACATATTGTTCAAACAAAGGGATAAAACTAGACTATACTATACCATACACACCACAGTTGAACGGAAAGGCAGAATGGTTAAACCGCACTATACTTGAGAAAGTCAGAGCATTGCTATTTGACTCAAATATGAAAGATGAGATGTGGGGAGAAGCTGTTTACTGTGCTACCTACCTACTTAATAGGCTGCCCAGTAAAACACTTAATAACAAAACTCCATATGAGATGTGGTATAAGATAAAACCAGATATTTCAAATATACAAGTATTTGGGTGTACGGTGTATGCTAAACAATTAGGACCAGTAAGAAAGTTAGATCCAAGAAGTAAAAGACTAATGATGATTGGATATGCAAACAATGGATACCGGCTATGGAACAATGAAAAAAGAAGAGTAGAAATACACAGAGACATAATAATACTCAATGAAAATAAAGAAGATAAAATAAAATCAAATGAGGAAAATAAAATAATAGATAGTATAATAAATACCGAAGATGATATAATTAATACAGAAGAAGATATAATAAATATAGAAGAAAATGTAATAAATACAGAAGAAAATATTATAAATACAGAAGAAAATATAATAAATACAGAAGAAATAATAAATACAGAAGAAAATATAATAAATTCAGAAGAAATAATTAATACAGAAGAAGAAAACTTGAACTTAAGAAGACCAGTACAACAGATAGAAGAGCGAAACATAGACATACCTAACACAGAACTAGGTACAAGAAGAAGTGAAAGAACAAGAAAAATACCAGAGAAGCTTAAGGATTATGTACTACTTACCTACAAAGAGGCTACCACAGGAATAGAAAAAGAAAATTGGGAAAAGGCAATAGATTCAGAGAAGGAATCATTAAAGAAAAACCAAACATGGAGTCTAATAGACATATCAGAGGCAGGCAGTAAGAAGATACTCACCAATAAATGGGTATTTCGAGTGAAAGACGACGGTACCTATAAAGCAAGACTGGTGGTAAGAGGATTTGAGCAGAGAGGTATAGACTTTGATGAAATATACAGCCCAGTAGTAAGTCAGTCAGCTCTTAAATCTCTATTTGCTATAGCAGCGTCAAAAAATTCAGAAATTGTTACTTTTGACGTAAAAACTGCATTTTTGTATGGCGAATTAGATGATGACATCTATATGTATGTACCAGATGGTTATGATAAAGAACCTAACAAGATATGAAAATTGAATAAAGCTTTGTATGGGCTTAAACAAGCACCAATTACATGGAATAAGACTTTTACCAAGACAATGTTAAAACTAGGATTGATTCCTACTAAAACTGATAAATGTGTGTTCACTAATAAAAGTAAAAATGTAATAATTGCCATATACGTAGACGATGGTCTTGCTATTTCAACTAATAAAAAAGAATTAGAGAACATTCTGAATTGTCTTGAATTGCAATTTCAAATTAAAATATTCAAAAATCCTAAAAATTTTATTGGTCTAGAAATTTGTAAAGATGACACAGGTATTTCATTAAAACAAGAAACATATATTCAAAATTTACTTAGAAACTTTAACATGATAGATGCTAAACCTACTGGTATACCTTGTAACATTAATAAAGAAACTGACACACAGACAAACATGACATTAGAGCAGATTAATTTTCCTTATAGGGAATGTGTTGGTGGATTGTTATATTTATCAACAAGAACCAGACCAGATATAGCAGAAGCAGTAAATAAAGCTAGTAGAAAAATAGAAAACCCTAGTCAGACAGATGTCATAGCAGTAAAGAAAATTTTAAGATATTTAGCAGGAACTAGAGATAAAGGCATAAAATACTTAAAAAGAGGAAATATTGATATGTTAAATGCTTATAGCGATTCAGATTACGCAAATGATGTAACTACTAGACGTAGTACCACAGGTTTTGTTATAATGTTATCTAATGGACCTATATCATGGTGTTTCAAACGACAACCAATAGTCACTCTATCATCCACAGAAGCTGAATATATTGCTGCAGCTGATTGCTGTAAAGAAACATTGTATCTAAAATCATTACTTTGTGAATTACTTAATTGTAAAATTAACATAACTCTGAATATAGACAACCAGAGTTCTATACAATTAATTAAGACAGGATCATTCAATAAAAGATCAAAACACATTGATGTTAGATATTACTTTATTCATGAACATTTTATAAAAGGAAATATTATTGTTAACTATTGTCCCACAGATCAGCAAGTAGCTGATATTTTTACCAAACCGCTTGGTAAAATTAAATTTGAAGCTCACTGTAATAGATTAATACAGTAAATAAATAAATAAAACATTTGTATTGTAATATAATACATACACAGTATTATAATGAATATATAGATAGGTACATACATAAATATATAACATATTAAAAGATACTTACATTTATGAATGTTAAGTATAAATAATTAAAAGTTTTAAACGTTTTTTTGTTTACTTTAAATGTATGAATATTACCTATGTAATAATATGGTATAGGTAATACTTGAGAAAATATATATATAACATACATAATTATGTACTTTAGTTAATAATAGTAAGTAAAATGTATTAGTAATTGCAGAATATTTTTTGTGAAAAATTTAGTGCAGAATCTTGCCATAAAACGCTATAAGTAAGTATTTTTCAAAAATTCTTAAATAATTCAATTTAAAAAATAGGAGAAGGTGTTAATATTTTGTATCTGTGGCAACACTCTGCACAATACTATTGAATCTGCACATCCCTATACTTGCAACAAAGATGGCTATTAAGAAACTTGTGTGTTTGCGGTACATTATTAAATCCAGTGTTATCTCTTAATATAATACGATATAAAAACAATCACTGTGTTTAACATAAAAATCCCGGACCATCCTACAATTAGAAACTCGAAATAAATCACAAAAAGTGATGTCTGGTTTGGATTCGAACCTACGAAACTCCACTGTCGGTTTGACTAAAATAGCTATTGACATGCATGCGGTTAAACAGTTGAAGACTGTGGACACTTATTTAGTGAGTTATTTTCGTGTTTTTAAATATCAGAATTTTCTTTCATAAATGTCCTGTTTGCGAACACACCAAAAAAGAAATCAGCCAAATCGGTCGAGCCGTTCACAAATGATTATTTATATAGATAGAAGATCGAATAATTTATTATCTCAGAAGACAATTTTTTCCTTATAATTATTATGTTTAAAAAATACTGACCTCCTCTAAAAATTCCTTTGTTTATTGCAACTTTGTGGCGGCCACGCCCCGTCAACAGCAAACAATAATAACTTCACGTCCTTACGGTTCGATAATAAAAAGTAAGTAAAGTCACGATTGTCAACATGACATAAGTGCAGTGGAGTTGACTCGTAGAGCAGACTCGTTAAAATAATTCCGTTCAGAAACACATCGCTACTGTCTTGACATTTATGCAGAAGTGCCAACTTTACTGTGCCAAATCCTACGTTTCGTATCACGCAAAACATACATCTCATACCTCATCATGCATGGATAACCACTCAACCGCCCCTGGCTGCTTTAGCAGCCAGTTGCCGATTTGCCAAATGTCCCTAGCTGCTAAAGCAGCCAGTAGCGCCTTCGTCCAACAAATGCAATAAAAATTTATTAAACTGCTATTTCTAGAGCTTATTCCTCTTGTAGCATTCTCTATACTATATTCCTCAACGTTCGGACCAACAATAGCAACACTATTCCATCGACAAATCTCAAAATAAAAGTAAAAACCCAAAAAAAACCTAAACCTAATAAAAAATAACATGCGTCTCCATTATCAAGAAAAACCTAGTGATACTGTGAGTGCGTTTTGTCGTGAGTTACAATCGAGTTCCAGTAGTGCGCGTAATAAAAGACTACGAAAGAGGGTAGACAGATTTGTCTGCTCATAATAAATAATCTTCATCCCACCCGCATACCTCTTCAGTATTCCCGCGATCATGATGCTTGCAACAGCGTCGAATTATCGGGAGCTCATCGACCATAAACAAAATCACGGATATCATCCCGTAAGTACTTTAAGTGTAGTAAAAGTAAAAACTGTAGTGTAAACAAACTCCGCCATTTCTGACGTGTGGCGTCGTATTTCAATTGTTCTGTTATGTATATTGTTGTTTTCGGATAGTGTTATATATCAAATTAATCGTGAAAATCTGTGCTACTATATTATCATAAAGGAAATCTAGTTTTCGAATCTCAAAGTTGAGTATTTCGCCTCCGAAAGGTGGTAGGTTTAAATACCTATAGTGATTGTGTTTATACAAGAAATAAGTGTTTTTGTGATTAAAACGTGTGTGTTAACGGAAAAACAGTGCATAATTAGTATTGTGAACATATTATTAAATTGTATATACAAAAACAAGTGGCTTCGTAAAGTTATAGGTACGTAAATAACCGTGTTCAAAAACAGTCGTTGGCGCAGGCCGCGTCAAAATAAACAGTGAGTATTCAAATTCTAATTTAATTCTAACTAGACTATCGTAAATAAACTAATAAGATTATGGTCTTATAGGAAAGGAAATATAATCTAGTTTATTTTAAAATTATTTTAATTGAAATTTAATATTTAGAAAAATTCAAATTAATATTTTAATAGCGAAATATCCGTTTTCATCACTGTTTTTCAAGTTCTACATTTTTTTTGAGTTTCAAACAGTTTTTTTTTTTTTAATATATAGATTCCATAACTATTCAGCTATTCACTGTAAATTTTATTTAGCTATAACTCTTGTAGTTTGCGATTGTTTATCTAAAGTGTCAAATTACATGCGAATATTTCGCAATTTTTTGCACCCTGGACGGTTTGGTGCAAAAAAGTCGCGCGCGGGGCGGGTGAGTGGCAATGGTTTGTCAAAACAATTAATTAATTGATGAAAATTGAACCAGAAAAACTAACCACAATGATAACAAAGAGTGTAACTGCCACTTTGATGCTCGCAGCTAGCTATGGGTATGCAGAACCGGTTCTTCGGCCTTCGGCCTTTTGTTAATAGTTTCTGGATTTCGCCAATCACATAATGCTTTCTTTCTGCTTGTTTTATTACAATATTTCGTTAGTACTAGAAAGCTGTAATTTTGTAGAGGTGTGTCTGTGTATATCAATAACGCCGACAAAGAGATAAAATAAAATTTTGAAAATATTTTTTTAGGGTAGCTTCCCTACATGTGAAGTAGGGATGAATTTTTTTTTCATCGTCTATCCCATCGTATGTGGCACGGACGTAGCTATAACTTTGACAAGGGGGGGTCCCCAAAGTAAAAAAACTGATTTCTAACGCTAATTAAATCTATCATTTACAAATCAAACATTGCCTACGACTATGACACGCAAGTATAGTCGCGGGTAATCTATAATAATATAACTTAGGTTACTCTAAGTAGGTGCCTTTCAATAAAAAGTAATATGTAATTTATGTATTGCAATATTTATTCAAAAGTAACAAAGTTGAAACTTTAAAGTAATAAATTTAGTCTTTTACGTTTTAATGCTGATTAATAATTTAATCGGAATCAAGTTGCACCGCCAGATCTCGGTGTACGCTGAACGCTCATTAAAGCCAGACCAGTAAGTCATTCATCATTCATTTTACACACACATTTTATTTCTTAGGTAAGTTTTTAACCTCTGTAAGGTAGAGAAAGATCTTTCAGGGGTTTGCCGTGGACACTGGGAGTGTGGCTAAAATAATGAGAAGCTTTTTTATTAAAGGGAAAAACTGATCATCGCAGTTATCGATAGCGTCGATTACAGTTGCAGGTTTTTGTGCTACAGGTTTCCAGTGATTGTACCATATCACATATTCAGTCGGAAATATTGTGCCTTCATTTTCCCCACCCAGAAATGTTTGTGCAATCTTTTTAAGATTTTCTTTTATCCTGGAGTCATTACTGGTTTTTTCAGGTAGCAGCATTTGAATTCCTTCGATCGTCGATTCATGAGGTTTAAAACGAGCATCGAGTTCTTTAATAACATAATTATACTATCTACAATCACATGCATGTAATTTTTTTCTGTTGGACAAGTAAGATGGATATGAATGCCCCGGTCCGGACCTCCAAAACCCCCACTTAGTCCGTGGCGTGTGGTATCGTTGAATAGGTCTTTTAAAATGATTTAGGAGTTGCTCATGCTAATTTTCGATTTAATGCACCATTTACGAAATATTAAACTTTAAAGTGAAAAGTTTTGTTCCAGTACGGCGTCCTCCCCCCTCTAAAAGCTAAACTGCTGGCTTGAAAAATCTGGAAAAATTCATGATGATAGTGCATTTCATGAATTTTAAAGGATTATAACGGTTAAGATAACTTTATTAGTTTAGCAGTAATAGTCGTTGAACAAGGGTGTTGGATAATTTTGACCAAATACAAAATCCTTAGAATAAATCCTATAACGTGATTAAGATGAAGTAGTTGCTAGTTTATAACGGGTGAAGACTATCATTGAAAAACAAAATCTAAACTATAACGGGCTACCATGGAACCCTACACTGCGCGTGGCCCGACACGCACTTGGCCGGTGTTTGTATTTTTAACGCGCGCTTTTTCTCACCGAACTCAGTCTGTCGGGCACGATGCCCGGTGAGACAGCGTGCTTTTTGGCGACGCCCACCAATGAGTTCGAGCACGCAACGAAAGCAGACAGACATGTGCAACCTCCCCACCCTTACCTATGGAGGACAAACATGGTCGCTTATAAAGCGTCAAAAGTCCGCACACTTGGAGTCAAAAGTCAGTCCCTAAATAATGACACCACTCCGATCCAGTCTGTCCCCTTGCTGTCCTCTCCCAGCGACGCCCTAAGCCGAGGCCCGTACCCCGCAGGGGGTGCCCTTAGCGTGTAGTCGCTTGGTTTGTAAGTTTTTTGCCCTGGCTGGAGGCCTTACAGTTAAGGCACCCACAGGAAAGTCCGGTTAAGCAGACGACAACCTCTCTGGTTGAACTGCGAGATGCCATTTCGAAAAAAAAAAAAAAACACTTGGAGTCAGTCAACGAGCCATGAAGCGAAGTAATACTTCGCTGCGGTCCGCAAGTTGATGCGCCCCGCACTAGACCAGACCGCAACCGCAACCTCCATCACAACCGCATCAGAAACTCTATTCGGTCCAAAACCCAAATAGCTGATGCTGGCCTTACAGCTGCTAGGTTGAAATGGAACTGGGCTGGTCACATCAGCCACATGTCGGAGGAGCAAGGGGCAAAAATATCCACTCGGTGGATACCAAATGACCAGAAACGACAAAGCGGTAGGCCCAGTAGGAGATGGAGGAGTGAGCTGGACTCTATCGTAAAAGATTGACCTACAAACGCACTAGTTCGCGAAAAGCGGGAAGGGAGGCCTTTGCCCTGCAGTGGGACAATATAGGCTTTTGGGGGTATGAAGAACAGGGTGTAAAGCTCTTCATCCCCCATAGAAAAGATGTCAGATGGATAGATTTCTGTTGTATTATCTGTGCCATCCTTGAATATTGTCGATAGCACTAGAGGATATAGTCTATGCTTTTGGCTCTCAGAGCGGGGCATCTTGATGTCGGGCTCGGAACATGATGTATGTTTCTAATATTGTACTAACTCTAAAATAAACAAGTACTGATTTACGCAAGAGTTTTTATTGATAATAACACAACTTCTTTCCCGAATATTTGTAGAGTCTGAAAATCTGCAAAAGTTGTTTCGAAAATATGAACACAAATTGCCGGTGATGGCAGAAAAATCCATACAAAAAAATCATCGTAAGTAATCTTTCTTAATCGTCCGGTTAGTGCTAGACTTGGCTTTATATCGGTCCTTTGTTATAAAATAAGCAGATAAAAAAACAATTGATCAGCGAAATCCAAAAAACTATTAACAGAAGGCCATATTTTTTCTATAATTATCTTTTGACGAGTGGACCTCCATTCGAATCTGCACTCACAGCGTTTGTCCGAAAATTTCAAAAAGCTAGGTTCATTAGCAGCGAAAAGATGCGTCGAAGAAATAAAGTTGAAATCAATATTGCTCAATCTCGTAAGTGAGAAGCGTGTCGATGACGCCTTCAAGTTATATTTGAGCAAAAATAGTATTTGCGCCATTTTGAAACATCGATTTGGATTTTTACAAATTTATTGTTTTTATATAAAACTTAATATTTGAAGACGATAGCTATTCGTGGTACAGCCACTAATAGGTATCGTCTTCAAACATTTTAATAATTCACTAAACGGGACTGACTTTACGTTCACCAACCCGTTTGCTTAGCATATTGACAATAATTATCACTTATTTTGGGGTCGGCTTAAAGTCTAACCGAATGCAGCTGAATACCAGTATTTTACAAGGAACGGTTGCCTACCCAGTTAGCACTGGGATGACCCATTCATGGGATGTACCGTATGTACGGTACCCTTTGGAAAGACTAGTTGTCAGACTTTCGGGTCACTGTCTACTACCTGTGTAACGATTGTCAAAGATCTGCAAGTCGTCGCTGAAGTTTTAACAACACGTAAGTTAAAAAAATGCAATGCAATTGATGTTGTGTAAAAATTTTACGTTTATGATGTTCTAATATTTGTATGACATCTCTATGGCGAAACATGTAAGTTCGTAACCCTATCCATAAGACCTTAATGTACCATGTTTTTATACAAATAAATTATTCTATTCTATTCTATTCAACTTAATTTGTGTTCTATTAAAATTAGATAGAGACGTTGCTTGTTTCTGATTGGCTGAAACAACGCGTCTTCCGATTCTCTTCTGGCTAAAACTACTAACTGCATCAAAATATCAAAACCGCAAAAAATCAGCAACTAATAAAATAAATCTCATCTAATCTTCAACGACAAAATGACAGCCGGGACCAACGGCTTAACGTGCTTTGCGGAACCCGGTAAGTTATGATGGTCACCCATCCACTGACCGACCTAGGCAAGTGCGCGGCTTAACCTTAAAAATGATCCTGCACGGCTGTTATTATTTAGCCACGAGCTCCCTGAGACCTTTAATTTTCTTGACTTTATGTTAAGTACAGGTAAATTAACTGCCAAAGGATTGTTGGTACTAATCCTAATTCTTCAAACGTCAATGGTTCTCAAAGATCAGAAATGTCAGTCACAGTAGACTAATTTTGACGGTGAGAAACGCACACTTTTCTTAGGGTTTTTACAGACATTAAGACATTACATTGAGCCGGTTCAAGCGAAAGTTTTTTTCCGTTTCGTCACAGCAAGTAAAAAAAAACGTGTGGTAAGGTAAATCCCCGTGACTTATTAGGAAACATTTTACGGTTCACACACATTTATAAACGCATGTTGTGTATTTATTTATATGAATATTTTAATCACACTCATATATAACTACATACATAAATATATAATTATGCGCATATCATTTAAAGATGCTTTGCGGGATTTGAAAAAAATAATAATAGTAGTCGTTCGCCGTTGACAATGATTTTATATAATTTTATTATTATTGTACCTATACCAAACCAACCAATTAAGAAGTGGGTTTTGTTATTTTTTTTATTTTTTTATTCAGAAGTTATTTTTCAATACACTTCCTCAAAAACTGGTTTTTATCGCACTACGATTATAGTCAACATGCAATGAATAATTATGAGAAAGTCACTCAATGAGGTTAAATGAACTTAGAGGGTTATATTAATGATATATTCATGATTTTGAAGATTATAACTCTGTAACTAGATACGTGTTACTTGCGTGACTTATTTATCATCAACATACAACCTGACACTGTCATGCAAATTGCAAAAAACGTAAGAAAATTTGAATTTCGCGGGCTACCCTGTCGCTTCCACCTTATGTTCAAATTCCAAAATCTAGCTAGTCAAACAAAATCTTTAATTTCCACTACTACTGTATTTAATTATAATATTAATTTATTATGTATTTTATTAAATCGTCTTTGGTCACGTTGTGATCACGGACATTAGCTATGCCACACTATGACCGCTTGGCGCCCAAAACTGGTATTTCCGAAACGTGTTCCTATTTAAAAGTAAATTACGAAAAATATCAAGTTTGAAAACAGAATGACGCTTGAACAATTAAGATACCAAAGCATAGGTCATACACCATAGATATAATATTTATCTCAATGTCATAAACACAAATTTAAGTCCTGTCATTCGAATATTATTTTACAGCAAAAATCATTAGGTAATGAGTGTTGATATCAGGTAAATTGGGTAAACCCAAAAAAACTAAGTTCATGATGGCACTACTTACATAGGAAAATTATGTCAAAAATACTGTTAAATTATTGCATAAATTCAAGATTTATTGGGTATTTGGATTTTCATAAAGAGCAGAGGATCACGGGGTTAATTTGTTGATTTGAAATATTAATCCTGATGGAGGAGCTCCTGGCTAAAATAACAGCCGCTCGGACCAATCTTCAGGTTAAGCCGAGCTTGCCTAGGTCATGGTATGTGGATGGGTGACCACCCATTACATACCTCGGTGTTTCCTCCGTGCCTCGGGTCGTTGGTCCCGGCTGTCATTTGTAGATCTTTGACAGTCGTTACAGAAAATCAGTGGCCCGGAAGTCTGACAACCAATCTTCTCGTCTCTCCGAGGCGCATCGTATTACCCAGTACTAACTGGGTTGTGGAGGTCAGATAGGCAGTCGCTCCATGTAAAATACTGGTATTCAGCTGCATCGGGTTAGACTGGAAGCCGACCCCAACATGTTGGAAAAAGGCTAGGCTGTTGAAGAATATTAATCTTAATCATACTAACCAAACAGTGGGTAGTACTTACTTGTAAGTATCTACTTTACCTGCTTATTCTACAGTAGTTATGCATGTTGTCAAACAAGACAGGTAATGGTCAGATTTTTGCATGCTAAGCACGTGTCTTGATAGCCCCTATAAACACAGAATAGCGAACAAGATAATTTTATTTAGTTTAAAATGTTGAATAACTGAGCCATCTTGAGACAAAACGTCCTTGTTGTGTATATGCTTTACTTAAAAACAAGTTAAATACAGGGTGCAAACAACCTCATCACGAAGCCGTCAACCAAGCATTCTGTACATCAAACTAAGTAACTTTACGCAAAATTTATTGCTTTATTTTTTTGGGGTGAAAAATTATGTTTTGTGGTAGAACTCAATGTAACGCACTCAAAACATTGTGCTGATGGATGGATTGAATAGTACGGGGGTCGTGGAGGTGTTTAAAGTTAAAATCATAAAAATTACATTAAAAACTTGTAAAAATAAAAAAACTTGTCGAAAAGTAGGAACTTTGACCCCCAATATCTCCGTAACAGAAGGTTCCCATGTATGATGTAGAGCAAAAAATATGATCACAATGACGGGGAGAACAAGTGGTTTTTAGGTTTTTACACCCTTTATAGTAAATTATGATGAATACGTATTATGATCCGTTACTTCAAGGAACCCTTGTAACTTTGTTTTATTTTAATAGAATATTATAAAATGTAGGTAGCAAGTATCAGTTAGAAGGTCTTCCACTAGGTGGACCGATGACCTGGTAAAGGTTGCAGGGATTCGCTCGGTACCTACCGGTCAATGTGACACTAGGGGGATGCCTATGTCCAGCAGTAGACGTCTTTCGGCTGAAATGATGATGATGATGAAGTTATGAAATATTTTGTGAGAATAAGTTTGAAATAATTTACGTTTTTATTGCGATAAATTTTAGTATGGACCTACTCATATTGTGTGACGTTGCATGATAAATACCTACCGTCGCACTGTTGATATCAAAATAAATAATTTGAAACCGGATACTGTGTCTTCTTTTTAGTAATTGCGACATTTATATTCCTTCAAAAGTTTGACTCAGCATGAGATTTTCTCTGACAGTTCGCAACTTTGTGAAAGACTTGCTGACCCGCGCAACTTCGTCTGCGTCACTTAAGAGAGAAGGTTAGAGAGAGTGTGCGACAACCTTAAAAGAAAGACATTTAATTTATACTATCGCGGACTTTTTTTTAAGAACTTTTTATGATGAACAATTCCGTCATACATGATTGTTGCGTAAGTATTTACCAGCAGCGTTTACGCAGCGCACGCAACGAAGCTCTCAAAAGGAATATTTTTTTCCGGTTTTTTGTAGCGTGATGTTATTACCTAATAATTATGATGCCTTCCTCGATAAATGGGCTATCCAACACTAAAAGATGTTTTTAACTCGAACCAGTAGCTCTTGAACGATTATTGTTTATTAATAAGTACGGTCATTCAAATGTAGATAAGTACCTAAGTGACCTAGTAGAGAAGTGCTAGTTACTTCGAAAGATCTGGCATCAGTATTCAAAACTTTTTTTCTTATTTCGTGATTTTATAACATCATCACAATATTATCCCACCGTGTACCTATACTGAACATTTTTTTTCTTAACCTATTCTGTTTCCTACAGCTGGGTAAAGGCCTCCTCTTTCTCAATGTTTTGTACAATTTCTGGTCATGTTTGCTCCGCGAATATGATCAGATCGTCACACCACCTTGGCCGCGGCTGACCTCAGGCGTCCAGTGAGTGACGATCTTTGCCCACCTCTTGGGGTGCATCCGTGCGACTGATTCATATTATAATATTGAAAGGACTTTATCTAATACAAAACGCGTAAAGCGTAAAACGTACAAGAAAAGGGTAGATCGATTTGTCAGCTCATAAACACCTTATACCATAATAACTTCTGTATATCCGTAAACAACAACAGGAGCGCAGCGCAAAAATATCGGGAACTTAAATGAAATAGTAAACATGGTAAATAATACGTTTTTATTGATAGATCATGATCTGTCAACGGACCGATTTATTCGAGACACAATTGATTAACGATAGTGTTAGTGACCATGTCAGTTTCAAAACTTCTCACTATCTTACGACTATGTATATATGCGACTTCGTCTGCGTGAATTTGTGATAGCTCGGCTAATTTGCTGATGATGATGATATAAATATAATTTATAGCCTATGTTACTAGGTAAAGATGTGGCTTTCTAATGGTGAAAGAATTTTTAAATCGGCGCAGTAGTTTTTGAGTTTATTCATTACAAACATACACACAAAAATACAAATCTTTCCTCTTTATAATATTAGTATAGATAGTCCTGTAATATTCCAGACAAATTAGTACCTTCTCGACTTCCTCTTTTCACCCGTACCCAATACGCGTACCAAGCAAGTACAACGGTCCTTGGCATACCGTAATAAAATAAAAAGTTCAAAAGTCGACGGACCACAAGGACTATGCGAAATATCTGTTTTGTATTGCTCATCCATCTTGAAAATAAAGCCAGTCCTTCGCCAATCGGAGGCATGCAAACACGTCGCTAAAGAACAAACATTTTAAATTGCAAAATGCGAATCTTAACTCGAAATTTAAAAAGATCGATATGAAGTCAGTGTGTTCGTGTGTTTTAGTTTTAAGTTTACAATTTGTTTGTGGCCAGTACTCGACTACTCCTTGCCCTGGTGTTTTTGATTTTGAAAATGATGGGCAACATGTGTATGGGAAAATCACTTTGCGGCCACGGGCACCAGTGTCTTCTATAGTGTTAAGAATCAATTTTACAGTTGCAGCTCAACTTTATAATGTAAGTACTTAGACTATAGTTTTTGTTCTATGGAAATTGTTTCTTTAAATTTCTCAGACTAGGTTGGTACTAAGTTAAGTAGAAAACTTTCGAAAACTACAGGGAACTTTAATGCGCCCTGAAAACAACAGGAAACTAAATTGTAAGAATAATAAAGAAAATCAGGTGCACTAAATAAAAATAAGTTTGACAATCGCCGGCATAACGACTCGCTTTGTCTAGATTTCTAGAACGATGAAATATGTTTTTATTAAATTGTAAAAATATTACGTAACTGTTAAAAGCTTAAATTACTCACGTAAACAATTTATGTAAATAAATATTGAGGAAAAGATTTGAAAGTAAGTACATAAACACAAATTTAACTGCCGTCTCAGCTAATAAGAACTGAATTTAGCATTGTTTTATCTCACAACAGCTGCTTACATATACAATTAGTACAGACAGACGTGGCTTCTACAATCTGTCAAACTTTAATACTTCGATTTTTAACTTTATACTTAAAGCATTAGGTTCAAGGTTGATTACGAAAATGTGACAGTTTCGGGTAGCTTGATGTTTGCTGGCTTCTGTACACAACATAACTTGAAACTGTGTGTCCTCAAACCGTAAACATACTAGAGGCATGTATTACGTATTCTGACGTCGCGCGTAGACCACGGCTACGACTGGCGACAGTGGCGACACGTGTAACTCGTGGACGGTAGATAAAGTCTAGCTACTTGCTACGAGTGCTACGGAACTCGAGTGAAAAGTAACAAAGGAATTAAATGATGGTCGTATGCACGGTTTAATTAAGTACTAAAAAAATATGACCACAGACAAGTGCTCTTTAGAGCATGGCCAGTACTGAATATAATCTAATTCTGGGTGTCGGCGAGACTATATGTATTAGAGAGGGAGACGTGGAAGGAGGACAGTGCAGGTTTGAACCCTGCTTGACTGTTAAAGTGGATGCTCCAACTAGCCCGCGAAATTCAAATTTTCTTACGACTTTTTCAAGGTCATTCCTGCAGCCTTTATGAGCTTGCAGGGTTGTATTGATGATTTTGATGATTATAATTCTGTAACTACATACGTCTTACAGTTGCGAGCAATATTTTAATTAACATACAACCTAGTACTGGCCTGCAAATAGCAAAACACGTAAGAACATTTGAATTTCGCGGGCTGGGTGGCAAAAAGTTGGCAACGTCGGAAATAGCTGTCAAATATTTACCTATTTTCATTAATTTGGCAATATTACTGTAAGTACTGGAAATAAAAATATGGCTAACAAGTAAACTAGAATATTAATGGTGAATTTCAATTAAAACATTGAATTTAATTTTGTAACCGTTTTAGGTGTAGAAAAGGCATACATTTGGGAAGTTTCCACATATTTTGTTTACAAACAAACTTTAAAACTGATTATTCGGTGTTACGATAATTATTATTATTGCATTTTCATCTACACTAATATTAAAATGTTTGTAATGAATAAACTCAAAAACTACTACGCCGATTTCAAAAATTCTTTCACTGAGCTTTCACCATTAGAAAGTCACGTCTTTACTGAGTAATATAGGCTATATCTTATCCCCGTACTCCCACGGGAACGGGAACTACGCGGGTGAAACCGCGTGACGGCCGCTAGTAATCAATATTTTAGTTCTCTAAGTAGGTAGCCATATTCCTTATTTCCATACAGTAATATTGCCAAATGAATCAAAACAGCGAAATATTTGACAGCTATTTGCGACGTCGCCCACTTTCTGTTTATACGCTCTTAAAAAAGCGTTTCATTATACTTAAGTAATAAGTAGATCGTAAGGGTTTCATCAGATCGGCGGCGGCGACCTCTCGCTTCCGGCCCTGGTTCGTGCCATGGTCCGGAGCGAGACGGAATGGGACGCCGTCACCTCCTTCTGCGAAGCAGTCATGCTAGCGAAGGAGGTGGCGGAACAGGACAGGGAGAGATCCTCACGTCCCGGCCGCCGCGGGAGACGCCCCGGGCGTCGGGGGCCACGTGGTGGCTTCCGGCCACCGTAGGCGCGGGCCTGTGGACGGGGAGCTATGGGCTAGCTCGCCGTCCGTACGTCTCATGACGACAGGCCGTGTCGACGGCGCGTTCGTGTTCCACGCGCGCCTCAAAGAGAGTCAGCAATAAGGAAGGGGTCCGCAAGGACCGAAGCCTGCCGGGGCTGCGGGACTATTCGAAAGAGATACCGTGGCCCCGGAACACAAAGGGCGAGGAAGGAACATGGATGGGTTTTAGTCAGTAAAAGTCTGACACTCCCTCCTGCTCCGCCCAGAGCGGGAGAAGTCATTTGATGATTTCCAATCCGAAAAAAAAAAAAAAAAAATGGGTTTCATCAGAAGTTGGTTTTGTTTTTATTTTTTTAGTTTATTATTTGTTTATTGTTGTTTAATGTATTTGTAGTTTTAGTTAAGTTAGTTATTTTTATTATATTTAAAAGATTCTTCTTCTTTCTTTATCGTGTGGTTACTGCCTAACCTGGTGCCAGAGTTTTTATGCCGCCCATGGGCCTCTGATTTGGCTTAACATGCCGCCGAGAAATATCTCTAATGCATGCTGGTTTCCTTCACCGAATCAAGCGATAATAATACAATACGCCCAGGAATCTGAAATATCAGAGGTGCGTGTCTTGGGTTCGAACTCGAGACCTATGACTTGGCAATCCGACGACACGGTCACACCACCAGGCGATCACTGTCTATAAACACTAAAAGATTGTTTAAACGAATATTTACAGAATTAAAGTAATTAAAATCATCAATACAACCTTCTAACTTCATTTAATCCCATTAAATGACTATTTCATAGAAAACAATCAACGGCCCCATACAAAATTCCAATACCTACTCGACCCAAATGTATGAGACAGCTGATATATTTTTTAGGAATACGATGGTGGTCCCATGGAGAAAGTTGTTCAGTTTGATGGTCAGTAGCACACCCTTCTCTATGACTATACCTTTTCTGTTACACGTTGTATAATCTCCTAAGATGGCTGTCATTATTTTATTTGCTTAAGGTGGAAGCTCCATGGTAGCCCGCGAAATTCAAATTTTATTACGTTTTTTGCAATTTGCAGTCCAGTGTCAGGTTGTATGTTGATTAAAATATGATTCGCGGCTGTAAGACGTATGTAGTTACAGAATTATAATCATTAAAATCATCAATACAACCCTCTAAGTTCATGTAACTGTCAAGAATGACTATTTCATGTAAAAGTCATTCTTGATAGTTACATGAACTAAATATGAATGTTTGATAATTTTAATAATTATAATTCTGTAACTACATCCGTCTTACAGCTGCGAATCATTCATCGATTAAAAATCAACATACAACCTGACACTGACCTGCAAATTGCAAAAAACTTAAGAAAATTTAAATTTCGCGGGCTACCGTGGAGCTTCCACCTTAATGTGCTATTTCATTAGAACTTGTAGCTTGTCATAATTTGATTTTGATTGAATAATTTATGCGTATGACATTTTTTTTAATCGGGGTTTTTTGTCGATCTATTTTCTGTTATTTTATCTAAATGCAAATAGGTAGGTTGGTTGCGTAGATATTAAACATCTTTATGACGATCTTGACTCGTTCGTAACGGATTGGTTGGCGAAGACTAGGGGAGACCTCTACCCAACAGTGGGGCCGAAAACCCTGATACGAAGCGACGTGATGCTTAACATACCTACTTACCTAATTAAAAATAATAAAACCGGTTGATAGCCTTAATAAATTAACGGAACTATTCATTAACTTTTCGAGTGGGTTTTTTCATTTCGAAAGTAAGTATTAAAAATCATGTCATTAATAAGCACGTGTCGAATAATATAATTTATGATAATAGTTCTTAAAATTTAACAACCAGTCTTATTAAGAGCTAACGCAGACCAGTAGGGCTATTATGTATCTCTGTTGACAGCTCGAAATGATAGTAACTGGGCTCAGTGTCCATCAATTAACGGTCAAAAGGTTAGTTTCGTATTATTTATGACCCATGTTATTCACCGTAATGTCATATCCGCTTAGAGTGATACGTAATACCAATATTATGACAATCACGGTTGTCATCAAAGTTCAATGTACAACCGAAGCTTGACAATCACTGGATATCAGAAAGATACGTAATAGCCCTGCAGGACGGCATGGCAAGGGATTTAAATTTTTAGTACAAAAATAAAAATATTTAAATTGAACGCTCTTCCCGCAGCCCTAACCCCGCCCCCACGCTATTGTACTACTACTATCGCTTTCTTTTGCTTCGCATAGACTTCGTAACATTTAGAGCGTTCAATTTAAATATTTTTATTTTTGTATGAAAATCTGATGAACTAAAATATGATGAATTTTTAAAATTCATAGAACAAAAGTTGTTGATTAACCCATGATATTTTGTCCACGAAGTAGACACAATAGTTAAACAATGGCGTCTCGACCAAATTGGTTATTTGATAGATCATGATTTATGATGGTAGTAACATAGTCCTGAGAGGTTGTCGGTATTTTACAAATAACCCTATACATATAAAATTTTTAACCGGCGGTTGATTTGGGGTCGAGGGGTCATAACTAGACCCTATGGTGAAATTTTCGGAAAACTCGACTTTAGGTACAAGACCAATAGGTAGATTTTTTCTGACGAAATCTACCTAAAATCAGCTGTTCCCTACAATATCTTGGCATAACTCGTCAAAATGTATGGAACAACTGATTTATTTTTCGCGATTCAGGGTCCATAGTAAAAGTGGTTCATAATGATGAGTACAATGACACCTTAAGAGATTTCCTGTACACCTTAATATAACGCTGATGATTTGCAGAATGTATGTAACGCCAAAACAAAAAAAAAAGAAAACGAATAAAGATCTTAAATTATAACTCTGTGTCATAAAAATTACAATTATCATGTCTGGCATCTGTTATATTATATCAAAACTAGCTGTTGGCCGCGACTTCTTTTTGATGTGTATGTGTGAGAAAAAATAGCCTACGACCTTTTCTCAGACCTACACAAAAAATATACCAAATTAATAAAATCTATTATAAAATCGGTCACGCCGTTTCGGAGGAGTTCGATATGAAACACTGTGACACGAGATTTTTATATAAGAAAATATGATGCGACATTCATCAAACAAAAGATTACGAAATAATTTCGTTGGGGTTGGCTTATAGTAGTTCTAGCCTTAAGGCGACGCATTGTTCTAAAACCGGGCACGCGCGCCCCGTGACTGATCGACTGAGCGTCTGAGCGGGGCGAGGATTGCTAGCTTATAACTAAAGGACGTAAACGACAAAATGGTTTTTGTTATTAATTTAGTTGGAAACGATAATTTGAGAAATTCCTTCTACAGTTTTAAAGAGTATGTATAGACTCATCTACGTAGAAAGTTAAGTGCCTTAAATCGGTCCCGTTTGCCCATAAGGCATCGTCCTAATAGAACGCGAATGCGCGATCATCGCGCGAGTAAACGATGCGACCATCGTGTGTTCGCGCGATGGCAAAAACTGGGTGTCCTATCATCGCGCGAATTGACGACGCGAGCAAGCGAGCGATCGTGGACTAGGGCAATGGCACGGTCGATACCAACAATCACGGATGTCAGAGACGCTCAATTTTTGCTGTCGGGAAATATTTGGATGACTTATTGTGCGGGTTTAGATGGAAATGAATGCGGGCAGCGCAGTGCAGCGCAATATCGCGCGAATTTCAATTAGGACACCTATTCGAATTCAATATGATCGATCGCGCGTTCGTACGAACTAAGTTCGCGCGAATAGATTTACAAATATTTAAGTCGCGCGAGCGCGTCGTGCGATTGTCAGTTAGGACACCTATTCGAATTTAATATGTTTAATCGCGCGTTCGTACGAGTAAAATTCGCGCGAACCTGCGATGATCGCGCATTCGCTTTCTATTAGAACGATGCCTTAGAAGTCAATCTCTTTTTGAAAAGGGGTATGTTTGATATTATTTTCTCTGTTACAAAAGTTACCTAATCATGTATTGAAAACTAACAAAATAAGGTTTTTATCATGAATTATCAGGTCACCAACTTATATTTTCATTCGATTTGTAATTACTGACAAAAATTGAGATCATTGACTCCAAAATTTCCAAAGCGAAGCAGAAGCAAAGGAAGGCAGAACGGAAAACTTACATGGAGCTCCTCGAAAAAAATGGCTTATGGACATCAAGTTTTTATTGTTGAGAACCAGACAACATTTTTTAGCAGCACATGATCCGGTTTCCATCGATTTTATTGATGATATGATACTTAAGTAGGATTTACGTATTTAAAATTTATGGAACAGGACCTAAAACATAATAATAATTTCACATTCCAACTTTTCAAAAAATAAAAATCAATATTCTATGATGATTTTGCGCACGAATAAAAAGATAATCTAGCTAGACTGCTAATGATTATTACTAAATTAATAATACATACATATTTTTTTATATTAAAAGTCATTTTTCAGACTTCAGGCCATTGCAGCGAGTCGGACTCGCCCGCCGAGGTTTCCGTACAAATGTACAGTTTTCAGATTTTTCCCTGTATTGTAGTATAAGGCGATAATTATTACTCGCCTTTCATATTTTCTAGGTCAACGAAAAGTACCCTATAAATTTTGATTCCCTTGAGAGTGTCGAATTTTTTTGCGGCTTAAACGGTCGTGCCTTTTTTAACTTTAACTTATTAGAAGTTTCATTTTTTCACAGCTTCAAGGGACTGTACACTTGAGTATATGGTTTTAATTTCAACTCGATATCTCCGCGTTTCCGAGATAAAGGGTTAGACAGACGGACAGACAACAAAGTGTTTCTATAAAGGCTCTGTTTTTTTTTCTTTTGAGTTACGGAACCCTAAAAAGAGGTCATGTACTACTATTCGTCCACTTTTCTTCTTTTATTGTTTATTTTTATTTGGTAGAGGAAGCCCGCTCGGTGATCCCATATTTCTTGTTATTAACTTTGTTTGAGTAGCTTATGACGTAGTTTCTTTAATATTATAATATTTTTTCTTCTTTGTCTATGTTGTTGATCTCTTGATCATGATCTCATAACAAGTTTTAGTTGAAACGTAAAAAAAAACTCATTCTAAGAATTGGATTTCATTGTGGAATAGAATAGGTAGGTACAACAAATAAAATAAAATATAACTTTTTTTCAAAAAGAAAAAAAAAACACTTTTAATAAAGTGGAAAATAGCGTTACTTTCGGATTTAGTGAAGTGATAAAAAAGTCAACGACATGACCAAAAGTTGTCAACTTCCGGAAGTCAAGTAATATTTTTCCAGTTTTTAGTGTTAGATGGATTCTACTCATCGGTAATTAAACACATACGTAAATCACATTAAAAATAATAATATTAAACATCCTTTCATATGGTACACTACTAAAGGTACATAAATTAGCTCTGTGTCCTAAAAACTACGAATGTATCATGTCTGGCTTCTATTATAACAAACTGTAACATTACAGGGGCACGTGAAAAAAAGGAAAAAGAATAAACATCCTTTCATATGGTACACTAATAAAGGTACATAAATTAGCTCTGTGTCCTAAAAACTAAGAATGTATCATGTCTGGCTTCTATTAAAGCTAACTGTAACATTATAGGAGCACGTGGCAAAAACGGTTACCGTTTGTGCGTCGCGTCGGTGTCCCTTACACCATGTAGACAAAAGATAGAATCATCATCATCATCATCATCAGCCTATTAATGTTCCCACTGCTGGGACACAGGCTTCCTCCCTTAGAGACGGAATGGGCTATAATCTACCACGCGGGCCCAGTGCGGATTGGTAGATGTCACATGTCTTTGAATTTTTTTCCGGTTTCCTCACGATGTTTTCTTTCACCGTTTTGAGAGCAGTGGTGATGAAATAAATTACACAAAGTAATGCGCCTGCCTGGGTTCGAACCCACGACTTACTGTTCGTACCTAAGTAGGGGCCGCCACCATTGGGCCACCGCTGCTCTCAATAAAAGAATAAATAAAAGATAAAAAATAAAAGATAATAAAAGATAAAATAGTCTTTATTAATTACTAGCTGATGCCCGCGGCTTCGCCCGCCCGCAAATCATATACTAAAACCTTCCTCTTGAATTACTCTATCTATTAAAAAAACCCGCATCAAAATCCGTTGCGTAGTTTTAAAGATTTAAGCATACATAGGGATATAGGGATAGAGAAAGCGACTTTGTTTTATACTATGTAGTGATGAGTTTTGGACCACACAATCACACATACCTACCTACTTGAAATACTACAATATTATTTTACATTGTCTGGAGAATATTTTTTCCTGTCTTTAAAATATTATGTCAAACCGGATGCAGGCATTTAAACCAGTTTTATAAGAGTAATTAAATAGTTTGTCATAAGTCATTTAATCGTTTGTTAACATAGGTAGGTACAATAAATAATTGTTATAAAAGATTACAAGCGCGCTATGTTATGCCTGTAATTAAATTAAATCAGATTATGCGGGTTTTTTTTTAATCGATGTTTTGTCTTTTTTATTCAACTGAGGTATAGAGACAGGTACCTATTGCAATGTAACAGGGTTGCCAGACCTAAGTTTTTTTCATTCCGGAGAATTACAGATATTTGAAGAAGATTCCGGACATTTTCTTTAGACTAGGCAGTAGAATTTAACTAAATTTATTTATTTCAAATCTATAATCATTTTACTTTAGTGTGAACTGATGTGAACTTTTGTCATTTTCTAAATTAAATTTTGCATTTTGCATTTAGCTAAATTCCGGACGTTTTAGAATTACACACATATGGCAACCCTACCTGATTTTTATAGGATCGATTGAGTAGCAATATCTACATAAATCACAGACCATCCAGTGACTCTGAGCAGCACCTCAACGTCACTTGCACCTCAATGACATTACAATCCGGTGGATTTTGAAGAAAAGTTCCGCAACATTCGTCTCCGTAACTCCGTAGAGATAACATAATGAATTATCTTGACTAAAACATAAATGAATAGCAATGGGATTGTGAGTGTGTTACGCAATTACCCCGCGGATAGGGAAAGCGAGAATCAGATAGGTTTTATTGCAATCGGTTATATAAAACGATAATTTTGTATAATTTTACCAAGAGACCATACGCGATTCATCAGACTGCCATATTTTTGGAACACGATTAAAACTGCAGGTTTTATTTTAATTTATTTGAAAACATAGATGACGCACAGCTCATAAGGCGACTACAGGAGCTAAATTAGCAACTCTATTTGTGGTGGTTCAAACTTCGTTTGGGATACTGTTAGTATAAAGTTCTAATCAGCTTGCACTACAAAGTGGTGGTTACGTCCGTCACTGCGGGCCGAATAGTGCGAAATGAGTGTTTTTTGGGATTTACAAAAAATCTATTGATTGGACTAAAATTAAAACACTATGATGCTTATATGTTGCTTGTAGAATTATTTGCCAAAAAATCAGAATGATCGCATGTATTTTTGTATGGTTTTACTCGTTAAAAGAAATTTTTAGAGATAAGTTTTTTTATGGAGTATAATTAGTTGTATTACGTTTTCAAAACACTATCATACTAGCATATATCCTGAAGAATATCGTATATTTTTGTGGTTTTGTTAATTGCAGTGAATCATATGCTTTTTTGCAACAACTTTTTTTTAAACGCGCCCATTCTGAAAAAAAAACCATTACAGACTTTAAACACGATCTACGAGGTTTTAATTTTTCTGAGATAGGTACTTAATAATTGTAGTTTATATAGCAGTAGGTTACGCACCACAGCTCTGGGCTGAAAACCGAAATGGCTCTACAATACCTACACTTCAACCAAGTGATCTGTGTAGGTGGTAAAAAAAGAAGTCGGTGACAAAAAAACTAAATCAATCAAACAAAGGTTCCGACTTCTGAAGCTAAAGTTATTTTTCACTTTTTTGTGATTTTTTGGAGTCGGTTTTAAAAAAAAAGGTTCGAGAACCTCCTCCTTTTTGAAGTCGGTTAAAAAACAGAACTAAAATAAATGTACAAAGATAGTGACACAGAACGTTTAATGGCTATAAAATATAACTATACATACTATAAATAACTGGCCACATGAATTTGGCAATTTTCTCGAAAAACAACGAATTTCAGGTTTTTTTATGAAACACGTGGAGTCCTTATAGGACGTCCCTCGCGGCGTTACCACTCACATTTGCCTTGTATACCCAAATACTTTTTGTAACTCATCTTTTACTCATCCTCTCAACATGAACATAATAAAACTTAGCTACCTATCAGTCTTTTACAGCGTAGAGCTTGGCACAAACAAAAAGAGGCCTGTACCCAGCAGTGGGTGAAGTCGGGCTGTGGATGAAGATGATTATGAAGATGATGGTGATGAATCAGTCTTTTTTTTCCTTTTTCCCAAGAGACCACAGACACTCCGCTCTATATTTCTCTTCACACAATACCACAGATAATTAAACGTCATAGGTTTGGAAACATTCAGATGTCTGTACATTGATCCTTAAGGTGGATGCTCCAACCAGCCCGCGAAATTCAAATTTTCTTACGTTTTTTTGCAATTTGCAGGCCAGTGCTAGGTTATAAGTTGATTAAAATATTCCTCGCGACTGTAAGACGTATGTAGTTACCGAATTATAAAAATCAATAAAACCCTCCAAGCGCATAAAGGTGCAGGAATGACTTTGACCTTGAAAAAGTCATTCTTGCACCGGTATGAGCTTGGAGGAATATTTTAGGAATATTTTAATCAACATAGGTACAACCTAGCACTGGCCTGCAAATTGCAAAAAACGTAAGATCAGGGAAGCTACATTATCTCCGAGTACCATAGGCTAGGTACATATTACTACTACTAAGCTATACTTTAAAACGTTCCCTGTGTTAATTTCCGTACATAAGGGCTGCGAAGCCGCGACTAAAACATAGTTAAATATAAAAAAAAACAACGAAACAAGATTATTTTTTCCACTCCGATCTAGCCTGTCCCCTTGCTGTCCTCTCCCAGCGACGCCCTAAGCCGAGGCCGTACCCCGCAGGGGGGGGCCCTTAGCGTGTAGTCGCTTAGTTTGTAAGTTTTTTGTCCTGGCTGGAGGCCTTACACTTAAGGCACCCACAGGATAGTCCGGTTAAGCAGACGACAACCTCTCTAGGTTGAACAGCGAGAGGCCATTCCGCAAAAAAAAAAAACAAGATTATTTAATGATTAGTTTTTGTTGAGTACGTTGAATACGCACGGAAGGTCAAAACATTTTGAAGCTCTCCAATACGGATCAAGCTCGTTAAAATATTTGCGGAATTGGAAATCTTAGATGCACGACTAGTAGTCATAAGAAGCCTTATATTTATTAGTATAGTGTGGTCCAACCTACCTATACTAATATTATAAAGAGATACAATTTGTTTGTAAGTTTGTATTAGAGGGTAATCTTCGGAACTACTAATCCGATTCCGAAAATTCTGTCACGAACGGGAAGCTACATTATCCCCGAGTGGTATATTGTATAGGCTACATGTAAAACGTTCCCGCGCGTTGGTTTATTTCCGTACATAACGGGAGCGAAGCCGCGAGCAAAAACAAATAACAAAAAATAAATAAAAAAAGTTGATGGTTGAACACATTCGGTGGGTTCCTTGTCAGGACTACGGAACCCTAAAAAGAGATGCTGAAAAGAAAAGTTGCTGTAGTTACCTCATTGTTTACCTGCATTTCTTAAGTGATTATGTATACTTTAATAGTATAGTGTATTCTAAACAAATACAAGCTTGTATGTCCTCAGTCTTGTAACTCGTGTCAAGTAAATCTTATGTTCAAAAGTAACAATGAATATTAATCAAGCACGCTGTACATATAAAAGATGTTTCGAACATAAATCACCAAGTGCTGATGTTTACAATCATATTTTCTGAGAATCGTCTTTAATCCTTTGCTACAATGGCCCCCCTGTGACTGTGACTAACATGTATCATTATTTTGGCTACTTAAACCTTCTTATACCTTTATTTGTCAACCAATGTCAAATATGCTCACAAAAATTGCTGTTGAAGTTCTCATATAACGTTTTAATCAAACGTAAGCTTATATTCGTTTATTCATTTTCTTACATTTTATTAACATTTTTAAATATTTAAATATCCCATGATCTGTCCACGAAGTAGACTCAATAGTTAAACAATGGCGTCTCGACCATGTTGGTCATTTGACAGATCATGATTTCTAAAAGACTATAAAAACACATTTAAAAATATAAAAAAAATAGTAGCCCGCCACCAGGAACAGGGTCCGAGCTGCCGGTGGTCAGGGCTCTTGAGAGAGGAACCTCCTAACAATACGTACGTACTGCTTTCTGAATCAAGCCCTTGATCCAGCTGCCAAGCGAGAAGATGAACCTCCTAAGATGTTGGTCAAGGCTCTTGGCTATTAAGCCATTGGCCGACACGACTATCGGCACAATGACTGCTGTACCCACGTCCCACATGTCGACAACCTCGCGAGCCAGATCTAGATATTTGAATTGTTTATCTTTCTCTTAGCTTATAATTAAATTGTGTTCAATAAAATTTCACTGTAAATAAAAGGTGTAAACGGAACCTTCACAAAGTCGTTAACCAAGCATTCCGTACATCGAACTAAGTAACTCTTCGCAAAAAGTATTGCTGGGAAACTTTTTTTTGTTGTGAAAAATCACGTTTTACGGTAGGACTTAATGTAACACACACAAAACATTGTGCTGATGGATGCATTAATAGTATGGGGAGGTATTTAAAGTAAAGTCATAACATTCAAACTTTGTTTTTACTCTCTTCTTTTTTTTTGGACTTTTTTTTTGTTTTTTTTTTACTTTTTTGTTGTACTTAATAAAAAAAAGTGAAAAAGTTGGCACTTTGACCCTAAATGTCTCCGTAACTATAGAAGGTTGGTCTAGCTACTCTAGCTAGAACAAAAAAAAAATCGCAATGACAGGGGAGAACAAGTGCCTTTCGGCTTCGTTAAGGTGACACTAGTCGACATTTTGTCCATAGAAATTTCGGGGGGGTATTACTCCACTGTTTGACACTGTACATCCAAAGTTGAACATGATATCGTTTTGTCTCATTATTAATTTTGTCTGTGCGGAAACAGAATAGTAAAATAAAAAACCATTAAAAAGTTACGAGCTACCAAAGATTCGTTTTTATTGCCAATTTTAGCGCAAGTTTGGGCGTAAATTAGTAATAAAAGAAGTGTCAAATTTCCAAAACAAAGTCGGTACCGACAAAGCACAACTATCGAAAAAGCTAATAAATTTTACTTGTAATTGATTTATGCATTGGTTTTTTCATAAAACTCGATTTTCCAAAGGCCTTTTAGTATTTTTTTACGTGCGCTTTTTACTTTGAATTATCGTTCATCTCACTGAACTCACTCTGTCGGCCACTATGCCAGGTGAGACAGCATGCTTTTCGGCCACGCCCACTAATGAGTTCGAGCCCGTGACTAGTGTCACCTTAAGGGTACTTTTACAGCCTTAATATCGCAAGTATTGTGGCATGTAGACATTTATAAGTAAACTAACACTCTATTTATTTTATTTATTTATTGACCTATTTACAATATTGTAACACTGTTTATCCTAATAATACAAGCAATATGATACAAGCATAGTGTACAATATGATGCGATAGACACACAGCATGCAAAAAAAAACAAAATTATATCAAAAATGAAATTGCAATAGTAGTGCAGAAATAACACTTTCAACAACAGTCCAGCTTTAGAAACACAGTAAGTACAAAGATGAGAAGAAAAAAAAGAAAAAAGTCAATGTGGGTAGTTTTGATGGACTTGGCGCTTGAACTTTTGAAGTGTTGTGGAAAAAATATCTATTGATTTGACATTTATTAAGAAGCCTGCAAATTCTGGGGATGGGGGAGTTGGATCCTGACACAGTTATACGGAATGGGGGTCGTAATAGTTTTATAGGGTGACGCGGAATATGTGGGTAGGTTAAAAAAAACTTACTTAACAACTGGGGGCAGTCTATTTTACTCTGAAGTATTTTAAAGAGAAAAATTAAATCTATATTATCTCTTCGTTTTTCAAGTGAAGTCATGCTAAATTTTTGAAGACGTTTTGAATAGCTCCGTATTTTTTTGCTTCATCCCGCAGAATAGGCAAGAGGGTATAAAAATCTTTTCTGGATCCTCTCTAACCTAAGACTATGTGTTGCATAGTGGGGACGCCATACAACCGCGCAGTATTCCAATACAGTACGAACGAGACAGTTAAAAAGATAAATCTTAGTTTTAGGCTTGCGAAAACATTTGGCATTACGCTCTATGGGCCGTGCTGTCTGAAAATAAAGACTTTTATTAATGTAAGTCCGTTTATGGGCCAAAAGTGAACGGGCCTGTCGCACGTAGGTAACATTTGCATTTTGGTAATAGGAAGCTGCAGTTCGCAGCACTTTCGCGGTTAGTCATTTAAATATATAAACATTTATGTCTCTTCAAAGTTCGATGGCATCGGTTTCTTATACTAAGGTGCGTGCTCCACCCTAGGTCGCACCATCGCTTCATATCAGGGGAGTTGCGGCCAAAGCAAGCCTATTTATAGTATATAAAAGAAAATAGAAAAACCTTATTCAGCAGTCTATTTTATTAGTACTTAAGTAGGTACTACGTGTATGACGTATGACTCTATGTCTATGGTCTACTTAATTTTTACAAATAAAACTTCGGAAGCTTCTGTATTGTAACTTATTTTGAAAGAAAGAAAGAAAACATATTTATTCGGCACAAGCCATAAGTGCACACAACATAAAAAAAAGTAAAAACAAAAGAGTAAACTTAAAACTACACAATAAAAACTTAAATCGAGACAGAAAAAATGAGATAATATTGTGTGTCTCACGGCTGCGCCAAATAGGCCCAGTTCAGCAAACTGCCCGGCAGCTAGTGCCCGACGCTGGTTTTCAACTGGACCTTTTTTTTTTTTTTTTTTCGAATGGGAAATCATCAAATGAAGGACTCATTTGATGATTTCCCATTCGAAAAAACTTTTACTGACTAAAACCCATCCATGTTCCTTCATCGCCCTTTGTGTTCCGGGGCCACTTATCTGAGATAGTGATGTGACGGACTTAAAACAGTTTTGTTCTTTTTTTTACGAGAAGGTACAGACGCCAAAACATCAAGGTATCTGTCAAATTTATTTAATGGATTTTCAATTTTATCGCTAAAGTAATAAGTTCAAGGTTAATTGGAAAAAATTGACAGTTTGACATAATATGCTGGCGTCTGTAAATAGATTAGATCATTTCAACACTCTTAACAAAGATAAAAAACTGATGGCTTCTGTCGTTGCATTATTATATAATTAATTAATATCTACGGAATGCCCGACAAAACATATAAAATAACGAGTTTTAACCTATGCAAACACAGATTTGTTATTTGAATATTTATTATTTAAATTGTTTTCCTTGTTGCGGTTTGGTGGCCTTCTTTTAAAGTACCTACACCTATATGTATAGGTAGGTATCTACAAACATAATTGTTACATGAGATGAGTGAATATTTTAAAACAAAAACATAAACATTTCCAAAAAAAACGTACAGCTGCCTTCTCTAAAGAGTCATCAATTCATCATCGAAGAAATAAAAAAATATGCAACAAATGAAAAAGATACTCTTTTAATGGACCTAAGTAAATATTGAAATAATAAAACAACATTTTTAACGGCTACTTAAACATTATATGCTTGAAGCGAGAGTGCAAGTCATCGAGATTTCCTGGTTGATGCTTCGTCATACAAAGGTATCAGTCGGAGTTGCGCCATCAAGTTGATGGCGCAACTCCGACTGATACCTTTGTATGACGAAGTAAAGAAACGCTTATCTATCTACTACCTATGTAAATATAAAGGGTGTAAATAGACCCAAAACGAAGCCGAAAGGCACTTGTTCTTCCCGTCACTGCGATATTTCTTTTGTTTTGGACCTGGGAACCTACTAGTTCCGGAGATATTGGAAGTCAAAGTTCCAACTTTTTCACAAGTTTTTTTTCAAATACTAGTTTTCAAGGTACTTTACTTATCGTTACATTGAGTTTTACCGTAACTAAAACGTGATTTTTCACCCAAAAAAACAAAGTCGTTTCCATGCAATTATTTTTGTGTAGAGTTACTAAGTTTGATGTACAGAATCCTTGGTTGACGGCTTCGTGAATGGTCTGTTTACACCCTATATTAAAGGTACCATAACTTCTTAGCATCATCCTAACAATCTGAATCAGGAATGAGCCAGGTCAGTCAGATATGAGCTCTATGCAATGCATTACATCGGTCTTTTGGCGGCGGATAAAATCAAAAATTTCGGTCGATTCGCAAACTTGCTTAGGTTACGATTCCACAAAATGTTACATACACTTTAACCAACTTATCTGTGCAGGTGAGAAAACAATAAGCGTCTCGCGACAGTAACGTTTTGGCACCCGGAATCCCGAACATTACCGAATGCTAACGAATGTGACACGACCGACTTGAGCCGAACGACGTATTCATGGCGGGCGGTGGGACTTGGGGCACCCCGACGTTAGGTTAGTTAGGTTCCTTTAAACCCTGCAGACAGAAATAGGAGCCGCTTTTTAAACCTAGCAATCAACCTCAAACAAACAAAAAATCAACCCAACCAATTAACAAACAAACTCCCTCCCTTTTTCTACGGCGACACATTTTGACATTGACGGACACAGATGCAATGCTTAATTCAAATTTCAAAACCGGTGCCAAAATATTACTGTCGCGAGACGCTCGTAGCAAACACAGAACTACATTAAATGTTTGACATATTGTTACATTTTTTCTTGACAAGCAGCGCCATTTTGAATACTGTACCAACAGCTCCCTCCTGTCAATGCCATTCAAACGTCAAAAGAAACATGCAGTACACACAGCGACACATCAAGCATATCATGTCCAGTATAACCGGACCTCGCTTTGTATGAGCATCCCGTACAATGAGATAACAACTTAATTTGTTTTCCATAGCTTGATTGGTCGTTGTGCGTAGGTACCTACTTACGGGTTTGCGGAAACTTGAAACACTTAGCACGGTCTCAAGTAACTGGAGATTTCCCGTCAGTTTGTATTGGTAAACTAAATAAGACCTACAAATGAATGAGTAATTGGTAATATTTGTACAGTGGACGCCGTGCATGCTCAGTGTCTGTTGTATGAACAATAAGGAAAAAATCGACATTGTACTTGAACTTCATTCTTGAAAACTGCAATAATTATTATATAAATATGTTGTACTTACATTTAGTATAAACAGTTCACATCAAAATCGGTCTAGAGCGTTTAGGAGCTGTTCAGTGACACACGTACAGAAGAATTATACAGTCTAATTTAAAAAAATGACTTGATTTTGGAAAAAATACATAATCATTCTCTATAACTTATCTTACCTAATTCAATGCACTTTACCTACTTGGCCACGTTAGGCAGGTGATCATTTTATGACTATGGACCATTATGGAATTTGACTTGAGGGTCAATAACTCCATAAGAAAGTGTTACATTGACACTTAATAATATACCCATATTTGTGGAATCGACGACGCAATCGTCGCGGTTGTCATCGAATTTCGCCACATTTCCATTGAATAAATCTTAAGAGGCTTTTTACAACAAAAAAAAAGCGCGAAATTGCTAGGTTTACTCGTTGAAATTGAGTTTTTCGTTCGTTTCTTGAAATAACAATAACTTGTTACAAATATGTAGTTCGTTTTCTCTATTTCAATAATTATAAAACTTATTTATTTATTTTTAATCATTCTCCCGATGCATGTATAAGCAAAAACTCACGGAAACTGATTTCATGATTTGGGATCTCTAATTTGTAGATTCTATATAGAATAGAAGCCAATGCTACGTTAATATTTTTTACCATTCAACGACCTTTTTTTCTGTAATGCTTATTAGGAGCCAAAAGATCCATGTAGCACTGTATGGCATGTACAGTCAACAAAAGAGTTGGGTATGCAGGCTAGCAATCCTCTGACAACTATCATAATAAATGATTAAATGATTTAATGAAATACAGTAAAGTCATACCTCTTTTCAAATCCGGGGATAGTAAAGATACTAATAATTATAGGCCTGTATCCGTGTTGCCAGTTTTTAGCAAGGTGTTCGAAAAGGTAATGCTTAATCAAATGCTCCATCATTTTAACACCAACAGAATCTTACACGATCAACAGTATGGTTTCACTAAGGGACGTTGTACAACTGACGCTGGTGTAACTTTATTAAAGCACATATTTGCGGCGTGGGAAGAGTCCCAAGACGCTGTAGGAATATTTTGTGACCTCTCCAAAGCATTTGATTGTGTAAATCACGACACATTACTTTTGAAACTTGAGCATTACGGACTAGGTAAACTTGCACTTAGTTTGGTAAAATCTTATTTGAGTGATAGACAACAATATGTTCAAATAAATGGTTTTAATTCACAGGGTTTAAAAGTCAAAATGGGGGTTCCGCAAGGCTCAATATTGGGTCCTTTCCTCTTTTTAGTATATATAAATGATCTACCGTATTTACTGAAAAACAACCTCAAAATATGGTGTTATTTGCCGATGACACTTCCCTAATTTTTAAGATAAATAGACGAGCCCAAAATCTAGACGACGTGAATAATGCCCTACTTCAAGTCCATAATTGGTTCACAGCAAACAATTTGGTACTCAATGAAAAAAAACGAAATGCATAAGATTTGCTTTACCGAATGTCAAAAGTAGCGATTGTGATATAGTATTGAATAAAGAGAAACTTGAATTCGTAGATAAAACGGTTTTCCTGGGGATTACGCTTGATTCAAGGCTTCAATGGGGTTCTCATTTAACATCTCTGGCGGGGCGGCTAAGTTCAGCAGCATATGCTATTAGAAAAATCCGTCAATTTACTGATGTAGATACTGCTAGATTGGTCTATTTTAGTTACTTTCATAGTATAATGTCTTATGGCATTTTATTATGGGGACGGGCTGCAGACATTGAATCTATATTTATTCTGCAAAAAAGAGCCATCAGAGCCATATACAATCTTCGTAGGCGCGATTCTCTGAGGGAACTGTTTAAGGAAATTAACATCATGACGGTACATTGTCAATACATCTACGAAAACATAATGTACGTGAGGAAAAATCTACATCTTTTTAGTAAAAGAGGTGACAGACACAATTACAGTACTAGAAATAGGGACCAATTAGTTCAGCCAGGCTTCAGACTCGCTAAAGTAGACTCTTCTTTCATGGGGTACTGTTTGAGATGCTATAATAAAATTCCACAAAGCATTCTTGAACTGAATGAAACAAAATTTAAAACATGCATTAAACGCACATTGAGTAAGCAAGCATATTACAAATTGGACTATTATATCGCTGACAAAAATGCTTGGCTCAATGCCGGTCCTGCTCCACAAGGACAGGGGCGCATAAATGGATAGCACTAATTGTATTGTTGGAGCTGCTGAAGATTGTACAACTATCTTTGCATTGTATAGATTCAATCTCTTTAGTATTATATAATCGCATAGCCCATATTGTGTGAGTGCTATGCACTAGAATGCTATCAGTCGCTGGAAACCTACATCTTTTCTTGACTTGAATGTGCCCTGGCGGTCGAGAATATGTCATGCTCACTCAAAAGTCTCGCTGATGGTGGCGGTCGGATCATTTAGTTCCCTTCAAAATGGTTGAGTTGAATGGTGCTGATCTATGCGTCATGTCCGTGAACGGGCGCTGTCAGTTGTGACTGGTCATCTCTCAGTTGCCATGGCTTATTTTAATGAATTATTTTAGTTTTTGAATTGTTTTTTTTTTTCTGTTTTGTTTTACTGTGGACACTTTTAACGTGCACATCTTGCTACATTGTTCTCACATAATATACCATCTCAACATGAATGATGTAACCAAGATTTTGTAACAATATTCTGATTTAAAAGAGTGTCCATGGAGTTTCTTGCCCGTTCTTCTCCATAGAGATCTACGCTAGGGAATGGGCAACTACAGTACTTTCACAGTTTTTATGCCTTGTGACTGGGACTGTAGCTACATTTAATTTTCATCTTTGTTTCGACAATTCAAAAGTGCCTGTAACTGGCCTACTTGAAATAAATGCTTTGATTTTGATTTTGTTTTTGAATGCGAATGTTTGTGAGGATAGATTTTTGAAACGAAGTTCCTTATCGCGCGTTGCGAAAGGGGGCTAGACGGAAAAAATTAAGACGAAAAGTTGTAACGACACTTTTTGCTATTGTAAGCCGTGCGGCGTGTGCATGTTTCTCTGTCGGTCTCTCTCTCTCTCTCTTATAGAAAGCAAGCCAGATATTCGATTAGATATTTTCGCCAGATTTTTTATTTATAAAAAAAAAAACTGGCGAAAATATCTGATATACTACTTCGTTCCATCCGGTTCTCTCAAGTTTTTTTGTTATAAGTACACGCAATAGTAGTAAGAAGATTGCTAGCCTGCATACCTAACTCCTTCGTTGACTGTACATACTTGTCTACAGGGTGTTATTTCGCACGAATAATAAATTAGGTACCTACATACGTCGGCTATTATGGTGCGCACACGCACTACTCGGGGAAACACACACTCCCATATATTTTGTAATGTCACAAAGATATACATATTTATGGGAGTGTGTTTCCCCGTATTGTCAAAAGACGTCGTTTCATTTTTGATGAATACTGACCTAACGGCATTTGACGCACAGACAATCATTTTATTGTTAACAGGTTTACTTTTATCGTAAGACCAATGATTTCTTGAGGAAGGTGCGAAATAACAATAAGGTAGGTACTTAACAAATTTAAAAAACGAATAAAAACGAATCCTTTTGGTAACCTACCTTGGTTTATTATGCGTCAAATGTTTATTTATTTTTTGTAACTTTGTATGCATGTCATGTCCCTGCGATAAATAAATATTTTTCAATACACTTCCTCGAGAACGAGTTCATAACGCACTACGATTAGGTTCAACATGCAATGTATTTTACACACGTGGATCTTTTCCATTTTCCAACACCGCATGCTGTGCCGCGTGCGGGAATGACCCATTGCCGCACGCGGCACAGCACGTGGGTGTTGGAAAATTGCCACAGATAAAACTATACCTATACTTAGTCGAAATTGGTTCAATACCTATAGTCAGCTATGATTGTTTTCTTTTGTTTTTTGTTATTTTATTTTATTTCTTTAAAATTGTATTGAAAAACGTCGTAAATGTACTATTATCATTCTTTATTTCTTTACCTACCTACATAATTACAGTGAGACAAAATCTAAGTAGGTAATAAATAAGACGCCAAAACCGTTTTGATACTCTATGGCTACCGCACACTATAGACAAGACTGTCTTTAGACAGACAATTACCCTACTAGTGCGAGCGAGAATACATAGTCTGTCTCGCTCGCACTAGTAGGGTTATTGTCTGTCTAAAGACAGTCTTGTCTATAGTTTGCGGTAGCCCTTAAACGCGACCGAAAAACACAATTCGTGGAAAATGGTATATTATTATGATTGAGAGTCCACTCCTTAACGCCTTGTTTACGACCTCGACACCACATGTCCTCAAAACTTCAAGAAAAAAAATTATTCGTATAAGCATTCTACTACTAGCTCGTGGCTATATAATAAGAGCCGCTCGGGTCGATCTTTATGTTAAGCCGTGCTTGCCTGGGCTGGTCTGAGGATGGGTTTCCACCCAATACATACCAAGTTTCCTCCGTGCCTCGGAAACCACGTTAAGCCGTTGGTCCCGGTTGTCATTTGTAGACCTTTGACTGATGTCGTTACAGTGGCCTGAAAGTCTAACAATCAGTCTTACCGAGGCGTATCGTATTACCCAGTACTAACTGGGTTGTGGAGGTCAGATAGGCAGTAGCTCCATGTAAAATACTGGTATTCAGCTGCATCCCGGTAGGTAAGACTGGAAGCCGACCCCAACATAGTTGGGAAAAGTCTAGGCAGATGATGAAGCATTCTACCACTACACTCATTTGGCAGTTTTCGCTCCTACATGAGACATGAGATGGTGGACTGGCAGATGAGAACCCCGTGGTTATTCAAATGCCATTTGCAATGCAAATGTTGGTAGTTATGTACGATGCTTGTTTATGTGCAACAGATGGCATAACTGGCAAACTTCCAAAATAGAACGCAACATAATCAAAGCCGCTTCTATATACAATTATTAGCATGGATTTAGGAAGAATCCAGATGCAGTCGAAGATTTCCCACGGTGTGTCTGCCTATCTAGCCTCCACACACAGTCATTTAGTAAAAAAATCGATGAACATTTAAAGGCTTTCTCGTCGAATCTTAAGTGGATGTCAACACCTTATGACGACAGGCCGTGTCGACGGCGCGTTCGTGTTCCACGCGCGCCTCAAAGAGAGTCAGCAAAAGGAAGGGGTCCGCAAGGGCCGATGCCTGCCGGGGCTGCGGGACACAAAGGGTGATGAAGGAACATGGATGGGTTTTAGTCAGTAAAAGTCGGACACTCTCTTCCGCCCCGCCCAGAGCGGGAGGGGTCATTTGATGATATCTCATCGGAAAAAAATTAGGGGATGTCAACACCAAAATTCGCGCACACTGTCTATTTGTATCGAAGTAAATGAGAGCGAAAGAGTTACTGCGCCGTCTGCATGGTCTTAGAAGATAATAATAAATAAATATTGAAATTAAAAAAAGAGTGGATTATTTCTGAAATTTCGATTACTCGTTAGCGGTTAAGGTACCTATATGTTGTCTTAATGTTTGTTGTTGTTTGATTTGCAGATTCAACGTCAAGAAAATAAAGACATAGTACCGTTTAATGATGATTTTAAGACCACTCTTTGCAATTATTTTCTATCGAGCCGATTTCATTCAATTATGTATCGAGTCCGTCCACGGTCTTTGAAATAATGTACCTATGATAAATATTAACATTTTGTTTTTTTGATGTAGGTATATATATGCCCAAATAGTTTCTCTGGCGCTTAAATAACATCAGCTCTTGTCAGCCTCTTAAGAAGACTAAGTACAGTATCTGAATTCGGCTTTCAGAAAGAGAATGAGACACAAAAATGAGTAAGAGAGACGATGCACTAGAAAGCAGAAGTGCTAATTGCACTGGAAAGCCAGGTCGCACCGAGCATCATCCCGTGCTTAGACGTCCACCGTTTCATCCCTTGTAACATCCTTGTAATATTGGTACAAACGAGGACAATTTATGCAGCGAATGTGCAGCGATGAAATCTTGCGCGAGTCATTGTTGATTGGCAAAAAACCTGATTGGCCGCGTTCAAATGCCTTCCACCATTTGAATAGGAACTCATGACAAGTAACATTTAAGTAAAATAATTAAAAAAACCGACTGCAACTTTTAATTTTCTTTATTTTCACACCATAAGTACTACTACTAGCGCCAAAAATCCGACACACCTATATAAGGACACTTGGGTTTTCGAGACAAATCTAATGACATCGTAATCGTTAAAATCCATCCAGCCATTTGGAAGATACGAGGTTATAAGAAATGTACAAAAATCAAACATAAAAAAGATCCGCGAGAAAAACATAACACTTCCATAACAGTCGTGTAAATAACCCGTAAAAAGACTTACAAAAAGTTGTGACGTTTAACTTCCCCAGAAGGAGGAAATCCATGAGAAATAATTCTACTTGATAAAAAAACTCACAGAACTGGATATAGGTAGGTACAATGAGCACTTAGATGGCATTACTGGCAACAAAAAGGTCTAATTAAATCACATGCCATACCGATGCATGCAGTTTGATATATTATACCGATGCCCGATGCATTTTTTCTTGACAAGCAGTGCCTCCTTGAACTACACTTCATCAGTAGTTACACAGTGTCAACGGACCCTTCACAGAGTCGTCAAGCAAGCATTCTGTACATCAAACTAAGTAACTTTACGCAAAAATTATTGCTGGGAAACGACTTTTTTTTTGGGCTTGAAACATCACGGTTTATAACGGTAGGACTCCATGTAACACACTCAAAAAACATCGTGCTGATGGATGGATTGAATAGCACGGGGGAGAAGGTGTTTCAAGTAAAGTACATTAAAAACATGTACTTATTAAAAAAAAAACTTGTGAAAAAGTTAGAACTTTGACCTCCAATATCTCCGTAACTTGAAAGTTCCCAGGTATGAGAGAAGAAAAAAAATATCGCAATGACGGGGAGAACAAGTGCCTTTCGGCTTCGTTAAGGGTCTAATTAATGAATTTACCGGTATTAAGAGGACCCCGGGGCCGGCCGATGGCGATGGCGTCAGCCGCATATATATGGCCTGGGCTGCATTCCAATCAAGCTGTCAGATTGTCTTGGTCAGTTCATATGCTCGTAACAGCTGTAAGAAGAAAGTATTGCCAAATGTCAATTTTAATCTGCAACTTTACAATAAAATAAGCGATTTAGTCTCCATGAAAGTTCTAATAATAATAATAAAGAAAGCTAAGAAAGAGAAACAAATAAAATATATCCGACATGTGGAATGTGAGCTCGGTTATGATTGTGCCGATAGTCGTAACGGCCATTGACCCGATGGCCAAGAGCCTCGACCGTAGCAATACTCTCGCTAGGGGGATGGATCAAGGACCTGATTCAGGAAGCAGTACATACTTCTTACGGCCTGAAATTGTGTGGAGGTTCCTCTCGCTGAACTTCAGAGAGGAACCTCCTCACAATGCAGAGATTCAGACTTTGAAGACCAAACCACCAGTAGCTTGGAACCTATTCCTGATATGCTGGATAACTGTTTAAAATAGGCTGTTTTCTATAGGAATATAAACAGGAAAAGAGTTTAAGAAATAAATAAATAAAAGAAATGCTAATAATAATACCAGCCTATTACTGTCTCACTGCTGGGCAAAGGCCATACAGAGAAGGCTTAAGCATTTTCCACGGTAGCTCAAAACGGGTAAGTTTGCCATGAAAGCTTATTAAATAAATAACTATAGCAGGATCCAATCGTAATTCCGACTACAAATATACCAGCGCATCACCATCATCTGTCGCCTTTTCTCAACTATGTTGGGTTCGGCTTCAAGCCTGACCCGATGTAGCTGAATACTAGTATTTTACATGGAGCGCCAGCCTATCCGACCTCCACAACCCAGTTAGTACTGGGTAATACGATACCCCTTGGTAAGACTGGTTGTCAGACTTTTTGGGCCACTGACTACCTGTAACGACTGTCTAAGATCTATAAATGTCAGCCGCGACCAACGGCTTAACGTGCTTTCCGAGACACGGAGGAAACTCGGTATGTAGTTGATGGTCACCCATCCACAGATAAACCTAAGCAAGCGCGGTTTAACCTAAAGATTGATCCGAACGGCAGTTATTATTCAGCCACGAGCTCCTCTATACTAGCGCATGACATAACAATGCCGGTATCTACGAGTAAGAATTGAGTATTGAAACACACCACACCACTTAAAACTAAAAGGTCATCTTTGATGGAGCCGTTTTTTGTTTGTTACATTTAAAGATTGATTGCCAAAACTTATTATTTTAAATGACTTGTTACAATAATTTGATACAGGTTTAAAAACAGGTTTTACAGTCATTATGTTTCTGGTTCTGTCACGCATTTCAGAATAGCCCTGGAATATGAAAAGTCTGTTTTAGGGTTCCGTACGGCACGCAATAATAGTGGCAATAAGTCGCCTCTTTGAGGAGTGGCTGAAGAGATGCCACGGCGTCCTCACCTTCCGCCTGACGCAGGTTCTTACCGGACACGGATGTTTCGGTAAGTTCCTGCACCGAATCGGGCGGGAGGAAACGCCCGGGTGTTTCCATTGTGAGGATCGACCGGAGGACACGTGGAGGTGTGCCCCGCTTGGGCGGAGCACCGCCGTGTCCTCGAGGTGGCGATCGGCGGCGGCGACCTCTCGCTTCCGGCCCTGGTCCAAGCCATGGTCCGGAGCGAGACGGAATGGGACGCCGTCACCTCCTTCTGCGAAGCAGTCATGCTAGCGAAGGAGGTGGCGGAACGTGAGAGGGAGAGATCCTCACGTCCCGGCCGCCGCGGGAGACGCCCCGGGGGTCGGGTGCCACGTGGTGGCTTCCGGCCACCGTAGGCGCGGGCCTGTGGACGGGGAGCTATGGGCTAGCTCGCCGTCCGTTCGTCCGTTCGTCTCATGACGACAGGCCGTGTCGACGGCGCGTTCGTGTTCCACGCGCGCCTCAAAGAGAGTCAGCAAAAATGAAGGGGTCCGCAAGAGCCGAAGCCTGCCGGGGCTGCGGGGCTATTCGAAAGAGATACTGTGGCCCCGGAACACAAAGGGCGATGAAGGAACATGGATGGGTTTTAGTCAGTAAAAGTCTGACACTCCCTCCTGCTCCGCCCAGAGCGGGAGGAGTCATTTGAAGATTTCCCATCCGAAAAAAAAAAGAAAAAAAAAAGGGTTCCGTATCCAAAGGGGGCCCTATTACTAAGCCTCCGCTGACCGCCCGCGCGTCCGTTCGTCTGTTTGTCAGCGGGCTGTATCTCATGATCTTTTATAGGCAGACAGTTTAAATTTCCACAGAATGGGATGTAATTAAATGGGGTCCCCCTACACTATGCTGGTATGGAACCCTTCATGAGCGAGTCCGACTCGCAATTGGCCAGTTTGACATGCGTACATGATGTACGTTTGACGTACATCGTTTTAAGATATAATTGATTGAATTCTAAGATAGTGGCTCTGCGGCAGAGCATGACACGGTTTTTTAGTTTCCAAAGTTGAGAAAAAGCAGACGACGGCTAACATTTGAAGGATGGATAGATGGATGTTTGTTACTTTTTCACGCAAAAACTAATGAACGGATTAAAATGAAATGTGTATTACAGATAGATTATAGCCTGGATTAACCCATAGGATAGTTTTTATCCTGCGAGACAATTACAAAAAATACAAAAATGTTTTATTTTATTATTACACGTTGTACATACATTATACAGTTGGTGGCGTCCCCTTGTAAGCATTAGTACCATAATTACCGAACTCAATGCGGGTGAAACCGCGGACATCGGGTAGTCTTAAATATAATTAGATTATCGTGTCCTCATGTTGGTACACGCTAATCTCCGAAACCGAATTGAATTTGGTGAATGAGTATGGTTTTTTCCAGCTTGAAAGATAGCATGGTTGTCCATCAGAATCAGAATCAGAATGCTTTATTTGTAAACATAGGTCAAATTACAATGGCGGTGTTACAGATAAGTAGGTAGATCCTCTATGTTTTGCCCAGAGGCGTACAAATATATTTAATTTACAAATATATTTTTTTCCATGCCGAGCCGGGGCGAGTCGCTAGTAGAATATTGATATATATTTTGTAGATTAGACAATAGACACTCTGCAAAGGCAACACAGGCGTATTAGGGCTACCGCTCACTATAGACAAGACTGTCTTTAGACAGACAATTACCCTACTAGTGCGAACGAGAATACATAGTCTGTCTCGCTCGCACTAGTAGGGTAAGGGCTACCCACACTATAGACAAGACTGTCTTAAGACAGACTATTGCTTTACAAAACCTATGAAGACGCGCACACTTGAAACAAAGCGTCTCGTATAGAAAAAATTGTCTAATACCTACAAGAACTGCAGAGCGACAAGTCTGACTACCGATTGTGGGCGCGCACATCTACGACAAAACAGTCTAGCGACGTACCTCCTCTCCAGGATGCGATTCTTGCAAGCATCGTTATTGCAACCCAATTTATTCGTTAGAAATCAGCGATTGAAAGTTAGCGATTTTGTCCTTTTTATATATGCCAAGAGCAGGTATAGCTTTGCGAAAATATGTGTCTTGATAAGTAATGTAAGGCTCTATCAATTTCAGTAAATTATCAAAAGTTGACACGTTCATTCGGAAATAGTCTAAAAACTTCCGGGGGTGTTGTCTTAATTTACTATACAGTGTATAAAATTTTCTATTTAGCAGTCTTTCACTATATATGGGATGCACCCAATACGACAGTTTCGTTTCAGGTGTGCGATGTGTCGTAGACAAAACAGTTTTCGAGGTAGACTTGTCTATGTGAGGCAAGTCTATTTCCCTACTAGTGCGAGCGAGACAGACTATTTCTATCTCGCTCGCACTAGTAGGGAAATGGTCTGTATATAGACAGTCTCGTCTATAGTGTGCGGTAGGCCTTACTCGTTGAAATTGAATGTTTTTCTTTCTTTCAAATAACAATACTTGTTACAAATAGTTCGTTTCCTCTACTTCAATAGCGAAGTTTAGATAACTTATTTATTTATTCAGTATTAATCATTCTCCCGATACGTGTTTAGGCAAAAACTCACGGAGACCTGATTTGGGACCTCTAATTTGTAGATTCTATTAAATACATCAGCATTTTTTTTCATCTCACAAATATCATGTTTATATCTTAACTTTCATAACAATAGAATCCTTTTTTGTTATATGCCTTTTTAAGTAAATTGTACAACTAGCATAACGCCGAAATGTAAAAGGGCTCTTATGTCTATTAACATAGACGTCTCTTTAGTAATAAATGCAAAGTTTTCCTCATTGCTTTCTTCACTTATTGCGAAGTAAAAACGGCTGCAGGAACCTGTTCCTTGACCGTTAAACTTCGAAGATTGAGTGGACATTATGTAAGTACAGTCGTGGTCTTTTCCGCCTGATCAGTAAATTTTTTTTTCGCTTAAATCATGCGGAGGCGCCGAACCACACCCTCTTAAAGTTTAGACCTATTAGGAAAGCGTCAATTTGGCGCGCAAAATAACAATAACTCTCGTTTGGCGTGTGTCGTCAGTGCGCTCGGCCGATCGGTATTGTCTTTCATTCATTATTTCTATTCAAAGTCAACGTGGCGGGGCTAGAGAGCGTTTCTATGTTGCGAGTTTAAGCAAAAATGAGATTAGTGCCCAGCTAGCAAAAAATAATCTTACAAATATTCCAAGACCATATTTTTTTCAGTCTTATATCACACTTACAGACACTTATAAGTGTGGACTTGGGCGCACTTTATAAGTATATTCACCCTTGCAATTGCCTTGTAATGGTCTCGCGAAGTGTATTTTCAAACTTACAAGACTCTTGCTGATACATTTATAATGACAAATAAACTTACAAGTGACTTGCAATGGCGCGCTGTAAGCGTCAATAACCTTAAAGTCCTCTTACTAATAAAATAAAATACTATTTTACGGGTAATATCGCTTATAGTCCTCTTTCTGATCTCCTAATAAGAGTGTTATCACAAACCGCGAAGTCCTTTGAACTTTTGTGAAAATAATAAAGTATTATATTTAAATTTATATTTCCTACAAAAGGCTAGTGTATATTTTCTAATTTCTTACTCATGTATTTGTCACGCACTAAGTATATGCGATTATTAGGTTGCGAAGTAGTTCTTCTCGATTACTTTGAAATTTTAAAAAACAATATTTTCACGGGCCTTTTCAAAAATGTGTCTTTTACTTTATATATTTCTGTATTATTTGTAAAATAATATCGAAATGTCGCCATTTTGACTTATAAGTGTTTATTAGAGCAATATAAGTCCAGTACTCTTGTCTAAGGTTTATGTCGCACTCGTAAAAGTCTAATTAAAACTAAAACCACTGTCTACGCGGCCATGTTGCTTATATTTTTAGGGTTCCGTAATATGTAAAAGCAAGCCAAACGACGAAGTCGAAGGATCTAATAGAAAATTAATGTTAATGTGTAGTAAATATAAAAATAGTCTGTTACCTGATTTTATAACAATTTCTGGAGTCAACACAACAAAGAAAATAAATAACCCTTAATAGGGAATTGTTGTAGAACTTTTAAAGTGCTACTACTCTATAATATATCTTAGGTGAGATAAATCACACTTTTAAAATACTAGTTTTACAGAACTCTAATAAAACACTTAGTGTGTACTAAGGTTGATTGTAGGTACTTATAAAATAAATTTATAAATATTAATTAAGAATCAAAGACTTGTAAAAGGCGCTTATAATACCACTGCTCTTATTAATATTATATAACGTTTTCTTAAATACGTCGTCGTTTCGTAAATACGTCTATAAGACTATGTTACAAGTATGAATGCTCTTAAAACTTAAAATAGACTAATAAAATAGCACTAGAAGAGTTCCTGCCTTAATCAGAACACATATAAACGTTATATAAAACCATAGCTCTTACAAGCTTTTGTTTGTAAGGGTATTTTGCTAGCTGGGTGGTGATCAGGCGGGATTGTCCTCGATAGTACATAAATTATGGCCTTACGACACCATGCCCTTTAAAAGAAACTTGAACTTGTAGGGCTGTCCGAACGAATGCCCAATTGATCGGCCACTGCAAAACGAACGTCTAAATAACATTCATAAAACCGAATGTATAATAAATTGAACATTCAATATAATTTTTATTTAATTTTATTTAAAATTATTTTAATTATATAATTAAATTTTCGAATATTCATTTTTAATCGAGCGATCAACGCATCGCATATTCATTGTATACAGTGTGTAAGCCACCTCATCACGAAGCCGTCAACCAAGCATTCTGTACATCAAACTAAGTAACTTTACGCAAAAATTATTGCTGGGAAACGACTTTTTTTTTGGGATGAAAATCATGTTTTGTGGTCGAACTCAATGTAACGCACTCAATACATTGTGCTGATGGATGAATTGAATAAGTACGGAGGTCGTGGAGGTGTTTAAAGTTAAAATCTTACATTAAAAACTTGAATTTAAATAAAAATGTGAAAAAGTTGGAACTTTGACCCCCAATATCTCCGTAACTAGAAGGTTCCCAGGTATGGTGCAGAACAAAAAAAAAAATCGAAATGACGAGGAGAACAAGTGCCTTTCGGCTTCGTTAATGTTAAAATAAAGTAACTTAAACATTATTCTTTTGAGTAGACAGTTTCGGTCCCATTGCAGATGACAAAAAAGGGAAGCATACGATTTAGTTTCTGCCATTTTTTTAAATGCTCAAAATAAAAGATTTAGTTCAACATAATTATAAATATTTGATTTGACTTTTTCCTAGGTAAAAAAAATACGTTGAGGAAATTTTGATATTTTTAAAATTGAGACGTTTACGTAAAGAATTTTCTATTTGGCCTTATACCTTTGCTGCGCCTTCAACCTGCAAAGGCGGAAACGCGGGAAAACAGCAAATAAAATAATAGTTTCTTAAAGACGTATGTGAAGAAAATACTTTTCGTTTTATTATTTTCTACGTATTGAAAAACGTTGTTTGATACACATGGGCATTTGTCACTACAGTTCTCGGCTCCATAACACCCTTGCCCTCAGCTCGGGTGTCAATTCCGCCTCGGCTGCAATGACAAAAAAATACAAATGACAAAGATGGAAAAGATGGAATAGATTTCATTTCTAAAATTCTGCTCCATCATTTCGAGTCTCATATGCGTGGGTGGCATCCTTGCATAATGTAGGTAGATAAATCTTTCCTGTGGTAATAACTACTGCATTAATGGCTTGTTCTGCATGTTTTGGCGGCTTTAGTAAACAATGCATGTTGCTAATTTACAAAGACATTACATTTTGGCTTACCGTCCACGGTGGCGCATTTGATGATTGCATGCAAGCTACAAATGACGGCAGATGAATTTTCTCATCTTGGTCTTGGACAGGGATGCATCGATGCTCACTTCAGCCGATACGATAATGATCCGATATTTATAAAAAGTATCGCCCGAACAGTTCAGATTCAAAGAAAAAGTTTCCTCAATAAAAAGCTGTGGCTTTAGAAACGGACAAAATTACTCATACGTACAATAACATTTATTTAGAAATGACAATTGTTAACAGATCAAAAGACAAAACTTGATTTTAAATTCTCCAAAAATGAAATTTTTATTGAGGAAAGACACCATTCTTATTTAAGTATTATTCGGTTACGGTGAAAACGGACAAGAGCTAGTCTGACTCGCGCACCGAGGGTTCCGTACAGACTTGTAAAAAAAAAAAGAAAAAGTATTTATTAGACTCACAAAGGACAAAAAAAATGGTTGAATTAAAAATGAAACAAAATTATAAAACAAATGAAATTGGTACTGTACGAGGCCAAAAGGCAAGGTCAAGGTCAAGGCATCTCAGCATGTACAGTCGTGGTCTTTTCCGCCTGATCAGTTAATTTTTTTTTTCGCTTAAATCATGCGGAGGCGCCGCGCCGAGCCACTCCACCTTAAACTTTAGGCCTATTAGGAAAGCGTCAACTTTGGCGCGCAAAATAACAATAACTCTCGTTTGGCATGTGTCGCCGATTGGTATATTTTCATTAATTATTTCTATATAAAGTCAACGGGGCGGAGATAGAGAGCGTTTCTATGTTGTAAGTGCAAGCAAAAATTAGCTTAGTGGTGATCAGGCGGGAGTGTCCTCGATAGTACGTTGATGGTTTGTCCATCATGGAAAGCAGGTCTCAAAGATTCAAGTTTAGATCTTCTGATTTCTGTTAAATATGTTTCTTGAAAAGATATATAATTCGGATTGAAGAACAAATTCAATTTTGTAGTTTTATGAATACTCTCCCAAAAATATGTTTATAAGTGATATACCTAACTATTGTACAAATTAAAGGTTTTCGGATTTTCTCCTTTACTTGTGTTAAAAGACCTTGCTTTTTATCAAATTTCATGATTCTAAGTCAGCGGGAGTTAGCCTTCAGGTTTTTATTTATTTGCGAAGTAGCATTTAAGACTTAAATGGCCATCAATTTTTTATTGCGTTGACTTAACTTGATTTTTTTTACAGTATTTGATACTTAGGTAACTTTAACTTGATACCACCACGCATTCTTGACAAAAATGGCCTTGACGGACAGACGGACAACGAAATGATCCAATAATAAGGGTACCGTTTTTCCTTTAAGGTACGGAACCCTAAAACAAAACCTTTTTGTACCTCTACAAAGTAACATACATAACATCACGCCGGTAGTCCCCCAAGAGTTAGGCAGAGGTGTATCTAATAGTACACCCTTCGCCAGTTATGTTTAAGTCCCATGTAATAGGGGACGAGCCTACAGCCATTTTTTTTTTTTTTTAGCATGGGAATTCATCAAATGACTCCTCCCGCTCTGGGCGGAGCAGGAGGGAGTGTCAGACATTTACTGACTAAAACTCATCCATGTTGTTTCATCGCTCTTTGTGTTCCGGGGCCACGGTATCTCTTTCGAATAGTCCCGCAGCCCCGGCAGGCTTCAGTCCTTGCGGACCCCTTCCCTATTGCTGACTCTCTTTGAGGCGCGCGTGGAACACGAACGCGCCGTAGCCTACTGCCATCAACCGGGCAAAATTTCAGACTCGTTGGCTGCTACTGGAAAAAACCGAATAACACTTTGCACGATCTGTTAATCGAACCTAGGACTTCAGGCATAGCAGCCGCGCTTGCGACCACCAGACACAGTCAAGTCAGACATAAGAAGTAAGTTTGTAGTAAAATATTATAAAGGGTGTAAAAAAAAACTCATTAACGAAGCCGAAAGGCACTTGATCTCCCCGTCATTGCGATCATTTTTTTGTTCTACACTAAACCTGGGAACCTTCTAGTTACGGAGATATTGGGGGTCTAAGTTCCAACTTTTTCACATTTTTTTTTATTCATTACAAGTTTTTATTGTAAGATTTTTACTTTCCTCTACGATCCCCGTACTATTCAATCCATCCATCAGCACTATGTTTTGAGTGCGTTACATTGAGTTCTACCACAAAACATGATTTTAAACCCCAAAAAAAAAGTCGTTTCCCAGCAATAATGTTTGCGTAAAGTTACTTTGTTTGATGAACAGATTGCTTGGTTGACGGCTTCGTGATGAGGTTGTTTACACCCTGTATAGTAACTTGGTGTCCTTGAAAACAAATTAAGTTGATGATGAGAAGCGACGTCAGACAGCACCCGGAATTGAATTTGAATTCTAATTGGTATTCGCTCATCGCTAAAGACGTACTAGGTGGAATTTGCTGGCATTAGGTGCAATTTAGGTTTTATTCCACGCTTACAAAATGCGGCAGAGCCGCCTTGGCTCAGTGGTGGTGGCCCCGACATACGAACAGGAAGTTTGAATTGTTTGGAAGGGTTCGAACCCAGACAGGCGCATTACTTTGTGTAATTTATTTCATCACCACTGCTCTCAAAACGGTGAAGGATAACATCGTGAGGAAACTGGTATGTCCTAGAACCAAAAAATTCGAAGACATGTGACGTCTACCAATCCGCACTGGGCCCGCGTGGTGGATTATAGCCCATTCCCTCTTATAGAGAGGAGGCCTGTGTCCCAGCAGTGGGAACATTAAAAGGCTGATGATGATGATGATGAAATGCGGCAGCCCCCGGCCCCCATTAACTTACGCCTACTAGGCCATCGCCAGCTTCCTATAACCTTCTTTCTAAAGGGATAATAATGCAGACATGTTCTGACGTGCGCTGAAGTTCACAGTTGGTTACATTTTAGTTCCTTATGAACTCATAAAGTTAGAAGGCGAACTGATTCCTATATGTTATTTAGCAAACCTTCACTACTAACAGCGTTTTCTATAACTTACTTACGTATAACTATTGGTTAATATACTGCGGCCTACGTCCGTAGCTATCGGTGTTTCTATAAACAAAGTTAGCATAAAATATCCTATCCACGTCACCTACCTGTCACTTGATTCATAGAAAAATCAAAGAAAGCTTTTCTGTGACGTTTTGTTTCTAACCGTCTGTAAGCAAAATGTCAAACAGACAGAGATACAACCTACCGTTACCTGTCAGTAAGTTATTGAAAATACCGTTAATGGACATGTGCTGTGGTGCAAGGTGAAACCGACCGGGTAGCCCGCAAAATTCATTTTTTTTTTACGTTTCTTGCAAGTTGCAGGTCAGTGCTACGAAATTATAACCATTAAAATCATGAATACAATCCTCTACGCTTATTTAACTCCATTAAATAATATTTAATGAAAAAGTCATACTTATAAGGGTTCAAAAAAACGACGAAGCGCTTCGAGAAAAGGTAGGTAGTGCCCTTGCGCTTCGCTTGGCTCGTCTTGGCGGGAGCACTACCGTGCCCCCAAATTCATTAGGGTTAAATTAACTTAGAGGGTTGTAATTCTGTAACTACGTTCGTGTTAATGGCGAGACTCATTTATCACCAACATACAATCTGACACTGACCTGGAAATTGCAAAAAAATACATATAATTATGTATATCGCTTCCACCTTTTTTTTTTTTTTAGGATGGGAAATCATCAAATGACTTCTCCCGCTCTGGGCGGAGCAGGAGGGAGTGTAAGACTTTTACTGACTAAAACCCATCCATGTTCCTTCATCGCCCTTTGTGTTCCGGGGCCACGGTATCTCTTTCGAATAGTCCCGCAGCCCCGGCAGGCTTCGGCCCTTGCGGACCCCTTCACTGTTGCTGACTCTCTTTGAGGCGCGCGTGGAACACGAACGCGCCGTCGACACGGCCTGTCGTCATGAGACGTACGGACGGCGAGCTAGCCCATAGCTCCCCGTCCACAGGCCCGCGCCTACGGTGGCCGGAAGCCACCACGTGGCCCCCGACGCCCGGGGCGTCTCCCGCGGCGGCCGGGACGTGAGGATCTCTCCCTGTCCTGTTCCGCCACCTCCTTCGCTAGCATGACTGCTTCGCAGAAGGAGGTGACGGCGTCCCATTCCGTCTCGCTCCGGACCATGGATTGAACTAAGGCCGGAAGCGAGAGGTCGCCGCCGCCAATCGCCGCTACGAGGACACGGCGGTGCTCCGCCCAAGCGGGGCACACCTCCACCGTGTGCTCCACCGTGTCCTCCGGTCGATCCTCACAATGGTGACACCCGGGCGTTTCCTCCCGCCCGATTCGGTGCAGGAACTTACCGAAACATCCGTGTCCGGTAAGAACCTGCGTCAGGCGGAAGGTGAGCACGCCGCGTCGTCTCTCCAGCCACTCCTCAAGGAGGGGACTTATCGCCACTATTGTGGCGTGCCCTGCATGGGGTTGCGATAGTCGCTCTCTCCATGTCGCCATGAGATCCCGCCGGAAGTCCGTCCGCTGAGCGACAATTTGCCGCGGCAGCGGAGTTTCCCCCCGGCGTAGCGCCTCCGCGCGCCACTCATGTAGGCGCGCGAGGACTATCGCCTCCAGATCCCATGGCGGCAATCCGGCAAGGAGGTTTGCCGCCTCGCGGGAGATCGTGCGGTACCCCCGGACCAGCCTTACGGCTACCACCTTCTGGGGCACGTTCAAATGGTGGGCGGCACGCCGCGTCAATGAACGTGCCCACACCGGGGCCCCGTAAAGGGCCATGATATCGCTTCCACCTTAAGTTCACATTTGGTTACTACAGTTCGGCAATAAGACAAAAATGAAACAGTTTTCTTCTTGACGACTGTAATCCATGACAGTCAGCTTTCTCTTTAAAAGATATTGTTGGTAGGGATTTCTGTGTCCAATATAATAAAAAAATACCTTAATTATTTAGTTGGGTATGTAACGTTTACACCGCGCGCTCGTAATAGGACCTCCGGGCCAACACGGTGACCCTTTTAACCGATTTCAAAGAGGAGGAAAATATCACTATATCGTTATTTACAAGAGGCAACCCGCTATTCATGCCGATCACCATTTCAAGTCCGTGATACATAAAAACACTTCAAACATGACTCACAGAACAACGGAACAAGAGGTTCAATAAAATACCGTATACAGGTAGGTAAGTATTACTAATTCCTCCTGCGCTGACGTACGAGTATACATTGTGTTCTATAAGGCCTGAATTCCTGTTGCGCTGGCGTCGTCGGTCGCGTGCGTCGGTCGTGCGTACGAGTATACCGTGTGTTCTAAAAGCGCCATACTGCGATGAAACGTCAGCGGCGCGTATGTTGCTACTGTCTTTCTCGCTGACGTACGCGACCGACGTCAGCGTAGCAGGAATTGGCGAGATCGTGCTGTTTACTTTTCAGGGTTCCGTACCCGAAGGGTAACCAACGGGACCCTATTACTAAGCCTCCGCTGTCCGTCCGTCCGTACGTCTGTCCGTCAGCGGGCTGTATCTTATGATCCGTAATAGATAGACAGTTGAAATTTTCACAGAATGTGTATTTCATAACAACAATTAATAAATTAAAGGGCTTACTACTTCATGCGCGAGTCTGACTCGCACTTGGCCGGTTTTATTGTATAGCGCTTAAAAAAGCCCTGTGACCATAAAACGGGAGACGCTGAATGCCCAGCTAGAAAAATAGCGGAACATAGATATATTATCTCCGTCGATTATGAGGGCACCTAGTGCGTCATACTTTAGGCTTTCCGTTTATTATTCGCTGTCTAAGCAAATTGTCGCCCGCAACAAAAATGCCTTGACGATTTTTTTATTTTTATTTTGCAATGTTTGCTTTGTTTAATGCTGACAGTCTTAATAAGCATTAGCAAATAAGTACTACAAATTGTTTTCTTACATTTTATTTACATGTGTGACCTTTAATTATATATTTTTGTCCGTATCTTATAATAGCGTTTAAGTACATTAGGTATATCATAATATATTAACTCATACTAACTCATACTTTTATGTTAAATATTGTTAAGAAATCTATTGTCCAAATAGTATTTATTAGAAAAATGCCGCCTGTGATACAGGTTTAACCTAGTACAGGCATCGTAGTTTGTTATACCAACATTATTTCTAGAATTTGAATTGTATTTTTTGTGCTATTTTTTTTTTTTTTAGGAATAAATATATTATTATTATTATTATAGTACGAAGTATTATAATATCTGTGATTATAGACAACTACCCAAAACTGTAAATTTTACCCAATCGACCTTGAACTTATAGCCTTAGTGATAAAGTTGAAAATCTATTACCAAAAGAAATTTGACAGATAGTAGGTGGTTGATGTGCTGGCGTCTGTACTAACCGTTCACATTGCGTTCGTTCCAATTAAATAAATAAATAATAATAAATATCACTGGACTTTACACACAGCGCCATCTAGTGCCACACTAAGCAACGAGGCTTGTGTCGTGGACACCAGATAGTTGATATACTACATAGATACTTTTTGTTTGTAAATACATACCTACTTATTATACGTATATACATCCATGACTCGGAAACAAATGTCCATGCTCATCACACAAACATTTGCTTCACCGGGATTCGAACCCGGGACCCTAAGAACGAAAGGCAGCCTCATTACTCAATTGCAAGCCAGTCAGCTTGATTCTCGGCAACTTTCATCCAGCTCCCTGGGAAGATCGTCGCTCCACCTAGCCTAAAGGCACCCCATGCACAAGAACCTCAATTATTCCTCGAACTCAATCCTACAAAAAGACTCCAAGCGTTGCCCGTTCCGTAGTTCGCTGAGCGAACTTTTTATGGAACTGCCGTACTAATGACTATGAGTGTCCTCGTTCGGCCCCATAAGTCATAACAGACAGGACGCACTGATTTGACTTACTGACCGTAGTCTTTAGGGTCTGTGAAATACACGACGAAGATTGATAAATGCTGCCCTGTCCAGCTGAATTGACCTGTTAGACTCCTTGTTGGGTGACATGGGCTATATACAGGTTGTAAACAACCTAATCACGAAGCCGTCAACCAAACTTTCCGTCTATCAAACTAAGTAACTCTACGCAAATATTATTTCAGGGAAACGACTTTTTTTTTGGGGTGTAAAATCATGTTTTGTTGAACGAACTCAAAACATTGTGCTGATGGATGGATTAAATAGTACGGGGGTCGTGGAGGTGTTTAAAGTAAAAATCTTACATTAAAAACTTGTAGGTAAAAAGTTGGAACTTTGACCCCTAAAATCTCCATAACTAGAAGATTCCAAGGTATGCTGTAGAACGAAAAAATGATTTCATTGACGGGGAGAACCAGTGCCTTTCGGCTTCGTCAAGAGGTTTTTTACACCCTTTATAGGTTACATTAAAACTTAGAAGGCAGCAAACAATCACTTAATGCACGCAAATACGTAATACATTCAATTAGACACTAATATGTTCTAAGATATATGTTATAGACATGGGCATTAAGTGTATAATTCTTACATTCAAAGAGAATAACTTTATGGTAAGTATGTAGGTGTGAATAAACGCTGGTAAAAGCTTGAATCATAATAGTACATTATGATGTGCGGTAAGTTGAAAAGTTGTTATCAAAGCGCACGTATGTCATACGACGTTTTATAACATAATTGCGAGGAAATAAATAAAACAAATAAAAACAATACAGCGAAAAGAAAAAGCGCGCGGAATAATTTTTACTTGTTCACAAATTAGCGATGCGCGCGCTTTTTTTTAAAGCAAAGTCACAAAAAACAGCTAGTATTACTAATAAAGTAAATTAATATTTTTGTGTTTTTGTTTTTGGTTGTAATTTATTGTCAAAATTAATTAAATTAAATAATTAACTGTTTATTTTTTATATTTCATCTCCCAAAGTTAATTTTATTCATAAAATGTTGACCACTTTTCTAATATAAAAAAATCTTTGCTAAGATTTAAAAAAGTATAAACCGTGCATTTTACTTTACAGCACAAGTACGTAATGAGATACATTACGATATTGAAATTGGTGAAATAAGAGACCCTTTACGAGCAAATGTGTTTTAAACAATATTTTGATCCGTGCGGAAATGTTGATGTGCATGGCAATGGCATAGTGATGTATAAGTCAGCCCATCAAGCTACTATAATCAGTCAAAGGAGATCACCCATTCTGGGATAAAACTTTTTTTTTTGCGGCCAGCAATAATTGACACACTTTTTTAAAAAACACGTGTAGCGCATTTTTTTATGGCATCCGAGTCGAAAACTATTGTAGTTCGGAGATATAAAGGGTGGCATTTTTCAACGCACGCCACCTGAAGGGGAAGTACCTACTCTAAATACTTCCATGAGATAGAAAATTTACTCATAAGAAATACTCCTTTATCTACACCAATACCTATTATAAAGAGGAAAGATTTGTATTTTTGTGTGTATGTTTGTAATTAATAAACTAAAAAAAAACTACACTAACTAAAAACTACTGGGCCGATTTCAACAATTCTTTCAATATTAGAAAGCCACGTCTTTACTGAGTAACATAGGCTATATTTTATTTTATTACTCCCACGGGAACGGGAACTACGCGGGTGACGTCCGCTAGTTTTTTATAAGAAACAAATCTGCATTCATAGATTTTCGAGAATTCACTTGCCACATTCGGGAATGGAAATGGCTAAAATCCGAAAAAAAAATAACAACCTGTAGGTACTTTTATTTCATCAATCGATGGGGTCAATCATATGGATCAAATCTCTTTAACAAACATGATAAATTAAATGAAAGGTAAACCAAGAAATCTATAGTCAGAGTGTTTTTTTTTTCAAAATCAGAGGGTTCGATTCCTGGCTAGGAATATTGATTTTTCTAAAATCGAATGATACAGTTTTAGTTTTCATCAAAATCAAGCTCGAGAATTCTTTGAGCATTTTTCGCTATTCCTCAAAGTTTCGGATACGACCATCCACGCCCACTTCGGATTTCCCTGCTTAAAAAAGAATAATTCACCCTGTATTTTTTCGAACCCAAATAGTTTTCGACTTTGACGCCATCCATAGAAAACCATAGTACCAGAAAAAAAAGTTTGGGAACCTCTGCTCATTGTGTCTCATTGTGTCTTCTCATTGTGTTTATTTAAAAAAATAAAAACAATTCATTTTATTTTTTGTTTGTCGCCTGTCGCTTGAGCAAGGTCTGAGGCCTTTTTTTTTGTTTTTTTTTTTTCCCATTTTTTCGGATGGGAAATCATCATATGACTCCTCCCGCTCTAGGCGGAGCAGGAGGAAGTGTCAGACTTTTACTGATTAAAACCCATCCATGTTCCTTCATCGCCCTTTATGTTCCGGGGCCACGGTATTTCTTTCGAATAGTCCCGCAGCTCCGGCAGGAAGGTCTGAGGCCACGGTTAGAACTTGAAATTGTATTTTTTCCATATAAATGTTTTCTTTCTACTTTCCAGAATTATGTGGGTACTGTAGACGCACAAGACAGCCAACACCTCCTGCAGAAGTATAATGCGGGGCGGGCTGTCACCTACCTAGTCCACTTCCCGGTGACGTCACCGCTGCCCAAGCTGACAGCGCTCACTGTCAACGGTGACACTATCTGCTATGGGCCTGGAGGTAATACCCATAGACTTAGTAAATATCTATGCACTTACGTTCTTTTGAAGCTGGGCTTCTTTTGTTTTGTGTGCACGGTGATGGTAGTAGGGAATATGCTCGTAATTTTTACTTCTCTTAAATCAATAAAATGCAGTACTATCAACCCAAGAAAAGTATTAAAAGTTAAGTTCAACTACTGCTTGTCGCACAAAAATAATATAAAACTCCTGCAATTTTTTACGACAGTTCAAACGTCCGTAGCTGTCGCGACCATGATGTGACGTCATTATCTACAATGTTCCTTGTTTACATCTCACTTTCATGGCCTTAATAAAATAATTTTACTAATTGAATGTGCTACAATCAAGTTAAAATTGCAATTACAATATTATAATGAAATTTTAGTGAAACTTTTAGCACTTTTCAAATAAAAGTGTAAAATAAGTGATGTATTAGAAACTTAAACAAGTGTAAGTACCACAATGTTTTTATGCGCCAATACAAGGCATTTTACATAAATAAAAAGAGTTTTGTATTTCATGCATATTCCCTATTGAGTGCATTGCGTGAAATGGGTGATTAGGTTCTAAACCTCATTTGCAACAATATTGACTAGATAACTTGGGATACAAACTGGGTTGTTTTGGAGAAAACAAACTTTAAAACTTTTTTGGAAATTTTCCGCCTCTCCATGATAAACTGCTGATTGTGAGAAATTTACGACGTGCAGGATGTTAAATTGAACTTAACTTTTCTAATAGCTTATGAACGAATAAATTCTTTGAATACCAATTTGTCAAAAAAGTACACCCACATTTGAAAATAAAACGTCTTAGATGTAATTGTTCTGATACTTTCTTGAAGCTTTCCTTGTTTTTCGAAACAAGTATTGTACATTTATTTTGGGAAAACTGCTTCGAAAAACGAGAGAAATTAAAAAAAAATCAGAACATAACCTTTCTGGCGCATAATTTCCAAGGTGATTTCCACTGGTTTCATATTATTTAATAGTTTGCATACATACGTGGCTGATCATGGATTAAACATCATTAGTATTTATTTATGTAATGAACCTGCATGGCATGTAAACCATGTATCACAAATAAACGATTTGATTTGATCTGGTTATATAATAAGAACAAAAATAGAAAATTCCCCACCACTGCTTATTTGCAAGTTAAGTTTAGCATTTGTACTCACTTCTATTTTAAATAAAATTTCGCCAACTTTTTCCTTGAGTATTATAACGTTATCAACACACAAACTCTCTAGGTTTTTCCAAGTTTAGCTGTACCATGCTGAGATGTACTTAAAAAGAATGATGTAAGAACTTTACTAATGTGTTGTCTTGCCGAGTGAGTTTATGCCAAAGATGAAAGGTAGTGTGTATGAGTAGTTAAGGCGCCTCCCCGAGCAAATGACCTCGAGCGAGCAGTTTTTCGGAGCCTACTCCTCTTTATCCAAAAGAAAAACGAACTAATAAAAAATACATTAAATTTCTACATATTCTTGACTAAGTACAAAATTGACGTTTTTTTTTAAGTAGCCTATCGTTTAATAAATCCCCTCACAACGAAACCACAGAAATGAGAAATAATGATTTATAACATGCTACTCCTCGTAAAGTAACCATTATTTTGCTACTTATACTAATGGATAGGCAATTTAATAATGAACATAATGGTCGTATTTTTTTTCCAAAAGACGAATATTTGATTTTATAAAGAATAAAAACCAGTAATTTCGCACTATTCGGCCCGCAGTGACTGACGTAACAACCACTGTGTCGTGCAAGCTGATTAAAACTTTATTCTAACAGTATTTCAAACTAAGTTTGAACCACCACAAATAGAATTCCTAATTTTGCTCGGGGACCCGCCTTAACTAAGCATTGTCGTTAACTCGAACCGTCGCTCATGGATTGGAAAAATAAGACAAACCAAACTATGTAATATTTTTTCTTATGCTTTATCTCGTTTCATCGAACACAAGATAACAACAAGACCAGACAGGTGGCCTACCATGACGTCTTAAAGCAGGATCGTTTTAATCGCGTTCCAGTGTGGGTAAGAAACGGAGAGCTATAGAGGACGTCTAGCGCCATCTCTTTCCCTCACTCGCACGCAATTAAAACGATCCTGCTTTATGACGTCATGGTAGGCCCGCAGCAATAGAGTTTAAAACTTGTACATTTTTGGTTTCTACGTTTTACTTTGTTTGTAGTTTGTATTTTATACCTACCATGTTATAATTCGTACTTTATTATTTCTATGTTATACTTTTTACTTTCTACGTTATAAGTACTTTGCACTTTCTAATGAATCTTCTTCTCACACTGAAATATATTGACATCTACAGCATCACCAAATGGCATAGGATATCTTTTATTATGATAAATGCGGATAAATGCGCGGGCAATAGCATAACTGATTATTATTATAGTTCAATCGAGGTAATTGCATACAAAAAATGAAGGCCAATAATCAATTTCAACTATCTATACATGTCACAAAAAATCAAGAAATACAATTTATTTTTGCAGACATAGCGGCGCCTAATACGTACGTCACGACTCTAAGTCTGCAGCATACTTCATTCCTGGAAGGTGGCGGATCTCAAGGATATAACAACTTTCAAAATCGGCCGCACACAAGGCCACAGATAAGGCCACACCCGCAAGCGCAGCAGCCAGCGGGGAACCGTGTCAACTATGGTGACGACGATGCAACTGCACATATTTATTCCTTAAACAATATTGAGCCTACTTGGACTGATGGTAAGATTCAACATAGCTTCTTCAGTTCACCAGGGATCCCAGGGCCGCCAGATCTTACTTTTTTCTGATTAACAAAATGTGTGGTTTCGAGTAGTGTTAGTCGTAGTATGTACTGCGTAAATACGTTCACAGTGAACGTATGCATACTTGTAAGCCGACAGAACAATCGTAAGGGACAGACAGCACCCAGACACATAAATAAAAAATAAATAAAAACGTTTATTGCAGAAACTTGTACAACTTTTACAGTAAATCTTACATAGGGGCCTCCTTTTAAGTAAAACATAATATATACCTGTGCTAGGAGATCCCGCTCTTCAATGAAAAATACATAATAAAAACTCAATCAAAAATGATTAATTGCGACCCTACGATTGACTTGGCTGCTTACAATAAGTATTGAAATAACTCTCCGAGTCCCCAATAATTTTTTTCTGGCTATAGGTAATAACGTTATTTGTTTCGAGCTTAGCGCAGGCCGCAACGCCCCAGTGAGCATCGTTTCACCTCTTTTCATACTTTGGTTCACACCGCAAACTACAGAGCTAAGGGTTCTTACAGACGAGCGGCACGTTGCCAACTGCAGATAAACTGCAGCCGTCGCCATCTCTCGACGGCTGCCGTCGACGCTTGCAGTTGTGGCATGCCACGTAAATGTGTGTCGACGGCCGCAGTTTATCTGCCGTTGGCAACGTGCCGCTCGTCTATAAGAACCCTAAGGTGTACGTCTTAGTGCGCCCGCCCGCTCGCTCGCAAGTCCGCCCGTCCGTCCGTAGTTTTCGGTGTGAACCCACATAGGTATGTAGTTCAGCTATTTTTAACAGTATTCTCTGCAACATAATTTATAAAAATCCACACTCGGGCTTTATGAAAAGTGAGTAATAATTTTACGTAACTTTGGCACCTGATATATCAGAAGTTTAGCCATCAGCACTTGTTAGCAGGGATGCGTACGTTCACAATACATACTAACACTACTCGATGCCACACATTTTGTTAATCAGAAAATAAGCAATATCTAGGGTGCCTGGATCTAGGGCACGCCACGATAGTGGCGGTAAGTCCCCTCTTTGAGGAGTGGCTGGAGAGACGCCACGGCGTCCTCACCTTCCGCCTGACGCAGGTTCTTACCGGACACGGATGTTTCGGTAAGTTCCTGCACCGAACCGGGCGGGAGGAGACGCCCGGGTGTTTCCATTGTGAGGATCGACCGGAGGACACGGTGGAGCACACGGTGGAGGTGTGCCCTGCTTGGGTGGAGCACCGCCGTGTCCTCGAGGTGGCGATCGGCGGCGGCGACCTCTCGCTTCCGGCCCTGGTTCGTGCCATGGTCCGGAGCGAGACGGAATGGGACGCCGTCACCTCCTTCTGCGAAGCAGTCATGCTAGCGAAGGAGGTGGCGGAACGTGAGAGGGAGATATCCTCACGTCCCGGCCGCCGCGGGAGACGCCCCGGGCGTCGGGGGCCACGTGGTGGCTTCCGGCTACCGTAGGCGCGGGCCTGTGGACGGGGAGCTATGGGCTAGCTCGCCGTCCGTCCGTCTCATGACGACAGGCCGTGTCGACGGCGCGTATGTGTTCCACGCGCGCCTCAAAGAGAGTCAGCAATAGGGAAGGGGTCCGCAAGGGCCGAAGCCTGCCGGGGCTGCGGGACTATTCGAAAGAGATACCGTGACCCCGGAACACAAAGGGCGAGGAAGGAACATGGATGGGTTTTAGTCAGTAAAAGTCTGACACTCCCTCCTGCTCAGCCCAGAGCGGGAGAAGTCATTTGATGATATCCCATCCTAAAAAAAAAAAAAAAAAACCAAAAAAAAAAAAAAAGGGTGCCTGGATCTCGGACCACCATGCTACGAACCTCAAGCTCAAATGTCTCGACAGCGACTGTGCAGAAAACAAATGAACAACGATTTTAAAGCATGCCACGAGACTTAGGCCTGAATTCCTGCTCCACCGATGTCGGTCGGGTACGTCGGTGGCGTGGACGAGTATAATTGTGTTCTTTATAGCGCCATACTTCGACGCTGACGTCAGCGGTGCGTATGTTGCTACTGTTTTTCTCGCTGATGTATGCGACCGACCGTACGCGACCGACATCAGCATAGCAGGAATTCAGCCCTATAGACGTGACTTTTGTGAAGCGACTCACGAAGTAATATCGAGTACGTGCTTGTTTCTTGACGCATGTCACTTCACCTACTATGCGCTCCTTTAGTAGGTACCCAAAAACAGTGGCAGTCAATACACTTTTGTGTAAAAAAATATCATCGGATTGTCAAGCTTAACATCTAAATACTTTATTTCAGGTAATACCCAATACTACGTATTGAACGACACTAATCTATACACGCAGCCAACACAACAGTATCAGCCACCAACGCAGCAAATATTCCAGTCCAGGCCAACGTACGAATATGACGAACCTCCTGCCCAGGTCCCAAATCGAAGACCCGTGAGACCTAATACTGCGGTTCATACAAAACCTGTGCCGACCAGACCTGTATATGAACCTGCTCCAGCGACTAGGCCTATTCTAAACGATTTCTCCTCTGACCAGCCGTCTTCAGTTACAACTAGGTAAGGACTATAGACAGGGTGTAAAGGGACTTCTAGATCTTCGACAGACGTTACAGATAGTCAGTGGCCCAAAAATCTGACAACCAGTTTTACCAAGGGTATTCTACCCAGTACTAATTGGGTTGTGGAGGTCAGATAAGCAGTCGCTCTATGTAAAATACTGGTTTTTAACTGCATCCGGTTAGACTGGAAGTCGACCTCAACTTTGGAATAGGCTAGGCAGATGATGATACATTTATTTATAACATCATAGTTTTCATAGGCCTGAATTCTTGTCGCGCTGACGGTCTGTCGCGTACGGTAGGTCGTGACGTCAGCGGGAACAAAATACGGCTGTCGGTTGCCGCTGACGTCAGCGTCGCAGTATGGTGCTATATAGAAAACAATATATACTCGAGCGCGACCGACTGTCAGCGTGACAGGAATTCAGGCCTTAGCTTTGTGAGTAAAGCTTAGGTAGCTGGCAAAGCTTGAAGAAATAATTTGTCTTCTTTCTCTTTCCAGTCCGAACCGTTACTCAAATACTCCAGAGCCATCGGTTGAATGCGGCGTCGTCTACGGCAATACACTTCCCCTGATCTACAATGGTGACGCTTACGACAAGGGAGAAGTACCCTGGCTCGTGGCTATCTACAAGTCTGACCAGGCAACTCTTCGGTTTGTCTGCGGAGGGACGCTCGTGTCGGATCGTCATATTATAACCGGTGACTAAGCGTTTATAACTTCTTGATCCCGCGACCGTCCTCAATCCTATCGCAATTCTTATGGGGTTCTTCTTTTCTGCTTCTCTATTATCCGCCATCTTAAGTCAGGTATACCCATAAAAATCTTTGCTAACGATAACAGACAGACAGAGTCAATGTCCTGAACTTCTTCTTTGCGTTCTAGAGTCAAACTGTATTGAAAGAATGCTTATTCACAGATGAACGCCTAAAATAGAAGATTTTCGTTTTATTCGCAGCTGCCCATTGCATGCAGGGTCGCAGTTCCCTGACCTCCTTCAAGGACATTGTGGTAAAAATTGGGGTTCACAACCTGAATGACTGGAGTAACGATGACGTCGTCACCAGGGGTCTCCTTACTGCCAATTTTCACGAAGAGTTTAATGCTGCCACGCTCAAAAGTGAGTATATTGACGATTATTCTAAATCATCATCATTTCCCTTCATAATGCCAGCCATAATGCCAGCTCGGAGCTGGGTTTGGGATAAATTAAAACAACACAAAACACAACTTAATCGCAAAAAATCAATACTGATCACCATTAACTTAGATATCGCACTTGTAGTTCGCATCGATTCTCTTCGTTGTGTCGCCTTAATCAGACTAATTGCTCCCGTTTTTTTTATCAACTTGAGAGGTTTTCGTCTGCTTAACCGGACTATCCTTCACTAAAAGTGAAAGTAAGCTCTAACTCGAGTGTAAGGCCTCCAGCCAGGGCAAAATCTTACAAACTAAGCAACTACACCCTAAGGGCCCCCCCTGCGGGGTAGGAGCCTCGGCTTAGGGCGTCGCTGGGGGAGGACAGCAAAGGGACAGGCTTGATCTGTGTGGTGATTGGTCCCGCAAACACGGCTATTTATATCCTTCGAGAAAGTTCCACAACTTTCTGGAACCTTCTTCATAGTTCCATAGTGGAACATTCTAGGATTACTCTCGAATCTTCTAGACAGTTCCTTAGTGGAACATTCTAGACTCGCACGTTATCTAGACTGTTTCTGGTTAGGCAGCCGACGTAACAATAGCAATAGAATAGTAGCAACCTTTTCAATAGATCATTGCACATTGATTTTGCTGTTTTACGTCTTTGGAGTTCGTGCCACTAATCACCCCACCTAAAACACTTGAAAGTGCGAAGGGTGGGTGTTTTAGAGGACTGCCTTATATAATTAAAAAACTATTGAAAGTTGGAGATAGGATCTTTTTCATAAAATTATGAGTCCCAGAATACAATGTTCGTAACAACATGAAATTTTAATCAGAACAGCAGAGACACTTGCCGCGGGAGACGCTCCGGGCGTCGGGGGCCACGTGGTGGCTTCCGGCCACCGTAGGCGCGGGCCTGTGGACGGGGAGCTATGGGCTAGCTCGCCGTACGTCGCTCCGTACGTCTCATGACGACAGGCCGTGTCGACGGCGCAGGAGTGTTCCACGCGCGCCTCAAAGAGAGTCAGCAATAGGGAAGGGGTCCGCAAGGGCCGAAGCCTGCCGGGGCTGCGGGACTATTCGAAAGAGATACCGTGGCCCCGGAACACAAAGGGCGATGAAGGAACATGGATGGGTTTTAGTCAGTAAAAGTCTGACACTCCCTCCTGCTCCGCCCAGAGCGGGAGGAGTCATTTGATAATTTCCCATACGAAAAAAAAAAAAAAAAAAGAGAGACACTTTTAAAAGTTGTTATGTGTTTACATATTGGTACCTACTCGTGACTGTACTGTATTTACTTTCTGCATTCAGTAAAAATCAGTTATGTATTTTGAAATTATAAACAGACACTTGTCTTTAATTGTGTTTATTTGTGTAGACAAAATTATGATCAGCATATCCACGGTAATATTATAATACAGTACTCCAACTTCATACAAACGGACGAAACGCGAGCTATACCTACGCGCCTCGATCGCGGGGTGCGCTCGGGGCGCAGACAGTCACGGCTGTACCGCAATGTTGAACGAACGGTGTGTTGTTTTTTTAACGATAACCGCGCGATTTTTTCTCTAAAAATCAGTTAATATGACGAGTAGGAAATATTGTGCTGTTTTTGGTTGTATGAATTCGTCAATAACGCATCCAGACATAAGTTTTTTTTAGTTACCTGTAAACTCTGAAAGGTAAGACTATAAAATAATTTTTCATCCCCCCATCTCGGGAAGAGTATTTTCATCCCCCCATCTCGGAAAGAGTATTTTTGCTCTTCGATATCTGAGTGCAAAAGTCGTTTTTATCCTCTAGAGGATAAAGTAAATTGAATTTAGAACATCGTGTGCATTAAGTTGGTGAATTCAAAACATCATTAAACCTATTTTCTTCTACCTCCATGGTGCCGAATTTATCATAGGTACAACCTTTTTTAATTTGTTAAAAACTCAGACTCGGAACCTTCTTGGTGTACTTTTATAATTTGCTTTGCGCGCGCCATTTTCTTGTCAGGTCAATTGTTAAAACCTTAGGTTAAAAACAAGTGAAAAACGTAAAATAAGTGGTTTTGGCGACCAAGAAGTTTATTTGACGCCAACAGAATTGACTGAAACTGTTAATAATGCGCAAATGGGCTTTCTCCCTCAACAATCACGCGAGAAGGATTTAAAACAGTACGATATTAAAAAAATTGAAAAAAAATAAGTAGAAAATGCCCAAGGAATTAAGTCCGCCTTTGTACAGTTTTCACTTGTGTATAAAGTTTTAATAAATAAATGAATAAATATTACACTCAACTTAACTAACTGTAGCAACGTTACTTAAAATTTTTCTTAATTGTACCTAAGTATTATTTGTTATAATTTAAAGATTATTCTGTAATACTTACCTACCATAATGTAGTAGTTAACACCTAAACTGAAATAAAAGTAAAAGTATCTTGTGATTGTAAATGTTTTTTTTTTGCATTTAGTCATTTCCTCGCCGAGGTGGGATGAAAAGTTACGTGTTGCACTCGAGTGCAAAGATTTTTCACCTCGTGCTCTTTTGATTCCCTCGCTAACGCTCAGGATTCTAATTTTTGAATCACTCGCTGCGCTCGTGACTCAATTTTAGAATCCTTCGCTTGCTCGGTTATCAAAATTGAGCACGCGGTTAAAAAGCAACTTTGCACTCTTGTATAACAAATAACTATTTTGCTCTTCGATATCTGAGTGCAAAAGTCGTTTTTATGCTCTAGAGGATAAAGTAAATTGAATTTAGAACATCGTGTGCATTAAGTTTGTGAATTCAAAACATCATTAAACCTATTTTCTTCTACCTCCATGGTGCCGAATTTATCATAGGTACAACCTTTTTTAATTTGTTAAAAACTCAGACTCGGAACCTTCTTGGTGTACTTTTATAATTTGCTTTGCGCGCGCCATTTTCTTGTCAGGTCAATTGTTAAAACCTTAGGTTAAAAACAAGTGAAAAACGTAAAATAAGTGGTTTTGGCGACGAAGAAGTTTATTTGACGCCAACAGAATTGACTGAAACTGTTAATAATGCGCAAATGAGCTTTCTCCCTCAACAATCACGCGAGAAGGATTTAAAACAGTACGATATTAAAAAAATTGAAAAAAATAGGTAGAAAATGCCCAAGGCATTAAGTCCGCCTTTGTACAGTTTTTACTTGTGCATAAAGTTTTAATAAATAAATAAATAAATATTACACTCAACTTAACTAACTGTAGCAACGTTACATTAAATTTTTCTTAATTGTACCTAAGTATTATTTGTTATAATTTAAAGATTATTCTGTAATACTTACCTATCATAATGTAGTAGTTAACACCTAAACTGAAATAAAAGTATCTTGTGATTGTAAATGTTTTTTTTTTTGCATTTAGTAATTTCCTCGCTGAGGTGGGATGAAAAGTTACGTGTTGCACTCGAGTGCAAAGATTTTTCACCTCGTGCTCTTTTGATTCCCTCGCTTACGCTCAGGATTCTAATTTTTGAATCACTCGCTGCGCTCGTGACTCAATTTTAGAATCCTTCGCTTGCTCGGTTATCAAAATTGAGCACGCAGTTAAAAAGCAACTTTGCACTCTTGTATAACAAATAACTATTACTTACTAGTAGGTAGGTACATAATGTGTGTCTTTTTAATGGATAAGTATTTCCTTTTATCTCTCAAAAAAAGGTGTTTGGATTAATAAATAAAGCGAATAGAGTAACAGAAAGTTATTGAGACGAGTTAAATAGGTAGTTATATGCGGTTCTGAATGAATCATGATACGGTAGGTACCTACCTACTTATGCTTGTGTTAAAACTTCGGTGCATGTGTGTTTTGTTAGTTTGCATAATTAAATCTACCAATCAAAAAACAACACGCATTTTTATTGAACACTTCCTATTCAATATACAAAGTATTTCATTTATTTACTTATTTATAAGGATATTTACAATCACAAAACTAAATAGAAACAGAAAGTAGGCAAATGTAATTAAAATCCTGGAGACGGGCAGCCCTAACGCATGTTTACGTACCGCGCGGCTGTAGGCATTTATTTCTATCATGCGGCCGAGTTACACTACTGTATTATAATATTACCGTGGCATATCCCTCGGTGTTTCATTCCTGACGCAACCTACGTAGGTATATTGTTACCGTAAAATTGTAAATACTGGTAGATTATACCAAGATTATTCCTAATCTATCTCGCGAGATTGTAAACTCTCAAAAGATTGTGAACACGGAACGCACCTCGCGCCCTGATTGGTTGAACACCATGTGCCCCGCCCTGCCATATTTGTTTCTTACAGCTTTAGAATTAATTATATTAAATTGTGGTGGAAGTAAAATGAATCTGTGATTAACCAAAGAAACAAACAGAACGGCCTACTGTAAGACCAACCGATCAGGGGCATGTTCACAATCTTTCGAGAGTTTACTATCTCGCGAGATAGATTATAATCTAACGATATTTACAATTTTACGGTGACATATACACAGCGACAAAACAAGCTGTAAATATCCAGTATGACCTCGTATGTATGAGCTTCCCGTACAATGAGAGATCACCGTGTATCGGTTTTGCCAGACGCCAAAGTTATGCGTTTATTTTGATGTCGTCTTCAATCGTGTCAGCCCGGACTGTGTTTTGTTTTCCGTAGGCATGTGCGTGTGGTTATCTAGTTTCGACGTGGGTATTTTGTTTCACTGCGCCAATGCTTGTACTATATACTGTGCTCGTTTCAGATGACATTTTGATACTCACTCTGGAGAGAAGCGTCAAGTTCAACCAGGTCATCCGTCCAGCTTGTCTGTGGGCTGGCAACACCGACCTCTCGGTAATCGTGGGAAGGTCTGGAACTGTAAGTACTTGCCTAAAGTGTACATGTAGTGTTGCTATTCTTCAATCAGGTCATACCACAGAACAGATAAAAGAGATTAGAAGGGCCTTGTGGGCGGGGCAGGCGCGCCGCTCATATAAGTGAACGCTCATATGTCAATCGATTGCTCATTAGTCACCGTAACATGTATGTGTGAGTTCACGTCAAGCACAGTTTTTGCGTTAGTGTGACAATCAATAGCAAGCTCGCGATCTAAGTGTGAGTAGTTTATTTCATGTGTGCGTAATGCACGTACGTCTCTACAACGTCGTACGTCTCGTCAGTCTCCTGCTTGTTGTGGAATTAAAGAGTGGAAGACAAGCGGCGACACGCGTTCTAATACAGATCAGGAATCCTTTCGGATTTTAATAGATTTGTCGCTTTGGATCGTATGTGACGGTATAGCTGTTGCTACAGATTTTAATACTGCATTCTGTCGGCAGGTGGCCGGTTGGGGTGACCAAGGCGTAGGGGGGATTGGCAAACAAGGCGAGCCCCATAAGGTGGACATCCCTATAGTCAGCACCAATGACTGCAGGGCCAGCAAGTCTCAGTTCCACGAAGTCACCTATGATAATACCTTATGCGCAGGTACGTAAACTTGTGTAATTTATACAGGGTATAAACGGACCCTTCACGAAGCTGTCAACCAAGCATTCTGTACATGAAACTAAGTAACTTTACGCGAAAATTATTGCTGGGAAACGACTTTATTTTGGGGTGAAAATTCATGTTTTGTGGTAGAAGTCAAGGTAACGCACTCAAAAGATTGTGCTGATGGATGGATTGAATAGTACGGGGATCGTGGAAGTGTTTAAAGTAAAAATCTTACATATTAAAATGTATAAAAAAAAAAACTTTTCAAAAAGTTGGAACTTTGACCCCCAATATCTCCGTAACTAGAAGGTTCCCAGGTGTGGTGTAGAACAAAAAAACGATCGCAATGACGGGGATAACAAGAGCTTTTCGGCTTCGTGAAGAAGTTTTTTACACCCTTTATTATGCTGAGTTTGACTTACCTAAACTAGTATAAAGTATTGCCTTTGGGGCCGCCGGTTGCTGCAAAAAAAATGCAGTTTATATTTTTATTTTGTAGCCTGTTTAATTAAATTGTGCCAATAAACGCAATTTTCTTTCTTCCTATTGTAGAAAGTCTTTACAAGTTCTCAGCTTGTTTTGCAAAAATAATGTAAAATGACATTCCCTTCGACAGGTGACCGAAAAGGCTCGGGTCCTTGTGTAGGGGACTCCGGTGGCGGCATGTACCTGTATGAAGGCGGCAAGTGGCGGATCCGGGGCGTAGTGTCCGTTTCCCTGCGTCCCGAAAACGGAGACCTCACCTGCAATCTTAATGAATACGTTGTGTTTACAGACACAGCTCAGTTCTTGCCGTGGATTAAAAGCATAATGGCACAGAACTAATACGATTTTAAACATGTATGAAAACAGCATTGCTGAGAGATATTTCTGGACGGCATGTAAATCCAAGACAGAGGCCCATGGGTGGCTTAAAAACTCTGACACCACACAATAAAGAAAGAGAATAAATGTATTTTAATATGTCTATTACTTGTGAGGCCGCTATCTCACTAGCGTTTTACGAGCTTCGGCGATTCTCCAACGTCGTAAAATATCTTCACACAGCGACAACGCTGCGCAGACGCGACGCTGACGTCGCGAGTCTCATAGTGGCAAACGCAGACGTTGAAGAAACGCGAACGCTCGTATAACGCCAGTGGGATAGAGTGCTAACTGTGCAAACGTGTAGGATAGAGTCAATGAGATCGTCAGCAAAGTTGATTTTAGATCTGATAGAATGATCGACTGGTAGAACACCACCGCCGGCGTCACCACGAGTGTGATACGTGATTTAGAAAAGTGTAACACCGAAGAACACGTCCCCGTAAGTTCACGAATACGAAACACTTAGCAACGAATACACGCTACCACGAAAAACCTAACCTCGAAAAGTCATCGTGAAAATTCTTTATAAATTCATTTATCAATCAACCAAATCAAACATTTGAGAGAAAAAAAACTACCTATGTGTCAATCAACCATATAAATATATTTTTGATTAATTGATTGATTGTTAAATAAATTTATAAAGACTTTTTACGATGACATTTCGAGGTTTAGTTATTCGAGATCGCATGGCTACGGTGTTCAGTTCTTTGTGGTAGCGTGCATTCGTTGTTATGTGTTTCGAATAGATGAAATTAGAGATTTAGTTATACCAGATCGCATGGCTACAGCGTTAGGTTTTTCGTGGTAGCGTGTATTCGTTGCTAAGTGTTTCGTATTCGCGAACTTACGGGGACGTGTTCTTTGGTGTTACACTTTTCTAAATCACGTATCACACTCCCGCGTCACTGCGGTAGGTAGTTCTTTTGTAAAAGCACTCAAGTGTTTCTGCTTTTGATGGCGCTAGTACCCCAGTGGATTAAATTATTTCCTAGGTTCGCACAATACAAAAAGTGAAACCTGCCAAGGAACAAAAAACACCATTACGTAAACCAATGGCCGTTGTTTACCCGTTTTTTATTGTTGCTCATTAAATTAATCCGTCCAAATAAGGTAAGTGGCTTGAGATCAATGAAAAAGGACTCAAGTAAATACCTAATAAAGTTATTTAATAAATAATTATACTACCTACAATTAAATATTGAGTTATGTCAGAAAATGTTAGTTACAACTTTAGTAATTTACAGTCAAATGTGCATTTTTTATTTTTATTATGAAGTTGAAAGCGTAGGTTGGTAGCCCGCAAAATTCAAATTTTCTTGCGTTTTTTTGCTATTTGCCTTTCAGTGTCAGGCTGTATGTTAAAAAAATATGATTTCAATACGTATGTATTGAAAGCATCAAAATCATCAATAAAAGCATCGTAATAAATATTATTCAATACTATTCTAAAAGTTCACCTAATCCCATTGAATGTCTTTTTCATGAAATAGTCATTCAAATTAAATTAAACTCACCAATACCAACTATTGGTGATTTTAATAATTTTAACTCTGTAAAGCTATATTTGACGGTCGCGAACATTGATATATAACAAACCCAAGATGCACAGTCTCGAACAAAACTAACACTCGAAACTGTCACCAAACACTCGCCACTACAACCCACTACTACATAAGTAGTACTATAAAATTTTTTGCAAATTAAACCTTACGCGGATTGTTTAAATTGATTTTACAAAGAAATGTGCAAAAAGCAATTAAATGTTACGTTACGCAAGCGACGTGAGACTAATTGAAAATAGGCGCACAATTACTAATTGTGCCTGTATTTTATGCGGACGATTTTGAGACACTGAGTGTGTATCTTGGGTTTTTTTATATATCAATGGTCGTGAATCATGGTTTAATCTTCTTAAGACCTTACACTCACCTGCTACTTGCAAAAAACGTATGAATATTTGAATTTCGCGGGTATCCTGGCGCTTCCTCCTAAAAAGTATAATATTCTTAGACAGCGTTAAGAGACAACCATTATTGAATTCTGTTATAATATATTATTACTATATTTATGAGAGAAAACGGAAGCTTTTTCTGTCGTGAATATAACAGAATCCATAATTTATCTATGTTAGAAAATAAGTTTATTTAATGTCTGACTCGCCAATAAATAAATAAATTATAACAATGCGTCTTTTTCCTTGTTTCTGAATCATCTGTGCGGAAACTCTCATACGAGATAATATATGATCTGCTGTTGTGTTCTGGTTTGCAAGATGTAAGGGATCGTACTACGTGGCCACGACCACGACTTGTCGCTTGACCGGCCGATATCTTGCGCAATAGCTAATAATGAATAGTCCCGGGAAATCCCGGAACTGAAACCGGGATTTTCTAAACAAATTCCCGGTTCTTTCAGTACTTTCGGGAATAAATGCTTTACGTGTTTAGAATATATAATGTAATTGCTTTAAGCCCGACGGCTTAAATCGTGCTACCTAGTACAAGAGCATGTTATTTTCCAACAAATGCTACATATTAGCATTCAACTAGCATGTCTATACGAAGAGAGCATAAGTATTTTACAGGCACAGAGAAAGAGAGCATTCTACCTAGTAGCAAACAAGCGGATAAAAGAAAACAACAAATGATCGGTTTAGAATTAAAATAATAATATTAACAGGCCTGATATGAATCCTTTGCTTACGGTTCTTACAGACGGGCGGCACGTTGCCAACTGCAGATAACACCTGTCGACGGCTGCCGTCGACGCTTGCAGTTGTAACGTTGGCGGCTGCCGCCGGCGCGTCGACGGCAGCCGTCGACACACATTTACGCGGTATGCCAAAACTTCAAGCGTCGCCACCCGTCGACGGCAGTCGTCGATGCTTCGGCGGCTGCCGCCCGGCGCGTCGACGGCAGCCGTCGACAGGTGGCGACGGCTGCAGTTTATCTGCCGGTGGCAACGTGCCGCTCGTCTGTAAGAACCCTTACTTAGAAGATTTTATGATAGGTTGTCTTACTCTATGTTTGTCACTACTGTCTGTTATTTTTCTAACGCTGTTTTTTAATGTTGACTAAAGCCAATATTCCATTTGGTTTTGTCTTTAGCATGTATCAAGGTCCAAGACCGAAGAACCAGTGGCAGTTACACACTTTGTTATCATTGTAGTTTGTTTTTCTAATTCAATTTTCATCATTTGAAATAGGTAGTTTTAACACAATTGTTTTGACATACTATTTTTAATTCTTATCCATGAGGTATAAGATGTAAGTTTTGCATGATACGAAACGTAGGATTTGGCACAGTAAAGTTGGCACTTCTGCATAAATGTCAAGACAGTAGCGATGTGTTTCTGAACGGAATTATTTTCACGAGCTGCTCTACGAGTCGACTTCACTCACACTGCACTTATTTCATGTTGACAATCGTGACTTTACTTACTTTTTATTTTCGAACCGTAAAGACGTGAAGTTATTATTGTTTGCTGTTGACGGGGCGTGGCCGCCACAAAGTTGCAATAAACAAAGGAATTTTTAGAGGACTAAAGGTCAGTATTTTTGAACATAATAATTCTAAGGAAAAGTCTTCTGAGGTGAGAAAGCAAACACCATCATAATTCAGGATTGTAGGTACCTAATTAATTAATCGATCTTCTTTCTTAATAAATAATCACTAATTGTGAATGGCGACTCTCAGGAACTGGACTCTATTTGATGAACTCGATGGTCTCGTATGGCCTGGCCTGGTTCAGCTTCAGTTTGTTGTGACGGTGGGCCCGCTGTGTGGAATGCCGTACCGCCGTTGTGTTTGTTGCGTGTGTGGTGTGCAGATTGTTGATTGCTGCACAGGTGGCGCAGTTTTCCTTCTTGCTGCAATGGTGGTTCGAAGTTTATTCAACACCTTCAATTTGGTGGAGAAAGCTGGTCATTTCTTCTTATGTTAGTGTCGAAACCCCGATTACTCGACGTAAATGATGTTTCACTGACTTTACGCCAGCTTCCCAGATGCCACCGAAATGTGGTGATGATGGAGGAATAAAATACCACTGTGTTCCTATATTTGTTATTGCGATGTAAGAAATTGGCTGTTCCAACGAAGTTTGTTGCATTGTCACTGTACATGTGTGACACGTGACCTCTTCGTGCCATGAATCTGTGTAGCGCCGCGATAAATGTTTCTGTTGCTAAATCTCCCACCAATTCTAGGTGTATTGCTTTTGTTGCCAAACATACAAAAACAGCTATGTATGATTTATAAGACTTGTGGCCTCTCCCTTTCATAGTTCTTGTTTGTATTGGTCCCGCATAATCCACTCCAGTATAACTGAACGGGTAGGATTGCGTTACTCGTACTTTTGGTAGTATTCCCATTTTTTGTGAGTTTGTGTCTGCTTTGTATCGCATGCACCTCACACATTTGTTAATTGTAGTACATTATGATATAAGTGCGGTAATTTGAAAATTACAGCCGAGCCGATATTACTAGCCCGAGCCGTAGGCGAGGGCGATAAAAAAGCAGAGGCTGTAATTATCAAAGCGCACGTGTGTCATACGACGTTTTATAACATATTTGCGAGGAAATAAATAAAACAAATAAAAACAATACAGCGAAAAGATAAAGCGCGCGGAATATTTTTTACTTGTTCACAAATTAGCGAGACGCGCGCATCAGCGCGTTTTTATAAGGCAAAGAAAAAAAAACAGCCAGTATTACTATTATTACTAATAAAGTAAATTAATATTTTTGTGTTTTTGTTACAGATAAATGGTTGTAATTTATTGTCAAAATTAATTAAATTAAAGAATTATATGTTTATTAACTATATTTCATCTCCCAAAGTTAATTGTATTCATAAAATGTTGACCACTTTTCTGACATAAAAACTCTTTGCTAAGATTTAAAAAAGGATAAACCGTGCATTTTTCTTTACAGCACAAGTACGTAATGAGATACATTACGATATTGAAATTGGTGAATTAGGAGACCCTTTACGAGCCAATGTGTTATAAAACTCTTTACTTACCTTTTACCACTAATGATCCAGTATGTTTGTCGTAAATAAGCCAGAGTCAATTCGTTGCCACCATGCAACGTTTTCAAATGTGCGTCTTGTATAATTAATGACGTTACATGATGGTTACATGGTAAAAGTATTGGATGTTTTTTGGAAAAACGATTTGGCTGATATGTTATGATTTCTTCGCAATTTTCATGACATCATTAATATGAAAGAAAATTCTGATATTTAAAAAAAAACGAAAGTAACATGTAAATGTACAGTAAGTATGTGTCCATAGTCTTCAACTGTTTTACCGCATGCAAATCAATCGCTATTTTAGTCAAACCGACAGCAGTGGAGCAAATAGTCTATTATTGCGCAGGTTCGAATCCCAACCAGCAGGCCTAGCCAAGTTACAAACGATTCATATCGATTCTCTTTCTACAATCGTAAACGTTAAGTCACGTGGTCAAAACAAACGAATATAAACTTTCATATACAAGATTACATCGATCAAGATGATAGAATGAAATGTATTCGTTTCTACAATTGTGATCCCTACATCCCATATAAATCGTAGCCAACTTACAGTTTTGACTAAACTTTAAAGTTTCCATTCGTTTGTTTTGACCACGTGACTTATCGTTGATAGATGTCATTACCATACATTTGGTTAGTTTTCTATTAGCGTTAACGATTGTAGATTGTCAACTTGGCTAAGCCTACAGATCTCACTCTTTGTGATTTATTTCGAGTTTTTAAAGGTGTCAGATTTTGGTTCGTAATTCGATCTCCAACCGGTTTTTACTTCGTGTGTTTGTTACAATGAATTTAGATTTTTAAAATATTGTAAGATTTATCCTATAAATAAAATTAATTATGCATGTTGGTGGAGCTCGCCCGCCAAGGTTGCCTGCAATCTAATGTCATAATAAAATGTCAAATAGTTTTGTGTGAGTCAGTCTGCGAGTTACGGTGCATCCACACCGCAGTTAACTTTGGTGGAGCAACACTGTGCAACACGGTAACATTAGGCTACTATTCATAACTTTTGCGGTGTGTTTTTTTTTTTTGGGTTTTTGTGTTCATCGCGGCCATACCGCCAATAACATAAATTAACAAAATTTAACAAAGAGTAACTTTCAGCAACAAGCGACTAGTACGGCATTTGTTTTATGTTTTAAGTAACATTCTCTAACAACGTTTTCAATTGTTGTTAAGTAACATGTTGACTGTTTTCAAAAGTTTGGCAACATTACTTAACATACAGAGTATAAGAGAGAATAAATAACTTTTTGCCATCGGATGTTGCTCAGTAAGACTTGGAAACGTTGTTCTACAAAAAGTAACTGCGGTGTGGATGTGCCATTACCAACTTAAACAGAAAAATCGACTTTTATGACTCATAGCTCACTATCTTGTCTAACACAGGCATGAAAAACAATTTAATATGTTTAACTGAGAGCAGCGGTGGCCCAGTGGTGGCGGCCCCTACTTACGAACAGTAAGTCGTGGGTTCGTACCCAGGCAGGCGCATTACTTTGTGTAAATTATTTCATCACCGCTGCTCTCACAACGGTGAACGAACACATCGTGAGGTAACCGGCATGTCCTAGAACCAAAAAAATTGAAGAAGACAAGTAACATTTACCAATCTGCACTGGGCCCGCGTGATGGTGGATTATAGCCCATTCCCTCTCATAGAGAGGAGGCCTGTGTCCCAGCAGTGGGAACATTAATAGGCTGATGATGATGACGTTAATTTTCCAAAAGAAATGGTCGCCCTATGAAAGTGGATCGCGTGCATTAAATGTATAAAAACGTTGAAAACAGATGAAAGATGTAAAAAGACTCTTAACGAATCGAATCCAATGCTATGCGTTATCACAATTTTTAACATCACTTTTAACAAAAATACAATGAATGCAAATCAAATGCGCACACCCACATTGACAAAGTCGTGGGATAGTTCCACGCACACCAATAGCAGTGGGCGGTATTAGCTGTGCCCGCTGTGCGCGTGACCTCGAGTCACGGCTGATCGGTTGATGGACATTTAAAAGTTTGTATTAAACAGTTTTTGATTTCAGAATTAAAAGACGTTCATTACGGGTTATTTGCTCTGCGATATTACACACATCAGTTTAGTCGCAGTGTTGTGACACAGCAACTGTCAAGTGAATTGTTTGTCGAAGAACACACCAAATCATTAATCATCTGCCTAGCCTTTTCCCAACTATTTTGGGGTCGGCGTCCAGTCTAACCGGATGCAGCTGAGTACCAGTATGTTACATGGAGTGACTGCCTATCCGACCTCCACAACCCAGTTCATACTGGGTTATACGATACCACTTGCTAAGACTGGTTGTCGGACTTTTTGGGCCACTGACTACCTGTAACGACTATCAAAGATAGACAAATGACAGCCGGGACCAACAGCTTAACGTGCTTTCCGAGGCACGTAGGAAACTCGGCATGTAAGGGTGGTCACCCATCCACAGACCAACCTAGACAAGCAAGGCTTAACCTAAAGATCGACTCGAGCGGCTGTTATTATTTAGGCACGAGCTCCAAATCATTAAACTAAACTAAATTCCGAACTTCTTGCAGATTCAAAAGAAAAATGTTTGGCAAGTCATTTTTTGCAATCATTTGGGTCCAGCCAAAAAAAAAATAATTAAAGGTCATACTCAAGAAGTTCCTAAAAAAGGTGGAAGTAATGTCGCGTAGAAAAAAACGTGTGCGTTTTCACAGACGTTTTGCAAGCAGGAATGTGCCTCATTCGCTTACAATGACTAAATAATTTGCCGAGAATTTATCTTAAATATTCTTCATAACACATTTGCTCGTAAAGGGTCCCTTATTTCACTAATTTCAATATCGTATTGTATCTCATTACGTACTTGTGCGTTATTGTAATGTAAAACGCACGGTTTATTAAGATGCTCCGTCTAAAGCGAACGGTACTTTTTTAAATCTTAGCAAAGAGTTTTTATGTCAGAAAAGTGGTCAACATTTTATGAATAAAATTAACTTTGAACGATAAAATATTCTGAAAATGTGATAATACGGACGACTTGGCAACATTAAAAATGCCAACTAGCAACGTAATAATCAATTTTATAACACATTTGCTCGAAAAGGGTCTCTTTTTTCACCAATATCAATATCGTAATGTATCTCATTCCGTACTTGTGCGTTATTGTAAAGTAAAATGCACGGTTTATCAAGATGCTCCGTCTAAAGCTTTTTTTAAATCTTAGCAAAGAGTTTTTATGTCAGAAAAGGTGTCAACATTTTATGAATAAAATTAACTTTGGGAGGTGACATTTTTTTTTTTTTTAATATACAGTATGTTAGGTTAAACGAGGGACATATTGAGGGAAGGTATTCAGTATTCGATTCTCGTCCCAAATATGTAAAAAAAATATACCCTTAATTTGTGACGTAATTGTCCAATAAAATACACTATTCATGGACACTGAGCGCGCGCAAGAAGTGAACTTGTAAACAGCAAAATAATCACGCGGCAAATTCTGCCGAAAAAGAAGCTCGTGTGCAAACCCCGCCCCTTTCCTTTGTGTTGTCCCCGATGTACCGACAGGGCACACTCCCGCGCCACCCCGCGCTGACCCCAGCCAGTCTAGGCGCGCGCGCAGCTAACTCCGCATGTGCGCTTCCGGGTATCGCGTAAACAACCCCGCTTACTTCGCGATAAGTGAGCGTATTCTCGAATAACCAAAAATGACGTCTTATCAATATTCCAGTGAAGAATATTGGGATGTGGTTCGTGCCTACTTGTTATCTAATGAAAGTGTGCGAGGAGCTATTGATTTGTACTAAGAGATATTTCCCAACCGCCAGATTCCGTCGTATAAACTTATGCTAGGTATCATCAACCTACGACTGCGAACATTCGGTCAGTACCTAGTAGCAGTAGCTAGATATTTTTGCCTGTCGTAAGCCAGGTTTAAAGTATAAAAGGGAAAATGGATTATACCTAAAAGTCATTGACCCGCGCACATGTTCTGCGTTAGGCGCAAGGGTGTATACACGTTGCGAGACTTTTGCGAAATTTTTGGTATGGTTCTATCTGTTATTTATCAGTGTTTTTTTTTTTGTTCATATTTTTATTAGTATCATGTAAACATGCACTATTGCGGGTTTGAATATGTCCCTCGTTTAAAACTAACATACTGTATATATTACAATCTAGCCTAATAAGGCTAATAAGCAATTTTAATCTAACTTAATTTGCTAAAAGTAAAATTATATCTAAGAGCACGTCCATTGCGTTCACTTAGCGTCAATTAAGGCGAAGTCACTTTGTTCATGTGTCCATATAAAAAGCGGCACTATATTACACTCTCGTTATAGTCACAATTATATTACACTACACTAACTTAAACGGTTTAGTCCTTTTGAGCCTTCTTACTATTTCCGTGTTATCGAGGAGCTGGATGGCCTCGACATTAACATGATGATGAAGCCGATGTTCATGAGCTTCTGCATATTTTTGGATTATGCTGTTTACGAACTCTATATTCAGGTCCCGATGGATGTCGTCAATTCTTATATACCAAGGCGCGTTCACGATGTTCTTGAGTACTTTATTCTGGAATTTTTGTATTATTTCTACATTGCTTTCTTTGGCGCAACCCCATAGTTGTATACCATAGGTCCATACTGGCATAAGGACTGATTTGTAGAGCAAGATTTTGTTAGGAACTGACAACGCGGAATGCCTTCCTAGTAACCAGTTCATGCTTCTGTAACGAATTTCTAATTCTTCTCGTTTCTTTTTGACATGGGCTTTCCAGCGAAGCTTTGCGTCTAAGGTCATACCAAGATATTCGGCAGTGTTTTCGTACGGTACAATTTTGTTGTTTATGTACAATGGGTTGTGTTCTGATTTCTTGTTAGTGAAGTCAATGTGAATGGATTTTGTTTCATTCAACTTGATCTTCCACTTTTTGGTCCAATATCATATCATAATGTACTATTATACCAATAACACCCATGCTCTTTAATTTACTTCAAATTATTTTTGAAGCAGGTTATCAAATAAACGTAACTTCAAACAATTACCACCTTAGTGAAAATGTAAAATAGGTAAAATAGGTATAAGTAAAATAAAGTAGCAAACCCAAAGTTAATTTACATAATGATTTTGAAATCGCTTGTCATTTTTGTCAAGCAATAAAATTGCAAGGAAATACGGAATTTTAACAACACTCACACACCTTCAGTGGCTTTAGTTTGTAGTTAGCTATTGTTAGGTAAATGAGACATAATTTTTTATTCAATTTTATATACCTACTATTTAAAAATCTATTAGAATAAAAAAAAACTAAATAAATTGATTCTGTAGTCAGTAGGTACCTACAGTGCGAACCCCGAAGAACTCGTTTTCATCAGAGAGGTTCCGTGCGGCGACGGCATAATATTATTTTAGGGAAATCATTTTATTTGCAATGCAGCTCTGCGGTAGATAACGATCATAACTATTGTAATCCATGAATAGAGACATATAATCGTTTTCTACTAAAGAGCTGTATTACAATAAAATCAAATGTAGAACTATAATTATTTAGTGGTTATCGGAACAGTCTTTAATACTATGCAATATTGTTTCAGAAACTTCAATACAATATATTGAGTCTACGTAAATATTGGAATGGAAAACAATTGCAATGATTCAGAAATTGAAGAGAAGCTACTTTACAACGGCTTACTGTTCAGTAGTATTCGTAAAAACAAAACCTCAGATGAAAAAATTCAGAAGGTTAAAAAATATTTAGATCGAGGGGCTGACATAAATGCAACAGATGCCAACTACAAAAACAATACACCGTTGCATGTCGCTGTGCTGAAGGGAGAACCGGAAGTTGTCAGATTTCTCTTGAAACGAGGAGCTCTCACTAACGTTAAGAACAATGATAATGAAACGGCTTTAGACATTGCTCGTTTATCAGATAAACCCGCTGAAAAAATAGAAAACATTATGAATGCATTGGAGGCATTTAATAATAATGAATTAAATCTATCTTGTAGCCAGCAGGAACTTGATACTAATCTAACTAGGAAAAGTGATCTTAAGAGCTCGAAAGAAAGAGATGATCCGAAATACTTCCAACTTGTGACATGTGATACTGAAAATCAAACCCAATCAACCGAAGCTAACATTAGCAGTGCAGTGAAAAATAGAAAACTTAAACAAAGAAAGCCTAACCAGCAGCCACTTAATAAACAGTTAAAATCAGCAGACGGAAAGGAAATATTTTGCTATCAAAAGCGAACTGGAACGGCGAACCTTAGCGGACAACTGTACAAAACTAAACTATTGTGTCTAATTCTGTTTAGAGCTTTATATGTTTATAAAGTTAAACCATTCCTAATTGCAACGAACGTTGACAGCATGGATGGCTTCGATGACATCGTATTTAGGTTCTATTCAAATACAAGTAATAAACCAAGAATTATATTCGTGCAAGCAAAGCACAGAGATAATCCTGAAAAAGATAAATTTACGGTCGAAGGAATTATGAAATCAAACGGAGACTTCAGTCTACATAAGTACTTAGAGAGTTATATCAAAATAAGTCAAATTTTCGAGCCAGAAAAGAAGGATGTTATGTTCAGGGGTGAGTTTAAAGACATGGACTGTGAATTTATTATTTATACCTCTGCCTTTGAGAAATTTTCAAAAAAGAAATTAGTAAAACAAAATGAAAGTACAAGTTTTTTAACCACAAGTGAAGACAAGATAAATCTTAAAGATGATGACGATCATGATAATCGAACTAAAATACCACACGTATTTCAGTTTGATTATGATGATCAAGATGTAGAGCTTTTAGTGCAAACTGTAGCCAAATCACGTGCAGTGCTTTTAGCAAAACAATTATCAAAGTTTATTTTCAAAGACAATCACGGTAATATGATGACGGATGATTTAATTAAAACATATCACGCTTTTCTTGCGCGTCACATTCTGGAAGTCGAAATGAAAGAAGGTGAATCGCAAACTCATTTCCGATACGCAAAATTTAGAGAATCGTTTTTTTCAAGCAATGACCATTTGTTGTCAGCATTTAAAGCCACGATTTATAAAATCGTATCCGCTGAAAGACCGGACCAAGTAGAGAGCATTTTAATGACACAGAAATTTAAAGTGCCACTAAAGTTTGGCAACCTTAATTTTTGTTTTAGTGGGAGCAAGGAAACACAGGAAAATGAACTTGATTACCTTTGTTCAAAATTTAAACAAATATTTGCGAATTCTGCTGAGACATTCGCAGCAAATATTTTGATGAAAGTGGATGACAATTTGGTTGGAGCAAACAAAATGTTACAAAGTACGGATTTCGAATCCTATAGACTGGGTGGTTTAGTTGGTAACCTGCTAGTATTCGATAACGTGACTAAGGCTTTAAAATTTAATTTTGATGTTGACACCTTATCCGACGACAATTTAAAGCTCTTAGAAAAATTGAAAAGAGATGTTTTCGTTGGGATAGCAAACAAGTGTAGATTTGACATAAACATACAGCACTTCCCCCGCCTTTCTTTGGTTCATGAAGAAAATGATAAAAAGTTGATCAAAAAGTTTTTGTGTAACCTTACATTTTACACAAATCAGGCAAAAGAGGACAAAGTAGAAAAGGTTTTAAAGAAAGAGATCGATAATTATTTTGTAGGTAGTGGAAAAAGGCAAAGTATAGTAAAAGATGACGCAATTTTCCTAAAAATACATGATCGTGTACAAAAATGGTGGCAAGAACCTTCTAGTGCTTCATACTTGAGCGAATCATGTAAATACTTCCTCGAAGCTGAACAGGATATAATAAGTAGCCCGTTATTGAGCATTCTTAATTTTACTTTTACTGAAACAATAAAAAACGCGTTGCCGGAAATAAAATTTAAAAATGCCGTACTTGAATTATTACAATTAGATGTTTTCTTTGCCGGACCAGAAAAAATCTTGTGCATGATTACTGAAGAAAATGGACTTTCTAGTATGAAATTAATGCAATATTTTGAAGAACAAAATTTAAACGGTTATACCTTTATCGATTTGGATTATGTTGGGATCGGAAATTATTTTGTTGATGTTAAGGCAGAGATAAAAGAATCTAAATTGGCAACACTCATCGTAGTTTGTAAAAGTAAAGATGTTACAGACATCCATTTGTTGATAAGACACTTTGCTGGAAAAATAATCGTTATTTGTAATCGCTACTTGTCTAACCAAATCAAAACAATAGTGACGGAGGACATCGTTGAAAGAGTTGACAATCAAATTGGCTTTAAAGATCTCGCAGATACAATACGTAAGATGTTGCTAGAGGAGAGATATATTGTGTTCCAAGGAAAAGAAATACCACTTGGTATTTTATTTGAAGACGATTCGAATTGTCTTATTAATTCGCAAGTATTATACATGATTATTAACAATAAAAAAATAAGGATAGGCAATTTTCTCAATAACCCGGCTTTTGATGAAATATCGGATGTTTATATAAATGAACACATATGTCGTTACATTACATTACTTCCGAGTTTTCAGACAAACAATCAGTTTAATGTTGTTAAATACAATGAGTTGGATGATGATTTCTCACCCGATACGAAAGATATCGTTCTGATTGCTGATAACGAAGAAGAATTTGGTGAATTTATCAATACTTACAAAAATTGTAATGTGCATTGGTTTAAGTTAGTAAAACCCTGGAAAGAAACACTTGTTTGGCAAAAATCACGGGGAAAATTACTGAATATATTAAAGCACGTTTATAGGGATACAGACTCTGCAAACACATACACATTGCAACCCGAGACTTTGAAAGATGTGAATGAGAAAGTAGTTATAATAAGTGCCGAACCTGGCATGGGCAAATCTTCTTTACTTACCCATTTAGCAATAAATACTAAAGATAAGTATCCAGCGCTGTGGATTTCAAAAATTAACTTGCTGGACTGTACTGACGTATTGAGAAGAATAAAAGATAACCAGACTTCCCTTGACTTAAAAGAAGCTATGAAATTTTTGTTCCAAGTTATTGGATTCAAAGCTTTTATAGAGAGAAGAGCAGATTTGGAGATCATAATTGATCTTGTTTCTGTCACAGGTGACGACATTGTTTTAAAAAACAAATTAGAGTTAAATCTAACTGGATCAAACTTATTGGAAATTGAGTTATTTATTTATTGTTATAATAACAATCGGGTTGTCTTACTACTCGATGGGTTTGATGAAATATGTCCTGATTACGCGAATGAGCTTATTCAATTAGTAAATATTTTTAAGAAGTCAAAAGTTATACATTTGTGGATAACTAGCCGTATATACAACGTTTTACATCAGTTAGAAAATGTCTTGGGTACTTTATCTTTTAGGATACAACACTGGTCTGACAAAAATCAATTGGAGTTTTTAGAAAAAATGTTTTTAAGAAAGTTCTGTTCAAACAAACTTGACCACTTCTTTACTAAAAACCGTGGACATAGTTTACAGAAGTTTCATTACATGCTTGGATCTGTGACACAAGCGGATTTCCTTGACATACCATTACATTTGTATATGACAGCAGATTTATTTCTAGATTCTTATTTGAATAATTCATTTGACCCTGATTACGTTAATTCAAGTAAAATTTATGAACTATTCGTTGAGTCAAAATTTTTCAAGATACGTTTTGTAGAAAAAAAGCCCCTGTTGTGTATCAATGATCCTGATATCAGGAAGTTGGTAGATACTGAGCGGAAATCATTTTTATATGCTCACAAAGTAATTGCTGCTCATGTAATATTTGGTGAAATAAAAGCAACACAATTATTTGACACTAACGATATAGAGGTATTGCGCGATTTTATTGAAAAAATTAAATTCGGGGAAGAGAAAACAGGCATTGTCAAACGAATCATTCAGAATAAACCTCAATTTGTCCATTACACATTTACTGAATATTTTGCTGCAGAGTTTGTTTGCGATAAATTGAAATCATTCCATTGTAAAAGTGCTCTTTGGCTTTATTTAATACACAACACAGTTTCGGTAGATCGTTTTAGCGGCCTACTAAGGTTTTTGAATGACAAACTAGAAAACCATCTAGTCATGTTTAATGAAACAAGCTACACAGATTTAAGCGAAATGTTTGAGTCTTTGCTTTTGGAGCGACAACATTTGAAAAAGACGCTTTATCATCTTATTGAAGATGAATTTTATAATATTGCAAAAATTTTACTCAAATTCATCAAAGCTGTGTTATGTAAGAAAAATCTTAAACTGTTTATTGATATGATCACCGAGAGTCACGAGTCTTTCAATAGGCTTAACTGCCTTGTGTGCATAGTCTCCAAGAGGGCAAATCATATTCTTGCTTTTATTTTCAACCTGATTAATGATATTGACGATAAAAGGATAATTGATTTATTCAATTGTTCTCATTTCCCAAGTTCCAATATAAGCAATGAGCCAAATTATTGTTTGTGTTTGCAATATGTCCCTCAAATTGAAGACCTGTGTCAGAATGTGGAGTTGTTAGACGCTCTTTTATCAAACTTATCTCCTTCTGTACTAGTAGATTTATTATTTCAAGAAATTAGGTGGTATTTTACATGGAAAACAAAACAGCTATCAAGTAAATTAATACATATTCTTACTAAGACGTGGTTGCAAGGTGATATAAACACCGAATGGTTAATTAAAACTTTCGAAAAATTGAATCGGGAACAACTTATGGCCATTTTTAGTGCAAGAGATTGGCAGAACAGGGTGCCAGCTCATATAGTAGCAATGGAGCAGTGTTACTGGATTTTTGACATATTAGAATCGGTTTTAGGGAGAAACCAATTTAAGGAAATTTGCATGACTCGAGACAAAGCAGGGCTAACACCTATTCATTATTTTAACACCAAAACAAACTGCGAAAAACTAAGAATTCTTCTAGATAAAGTCTATGACGGTAATATCAAAGAAAACTTCGTTTCTCGTCATGAGCTCATGGAAGAAAAGTTTAAAAAATATGTTCAAACTCTTGTAGTATTTGGTGGAACAGATGAAAAACAGTTATTTCATGCTTACGATACTAACGATATTAATGACATTAGTTATTTAATTGAAGTGATAAAAGTTGAAGAAGAAGCATCAAGTCTTGTTAAAGAAATTATTCAGAATAAATCTAAGTTCGACCTTTACACATTTGCAAAATATATTGCTGCTGAGTTACTTTGCGATGAATTGAATTCGTTCCGTTATAGAACTTCTCTTTGGGTGTATTTAGTTAATGCGTTTTTTCATTCTGAAGTAGACGACCCTCGAAGGGGTTTCTCTGCTGAAATAGAAAACTATGAACTGTTTAATGAAATAAATTACGCAGATTTAAACCAAAAGTTGGAGACTTTGTTTCCGGAGCGCCGAAAATTGGCCAAGTCACTTTTTAAAGCTATTGTTAGCAAACTGGATAATCTTGCAATAATTCTACTTAAATTCGTTAAAGATGTGCTAAGTAAAAACAATATTGATGATTTGATAAATGTGCTTACCAACACTTGTAATAATCCTTGTATTGTATGCATTGCAGTTCATAATAACGCAAAGGATGTTGTTTCTTTTATTATTGAGCTGGTTAGAAGTATTGACGGTAATAGGATAATTGAAATATTCAATTGCTTTGATTTGCCGACCGCTAATCCATTAGTGGTTCGAGGAGAACTTCGAGAAAGTCTGCGTGGGAACGTAAAGTTAATAGATGCTCTTTTGTCAGATTTAACTCCTTCTGAACTTGTACATTTATTTTGTTGCAATGTTGGTAACAACGCCTTTAAATGTTGTAAAATAATACATATTTTAATGGAGTCGTGTTTGTGTGCTCGTCCAGACTGGACCGACTGGTTTGTTAGAACTTTAGAAAAATTAAGTCGGGAGCAACTCATGATCATTTTTAGTCCAAGTGATTCGTCTAAGACGGTAGAAGATCAAATACGTGCTTTACAAGTATCCCTCATGTTTTGTTTCTGCATATTGAAGTCTCGTTTAAATACAAATAAATTTGAGGCAATTTCTAAGATTAACGTTCTATACTACAAAAAAATTAAAATTCTCGTTGACAAAGTCTATGATGATAATGAAAAAGGAGACTTCGCGTCTTGGCTTGATACTCTGGACAGACAAACACACAATCCAAAAGATTTAGACGTTAAATTAAAATTTGGGTATGGTTCATTCGCATTTAGACTCTTTTAAACCTGTATTTATTAAGCAAAAGCTGCTAACCCTCCCGTCTCTATACATTTTTCTAGTAAAAATAAACGAAAAATGTACCTACAAACTGTGATGTGGGTACATGCTTATTATCTTATAGACTAAGGGGGGTAACTCGAAATGTAGCGGATGTTATTTGATTTACATATCTGTGGGCCAGTTCGGAATAAACCATTGCCACGAGAGGTTGTCTCATTTCGCTCCTGCAGAACCTTCTAGAACATTACAGTGGCGACGAGGATAAAAGGAACATTCGCGTGTGGAGTGTTGTAAATTTGCGAGATGTCTATTGGTAAAGTAAAGGAGTTCGGCGTGGCGACGGGAGTGTGGTCGTCATACATAGACCGGTTAAATATGTATTTTACGGCGAACGACGTGAGTGACGTGAGGTAGCATGTTAGCCCAATTCCTTTGATTATCACCGACCAATTATCAATTGCTTAAACAAGTGATAATACTTTGGTTATATCGTTCAACGGTATTAGCTTGAGGAGTATAACATGGTGTAAAAGTTGGAGAATCGATGTGGAGAGTTCTAAGAAAGTTTAAAAATCGATTACTACGGAAAACAGATGCATTATCACAAAGAATGGAACGAGGAACGCCGAAATTAAAGAAAATTTCTGATTCCAAGGCTTCGATAACCGAAATGGTACCTATCTACCTTTTTTAGCGGAACAAGCCAAACATATTTGGAAAACACGTCCACCATGGATAAAATATATTTATAACCATAATAGGCGACAGGCAAAGGACCGACAATGTCGATAGAAATAATTTGTAAAGGTAATGATACATCTTTAGGATAAATCATTTGACCACGTGGCTGAGTATTTGCTATTTTATAGGCTTTACACACTTCACACTGTTTCAAAATTTCAGTTACATCACGAAACATGTTAGGCCAATAGTATAATTTCCTTATTTTATGGTATGACTTGACAACACCAGGATGTATAGAAGGAAAATTATTATGTATTTCCCAAACAGCAGAAGGTACTGTGGTGATGCTTGCGTGTATGGTGTTGTGGAGATGCTTGCGTGTATTATGATGTGAAGCAAGCGGCTAGGTAGTCAGCGTGAATATGAAAACAGCAAGAAGAACAATAGATGGTATTTAATGCGGATGAACGATTATTACAGACGTTGGAATGAAGAAGAAACGATACAGAGTGAGCGTAGAACAGAAGCTAAGTTAATTATACAAGAGTGATTCTAAGAGCAAGTTTAGTAGCACGTGTGCGGTGCGGCTGAGGCAAAGTAGTACGTGCGTTCGCTAGGACGATCTCGATGCACTGGCGCGGCGTCGCTCGCGCGCTGCTACCGCTCCCTCGCCCCGCGCGGTCCCCCGCTGTACAGGGCCGCACTCAAGGGTTCGGACTCGGGATTAAGTGGATCCCACAGTACTTTCTTTTTGGGTAAAACTACACGCCAAGGATCTGAAGATGACTGGTAATGGGCATGCGCCTTAAGAGAACACTATTATGAATAGCGTAGGCGGGAAACATTTGAGGTGTATTACGAGCACCAAGATAGACTTTCTTATACCATCTATCAGTAGTATTTTCGGGACCTTGATCAAAAGTTATGGCACTCGTGTAAATCCTCGATAAAGCATCGGAAACAACATGTTGTAAACCCTTACGATGAACTACGTCGAAAGTGTATTGTGAAATAATAGTTGCCCAACGAGCTAAACGACCAGAGGGATTATTCAATGTTAGGCGCAACGCAAACAGAAGGCGGCGCGGCGAAGATACGGCGAAGATACTGAGAATAAATCACTTTAAATTAAACCTTAATTACTATGACATGCGGTTGAAAAAGCGATGAAAAAGCGATGCCAAAGAAAGGCGCGCGGCGCCGCGTGCCTATCTTTCTTTGGCCATGCCATTTTCAACAGCATGTCATAGTAATTAAGGTTTAATTTAAAGTGATTTATTCTCAGTATCTTCGCCGTATCTTCGCCGCGCCGCCTTCTGTTTGCGTTGCGCTTTAGAAGCCACTTTAAAGCCATATGATCAGTTAGAACAGTAAACTTCATTCCATCTAAATAACAACGAAAATGCTTGATAGAATCGAGAATAGCAAGGAGTTCGCGTTCCGTAGTACTATAATTACGCTCCGCTTTTGAAAACAATCGGGAATAATAAGCAATAGGATGTTCCGCATTATTTATTTTTTGAGAAAGAACAGAACCTAGTCCAACAGCAGAAGCATCACACTGTAAAATAAATGGTTTAGAAAAATCTGGACAAGTCATAACAGGGGTATTGATTAAAGCCGATTTTAGTTTGTTGAAAGCACATTCAGCAGATTCATCCCAATTAACAGGATCACGACCTTTCTTTTTACCCTATAAGAGCTGTAAGGGGAGCTATTATGGTAGAAAAACCATCTACGAAACGTCTGTAATATGAACACATTCCAATAAAACCACGCAAAGACTTGGCTGTAGTGGGTGTAGGAAAATCTCTAATCGACTCGAGTTTATTAGGATCGGTCTGAAGACCTTTCTCATTTATTATATAGCCCAAATATTTTAGTTCACTCTTACAAAACTCACATTTTTTTAAGATTGATGGATAAACCAGCTTCCTTTAGCCGATTACGTACTTTTCTTAGGAGAGCGATATGGCTATGAAAATCTTTAGAGATTAAAATTAAATCATCAACATAACCGAAGACACAATTATCGCTGGTTGAAGTAAATTCAAAATTAACAATCATGTCCGTAAGACGCTGCATTTCTGAAGCAGCATTCGTGAGACCGAACGGCATCCTAACAAATTCAAATAAACCACGTCGAGGTACAATAAAAGCAGTTTTCTGACAACTATCGTCCTCAGCCAAAGATATTTGCCAAAAAGCACTACTAAAATCAAGCGAAGTTATATATCTTGCACCGCGAAGATTATCTAAAATATCTTGTATCCTAGGAAGAGGATATGAATCGCGAATAGTAACACTATTAAGTTTTCTACTATCAACGCAAAAACGAACGGTACCATCTTTCTTAGTTACCATCACAACTGGACTTGCCCATGGAGAACAAGATGGTCGAATAACTCCGATCTTCAACATTTTATCAATTTCGTCATTGAGAATTTTTAATTTGACCGGGGATAGAGGGTAATACCTCTGTCTGACAGGTTGTCCAACAGTAGTTATCTTATGAGAAAGCCAAGTAGTCTTTCCAAGACTAACTTTTTCTGAAGAAATTTCTTCAAACTCTTTAATTGCTTGTTGAAGGCTTATTTCCTGACTATCAGATAAAACGTTTCGAGGATGAATATAACGAATATTATTTTCACAATGTGTTTGAGCGTTTCATGGTTAATTGATGATAAATACATATTACCATCAATATTTTTATTGAAAGCTTGACTAAAAAGAGAAGTCAAACCAAACTTTTTCCAAAAATCAATTCCTAAAATAACTGTGGAAGTACAACAACGTGCAACTAAAAATTCATGCGTAAAAGTCGCATTATTAAATAGAACTGGTAAAGTAACAGTTCCCAAAATATCAACAGGAGAATTGTTGGCAGAAATAACATTAACGTTAATATTTGCGTCAATTGTAATTCCTACATTTTTAATAAAATCGAAATTAATTATGGACATCTGAGCACCAGAATCTAATAAAGCTTTAACCCAGCAGTCTCTTAACCATATCTCTACAAATGGCCTGTTATCTAGTGTATCTGAAGCTATAACCGGTGATACTGTATGTGATGCTTGCCGATGATTGTCTATACGATCTTTTTGATTACATTTAAGACAATGTTGAACCAGATGCGTATCCGTTGGATCCGCTTTAGAATTATGTTGTAAATAAGTTTCAAAATGCGAAGCATCACATATTTACTGCGTGGGAAGAGGCACAAGATGCCATAGGAATCTTCTGTGACCTTTCGAAGGCATTTGATTGCGTAAATCACGAAACCCTGATCTTGAAACTTGAGCATTACGGTTTAGGTAAACTTGCGCTCAGTTTAGTAAAATCGTATTTGAATGATAGACAGCAGCAGGTACAAATAAATGGTGTCGATTCAATGGGTTTAAAAGTAAAAATGGGTGTACCACAAGGTTCGATATTGGGTCCCTTCCTCTTTTTAGTATATATTAATGACCTACCCCGTTTATTTAACAACCATCCACATATGGTGTTGTTTGCTGACGATACTTCTTTAATATTTAGGATAAACAGACGTGCCACTGATCTTGACGACGTAAATAACGCCCTACTGCAGGTCCATAATTGGTTTACCGCTAATAATTTAGTACTAAATGGGAAAAAAACTAAGTGCATTAGATTTGCTCTACCAAATGTCAAAAGTAGTGATTGTGACATAATATTGAATCAAGAGAAACTAGAATTTGTCGATAAAACGGTTTTCTTGGGAATCACGCTCGACTCAAGGTTACAATGGGGTCCTCATTTAACATCTCTTGCAGGACGGCTGAGTTCAGCTGCATATGCTGTTAGAAAAATCCGTCAATTTACTGATATTGATACCGCGAGGATAGTCTATTTTAGTTATTTTCATAGTATTATGTCATACGGTATTTTACTATGGGGACGGGCTGCAGACATTGAGTCTATATTTATTCTGCAGAAAAGAGCTATCAGAGCCATATATGAATTACGTAGACGCGATTCTCTAAGAGAACTGTTTAAGGAAATTAATATCATGACAGTACCTTTTCAATACATCTATGAAAACATGTACGTTAGGAAAAATCTGCATTTATTCAGTAAAAGAGGTGACAGACACCACTATAACACTAGAAATAGGGACCAACTGGTTTAGCCAGGTTTCAGGCTTGCTAAAGTAGATTCATCTTTCATGGGGTACTGTTTGAAATGTTACAATAAAATACCTCCCCACATTCTTCAACTGAATCAGACGAAATTTAAATCTTGTATAAAACGCATACTGTGTAGGCAAGCATATTATAAGTTGGGGGATTACATTGATGATAGAAATGCTTGGCTAAATGCTGGTCCTGCTCCACAACCATAGAGGCAAACTAATTGAATGTACTGGTCGGGCATTATTTGAGTCTATCGACACGCAAAGAAGAAGAATTGATTCCCATGTTAATGTATTGTGGAAGCTGCAGAAGATTGTAAAAATATACCTACTTGCATTGTATAGATTCCGGTTTTTAGTATTATATAATTGCATAGCACATGTGTGAGTACTTTGTACTGTTCAGCCACCACTTACATTTAGTTATCTTTCATTGACTTGAATATGCCTTGGTGGCCGAGAGAATGTCATGCTCACTCAAATGTCTCGCTGATGGTGGCGGGTGTGTCGGGTCATTTGGTTCCCTTAAATATGGTCGAGTTGAATGGCGCCGATACATGCGTCATGTTCGTGAACGGGCGCTGTCAGTTGGGACTGGTCATCTCTTAGCTGCCACGGTTCGTTCATTTTAATTACTTTATTTTATAATTTATTATTTTACTCTGGACGCTCTTAATGTGCACGTCTTTCTACATCGTTCTCACATATGTATAATCTCAACATGAATGATGTAACCAAGATTTTGTAACAATATTTTGATTTAAAAGAGTGTCCATGGAGTTTCTTGCCCGTTCTTCTCCATAGAGATCTACGTTAGGGAATGGGCAACTACAGTACTTTCTCAAGTTATTATGCCTTGTTACTGTGACTGTAGCTTTGCTTTTTTGTATTTTCGACATTCAAAAGTGCCGTAATGGTCTAATTGAAATAAATGATTTGAGTTTGAAGCCGTATCCATGAGTTCGTTAATGCTCTTAAATCTGTGAGTTGAAAGACAAAGAAAGTATTTTTGACGCATATGTGTTATAATTTCGATTAACTTTGATTCCACTATCGGGCTAATAAGTTTATAATTGAGGTATGATATCTGGATAACAAAATCTCTGACGGTTTGATCAGCTTTTTATTTTAAATTGCGGACCTCTAATTCGGTTTTAAATTCAAAATCTGTTGGTGAAAAAGTGTAATAAAACCACTGTAACTCCAATCAACTCTTGAGTTTATTCCATAAATTACTTCACAGTTTATACAAAATACAATAATTATAACATTTATCGGATATCGGGCATAGATTCGACTATTAGTCTTAACACCACAATTTCTTTCAACGAACTGACCTCTCTCGGTTTTTTTTTTTTTTTTTCGAAATGGCATCTCGCAGTTCAACCAGAGAGGTTGTCGTCTGCTTAACCGGACTTTCCTGTGGGTGCCTTAAGTGTAAGGCCTCCAGCCAGGGCAAAAAACTTACAAACTAAGCGACTACACGCTAAGGGCACCCCCTGCGGGGTACGGGCCTCGGCTTAGGGCGTCGCTGGGAGAGGACAGCAAGGGGACAGGCTGGATCGGAGTGGTGACCTCTCTCGGCCGACTGCCATGCTTTATAAACTACCCCTTCCCGCTTCACATTGACGGTTAGGCAGTGTTGCCATTTCTCAAAAATATAAAACGAATTATTAAAATCTTTAAAAGTCTACATAATATTAGTGTAAATACATCACAGCAGATCTTATTAATTAATACATATTTGAAAATCATGACATTCGGCCATCCGACACAGTGTGGCCTCCTGGCACACACACACACCAATCATAGAAATAAAATCATGACATTCTTAAATGTTAAAAATGAAGAGAGAAAAAAACAAATACAAACCAAATAAAACATTTCTATACTTTACAAATATACATAAAACTTGACAACATATTTAACTAGAGCTTGTACCTTTAAAGAAAATAGTTTGCAATAAAATACACAGTAACAAAGTACAGTACAAATAGACAGTAAGGAAATATTTTAAGTTAGCTTTACTCAGTGACTTTTGCCAGCATCCTCAGAGCTACTGACGTCGGAGCTATGCAGTTCCAAAGTGTACCCATCCATGGGCGGATTCTATCAGCTGCAATAACAGTTTTATACGGTTTGCCATTCTTAGTAAAACCAGGGGCATTTGTAATTCTACAAATAATGGTCATTGCCTAGAACTTCAGTGATCTTCTATGGACCCACAAACTTCGACAGAGGCTTTGTACTTTTCTTATCATTATCAAAATTAAGTTTTTTCAACTTATGGCAACTCTAAATTAGTACTTAGACTGTTATCGGCGCAAAGCTTGTTTGACAAAATCTCGTGTAATTTAATCCCAAACATAACCTCTGTCGCAGTTTTCCGTGTCGAGGTTTTAACAGGACTTCTATCTAAAGAACAAACTCTTTTAATATGTTTGGACTAATTATAATAAAATTTGCATGTCATACATATTATCTGACTATGTATTACGCTCAACTCATTTTAAGACTAATAAAAGTTAAAAGTCAATAAGTCGGTAAGTAAACGGTATTTGTACTTTTTCTATTAACCCGACTTTTGTTTTGACGCGTCGACCATCCTTCTATAAAAACATCTACCGTGGAGTCACAGTTTGAATGCGCTGGGACAGTACTGGTTTTTTTTTTTATTCAATTTTATCAGTAGGTAATAATATAATGTTTTAAAATACCTTTTGAATCAACAGAAGGGGCTAAGATTAGGGTTTTGAGTCGTATGCTCACGAAATTTATTATTAAAAACTGCGGTTGAGGTCTCCGAGATGCAAGAAAGTTAAGTAAATCTTCCGGTTCCGAACTAGCTTGCGCCCTATTCCTAATCGAACGGTCGCTTATACCGTATGCGATACAATCAACAGCTAACTTTACCTGTAATTCATCATCAAAATATCCACGAAGACTTTCATCACCAGGTGAAGTACGGTAATACGATTTAACATCTCTTCCAACAGACGTCCGTAACTTTCTTCACATAGGGAAAGCCTTTTCACTTGAACTAGGTAGATATCGATGGGCTTCTCTGCCTTAGCCTTAATTTTCTTGGACTTACGCCGGCGCGAGGTGTACCAGACGCGGTACCAGGCTGGCACATCAAACGATATCGTCACAGCTCACTGAAACATTCTACATCATTTGAGAAGTAATCCGTTCACATTCACATAGAAACGATGTCATGTGAATCATCGATCACAATATCATTATTAATCATTATTAATATCAATACAATTATCATTATTTTAGTTAATAAATTTAATTCTCTGATAGAAATATCCATATTTTGGGTAGTATGTAACAACAGTAACAATCAAAGACACATCACATACAATACTATTTACCAATTCAAGTAAAATAAGATGTTGGTCAAACAAACAAATAACAATTTGAACTAAAATATCAACAAAAATTGATTAATCAATCAATAAGTGAGCATATAATACAGATAAAAAAATCATTTGTTTGCTAGGCATTTACAGGCTGTTAGCAACACGACATTTAGTTTGATTTATTTGTATGGCACAAAGGCCCCAGAGGCTATTCCAAAAATGTTGTATAATTTATCTTTCAATGTCACTAATTGTCAGACGTCAGTCTATACCAAGATAATAAAGAGGAAAGATCTGTATCTTTTTACGTAACAAATAAACTTAAAAACTACTAGACAGATTCTTTTTTTTATTTTTAAACTTTCGGCAATGAATGGATAGCTACATTAGCAGTGAGCAACACAGGCTATATTTTATCCCCGTACTCCCACAGGGACGGGACCTACGCAGGTAAAACTGCGTGACGTTTTATTATTCAAACAGCTTAGAAGTCAAGTTCCCAATTAATACTACGCCTATTGATTTCTGGAATACAATACACTGGTACAAATTTCTTAGACATAATCTGTCTCACATATATTTAAATAAAAATCATTTGAATTCAATATACTTATACTGTATCTAAACGTGAGTAATTATTCAGTAACCAAACAGTTGTCTCAAATTCGACGAATGTATGCAGATCACATAATTAATAATCCAGTGAAAACATACTCACTCAAAAATAAACCAGTGAGCAAACATACATCGCCCCTAACTCATCCAGCGAGCATACATAGCCCACTCCTCCCAGCGAGCAACTCACGGGCTCGATTAGTACATTAAAAGAAAAGATATCCCGTAACATTGATAGGGAATAACAAACTACTATATTAACCTTTGTTTTAATTCATTGCTCACCGTTATTAATTCATTAGAGAAAGTTTATCAAAATATCTGTTGTTCAGTGAATTAAATAGCAATAAGCACAATCAGATAGTTGCACTGATCAAGTGCAGTAACCATGTACTCTCAGTACATAAACTGTATTGAATATAAATAAACTGTACCCATCATAGGAATTCTGCCTGAGCATCAGCATCAGCATTTGAAATAAAAATTAGTAGCATAGGCGGAACTCAAGCTATTAAGCATTCATAATTCATCTGACGACTAGTGAGACGACTGTGATTAACCAGCAGGACACATACCCACTTGGAAATCCAGCGAACTCACTAAGTACGCCTAACACTTATCCGACGACTAGTGAGACGACTGTGATAAATCAGCAGGACACCTGCCTAAAATCCAGCGAACTCACTAAGTCGCCTAACACCTATCGGACGACTAGTGAGACGACTGTGATAAATCAGCAGGACACCTGCCTAAAATCCAGCGAACTCACTAAGTCGCCTAACACCTATCGGACGACTAGTGAGACGACTGTGATAAATCAGCAGGACACCTGCCTAAAATCCAGCGAACTCACTAAGTCGCCTAACACCTATCGGACGACTAGTGAGACGACTGTGATAAATCAGCAGGACACCTGCCTAAAATCCAGCGAACTCACTAAGTCGCCTAACACCTATCGGACGACTAGTGAGACGACTGTGATAAATCAGCAGGACACCTGCCTAAAATCCAGCGAACTCACTAAGTCGCCTAACACCTATCGGACGACTAGTGAGACGACTGTGATAAATCAGCAGGACACACCTGCCTAAAATCCAGCGAACTCACTAAGTCGCCTAACACCTATCGGACAACTAGTGAGACGACTGTGATAAATCAGCAGGACACACCTGCCTAAAATCCAGCGAACTCGACTAAGTCGCCTAACACCTATCCGACGACTAGTGAGACGACTGTGATAAATCAGCAGAACTACTTTGCCGAAAATCCAGCGAACTCGACTAAGTCGCCTAACACCTATCCGACGACTAGTGAGACGACTGTGATAAATCAGCAGAACTACTTTGCCAAAAATCCAGCGAACTCGACTAAGTCGCCTAACAACTTAAGCCCTGTGAACAAACCTAGTTCACTGGGTATCAATTTAGGAAATTATCATGGCATTTACTAATGCCGGAATAATAAGTTATTGATATTTACCACAGGATGTTTGTAAATAATCATAAATAGAACATGTACATGGGCACTACGTATATAATACTACCAAAACCAATTGAGCATTGTATATAAAACATTGTAGGTAGTCATTTTCAAATATGCCCCATGGCAATTATTATTAAATTATTTTATCAAGCAATTCATTTGAAAAGTTTAACGACATGGCATACTATCTGTACACCTACATGGCTTTTACTACGGCACGCTTAAATGGTTATCACTACAGGGCGTCTACTTGGCTATCACTACAGGACGCCTAAACGGCTTACTAACAACACTCACACATTGCACTGTTTTAGACATTATTAAATTATTTTATCAAGCAATTCATTTGAAAAGTTTAATGACATGGCATACTATCTGTACACCTACATGGCTTTTACTACGGCACGCTTAAATGGTTATCACTACAGGGCGTCTACTTGGCTATCACTACATGACGCCTAAACGGCTTACTAACAACACTCACACATTGCACTGTTTTAGACTCACACATTGCTCTTTAGAATGGATGTTAACATGTAATTAATATCAACAAATCTCATGGCTGCATTGTTAAAACCCACATTAATATAAATGTCAATTATGAATACTGTCTGCACAGTTGAATCACTCTTTAACAGGGTAGACATATTTCTCTATTTCATGTTATAACAATAACCTCCATAGAGTGCACACTTAATAGTTTATTTGTTAAATTTGAAATTTAACTGAAAGTATACTTCATAAAAAGGTAACTAAAAGAAAACAAATTACTTACTATTTCGCTGAGACATGGCTCGTGGTTCTTGTCACTTCTGAATTGTAATAAAACCACTGTAACTCCAATCAACTCTTGAGTTTATTCCATAAATTACTTCACAGTTTATACAAAATACAATAATTATAACATTTATCGGATATCGGGCATAGATTCGACTATTAGTCTTAACACCACAATTTCTTTCAACGAACTGATCTCTCTCACATATAGCATTCGCAGCGCCCCCGCAGGGGGGCGCGGCAGGCGGTAACGGGGCTCTTGGCCCCCTGGCCGCGGAGGCTATACCTGGGCCCGCTACTGCGGAGCCCGTATCTGGGGTGGACTTTGTCCATGACCTTTAGGGCGCATGGTAGCAACATGCGCCCTTGTGTGTGGTTGCTATGATGTAAACTGTAGGCGCGCCACAGCGCTGTTACACAGCGCTGTTTTCTTCACAGTGCCTCGGCGGTCCGTCTCCGCCGGGTGAGACCCCCGGTTTCCCGGGGGAGGCCCAGCGGGAGACGACCAGCGACGGAGGCACCGACTTACAGCGCACCTACAGTGGATGTGTGATTCCCGCCCGCCCCACTAACCAGAGCTAGCCAGTAGTGGTTCGGGAAGAGGAACCGACGTGTGTGTGTACGTACGTGTGACGGTATTGTATGTGTAACACCGCCCATGTATGCGATTTCCGCAGGCCCGAGGGCCGCGTCCACGCGTGAGTCTACGTGATTGTAGAGGAATGCATGTGTGATTATAGCTGCGCGTCCTGCCTATATTAACTTAGAGCAGTTCGCGCAGCTGGGTGCATGTAGTGGGTGTGGAGTCATATTGTGCAGGTAAGCTGCATGTAACGGGAAACAGCTTACCTGGGTCAATCCGGTGGTTGAGGCGGCGGAGGGGGGGGCGACCTGCCTTGCAGGCCGCGAGCGTTCAATGAGTCATCCTTGACGGTCTATCCGTGGTACAAGGAGAGTAACGCAGCTAGGCCGTCAAGGACGACCAATTCCGCGTCCTGACCCTGCCTGATGGCCTTTATCAGGTCCATCAGCAGTTGGATGGCGCGGGCTGTAACTCCCTTCCTTTTGGCGTCGGCGTCGGCCTCTGGGCCGGTGTGTATGGTGCCGCTTGTGGCACGGAGTACTCTTTGGGGCAGGGCCGGGGGCCGTGTCAAGCCGGCACCAGCTGTCGGCCCTGCAGTCGTCCTCGCGCCGGGCTGCGTCGGAGCTACGGTCGGAGTTACAGCCTGCGGCAGGGTCATAGGCAGGTCGTCCGGTAGGTCTCCCTCAGGTGCGGTGGGGGGCGCGGGTGCCTAACCCTTGCCCCCGCGCTTCCTCTTCTTTCCCCTCCGCCGCTTCGAGGAGGGGGGAGCTTCTCCCCTGTTGGTGGGCCCGTTGGCCGCCGCCATCAGCGACTCACCTTGGGCCTCGGTAGTGGCCACGTCTGATGGCCTCTCGACTGCCGTTGCTGGGCGACGTGAGGCGGTAATGGCGGCGGCTGTGCGCGCCCGCCTGTTAGCCCTTATCTCTGCCTGGAAAGAGGGGCACTTAATGTTGTTGGCGGGATGGTCGCCCCCGCAGTTGACGCACGTTGCTGGTACGTCACGTGGTCGGGGGCAGTCCCGCGCTGAGTGCCCCTCTCCGCAGCGGACACAGGCGAGCGGTCGGTGGCAGTTGTGCGACGAGTGCCTCCACTTCTGGCACCGGTGGCACTGGGCGGGCCCACGCTTGCCCCGCCAGGCTTCTATCTTGACACCTCTCATGTATAAAAATACGGAGGTGTCAAAGATCCTGCGTACATCGGGCGTCCTCTTTAGTACGGCGTGGAATACGCAGCCGGGTCGTCCCTGGCTCGCCTTCATATGGCGAACGTACTCCGGCTCGTACCCCAACGCGCGGAGCTCCTCCTCGATTTCGGTAGGGGTGGTGTCCACAGGCAGCCCCCTGATGGCCACCTTGAAGCTGCGCTCCGCCTGGAGCGAGTAAGCAAACCAGGACGTGCCATCTTCCTTCTCCAGGCCAGTCAAGTAGCGCTGGACCACCCTATATTCGGTTTCACTCTCCGGAGTGAAACGAATTCCAGTGCCAAAAGCTTGGGCACTGGGGGGGTGGCCCAGCTTCTCCTTGAGGGCCCTGAAGTGTGAGGCCCATCCCGGCAGCTTCTCCACCACAAGCGGAGGATACCTGGGCCGCTTCTGCGGCTTCGGCTTATGCTGGCTGGCGGCAGTGTTGTCTACGTCCTGGGGGGCCGCCGACTGTGAGGGAGAGACAGTATAAACACTCACCCCATGTTGCGTCCCTGGACTCTTCGGCGTCGGCGTAGTTGAGGTCGGAGGCGTGCGGCGGGTGGCCTCCGCGAAGGTAGGCGACCCGGCGACGACCTGCCCCTCCCGCAGCGGCGGGTCGAGGCAGTATCGCTTCGCTTCCTCCTCGGACTCGTCTGTGCTGCGGCGACGTCGCTGGGGTCGTGAGTCCGACCGGAAGTCGGAGCCATAACCCCGCGACGGCGACGGTGCTGTCCCTGATGTGCGCCTCCCCAGTGCACTCGATCCCGAGACGTCTGAACCAGCAGACTCGAGCGACATGCTCGAGCCGGCTCGCGACGAGCATGCCGATCGATCTGCCGGTGAGTCGTAGGCCGAGGCACGGGGGGGCGCCGGCGAGGCGGGCACCTGGGGCGCCACGTACTGGAGAGCCTGGCGCGCTCCAGGTGCCAGCCTGGGGTCTCGGTTTGAAGCCCTCGCCGGGGACGCAGCCCCAGGGGGCGCAGTCGACGCGGCGGGGTGCGCAGCCGTGGCGGCGCGGGGTTTCGCGCCGGGGCGCGCAGGTGGTACCGGAGTCGGCGCTGTTAGCACCGAGGCGCGGATGGTGGTCGCTGGAGTGCGAGGCAGCGGCGTGGGCGGGCGCCACGGGATTGTGGCGTCCTGCCCCTGGTGCACGGGAGCGCGCACAGCCACACGCGCGGGTGCGGCGACGCGCGCATGCGGTGCGCGGTCGGTTTTCGCGGCGGCGGAGGGGCCCGGGGCCTGTGTTGGGACCGGGTGGGGCGCGGACGGGCGCACAGATACGGTGTGCGGTCGGCTCGGCGGAGGCACCGGCGCAACACGCGCAGGCGCCGGTGACGTCGACGGGCCGCGCGCATAAGCAGCTGCGCCTCGACTCACTCCGTCCTCTTCCTTCTTCGCCCGGGCATCAGGCGTCTTCTTCTTTGTCGTCGTCTTGGTTGCGGGGGTCCTCGACTTTCCCGTCGTCTTCCTCTCCTCACTCCGAGGGGGGGGGGGACCAGGCGGCGCCGGATCGAGTAGCTCGAAGCCGATATTCGGCATCGATACCGTCCGATCCAGCGCCCTGAGTCGAGCCTCGTAGTCGGCGTCGCCGTGGTACGATGAGCCACGGGCGTCGGGCTTCGGCATTTTCGGGCTTCCTTCCAGGTATGTGGGCTCGCGATGGCAGTCGGTGCCCAGGCACCGGGCAGCGTCGGTGACTCCCCCTGTGCTCGCACCAGTGCCAGGCACTTGCGCGAACACAGGGAAAGCGAAGGTAGGGGCGATCCGCGCGAGCGGAAGTTTTTGGCAAGTACCCCCAAATTGGTTCACTTACCGAAAAACTTCCTCCGATGGCCGTCAGCAGCACTGTGGAGCGCAGGTCAGTCACGGATCACTGGCCGATCCCTGATCTCTCTCGGCCGAGTGCCATGCTTTATAAACTACCCCTTCCCGCTTCACATTGACGGTTAGGCAGTGTTGCCATTTCTCAAAAATATAAAACGAATTATTAAAATCTTTAAAAGCCTACATAATATTAGTGTAAATAGATCACAGCAGATCTTATTAATTAATACATATTTATATATACGAACAAGGGAGTATTCACTCCCTTGTTCGTTTACCAGATGGTCGTGAAACGACAGTCTCTAACAGGTATCCGACGAATCATCGTTTGAGGTCCTTGGCAGTGGCCAAGGACCTGATTCGTCGGATGAAGAAAAGCCTGAGCAGCCTATGACGGGTAGACGGACAGACCCGTCTGATAATCTAGAAGCGATTTACTAGCGAATTACAATTCTTCTCGGGGGGGGGGGGGGAGGGTGACTGATGAACTCCTTGCTTACTTAGAAGATTTTATGATAGGTTGTCTTACTGTATGTTTATCACTACTATCTGTTATTTTTCTCACGCTGTATTTTAATGTTGAATAAAGCCAATATTCCATTTGGTTTTGTCTTTAGCACGTATCAAGGTCCAAGGCCGAAGAACCAGTGGCAGTTCCACTCTTTGTTATCATTGTGGTTGGTTTTTCAAGATCAATTTCATCGTTTGAAATAGTTTTAACACACTGTTTTAGACTTTCACGGTTTTTCACTACACTTAAAGTACTTACGGGATGATATCCGTGATTAAACAAAATCACGGATATCATCCCGTAAGTACTTTTAACACAATTGTTTTGATATCCCATTTTTAATTGTTTTCCATGATGAGGTACAAATTTTGCGTGATACGAATCGTAGGATTTGGCACAGTAAAGTTGGCACTTCTGCATAAATGTCAAGACAGTAGCGATGTTTGTGAACGGAATTATTTTCATGAGTCGACTCCATTTACATACTCATGTGACTCCACTGCACTTATTTCATGTTGACAATCGCGCCTTTACTTACTTTTTATTTTCGAATCGTAAAGACGTGAAGTTATTATTGTTTAACCACTTAGTTGCAATAAACAAAGGAATTTTTAGAGGACTAAAGGTCAGTATTTTTAAACATAATAATTATAAGAAAAAATTGTCTTCTGAGATGAGAAAATAACAAAGACCATCAAAATTAGTAGGTACCTAATTAATGAATCGATCTTCTATCTTTGTAAATAATAACTTGTGATTTGGCTGATTTGTTTCGAAAGAAAATTCTGATATTTAAAAAAAAAACTAAAGTAACTCAGTAAGTATGTGTCCATAGTCTTCAACAGTTTAACCGCATGCATGTTAATAGCTATTTTAGAGCAAATAGCCTATTATTGCGCAGGTTCGAATCCCAACCAGATCTCACTTTTTGATTTATTTCGAGTTTTTGAAGGCGTCAGATTATGGTTTGCAAGTTCAATCTCCAATAATTTTGCATGTTGGTGGAGCTCGCCCGCCAAGGTTGTCTGCAATCTAATGTAATAATAAATGTCAAATACCTAGTTTTGTGTGCGTCAGTCAGCTAGTTACGGTGCATCCACACCGCAGTTAACTTTTGTGGAACAACACTGTTCAACACGGTAACATTTGGCTACTATTCATAACTTTTGTGGTGGGTGTTTTGTTTTATTTTGGTTTTTGTGTTCATCGCGGCCATACCGCCAATAACATAAATTAACAAAATTTAAATAAGAGTAACTTTCAGCAGCAAGCGAGTAGTACGGCATTTGTTTAATGTTTTAAGTAACATTCTCGAACAACGTTTTCAATTGTTACCACTTGTTGACTGTTTTCAAAAGTTTGGCAACATTACTTAACATACAGAGTAGAAACTCAGTGTGACGCTCTCAAAACACTGTGCTGGTGGATGCGTTGAATAGTACGGTGGTCGTGGAGGTATTTAAAGTAAAGTTCTGTAATAACATTAAAAACTTGTATTTGAAAAAGTTGGAAAAGTAAAAAGCAAAAATGTGAAAAGGTTGGAACTTCATCCCTCCAATATCTCCGGAACTAGAAGGTTCCCAGGTATATTCTAGTACAAAAAAATGATCGAAATGAACAAGTGCCTTTCGGCTTCGTTAAGGGTCTATTTACAGCCTTTTTTTATACACGGCAACATTGTACTAACAATAAATAACTTTTTGATATCGGATGTTGCTCAGTAACACTTGGAAACGTTGTCCTACAAAAAATAACGGCAGTGCTGATGCACGATTACCAAAATAAAACAGGAAAATCGAGTATTCGTTATTAGTCATACCTAATTATTTTCCTTGACTTATAGCTGACTGACCTTGTCTTACACAGGCATGAAAAACAATTTAATATGTTTAACTGAAAGCAACGGTGGCCCAGTGGTGGCGGCCCCTACTTACGAACAGTAAGTCATGGGTTCGAACCCAGGCAGGCGCATAACTTTGTGTAATTTATTTTATCACCGCTGCTCTCAAAACGGTGAAGGATCGCATCGTGAGGAAACCGACATGTCCTAGAACCAATATTCGAAGACATGTGACATTTACCAATCCGCACTGGGCCCGCGTGGTGGTTTATAGCCCATTCCCTCTCTTAGAGAGGAGGCCTGTGTCCCAGCAGTGGGAACATTATTAGGCTGATGAAGATGATGACGTTAATTTTCCAAGAGAAATGGTCGCCCTATGACTGGATCGCGTGCATGAAATATATAAAAACGTTGAAAGAAGGACAAACGATGTAAAAGACTCTTAACGAAAGCGAAAGCCCATCATTGGGATAATTTTTTTCTTATAGGGAATACCTGGGAAATCAAAGGTTCTGAAAATATTGAAGGACAAAGTTTAAATTTTTTCTCTCTACTTTTTCAAAATCGAATCTAATGCTATGCGTTATCACAATTTTTCCTTCCATGTTTGGAACCATTCCATGTTTTGTTACTTAGTGATGTTTGTTACATCACTAAGTAACAAAAATGCAATGAATGCAAATCAAATGCGCACACCCACATTGACAAAGTCGTGGGATAGTTCCACGCACACCAATAGCAGTGGGCGGTATTAGCTGTGCCCGCTGTGCGCGTGACCTCGAGTCACGGCTGATCGGTTGATGGACATTTAAAAGTTTGTATTGAACAGTTTTTGATTTCAGAATTAAAAGACGTTCATTACGGGTTATTTGCTCTGCGATATTACACACATCAGTTTAGTCGCAGTGTTGTGACACAGCAACTGTCAAGTGAATTGTTTGTTGAAGAACACACCAAATCATTAATCATCTGCCTAGCCTTTTCCCAACTATTTTGGGGTCGGCGTCCAGTCTAACCGGATGCAGCTGAGTACCAGTATGTTACATGGAGTGACTGCCTATCCGACCTCCACAACCCAGTTCATACTGGGTTATACGATACCACTTGCTAAGACTGGTTGTCGGACTTTTTGGGCCACTGACTACCTGTAACGACTATCAAAGATAGACAAATGACAGCCGGGACCAACAGCTTAACGTGCTTTCCGAGGCACGTAGGAAACTCGGCATGTAAGGGTGGTCACCCATCCACAGACCAACCTAGACAAGCAAGGCTTAACCTAAAGATCGACTCGAGCGGCTGTTATTATTTAGGCACGAGCTCCAAATCATTAAACTAAACTAAATTCCGAACTTCTTGCAGATTCAAAAGAAAAATGTTTGGCAAGTCATTTTTTGCAATCATTTGGGTCCAGCCAAAAAAATAATAATTAAAGGTCATACTCAAGAAGTTCCTAAAAAAGGTGGAAGTAATGTCGCGTAGAAAAAAACGTGTGCGTTTTCACAGACGTTTTGCAAGCAGGAATGTGCCTCATTCGCTTACAATGACTAAATAATTTGCCGAGAATTTATCTTAAATATTCTTCATAACACATTTGCTCGTAAAGGGTCCCTTATTTCACTAATTTCAATATCGTATTGTATCTCATTACGTACTTGTGCGTTATTGTAATGTAAAACGCACGGTTTATTAAGATGCTCCGTCTAAAGCGAACGGTACTTTTTTAAATCTTAGCAAAGAGTTTTTATGTCAGAAAAGTCGTCAACATTTTATGAATAAAATTAACTTTGAACGATAAAATATTCTGAAAATGTGATAATGCGGACGACTTGACAACATTAAAAATGCCAACTAGCAACGTAATAATCAATTTTATAACACATTTGCTCGAAAAGGGTCTCTTTTTTCACCAATATCAATTTCGTAATGTATCTCATTACGTACTTGTGCGTTATTGTAAAGTAAAATGCAGGGTTTATCAAGATGGGGTGCGAAGTCAGAAGTCCTCCACGTGTGTCCGGCGGCTGCTCGTCCCTCTCGATACGTCTGGAGGGAAGAGCAGCTGCTGGGCCGGTGCACCCCGGGCGCGGCAGTATCCTTCTCCGGGGAATGAGGGGAAATGAGAATTTCCTCTTATCCCTCGGGGAGTGGTACTGCCGCGGCCAATTATTCTGACATGGGTGGGGTCCGACCCGGACCAAAGGTGCGTTCCTTTGCGTGCCCTCTGTTCAGCAGAGGGCATAGCAGAGGAGTGAGGGCGGGCTCGGTGTGCACTCACCCTGCCTCCGAGCAGACAGAGAAGGATCGTCCTCCTCTGTCACCGCCGGTCTCGTAATCCCACCGTCGAAGTGTCGTGGATCAAGTCTCGCGGCTTCGATAGGGACCGAGGGTCTTGGCTTAACCGCCCGGACTGCGAGGTAGAAAACCTCTATAAAAAGTTACCCCGAATCCCAAGTGGCGACGCACCGCGAGGGGATGTATGGCTGACGGGTGTTCTATAGAACAAATCAGTCGCTAGTGCGCTCCTCGCCAGGGTACCTGCAGACCCCCTGGCGAGTAAGAAAAACTTAAAAGCTGCCCTACTAGGTACAGGGGTCTCTGCCTAGTTAGGAATTTATTTCCCCCATAATCGTGGGACTAATTATGGAATGCAACAAAAACAAAAAAAACAACAACAACGCCGGTAACGGCAAGAAAGAGGAGAGGAGGGATGCGGGGTCGGAGTCCGACCTCGCATCCAGCGATGCGAGTGCGGGAGGCTCAGGGAGCTCCCGCCGCGCGAGTGCTGAAGCCACTGCGGAGAACGGCAAGTTCTTCCGCAAGCGGCCCAGGCGGGATGGCGACCGGGGGTCGTCATCCGGAGAGGAGGAGGCCTCGGCCCGAAAGATCCCCACCAACAAGCGTGGGGGGATCCGGGGCAAGGGGAGGGGGCTATCTGCCTCCGTGAGGGCCGAGAAATCGGCTAGGCTTGCCGAGGAGGGGCGCCACCCGGGCAGCAATACTGCTCCCGGATCTGGCGACGAGGCAGGTGCACCTGGCGGCTCCGAGGAGGAGCGTAAGGCCAGGTTCACAAAGGAGGTGGAGGCCGCGATTAGAGGCGTGGCCCTGAAGATGAAGACTTCATCGAAGCTCAGGGCCATACCGGCGGCTTCTGCCTCCATCATGGCGGCAGCGGAGGCCAACTTCGGCGGACCTCCTCGTCCTCCTCCCCCTCCTACGATGGATGGGGAGGAGCTGGCTAAACTGCGGGCGGAGGTGGCCCGCCTGTCGGCCGCCACGGAGGCTCTCCAAAGAGAAAACGCCAGGCTCCTAGCAGACCTGGCCAGTCTACGGGAGTCTGGCTCCTGCGTGGCGCCTCCAAAGGGGGGCCAGACGCAGCGACCCAGCCAGCCCGAGCCGGTGGAGAACCAGGTGCTGAACCTGGTTCGGAAGGAGCTGGCTTCCTTCCAGGCGCGGTTCTCCGTCCTGGAGGGAATCGTTCTGCGCCCCCCCCTGGCGGCAAGCAAGGCGTCCACGGGTCCGAAGGCGGCCTCGTATGCGGCTGCCACGGCTGCCGCACCCGGACCGGGGCCGTCCAGCCAGCCCTCTGGTAGGGCTGCGGCGGCGCCCCCTGGAAAGCCGGCTCCGGCGAAACCGGCGCCGGCAAAGGGGGCCAAAGCGAAGAAGGGCAAGGCGGCTGCACAGAAGACTGTGCCGGCGCCGGTCCCAGCAGCGAGTGGGCCGGCGCCGGTGGCACGTCAGCCGCCGCCGCCGCCACCGCCCTCCCAGCAGCCCCCTACACCTGCCGCGGCTGAAGCCGGATGGCAGGTGGTCGGGGAGAAGAGGAAGGGGCGGAAGGCGGCCAAAAAGGCCCGAAACAAGGAGCGGCAGCGCCAGTTCAGGGAGCGCAAGATCGCGGCTAGGCTCCGCGCCCCTAAGACCGCGGCTGTAGTGATCACACTACAGCCGGAAGCGGAACAGAGGGGCGTGTCCTACCGCGACCTGCTGGCAAAGGCAAAGGAGGCGGTGGACCTCGGGGAGCTCGGGATCACCGGGGGCCTCCGGCTGAAGGTCACAGCGACGGGGGCTCGTATGCTCGAGGTCCCCGGGGAGGCCAGTGGCCCGTCCGCTGACGCTCTAGCTGAGAAGCTCAGAGCGTCCCTAAACGCGGACGAGGCCCGAGTGTCCAGGCCCGTCAGATGCGCAGACCTGCGCATCTTGGGTCTGGACGACTCGGTGACCAAGGAGGAGGTGGTGGCCGCCGTCGCCAGGTCCGGAGGGTGCCCTGCTGAGCAGGTCAGGGCAGGCACCCTACGTCCGGACCCCACGGGTATGCATACCGTTACGGTATGCTGCCCTGTGACGGCGGCGAAAACAATTGTGGAGGGCCGAAGGCTATTGGTGGGCTGGGTTTCAGCGCAGGTTAAGCTGCTGGAGCCCAGACCTCTGAGGTGCTACCGCTGCCACGTGGGACACCACGTGTCAGTCCGGTGCGCCTCGGAGGTGGACCGCAGCGGGCTATGCTTCCGCTGCAGTCAGCCCGGTCATGTGTCCGCGGCTTGCTGTGCCACGCCGCACTGCGATGCATGTGCGGCGGCTGGCAAGCCGGCCGAACACCGGGCTGGAAGCAAGGCCTGCGCTCCACCCACCAAGGCCACCCGAGGAAAGGGTAGGCCCTCCGCCGCCACCGCCACCGTCGCCACCGCCGCAGCCGCAACTGCCGCCGCTGCCGCTCCCTCTGTCGCCGCCACAGAGGGGCCCTCACAGGGGGCCAGGTTGGAGGAAGCGGTAATGGAGTGCCAATAACGGCCCCATTACGCTTCCTCCAAGCGAACATCAACCACTGCGCCTGCGCTCAGGATCTATTGCTCCAGAGCATGGCGCAGTGGTTGATTAACATCGCTGTGGTCGCTGAGCCGTATTTCGTCTGGCCCAGGGAAGACTGGGTGGCGGACCTAAGCGGCTCAGTGACCATAGTGTCGTCGGCCGCCGCCGGCACCCCGACCCTTGAAAGTGTCAGGAGGGGTCGGGGGTGCGTAGCAGCCCGGTTCGGGGAGATCGTCGTAGTGGGTGTCTACTTCTCCCCGAGCCGAACTCTCGCCGAGTTCCACAACTCTCTCGCAGAGTTGAGTGTCGTCGTCGGAAACCATTCCCTCCCCGTGCTTGTCCTCGGGGACTTCAATGCCAAGAACTTGGCTTGGGGTTCCCGTTGCACAGACGTGCGGGGGAGGATGGTGGAGGACTGGGCCCTGGAGAAGGGCCTGGTCGTCCTAAATCGGGGTTCTGTCGCCACGTGCGTGAGGATGCGGGGCGAGTCGGTGGTGGACATTTCGTTCGCTAGCCCCGCCCTGTCACCGCGTGTCGTTGACTGGCGCGTCATGGAGGGGGTGGAGACCTATTCCGACCACCGGTACATCCGGTTCGACGTCTCCACCCAGACCTCAAGCGCGCCGGTCCAACAGGCCCCGAGTGGTCCGCGTTGGGCGCTGAAGCAGCTGGACCGGGAGCTCCTCCTGGAAGCCTCGATCGTGCAGGCCTGGGTGACATCACCGGACAGGCCTGCCGACGTTAACGATGAGGCAGGGTGGTTCCAGGAGGCCATGTCCGATATCTGTGACGTGGCTATGCCCCGAGTCCGGCCAGGAAGCGCCCGACGTCAGGTGTACTGGTGGTCGCGTGAGCTGACGTCTTTACGGGAGGCGTGCGTGGCTGCGCGACACCTGTACGCCAGGCACCGCAGGCTCCGCATTCGCCCACCGAATGCGGCAGCCATTGAGGCGGAGCTATATGAGGGCTACAGAGCGGCGAAGACCGCCCTCCGCGGGGCTGTCCTGCGGGCCAGGGATCTGGCCCGCGAGGAGATGCTGGGGGCTCTCGACAGAGATCCGTGGGGGCGCCCTTACAAGATGGTGCGGGATAAACTCCGCACCTGGGCCCCCCCGCTGACGCAGAGTCTCCGGCCTCAGCTCGTGGAGGACGTGGTGAGCGCTCTGTTCCCCTCGCGAGGGGAACACCCGCCCCCGCCTATGGCTCCGCCGGCTGCGGTGCCGGAAGCGGACCACCAAAGTGACGACGACGACGCTCCTGAAGTGACCGGGGTAGACCTGAGAGTGGCGGTACGAAGGCTAGGTGCCAAAAATACCGCCCCGGGACCCGACGGCTTGCCTGGCAAAGCCTGGGTCCTGGCCTCGGAGGCTCTCGGGCCCCGACTGGAAGGGCTCTTTAGCGCATGTTTGGAGAGAGGCCAGTTCCCGCTTCGTTGGAAGACGGGGAAGCTGGTCCTCATCCGGAAGCCGGGGCGCCCGGCGGACTCTCCGTCCGCCTACCGGCCCGTGGTGCTGCTCGACGAGGTGGGCAAGCTCTTTGAAAGAGTAGTTGCAAACCGCCTCGCCGAGCACCTTGCGGGGATTGGGCCGGACCTTGCGGAACACCAATTTGGTTTCCGCAAGGGGCGCTCTACGGTGGACGCCATCATGCGCGTGAGGGCCCTCACGACGGGGGATGCGGTGTCCCGGGGTGGGGTTGTCTTGGCGGTGTCTCTCGACATCGCCAATGCCTTCAACTCCATGCCCTGGAGCTGCATAAGGGAGGCACTCCGGTATCACCGGGTGCCGACCTACCTCCGTCGTGTGGTCGGGGACTACCTGGCAGGCAGGTACGTCATCTACCCCGGTCGCAGTGGAGACTGGAACCGGCGAGAGATGTCGTGCGGTGTTCCGCAGGGATCGGTTCTAGGCCCATCCTTGTGGAACATCGGTTACGACTGGGTGCTGCGCGCCGACCTCCCTAGCGGCGTCAGCGTGGTCTGCTATGCGGACGACACGCTGGTGCTCGCACAGGGGGGGTCGCACGAGGCGGCGGCCGAAGTTATGACACGCGGGGTTGCGATAGTCGTTGAGAGGATCCGGCAACTGGGTCTCGAGGTGGCATTGCACAAGTCCGAGGCCATGTGCTTTCATGGGCCTCGGAATGCGCCACCTCCGGGATCCTCAGTGATGGCAGGAGGGGTTTCCATCGGCGTCGAGTCGACGCTGAAGTACCTGGGACTTGTCCTCGACAGCCGGTGGAACTTCGTGGAGCATTTCCGACGTTTGGCCCCCAGACTGGAGCGGACAGGGGCTGCCTTCAGGCGGCTCCTGCCCAACCTGGGGGGGCCGAACGCCTCCTGCCGGAGGCTCTACGCGGGAGTCGTGCGGTCCATGGCCCTTTACGGGGCCCCGGTGTGGGCACGTTCATTGAGGCGGCGTGCCGCCCACCACTTGAACGTGCCCCAGAAGGTGGTAGCCGTAAGGCTGGTCCGGGGGTACCGCACGATCTCCCGCGAGGCGGCGAACCTCCTTGCCGGATTGCCGCCATGGGATCTGGAGGCAATAGTCCTCGCGCGCCTACATGAGTGGCGCGCGGAGGCGCTACGCCGGGGGGAAACTCCGCTGCCGCGGCAAATTGTCGCTCAGCGGACGGACTTCCGGCGGGATCTCATGGCGACATGGAGAGAGCGACTATCGCAACCCCGTGCAGGGCACGCCACAATAGTGGCGATAAGTCCCCTCTTTGAGGAGTGGCTGGAGAGACGCCACGGCGTCCTCACCTTCCGCCTGACGCAGGTTCTTACCGGACACGGTTGTTTCGGTAAGTTCCTGCACCGAATCGGGCGGGAGGAAACGTCCGGGTGTCACCATTGTGAGGATCGACCGGAGGACACGGTGGAGCACACTGTGGAGGTGTGCCCCGCTTGGGTGGAGCACCGCCGTGTCCTCGAGGTGGCGATCGGCGGCGGCGACCTCTCGCTCCCGGCCCTGGTTCGTGCCATGGTCCGGAGCGAGACGGAATGGGACGCCGTCACCTCCTTCTGCGAAGCAGTCATGCTAGCGAAGGAGGTGGCGGAACAGGACAGGGAGAGATCCTCACGTCCCGGCCGCCGCGGGAGACGCCCCGGGCGTCGGGGGCCACGTGGTGGCTTCCGGCCACCGTAGACGCGGGCCTGTGGACGGGGAGCTATGGGCTAGCTCGCCGTCCGTACGTCTCATGACGACAGGCCGTGTCGACGGCGCGTTCGTGTTCCACGCGCGCCTCAAAGAGAGTCAGCAATAGTGAAGGGGTCCGCAAGGACCGAAGCCTGCCGGGGCTGCGGGACTATTCGAAAGAGATACCGTGGCCCCGGAACACAAAGGGCGATGAAGGAACATGGATGGGTTTTAGTCAGTAAAAGTCTGACACTCCCTCCTGCTCAGCCCAGAGCGGGAGAAGTCATTTGATGATTTCCCATCCGGAAAAAAAAAAAAAAAAAAAAAAAAAGGGTTTATCAAGATGCTCCGTCTAAAGCGAACGGTACTTTTTTAAATCTTAGCAAAGAGTTTTATGTCAGAAAAGGTGTCAACATTTTATGAATAAAATTAACTTTGGGAGGTGACATTTTTATTTTTTTTAATATACAGTATGTTAGGTTAAACGAGGGACATATTGAGGGAAGGTATTCAGTATTCGATTCTCGTCCCAAATATGTAAAAAAAATATACCCTTAATTTGTGACGTAATTGTCCTATAAAATACACTATTCATGGACACTGAGCGCGCGCAAGAAGTGAACTTGTAAACAGCAAAATAATCACGCGGCAAATTCTGCCGAAAAAGAAGCTCATGCGCAAACCCCGCCCCTTTCCTTTGTGTTGTCCCCGATGTACCGACAGGGCACACTCCCGCGCCACCCCGCGCTGACCCCAGCCAGTCTAGGCGCGCGCGCCGCTAACTCCGCATGTGCGCTTCCGGGTATCGCGTAAACAACCCCGCTTACTTCGCGATAAGTGAGCGTATTCTCGAATAACCAAAAATGACGTCTTATCAATATTCCAGTGAAGAATATTGGGATGTGGTTCGTGCCTACTTGTTATCTAATGAAAGTGTGCGAGGAGCTATTGATTTGTACTAAGAGATATTTCCCAACCGCCAGATTCCGTCGTATAAACTTATGCTAGGTATCATCAACCAACGACTGCGAACATTCGGTCAGTACCTAGTAGCAGTAGCTAGATATTTTTGCCTGTCGTAAGCCAGGTTTAAAGTATAAAAGGGAAAATGGATTATACCTAAAAGTCATTGACCCGCGCACATGTTCTGCGTTAGGCGCAAGGGTGTATACACGTTGCGAGACTTTTGCGAAATTTTTGGTATGGTTCTATCTGTTATTTATCAGTGTTTTTTTTTTGTTCATATTTTTATTAGTATCATGTAAGCATGCACTATTGCGGGTTTGAATATGTCCCTCGTTTAAAACTAACATACTGTATACATTACAATCTAGCCTAATAAGGCTAATAAGCAATTATAATCTAACCTAATTTGCTAAAAGTAAAATTATATCTAAGAGCACGTCCATTGCGTTCACTTAGCGTCAATTAAGGCGAAGTCACTTTGTTCATGTGTCCATATAAAAAGCGGCACTATATGACACGCGCGTTATAGTCACAATTATATTACACTACACTAACTTAAACGGTTTAGTCCTTTTGAGCCTTCTTACTATGTCCGTGTTATCGAGGAGCTGGATGGCCTCGACATTAACATGATGATGAAGCCGATGTTCATGAGCTTCTGCATATTTTTGGATTATGCTGTTTACGAACTCTATATTCAGGTCCCGATGGATGTCGTCAATTCTTATATACCAAGGCGCGTTCACGATGTTCTTGAGTACTTTATTCTGGAATTTTTGTATTATTTCTACATTGCTTTCTTTGGCGCAACCCCATAGTTGTATACCATAGGTCCATACTGGCATAAGGACTGATTTGTAGAGCAAGATTTTGTTAGGAACTGACAACGCGGAATGCCTTCCTAGTAACCAGTTCATGCTTCTGTAACGAATTTCTAATTCTTCTCGTTTCTTTTTGACATGGGCTTTCCAGCGAAGCTTTGCGTCTAAGGTCATACCAAGATATTCGGCAGTGTTTTCGTACGGTACAATTTTGTTGTTTATGTACAATGGGTTGTGTTCTGATTTCTTGTTAGTGAAGTCAATGTGAATGGATTTTGTTTCATTCAACTTGATCTTCCACTTTTTGGTCCAATATCATATCATAATGTACTATTATACCAATAACACCCATGCTCTTTAATTTACTACAAATTATTTTTGAAGCAGGTTATCAAACAAACGTAACTTCAAACAATTACCACCTTAGTGAAAATGTAAAATAGGTATAAGTAAAATAAAGTAGCAAACCCAAAGTTAATTTACATAATGATTTTGAAATCGCTTGTCATTTTTGTCAAGCAATAAAATTGCAAGGAAATACGGAATTTTAACAACACTCACACACCTTCAGTGGCTTTAGTTTGTAGTTAGCTATTGTTAGGTAAATGAGACATAATTTTTTATTCAATTTTATATACCTACAATTTAAAAATCTATTAGAATAAAAAAAAACTAAATAAATTGATTCTGTAGTCAGTAGGTACCTACAGTGCGAACCCCGAAGAACTCGTTTTCATCAGAGAGGTTCCGTGCGGCGACGGCATAATATTATTTTAGGGAAATCATTTTATTTGCAATGCAGCTCTGCGGTAGATAACGATCATAACTATTGTAATCCATGAATAGAGACATATAATCGTTTTCTACTAAAGAGCTGTATTACAATAAAATCAAATGTAGAACTATAATTATTTAGTGGTTATCGGAACAGTCTTTAATACTATGCAATATTGTTTCAGAAACTTCAATACAATATATTGAGTCTACGTAAATATTGGAATGGAAAACAATTGCAATGATTCAGAAATTGAAGAGAAGCTACTTTACAACGGCTTACTGTTCAGTAGTATTCGTAAAAACAAAACCTCAGATGAAAAAATTCAGAAGGTTAAAAAATATTTAGATCGAGGGGCTGACATAAATGCAACAGATGCCAACTACAAAAACAATACACCGTTGCATGTCGCTGTGCTCAAGGGAGAACCGGAAGTTGTCAGATTTCTCTTGAAACGAGGAGCTCTCACTAACGTTAAGAACAATGATAATGAAACGGCTTTAGACATTGCTCGTTTATCAGATAAACCCGCTGAAAAAATAGAAAACATTATGAATGCATTGGAGGCATTCAATAATAATGAATTAAATCTATCTTGTAGCCAGCAGGAACTTGATACTAATCTAACTAGGAAAAGTGATCTTAAGAGCTCGAAAGAAAGAGAAGATCCGAAATACTTCCAACTTGTGACATGTGATTCTGAAAATCAAACCCAATCAACCGAAGCTAACATTAGCAGTGCAGTGAAAAATAGAAAACTTAAACAAAGAAAGTCTAACCAGCAGCCACTTAATAAACAGTTAAAATCAGCAGACGGAAAGGAAATATTTTGCTATGAAAAGCGAACTGGAACGGCGAACCTTAGCGGACAACTGTACAAAACTAAACTATTGTGTCTAATTCTGTTTAGAGCTTTATATGTTTATAAAGTTAAACCATTCCTAATTGCAACGAACGTTGACAGCATGGATGGTTTCGATGACATCGTATTTAGGTTCTATTCAAATACAAGTAATAAACCAAGAATTATATTCGTGCAAGCAAAGCACAGAGATAATCCTGAAAAAGATAAATTTACGGTCGAAGGAATTATGAAATCAAACGGAGACTTCAGTCTACATAAGTACTTAGAGAGTTATCTCAAAATAAGTCAAATTTTCGAGCCAGAAAAGAAGGATGTTATGTTCAGGGGTGAGTTTAAAGACATGGACTGTGAATTTATTATTTATACCTCTGCCTTTGAGAAATTTTCAAAAAAGAAATTAGTAAAACAAAATGAAAGTACAAGTTTTTTAAACACAAGTGAAGACAAGATAAATCTTAAAGATGATGACGATCATGATAATCGAACTAAAATACCACACGTATTTCAGTTTGATTATGATGATCAAGATGTAGAGCTCTTAGTGCAAACTGTAGCCAAATCACGTGCAGTGCTTTTAGCAAAACAATTATCAAAGTTTATTTTCAAAGACAATCACGGTAATATGATGACGGATGATTTAATTAAAACATATCACGCTTTTCTTGCGCGTCACATTCTGGAAGTCGAAATGAAAGAAGGTGAATCACAAAATCATTTCCGATACGCAAAATTTAGAGAATCGTTTTTTTCAAGCAATGACCATTTGTTGTTAGCATTTAAAGCCACGATTTATAAAATCGTATCCCCTGAAAGACCGGACCAAGTAGAGAGCATTTTAATGTCACAGAAATTTAAAGTGCCACTAAAGTTTGGCAACCTTAATTTTTGGTTTAGTGGGAGCAAGGGAACACAGGAAAATGAACTTGATTACCTTTGTTCAAAATTTAAACAAATATTTGCGAATTCTGCTGAGACATTCGCAGCAAATATTTTGATGAAAGTGGATGATAATATGGTTGGAGCAAACAAAATGTTACAAAGTACGGATTTAGAATCCTATAGACTGGGTGGTTTAGTTGGTAACCTGCTAGTATTCGATAACGTGACTAAAGCTTTAAAATTTAATTTTGATGTTGACACCTTATCCGACGACAATTTAAAGCTCTTAGAAAAATTGAAAAGAGATGTTTTCGTTGGGATAGCAAACAAGTGTAGATTTGACATAAACATACAACACTTCCCCCGCCTTTCTTTGGTTCATGAAGAAAATGATAAAAAGTTGATCAAAAAGTTTTTGTGTAACCTTACATTTTACACAAATCAGGCAAAAGAGGACAAAGTAGAAAAGGTTTTAAAGAAAGAGATCGATAATTATTTTGTAGGTAGTGGAAAAAGGCAAAGTATAGTAAAAGATGACGCAATTTTCCTAAAAATACATGATCGTGTACAAAAATGGTGGCAAGAACCTTCTAGTGCTTCATACTTGACCGAATCATGTAAATACTTCCTCGAAGCTGAACAGGATATAATAAGTAGCCCGTTATTGAGCATTCTTAATTTTACTTTTACTGAAACAATAAAAAACGCGTTGCCGGAAATAAAATTTAAAAATGCCGTACTTGAATTATTACAATTAGATGTTTTTTTTGCCGGACCAGAAAAAATCTTGTGCATGATTACTGAAGAAAATGGACTTTCTAGTATGAAATTAATGCAATATTTTGAAGAACGGAATTTAAACGATTATACCTTTATCGATTTGGATTATGTTGGGATCGGAAATTATTTTGTTGATGTTAAGGCAGAGATAAAAGAATCTAAATTGGCAACACTCATCGTAGTTTGTAAAAGTAAAGATGTTACAGACATCCATTTGTTGATAAGACACTTTGCTGGAAAAATAATCGTTATTTGTAATCGCTACTTGTCTAACCAAATCAAAACAATAGTGACGGAGGACATCGTTGAAAGAGTTGACAATCAAATTGGCTTTAAAGATCTCGCAGATACAATACGTAAGATGTTGCTAGAGGAGAGATATATTGTGTTCCAAGGAAAAGAAATACCACTTGGTATTTTATTTGAAGACGATTCGAATTGTCTTATTAATTCGCAAGTATTATACATGATTATTAACAATAAAAAAATAAGGATAGGCAATTTTCTCAATAACCCGGCTTTTGATGAAATATCGGATGTTTATATAAATGAACACATATGTCGTTACATTACATTACTTCCGAGTTTTCAGACAAACAATCAGTTTAATGTTGTTAAATACAATGAGTTGGATGATGATTTCTCACCCGATACGAAAGATGTCGTTCTGATTGCTGATAACGAAGAAGAATTTGTTGAATTTATCAATACTTACAAAAATTGTAATGTGCATTGGTTTAAGTTAGTTAAACCCTGGAAAGAAACACTTGTTTGGCAAAAATCACGGGGAAAATTACTGAATATATTAAAGCACGTTTATAGGGATACAGACTCTGCAAACACATACACATTGCAACCCGAGACTTTGAAAGATTTGAATGAGAAAGTAGTTATAATAAGTGCCGAACCTGGCATGGGCAAATCTTCTTTACTTACCCATTTAGCAATAAATACTAAAGATAAGTATCCAGCGCTGTGGATTTCAAAAATTAACTTGCTGGACTGTACTGACGTATTGAGAAGAATAAAAGATAACCAGACTTCCCTTGACTTAAAAGAAGCTATGAAATTTTTGTTCCAAGTTATTGGATTCAAAGCTTTTATAGAGAGAAGAGCAGATTTGGAGATCATAATTGATCTTGTTTCTGTCACAGGTGACGACATTGTTTTAAAAAACACATTAGAGTTAAATCTAACTGGATCAAACTTATTGGAAATTGAGTTATTTATTTATTGTTATAATAACAATCGGGTTGTCTTACTACTCGATGGGTTTGAAGAAATATGTCCTGATTACGCGAATGAGCTTATTCAATTAGTAAATATTTTTAAGAAGTCAAAAGTTATACATTTGTGGATAACTAGCCGTATATACAACGTTTTACATCAGTTAGAAAATGTCTTGGGTACTTTATCTTTTAGGATACAACACTGGTCTGACAAAAATCAATTGGAGTTTTTAGAAAAAATGTTTATAAGAAAGTTCGGTTCAAACAAACTTGACCACTTCTTTACTAAAAACCGTGAACATACTTTACAGAAGTTTCATTACATGCTTGGATCTGTGACACAAGCGGATTTCCTTGACATACCATTACATTTGTATATGACAGCAGAATTATTTCTAGATTCTTATTTGAATAATTCATTTGACCCTGATTACGTTAATTCAAGTAAAATTTATGAACTATTCGTTGAGTCAAAATTTTTCAAGATACGTTTTGTAGAAAAAAAGCCCCTGTTGTGTATCAATGATCCTGATATCAGGAAGTTGGTAGATACTGAGCGGAAATCATTTTTATATGCTCACAAAGTAATTGCTGCTCATGTAATATTTGGTGAAATAAAAGCAACACAATTATTTGACACTAACGATATAGAGGTATTGCGCGATTTTATTGAAAAAATTAAATTTGGGGAAGAGAAAACAGGCATTGTCAAACGAATCATTCAGAATAAACCTCAATTTGTCCATTACACATTTACTGAATATTTTGCTGCAGAGTTTGTTTGCGATAAATTGAAATCATTCCATTGTAAAAGTGCTCTTTGGCTTTATTTAATGGACACAGTTTCGGTAGATCGTTTTAGCGGCCTACTAAGGTTTTTGAATGACAAACTAGAAAACCATCTAGTCATGTTTAATGAAACAAGCTACACAGATTTAAGCGAAATGTTTGAGTCTTTGCTTTTGGAGCGACAACATTTGAAAAAGACGCTTTATCATCTTATTGAAGATGAATTTTATAATATTGCAAAAATTTTACTCAAATTCATCAAAGCTGTGTTATGTAAGAAAAATCTTAAACTGTTTATTGATATGATCACCGAGAGTCACGAGTCTTTCAATAGGCTTAACTGCCTTGTGTGCATAGTCTCCAAGAGGGCAAATCATATTCTTGCTTTTATTTTCAACCTGATTAATGATATTGACGATAAAAGGATAATTGATTTATTCAATTGTTCTCATTTCCCAAGTTCCAATATAAGCAATGAGCCAAATTATTGTTTGTGTTTGCAATATGTCCCTCAAATTGAAGACCTGTGTCAGAATGTGGAGTTGTTAGACGCTCTTTTATCAAACTTATCTCCTTCTGTACTAGTAGATTTATTATTTCAAGAAATTAGGTGGTATTTTACATGGAAAACAAAACAGCTATCAAGTAAATTAATACATATTCTTACTAAGACGTGGTTGCAAGGTGATATAAACACCGAATGGTTAATTAAAACTTTCGAAAAATTGAATCGGGAACAACTTATGGCCATTTTTAGTGCAAGAGATTGGCAGAACAGGGTGCCAGCTCATATAGTAGCAATGGAGCAGTGTTACTGGATTTTTGACATATTAGAATCGGTTTTAGGGAGAAACCAATTTAAGGAAATTTGCATGACTCGAGACAAAGCAGGGCTAACACCTATTCATTATTTTAACACCAAAACAAACTGCGAAAAACTAAGAATTCTTCTAGATAAAGTCTATGACGGTAATATCAAAGAAAACTTCGTTTCTCGTCATGATCTCATGGAAGAAAAGTTTAAAAAATATGTTCAAACTCTTGTAGTATTTGGTGGAACAGATGAAAAACAGTTATTTAATGCTTACGATACTAACGATATTAATGACATTAGTTATTTAATTGAAGTGATAAAAGTTGAAGAAGAAGCATCAAGTCTTGTTAAAGAAATTATTCAGAATAAATCTAAGTTCGACCTTTACACATTTGCAAAATATATTGCTGCTGAGTTACTTTGCGATGAATTGAATTCGTTCCGTTATAGAACTTCTCTTTGGGTGTATTTAGTTAATGCGTTTTTTCATTCTGAAGTAGACGACCCTCGAAGGGGTTTCTCTGCTGAAATAGAAAACTATGAACTGTTTAATGAAATAAATTACGCAGATTTAAACCAAAAGTTGGAGACTTTGTTTCCGGAGCGCCGAAAATTGGCCAAGTCACTTTTTAAAGCTATTGTTAGCAAACTGGATAATCTTGCAATAATTCTACTTAAATTCGTTAAAGATGTGCTAAGTAAAAACAATATTGATGATTTGATAAATGTGCTTACCAACACTTGTAATAATCCTTGTATTGTATGCATTGCAGTTCATAATAACGCAAAGGATGTTGTTTCTTTTATTATTGAGCTGGTTAGAAGTATTGACGGTAATAGGATAATTGAAATATTCAATTGCTTTGATTTGCCGACCGCTAATCCATTAGTGGTTCGAGGAGAACTTCGAGAAAGTCTGCGTGGGAACGTAAAGTTAATAGATGCTCTTTTGTCAGATTTAACTCCTTCTGAACTTGTACATTTATTTTGTTGCAATGTTGGTAACAACGCCTTTAAATGTTGTAAAATAATACATATTTTAATGGAGTCGTGTTTGTGTGCTCGTCCAGACTGGACCGACTGGTTTGTTAGAACTTTAGAAAAATTAAGTCGGGAGCAACTCATGATCATTTTTAGTCCAAGTGATTCGTCTAAGACGGTAGAAGATCAAATACGTGCTTTACAAGTATCCCTCATGTTTTGTTTCTGCATATTGAAGTCTCGTTTAAATACAAATAAATTTGAGGCAATTTCTAAGATTAACGTTCTATACTACAAAAAAATTAAAATTCTCGTTGACAAAGTCTATGATGATAATGAAAAAGGAGACTTCGCGTCTTGGCTTGATACTCTGGACAGACAAACACACAATCCAAAAGATTTAGACGTTAAATTAAAATTTGGGTATGGTTCATTCGCATTTAGACTCTTTTAAACCTGTATTTATTAAGCAAAAGCTGCTAACCCTCCCGTCTCTATACATTTTTCTAGTAAAAATAAACGAAAAATGTACCTACAAACTGTAATGTGGGTACATGCTTATTATCTTATAGACTAAGGGGGGTAACTCGAAATGTAGCGGATGTTATTTGATTTACATATCTGTGGGCCAGTTCGGAATAAACCATTGCCACGAGAGGTTGTCTCATTTCGCTCCTGCAGAACCTTCTAGAACATTACAGTGGCGACGAGGATAAAAGGAACATTCGCGTGTGGAGTGTTGTAAATTTGCGAGATGTCTATTGGTAAAGTAAAGGAGTTCGGCGTGGCGACGGGAGTGTGGTCGTCATACATAGACCGGTTAAATATGTATTTTACGGCGAACGACGTGAGTGACGTGAGGTAGCATGTTAGCCCAATTCCTTTGATTATCACCGACCAATTATCAATTGCTTAAACAAGTGATAATACTTTGGTTATATCGTTCAACGGTATTAGCTTGAGGAGTATAACATGGTGTAAAAGTTGGAGAATCGATGTGGAGAGTTCTAAGAAAGTTTAAAAATCGATTACTACGGAAAACAGATGCATTATCACAAAGAATGGAACGAGGAACGCCGAAATTAAAGAAAATTTCTGATTCCAAGGCTTCGATAACCGAAATGGTACCTATCTACCTTTTTTAGCGGAACAAGCCAAACATATTTGGAAAACACGTCCACCATGGATAAAATATATTTATAACCATAAAAGGCGACAGGCAAAGGACCGACAATGTCGATAGAAATAATTTGTAAAGGTAATGATACATCTTTAGGATAAATCATTTGACCACGTGGCTGAGTATTTGCTATTTTATAGGCTTTACACACTTCACACTGTTTCAAAATTTCAGTTACATCACGAAACATGTTAGGCCAATAGTATAATTTCCTTATTTTATGGTATGACTTGACAACACCAGGATGTATAGAAGGAAAATTATTATGTATTTCCCAAACAGCAGAAGGTACTGTGGTGATGCTTGCGTGTATGGTGTTGTGGAGATGCTTGCGTGTATTATGATGTGAAGCAAGCGGCTAGGTAGTCAGCGTGAATATGAAAACAGCAAGAAGAACAATAGATGGTATTTAATGCGGATGAACGATTATTACAGACGTTGGAATGAAGAAGAAACGATACAGAGTGAGCGTAGAACAGAAGCTAAGTTAATTATACAAGAGTGATTCTAAGAGCAAGTTTAGTAGCACGTGTGCGGTGCGGCTGAGGCAAAGTAGTACGTGCGTTCGCTAGGACGATCTCGATGCACTGGCGCGGCGTCGCTCGCGCGCTGCTACCGCTCCCTCGCCCCGCGCGGTCCCCCGCTGTACAGGGCCGCACTCAAGGGTTCGGACTCGGGATTAAGTGGATCCCACAGTACTTTCTTTTTGGGTAAAACTACACGCCAAGGATCTGAAGATGACTGGTAATGGGCATGCGCCTTAAGAGAACACCATTATGAATAGCGTAGGCGGGAAACATTTGAGGTGTATTACGAGCACCAAGATAGACTTTCTTATACCATCTATCAGTAGTATTTTCGGGACCTTGATCAAAAGTTATGGCACTCGTGTAAATCCTCGATAAAGCATCGAAAACAACATGTTGTAAACCCTTACGATGAACTACGTCGAATGTGTATTGTGAAATAATAGTTGCCCAACGAGCTAAACGACCAGAGGGTTTATTCAATGTTAGGCGCAACGCAAACAGAAGGCGGCGCGGCGAAGATACGGCGAAGATACTGAGAATAAATCACTTTAAATTAAACCTTAATTACTATGACATGCGGTTGAAAAAGCGATGAAAAAGCGATGCCAAAGAAAGGCGCGCGGCGCCGCGTGCCTATCTTTCTTTGGCCATGCCATTTTCAACAGCATGTCATAGTAATTAAGGTTTAATTTAAAGTGATTTATTCTCAGTATCTTCGCCGTATCTTCGCCGCGCCGCCTTCTGTTTGCGTTGCGCTTTAGAAGCCACTTTAAAGCCATATGATCAGTTAGAACAGTAAACTTCATTCCATCTAAATAACAACGAAAATGCTTGATAGAATCGAGAATAGCAAGGAGTTCGCGTTCCGTAGTACTATAATTACGCTCCGCTTTTGAAAACAATCGGGAATAATAAGCAATAGGATGTTCCGCATTATTTATTTTTTGAGAAAGAACAGAACCTAGTCCAACAGCAGAAGCATCACACTGTAAAATAAATGGTTTAGAAAAATCTGGACAAGTCATAACAGGGGTATTGATTAAAGCCGATTTTAGTTTGTTGAAAGCACATTCAGCAGATTCATCCCAATTAACAGGATCACGACCTTTCTTTTTACCCTATAAGAGCTGTAAGGGGAGCTATTATGGTAGAAAAACCATCTACGAAACGTCTGTAATATGAACACATTCCAATAAAACCACGCAAAGACTTGGCTGTAGTGGGTGTAGGAAAATCTCTAATCGACTCGAGTTTATTAGGATCGGTCTGAAGACCTTTCTCATTTATTATATAGCCCAAATATTTTAGTTCACTCTTACAAAACTCACATTTTTTTAAGATTGATGGATAAACCAGCTTCCTTTAGCCGATTACGTACTTTTCTTAGGAGAGCGATATGGCTATGAAAATCTTTAGAGATTAAAATTAAATCATCAACATAACCGAAGACACAATTATCGCTGGTTGAAGTAAATTCAAAATTAACAATCATGTCCGTAAGACGCTGCATTTCTGAAGCAGCATTCGTGAGACCGAACGGCATCCTAACAAATTCAAATAAACCACGTCTAGGTACAATAAAAGCAGTTTTCTGACAACTATCGTCCTCAGCCAAAGATATTTGCCAAAAAGCACTACTAAAATCAAGCGAAGTTATATATCTTGCACCGCGAAGATTATCTAAAATATCTTGTATCCTAGGAAGAGGATATGAATCGCGAATAGTAACACTATTAAGTTTTCTACTATCAACGCAAAAACGAACGGTACCATCTTTCTTAGTTACCATCACAACTGGACTTGCCCATGGAGAACAAGATGGTCGAATAACTCCGATCTTCAACATTTTATCAATTTCGTCATTGAGAATTTTTAATTTGACCAGGGATAGAGGGTAATACCTCTGTCTGACAGGTTGTCCAACAGTAGTTATCTTATGAGAAAGCCAAGTAGTCTTTCCAAGACTAACTTTTTCTGAAGAAATTTCTTCAAACTCTTTAATTGCTTGTTGAAGGCTTATTTCCTGACTATCAGATAAAACGTTTCGAGGATGAATATAACGAATATTATTTTCACAATGTGTTTGAGCGTTTCATGGTTAATTGATGATAAATACATATTACCATCAATATTTTTATTGAAAGCTTGACTAAAAAGAGAAGTCAAACCAAACTTTTTCCAAAAATCAATTCCTAAAATAACTGTGGAAGTACAACAACGTGCAACTAAAAATTCATGCGTAAAAGTCGCATTATTAAATAGAACTGGTAAAGTAACAGTTCCCAAAATATCAACAGGAGAATTGTTGGCAGAAATAACATTAACGTTAATATTTGCGTCAATTGTAATTCCTACATTTTTAATAAAATCGAAATTAATTATGGACATCTGAGCACCAGAATCTAATAAAGCTTTAACCCAGCAGTCTCTTAACCATATCTCTACAAATGGCCTGTTATCTAGTGTATCTGAAGCTATAACCGGTGATACTGTATGTGATGCTTGCCGATGATTGTCTATACGATCTTTTTGATTACATTTAAGACAATGTTGAACCAGATGCGTATCCGTTGGATCCGCTTTAGAATTATGTTGTAAATAAGTTTCAAAATGCGAAGCATCACATATTTACTGCGTGGGAAGAGGCACAAGATGCCATAGGAATCTTCTGTGACCTTTCGAAGGCATTTGATTGCGTAAATCACGAAACCCTGATCTTGAAACTTGAGCATTACGGTTTAGGTAAACTTACGCTCAGTTTAGTAAAATCGTATTTGAATGATAGACAGCAGCAGGTACAAATAAATGGTGTCGATTCAATGGGTTTAAAAGTAAAAATGGGTGTACCACAAGGTTCGATATTGGGTCCCTTCCTCTTTTTAGTATATATTAATGACCTACCCCGTTTATTTAACAACCATCCGCATATGGTGTTGTTTGCTGACGATACTTCTTTAATATTTAGGATAAACAGACGTGCCACTGATCTTGACGACGTAAATAACGCCCTACTGCAGGTCCATAATTGGTTTACCGCTAATAATTTAGTACTAAATGGGATAAAAACTAAGTGCATTAGATTTGCTCTACCAAATGTCAAAAGTAGTGATTGTGACATAATATTGAATCAAGAGAAACTAGAATTTGTCGATAAAACGGTTTTCTTGGGAATCACGCTCGACTCAAGGTTACAATGGGGTCCTCATTTAACATCTCTTGCAGGACGGCTGAGTTCAGCTGCATATGCTGTTAGAAAAATCCGTCAATTTACTGATATTGATACCGCGAGGATAGTCTATTTTAGTTATTTTCATAGTATTATGTCATACGGTATTTTACTATGGGGACGGGCTGCAGACATTGAGTCTATATTTATTCTGCAGAAAAGAGCCATCAGAGCCATATATGAATTACGTAGACGCGATTCTCTAAGAGAACTGTTTAAGGAAATTAATATCATGACAGTACCTTTTCAATACATCTATGAAAACATGTACGTTAGGAAAAATCTGCATTTATTCAGTAAAAGAGGTGACAGACACCACTATAACACTAGAAATAGGGACCAACTGGTTTAGCCAGGTTTCAGGCTTGCTAAAGTAGATTCATCTTTCATGGGGTACTGTTTGAAATGTTACAATAAAATACCTCCCCACATTCTTCAACTGAATCAGACGAAATTTAAATCTTGTATAAAACGCATACTGTGTAGGCAAGCATATTATAAGTTGGGGGATTACATTGATGATAGAAATGCTTGGCTAAATGCTGGTCCTGCTCCACAACCATAGAGGCAAACTAATTGAATGTACTGGTCGGGCATTATTTGAGTCTATCGACACGCAAAGAAGAAGAATTGATTCCCATGTTAATGTATTGTGGAAGCTGCAGAAGATTGTAAAAATATACCTACTTGCATTGTATAGATTCCGGTTTTTAGTATTATATAATTGCATAGCACATGTGTGAGTACTTTGTACTGTTCAGCCACCACTTACATTTAGTTATCTTTCATTGACTTGAATATGCCTTGGTGGCCGAGAGAATGTCATGCTCACTCAAATGTCTCGCTGATGGTGGCGGGTGTGTCGGGTCATTTGGTTCCCTTAAATATGGTCGAGTTGAATGGCGCCGATACATGCGTCATGTTCGTGAACGGGCGCTGTCAGTTGGGACTGGTCATCTCTTAGCTGCCACGGTTCGTTCATTTTAATTACTTTATTTTATAATTTATTATTTTACTCTGGACGCTCTTAATGTGCACGTCTTTCTACATCGTTCTCACATATGTATAATCTCAACATGAATGATGTAACCAAGATTTTGTAACAATATTTTGATTTAAAAGAGTGTCCATGGAGTTTCTTGCCCGTTCTTCTCCATAGAGATCTACGTTAGGGAATGGGCAACTACAGTACTTTCTCAAGTTATTATGCCTTGTTACTGTGACTGTAGCTTTGCTTTTTTGTATTTTCGACATTCAAAAGTGCCGTAATGGTCTAATTGAAATAAATGATTTGAGTTTGAAGCCGTATCCATGAGTTCGTTAATGCTCTTAAATCTGTGAGTTGAAAGACAAAGAAAGTATTTTTGACGCATATTATGTGTTATAATTTCGATTAACTTTGATTCCACTATCGGGCTAATAAGTTTATAATTGAGGTATGATATCTGGATAACAAAATCTCTGACGGTTTGATCAGCTTTTTATTTTAAATTGCGGACCTCTAATTCGGTTTTAAATTCAAAATCTGTTGGTGAAAAAGTGTAATAAAACCACTGTAACTCCAATCAACTCTTGAGTTTATTCCATAAATTACTTCACAGTTTATACAAAATACAATAATTATAACATTTATCGGATATCGGGCATAGATTCGACTATTAGTCTTAACACCACAATTTCTTTCAACGAACTGACCTCTCTCGGTTTTTTTTTTTTTTTTTTTCGAAATGGCATCTCGCAGTTCAACCAGAGAGGTTGTCGTCTGCTTAACCGGACTTTCCTGTGGGTGCCTTAAGTGTAAGGCCTCCAGCCAGGGCAAAAAACTTACAAACTAAGCGACTACACGCTAAGGGCACCCCCTGCGGGGTACGGGCCTCGGCTTAGGGCGTCGCTGGGAGAGGACAGCAAGGGGACAGGCTGGATCGGAGTGGTGACCTCTCTCGGCCGACTGCCATGCTTTATAAACTACCCCTTCCCGCTTCACATTGACGGTTAGGCAGTGTTGCCATTTCTCAAAAATATAAAACGAATTATTAAAATCTTTAAAAGTCTACATAATATTAGTGTAAATACATCACAGCAGATCTTATTAATTAATACATATTTGAAAATCATGACATTCGGCCATCCGACACAGTGTGGCCTCCTGGCACACACACACACCAATCATAGAAATAAAATCATGACATTCTTAAATGTTAAAAATGAAGAGAGAAAAAAACAAATACAAACCAAATAAAACATTTCTATACTTTACAAATATACATAAAACTTGACAACATATTTAACTAGAGCTTGTACCTTTAAAGAAAATAGTTTGCAATAAAATACACAGTAACAAAGTACAGTACAAATAGACAGTAAGGAAATATTTTAAGTTAGCTTTACTCAGTGACTTTTGCCAGCATCCTCAGAGCTACTGACGTCGGAGCTATGCAGTTCCAAAGTGTACCCATCCATGGGCGGATTCTATCAGCTGCAATAACAGTTTTATACGGTTTGCCATTCTTAGTAAAACCAGGGGCATTTGTAATTCTACAAATAATGGTCATTGCCTAGAACTTCAGTGATCTTCTATGGACCCACAAACTTCGACAGAGGCTTTGTACTTTTCTTATCATTATCAAAATTAAGTTTTTTCAACTTATGGCAACTCTAAATTAGTACTTAGACTGTTATCGGCGCAAAGCTTGTTTGACAAAATCTCGTGTAATTTAATCCCAAACATAACCTCTGTCGCAGTTTTCCGTGTCGAGGTTTTAACAGGACTTCTATCTAAAGAACAAACTCTTTTAATATGTTTGGACTAATTATAATAAAATTTGCATGTCATACATATTATCTGACTATGTATTACGCTCAACTCATTTTAAGACTAATAAAAGTTAAAAGTCAATAAGTCGGTAAGTAAACGGTATTTGTACTTTTTCTATTAACCCGACTTTTGTTTTGACGCGTCGACCATCCTTCTATAAAAACATCTACCGTGGAGTCACAGTTTGAATGCGCTGGGACAGTACTGGTTTTTTTTTTTTATTCAATTTTATCAGTAGGTAATAATATAATGTTTTAAAATACCTTTTGAATCAACAGAAGGGGCTAAGATTAGGGTTTTGAGTCGTATGCTCACGAAATTTATTATTAAAAACTGCGGTTGAGGTCTCCGAGATGCAAGAAAGTTAAGTAAATCTTCCGGTTCCGAACTAGCTTGCGCCCTATTCCTAATCGAACGGTCGCTTATACCGTATGCGATACAATCAACAGCTAACTTTACCTGTAATTCATCATCAAAATATCCACGAAGACTTTCATCACCAGGTGAAGTACGGTAATACGATTTAACATCTCTTCCAACAGACGTCCGTAACTTTCTTCACATAGGGAAAGCCTTTTCACTTGAACTAGGTAGATATCGATGGGCTTCTCTGCCTTAGCCTTAATTTTCTTGGACTTACGCCGGCGCGAGGTGTACCAGACGCGGTACCAGGCTGGCACATCAAACGATATCGTCACAGCTCACTGAAACATTCTACATCATTTGAGAAGTAATCCGTTCACATTCACATAGAAACGATGTCATGTGAATCATCGATCACAATATCATTATTAATCATTATTAATATCAATACAATTATCATTATTTTAGTTAATAAATTTAATTCTCTGATAGAAATATCCATATTTTGGGTAGTATGTAACAACAGTAACAATCAAAGACACATCACATACAATACTATTTACCAATTCAAGTAAAATAAGATGTTGGTCAAACAAACAAATAACAATTTGAACTAAAATATCAACAAAAATTGATTAATCAATCAATAAGTGAGCATATAATACAGATAAAAAAATCATTTGTTTGCTAGGCATTTACAGGCTGTTAGCAACACGACATTTAGTTTGATTTATTTGTATGGCACAAAGGCCCCAGAGGCTATTCCAAAAATGTTGTATAATTTATCTTTCAATGTCACTAATTGTCAGACGTCAGTCTATACCAAGATAATAAAGAGGAAAGATCTGTATCTTTTTACGTAACAAATAAACTTAAAAACTACTAGACAGATTCTTTTTTTTATTTTTAAACTTTCGGCAATGAATGGATAGCTACATTAGCAGTGAGCAACACAGGCTATATTTTATCCCCGTACTCCCACAGGGACGGGACCTACGCAGGTAAAACTGCGTGACGTTTTATTATTCAAACAGCTTAGAAGTCAAGTTCCCAATTAATACTACGCCTATTGATTTCTGGAATACAATACACTGGTACAAATTTCTTAGACATAATCTGTCTCACATATATTTAAATAAAAATCATTTGAATTCAATATACTTATACTGTATCTAAACGTGAGTAATTATTCAGTAACCAAACAGTTGTCTCAAATTCGACGAATGTATGCAGATCACATAATTAATAATCCAGTGAAAACATACTCACTCAAAAATAAACCAGTGAGCAAACATACATCGCCCCTAACTCATCCAGCGAGCATACATAGCCCACTCCTCCCAGCGAGCAACTCACGGGCTCGATTAGTACATTAAAAGAAAAGATATCCCGTAACATTGATAGGGAATAACAAACTACTATATTAACCTTTGTTTTAATTCATTGCTCACCGTTATTAATTCATTAGAGAAAGTTTATCAAAATATCTGTTGTTCAGTGAATTAAATAGCAATAAGCACAATCAGATAGTTGCACTGATCAAGTGCAGTAACCATGTACTCTCAGTACATAAACTGTATTGAATATAAATAAACTGTACCCATCATAGGAATTCTGCCTGAGCATCAGCATCAGCATTTGAAATAAAAATTAGTAGCATAGGCGGAACTCAAGCTATTAAGCATTCATAATTCATCTGACGACTAGTGAGACGACTGTGATTAACCAGCAGGACACATACCCACTTGGAAATCCAGCGAACTCACTAAGTACGCCTAACACTTATCCGACGACTAGTGAGACGAAAAATATCTGTTGTTCAGTGAATTGAATAGCAATAAGCACAATCAGATAGTTGCACTGATCAAGTGCAGTAACCATGTACTCTCAGTACATAAACTGTATTGAATATAAATAAACTGTACCCATCATAGGAATTCTGCCTGAGCATCAGCATCAGCATTTGAAATAAAAATTAGTAGCATAGGCGGAACTCAAGCTATTAAGCATTCATAATTCATCTGACGACTAGTGAGACGACTGTGATTAACCAGCAGGACACATACCCACTTGGAAATCCAGCGAACTCACTAAGTACGCCTAACACTTATCCGACGACTAGTGAGACGACTGTGATAAATCAGCAGGACACCTGCCTAAAATCCAGCGAACTCACTAAGTCGCCTAACACCTATCGGACGACTAGTGAGACGACTGTGATAAATCAGCAGGACACCTGCCTAAAATCCAGCGAACTCACTAAGTCGCCTAACACCTATCGGACGACTAGTGAGACGACTGTGATAAATCAGCAGGACACCTGCCTAAAATCCAGCGAACTCACTAAGTCGCCTAACACCTATCGGACGACTAGTGAGACGACTGTGATAAATCAGCAGGACACCTGCCTAAAATCCAGCGAACTCACTAAGTCGCCTAACACCTATCGGACGACTAGTGAGACGACTGTGATAAATCAGCAGGACACCTGCCTAAAATCCAGCGAACTCACTAAGTCGCCTAACACCTATCGGACGACTAGTGAGACGACTGTGATAAATCAGCAGGACACACCTGCCTAAAATCCAGCGAACTCACTAAGTCGCCTAACACCTATCGGACAACTAGTGAGACGACTGTGATAAATCAGCAGGACACACCTGCCTAAAATCCAGCGAACTCGACTAAGTCGCCTAACACCTATCCGACGACTAGTGAGACGACTGTGATAAATCAGCAGAACTACTTTGCCGAAAATCCAGCGAACTCGACTAAGTCGCCTAACACCTATCCGACGACTAGTGAGACGACTGTGATAAATCAGCAGAACTACTTTGCCAAAAATCCAGCGAACTCGACTAAGTCGCCTAACAACTTAAGCCCTGTGAACAAACCTAGTTCACTGGGTATCAATTTAGGAAATTATCATGGCATTTACTAATGCCGGAATAATAAGTTATTGATATTTACCACAGGATGTTTGTAAATAATCATAAATAGAACATGTACATGGGCACTACGTATATAATACTACCAAAACCAATTGAGCATTGTATATAAAACATTGTAGGTAGTCATTTTCAAATATGCCCCATGGCAATTATTATTAATAGTTATTTGTGCAACAAGAGAGCAAAGTGGGTTTTTGCTGCGAGTGTTGATTTTGAATCCTGAGTAAGCGAAGGATTCTATAGTTGAATCACGAGCGTAGCGAGTGATTCTAGGTTAGAATCCTGAGCGTAGCGAGGGATTCAAAGACACGAGGTGCAAATAACTTTGGTCTCGTGTAACACATACAACTTTTCACCTCAGCAGCGAGAACATATACCTAAAGGTAAAAAAAACAACATGGTAAAAATTAAATCAGCACACCACATTAAGAGACACATGAGACAGGCGGTGGCCCAGTGGTGGCGCCCCCGATTTACGAATAGTAAGTCGTGGGTTCGAACCTAGGCAGGCGTATGACTTTGTGTAATTTATTTCATCACCACTGCTCTCAAAACGGTAAAGGAAAACATCGTGAGGAAACCGGCATGTCCTAGAACCAAAAATTCGAAGACATGTGACATCTACCAATCCGCACTGGGCCTGCGTGGTGGATTATAGCCCATTCCCTCTCATTAAGAGGAGACCGTGTCCCAGCAGTGGGAACGTTAATAGGCTGATGATGATGACCACATTTAAACAATATCAAAAAATCAAAAGCTAAAAGTATAATGGTTGCAGTTTTGCAAATAAAAAGTAACACTGGAGACTTCCATTGCTTAAAAATATCATAAGTTTTTAGATATTTTTCGCGAGACTTTTCAGGCAGGAAACTTAATTCTGCATTTTTTACATTATGCTTCAATTCCTCGGGAGTTAAATAGCAGACTTCTTCACTGGACTCACTGATATTTATTTGTTATTATTACTTTATTATCCAAATTTGATTGTACTTTGTAGCTAGCGTACATTGACTTAATCATTGCTAGCGTACAAAATAATAAAAATTTAAAACTCGCAATTTTTTTAAAATGCGTTCTGAAACTACACTCGCGGTATTCTGTCTCAATATTAAAGATTGTTATTACTAAAAATAAATAAGTAGATACATGATAAACTTCGTATTTTTTTCCTCAACATTCTTGATCTTGATATAAAAAATATAATTCGATTATTCGAAATATAACATTTTTTCATTTACAACCTAAACACGCAATATTACGTTTATCGATTTACAATATCGGTATCCGAACGTTTTATTGTTTGTTTCTTTTTTGGGCCTACTAGATATGGAATTTGAAAATCGAATTTCGAATCGACTTGTTTCTATCTCTCGCTTTTTTCGTATTGAAATGAAAGTGACAGAACAAAGTGAAATTGAAATCTTTCGAATTTTGTGAGTAGACCTGCACAGTTGTTGGTATTTAAAAAAAAAAATTAAAAAGTTACTTTGTCTCACGCTCGCAGCAAAATCGAATTTTGCTCACTGTCTGTAAACAGCAAAACCTGCTTGTTTGAGGTGCTGAGGTGAAAATTATTTTATCAAGCAATTCATTTGAAAAGTTTAACGACATGGCATACTATCTGTACACCTACATGGCTTTTACTACGGCACGCTTAAATGGTTATCACTACAGGGCGTCTACTTGGCTATCACTACAGGACGCCTAAACGGCTTACTAACAACACTCACACATTGCACTGTTTTAGACATTATTAAATTATTTTATCAAGCAATTCATTTGAAAAGTTTAATGACATGGCATACTATCTGTACACCTACATGGCTTTTACTACGGCACGCTTAAATGGTTATCACTACAGGGCGTCTACTTGGCTATCACTACATGACGCCTAAACGGCTTACTAACAACACTCACACATTGCACTGTTTTAGACTCACACATTGCTCTTTAGAATGGATGTTAACATGTAATTAATATCAACAAATCTCATGGCTGCATTGTTAAAACCCACATTAATATAAATGTCAATTATGAATACTGTCTGCACAGTTGAATCACTCTTTAACAGGGTAGACATATTTCTCTATTTCATGTTATAACAATAACCTCCATAGAGTGCACACTTAATAGTTTATTTGTTAAATTTGAAATTTAACTGAAAGTATACTTCATAAAAAGGTAACTAAAAGAAAACAAATTACTTACTATTTCGCTGAGACATGGCTCGTGGTTCTTGTCACTTCTGAATTGTAATAAAACCACTGTAACTCCAATCAACTCTTGAGTTTATTCCATAAATTACTTCACAGTTTATACAAAATACAATAATTATAACATTTATCGGATATCGGGCATAGATTCGACTATTAGTCTTAACACCACAATTTCTTTCAACGAACTGATCTCTCTCACATATAGCATTCGCAGCGCCCCCGCAGGGGGGCGCGGCAGGCGGTAACGGGGCTCTTGGCCCCCTGGCCGCGGAGGCTATACCTGGGCCCGCTACTGCGGAGCCCGTATCTGGGGTGGACTTTGTCCATGACCTTTAGGGCGCATGGTAGCAACATGCGCCCTTGTGTGTGGTTGCTATGATGTAAACTGTAGGCGCGCCACAGCGCTGTTACACAGCGCTGTTTTCTTCACAGTGCCTCGGCGGTCCGTCTCCGCCGGGTGAGACCCCCGGTTTCCCGGGGGAGGCCCAGCGGGAGACGACCAGCGACGGAGGCACCGACTTACAGCGCACCTACAGTGGATGTGTGATTCCCGCCCGCCCCACTAACCAGAGCTAGCCAGTAGTGGTTCGGGAAGAGGAACCGACGTGTGTGTGTACGTACGTGTGACGGTATTGTATGTGTAACACCGCCCATGTATGCGATTTCCGCAGGCCCGAGGGCCGCGTCCACGCGTGAGTCTACGTGATTGTAGAGGAATGCATGTGTGATTATAGCTGCGCGTCCTGCCTATATTAACTTAGAGCAGTTCGCGCAGCTGGGTGCATGTAGTGGGTGTGGAGTCATATTGTGCAGGTAAGCTGCATGTAACGGGAAACAGCTTACCTGGGTCAATCCGGTGGTTGAGGCGGCGGAGGGGGGGGCGACCTGCCTTGCAGGCCGCGAGCGTTCAATGAGTCATCCTTGACGGTCTATCCGTGGTACAAGGAGAGTAACGCAGCTAGGCCGTCAAGGACGACCAATTCCGCGTCCTGACCCTGCCTGATGGCCTTTATCAGGTCCATCAGCAGTTGGATGGCGCGGGCTGTAACTCCCTTCCTTTTGGCGTCGGCGTCGGCCTCTGGGCCGGTGTGTATGGTGCCGCTTGTGGCACGGAGTACTCTTTGGGGCAGGGCCGGGGGCCGTGTCAAGCCGGCACCAGCTGTCGGCCCTGCAGTCGTCCTCGCGCCGGGCTGCGTCGGAGCTACGGTCGGAGTTACAGCCTGCGGCAGGGTCATAGGCAGGTCGTCCGGTAGGTCTCCCTCAGGTGCGGTGGGGGGCGCGGGTGCCTAACCCTTGCCCCCGCGCTTCCTCTTCTTTCCCCTCCGCCGCTTCGAGGAGGGGGGAGCTTCTCCCCTGTTGGTGGGCCCGTTGGCCGCCGCCATCAGCGACTCACCTTGGGCCTCGGTAGTGGCCACGTCTGATGGCCTCTCGACTGCCGTTGCTGGGCGACGTGAGGCGGTAATGGCGGCGGCTGTGCGCGCCCGCCTGTTAGCCCTTATCTCTGCCTGGAAAGAGGGGCACTTAATGTTGTTGGCGGGATGGTCGCCCCCGCAGTTGACGCACGTTGCTGGTACGTCACGTGGTCGGGGGCAGTCCCGCGCTGAGTGCCCCTCTCCGCAGCGGACACAGGCGAGCGGTCGGTGGCAGTTGTGCGACGAGTGCCTCCACTTCTGGCACCGGTGGCACTGGGCGGGCCCACGCTTGCCCCGCCAGGCTTCTATCTTGACACCTCTCATGTATAAAAATACGGAGGTGTCAAAGATCCTGCGTACATCGGGCGTCCTCTTTAGTACGGCGTGGAATACGCAGCCGGGTCGTCCCTGGCTCGCCTTCATATGGCGAACGTACTCCGGCTCGTACCCCAACGCGCGGAGCTCCTCCTCGATTTCGGTAGGGGTGGTGTCCACAGGCAGCCCCCTGATGGCCACCTTGAAGCTGCGCTCCGCCTGGAGCGAGTAAGCAAACCAGGACGTGCCATCTTCCTTCTCCAGGCCAGTCAAGTAGCGCTGGACCACCCTATATTCGGTTTCACTCTCCGGAGTGAAACGAATTCCAGTGCCAAAAGCTTGGGCACTGGGGGGGTGGCCCAGCTTCTCCTTGAGGGCCCTGAAGTGTGAGGCCCATCCCGGCAGCTTCTCCACCACAAGCGGAGGATACCTGGGCCGCTTCTGCGGCTTCGGCTTATGCTGGCTGGCGGCAGTGTTGTCTACGTCCTGGGGGGCCGCCGACTGTGAGGGAGAGACAGTATAAACACTCACCCCATGTTGCGTCCCTGGACTCTTCGGCGTCGGCGTAGTTGAGGTCGGAGGCGTGCGGCGGGTGGCCTCCGCGAAGGTAGGCGACCCGGCGACGACCTGCCCCTCCCGCAGCGGCGGGTCGAGGCAGTATCGCTTCGCTTCCTCCTCGGACTCGTCTGTGCTGCGGCGACGTCGCTGGGGTCGTGAGTCCGACCGGAAGTCGGAGCCATAACCCCGCGACGGCGACGGTGCTGTCCCTGATGTGCGCCTCCCCAGTGCACTCGATCCCGAGACGTCTGAACCAGCAGACTCGAGCGACATGCTCGAGCCGGCTCGCGACGAGCATGCCGATCGATCTGCCGGTGAGTCGTAGGCCGAGGCACGGGGGGGCGCCGGCGAGGCGGGCACCTGGGGCGCCACGTACTGGAGAGCCTGGCGCGCTCCAGGTGCCAGCCTGGGGTCTCGGTTTGAAGCCCTCGCCGGGGACGCAGCCCCAGGGGGCGCAGTCGACGCGGCGGGGTGCGCAGCCGTGGCGGCGCGGGGTTTCGCGCGGGGTTTCGCGCCGGGGCGCGCAGGTGGTACCGGAGTCGGCGCTGTTAGCACCGAGGCGCGGATGGTGGTCGCTGGAGTGCGAGGCAGCGGCGTGGGCGGGCGCCACGGGATTGTGGCGTCCTGCCCCTGGTGCACGGGAGCGCGCACAGCCACACGCGCGGGTGCGGCGACGCGCGCATGCGGTGCGCGGTCGGTTTTCGCGGCGGCGGAGGGGCCCGGGGCCTGTGTTGGGACCGGGTGGGGCGCGGACGGGCGCACAGATACGGTGTGCGGTCGGCTCGGCGGAGGCACCGGCGCAACACGCGCAGGCGCCGGTGACGTCGACGGGCCGCGCGCATAAGCAGCTGCGCCTCGACTCACTCCGTCCTCTTCCTTCTTCGCCCGGGCATCAGGCGTCTTCTTCTTTGTCGTCGTCTTGGTTGCGGGGGTCCTCGACTTTCCCGTCGTCTTCCTCTCCTCACTCCGAGGGGGGGGGGGACCAGGCGGCGCCGGATCGAGTAGCTCGAAGCCGATATTCGGCATCGATACCGTCCGATCCAGCGCCCTGAGTCGAGCCTCGTAGTCGGCGTCGCCGTGGTACGATGAGCCACGGGCGTCGGGCTTCGGCATTTTCGGGCTTCCTTCCAGGTATGTGGGCTCGCGATGGCAGTCGGTGCCCAGGCACCGGGCAGCGTCGGTGACTCCCCCTGTGCTCGCACCAGTGCCAGGCACTTGCGCGAACACAGGGAAAGCGAAGGTAGGGGCGATCCGCGCGAGCGGAAGTTTTTGGCAAGTACCCCCAAATTGGTTCACTTACCGAAAAACTTCCTCCGATGGCCGTCAGCAGCACTGTGGAGCGCAGGTCAGTCACGGATCACTGGCCGATCCCTGATCTCTCACGGCCGAGTGCCATGCTTTATAAACTACCCCTTCCCGCTTCACATTGACGGTTAGGCAGTGTTGCCATTTCTCAAAAATATAAAACGAATTATTAAAATCTTTAAAAGCCTACATAATATTAGTGTAAATAGATCACAGCAGATCTTATTAATTAATACATATTTATATATACGAACAAGGGAGTATTCACTCCCTTGTTCGTTTACCAGATGGTCGTGAAACGACAGTCTCTAACAGGTATCCGACGAATCATCGTTTGAGGTCCTTGGCAGTGGCCAAGGACCTGATTCGTCGGATGAAGAAAAGCCTGAGCAGCCTATGACGGGTAGACGGACAGACCCGTCTGATAATCTAGAAGCGATTTACTAGCGAATTACAATTCTTCTCGGGGGGGGGGGGAGGGTGACTGATGAACTCCTTGCTTACTTAGAAGATTTTATGATAGGTTGTCTTACTGTATGTTTATCACTACTATCTGTTATTTTTCTCACGCTGTATTTTAATGTTGAATAAAGCCAATATTCCATTTGGTTTTGTCTTTAGCACGTATCAAGGTCCAAGGCCGAAGAACCAGTGGCAGTTCCACTCTTTGTTATCATTGTGGTTGGTTTTTCAAGATCAATTTCATCGTTTGAAATAGTTTTAACACACTGTTTTAGACTTTCACGGTTTTTCACTACACTTAAAGTACTTACGGGATGATATCCGTGATTAAACAAAATCACGGATATCATCCCGTAAGTACTTTAAGTGTAGTTTTAACACAATTGTTTTGATATCCCATTTTTAATTGTTTTCCATGATGAGGTACAAATTTTGCGTGATACGAATCGTAGGATTTGGCACAGTAAAGTTGGCACTTCTGCATAAATGTCAAGACAGTAGCGATGTTTGTGAACGGAATTATTTTCATGAGTCGACTCCATTTACATACTCATGTGACTCCACTGCACTTATTTCATGTTGACAATCGCGCCTTTACTTACTTTTTATTTTCGAATCGTAAAGACGTGAAGTTATTATTGTTTAACCACTTAGTTGCAATAAACAAAGGAATTTTTAGAGGACTAAAGGTCAGTATTTTTAAACATAATAATTATAAGAAAAAATTGTCTTCTGAGATGAGAAAATAACAAAGACCATCAAAATTAGTAGGTACCTAATTAATTAATCGATCTTCTATCTTTGTAAATAATAACTTGTGATTTGGCTGATTTGTTTCGAAAGAAAATTCTGATATTTAAAAAAAAAACTAAAGTAACTCAGTAAGTATGTGTCCATAGTCTTCAACAGTTTAACCGCATGCATGTTAATAGCTATTTTAGAGCAAATAGCCTATTATTGCGCAGGTTCGAATCCCAACCAGATCTCACTTTTTGATTTATTTCGAGTTTTTGAAGGCGTCAGATTATGGTTTGCAAGTTCAATCTCCAATAATTTTGCATGTTGGTGGAGCTCGCCCGCCAAGGTTGTCTGCAATCTAATGTAATAATAAATGTCAAATACCTAGTTTTGTGTGCGTCAGTCAGCTAGTTACGGCGCATCCACACCGCAGTTAACTTTTGTGGAACAACACTGTTCAACACGGTAACATTTGGCTACTATTCATAACTTTTGTGGTGGGTGTTTTGTTTTATTTTGGTTTTTGTGTTCATCGCGGCCATACCGCCAATAACATAAATTAACAAAATTTAAATAAGAGTAACTTTCAGCAGCAAGCGAGTAGTACGGCATTTGTTTAATGTTTTAAGTAACATTCTCGAACAACGTTTTCAATTGTTACCACTTGTTGACTGTTTTCAAAAGTTTGGCAACATTACTTAACATACAGAGTAGAAACTCAGTGTGACGCTCTCAAAACACTGTGCTGGTGGATGCGTTGAATAGTACGGTGGTCGTGGAGGTATTTAAAGTAAAGTTCTGTAATAACATTAAAAACTTGTATTTGAAAAAGTTGGAAAAGTAAAAAGCAAAAATGTGAAAAGGTTGGAACTTCATCCCTCCAATATCTCCGGAACTAGAAGGTTCCCAGGTATATTCTAGTACAAAAAAATGATCGAAATGAACAAGTGCCTTTCGGCTTCGTTAAGGGTCTATTTACAGCCTTTTTTTATACACGGCAACATTGTACTAACAATAAATAACTTTTTGATATCGGATGTTGCTCAGTAACACTTGGAAACGTTGTCCTACAAAAAATAACGGCAGTGCTGATGCACGATTACCAAAATAAAACAGGAAAATCGAGTATTCGTTATTAGTCATACCTAATTATTTTCCTTGACTTATAGCTGACTGACCTTGTCTTACACAGGCATGAAAAACAATTTAATATGTTTAACTGAAAGCAACGGTGGCCCAGTGGTGGCGGCCCCTACTTACGAACAGTAAGTCATGGGTTCGAACCCAGGCAGGCGCATAACTTTGTGTAATTTATTTTATCACCGCTGCTCTCAAAACGGTGAAGGATCGCATCGTGAGGAAACCGACATGTCCTAGAACCAATATTCGAAGACATGTGACATTTACCAATCCGCACTGGGCCCGCGTGGTGGTTTATAGCCCATTCCCTCTCATAGAGAGGAGGCCTGTGTCCCAGCAGTGGGAACATTATTAGGCTGATGAAGATGATGACGTTAATTTTCCAAGAGAAATGGTCGCCCTATGACTGGATCGCGTGCATGAAATATATAAAAACGTTGAAAGAAAGACAAACGATGTAAAAGACTCTTAACGAAAGCGAAAGCCCATCATTGGGATAATTTTTTTCTTATAGGGAATACCTGGGAAATCAAAGGTTCTGAAAATATTGAAGGACAAAGTTTAAATTTTTTCTCTCTACTTTTTCAAAATCGAATCTAATGCTATGCGTTATCACAATTTTTCCTTCCAAACAAACATCATTTTAAAGTAACAAAAATGCAATGAATGCAAATCAAATGCGCACACCCACATTGACAAAGTCGTGGGATAGTTCCACGCACACCAATAGCAGTGGGCGGTATTAGCTGTGCCCGCTGTGCGCGTGACCTCGAGTCACGGCTGATCGGTTGATGGACATTTAAAAGTTTGTATTGAACAGTTTTTGATTTCAGAATTAAAACACGTTCATTACGGGTTATTTGCTCTGCGATATTACACACATCAGTTTAGTCGCAGTGTTGTGACACAGCAACTGTCAAGTGAATTGTTTGTCGAAGAACACACCAAATCATTAATCATCTGCCTAGCCTTTTCCCAACTATTTTGGGGTCGGCGTCCAGTCTAACCGGATGCAGCTGAGTACCAGTATGTTACATGGAGTGACTGCCTATCCGACCTCCACAACCCAGTTCATACTGGGTTATACGATACCACTTGCTAAGACTGGTTGTCGGACTTTTTGGGCCACTGACTACCTGTAACGACTGTCAAAGATGGACAAATGACAGCCGGGACCAACAGCTTAACGTGCTTTCCGAGGCACGTAGGAAACTCGGCATGTAAGGGTGGTCACCCATCCACAGACCAACCTAGACAAGCAAGGCTTAACCTAAAGATCGACTCGAGCGGCTGTTATTATTTAGGCACGAGCTCCAAATCATTAAACTAAACTAAATTCCGAACTTCTTGCAGATTCAAAAGAAAAATGTTTGGCAAGTCATTTTTTGCAATCATTTGGGTCCAGCCAAAAAAATAATAATTAAAGGTCATACTCAAGAAGTTCCTAAAAAAGGTGGAAGTAATGTCGCGTAGAAAAAAACGTGTGCGTTTTCACAGACGTTTTGCAAGCAGGAATGTGCCTCATTCGCTTACAATGACTAAATAATTTGCTGAGAATTTATCTTAAATATTCTTAACACATTTGCTCGTAAAGGGTCCCTTATTTCACTAATTTCCATATCGTATTGTATCTCATTACGTACTTGTGCGTTATTGTAATGTAAAACGGTACTTTTTTAAATCTTAGCAACGAGTTTTTATGTCAGAAAAGGTGTCAACATTTTATGAATTAAATAATAACTTTGGGAGATGAAATATAATAAATAAACATTTAATTCTTTAATTTAATTAATTTTGACAATAAATTCCAACCATTTATCTGTAACAAAAACACAAAAATATTAATTTACTTTATTAGTAATACTGGCTGTTTTTTGTGTCTTTGCCTTAAAAAAAGCGCGCGCCTCGCTAATTTGTGAACAAGTAAAAATTATTCCGCGCGCTTTTTCTTTTCGCTGTATTGTTTTTATTTGTTTTATTTATTTCCTCGCAAATATGTTATAAAACGTCGTATGACATACGTGCGCTTTGATAATTACAGCCCCTGCTTTCTTATAGCCGCATAGCAATATCGCCTCAGCTGTGATTTTCAACTTACCGCACTTATATCTTGTACTCAAAATGAAAATCAAAAGCATTTATTTCAAGTAGGCCAGTTACAGGCACTTTTGAATTGTCGAAACAAAGATGAAAATTAAATGTAGCTACAGTCCCAGTCACAAGACATAAAAACTGTGAAAGTACTGTAGTTACCCATTCCCTAGCGTAGATCTCTATGGAGAAGAGCGGGCAAGAAACCATGGGCACTCTTTTAAATCGAAATATTGTTACAAAATCTTGGTTACATCATTCATGTTGAGATGGTATATTATGTGAGAACAATGTAGCAAGATGTGCACGGTAGTGTCCATAGAAAAGCAAACAAAAAAAAATTCAATTAAAAAACAAGATAATTCATTCAAATAAGCCATGTCAACTGAGAGATGACCAGTCACAACTAATACCGCCCGTTCACGAACATGATGCATGGATCAGCACCATTCAACTCAACCATTTTGAAGGGAACTAAATGATCCGACACACGCGCCACCATCAGCGAGACATTGGAGTGAGCATGAAATACTCACAACCGCCAGGGCACATTCAAGTCAAGAAAAGTCGTAGGTTACCAGTGAATGATAGCTTTCTAGTACATAGTACTCACACAATATGGGCTATGCGATTATATAATACTAAACAGATTGAATCTATACAATGCAAAGATAGTTGTACGATATTCAGCAGCTCCAACAATCCTACTATTTAATGCTATCAATTTATGCACCCCTGTCCTTGTGGAGCAGGACCAGCATTGAGCCAAGCATTTTTATCAGCGATATAATCGCTCAACTTGTAATATGCTTGCTTACATAGTGTGTGTTTAATGCACGTTTTAAATTTCGTCTCATTCAGTTCATGAATACTTTGTGGAATTTTATTATAGCATCTCAAACAGTACCCCATGAAAGATGAGTCTACTTTAGCGAGTCTAAAGTCTGGCTGAATTAGTTGGTCCCTATTTCTAGTACTGTAATTATGTCTGTCACCTCTTTTACCAAAAAGATGCAATTTTTTTCTGACGTACATTATGTTTTCGTAGATGTATTGACAATGTACCGTCATGATTTTAATTTCCTTAAAGAGTTCCCGTAGAGAATCGCGCCTTCGAAGATTATATATGGCTCTGATGGCTCTTTTTTGCAGAATAAATATAGACTCAATATCTGCAGCCCGTCCCCATAGCAAAATGCCATAAGACATTATACTGTGAAAGTAAATAAAATATACCAGTCTAGCGGTATCTATATCAGTAAACTGACGGATTTTTCTATTGGCATATGCTGCTGAACTTAGCCGCCCCGCAAGAGATGTTAAATGAGAACCCAATTGTAGCCTTGAATCAAGCGTAATCCCCAGGAAAACCGTTTTATCTACGAATTCAAGTTTCTCTTTATTCAATATTATATCACAATCACTACTTTTAACATTCGGTAAAGCGAATCTTATGCATTTATATACATAATATAATTTTATTTGCAATGCAGCTCTGCGGTAGATAACGATCATAACTATTGTAATCCTTGTAATCCTTATGTAATCCTCTATAGAGACATATAATCGTTTCCTACCAAAGAGCAGTATTACAATAAAATAAAATGTAGAACTATAATTATTTAGTGGTTATCGGAAAATGTCTAAAAAACAGTCTTTAATGCTACGCAATATTGTTTCAGAAACTTCAATACAATATATTGAGTCTACGTAAATATTGGAATGGAAAACAATTGCAATGATTCAGAAATTGAAGAGAAGCTACTTAACAACAGCTTACTGTTCAGTAGTATTCGTAAAAACAAAACCTCAGATAAAAAAATTCAGAAGGTTAAAAAAAATTTGGATCGAGGGGCTGACATAAATGCAACAGATGCTAACTACAAAAACAATACACCGTTGCATGTCGCTGTGCTGAAGGGAGAACCGGAAGTTGTCAGATTTCTCTTGAAACGAGGAGCTCTCACTAACATTAAGAACAATGACAATGAAACGGCTTTAGACATTGCTCGTTTATCAGATAAACCCGCTGACAAAATAGAAAACATTATGAATGCATTGGAGGCATTTAATAATAATGAATTAAACATATCTTGTAGCCAGCAGGAACTTGATACTAATCTAACTAGGAAAAGTGATCTTAAGAGCTCGAAAGAAAGAGAAGATCCGAAATACTTCCAACTTGTGACATGTGATACTGAAAATCAAACCCAATCAACAGATGCAAACAATGGCAGTGCAGTAAAAAATAGAAAACTTAAACAAAGAAAGTCTAACCAGCAGCCACTTAATAAACAGTTAAAAACAGCAGACGAAAAGGAAACATTTTGCTATCAAAAGCGAACTGGAACGGCGAACCTTAGCGGACAACTGTACAAAACTAAACTGTTGTGTCTAATTCTGTTTAGAGCTTTACATGTTTATAAAGTTAAACCATTCCTAATTGCAACGAACGTTGACAGCATGGATGCTTTCGATGACATCGTATTTAGGTTCTATTCAAATACAAGTAAGAAACCAAGAATTATATTCGTGCAAGCAAAGCACAGAGATAATCCTGAAAAAGATAAATTTACGGTCGAAGAAATTATGAAATCAAACGGAGACTTCAGTCTACATAAGTACTTAGAGAGTTATATCAAAATAAGTCAAATGTTCGATCCAGAAAAGAACGACGTTATGTTCAGGGGTGAGTTTAAAGACATGGACTGTGAATTTATTATTTATACCTCTGCCTTTGAGAAATTTTCAAAAAAGAAATTAGTAAAACAAAATGAAAGTACAAGTTTTTTAAACACAAGTGAAGACAAGATAAATCTTAAAGATGATGACGATCATGATAATCGAACTAAAATACCACACGTATTTCAGTTTGATTATGATGATCAAGATGTAGAGCTCTTAGTGCAAACTGTAGCCAAATCACGTGCAGTGCTTTTAGCAAAACAATTATCAAAGTTTATTTTCAAAGACAATCACGGTAATATGATGACGGATGATTTAATTAAAACATATCACGCTTTTCTTGCGCGTCACATTCTGGAAGTCGAAATGAAAGAAGGTGAATCGCAAAATCATTTCCGATACGCAAAATTTAGAGAATCGTTTTTTTCAAGCAATGACAATTTGTTGTTAGCATTTAAAGCCACGATTTATAAAATCGTATCCCCTGAAAGACCGGACCAAGTAGAGAGCATTTTAATGTCACAGAAATTTAAAGTGCCACTAAAGTTTGGCAACCTTAATTTTTGTTTTAGTGGGAGCAAGGAAACACAGGAAAATGAACTTGATTACCTTTGTTCAAAATTTAAACAAATATTTGCGAATTCTGCTGAGACATTCGAAGCAAATATTTTGATGAAAGTGGATGACAATATGGTTGGAGCAAACAAAATGTTACAAAGTACGGATTTAGAATCCTATAGACTGGGTGGTTTAGTTGGTAACCTGCTAGTATTCGATAACGTGACTAAGGCTTTAAAATTTAATTTTGATGTTGACACCTTATCCGACGACAATTTAAAGCTCTTAGAAAAATTGAAAAGAGATGTTTTCGTTGGGATAGCAAACAAGTGTAGATTTGACATAAACATACAACACTTCCCCCGCCTTTCTTTGGTTCATGAAGAAAATGATAAAAAGTTGATCAAAAAGTTTTTGTGTAACCTTACATTTTACACAAATCAGGCAAAAGAGGACAAAGTAGAAAAGGTTTTAAAGAAAGAGATCGATAATTATTTTGTAGGTAGTGGAAAAAGGCAAAGTATAGTAAAAGATGACGCAATTTTCCTAAAAATACACGATCGTGTACAAAAATGGTGGCAAGAACCTTCTAGTGCTTCATACTTGACCGAATCATGTAAATACTTCCTCGAAGCTGAACAAGATATAATAAGTAGCCCGTTTTTGAGCATTCTTAATTTTACTTTTACTGAAACAATAAAAAACGCATTGCCTGAAATAAAATTTAAAAATGCCGTACTCGAATTATTACAATTAGATGTTTTTTTTGCCGGACCAGAAAAAATCTTGTGCATGATTAGTGAAGAAAGTGGACTTTCTAGTATGAAATTAATGCAATATTTTGAAGAACGGAATTTAAACGGTTATACCTTTATCGATTTGGATTATGTTGGGATCGGAAATTATTTGGTTGATGTAAAGGCAGAGATAAAAAAATCTAAATTGGCTACACTCATCGTGGTTTGTAAAAGTAAAGATGTTACAGACATCCATTTGTTGATAAGACACTTTGCTGGAAAAATAATCGTTATTTGTAATCGCTACTTGTCCAACCAAATCAAAACAATAGTGACGGAGGACATCGTTGAAAGAGTTGACAATCAAATTGGCTTTAAAGATCTCGCAGATACAATACGTAAGATGTTGCTAGAGGAGAGATATATTGTGTTCCAAGGAAAAGAAATACCACTTGGTATTTTATTTGAAGACGATTCGAATTGTCTTATTAATTCGCAAGTATTATACATGATTATTAACAATAAAAAAATAAGGATAGGCAATTTTCTCAATAACCCGGCTTTTGATGAAATATCGGATGTTTATATAAATGAACACATATGTCGTTACATTACATTACTTCCGAGTTTTCAGACAAACAATCAGTTTAATGCTGTTAAATACAACGAGTTGGATGGTGATTTCACACCTGATGCAAAAGATATCGTTCTGATTGCTGATAACGAAGAAGAATTTGGTGAATTTATCAATACTTACAAAAATTGTAATGTGCATTGGTTTAAGTTAGTAAACCCCTGGGAAGAAACACTTGTTTGGCAAAAATCACGGGGCAAATTACTGAAAATATTAAAGCACGTTAAGAGGGGTACACACTATGCAAACAAATTGCAACCCGTGACGTTGAAAGATGTGAGTGAAAAAGTCGTCATAATAAGTGCCGAACCAGGCATGGGCAAATCTTCCTTACTTACTCATTTAGCAATAAATACTAAAGATAAGTATCCGGCGTTGTGGATTTCAAAAATTAACTTGCTGGACCATACCAATGTATTGAAAAGAATAAAAGAAAATCGAACTACCACTGACTTGAAAGAAGCTATGCAATTTTTGTTCCAAGTCATTGGATTCAAAGCTTTTAAAGAGAGACAAGCTGATTTCGAGATCATAATTGATCTTGTTTCTGTCATAGGTGACGACATTGTTTTAAAAAACAAAGTAGAGTTAAATGTAACTGGATCAAACTTATTCGAAATTGAGTTATTTATTTATTGCTATAATAACAATCGGGTTGTCTTACTACTCGATGGGTTTGATGAAATATGTCCTGATTTCGCGAATGAACTTATTCAATTAGTAAATATTTTTAAGAAGTCAAAAGTTATACATTTGTGGATATCTAGCCGTTCTTACACCGTTTTACATCAGTTAGAAAATGCTTTGGATATTTTCTCTTTTAGGATACAACCTTGGTCTTTTGTAAATCAGGAGGAGTTTATAAAAAAAATGTTTTTAAGGAAGTTCGGTTCAAACAAACTTGACCGCTTCTTTAATAAAAAAGGTGAACCTCGTATTGAACAGTTTAGTTTTAAGCTTGCACGTGTGATAAATACGGATTTTCTTAACATACCATTACATTTGTATATGACAGCAGAGTTATTTCTTGATTCTTATTTTAATGATTCATTTGACCCTGAACACGTTTATGTAAGTAAAATTTATGAACTATTCGTAGAGGCAAAATTTTTCAAGATACGTTTTGGAGAAAAAAAACCCCTGTTATTTATGAATGATCCTGATCTGAGGAAGATGGTAGATAATGAGCGAACAAAATTTTTATGTGCTCACAAAGTAATTGCTGCTCATGTAATATTTGGTGAAACAGGTGCAACACAATTATTTGACACTAACGATATGAACACATTGCGCAATTTTATTGAAGAAATAAAAGTCGGGGCAGAGAAAACCGGCATTGTCGAAAGAATAATTCAGAATAAACCTAAATTTGTCCATTACACATTTGCTGAATATTTTGCTGCAGAATTTCTTTGCGATAAATTGAAATCGTTCCATTTTAAACGTTCAGTTTGGTTGTATTTAATTAACACCCTTATGCAGAATAAAAGTATCGGCCCACTACAGTTTTTGAATGAGAAACTAGAAAACCATCAACTCATGTTTAATGAAACATACGTCACAGATTTATATGAAATGTTTGAGTCATTGCTTTTGGAAAATACGCTTTATGATCTTATGGATGCAGAATTATATAATATTGTAATAATTTTACTCCAATTTGTCAAAGCTGTGCTAAGTAAGAAATATCTTAAACTTTTTATTGATATGGTCAATAAGAGAGAGAATTTGATAGGCTGCCTTGTGTGTTTGACAGTCGAAATGCAGGCAAAACATATTCTTACCTCCATTATTAAGCTGATTAATGATATTGACGATAAAAGGACAATTGACATATTCAATTGCTCTGATCTCCCAATTTGTAATCCATTGGTGTTTAAAGGTGAACTTAGATCTAATCTGTGTCAGAATGTGGAGTGGTTAGATGCTCTTTTGTCAGATTTATCGCCTTCTGTACTTGTAGATTTGTTTTGTCAAGAAATGACATCATATACTTTACCATTCGATAAACAATTATCAAGTAAAATAATACATATTCTTACTAAGTCGTGGTCGAAAGGTGATATAGACACCGAATGGTTTATTAAAACTTTCGAAAAGTTGAATCGGGAACAACTCATGACCATTTTTAGTGCAAGAGATTGGCAGAACAGGGTACCAGCTCATATAGCAGCAATGGAACAGTGTTACTGGATTTTTGACATATTAGAATCGCTTTTAGATAGAAATCAATTTAAGGAAATTTGCATGACTCGAAACATAGCAGGGCTAACACCGATTCATTATTTTAACACGAAAACAAACTGCGAAAAACTAAGAATTCTTCTAAAAAAAGTCTATGGCGACAATACCAAAGATAACTTCGTTTCTGGTCATGATCTCATGGAAGAAAAGTTTAAACAATATGTTCAATCTCTTGTAGTATTTGGTGGAACGGATGAAATACAGTTATTTCATGATTACGATACTAACGATATTACTGAAATTCGTGCTATAATTGAAGGGAGTAAAGAAGAGAAAGAAAAATCATGCCTTGTTAAAAACCTGATTCAGAATGAATCTAAGTTTGACCTTTACATATTTGCAAAATATATTGCTGCTGAGTTACTTTGCGATAAACTGAATTCGTTCCGTTGTAGAACTTCTGTTTGTGTGTATTTAATTAATATGGTTTTTCAATCTGAAGTAGATGACCCTCAAAGGTTTTTCTATGCTCTAGAAAACCATCAACTTATGTGTAATGAAATAAATAACCCAGATTTAAACAAAAACTTTGAGACTTTGCTTTCGGAGCGCCAAACATTGGCCAAGTCGCTTTTTAAAGCTATTGTTAACAAACTAGATACTATTGCAATAATTCTGCTCAAATTCGTTAAGTATGTGCTTAATAAAAATAATATTAACAATTTTATGAATGTGCTCAACAACACTTGTAATGATTGTTGTATTGTATGCATTGCAGTCAGTAATAACGCAAAGCATGTTGTTTCTTTAATTATTGAGCTGATTAGAAGTATTGACGATAATAGGATAATTGAAATATTCAATTGCTTTGATGTTCCTAGTTTTAATCCATTGGTGGAAAGAGGTAAACTTAGATCTAGTCTGTGTGCAAATGTGGAGTTTTTAGGTACTCTTTTGTCAGATTTATCTCCTTCTGTACTTGTAGATTTGTTTCGTCAAGAAATAACATCATTTAGTTTACCATTCGATAAAAAATTATCAAGTAAAATAATACATATTCTTACTAAATCGTGGTCGCAAGGTTATATAGACCAGGTGTTGTTTGATCAAACTTTGAAAAAATTGAATCGGGAACAGCTCATGACCATCTTTAGTGCAAGAGATTGGCACAACAGGGTACCAGCTCATATAGCAGCAATTGAGCAGTCTTACTCACTTTTTGACAAATTAGAATGGTTATTAGATATTAATCAATGTAAGGAAATTTGCATGACTCGAGACAAAGCAGGGCTAACACCGATTCATTATTTGAACACCAACTGCGAAGAACTAAGAATTCTTCTTGAAAAAGTCTATGACGGCAATATCCAAGAAAACTTCGTTTGTCGTCATGATCTCATGGAAGAAAAGTTTAAAAAATATGTTCAATCTCGTGAAGTATTTGGTGGAACAGATGAAATAGAGTTATTTCATGCTTACGATACTGACGATATTACTGAAATTCGCGCTTTAATTGAAGTGAGTAAAGAAGAGAACCTCAACTGGCAATATCAGATTTTAAATTTTTTTAATTACCCATACAATTTTGCTAAGTATATGGCTCCTGTGTTTCTTTGTAATGAATTAAATTCGTTTCGTTGTAGAACTTCTCTTTGGGTGTATTTAATTAATACGTTTTTTCAATCTGAAGTAAACGACCCTCGAATGTTTTTCTATGCTAAACTAGAAAACCATCAACTCATGTTCAATGAAATAAATCACGCAGATTTAAACAAAAAGTTCGAGACTTTGCTTTCGGAGCGCCAAAACTTGGCCAAGTCGCTTTTTAAAGCTATTGTTAGCAAACTAAATAATATTGCAATAATTATACTCAAATTCGTTAAAGATGTGCTAAGTAAAAACAATATTGACGATTTTATGAATGTGCTCAACAACACTTGTAATGATTGTTGTATTGTATGCATTGCAGTCAGTAAGAACGCAAAGGATGTTGTTTCTTTTATTATTGAGATGATTAGAAGTATTGACGATAATAGGATAATTGAAATATTCAATTGCTTTGATCTACCGACCGCTAATCCATTAGTGGTTCGAGGAGAACTTCGAAAAAGTCTGCGTCAGAACGTAGAGTTATTAGATGCTCTTTTGTCAGATTTAACTCCTTCTGAACTTGTACATTTATTTTGTTGCGATGTTGGAAACTACTTTACGTCAATTAAAATAATAAATATTTTTTTAAAGTCGCAAGCTGGTTTAGATACCGAATGGTTTGATAGAACTTTAGAAAAATTAAATCGGGAACAACTTATGATAATTTTGAGTGCAAGCGATTCGTCTAAGAAGGTAGCAGCTCATATAGCGGCGTCTCTTTTAGATAAAAATCAATTTAATCTTTTGTAACCTCATTTGTGATGTTGTGACATTTCTGCACCACTTACTAGCACTACTGTAACGCACCACCGCATCACTTACTATCCCAGTAAAAAACATAGATGGCGTAACCTGTTGATTTATGTGAGTCGGAATTTCGTTTAGTGAAATAACAAGTTACAACTCGTGCGGGTGTTGAATTGGTTAAAAAAATATAGTAAGTTTAAAAAAAAAATCGTTTTCGTGGAAACATATTATTCATATTCTATACATAGAGTACACAAAATTAAAAAAATATATATATATACTACAGAATTCAAATATATAGCTTATGTACAACGGCGAGCTTAACCCAGAATTGGGTTTTCTTACAGCAAACCTGCAGCATACATAGTAGGTAAGTAAATGATTTCAGTGTTAGCAAAACATATTTTTACTTTTTTAGATCACTAAGGTAACTTTTTAGGTTCTGTTACATTGAGTTACGATGGTAATATTAGTTGCAAATAAAGTATATAATATTGATGCCAAGTTGTTTCATTTTTTTTTCAGAATAGCGTAACGATTACTGCAGAATGATGAGATATGATAGGTACACTGTGTTAATATGACAGTGAAGATGGATTAGAGAATGGCGATGAATCGATGATAGCGATATTGATTCTGCATATCAACCATGTGTATAAGATACCTATGGGACCTTTTTTGCTTGCGACGAAAAGGGGAGTTGATATAGATGCGCACCGAGCTTCTGGCGCTAACTGATTTTAGGTATTCCTAAGCAGGACGAAGCACGGCTAAAGCGGATAGGGGGGAAGCGGGGCGGCTCTGGTTAGAATGGGCGGAACGCACCCTAATTTAGGTATTTCCTTCATATTATTCAAACAAATACACATTTCGAAAATGTAAAATGTACGCGTTATTAAAAACATGTAGTTTTGTTATTAGTCGAAATCGGATGATCTTCCGTGAAGTATTTACGCCGAGGGTTTATTTTGCTTTTAGAGATTACTTTGGATTTTTTTTCTATCGAGGAAACTAAAATTAATCGTGTTTCTAAAGTGTACGATGTGTCGAGTAAATCCTTAAATATCTTACATATTAATTGCATAACGAAAGGTTAAGTAATAACGATGCAGCAAGGGATTAAGCGAATGCAATTATTATGGAATTACGTATCGTTTCCTCGGTACGCTCTTAAAGAATCTGATCGCTGTGAGGCTATTTATGGCCGGTCCCTCGTTTACAGATCCTGCTCAGCAGATTAGGCGGCCAGTTTCAACTAAACAAACGATAAAAGAGGCAATTGAAATGGAAAAAGAAGAACCTTTATATAAATTACCACCAAATACTATCTAAGGAAAGACAGCTTTACCACCTAATTTACTAAAGCTTGACACACCTATTAATTTTTTTTTACTTCTTTCCCCAAAGATCTTATAAGTTTTATTACTGAACAAAAGAATCTCTATAAAATTTAAAAAGTCCAGGCCAATCTTTTCAAGTAACTGATACCGACAGCCAGCAATTTATTGGAGCAACTTATTTGATGTCAAGGGGGGTTTAAGGGTAAAAACGGTTTATCTCGATTTTTGACAAAACTACAAGTCCTATGGAAAAAGTTTAATGGCAAAGTTGTAGGTAATAAAACGATCTACAACTTTTATATTCTCACTATTTTCACATAACCTCAAAATTTATGTAGAAAATTCAAATAACCAGGTTTTTGGTTTTTTATTTAAATTTATCTTTTACAAAACAATTTTTTTTCACAAAATTTTGTGGAAACTTGCCTTTTTATGTCTCAAATACGCTGTAATTTTTTCGATTTAAAATATTTAAGTATTTATTTCACCTTATTTTGACTTAACGAAAAAGCACCCCAATTTTCAATCGAAAATTCTCACGTCAAAATATCAGCTTTTTTAAAAAAGTCGGTGGGCTTTTTGTTCTTTGAAATTTCTACTTTCTGCGGGTGTAAAAAAAACCGGTCAAGTGTGAGTTGAACTCGCGTAGAGAGGGTCTGTCTATCCGTCGGCCTGTCACAGCCAATTTGTTCCGAATCTACTAGACCAAATCAAGTGAAATTTGGTAGGATGGTGTAATCTTATGACCCAAACACAGATGTGCAAAGTAAATAAATATTTTTTTTAAATAAAGGGAACAAGTTAGGAAATTAAAATTAAAGTTTTGCAAACCTTACTGTGTCATATATCAAATGAAAGGGCTCGTTATGAGGATCTCAAATATATAATATAATAATATTTTGTTATTATTGTAAAATAAATAGTTTTGATTTTATTCATGAAAGAATACGAAAATTGACAATGCCCCCCCCCCCTTGATCTCCGAAACTACTAAGCTTAAAATATTGAAAAAAATACAAAATATAGTTCATTGCTGCTAAATTACAGGAATCTTGACTATTAGAATTCTATCAATTGAAAATAAAGTCGTAAACTCAATATAATACGTTCACTTACGGAAAATAAGCATTGTACAGAACCCTCTCTACGCGAGTTTAACTCGCACTTGGCCAGTTTTTTTTTACACCAGCAGAAAGTAGAGATTTCAAATTAAAAATAAAAAAGTCACCGATTAAAAAAAAAACAGGTATTGGGACGTGAGAATTTTCGATTGAAAATTAGGGTGCTTTTTCGATATTGAGTCAAAATAAGGTGAAAGAAATAAATATTTTATATCAAATAAATTACAGCGTATTTGAGACATAAAAAGGTAAGTTTCCACTAAATTTCGATTTTTTTATTGCAATCTTTTTTCAGGAAAACCACTTGTTGAGAATATCCCTAGTAGCATTTTATGTTGGCATTTAGTTGGGCCACATACCTCTGGTTAGTTGGCAAATGCATACAATTGGCGGGCAGTTTGCGCGTTGGGCCCAAAACTGATAGCCTACGTGGATTTGCCTACGAAGGCCCAACTTGCGATGGGGCCAACGTGGATTTGCCTACGAAGGCCCAACTTGCGATGGGGCCAACGTGCATTTGCCTACGAAGGCCCAACTTGCGATGGGGCCAACGTGCATTGCCCTACGAAGGCCCGAGGAAAACGTGTAATGGGTAGGCCCAACGACACATAATACATTTAGGCAAGCGGTTGTATGTTGGTTGGTTCTATGGCTGGTTTCAGAGCGACGCGTCTCGCCAGCGCCGGCCGTACGCGCGTCGCTGTACATGTATATATATATATACTTCTTATCGGCTTCAAAATAAGGTCGGTTTTAGCGATGTGTTTTGAAAAACCAACCTTATTTTGAAGCTTATAAGGTTCATGTGCAGCGACGTGCGTGCGGCCGGCGCGCGGCGCTGGCGAGACGCGTCGCTTTGAAACCAGCTCTATGGGCCAACCCAGACGACGATATACAAAAGTCACCCAAACAGTATTGTCTCTCTTTTGCACTTTGAAGTGATGAGTACATGAGAAGACGTTGTGTCGTCTGCGTTGACCTACTTTCTGTCAATTAATTAGCTGAAATTAAATGAAATACAAATAATGTTAGTTGAATAATTATATTCGTAAATTATGTTGACAAAATCAAGACAATTTTTACAAAACGATACTTGTTACACCATACTCATGATACATTGTTATGATATAGGTTATACAAAATACACCTTTTCTTTAGCGAAGAAACAAAACTTAAATATAAAACAAAACCGTTATTCCGTTATCCGTTTCTTTCTCTGCAGCCTTGTTTTTACGTACTGCACCTAAAATATACAAAAAATACACTTCAATACAAAAATAATTACTACTTGAAAGTCTACAAATATAACCACCCACTGCCACCCATTCATAGTGGCAGTGGTAGAAGGCCCTTGGTGTGCACTGGCAATTAAGGGAGTTTGGTCTCATTCGGGTATACCTACCCGAATGAGACCAAACTCAAAACTCGCTCGAAACAGAGCTACAGCTAGACCTCTCCGTAGTACTAAATTTCATACAATGAGGAGGTCATTCAAAATGGTCATTGCGGGCAACCGAATTTTACGCGGACGAAGTCGTGGGCAGAAAGCTAGTTTACATATAAAATTTTTGAGAAATACCTACTTTTAATATTACTAGGTACATTACTGTCTTGCTGCGTGTCCACAGTGCGGGGGCTATTTGGCATTGGAGAATCTAAAAATAAGCAATTTAGAACTATATTAAATTGTAAAATGGTGGAAGGTAATCCTGTCAAAAGAGAGAAAAAAGCTTACCATCAACATTAAAATCTTACAGACTTAATTTTTTATTGGGAACATACTCGTATCTTGAGGTAGAATCTATAAAAGAAACAAAAAGACAAAGATAAAGTCACAATGAAACATGCACCACAATCAAATATTGAATTGTGCGCTCCAAATCTCATTTAATTATTTACTAAAGTAGGTAGGTACCTACTTAGATAGAACAAAATATTGTACATCAACAGGGTCATTTGTAAAATAATTCAAACAAAATTACACTGTACCGTACCTACACATAATTATTACATAAGTATATTTGTTCATGAAGTGTTGAAATGCTGATTTTATTTTTTCATCTAGTTTATTTTTTTTATTTTAGGCTAAATATGTAGGTTGATCAGTGCTAAATAAGTAGGTAAATAGGTACAGTTGGGAGCACGTCAAGCTTTACACTATCAGTTGAAGCTGATCTCTGATTTATACTACGTGCCATACAATACAGGACCGGCCCAAAGTCCATAGTGTCAAGCTTGGCGTCCACCCAACTGTACCAATGTTTTAATATTTTCTCAATTTTCTCTCTCAAAAACTTAATAATTAGGTATAATCTTCACACAACATTTTATAGGTAACTATAGTATAAGTATTACTTACCATTATTATCTAGTGATCTGTTAGGTGGTTTCGGATAACTTATTTTTATATACTTTTCATTTTCTCCATCGCTCTCACTATCACTTTCAAATACAATTTTCTTTTTCTGGTCTGTTCTTCCTGGTCAGTGGCTAATTCTGACTCACTTTCAGCTATTTTTCATTTTTGTCGCGCCTTTAGCAGGTTATCTAAAAATTAAATTGACATATTGCACACAAGGTTGGTTAACTTTGTTCTTAACCTATGTCATATTTTTCTTAGTTAGATTACATTTTCGTCAGTGAACTCACGCAAGCTGAAGATAGGTATTTAGATACCATATACTTAACCTACCTAGGTAGGTAGGCACATATCTACTTGATTTCTAAGGTCTTATGTTGTTATGTTAGGATGTGCGAATTAACTTGAGACCTGCTTGAGACTGGGCCGATGATTTAAATTCAATTTAGGCTGGGCAAAATGATGCGCGGTCTTAAAACCTCTAGGAAATTTTAAAGATTTGCACGAGATTATTTAATAAGAACAAAATAAGATGTTGTTGGAACAGATCTTTTGTAAGTATTTCCTATTAACATCTTTAGTCCCAGAACGTTCGAGTTAATTCGCACGGGTTGTAGGAAGTTAGATACCTACTTTTAAGAAAAACTTACCCGTTTCGTAAAACAAACGTTTTACAGGACACAATGTCCACGTTATATTTGGAGCATCGTCACTACTAAGACATTTGTTAAATTTAAGTATTTGCATTTTGCATTTTATATGGAGGCCACATGCAGCAGTGTGTCTTCCGTGGTGTCAACCAATCTGCACGTACCACACCGAGTTCTCCTCCGTAACCAGCATCGTCGCAAAACTCTACTACTTTAAACATTTAACACTCACAAACACAAACACAGAAGGGTTAAATAACTAAATTATAACACAGCCTGCCTATTGCCTATCAGGCTAATAACTTTGTTATTGTTGATGTGAACAAAAACACTCCTCAGCCGCAGGCGCACAATGAACAATAAATAAAATGGCAGGCGCAGTGTTGCCAACTTTATTTTTTAGAAGATCGTACCATGGACTTGAAAAGATCGTATTTTTTGCCAACATTTCAAGGAAAAAAATAGTACGTAATGAAATTTCTATAAAAAAACCAATTTTTTTTTAAAAAGGAATGTAATTTGAATTTGAATCAATATATATCATTTAAGGAACATGAATCAACATTTAGCATTAAGATTTACAACTGAATTTTTATATTTTTAGATATTAGAAAAGTTACAAAGGTATATTCTAAAACTCAGATGAAACTGGTGTCATTTCCATAGATACAGATTTAAAATCTCGAATTTGTATACGGATTAAAGTTGTCCTCTACCTTGATTATGTAAGTTCTGATGCTAACCATTCTCGATTTCAGTTGATTGAAATCGTAACTTTTGCGATTATGTATGTACAATTTGACAGAGTTGCTTAAAGCAATAACAATAACACATTGCTAGTAATTGAAACTGTCAAATCGTACATTATAATTGCAAAAGTGATAATTTCAATCGATTCAAATCGACAATTGTTAGCAACAGAGTTACAATCAGGGGGCCTTTTTTAGAGATTAGTATATTTTTACTTCGTTATGATGATGGGTATAAAATTTGAAAAGATCGTATATTTTGCGTACGATTTCGATACTCGATCCTACATCGTGCAAGAGCTAAAAAGGTCGTATGAATACGATTTAAATCGTACGGTTGGCAACACTGCGGGCGCCGGGCGGGCCGCGGCCAGGCCACACGTGCCGCCGCCCGCCCCCCGCGCACCCCGCTTCCACCCCGTAGGAGTAACAGTAACGTAACAGTAGGCATGAGATATACCTGCGATATTCTATACCCGGGCTCAAAGGTATGGGTATGGTCGTATACCCACTACTAAAACCCAGTATCAAAATACCTATAGGTATTTTCAAACCTGGCCTTAGCGGTCGCCTTTTAGAAACTCGATCGAACGACCTTTGGAACAATAAGATGAGAGTTTCTGAATGGACGCAAACCTTCCAAATTATAAGCATTAAAGCAAAATCGGACCAGTCAACCAGTGTACAAGTACTTAGTAGTAGTTGTAGAAGCTTAAATTATGTAATTTTAATTGATTTTTACGCGACTGCCCCAGAAGGAGCGTAATGTTCCGTATTCTTTTTGTATGAAATGAAATCTTTCCTTCCTAGGTACTTTACCAGGCTTAGGACTGTCAACTAAGAGTTTTGTGATAAATAAATTGTATTACATGAATTCGACCGGTTGCCATTTTGAGAAGTTGACATTATGAGCCGATACGAATCTGCCATGAGCCATCACAAGCAAGTAAACTGACGCGGACGTAAAAAATTGAATTTGAAATTAATAATATTATTATTGTCGACCTAAGTATAATATTTTAAAATAGGTACTCTAAAATCACCTCTATCTTTATTGCCGTAAAGAACTCTTTTTACGGAAAAAAGTTTTAGTAATTCAAAATAAATACTCTTTAACATTATTACGCAATTAACTTCTTAATGTAGATAGCAATAAAGAACAAATTTGTATCACCGAATTATTTGTTAGAAAATGTCTAAAATCTTACGCACGTGTATTCGGGAAGCGCCGTAACCATTCGGGTAACTTCGTACTCTCCGCGAGCGCGAGCATTATGACCGACCGCACTTGGTATGACGTCATACGATTTAAGTTCGACAATACTATAATTGTACCTATCGGGTACGGACCGGATTTCTGCTATACATACCCAGTCTGCGTACTAGTAAGCTCATAATGGGTAATTATACCTGTACCAGTATGTACGTATCATCCCTAACAGGCCCATTGAAAGGTATAAGTTGGACCGATGTAAGTTGTTATCATAACTTAAATCCCTACAAAAAACTCCCAACAGTAGGAATAGAAGCAGCAGGCCCGTCGTTAGTTGGCCCAATGTTGTTATAATAACTGAAATCCCTACAAAAATCGCCCAACAGTAGGAATAGTAACAGAAGGCCCTTTGTTGGCTATTCGTTGGGAAAATAGTGCATGTTTATGACAATGGGCCTATTTTAACTTTAGGTTGGCGGAACAACTAACCGTCTGCCAATACATTCCCAACTGTTGGCATAAGGAAGCCAACGGCAATTGCTACTAGGGATGACAGTCTAACGCAACGTTTTTTGTTCATAACGTGTAAATTTCGTCTAACAGACTGACAGTTGAAGGATCATTACAGGCTGAAAAACATAGACTCGTAAATATAAATATTAGAATTCGATAGGTCATATACCATAAAAAACTCGATAAGAAACTCGCATACGAGATAATAATGATCTGCTGTTGTGTTCTGGTTTGCAAGGTGTAAGGGAACTTGCGCACTACGTGGCATGACTTGTCGCGTGACCGGATTAATCAGTTTAAATAAATAAATAAAAACACTTCGCATTTACAATATTTAATTTAATTGGTACAATAATGAACAATGTTTAGAGCGAGTAAACAAATAAGCAATATTAAATATAATTAAATAAATAATAAATGAACAGATAGACTTGTATATCAAATATTTATAGAATAAGTAAATGAATGGAAATAAAAATACATAATAGAATGTAAATAGGTAATTCAAACTTGACAACAAGGAAAAGTAATAAAGCGCTCTTCCTACTTATTTAAAAATTTGCTGTGCCTGACAGGGTTCATAATAGTGTTTCTTTCAGTTTTTATCTACCACCTGTATAATTCACCTTCATATACCAAGTGTTGATAGCTGTTGATAGCTAAGCAGTGGGTTCACGATCAACGAGATCCAAGTTCAAATCCCGCTTACAATGTGTGGGTTTTTTGTTTCTTGGTAAGATTAGGTAAGTTTAGTAACTAGTGAGTTGGTTATTAGAGTAGTATTTTGTGTTTTATGCAAAATCTTGTAAGGTGTTTTGTTTTTTTTTATAATGGATTCATACTTATTATTTATTTTTTGAAGGCAAATATAAGTAAAAAAAAACAGTATTATTATTTATGTGATTGTGTATTTATCTTTTCGGTGTTGGAAGGTGGAAATAAAAGAGCCGTGCTGAATGATAACAAAAATGTTTATTCGTTTTATTTATTTAAAAAATTAAGTAACAAACTTTCATGAGAATTGTAACGTCACATTCTTACCTAGATATAAAAGAAGTTCGCTTGTAACCGTTCATAAGTTTATTTTATTTTATACGGTATACCCACTTACTCTAAGACAATTCATATTACATATTTAGTTAACAAGGAAAGGATATTCTAATCGCACAAATATAATAATTATTGTTGATAGTTAATAGTGATACCCACTTATTATAGGTATCGGTATTCAGCAGAGTTTATTAAATACTAATATAAATGGAGACTTTATGAATATTTTTGTATGTGACGTCACAATAAATGTAACTCCTAGTGAGGTTTTAGTTTAAGTGTTCATTTTCTCGAAGAAAAGAAGATTGAAACTAAACCTCAATTTAAGATCATTAAATAATTACGAAAAAGTCATTATCAGTAAATATTTTGTTACACGTCTAATTAAAACTAAAACATCTGGGGATTAATATTTTGTAGCATGACATCTTCTAATACTTCTACCGACCTGAGTCTGTATTAGGGATTATGTTTTTATCAGACCAACGAGTGTTATCCTTGCGCCATAAATGAAGCCTACCCTTTTGACTTGATTTAAAAGTCTTTTCATCTGAAAATATGGTAGTATTCCAGTCAAAATCTAAATAATCCCGTGCGAAACGTAATTGTTCTTCTCTCGTTCTTTCTGTCAAGAAGGGCTTCTTAGCTGGCCTTTTGTGATGCAAGCCTTCAGCGTGGAGGGCACGGCGAACAGTTTGCGATGAGGTGTGAAATAATTCCACAAAGCGTCTCGTAGATGTCAAACCATTTGTTTTATATTCGCCTACCATATTATGCTCTGCATCGCCAAAAAGCAACGGCCTTCCACTTCACTGTCGACTAGCAATTTGCCTTTTGATCCAGAGACTTACAGTATTCCTATATATACATTATGGATATAGCAATAAACGATTTGATTTACAAGAGCATTTTACTTTCCAACAAATGCAGCTTATTAGCATTCAACTAGCATGTCTTACGAATAGAGCATGAGAATTTTACAGGCATAGAGAGCAAAGAGAGCATGCTACCTAGTAGCAAACAAGCATGCCTATTAGTAGCATGGGGTTTTGAGGCTCCGATTTCCATACAAAATATTATTATAAAACAGATAAAAGAAAACAACAACTGATAGGCGAAATCCGTATAGGTACTAATAAGAGAAGGTAGAAGAACCGGTTCTGCATTCCCTAATAGCTATTTACACGCATCAAAGTGGCATGACCCTTTGTTACCATTGTGGTTTGTTTTCTAGCTGTCTAGTTCAATTTTCATCACTTGAAATAGTTTTAACACAATTGTTTTGACATACCATTATTATCCAGATGTATGTTTTGCGTGATACGAAACGTAAGATTTAGCACAGTAAAGTTGGCACTTCTGCATAAATGTCAAGACAGTAGCGATGTGTTTCTGAACGGAATTATTTTCATGAGTCTGCTCTACGAGTCGACTCCACTGCACTTATTTCATGCTGACAATCGTGCCTTTACTTACTTTTTATTTTCGAACCGTAAAGACGTGAAGAAGTTATTGTTTGCTGTTGACGGGGCGTGGCCGACGCAATAAACAAAGTAATTTTTAGAGGACTAAAGGTCAGTATTTTATAAACATAACTATTAAGAAAAAACATAAAAAAAAATTGATTTTGTTTGATTGATTTAGTTTTTTTGTCGCCGACTCCAGAAGCTAAAGCTATTTTTCACTTTTTTGTGTATTTTTGAAGTCGGTTTTAATTTTTGCAATAAAGTTTTTTATTTTTCCATTTTTACTCTGTTGTTCCTAAACAAATATTTGCTTAGCGTAGTTGGTCACAGTTCTAACGTAACTTACCCTATTTCGAACCTAACCTGTCCGAGTCGGGGTGCCACAAGTCTCGAGTTCGCTTTTGTTTCCTATGTTCTCCTTTCAAAGAATACCTACATGATTTTGCAAGCAATAACTGTAGTACTATAAATAAATATCTAGGTACTGGACAAATAACTTAGAATTTTATTTTTTGGTTTAATTCAATTATTAATAACAACTGTTACAAGTGATGAATTTCTATTTTGTATTCACATTTACCAAATCATGAGGTAATTATTAATAATGATGAATAGTTATTAATAATTTTAAATTAATCATACATAACGTAACATATGTATTTTTGTGTGAGTCAGTCTGTGAGTTACCAAACTAAAACAGGAATGTCGATTAATCGTTAATAGTCATACCATTTTCCTTGACTTATAGCTGACTATATTGTCTTAAACAGGCATGAGGTAGTACATAGGGTAACAACCCTAGGGGTAAAAGTAACTTATTTAGTCCCAAGACGGAGTTAGGCGCCCGAACGTAGCGAGGGCACCAATAATTCGAGGGACTATATAAATAAGTCTTTAACCCGAGGTAAACAATGTGCTTTTCATTACGAATACAAGGAAAGTAAAAACAAACATTTATTAGTTAAAGGAAAAAATGAGTAAATTTTGTTTTCCACTACCGCTTTAGCCTCTTCTCTCATGAAATCAGGCGTTAAATCCATAATTATCTAAATCAGATGAACTCATTGTGTTAATAGAAATCTCTGCTATACGGAAGTTTATACAAAACTCTACAAATCGAAAAAACAAATGAAGATCGGATTGCCGCTTTCCCGCCTATTTTGTTTTTTTCTGTGGCTTCGCTCGCGCTGTAATTGAGTGGCTGTATAGAAAGTTGGAACATGTTTCAATAGAAATGTGAAAATAGAACTAGTTTTTTTTTATCATTTGACAGCAGCCAGTTGAAAACGATTCTCCCTAGGGCTGAAAAGTATTACTTTCAACCCGCTCCTCAGGCAACTTCATTAGGTCTGAAGTTACGTGAGCAGTGGGTTGAAAGTAATACTTTCAGAGTATGAGTAATGAAAAACAATTTAATTTGTTTTAACTACGTTAATTTTCAAAAAGAAATGAACGCCCTAATGAAAGCTGGATCGGGTGAGCTTTCCGACATGATCACGTGCCTGAAATGTATAAACACGTTGAAAGAAAGACAAACGGTGTAAAAGACTCTTGAAAAAAAAATCCAAGTGCGCGTCGGGCCACGCGCAGTGTAGGGTTTCGTAGTAGCCCGTTATCACAATATAGAACGAACCTGTTGGTACAGCTCCATCTAGCGGCAGCTTTGCGAAACTTGTGATTATTTATTATTATTTTTTTAATTTTTGATTTTGTTTTTCAATGCAAGTCTTTACCCGTTATAAACCAGCAACTACTTCATCTTAGTCACTTTATAGGATTTATTCTAAGGATTTTGTATTTATTACAAAATTATCCAACAACCAAGTTCAACGACTATTAATTCTTAACTAATAAAGTTATCTTAACCGCTATAGTTTTCCTTTAAAGTTCATGAAATGCACTATCATCATGATTTTTTCCAGATTTTTCAAGCCCGCAGTTTAGCTTTTAGAGCGGGGGGGCGCCCTACTGGAACAAAAATGTTCACTTTAAAGTTTAATAAGTATTTCATAAATGGGGCATTAAATCGAAAAGTAGTACTAGCAACCCCTTAATCATTTTAAAAGACCTATTTAACGATGATACCCCACATAATGGAGTAGACGACGAATAAAAAATTCCAAGCATTGATGGGAGGCACACATGAAGGGGAGCTACCCTAAAAAAAATATTTTCCAAAATTTATTTTACCACTTGGTCGGTGTTATTGATATACACACCACTACAAAATTACAGCTTTCTAGTACTAACGGTCTCTTAGCAAAACCTCGGACAGACAGACAGACAGACGGACACGACGAAACTATAAGGGTTCCTTTCCTTCCTACTACGGAACCCTAAAAAAGCTATTTTGCCCATCATTGGAATCATTTTTTCTTCGAGGGAATACCTGGGAAACCACAGGTTCTGGAAATATTGAAGGACAAAGTTCATTTTTATTCTCTGTACCAACTTTTTTTCAAAATCGAATCCTATTATCACAATTTCTTCTTCCAAAAAACATTAGATATCATTTTCGTTTGAAGTTCCAAAAAAGCAATGAATATAAATCAAATGCGCCCCACATTGACAAAGTCATGGGATAGTTCCACGCACACTAATGGCAGTGGGCGGTATCAGCTGTGCCTTCTGTCTGTGCGCTTGACCTCGAGTCACAGCTGGGGCCCAACTCTGCTATTTTACAAATTCATCATTCGTAATCTGCTAAATTCATAACGGTCGATCGTGAGTAAGTATGTAAGTGACGATTGTAGCACTTCTTATCAATGATTTCATTATAAGCTTAGGTAATTAAGTTGATTTTTGCATTGACATTATGAACATTATTGATGACATAATTATCAAATGCAACACCCACGTTCTTCGGTTATGAGACTGTATAGTATATCCCACGGAGGTGACGCTTTTTAAATGATTCTCGAAAATCGTGGAATATGCAGTCTCAGGAAATATTTCCTAGAAGCCGACGTGGGATTGCATCGAAATGTTGTCGCGTTGGACAAAAGACTCACTCGCTCTTCAGGCTCAAGAGAACTGGCGCAAACCTGTCGCAAACCTGTAGTGCTTGACACTAACCACTGCAGGGAGGTCTGACTGGAGTTTCACGGGCGCTTTTTCCGGGCTCTGCATGGGCCCGATGTAGACCTATCAGCTTTCGTAGCTTGCATGGCTACGTTCCGGGGACCTCTTCGGAGAAACCGAAGGTTTTGTCTGTGCAATTATAACTCGGTGTTCTTGTCTGGCTAACGGAGAGTACTTGCACAGACACAACTTTGTAGCCAGGATTACCTATCAGCACTTGCTCTAAAATACAGCCTTGTGGAATAGGAAGATCTGTACTTAGGTATGTGCCCGACCCAGTTCTGGAAAATTGCAATATTACATTGTACTGGGATCTTCTTCACTGACAGCACTATTGTGTCCAATAAACATGATGGATCGATCAGAGGGGCGCGAAATGATTGTTGACATAACGGTCCCGCATGACGAGAACTTCGTGAAAGCCGAGAAAGATAAGTAAGCAATAAAGTATCTTGGACTTGGCTCGGCCTCGCGAGGTTGTCGACATGTATGGCGTGAACTCAGCGATCATTGTGCCGATAGTCGTTTCAGCCAATGGCTTAATTGCCAAGAGCCTCGACCACTACCTAAGGAGGCTCTCGTTAGGCATCAGCTGGATCAAGGGCTTGATTTAGAATGCGGTACTCCTGGACACGGCTCGTATTGTTAGGAAGTTCCTCTCTCTGAAGCCCTGATCGCCGGGTAGTTCGGACCCTGTCCCCGATACCGCTGGGCTACATTTTTTATATTTTTAAATATTTTTATTTCAAGGTAATAACAGCCGCTCGGGTCGATCTTTAGGTTAAGCCGTGCTTGCCTAGGTTGGTCTGTGGATGGGTGACCACCCTTACATACCGAGTTTCCTCCGTGCCTCGGAAAGCACGTTAAACTCAACAGCTAAACGTGCTTTCAAAGATGGATAAATGACAGTCGTTACAGGTAGTCAGTCGCCCAAAAAGTCTGACAACCAGTCTTACCAAGTGGTATCGTACTTACCCAGTATGAACTGGGCTGTGGAGGTCAGATAGGCAGTTGCTCCATGTAAAATACTCGTATTCAGCTGGATCCTGTTAGACTGGAAGCCGACCGAAAAGCTAGGCAGATGATGATGATGATTAAAAATGTATTAAATTTGTATATAAATAAATAAAGGAAAATTATATGGAAATGTATTACACTTGTAATCACATAAGCATGTAGGAATCTAATATCCATAATTAATATTGACCAAATTTGATAAAATCTCGGGTTGTATAAGACAAATACGAACCAAATTCTAAAATAGGTAGAGGCGTAAACACCAAAAAAGATCACAGGATATACGTTAATGTTTATAACTTTGTTTATCAAAATCAAATAATTTTCTTAAACGCCCCAAATTTAAAGAAAATCTGTGTTAGCGACCTCAAAATTATGGTTAAATATCAAAATTTTAAATATACCAATCAAAAGAGGGCGAGAAACTAAGCAAAAATGCATTTAAATCTCATTTTGGCACAAAATGGCGGTTACGCCCTTTGAGCCTAAAGGTATCGATTTGTGCTTGAACCTTCGAAGTCTTCACAAATACTTACTAAGTAGTTACTTTACTAATAAAGCTGCAAACCCAAAGTTAATTTAAAGCCCGGAGCTAACTTTTAAAAATATGTTAAAATGAATATTTATTGTACAAGGTAATCTAGTGCTTTTGATACCACAAAGTTCCATCCATTGGCCAGTTGTCCATTGAAGGGATAGGTGGTGGGCAGGGCCGTAGCCACGAATTTGGAACGGGGGAGGTCCCGGCATAACGATCATAACTATTGTAATCCTTGAATAGTTATAATCGTAATCTCCCAAAGAACTGTATTATAATAAAGTAAAATGTAGAACTATAATTATTTACTTACTGTTACTGTTCAGTTATTCTATGTCATCCCACTTCTGGGCAAAGGCCTCTCCCCATGACTTCCAAATTATTCGATCCAGGGTCATTTATTTACTTGTTTTCGGAAAATGTCTTTTGTGAAAATACTCTTTAAAATATTATGTAATATTGTTTCAGAGACTTCAATACCATTGAGTCTATGCAAATATTGGAATGCAAAACAATTGCAATGATTCAGAAATTGAAGAGAAGCTACTTAACAACAGCTTGCTGTTCAGTAGTATTCGTAAAAACAAAACCTCAGATGAAAAAATTCAGAAGGTTATAAAATATTTACATCGAGGGGCTGACATAAATGCAACAGATGCTAACTACAAAAACAATACACCGTTGCATGTCGCTGTGCTGAAGGGAGAATCGGAAGTTGCCAGATTTCTCTTGAAGCGAGGAGCTCTCGCTAACATTAAGAACAATGATAATGAAACGGCTTTAGACATTGCTCGTTTATCGCTTAGACCCGCTAACAAAATAGAAAACATTGAGAATGTATTGGAGGCATTTAATAATCATGAATTAAAACTATCTTGTAGCCAGCAGGAACTTAATAATAATTTAACAAGGAAGAGTGACCTTAAGAGCTCGAAAGAAAGAGAACATCCAAAATACTTCCAACCCACTACTTATACATGTAACACTGAAAACCAAACACAATCAACCGATGTTAACAATGGCAGTGCAGTGAAATATGGAAAACTTAAACAAAAGAAGTCTAACCAGCAGCCACTTAATAAACAGTTAAAAACAGCAGACGAAAAGGAAACATTTTGCTATCAAAAACGAACTGGAACGGCAAACCTTAGTGGACAACTGTACAAAACTAAACTGTTGTGTCTGATTCTGTTTAGAGCTTTATATGTTTATAAGGTTAAACCATTTTTAATTGCAACGAACGTTGACAGTATGGATGCTTTCGATGACATTGTGTTTAGGTTCTATTCTAATACGAGCAATAAACCAAGAATTATATTCGTGCAAGCAAAGCACAGAGATAATCCTGAAAAACATAAATTTACGGTTGAAGAAATTCTGAAATCAAACGGAGACTTCAGTCTACATAAGTACTTAGAGAGTTATATCAAAATAAGTCAAATGTTCGATCCAGAAACGAACGACGTTATGTTCAGGGGTGAGTTCAAAGACATGGACTGTGAATTTATTATTTATACCTCTGCCTTTGAGAAATTTTCAAAAAAGAAATTAGTAGAACAAAATGAAAGTACAAGTTTTATAAACACAAGTGAAGACAGGATAGATCTTAATGATGATGACGGTCATGATAATCGAACTAAAATACCACACGTATTTCAGTTTGATTATGATGATCAAGATGTAGAGCTCTTAGTGCAAACTGTAGCCAAATCACGTGCAGTGTTTTTAGCAAAACAATTATCAAAGTTTATTTTCAAAGACAATCACGGTAATATGATGACAGATGATTTAATTAAAACATATCACGCTTTTCTTGCGCGTCACATTCTGGAAGTCGAAATGAAAGAAGGTGAATCACAAAATCATTTCCGATACGCAAAATTTAGAGAATCGTTTTTTTCAAGCAATGACCATTTGTTGTTAGCATTTAAAGCCACGATTTATAAAATCGTATCCCCTGAAAGACCGGACCAGGTAGAGAGCATTTTAATGTCACAGAAATTTAAAGTGCCACTAAAGTTTGGCAACCTTAATTTTTGTTTTAGTGGGAGCAAGGGAACACAGGAAAATGAACTTGATTACCTTTGTTCAAAATTTAAACAAATATTTGCGAATTCTGCTGAGACATTCGCAGCAAATATTTTGATGAAAGTGGATGATAATATGGTTGGAGCAAACAAAATGTTACAAAGTACGGATTTAGAATCCTATAGACTGGGTGGTTTAGTTGGTAACCTGCTAGTATTCGATAACGTGACTAAGGCTTTAAAATTTAATTTTGATGTTGACACCTTATCCGACGACAATTTAAAGCTCTCAGAAAAATTGAAAAGAGATGTTTTCGTTGGGATAGCAAACAAGTGTAGATTTGACATAAACATACAACACTTCCCCCGCCTTTCTTTGGTTCATGAAGAAAATGATAAAAAGTTGATCAAAAAGTTTTTGTGTAACCTTACATTTTACACAAATCAGGCAAAAGAGGACAAAGTAGAAAAGGTTTTAAAGAAAGAGATCGATAATTATTTTGTAGGTAGTGGAAAAAGGCAAAGTATAGTAAAAGATGACGCAATTTTCCTCAAAATACACGATCGTGTACAAAAATGGTGGCAAGGGCAAAAGCCTTTTGGTTCTTCATACTTGACCGAATCTTGTAAATACTTCCTCGAAGCTGAACAAGATATCCTAAGTAGTCCGTTATTGAGCATTCTTAATTTTACTTTTTATACTGAAATAATCAAAACCGCATTGCCTGAAATAAAATTTAAAAATGCCGTAATTGAATTATTACAATTAGATGGTTTTTTTGACGGGCCAGAAAAAATCTTGAGCATAATTACTGAAGAAACTGCACTTTCTAGTATGAAATTAATGCAATATTTTGAAGAACGGAATTTGAACGGTTATACCTTTATCAATTTGGACTATGTTGGAATCGGAAATTATTTTGTTGATGTAAAGGCAGAGATAAAAGAATCTAAATTGGCTACACTCATCGTAGTTAGTAAAAGTAAAGATGTTACAGACACCCATTTCTTGATAAGACACTTTGCTAGAAAAATAATCATTATTTCTAATCGCAACTTGTCTAACCAGATCAAAAGAATGGTGACGGAGGACATCGTTGAAAGAGTTGACAATCAAATTGGCTTTAAAGATCTAGCAGATACAATGCGTAAGATGTTGCTAAAAGAGAGATATATTGTGTTCCAAGGAAAAGAAATACTACTTAGTATTTTATTTGAAGATGATTCGAATTGTCTTATTAATTCGCAAGTATTATACATGATTATTAACAATAAAAAAATAACGATAGGCAATTTTCTTAATAACCCGGCTTTTGATGAAATATCGGATGTTTATATAAATGAAGAAATATGTCGTTACATTACATTAGAGCCGAGTGTTCAAACAAACGACCATTATAATGTTGTAAAATACTGGGATGTGGATGATGATTTCACACCTGATACGAAGGATATCGTTCTGATTGCTTATAACATGGATGAATTTGGTAAATTTATCAAAAGGTTTAGAAATTGTAATGTGCATTGGTTTATGATAGTAAACCCTTTAAAAAAAACACTTGTTTGGCGAACATCACGGGGCAAATTACTCAATATATTAAATCATGTTAACAGGGGTACACACTATGCAAATAAATTGCAACCCGTGACGTTGAAAGATGTGAGTGAAAAAGTCGTCATAATAAGTGCCGAACCAGGCATGGGCAAATCTTCCTTACTTACTCATTTAGCAATAAATACTAAAGATAAATATCCGGCGCTGTGGATTTCAAAAATAAACTTGCTGGACCATACCGATGTATTGAGAAGAATAAAAGAAAACCAAACTACTATTGACTTAAAAGAAGCAATGCAATTTTTGTTCCAAGTTATTGGATTCAAAGCTTTTAAAGAGAGAAGAGCAGATTTCGAGATCATAATTGATCTTATTTCTGTCATAGATGACGACATTGTTTTAAAAAACAAGTTTGAGTTACATGTAACTGGATCAAGTTTATTCGAAATTGAGTTATTTATTTATTGCTATAATAACAATCGAGTTGTCTTACTACTCGATGGTTTTGATGAAATATGTCCTGATTTCGCGAATGAGCTTATTCAATTAGTTAATATTCTTAAGAAATCAAAAGTTATACATTTGTGGATAACTAGCCGTTTATACAACGTTCTACATCAGTTAGAAAATGCCTTGGAGACTTTCTCTTTTACTATACAACCCTGGTCATTTGTAACTCAGATGGAGTTTTTAAAAAAAATGTTTTTAAGAAAGTTCTGCTCAAATAAACGTGACCGCTTTCCTACTAAAAAAGGTGAATTAGATTGCGTTGTTGGGGAATTTTATGATATGCTTGGACTTGTGGTAGAATGGAATTTTCTTAAGATACCATTACATTTGTATATGACAGCAGAGTTATTTCAAGATTCATATTTTAATGATTCGTTTGACCCTAAATACGTTAATTTAAGTAAAATTTATGAACTATTCGTGGAGTCGAAATTTTTCAAAATACGTTTTGGAGAGAAAAAACCCCTGTTTTGTATCAATGATCCTGATATGAGGAAGATGGTAGATAATGAGCGAACAAAAATTTTATGTGCTCACAAAGTAATTGCTGCTCATGTTATATTTGGTGAAACAGGTGCAAAACAATTATTTGACACTAACGATATGACCTTATTGCGCGAATTTATTGAAAAAATAAAAGTCGGGGAAGAGAAAACAGGCATTGTCGAAAGAATTATTCAGAATAAACCTCAATTTGTCCATTTCACATTTGCTGAATATTTTGCTGCAGAGTTTCTTTGCGATAAATTGAAATGTTTCCATTGTAGAAATGCTCTTTGGCTGTATTTAATTGACACAGTTCTGCAACATGAATATAATGGCCTACTACGGTTTCTGAATGCCAAACTAGAAAACCATCAACTCATGTTTAATGAAACATACATCACAGATTTAAGCGAAATGTTTGAGACTTTGCTTTTGGAGCGACAACATTTGAAGAAGACGCTTGTTGACCTTATTTGTTGCAAATTTAATAATATTGCAATTACTTTACTCAAATTTGTCAAAGCTGTGCTAGGTAAGAAAAATCTTGAACGTTTTATTGATATGGTCACCGGCGCAGATAACCCAATCTGCATTGTATGTTTGATAGTCGAAATGCAGGCAAAACATGTCCTTACTTGTATTGTTAAGCTGATTAATGATATTAATGATAAAAGGACAATTGACTTATTCAATTGTTCTGATTTTCCAAGTTCTAATCCATTGCTGAATGGAGGTCAACTTAGATCTAGTCTGTGTCGGAATGTGGAGTTGTTAGATGCTCTTTTGTCAGATTTATCTCCTTCTGTACTTGTAGATTTGTTTTGTCAAGAAATTACTTCATATACTTTACCGTTCAATAAACAATTATCAAGTAAAATAATACATATTCTTACTAAGTCGTGGTCACAAGGTGATATAGACACCGATAAAACTTTCGAAAAATTGAATCGGGAACAACTTATGACCATTTTTAGTGCAAGAGATTGGCAGAACAGGGTACCAGCTCATATAGCAGCAATGGAGCAGTGTTACTGGATTTTTGACATATTAGAATCGCTATTAGATAGAAATCAATTTAAGGAAATTTGCATGACTCGAGACAAAGCAGGGCTAACACCGATTCATTATTTTAACACGAAAATAAACTGCGAAAAACTAGGAATTCTTCTAGATAAAGTCTATGGCGACAATACCAAAGAAAACTTCGTTTCTCGTCATGAACTTATGGAAGAAAAGTTTAAAAAATATGTTCAACTTGGTGTATTTGGTGGAACGGATGAAATACAATTATTTCATGCTTACGATACTAACTATATTAATGAAATTCGTGTTTTTATTGAAGAGATAAAACTAAAGGATGAAAAATCATGCCTTGTTGAAGAAATTATTCAGAATAAATCTAAGTTTAACCTTTACACATTTGCAAAATATATTGCTGCTGAGTTACTTTACGATGAACTGAATGCGGTCCGCTATAGAACTTCCCTTTGGGTGTATTTAATTAATACATTTTTTCAATCTGAAGTAGATGACCCTCGAAGGTTTTTCTATGGTAAACTAGAAAACCATCAACTCATGTTTAATGAAATAAATAACGCAGATTTAAACAAAAAGTTCGAGACTTTGCTTTCGGAGCGCCAAAACTTGGCCAAGTCGCTGTTTAAAGCTATTGTTAGTAAACTAGATGCTATTGCAATAATTCTGCTCAAATTCGTTAAAAATGTGCTTAGTAAAAAAAATATTGACGATTTTATGAATGTACTAAACAACAAGAGACTTGAACCTAGCTTTTCGATGTGCATTATGTGTTTGACAGTCAAAATGCAGGCAAAGCATTTTCTTACTGTTATTATTTATATGATTAATGATATTGATGATAAAAACATAATTGACATATTCAATTGCTCTGATTTACCAAGTTGTAATCCATTGGTGGAAAAAGGTGAACTTCGACCTAGTTTGTGTCGGAATGTGAAGTTGTTAGATGTTCTTTTGTCAGATTTATCTTCTTCTGTACTTGTAGATTTGTTCTGTCAAGAAATTACATCATATACTTTTGATAAACCATTTTCAAGTAAAATAATACATATTCTTACTAAGTCGTGGTCGCAAGGTGATATAGACACCGAGTGGTTTATTAAAACTTTCGAAAAATTGAATCGGGAACAACTCATGACCATCTTTAGTGCAAGAGATTGGCAGAACAGGGTACCAGCTCATATAGCAGCAATGGAGCAGTGTTACTGGATTTTTGACATATTAGAATCGCTTTTAGATACAAATCAATTTAAGGAAATTTGCATGACTCGAGACAAAGCAGGGCTAACACCGATTCATTTAACACGAAAATAAACCGCGAAGAACTAAGAATTCTTCTTGAAAAAGTCTATGACGGCAATACCAAAGAAAACTTCGTTTCTCGTCATGATCTCACGGAAGAAAAGTTTAAAAATATGTTTATCTTGGAGTATTTGGTGGAACGGGTGAAATACAATTATTTCATGCTTATGATACTAATTATATTAATGATGATTAGATGCTCTTTTGTCAGATTTAACTCCTTCTGAACTTGTACATTTATTTTGTTGCGATGTTGGAAACTACTTCACATCAATTAAAATAATAAATATTTTTTTAAAGTCGTGTTTGCAAGGTGATATAGATCTTACGGTAAATGTGATTAATTGAAAAATTATTAATAAGTACCGGTCATTATTAATAATTACCTCATGATTTGGTAAATGTGAATATTAAATGGAAATTTATCACTTTTAGCAGTTATTATTAATAATTTACTACGCTCGTTGGTAAAAGTAATAAATGAACCGCAAAATAAACATAGTATCTACTAATAAAAAATCCTACTTCTGAGTGGTTTATAAAAAAAAATACTAAAAAACTTGAGAGGTGTCAAGAGACACCCGGATGGAACGACGTTCCTTTCAATTCATTAGTGAAGGAATTGTAATATTTTTTTTTTTTAATAAGTTATAATAAAAATAAAAAAAAGTGTCGTTACAACTTTTCGTCTTATTTTTTTCCGTCTAGCCCCCTTTCGCAACGCGCGATAAGGAACTTCGTTCCAAAAGCCACCCATCTAACCTAACCTGTCCGAGTCGGGGTGCCCCAAGTCGGGGTGCCCCCAGTCGGTACAAAAAAGGCAATTTAAAGATGAAGATATTTATTCGTCGGATAAGGTAGGCACAGAGTTGATACAGTATAAAAATAGCAGGACAGGACATATCCGCCGCTAGACGCGGCATACGAATATTTACATTTACATAGTTACACATACATAATAACACTAAAATACATTAAATTTAAGCATATGTAATAATTCTAAATTTTAACTTTTACGCACATAATTATACCTAATCTTAGCTTACCTACTTACATTAAAATAAAATACAAAATCAAAAAACAAAACTAAAACGTGTAAAACTCTAATAATAAGTAATCTATAACACAACATTATCCTTAGGTATAAAAAAAAACATGAATATTTGTACAACAATATCTGATACCTATTTATATTTAATATCTTCAAGAAATTCTTTTACTGAGTAAAAAGTCTTTTGAAGTAACCACAGAACCTCATAGAGCTTTCGGGAGTGGTTGTAAATTTTAATGGACATTAGGTAACTGTTTTATAGTGAAGAGTACTATTGCAAAGTTGATTTTTTAGTTTAGTGGGGTCCCTTTTTGTGAATCTGTTGTTTTCGGCTACTGTGGAGAAGAACAAAACAAATATACCTATGTATTTAAAAGCCCCCACCTACCTACCTACCTACCTTATACCTATTTTTTTTTTTTTTTTTATAAGTACAAGCTAATGTTAAAATCTTAACTATTTTTAAACTGGTCTGCAACTCTCTTAAGGAGGTGTCCCAGTGATTGCTCTCAAGCATTTTTTTTTGCGCTATGAATGCTCTTTGGACATGAGTCGAGTTACCCCATAGGAGTAAGCCGTGTCTCGGTACAGACGCTACATAGACATGGTAGGCGTTGAGTGCGGCCTCTTCATTCGCTGTTTTGCGTAGCTCTTTTAGCGCATATACAAATCTCTTTATATTTTTTACCTATGTTGTCAATATGGAATCCCCAATTACAATTTTGATCTAATTTAAACCTTTAAAATTTTATTTTATTTAATCTATTAATTATTTCATTACTGTGTTCTAAACTATTTTTTGGTGGATTCTGTTTATGGTTCGCAAATTGAATGAATTATGTTTTAGAAAGGTTAACTTTTAGGTTATTTCCATCTAGCCAGTTTATTATATTGGTAATGGTGTCTTTTACTTCTTATTGGTGTAGTGTTTTGTCACTCTCAGGTATTATTACTTACACATCATCGGCAAATAGTACGCATTTATATTTTGTAATATTTGGTAAATCGTTGATATATAAGAGGAAGAGAAGAGGCCCAAGGATACTTCCTTGAGGCACTCCTGACCCATTGTGACAAAATAAGGATCTAAGGTATAGCATTGCAACAAATTTATCACTAATACGGTTTACTTCAACACACTGTTGTCTATTGCTCAGGTAACTGTTTAACGATTCTAGTGCAGGATCTCTAATTCCATAGCGCTCGCACTTATCAAGAAGTGTATCATGATTAACGAGATCAAAAGCCTTGCTCATATCAAGGAAGAAACATAAAATCAAACACATAAAATAAAATAAGCATTAGCACATAGAATTGCAACAAACGCGCATTTTTCCCGAATTTTTATCACGGTCATAACTTACAAACAACAAGTAATGGTGACCTGTTCGTGCTTTCACAAATTTTCATAATTTATTTAGTAGCTAGGATTATTTCAAACAGTAGCTGTAAGTTGGAGTTGGTTGGTTGGAGTTGTTGTTGGTTGTAAGTTGTAAGTTGGTTTCATTTTATTTGCGCAATAATCATTTACGTGTATGAGAATTGAGGGCCCATTTTGAACGAAGATATACAAAGTAGGACAGTGTTCTGCGATTAGGTATATCTTGTTTTCTCAAATTTTGTTTGGTATTAGCTTATATATTAGCATAAAGACTTTTTCTGTAGTGTCCATCTACAGGTGGGCCCTCAATCCTCTATGTGAGGACTGAGGGCCCAACTTTACAGTCCATAACTCGCTTATTTGACTTTCTGATGTGTATGTGTGCGTGCCTGCACCATTATGATTTGTTGCTACGACGGTAATAAACTAGTATCCAATCGCAACGGTGGTTTTGTTCGGTAGCTGACAGATCACTACCTCCTGTTGTTGAATCGCAGGCTACAGAACGCGAGGGAAATGATGTTGGGGAAGAGGATGAGTGTGCTGAGGCTCAAAGTGAAGTCGACGCTAATGATCATAATAATGCTGAGACAAATCAAGAAGTAGCCAGAGGATCATGGCGATCGTTCTTTTGAGCCACAGCCAACAAGACCGACACGTAGTTCTAGACGTAAGATTAATTATAAGGTTTAAATTGTAATTGTATGGTAAGTCCAGTTATGTAAGTCTTCTTATTGTTACTACACCAAATTAATGTTTGGTCCCCTTTCTTTGAAAATAGTGTCGGAGGAGTGATGTGTTTGTATGTGTGCGTGCCTGCACCATTATGATGTTATGTTGCTATTACGACGGTAATAAACTAGTATCCAATCGCAACGGTGGTTTCATTCGGTAACTGACAGATCACTTTCACAAAATCTCATTTCATCTTTCACAATTCTTTGGGAATGTTCACTAAATCTTAAGCACATTTTCAAAGAGTTTTAACAAAGTGGCCCTCAATCCACACGCACATTGCCCATTGGTAAAAAATTAAATCCCTTGCCATGCCGTCCTGAGGGCTAATTCACGTAATTTTATGACGCGTCGATGAAGTTGTAGTGCAGTTGCAGTCAAGTTCAATTTCGAGTGATAAACGGTATTCTTGTAATCTTTGAACTGCGCGTAAGCTGCGCGTAAACTGCACGTCAACTGTACGACAACCAAACTGACTTATGGTGTGGCCATTTGAGAGAAAAAATATTACACACTAAATAATCGAATAGAATCGATTACATTTCAATGAATATGACGTTATTAAAATATTAAAATAATACCCCAGTACAGATTTTAGTGCTTTTTCTTACTTAGTAGAATACCGATCATGTTGCGTTCCGAAGCACGCACTAAAGACGCGCATAGTAGAATGCCGTTATTGCGCACGCGTGACGCGAACTTGACGCGAGCGTGTCTGACAGCGGTAGAGAATACGAAAAGCGTTGTTTTGATCGAGACTTAACTACAACGGCACTGCAACAGCACTTCTTTAGTTACGTGAATTAGCCTACTGATCGGTCTGCGTACGCCATTAGGTACTTATTACTTGCCATTCGCTTACTACATTATTAATCCGCGAAATACGCTGTCTTCCGTCTCGCGTGACGCGAGCTTGAGACATCAGTGGGCTAATTCTTGTAATTTTATGACGCGCCGATGAAGTTGAAGTGCAGTGGCATTTAAGTTCGAGTTCGAGTGATAAACGCCGGTATTCTTGTAATCTTTGAACTGTGCGTAAGCTGCGCGTGAACTGCACGTCAACTGTAGGACAACCAAACTCTACCAAACTTACTTATGGTGTGACCTTAGGAGAGGAAAAATATTACTCACTAAATAATCAAATAGAATTGATTAGATTTCAATGAACATGACGTTATTAAAATATTAAAATAACACCCCAGCACAGATTTTAGTGCTTTTTCTAACTTAGTAAAATATCAATTGTGTTGCGTTCCGAAGCACGCACCAAAGACGCGCAACAGTAGAATGCCGTTTTTGCGCTCGCGTGACGCGAACTTGACGCGAGCGTGTCTGACAGCGGTAGAGAATACGAAAAGCGTTGTTTTGATCGCAACTTAACTGCAACTGCACTGCAACAGCACTTCTTTTAGCCTACAGTTGCCCGCGCTCTGTTGAGACGGGTAGTCTATGTAACTTTGCTCCGCGCCTAGCCGCCAAATTATTGTCATTAAATCTACTTTTTTTTTGAGTAACATAGGTAACAAGAAAAATACAATTGAAAAGCGATAACTAAAACAGTTTAAGACTCAAATGATGGCTGATTGTCGAAGTCGAAGGTGCTTATGTATTTTTTACGTGCATAAGCGCATAGTAAACGCAAAATAAACGGATGATTGATTTAATCGTGCATTGTTTTTGTGCGAAATTATTTTAATTAAGTACATACAACTCGTTCGAACTAACTGTGCACCTGGTAGGTAGTAGGTAAGTAGAAGGTAGGTGGTGGTGGGTGATAGGTAGGTGGTAGGTAGGTGGTAAATTTTATAGTATTTGTGTAAAATAACTTTCAGTGAAGGGAAATTTAGGGTTTACCAACAGCACAAAAACTGAAAAAGGCCTGTAACTCTAAAACGGTGCGTCAGCTTATCACACAAACAAGTGGCCTTCAGCCTACCCAAATTTACACTTCTGGGATACCCCCTTCCAACACACCAGCCCCTCCTTCCATCCAAAACCACCTATCCAATCCTCCTAAATAGTAATAAACAAGAGGCCGATGAGAGAGGGAGGGGGGGGGAGGGAGGGGTAAAGTGTGGGTCTTGACTTTGTGACACCACCAATATCCCACCCCCCTAAGTTTAGCCTGAAACCTGACCTACCAAAAAGAGCTCAACAAGACCGAATAAACGAGCCCACCCACGCCAAAATCAGAAAAGGGAAGTCCCAGCTAGGGCAACTGGAAGATCTACCCGACAAGGCCGTGTATTCCCGTTCGTCCCACTGACTTCTTCCCCGTAGTGGGACGAACGGGAATTTACAAAAATAATATTAAACCTGCGATACGGCGCGGTACGGTACGGCAGAAAATCTCAAAAAAGTGGATATCTCTGAAACCAGTGTAGATAGGCGTTTTTCGACCACGGATTGCCACAGAGGTATCCAGCCCCCCCCCCCCCCTTTTTCCTTTCCTTTTCCTAAACCCTCCCCCCTCATCCTTTAACGGGCCATATCTCGGGATCGAGAGGACATAGAGCAGTTTTGACCTCAAAATCAGCTCCTGTGGTTAAAGGCTAAAGTCTACGGCTAAAGTCACCTAAGAGGTACCTTCCCCTTCCCGATTGGACCCTCCCCCACCTCTTACACACTAAAATACCGGTATCTCGGAAACTACTTTGGACCGCGGATTTGCACATTTTGTTTTTGACTCCCCATTTACAGGGTTAAAACTGAACTATATTTCCTAATGCAGTATTAGCAGTAGTTATTTTATTATACATTTTTTAATTATTTTATTTACAATATTTTATATAGACAACTTTCCCCGTTCTCTTCGCTGTGCCCTATACACACAAGTCACACAACACAGTAGGATATTAAACAAATGGAGCCTAAATAGTTAGAAATGGTTCTCGGAATTCACACCCCAATAAAAGGGAAAGGGCCAGGAGCCAGCGCCAGCGAACCACAAGAGTCCACGTCGCCTGCCCATCCGGGAATAGAGGGCTATTCCCGGGTGGGCAGGCGACGTGGACTCTCAGGCAGACCCTAGCTCACCTCTCCCTTGGAGATATTAAGCGGTAACACTTCAGCCACCTAGCATGAACAATCAAATATTTAAAGCTCGAGCAACAATAAAGAGGAATTTCTAAATGACACTCATAAATAGTATTTTCGACAGTTTTTTGCGATGATATAAGTTACACATGTAAACAAGGCAGTAGATCAAGCTTTACATTTCCAGTAAATGTAGTCCATAATTATGTACTTAGCCAAAAATTATAGGTAAATTAATGCATCCAACTATTTGATCTGTATAGAAATATTTTAAAAAAATGAGTATGAAATGGAGTAAGTACTCAAAACTTTTATTTCACGACATACAAACAACATAGGAATGCATTGTATAGTAGGTGTTAAAAAATTAACTCGAAAAAAAAGTGGTTTTTATATAACTCTGTTGCATAATTATACTTAGTGAAGTCGAGTACGCGAGCTTGGTCCCGCGTGTCGCGCGCCGGTGCCGCCGCCCGTGTTTGTTATCCGCACTAATGCGGGTGTGGCGAGACGCGCGGGGGAAATCAGAATTTATCCTGACGTTAGGCCCGCTCATAACAATATCAAGCATTTCGCGAGGTAATTTATTTCTAAGTTCGTTAGCATGAAATAGTTTAGGTAAATGTGATGGTTTTCTTTCTTGGAGATAGATTTGAAGGTCATTTAAAAACAATAATAGGCACATACTTACAAATTCAGAGTTGCTGGCGATGTTCTAATGAAAAAATAAATCATACTTATGATTCAAGCTCAAGTCCATTTTACCTCATGTGGGTATGACTTTATTAATCTACTGATTTTTCCTTCGATCTACTGCTAAAACTTTATTTTTTCTACTGATTTCTTCAGATTCCATCTGGCAACACTGAGTCTGACGTCTCGCGGTCTGTGGACGTCTCTCATCTCTGACAGTGACAGTCAAAATTTGCGCCCAGGCACAGCTGAAAACTGAAAAATGCAAATATTATTTTCCAAGACAATGAAATCGTAAGAAATTCTTAGAGAAACAAATAAAAATGACTTGGAATAAATTAATGTGTAACTTCCGGGAGCTCCAGTTGGTGGGAACGCTATCTGGTGGTCAAAGTTTTAGGTTTGTTAAACTTACATGGTATTTTTATTTATTTGATACTTACATGACTAAAGCTCAGTGGTTACAGGTAGTCAGTGGCCCAAAAAATCTGACAACCAGTCTTACCAAGGGGTATCATATTATTCAATACTAACTGGGTTGTGGACGTCAGGTAGGCAGTCGCTCTATGTAAAATACTGGTATTCAGCTGCATCAGGTTACACTGGAAGCCGAATTCAACATAGTTGGGAAAAGGCTAGGCAGATAATGACCTACATGATTACAGCTAGCTTTGGGAAACAGAACAGGTGTGATGATATGCCAAACAGCTGTAAAACGTAAATTATAGTAAATTGTTCGGAAAAAAAAAATGTTATATAGCTCAGCCTGAAAATGAAGAATCGTGTTGAAACAGTGGACTCCTAAACTCCTGTAACCTCCTCTGTGTCTTTCAATACTATATTATTTCTTTGGAACATGACAAGCAGCTTATTGAAGATAAACTGTATATTACTTGTTTCAGGTGGACACACGACAAAGAAAACAATGAATGGATTGGGGTTTTCTCCAAAACAGTTTGGAAATTAAGTGAAAATGATGATCATCTGCAATACCAAGTCATAGGCTCACTCTATAACACTACAAGTAAAAGCACAAGTACAAAAACAAATGTAGATTTCAAAAAGTTACTTGAAGAATACTTCAGACTAGACTTGAACCTAGGGGAATATTACAAGGAGTGGTCAGAGAAAGACAAACTGTTTGAGAAGGCTTGTCAACAGTTTTATGGTATCAGAATGTTACGTCAAGAACCTGTGGAGAATTTGTTTTCTTTTATTTGCAGTCAAAATAATCACATATCACGGTAAATAACACTTATTTAATACTAATTAATTTTGTTCACAACATATCTATAGCAAGTCAGGAAGTAGACTGAGAACAATTTTTTTATAAAGTTATCAATATCATGAGCATAAATTAGAACTCGCTAATAATAAAAATGTGTTATCAGGATATCTACTATGGTAGAAAAGCTATGTACTCACTATGGAGAAAAAATATGTGAATATGAAGGAGACACATATTATGCATTCCCAGAAGTTGAGAAACTGTCATTACCAGGGGTAAGAACATTAACTAAACAACATTTATGTCATCTAAATAATACTATGAAGTTATAGCAATAAGCAAAATCAGTTTTTTAACATTCTCAATTTTGAGATTCAATGTTGGCCATCCGCATGTGGGCGATAATCTGCATGTGGGCGATAATCCGCATGCAGGCCATAATCCGTATGTAGGCCATATATGTGCAGGTGTCGTCATCAAATTGCCTGTAACTTTAACAAGCAGCCAGTTCTTTCCGAAGAATACATAGTAACCGTATCGTATATGTATGGTGGCCAGATAACATTGTTGCCATTGCATGAACCTGGATGAGGCTGACATATGGAGAATATAGAGATAGGCATTGACAGCAATGTTTGAGATCTGTATGCAGACAGTAAAGTAAAGTACAATGAGTCTCGGTACTATGAAATCACTTGTCAGATTATAGACAAGTCTTTAAACGTTTCGACTCTGGTGACAGAAATCTATGGAGGGCTGGAGGCACTTGGAGAAGGCCCATACCAATGATTGGCAATTAGTAAAGTTGTTGGGACAGAATAATTATAAATAACTAACTTTATTTAACTATAGTACAAACCAAACCAATCAAGAGCAACAAACAGCAATAGTGGAAATATTATTTAAACTGAATATTTGTGAAACCCGTCTTGAGTAAGCATGGTGATCAATGCTCATGCCTTCTCTGTTAAGAAGAGGCCTTTGCCCAGCGGTGGGACAGTAATAGGCTGGTATTATTACTATTTATATTATTTCTAAAACGTAAACAGGGTGGAAGGGACATCCGAACATCATTCCGAACTTACCCAGGTATTTCTCACCAGTAGTTTAAAAAAAAACTGCTGTTACAGACATTTTGACCATGTAGGTATTGAATTTTTATAAGGAAACAAATTTATATGTTCAGAATGATGTACTGAATGTGTCCCTTGCACCCTTTATGTGAAAACTTAACGAAGCCAAAAGGCACTTGTTCTCCTCGTCATTGCGATCATTATTTTGTTCTACACCATACCTGGGAACCTTCTAGTTACGGAGATATTGGGGGTCAAAATTCCAACTTTTTGACAACTTTTATTTTTAATTCAAGTTTCTAATGTAAGATTTTTACTTTAAACAGCTCCACGACCCCCGTAGTATTCAATCCATCCATCAGTTCTACAACAAAACATGATTTTTCACTCCAAAAAAAAATGTCGTTTCCCAGCAATAATTTTTGCGTAAACTTACTTACTGTACAGAATGCTTGGTTGATGGCTTCGTGATGAGGTGGTTTACACCCTGTATAGCTGAATAAAGGCTTATTATTATTTTGTCAATTCAAGGTAGAAGCAGAACTGAGAGATTTAGGTTTTGGGTACAGAGCCAAGTTCATTCAGAGGTCAGCCGCTCAAATAGTAGAGTGGGGGGGAGAGGAGTGGATCAACAGCTTACAGGACATGAAGTATAAAGATGCCAAACTGGAGCTAATGAAGCTACATGGCATTGGACCTAAGGTACAGAGCAATGTTTTTTTTTTTAACAGGTTAATTGTAGCACGGCCCAGATATATCACTACATAGTATAAAACAAAGTCGCTTTCTCTGTCCCTATATCCCTATGTATGCTTAAATCTTTAAAACTACGCAACGGATTTTGATGCGGGTTTTTTTTAATAGATAGAGTGATTCAAGAGGAAGGTTTTAGTATATAATTTGCGGGCGGGCGAAGCCGCGGGCATCAGCTAGTTAGACTATAATTATAATCTTTATGTTTAGTGTCCTAAAGTGCTAACTCGCAGTCAAAACATATTTCCCATCAATAATTAATAAAAGGCCTATGTTGACAACTAGTACACCCACATTTCACCAATTATATTATGGAAGTCCCATGATTTGTATCTGGTTAGGAACAAATCGAGACTCCGTGGCTGCTTCTAAGAAATGCTGATGCAAAAAACCCAATAACGTTCCATGGCTGCTACTGAGAAATTCGCGCATAAAGGTGTAGGAATTTACTTTGTCAAGGTCAAAGTCATTCCTGCACCTTTATGCGCTTGGAGGGTTGTATTGATGATTTTGATGATTATAATTCTATAACTACATACGTGTTACAGCCGCGAATCATATTTTAATCAACATACAACCTGATACTGACCTGGAAATTGCAAAAAACGTAAGAAAATTTGAATTTCGCGGGCTACCCTGGAGCATCCACCTTAAATCAAGATCTGTCAAATCACCTATTTGTTCGAGACACCATTGTTTAACTATTGTGTCTACTTCGTGGACATATCAAGGGTTAAGCCGTTGGTCCTGCGCCTGATCTGTCTCGGTCGTGTCGGATTGCCGTCTCATCAGACTATGAGAGTAAAGGAACAGAGAGTGCACCTGTGTCTGCGCACACGCCTGCACTATAACGTTGACATCTTTGCTGTACCTATAGACAAATTCAAAGGCCTTGTTAGTAAAACCATTTTGGATTGGGTGATATTTTTCTTTCAACTCATAAATTAAATTACTGTCATTTCATGTATTTTTCTTTTTGGTTCTTTTTAATTTGTATGCCTGTTTGTTTAACATTAACACATTATGTAATTTTATTGTTCGCATTTAATTGTTAGCGCAAGTCGCATTGTTTTTAGAATAGAATAGAATAATATTTATTTGCTTAAAAACATGGTATAAAAAGATGGTAAAATAAAAAAAAACAAGAGCATACATGTGTTTGTTTAACAGTGATAGGCGTACAAATTTTTTAAGACAAAATTTAACATTTATTGTCAAAGTCTTTGACACTATAAAAACTATGACTACATAACCATTCATGCATTTTATTTCTAAATCATCTTACACTTAACAATTTTTTTTATTTTACTTGAGATTACTTGGTATCTTACTATATATAATAAGTAATTAATATTATAACTAATTGTTTTTATAATATGTGGGAAATGTCGTTGGTTATACATTTACTCACACCCTAGCTAAAATTCTGTGTAATAATGTAATGTGTAACTGTTTGTTTTCCTAAATAAATAAATAAAATTATATCGCCCGCGCCGATAATAATAATAAGGCTAATCTCCGCTGGGATAGGCCGCCGTGACTGCACGGTCAGGAGAACTATTATTAATCGTACCCAGGACCTTATAGACAGCGGCCACGCTTTCAACCACAACACCCATGCGGCAGTGTCTGTCTTGTTAAAACATTTTAAAGTCTACTTTACCGTTAAAAAGTTTAGAATGAGAGAGAGGCCTACGTGTCAAATTTAAATCTAAGTCGATAGCGCACATAATCTTACCTCAAAAAGATTGAGCATTATTTTAATGTAATAATTTGATGAATGCATGTTGAAATAAATAGTTTTTAATTTTTTAGTGTAATACTTGAAAACCTGTTTTCTTATGTTTCTCAACAGGTAGCTGACTGTATATGCCTGATGTCTCTGAACCACCTAGAAGCCCTCCCGGTGGACACCCACGTGTATCAAATAGCCGCACAGAACTACCTCCCACACTTAAGAGGCAAGAAAAATGTCACAGAAAAGGTGTACACAGAAATTGGGGATCATTTTAGAATGCTGTATGGTGATATGGCAGGATGGGCTCATACTGTAAGATTTCTTTTATGATGATGATGGTGCCATCTAGCCGATTTCGGCCACAACGACTGCATTCGATGGCTTTCTAGTGTGGTTGTCGAGAGCTTTGGTGTGCTGCTCTTTCATGTGCTCTTAAGTGGCTAGCATATCCAACTTTGGCCGAAAATACAGGGTGAACGGGACACCAAGGCTAAATTTGTTATGGTACCGTACAGTACTACTGATCCGATTCCGAAAATTCTTTCACTAACGGGAAGCAGCATTAGCCCTGAGTGCTATAGGCTACATTTGAAACGTTCCCGTGAGTACATTCAAAAACTGTACTTACATAAGCAAAATATTTTAAAAAGATTAACTTACTTGGAGTTTATTGACGGTTCTTCTCCATCATAGGAAACGACTGGTTATCTCTTGACGGTTTAATATAAATATTTTTTTCTAAGCCTGTCATGAGAAGAGGCCTTTGCCCAGCAGTGGGACAGTAATAGGCTGGTATTATTATTATTATTAGCCTGTCATGTGTCCCACTTAGTGTATAAATGTGAAAAAAATATTTAGATTTTATTTTTTTTGATATACACAATTTTAGTCAAAAGTAAAATATCTGGGTGACTTGACTTGATTATGACATCAGCATTTCATGAAATAAAACATAAAATGTTTTCTATAATAATTATGTTGTTACAGGTACTTTTTTGTGCGGACTTAAAGAAATTCCAACAGAACGACACAGATAGCGAAGATGGTAGCAAATCGAAGAAGAAACGAAAAAAGTGATAATATAATGAAAATATCAATAAAATTAAAGTATCTTGATCAAATCTGTTTTATTTATGTAAAGCGAATAATATTATATGGCTACATACAAAAGTTTACATAAATCTGGGGTCCTTATAACAGTGGTGTAAACCACGAGATTTCTTTTAATTACAAATTTGGTCCAAGCTATATTATTTTAAAACTTGTAAGGGTGAAATCACATTTACACGCACAAATCAGCAATTTTCTTGCATATTTTTCTAACTCGTGTTTCGGGTTTCGTACAATGCCAAACTCAAATGTTTTTATTCGTTTGTGTTATGTTTTGATAGAATTCTTATAGGTTTTCCTTTAATCTACAACCAATGAACTACATTTAATTTAATTTTAGGCTAAGTAGTTTCGGAGAATTTGCCCCCCCCCCCCCCCCCAAATTCTCAATGGTCAATTTGAATGGTCAATTTTCGTCTTTCACGAACTAAATCAAAATTATTTTACAGTAATAAAATAATATATTTGAGATTATCATAACGAGCCCTTACATTTGATATATACACAGTAAGATTTGCAAAACTTTTTTTCTTTTTACTAATTTGTTCCACGAAAATGACACTTATTAAAAAAAAAAAATATACTTGGTACTTCCGTGTTTGGGTCATAGGATTACACTATCCTACCAAATTTCACCTGATTTGGTCCAGTAGATTCGGAGCAAATTGGCTGTGATAGGCGCACGAGTGGGTTCCGTTTTTACATTTTTTGTACGGAACCCTAAAAACAAACTTACGTATTAAATCGTTGAATGAGTAAAGAAATATTTTCCAGTGATGACGTCATCAGTTCTAAAACTTTAAAATTAAATATAAATTACACTTAAAGTACTTACGGGATGATATCCGTGATAAACCGTGAAAGTCTAAAACAGTGCATTAAATATAAATTAACCTAGCCATTGAATTTAAAAATATTCAAATTAGTTTCTTAAAGAAACACCGATAGCTACGAGACGTAGGCATATTAACTAACAGTTATACGTAAGTACGTTATAGAAAACGGCCGTTAATTAAGAGATCCAATAGCACGTTACAGTGCTTCCACCCGAGCCGACCCAAATAAATGCGGATGCTTGGGACCGGTCATCTCGCTCCACCAAACGTCGCCTGTATGTGACAGATTGAGATAGATATACTCTAAAACGCTGTCGTGCATGCTAATGTGATCTCACCAAAAAAAGTATACAGGCTGTGGCGAAATCAATGGTTGCCTGTCTTATTGTACCTTCCGTTTCAATACTAGCTATCAACTCGTTCGCACTGGCAAAAGATTCACATGAAACATTTTACAATTTATAATGGGTTAAGTACCTATAACGAAGCCGAAAGGCACTTGTTGACATTTTTCTTGTTCTAGATTCTAGTGTCTAGGCTATAGACCATACCTGGAAACCTTCTAGTTACAGAGATAGTGGGGATCAACGTTCCAACTTTTTCACAAGTTTTTTTTTTAAATACTAGTTTTTAATGTAACTAAATTTATTTATCTCCACGACCCCCATACTATACAATGCATCCGTCTGGGAGTCTAAAATGGCCGCTTTATCAGAATCGTAATTAATATGAATCACGTTAAAAATTTAAAATTCTTAAATTGGACTTAATGGTTTTGATCGTAAAGTCCATTTTAAGATATTTTTTTTCATATTGCGATTCTGATAAAGCGGCCATTTTAGATCCCCAGCTTAATGTTTTGAGTGCGTTACATTGAGTCTTACCGTAAAACTTGAGTTTTCAACCCAAAAAAAAATCGTTTCCCTGCAATTTTTTTTTGCGTAGTCACTTAGTTTGATGTACAGAATCCTAGGTTGACGGCTTGGTGAAGGGTCTGTTTACACCCTGTATAAATTCGCTTTCTCTACTTTTTTAGTTGCAATATTTATCTCTCATATCATACAACATATATTTTATGCAAATGTTTCGCCACACACGGTTAGCCACAAACAGTACAGTGAGGAAAAAAATAAGGTCCTAGTCACCTCAATATTACTTACATGATTTCTTAGAACTTACAATTTGGATATAAAACTTATAACTAAACGTTACACAACCTGGAATGGTAGAAAAGATATTCTTTTTAAAAGACCGAAGTTCCAATATCACAATTTTTTGAAAGAGATAAATAATAATTAGTTATATTTATATTGCACGTAAAACTAACTTACAAACTAATTTGTGAGATTATTTTAAATGAGTTTTTGTGCCTCATTTTATTGTATCTTAATCTAAGTAAATGCTTGTATTTTAAGATAATACTATAATATAACCCCGGGTGTATTAGGCAGACGTGTAACTAACTACATCCACAGTTCACAAGTTATGTTTAAGTCCCATGTAATAGGGGGCGAGCCTATTGCCATCAACCGGGCACAAATCCAGACTCCGTGGCTGCTAATGAGATAATAACATTTTATAAAATAATGATACTTAATTAATTAAAAATACATAGTTACGTTTTACATGAGAAGAACAAAATAGGTACTTATGAATAATATAATTATTTAATAATAAATTTTGAATAAAAATCAGTCTACTTTAGTAGCACAATGTGTAGTTATGGTCAGCGCATTGAGCACTTGAGCAGCAAAATGCTCGAGCAGTTTGCATTTCAGAATAGAGTTGAAAATAGTGAGGGTAGTAATTCTTTGTGAATAGGCATGACGACAAAAAAATTGCAAATCTATTTATCTTCATTTTATTTTTTATTTTATTTAATTTGTTTAATAATTCATTCTGATTTATTAATTGGTTGACTTAGATTTTGGATTTAATTTGATTGAATTTGTTTTGTTTTGATTCTATAATTTAATTTAATTCTAGTTGATTGTTTTTTTATTTTTTTTTTGTTATGGTGTTTTTATTTTTTATTATTTTTTTTTTGGCAATGGGTGTTATTTACCTGAAATAAATGTATTTATTTTTATTATTGTTTAGTCGATCAGTTAGGCAGCGGTCGGCAACACGCGGCCCGCGGGCGTCTTACTTGCGGCCGTGAATTAAATTAAATTATATTTATTGACACACACAAGTTAGGTTAGTGAATGTTTTGTAAATAAGTTAAATTTATCAAAATAAATGCATGAACGAACCGTAATCGACCGTATAGTGTGGATCCAGCCTTAAGGTCCATTGGATACCACATCGTGTATTGTGCGCCTGTGGTGCCTAGTCGACATTTTTTCCATATAAATTTCGGGGAATTACTCCACTGTTTGACACTGTATATCCAAAACATGATATCGTTTTGTCTCATTAATTACTTTTGTCTACGAATGAATTATCTATGAATTATCGTACATCTAACTGAACTCACTCAGTCAGGCACGATGCCAGGTGAGAGCTTTCTTTTTTGGCCACGCCAACCAGTGAGTTCGAGCCCGCGACTATTGCAATTTTAAGAACGCGCTTTTCATTTTTTCTATGGGATAATTGGGATATGACCAATTATACGTAGGTATATTGGGCTTCTAGGGTTAATATCACAAGTGAGTCTTTAGTTTATTTTACCACCTTATGGCCCTTGCCTGCCAAAAGGTTGCCGACCGCTCAGTTAGAGTATTGGAAAATAATGGACACGTATTTTTTGTTTTTGTTAATCAATGAATATTGACAAAGTTATAACGCATCAAAACTCGGGAGTGGGGGCTCGTGACGTCCGAACGCACTAAAAATTATACCAAGGCGCGACGTATTGAGAATTTTCAAAGCGTCGTATCTTCGTCAATTTTGGCTTACGTAACAAAAGAAAAAATACGGGTCAAATATTTTTTGATAATCTAACTGAGGGACTAATTCGATTTTTTCAGTCGACAAGCCTATTGTCTTTTGTAGGTAGGTATGCTATTTTGTACTTTATCCCAATTTTGGATATAGCTCAAAATCGATATGAAAACTGATCAAGAGTCATGCTGCTTTTAGGGCGATGACCCCTATATAACTATACAAATAAAAGTCATAAAAATGTCTTGTTGTGTTAAAACGAGCAAAAGTAAAAATGTTACAATCGATTCAATTGCATTTTTTCAAAATTCAAAATCTTTGATATACAGGGTTATTTGTAAAACACCGACAACCTCTCAGGACTGTGTTACTAACATCATAATCAACAACTTGTGTTTTATGACTTTTAAAAATTCATCATATTTGAGTTCATCAAATTTTCGTACAAAAATAAAAATATTTAAATTGAACGCTCTAAATGTTAAGAAATATATGCGAAGCAAAACAAAACGATAGTACAATAGTGAGGGGAGCGGGGCCAGGGCAGCGAGGGCCCGTAAAAGCGTTCAATTTAAATATTTTTTTTTTTTTATGAAAATTTGATGAACTAAAATATGATGAATTTTTAAAAGTCATAGAACAAAAGTTGTTGATTATGATGTTAGTAACACAGTCCTGAGAGGTTGTCGGTGTTTTACAAATAACCTTGTATATATATGGAACATAAAATCGTTGTAATATTATTACAACGATTTTATGTTCCATTAAATTCGGTTTTTAGTAATAAGGTATAAATTGGAATGAATCGCGCTTTCATCAACATCTGTAAAACTTTTTCTACTAAAACCTTTAACATTCACGAAAACAGGAATGATTCGATACAAATCACTTATTACCGTAGTATATTTGAGGGCAGTGTTCTATCAGCACATGGAGGGCGCGTATCTCGAAGGCGAGGTCGGTGATGGCCGGCGGAGTGGCTACCAGTGTGGGCGCGAACACCGTGCTCAGGTTATGAGCGCTCATTTTGTTCACATCTGCTAGCTGGGATACTCTGAGAACCAAATTAACAACAACTTACAATCACATTTAATTTATTTAAACTTATCGCATATAAAAAGGTACAAACTTGGACTTAAGGGGACTACAGGAGCTAAACACGAATTTTATAATGCAAAAAAGCTTAAGATTCACTGCAATAAACAAAACCAGAAATATATAAGATATTATTCAGGACATATGCTAGTATGTTAGTGTTTTGAAAACATGATACAACTAATTTTACTCGATAAAAAAATATCACGAACTTATCTCTAAAAAATTCTTTGAACGAGTAAAAACCATACTAAAATACATTTACATTATCATACATTTTGATTTTTGGCAAATAATTCGACAAACAACATATTAGCATGATAGTGTTTTATTTTTTTAGTCCAATCAATAGATTTTTTGTAAATCTCAAAAAACCACTCATTTCGCACTATTCGGCCCGCAGTGACCGACGTAACAACCACTTTGTAGTGCAAGCTGATTAGAACTTTATTCTAACAGTATTTCAAACAAAGTTTGAACCACCACAAATAGAGTTGCTAATTTAGCATCTGTAGTCGCCAGGTTAATTTTTCGATAGACCTGCGGGCGAAACGGCGGACAAAAGCCTAAACTAAACTATGAATTTAAGTTGGAAACAACATCGCATTGAAGATTTGCGTCTTGTTCAAAAGAAGTTAAAATTACCCTATTTAAGGCGTATTGCCAAAACTTCTATGGCAGTAGCTTATGGACAACATATTCTCTTAAAGCCCTCAACACCTTGCGCGTCCAATATAACAATGCCTTCGGATTGCTAATGCGGCTCCAACGTTTTTGCAGCGCATCTGCTATGTTCATGGAGGCTTGAACAGACGGATTCGCAGCTATACTGCGCAAGAAAGTCGCTTCGTTATTGAGCAGAGTTCGTGCTAGCGGCAATGGTATTCTGGCGGTCATTGCGGACAAATTTGACTGCCCTATTTTATGTCATCACATTAGGGTACTCACAAAAAGGAACAGCACGAAATGATGGAATTATTAATTTATTTATTTATTATTATAATTGAAAAACGATCTGAATATGAATGTACTTAACTAAATCACCTAATTTCTTACCGGTAACATAGTTCTTAAGTACTCTTTTACTAACCCTTAAGGACCTTGTTGTTCGCAATAAATAATTATTTGATTTGATTTGATTAAATGAATCGGGTAAATAACTACTTAAATAAAAAAACGTCCATCGTACCCAAAAACATCTAATTTAAATAAAGAAAAAAAATGCTGTTTTTTTCTTTTCTTTTTTTTTTAAACAAAAAAAGAGAAAAATCTCGAAATAAAAAGTAACATTGTGTGCCTCAAGGCTGCGCTAAATACACAATATGTCCGGCATTTTCTTGAACTGGGCCTGTTCAAGAAAATGCCGGACATATTGTAGTGTCCGACGCTGGTTTTCGACTGGAATGAAACTTTTTATCTGCTCTTCTGATAGCCTCCCTAGTAATTTAAATCTTTGATTGTAATTTGTACCTGTGTAGATGCTGCACCATGTACTGTAGACAGTTGAAATGCGCCGGCGGCAGACTGTCCAGGCATTCTCGTAGAGATGTTATTTGTTGCGCTTGTGTCTTCATCTCTGAAATAATGTTATAAAAACAAGTAACTTTTAATAAAAAAGTATCAAAATACCTGACTACCTACCAATTGTATTATGTACGTATATAACCGATATATTACGCAGGGTGAATTTTTGAAGTGGGCGTGGATGGCCAAAATCCGAAACTATGAGGAATAGCGAAAAATGCTCAAAGTCTCGAGCCTGATTTTGATAAAAAACTAAAACTGCATCATTACATTTTTGGAAAATTAATATTCCTTAAAACTCTCACAAATGTGACCAGCTGTGACAAGGACGGGGGGGGGGGGGGGTAAAAAAATCATGAAATCTTCTCTTTCAGATTATCTTTTTATAAATAAAGAAATAAATATCGCTGGACATTACACACAGCGCCATCTAGTGCCACACTAAGCAACGAGGCTTGTGTCGTGTACACCAGATAGTTGACTACATAGATAGTTTTTGTTTGTAAATACATACTTGTACTGTAATACATACATGTTTTTACCATGTGGAACGCAAATAAATGAATATGAATACTTATTATACATATAAACATCCATGACTCGGAAACAAATGTCCATGCTCATCACACAAACATTTGCTCCTACCGGGATTCGAACCCGGGACCCTAAGAACGTAAGGCAGCATCACTACCGCTGCGCCATTCGGTTATAGTTAGACATATAAACAGTAATTTAATTGACATGTATTCCTCAGTTGATTTACGTAAAATATACAGGGTGTAAACCACCTCAACACGAAGCCGTCAACCAAGCATTCTGTACATCAAACTAAGTAACTTTACGCAAAAATTATTGCTGGGAAACGACTTTTTTTTTGAGGTGAAAAATCATGTTTTGTTGTAGAACTCAATGTAACGCACTCAAAATATTGTGCTGATGGATGGATTTAATAGTACGGGGGTCGTAGAGGTGTAAAAATCTTACATTAAAAACTTTTATTAAAAAAAAAAAAGTTGCTAAAAAGTTGGAGCTTTGACCTCCAATATCTCCGTAACTAGAAGGTTCCCAGGTGTGGTGTAGAACAAAAAAATGATCGCAATGACGAGGAGAACAAGTGCCTTTCGGCTTCGTTAAGAGGTGTTTTACACCCTTTAGACATTGTTGTCTGTGTGCTTTTTATGGTTTGCCTTTTTGTGCTTTTTATGCTTTTGATTGATGACATAGTAATATTTTTTCATTTCTTTTTGTTTGCTTTGAATTTAATTCTGTTATGATTTGAAATGTACTTAATTATTTTGTAAAATTCGAACACAATGTAAATTGTTTGATGAATGAATGAATAAATAAATAAACTCACGTATAGCCTGCACAAGCTTCGGGTGTACTTCGTAAGTGATGAGTGGCACCGGCAGAAGTCGCAGGTACAGTTTGAGCGTGCCGGCCACCACGTTTATGTTACTGTACACGCTGAGATCTGCCGCTTCCCCGTCTGAAATGTTAATTTTTAAGATTCCGTAGGCAATAAGGAACCCTTATAGATTCGCCATGTCCGTCCGTCTGTCCGCAGCTCAGCTCAAAGACTCTTATAGTACTAGAAAGCTGTAATTTGGTATGAACAGGCATGACGACAGTATCAAAATATTGCAAATCTATTTAGTCCGTCAGTTAGAGTATTGGAAATTAATGGACACGTATTTTTTGTTTTTGTTAATCAATGAATATTGACTAAGATAAAATGCATCAAAACTCCGGAGTCCGCCCCCTCGGGAGCCCCCGCTCATGACTTGAGAACTAGCTAAAAATTATACCACGGCGTGACGTATTGAGAATTTTAAAAGCGTCGTATCTTCGTCAATTTTGGTTTACGTAACAAAAAAAAAAAAAACGTGTCAAATATTTTTTGATAATCTATGTAACGGACTAATTAGATTTTTTTTGACGTCTCGCCTTTTTACAGATTAGTTACGCCGACACAGTGGTAAAATAAAATGTCGAAAAGTATTTTATTTTAGGGTATCTCCTGTACACATAAAGTGGGGATATATTTTTTCTCACGTACCCCATTGTGTGGGAAAAAAAATATTGCGAGTTTGTTCAAATAATTTTTCGAATAAGGGATTTGTTTGTGAAATAGTAAGCTTTAAAGTGCAAATTTTTGTTAGACTCAAAACACAACCGTTTAGCTGGTTGAGGGGGACCTCAACCAGCTAAACGGTTGTGTTTGGGTGTGTGAAAAAATTCACGGTGGTAGTATTCAAGACCCCACGTTTTTCTAAAGTCAACGTAATTGACACAAGTTAGTTACAAAGTTGATATTTCTCTAAAGTGTAAATAAAAATCAATCAAAAACAAGAATGGACTGTAGACAAACCTCTATCAAAGGCCAGTTTCAACGCCTCAATCTCATCAGCGAACCCAGAGACCCTGTATATTCCTTCAGAGTCCATGCCCCTATCTTCTATCTCATTCACACACTTCTTGACCACGAACGGCAAAGTGCTGGAATGTGCGTTCAGTAACGTGGTCAGGTCTATACCGAAAACCCCGCGGAGTTTCTTCAAGTCGGGAACGCAGTGATTCGGAACGCGCTCTGAGCATTTTGAGTGGGCTATGAAGCCGCAATCTGGAAGAAGATAATTCTTGTTTATTTTTTTGTACTAAATAGGCTTGTGTTTGGTAGCAACTCTTCGACAGAAAAGGATAGGAGCATGAAAACATAGGATTCCGTGCGGATAGATGTGGCGCAACCCCAAGTGTTCTTACAGACGAGCGGCACGTTGTCAACGGCAGATAAACTGCAGCCGTCGCGACCTGTCGACGCTTGCAGTTGTGGCGTGCCGCGTAAGGCTGCCAACAGACGGACTGCATCGCAGCAACCGCGAGCAGTCGATATATTAAACTGCATGCAGTTGTACGTACGACTTCGTTCAGTCATGATATCTGGATGATGGATATCTTATGGACAGCGTGTGTCGACACTACGCGACTGTAGCCGACCGCGTAAAGTTGAAGTCACGACTGTATGCAGTTAATATTGACTTCACACGACTGCAGCCGACCGCTGATATTCACGCGGTTGCTGTACACGACTGCAGCCGACCGCGTGAAGTTGATATCATATCATATCATGACTGAACGAAGTCGAACGTGCAACTGCATGCAGTTTAATATATAGACTGCGCGCGGTTGCTGCGATGCATTCCGTCTGTTGGCAGCCTTACGCGGCACGCCACAACTGCAAGCGTCGATAAGACGCGACGGCCGCAGTTTACATGTAGTTGGTAAGGTGCCGCTCGTCTGTAAGAACCCAGTCGCCAGCGCATCAAGTAACAACAAACTGACAAATTTTCACATGGTTTATAATCATCTGGAGACACAGTTTCTGATACTGGCGATTGTACGTGTTGGGCAAATCGGCGTTTCCCAATTATGCCATTTGAACGCTTTTTTTTTAAAGTCCAAGTTCAGATTATTCCAGGTCAGTAATATACCAGTTGCATGTATTCAGTTCAGCGAGTTAATCCTGCCCAATGCTGAAATGGACGTCCAGGCATTCCAGCTACAATTAGGATCTAAAGAATTACAACAAATGCGTATTCACAAAAAACAACTATGCGTGTTCACTTTTCAACGATCAATCCAGCAACGGATCGGTCGTTTACACGATTCCTATTGAGCTGGAATGGGAGCGCTGTATTGAAAAGTGGACCAGCAACCAGTTACTGGACTGGATCTTTCACTGGATCCAGTGCATGGTTTAGATTCCAGTGTCAATCCAGCACTGGATAAGATCACTGTACTGAAATGCTACTGGTATAATGAAAACCCGGCTGAGAGCCAAATAATGTTATGTGGTAACAATTAATTAACCACTAACAATCATAGTACAAATGGACGTGTCCAATATCATATTTTTCCTATGGCTATAAGGAAACATCCTTGCAGTATATTTTTTATTAATATTAATATATATTTGTCAATTGAAATAGCTATTTCATTTGCCTCTTACATTGTTAATGATTATTTATAGTTGTGAATGCAATCACTAATATTCATGTTATCTCCCATAAACTACTAATACATACCTACTGTTATTTTAAATGGGCGATTTACCGATATTTTTAGAAAAGTATTTTAAATACACTCGAGAGCAATGAATCCGGGTCACTTAAAGAATGTTAAAAATCTCGGAAACTAAAAATGATAGGTTAATGCAATAAATTGTATTTAATAGACAATGTAATACTCCTTAAATGAAAGTAAAAAAAATATGAGTCACCATACATTTTATTAACACAAAATTACATAAAGAAAAAAACTGCTGATCTCTCCTTAAAACAAAAATAGGAAACATGAAATTTTTGAACTTTATTACGATTTTCTTGAATTTTAATACTTCGTATTGCCTCCTCGTGCTTCCATTACTGCGTTTACGCGGTTTGGCATGCTGTACACCAAGTTCCTTATACGATTTTGGGGAATATTCTCCCATTCCTCTCTGAGAGCAATTTTGAGCTCACGAAGCGTGATTGGGGGAGGGTTTCGTTGTTTTACGCATCTGCCTAGCTCGTCCCAAGCATGCTCGATCGGGTTGATATCCGGGCTGCGCGCTGGCCACTCCATACGAGTAATATTCATCTCTTGAAGGTAGTCATTCACAATCCTACCTGTATGAGGTCGGGCATTGTCATGCATAAATATAGCATCCTCACCTAAATTGACCATAAATGGACCAACGTGATCATTGAGGATTTCTTCCACATATCTTACGCTAGTTAAAGAGCCGTTTTCTATGATCACCAGCTCTGTGCGACTTTCAGAAGAAATTCCGGCCCACACAAGTACAGACCCACCACCGTAGGCTACTTTTTCTTCGATGCATGCTTGCTTGAATCTTTCCCCTGGTCTTCGATACACTCTGTGTCTTCCATCGTGCTTGTAGAGCATAAATTTTGATTCGTCGGAGAACTTAACTTTTGACCAATCTTCAATACTCCAATTTACGTGGCTCTGGGCATATCTTAGTCTTGAAATACGATGCCCACGCTCCAGTTTAGGGCCGTTTGCAGGTCTAAGGGGTTTTAAGTTAGATTCAGCAAGCCGACGTCTTACTGTCCATGCACTTGGGTTACTTCCTCCGAGGCGTCGAAACTGATTTGTGAGTTCAGTTCCTGTGAGAAAGCGATTTCGAAGCATGGTGTTCACCAAGTATCGGTCTTCTCGTGCTTGTGGTACACCTGGTTCTGCCCGTTCCTGGTCTGCGTAGGTTAGAACCAGTTTCTTCGTAACGTCGGAGAACTCTTTGTACTGTTGACAGCGACACACCGACAGTCCTGGCTGTATCGCGCTGACTCCGGCCGCTTTCCAGCATTGTAAGTATTCTGGTGCATTCTTCAGGCGTAAGCGACATAATTTCAGCTTGAATAATGAATATAGAGCACTATCAACATGGTTTATGTACCCACATAAATGACAGATTACAAACAAAAGCAAAACCAAATGCTGTAATTTCGTAGTTCCATCTTCGAAAGTGGCCCTTTTTCAAATTTGATTTTTTTATAATATAACTATACAATAACAAAGAAGTTTTAATACCTTCATTTAAGGAGTATTACATTGTCTATTAAATATAATTTATTGCATTAACCTAGCATTTTTAGTTTCCGAGATTTTTAGGATTCTTTAAGTGACCCGGATTCATTGCTCTCGAGTGTATTTCGATGTAGCTTCAGCAGCTAAATTTGCATCGCTAAAGTCGCTTGTGATAAAACCCCTTGCCCCCCCTCCCACCCCGCGCCTCAGTGGCATACTCCTCAAATTCACGGAACTTGATAAATAAGACCTAACCCTTTAAATGAAAACGAACATTTGGACGACTTATTAATTTAACAAACCTGTAGGTAATAACCATTTAACCAAAATCCTGTGCGGGCTATTAAATGCTTTTTAGGGTTCCATACAAAAAGTAAAAAAACGGAACCTAGGATCACTCGTGCGTCTGTCTGTCCGTCCATCTGTCACAGCCAATTTGCTCCGAATCTACTGGACCAAATCAGGTGGAATTTGGTAGGATGCAGTGTAATCCTATGACCCAAACACAGATGTGCATAGTATTTTTTTTTTCAATAGGGTTCATTTTCGGGGAACAAATTAGGAAATTGAAAAAAAATTTGTGCAAACCTTACTGTGTCATATACCAAATATACTATTTTTGTGATTATTGTAAAATAAATAGTTTTGGTTTTATTCATGAAAGAAAACGAGAATTGACCATTGGGACCCTCTGATGTCTGAAACTACTGAGCCTAAAATTTTGAAAAAAAATACAAAATATAGTTCATTGCTTGTAGTTTACAGGAAAACCTATCAGAATTATATCAATTGAAAATAAAGTGGTAAACTCAATATAATACATTCACTTACATACCACAATTGAATAAAAACATTTGACTTTGAACCCACGCGAGTTCAACTCACACTTGGCCGGTTTTTATTCTCTCTTTCTTATTTACAATTTTGTGCATGTGTATGCATGTCATCAAACTGAAGGAGAATATCCTCTCCATAATTGGGTTTTAACATAAAATTAGGTTCAAGAATACCAAATGACAAAAAAAAAACATGCTATACCTTCACACTTAACTCCTTGTGCTGTAAATCCCCAAAGGAAGTTGGCACACAGCTCACACCAGTTCAGGCCTTTAAACGTATGCACTTTGAAGCTGTGAGACTTGGAATACTTCATCACTAGAGGATTGTCTTCTATGGATGGTGTGAGATCAAATGGAGGCTTCTTCATGGCATCTACTTCTGTTACGCTTTTGTTTTCAGTCTTTATTATTATAGGGCTTGTATTGTTTGAAGCTCTGGAATAAACATTGAATAGTAAAGTGAGTATTTTATTAGGTTGATCTTTAGGTTAAGCCGTGCTTGTCTAGGTTGGTCTGTGGATGGGTGACAGCCCAGTACATACCGAGTTTCCTCCGTGCCACGGAAAGCACGTTAATCCGTTGGAACCGGCTGTCATTTGTAGATTTTTAACAGTGGTTATGAGTAGTCCCTGGCCCAAAAAGTCTAGACAACCAGTCTTACCAAGGGGTTTTCTATTCCCCAGTACTAACTGGGTTGTGGAGATCAGGCCCCTTATTCACAACGCTTCGATTCGATTTTCGATTCGGAAAGTCGTATGTCTGTCTTTTTTTGACATTACGAAATCGAGCGAGATAGACATATGACTTTCCGAATCGAAAATCGAATCGAAGCGTTGTGAATAGCTATGCTGATAGGCAGTCAATCCATGTAAAATACTGGTATTCAGCTGCATCTGGTTGGACTGGAAGCCGACCCTAATTGCAGATGATGAGTAAAGACTAATCAGGTCTTCATTTCGTATCAACAGTACATCTCATCATCATCATCAGCCTATTAATGTTCCCACTGCTGGGACACAGGCCTCCTCTCTATGAGAGAGAATGGGTTATAATCCACCACGCGGGCCCAGTGCGGATTGATAGATGTCACATGTCTTCGAATTTTTGGTTCTAGGACATGCCGGTTTCCTGACAATGTTTTCCTTCACCGTATTTAGAGCAGTGGTGATGAAATAAATTACACAAAGTAATACGCCTGCCTGGGTTCGAACCTACGACTTTCTGTTCGTAAGTCGGGGCCGCCACCAGTTGGCCAACGTTGCTCTATTCAACATTGAATAGTAATCAACTTACTGTTGCATCCTTGACAATGTATTGAGTTTGCGTTTGTTCAACGTGACGTATGGACTCTCAGGGTAACTAGCTCTGGAGTTGATCATCTCAACTATGTGATGGGCTTTCAGTTCCATATGACAGGTGATGAGACCATCTGCCACCAGGTCATACATAGTCTCATACCGTTTAGCACCGATGTAATGGGTTCCATCGTAATATAGTTTGTAGTGATGAATTTTATCATCAAATCTGAAATGATAATTAAAGTAAGGTAATTTACATATCCGGGGCTGCGGGACTATTCGAAAGAGATACCATGGCCCCGGAACACAAAGGGCGATGAAGGAACATGGATGGGTTTTAGTTAGTAAAAGTCTGACACTCCCTCCTGCTCCGCCCAGAGCGGGAGGAGTCATTTGATAATTTCCCATCCAAAAAAAAAAAAGAAAAGGTAATTTACATATTATAGCAGAACAACATATAATCCCAGGGTTAGGCAGATCTTTAAGTCCTATTTTATAGGGAGCAAGACTATTGCCATCAACCGGGCACAAATCCAGACTCTGTGGCTGCTGCTAGAAATTCCTCATGCAAAAACTCCATAACAATGGTCACGGTCCACAGACTGCAGGCAGTCAAAAATGGCGATGCCAAGTCTTCATCCGCGTCTAACAAAACGACTGCCCAGCCTAAGTAGAAATAACCTCAGAATAATAATAGGGACAATAATGGGCCATTGTCCCCTAAACAAACATCTCTTCAACATAGGCGCCATGGACAGCCCACTCTGCAGGGGCTGCTTTGACGCCGAAGAATCAGCTGCCCACGTCATCCTGGAATGCGAGGCAGTGGCTACCTAACGCAAACAAATCCTCGGAACGGTGAGGTCGCTCCGCGAAGCCTGTGAATCTCCCAGGAAACTTCTGTGCTTCTGGGCGGAGCTAGGCTGGCTAACTTAGACAGGACACCTACGCACAACGGACCGATTAAGAGTCTAAGTGCGGAAAATGGAATCTCTACTCTACTAACTCCATAACAATTTGCCTGACCCGGGAATCGAACCCAGGACTTTATGCTCAGCAGTCGAGATTGTGACCAGTAGACCAATCACGGCAGTTAAACAAGGTTTAATAATGATAGGTTTCATTTATGCATTTTTATACACAGCTGGTTACACGCACAACAGTCCACTTCAAGGATTAAATGCGGAAACCTCAACCCCATGATAGACAGATACACAGCTGTAGAGCATAAAGAGTATTTGAATGGGTGATCTATGCCTCACAATGACATTTCAATAGTTTGGGTGTGAAAATGATTAAAGACCATAATATAATGCTTTACAGGAGGGAAGGGACATGATTGAATACATTTTTTTTTTCTTATCTTCTATCGGTCATCCCTGACTATGATCAGATGTCTGGAGAGATGTATCACATTTTCACAGAATCAGGACCAATGTCTACATTCTACTAAATTCAACCGAAATTACCGAATTAAGTAGTAATTCAGTAACTTCTGTTGAATATCTGGTAAATGTTTGTTTGCCCACCCCATATAATAACAATTATTTTCAACTTTTGCATGAGTAAATAAGTTAGGATTGAAAATACATGTGTATTTAATTTTCCTGTAAGTACCAAAATAAAACTATAATATATTTTTTTCAGGATTCACTTTGACACATTCGCTGCATTCTATAATGTTGATTCATCAGAATTAGGATAAGGAAACAAACAAATGATTAAAAATAATATCTAAGTAATTCTTTGAAATATGTTAGTAGTAAAAAGCAGATTTTTTACAAGTGGATTTTAATTGTGTATCTCAACAGTACACAGTACTTACTTCAGAGTTAATGTGTAGAAGTCGTTACCCTGGCTGCCTTTTCTTATTAGAAAGGCACCGTTGGGTTCGTTTTCGAGCACTAAAGTTGCTTCTTTGTGACTCATGACACCATGATATTCCCTCCCATAGAACTCCGGTCTATCGTCCAAATTATCACATACCACACGCTTGGGCTTCGGAGCCTCCAATTGTATTCGATATACTGGAAAAATACAAATTATTATACACAAATATTCAAACTTGAAAGTAGTTTGGAAAGTTATTGCAAATAACTCTTACACTCCGGTTTCCAAATATTTTTCAGGTTCTCCATTTTACGAGTTTGATTATGGCTATATCAGGAATTAATAACTCAATTTAATTACTCGTTAGTGTGTCAAGGTATTTAGGAAATGATCGCGTTTTTCAATGTAATTAGAAATCGTAACGTAAACAAAACTTGCGGTGTTTGACACTGACAGTCTTGAGTCTAGCGCTTTGAGTTTGACGTTCTGTTTTTCCGTTCGGTTGGCAAGAAATCGTAGAGTTGCTCCACTTCGATGAAAATTCTGATATTCTCATCAAGCTTCGTACATCCAGATATGTACGTTACGTATACATACGTCTCGTCTCATAGTTGTTTTTTTACTGTAAGAAAAAATACTGTTATCTCCTAAAAGGTGAGCGGGTGTCAAGTAGATAGAACAGGGGGTCTAAAATGCCATCTTTTTTTTCGGATGGGAAATCATCAAATGCCTCCTCCCGCTCTGGGCGGAGCAGGAGGGAGTGACCCACCCATGTTCCTTCATCGCCCTTTGTGTTCCGGGGCCACGGTATCTCTTTCGAATAAAAATGCCTGGGGGTCTAAAATGGCCGCTTTAGCTCTAATTTAAAATTCTTAAAATGGACCTTACTGAAAAGAACAAAGTCCATTTTAAGAATTTTATTTTTTTACTTGATTCATTTATGATTCTGATAAAGCAGCCATTTTGGACCCCCTGCTGTCTGCTATAGCAGAATTATAATATGAATGACGTTACAATTCGTAAAATGGCCGTATAAGACAATTCATAATAAAATAAAATTGTGTCTGTGACCATTTTAAAAATTGTAACGCAATTCATATTATTATCCTATTATGATTCTGCGAAAGCGGCCATTTTAGTCCCCCAGTTTTCCGAAAATTCACACAACAGTACGCCAGGACAGGAGTAGCCTGATCTTTGTTTATATCATGCATATTTATCCCAGGTTGGTCCGTGGATGGGTAAGCACCCATTACATACCGAGTTTCCTCCGTTAGTCCTTGATTTTGATAAAAAAAGATGAATGCCGCATTCGTTATTGACCTGAAGATAAATAAATACCTAATTAACCCAATTAATTAATATATGGGTACCTTTACATTATTTGATTTACATTATGACGTAGGTACTTAATTGTTAAATTGATAAACTTACTAAATTCATTTTATCTGATTGGTTATATCTAGGCAGTGATAGTCTAATGGTGTGACCGTCGGACTGTCAAGTCAGAGATCTCACCTCACTCACCTCTGATTTTTCGGATTCATGTGCGTATTGTAAAATTATCACTTGCTTCAGTGACGGAAAACATCATGAGAAAACCAGAATGCCTGAGACATATTTCTCGACGGCATGAAAAGCCAAGACAGAGGCACACGGAAGAAAGATATCACCAAAACTTCTATTTGAATGGGAATAATAGTTTGCATGTATTTCAAAACTCTGTCTTCCATAAAATTATAGGTAGGTAGGTATCTACTTAGTTTTATCAGTTACTGTTCAGTGAAACTGCTAGACTGACTTTAAAATCCGTTTTATTTTTAGGTTTAAGTATCAACATAAAACACTATCATTATTTTGTAATTAATTCGTGTCATGCTTGGCGGTAATGGTCTCTATGACCGAAACCCAACAGTACTTACCTGATAGTGCACACAGGGGAATCATCCTCACAGGAAACATTTTGACTAATTCAATGATAAGTAAACTGTGTTTTACAGCATGAATAGCATACAAAAGAGGAACCTCAAAGTTAATGTACAATTGTTTGCAACAATTTAACAGTGAAAGTACTTTAATATCGTACCAATAAGTTAGGGTTTCGTAGTCCTGACAAGGAACCCTTATAGTTTCGTCATGTCCGTCTGTCCGAGGTTTTGCTAAGAGACCGTTAGTACTAAAAAGCTGTAATTTTGTAAGGGTGTGTAAGTATATTAATTACGCCGAAAAAGAGGTAAAAGAATAATTTTGGAAAATATTTTAGGGTAGCTCCCGGCTCCCTTAGATGTGAAGTAGAGATGTTCTTTTTTTCGTCGTCTACCCCATCGTGGCTGCGAGTACTACTTTTTGATTTAATGCTCCATTTACGAAATATTAAACTTTAAACGCCCCCCTCCTAAAGCTAAACTGCTGGCTTGAAAAATCTGGAAAAATTCATGATGATAGTGCATTTCATGAACTTTAAAGGAAAATAGTGGTTAGGATAACTTTATTAGTTTAGCAGTAATAGTCGTTGAACATGGGTGTTGGATAATTTGGAAGCAAATACAAAATCCTTGAAGTAAATCGTTCTATACTGTGACAACGGGCTACTACGGAACCATATACTGCGCGTGGCCCGACACGCACTTGGAGCGTTTTTTTAGTACAAGTGTTTTAGCTGATATGAGATCAACTGTACCTCCCTAGTGCCTACTTAGACTTACTTACGTACTTTTGAAGCTAAGTATTGAATAAAATACATATACAATAGCGCCTATGATCCCCGTATTCGTTACATGGAGTCCTACCGCAAAACGTGATTTTTCACCCCAAAAAAAAGTTGTTTTCCAGCAATATTTTTTGCGTAGAGTAACTTTATTTTATGTACAGAATGCTTGGTTGACAGCTTTGTAAATGGTCCGTTTACACCTTGTTTATGTAGTAGGTAAGTCCTTAGGCGTTTTACGCATTTGTTCAGCAAAAAATAGGTAGGCACATTCATATTTTGCTGCCCTGCAGTACGTACTGAATCAAGCCCTTTTCTCCTGAACACACATATAAATAAATAAAGGGTGTAAAAACGTCTTAACGAAGCCAAAAGGAACTTGTTCTCCTCGTCATCGCGATCATTTTTTTGTTCTACACCATACCTGGGAACCTTCTAGTTACGGAGATATTGGGGGTCAAAGTTCCAACTTTTTGACAACTTTTTTTTATAAGGACAAGCTTTTAATGTAAGATTTTTACTTTAAACACCTCCACGACCCCCGTACTATTATTCAATCTATCCATCAGCATAATGTTTTAGGTGCGTTACATTTAGTTCTACCACAAAACATGATTAGTCACCCCAAAAAAAAAGTCGGTTCCCAGCAATAAATTTTGCGCAAAGTTACTTAGTTTGATGTACAGAATAAGAATAAGAATAATTTATTTAAAAAAAGTAGGTATTACAAAACTGTACATTTGGGTGCAGTAGTGTTATTTAAACAATTATAGAATATATATAACAGTTATAAATAAAAATAAATAATAAAATAATAATAATTATTAAAAATAAATTATTAATTATGAATATATTTATATTATAGAATGCTTGGTTGATGGCTTCGTGATGAGGTGGTTTACACCCTGTATACATACATAAGATAGTACACGTATGATCGGAGTTCGGAATATGGTATTTGCCTAAACTTCAAGGAAATTAGTAACATGTGGTTTCTCGCTGTAAAACTCCAGAATATTTTTTTAAGTTCCGTAATAAGACTGTTGTTTTTGACGGTGGTGTTATCAACATGTTACATAGGTAGTTCCTTGAAGATTAGGTAAATAAACTCTTATCTATTTCAATCCTATAGTTATATAGGGCCATATTTATTCTGCAGGACTGTTTGAAAGAGATACCTTGGCCTTGGAACACAAAGGGCCAAGAAGGAACATGGATGGGTTTTAGTCAGTTAAGATGAGTCCGACACTCCCTTCCGCTCCGCCCAGAGCGGGAGGGGTCATTGATGATTTCTCATAATTATTAATTGTATACCTACCTACCTATAGTTATTTAAGGCATTATCCTACTAATATTATAAATGCGAAAGATTGTGAGTATGGATGTATGGATGTTTGTTGCTCTTTCACGCAAAAACTACTAAACGGTTTTGGATGAAATGTTGCACACAGATGGTTTATAACCTGGATTAACACAAGTATGATACTTTTATCCCAGTTACTGGGACAATAATCGAACTCAACGCGGGCGAAGCCGCGGGCATTAGCTAGTAAAACATAAAATTCAAAGACGTGACATCGACCAGCCCGCATTGGACGCGTGGTGGATTAGAACTCAAAGAGAGGAGGCCTGTGAGTTCCAGGAGTGGAAACATTGACTCACTGCGCAAATACTCCAGCACTTCGGCCCAAGGTAGTCGAAGAACACCGTGTGGCTTTAGTCGGTCCGAGTCTGACAGACCCCTTTGCCTATCCCAGGGCGGAGGACATCCATGAAAATTACCACGCAAAAAAAAAGTAGATGGAAGTAACTTATGCTGATCGTCTATACATTATAAGGTCGGATTTTTTTAATACATTAATACATTATAGGTTCCTACTTGAGCAGCGGTGGCCCAGTGGTGGCGGCCCCGACTTACGAACAGTAAGTCGTGGGTTCGAACCCAGACAGGCGCATTACTTTGTGTAATTTATTTCACCACCGCTGCTCTCAAGCAAAACGGTGAAGGAAAACATCGTGAGGAAACCAGCATGTCCTAGAACCAAAAAATTCGAAGACTTGTGACATCTACCAATCCGCACTGGGCCCGCGTGGTAGATTATAGCCCATTCCCTCTCTTAGAGAGGAGGCCTGTGTCCCAGCAGTGAGAACATTAATAGGCTGATGATGATGATGATGATAGATACCTACTTGGAAACCATGCCGTAGACATAATTATGTGGAAAGTTCGCACAGGTCATATCAAGTCATAGGAAATATTTTGAAGGTCAATTTGCCATATTAGGTCACAAGAATTTTACCCTTACCAAGGTAGCTACGTCATCATCCGTCAGAGGAATTCAGGATATCCCTCGAAGTTGTGTACCTTTTGTTTATTTCGTAAAAAACGCATGTTTAAACATACGTCATCATTAGGGAAAAATACTGTTTAATCAATATTACGCGACGGTAACTGCACCCAGGGAATTTGTATACGTAGAACAGTCAAATTTTCGCATTTGATTTTGAACTTAACCACCAACAATGTTATGGTTTTGGTTTTGTTTCAAACCATCCAGTAAGCAAAATGTCAAATAGACAGAGATAGCAGCCCACCGAAACCGGCTACTTATTGAAAATGGCCGTAAGTCTTGCACCAGCATCGATATGTACGTACCTACTGAAAATAAGATAATATCTTTGTTAAAGTATTACAACCGGCACCGAACCGGTTTTACAGAGTTTTAATCATTAAAATCATCTATACAAATAGGTACAACCCTCTAGGTTCATTTCATCCCATTGAATGACTTTTTCATGAAATAGTCTACTTAACCCACCTCTTTTCCGAGATTTTATCTTTTGCAAGATTGTTCGATACAGACTTTGAGTCATTGTTTTACAACTATAGAAATTAAGCAAGTGAACTGAAACTGAAACGTCATGTTGCGCGCCAGCTACGAGACTTTAGTCGTAATCCAGCACGCGGGCGGGCCCAGGGCGAGTTCGGCGGTTATCACTTGTCATCATAAGGTTCTACTTCTAGGGCATGCTTCCGCACGATGTTTTACCTAAGTACTGTTAGTATTATTAGCCTTTAATCCGTTTTCCTTATTTGTATTTGTTTATTTATGTTTACATAATCGTCTAGCTAGAGCGACACATATGTTATCTCTTTTTTTCACTACCTGCTTTGTTAAGATAATTCTATTTTAACAGTTTGTTTTTCCGAATAAAGGAAATAAGCAATGAACACACAGCAAACGTACTACAGGAAACCTTTCCTTTCAGTAGGAATTAGTATTCATTCATTTTGGCTTATCTCATTTTATTTGTAGATCCGTGGTCCTACCGTAAGCGGAAACTACAGTATGCATAAATGTACTGAATAATATAGTTGTTGTAATGCACTGTCTGAGAGTTTGGTATACTGCCAAGAAATTAACATATTTACGCTACAGTAGGCAGGTATTTCTGATAACTATATGGGCCTGCCATTATATTATTTGAAATTATTCTCTTCGTATCTCAAAACAGAAAAATGTTCGTAGAAATTGACAAAATAAAGGATGCCTCCAAAAAAAATACAAATCAGCAACTGTAACGATGACCACGGCTGTCCCGCAAGGATCTATATTGGGACCTGTTTTATTTATTAATGATTTAATCAATTACATGAATACAATTTTACCTGACATTAGTGAATGTTTTTTGCAAATGACACAAATGCCGTAGTAACAGCAAATGACATAGATAAATTAAGAGAGACAATAAATGCATTTATTGTCTACACACTACAAGCATTTCACTATGAACAAATTGTTAATAAATACTGCAAAGCCCAACATTCTATTATTTAGAACGAAAGCCCGTAATAAGGACGATTTGGAGGTTATTTTGAATGAAGATAAAATTGCTCTCTTCAAGGAAGTTACTTTCTTGGGTATACTTACATATAGACGAACAGCTTAATTTGGAAAACAGAATTAAATGCTATAAATGCATCTGTATGTTCCGCATGTTATGCTTTAAGATCACTTAGAACAGAAAGTTGCTTTGATCAATTGAAAATGGTATATTCCGCGTTGGTAGAATCAAAGATTTGTGGTCAATATAGGCTACAATTAGGTTGGTATGCGTCACAGTGACGCGGTCGTCAATACGTCATGTCACGGTCACTTAATTTTTCCGTAAGGTTTCCGTATATTATGGGAGTAACAGATGTAGCCCTTTGCATTTTAATAAGAATTCTTTTACAACTGACCTCTTTTTTTTTTGGGTGGTAAATCATCGAAGGTAGTGTCAGACTTGTACCTACTGACTAAAACCCACCCATGTTCCTCCTTAGCCCTTTGTGTTCTAGGGCCGCGGTCTCTTTCGAACAGTCCCGCAGCCCCGGCAGGCATCGGCCCTTGCAAAATGCCAAAATGGAAGGGGTCCCCCTTCCATTTTGCTGACATCTCTTTGAGGCGAGCGTGGAACGCGAACGCCCCGTCGACACGGCTAGAACTGCCCCCTTCTATCACAACGAGGCTACGAAGAATATATTATAACGAGCTTTATATAGTATAATTATGATATCTTCCTCAGATTTAATTTCTTTTCTTCCCTTTTGTAACGCGTCTTATAAAACTTTGCTCAATTGGCAATTTTACTTCGTTTCTTCTGTAACGAAGTCATTAAAATTTGTCTGACAGAAAATTTCGTTCTCCGTGTATTTTTCTGTCAATGCTCCGTTGATCAAAAATGACGGCATGACGAGTCGTAAGCCCGGCTGAGCAAAGAAGTTCCCTGCAAGTCGACAGGTACAGACGGGCGCACATCAAGCTACTACAATCTGTCAAACTTTAATAGATTTTCAACTTCAATGTTGATTGGGAAAATTTGACAGTTTCGGTAACTTGATGTTCTGGCGTCTACAGGGTGTAAACCACCTCATCACGAAGCCGTCAACCAAGCATTCTGTACATCAAAATAAGTAACTTTACGCAAAAAATATTGCTGGAAAACGACTTTTTTTTTGGGATGAAAAATCATGTTTTTTGGTATAACTCAATGAAACGCTCTCAAAACAATGTGCTGATGGATGGATTGAATAGTACGGGGGTCGTGGAGGTGTTTAAAGTAAAAATCTTACATTAAAAACTTGTACCTATTTTAAAAAAAAAGTTGTCAATTGTTGGAACTTTGACCCCCGATGTCTCCGTAACTAGAAGGTTCCCAGGTATGGTGTAGAACAAAAAAATGATCGCAATGACGAGGAGAACAAGTGCCTTTCGGCTTCGTTAAGAGATGTTTTACACCCTTTAAACATCAAGAACTTCTCATTGCGCAGTCTGACTTCGTGTACAGTTTAGCGAGTCCTTCATTACGCACAGAATCTTTGCAAATTGCAATTGATTTGCTCTTTGTCATCACCATGTTTTTAATCACATAGTGATCTCGTTTTCTATTCTTCATTTCTTTGTCAAGGGTGGATACCAGCACTTTTTAATGCTTTGTGCTATGAAGATGAATACCTACCATGTAAAAGGGGATTGTTCCTGGCTAGGCCTAGATAAGTAACATGATTCAAGTTAAGTCACCGTTTTCACTAACATTAAGCAACCCATCAATAAATGTCTAAATATTACGGTTGTTTTTATTAAATATAATGTAGTGTCTCCTTGTGTTCGTTCAAACGGGCATAAGTGATGAAGGCGAGTGCCTTTCCTATTCTCCTGCATTTCAAATGCATTCACACACCCTCACATTCGCACACACACTCACACTCACTCTCACTCACACACTCGCATGCCTGCGTGCGTGCTGCATGTTTAGTTTTGATTCTCTCCGTTTTGTATAATTGTACCCTTTAGTTTTTGCCTAAAACAAGTACTCAAATGATAATTATTAAGTTATGGAAGAGCGGCGAGTTTCCTAACACAGGCTTATATGCTTAAAAGGAGGCTCCAATCACATTTTTTTTAATATTTACCTGTTAAAACAATAAACCATTTTTAATTTTTTCATTCTCCTCAAAAACGTCGCCTAGAGGCTGACAGACGAACTAACACAAGCATAGCGTTTTACGCACAACGCTGTCCGCTCCGCTCGCTAGCGGACCTCAGCCTCGGCGAAACGTTTGGTATATAAACATAAAAGTTCCTTCCTTGGTATTATTCAGTCCATGTTACTTGCTGTAATTACCTAATTGCTAGCAACATTGTAATTATCCCATAGTATCAAGTTCTTGGGTCCTATCAGAACTGTTTTTTTTTTTTCAAAAGTTTGTTCAGTTTTTTTTTTCGTAAAAATGTCGAAATTGGTATTGTTTTTGACAGTCGTGTCTCTCACAGTGGATTCCTATTATTGCTGGATTACTGACATAAACACTAGGATGTTGAGTCAAGGCCCAATCGACTACAATGAATTGCGTCCCAACGATGAAGTTGACAACGATTCGCCGGCTGGCGATAATCGACTCAATTTAATATTTCCCGGTAAGTGTTTTTTACATTCCTTTATTATAAACTGCCTCTTTAGATTAGTTACTAGTTGCGAATAACCAGGGTTACCATTTCGAAATTTGAAAAGTGACAAATAAAAGTACCTGGCTTTTATTAGCACTTTTCAAATTTCGAAATGGTAACCCTGGTTATTTTTCCAGAAACTTTTTTATTTTATCGTTAAACTTTATTTATTTCTCAAAAACATCCCTTTATTTTAATTATAAGGCTGGGCAACGTTTGGACGGACATCCAAAAACATTTGCCCGCACAAATCCGGATGGCTGGTAACCCATACTTTCAAACCTATGCAGAAGTTTAAGGGAGGAAGGGATCATTTGGAAATTTTCTGTAGCTGCCCGAAGTCTGGATTTTGCTCTCTCTTGGATGGTTTATATGTACAAGAGATAGCTTGGTACGAGCCACGTCAAGTTTCAGTCAAATCGGTACGGACAAATTACGAACACGGTTTTGGACACCGGATCCGACAGATTACTTATTTATGTACTGAAGTATCTTTTGAGTCCAATGCCCGCAGCCAGCCGCAATCAGACCTAGCACGAACGCGCGGTATCAACGTAACGTAAATACGGCGATTTATAACGAATTCATATTTTTTTTAGTATGCATTCATATCTTGGATGTTAATGGTTTGGCTTGCTGCAAACAATTTAAGCCGCGTTGGTGTTATTCTAGATTCAAAAATCGATGTATTTACGTTATGTTGGCACCGCGCGCTGGTGCAAGGGTCTCTATTCGTACCAGATTAACAAACCTTAAGGGACATGGTCGAGGCACCGATTGACCCGTGACGGTTCGTCATTCATAAAGAACTTTTTGTGCGTATCCGGAACCAACAAAACTTAAAAAACTTAGCTCTTAGTAGAACAAGGAAGTACGAACAAATAATCAATGAATCGTAACCTCTTTAATTAAAAAATACAATTACTATGTTTGAACAAAGGTAGCACTTTGCAGTAACATTAATAAGTATCTAGTCTGTTTAGTGGTTTTTTATTTCCTGATTATTTGCTGTAGGTTACAGTTGTTAAATAGTGTCGGCGTGTCGCATTTGTAGATAATTGTCAGTCGTTACAGGTAGTCAGTGGCTCGAAAGTCTGACAACCAGTCTTAGCAAGGCGTATCGTATTCCCCAGTACTAACTTTATTTTTTATTTTTTTTATTTATTTACCATTTAAAAAATTATTACATTGGTTTTAGCAGAGTAGCATTTATAAACCACTAAGGTTTGTACTTAATGCTACATGTAATTCTACATCGTAGTAAAAACAAAATCAAGATAAACAATAAGATACATCATAATAATAGATTATGTACCTTATTTCGAAATTTGGCAACTTCATCTCAGGTTACTACGTAAACTGCATTTCACATTGAGCATTCAATGTGTTGTAGGTAGTGGGACTTAAGTTTTATTTTAATATTTCTTGGCGTAATGTCACTGCGCAAATCGGAAGGTAGGTTGTTAATTAACCGGGGAACTAGGTAAGAAGATGTCCGCTCGCCGTAGGTGTTATTTGCACGAACCGTGCATAGCTGGTTACGTGCGACGGCCCGCGTGAATACAGGATGTTGAATTCTTTGCTCCAAATAACCGTTGAAATATTGTTCTTTTAGCAATGTATATTTAAATAGTGTATGTACAGGTAATATTTTACAGTGATAAAATAGTTCATGCTCATTGTTTTGAAATTGGTATTTAATTTTTTAGATACGATATTCTTTAGTATTTTTAGTTGGAGTTTATTATATTTTTGTGAGTTTATATATTAACTGGGTTATGGAGATCAGATAGGCAGTCGCTCCATGTAAAATACTGGTATTCAGCTGCATCTGGTTAGACCGGAAGCCGACCCCAACATATTGGGAAAAGGCTAGGCAGGTGATGATGAGTCAAATGGGTAGTTATTTAAGTTACCATCACCTAACTACATTTCCAAAAATCACATTAATAAATACTTTGACAGCTTGATGCGGTTAAGATAGATTAAGAACTTATTCTTAGCTGCAGTACTCGCAATCTGTGTTTGTTCAGATGTATGAATGCTGACCTAACAAAAGGAAGTATGTACGAGTAAGTTTGTAGGTAAAAATCGTGGGCGGTAACGTTTAGTAGTTTCTTAGTATTTGGGGGTCTAAAATGGCTGCTTTTCTTTTCACAAAAGACAATAATTTATAATATTAAGTTATTAAAATAATTATAGTTTTTAAAATGGTCACAGACACGGACCATTTAAAAAATTGTCACGTGAATCGTATTATTATTTCCTATCTTGATTCTGAATAGAGCGGCCATTTCAGACCCCCTTGATTACCAACAAAATTGTATAAGTAGGTACTGAGAATTCGTTTTTAAGTTTACATTGTTGTGTCCAAGTGTTTTATTTGAAGATTTTGATTAAATTCATTAAACTTCTATCATTAACACTGAAAACGGAATATTTCCCTTGTTTATACTATTTGTTTTGAGTTCCCGATATTTCGGCGCTGTTATAAGCAACATAATCAAGGATTTAAACGTAACATGGTAAATATCCCGTTTATGTCACCATGACAGTTAAAAAACTTCATGGTCTGTCTTCGTCGCTACATCCGAAGAGATTTTCACCAGTCCACTCAATTAAGCTTCAATTATTCAGCAGTTAATAATAAAACAATGTCACTGGACACTACACCAGCGCCATCTAGTGCCACACTAAGCAACGAGGCTTGTGTCGTGGACACCAGATAGTTGATATACCACATAGATACTTTTTGTTTGTAATACAATGCAGTTAGGGGTTACATTTGTCTTTCTTTCTTTAACGTGTGTTTAGTGCCTAACCTGGTTAAGTACACCTGGTTAGGCACACGGTTTGGGGCTTACGGCTTGGACACATAAACACGATACGACGTCGCAACGTGCTACGACGCGGCATCGTCTTACAAAGCGACGTCGTATCGCGGGAATCTACGACATCGTCACGTGCCACGTTATCGCAACGTGTCACGATTTCGTCGTGTGGTCGGGAATTTTGAAAAAATGGACTGCACTAGGCAAATAACAAATGAATGCGGCACCGGCGAAAGATAGTTTCAACGACGTCGTACCGTACATCGTGGTACGTTGCGACGTCGTAGATTCCCACGATGCATCGTCGCATCGTGAGACGATGCCCCGTCGTAGCACGTTGCGACGTCTTATTGTGTTTATAGTTGTTAGGTTTACATGCCGTTGAGAAATTATCTCTCAGGCCTGCTGGTTTCCTCACGATTTGTCATTAAAATACCACTATGTTTACATGTATTGTTTTAACTAGCTTACGCGTTCTAGTGAAAACTCGTTTCCTAAACGTTTGTTTAATGTTTACCAAATAAGATAAAAAATAGTACTGTAATCAGTGTTAAGGTTTTCCTAGGAGGTACTTGAATACATTTCCCTATTATGGTTAATTCAATATTATCGCCTCATTGATTCAGTGGAGCATGAGGTCTTGGGTTCCAATACTAGATTGAACAAAGTGCTATTGGGTTTTTCGACTAGGAATTTCTCAACGCAGCTCGGATTTGTGTCGCGTTACTGGTGGACTTAAACATACCTGGGGAAAAAGGTATGATATAATGTTGGTACTACGTACATAAAGTGACCCCCTTTTCACATGGGGAGTAGCAGTAGTTAACAATAGAACGCTACCTCCTTACATACTCCTTTCTACTCGTACATACCTATTATATTAAATTATAAATGTAAACCAGCCTGTCATGAGCATGGAATTTTTTAAAACACTAATACATTATAGGTTCCTACTTGAGCAGCGGTGGCCCAGTGGTGGCGGCCCTGACTTACGAACAGTAAGTCGTGCGTTCGAACCCAGACAGGCGCATTACTTTGTGTAATTTATTTCATCACCACTGCTCTCAAAACGGTGAAGGAAAACATCGTGAGGAAACCGGCATGTCCTAGAACCAAAAAATTCGAAGACATGTGACATCTACCAACCCACACTGGGCCCGCGTGGTGGATTATAGCCCATTCCTCATAGAGAGGAGGCCTGTGTCCCAGCAGTGGGAACATTAATAGGCTGATGATGATGATGATTAATGTAATATTTTAGTTCCCAAAATCGTCCGAAGTCAGTTTATAGAATGAGAAACTAAAAGGAATCGCTTTATATCGCTTTAAACCCCCACCACACAGAAATGTTTCGTCGTTTATAAAAAAAAAAAACGGTTGTCGCCTGCAAAACTGCAACACCTACGCGGTCAAAATGTATGGAACAGTTGATTTAAAAAAAAATAGCCTATGTAAAATTTCTATGTGGCGTGTTCAGAATGATAATTATATCCACTGATTACGTGGTTTAGCGTTGGTGTCCTTTACCACTGATTAATGCCACAAGTCCTTACTCATTACATTACAAAACAATATTCCCACTAGTGGGACATAGACCTCCTCTTTGTCTCACACCCCGCGTTCGCGATTAGTTAATGTCACATGTTTTTTTTTGTTGCCTTTTAAATCGTTTATCGTTAATTGAAGGTTAATTAGAGGAAAAGTTTTATTGTTTTGTCCTTTTTCTAAATGTTTTATTAGATAGCTACTTGTAATTAATTCTATCCGTAAAAATAAACTTTAATTATCTACTTTATCTTTAAAGGCAATGCCCTACATGTTATTAAAAATGTCTACGTTTTTATCATTATATTGATACACAGCACCGTACTATTTATCTACACATCTATACAAATAAATAAAATTGAAGTGTCTTTTTTTAATTTTAAAATAACATGTTTTGCTGAATGCATAAATATGAAAGAATATCCGGTACTTGTTTTAACATCAGGAACTTTCCAGTAGCTGCAGCAGAGTTTGGATTTGTTCCCTATTGATGGCAATAGGCTGGCCCCCTAATAAATGCAACATTAAAAATGGCGGTCGGACGGTGAAATGTGGGTGTACTATTAGTTACACCTGTACCTAACCCATTGTAGATTACAGGTGTGATGTTATGTTTCTGAAAAAAAAAAATGACAATTCCAGGAACAAAATGGTGCGGAGCTGGTAACGTGGCTACAAGCTATGACGATCTAGGAGAAGAGGCGGAGGCGGATACATGCTGCCGGGATCACGACCACTGCCCTGACTCGATTGAAGGCGGGGGCACCAAGTACAACCTCACCAACCATGCTTTTTATACAAGGTATTGTGATAGACTTGTTGCTGTTTGACACAAATTGTTTAAGTCCCACGCTGAGCGCCATTTTATTGGTAATTGCCGATATCTGACGCTTCACTTGACTGTTCATTTTTGTTATTATTATACATTATTCGTATGAACTTCCACTTGCACTCTTAATTTAGTTTTTGGTCATTGTGTGAAAGATGACGACTGCCGAAATCCAGTATCTCTGGATGGGTTTACTAGTGAATTTATTTTTTACTATTGATTCACTTTGTGTTTTCACTTCGAGTGAATGATGCTGACCAAAAGGCAAAAATGATCAGAAAGTGACAAAGTCACGTACGTAAGTCCCACCCTGGGCGCCATTTTATTTGTAGAGTCCCAAGCTGGGCGCCAATATATTTGTAGGAAGTTCATGTTGGGCGCCAATATTTTTAAACGAACGAAAAATATTTTTCATTTTAAGAAATGAGTGACTGTAGGTTTATTGCAACTTATCTAGCATTATTCACAACGTAAATCAGTTACCAGCTTTGGGGCTTTTTTGTAATAGTAAAGATAAGTAATACTTATTGCTAATATTTTTCTTCTAAGAAAGTATTCATTTACCAACACTACTACTACTTTTCAGATTGAATTGCTCTTGCGATAACAAATTCCTCGATTGCCTGAGGTCGGCAAACACGAAGACGGCGAGGTACATAGGAGTAATATACTTCGATACGTTGCAAACAAAATGTTTTAGAGAAGACTATCCCGTCGAAGGGTGTGTGAAAAAAGGAGGGTATGTACAGAAATCTTTTAAAAATTCACGTGTGTTTAGGTTCGACCTCGTTAGTCTAGTGGTCGCAAACACTACTGCTGAGCATGAGGTCCTGGGTTCGATTCCCAAGTCGGGCAAAGTGTTATTGGGTTTTTCCATCAGGAATTTCTCAGTAGCAGCCACGGAGTCTGGATTTGTGCTCGGTTGTCGGCAATAGACGACCCGAATAGGTGAATATTTGACGACCCGTATAGCGCAGCGGTAGTGAGGCTGCCTTACGTTCTTAGGGTCCCGGGTTCGAATCCCGGTCGGAGCAAATATTTTTGTGATGAGCATGGACATTTGTTTCCGAGTCATGGATGTTTATATGTATAATAAGTATGTATTTACAAACAAAAAGTATCTATGTAGTATATCAACTATCTGGTGTCCACGACACAAGCCTCGTTGCTTCGTGTGGCTCTAGATGCATGCCTAGCACTGTGTGTTAATGTCCAGCGATATTTATAGGTTCGCTCCCATTACATAGGACTTAAATATAACATAATATGTGGGCGTATTAATAAGTACCCCTCTGCTTAACCCTTCGGCGATTACAGGCGTGATGTTATGTAGGTATATGTCGGTAATTCAAAAGCAGTATCAAAATAAGCCATCATGTCTTGTCTTAATTAATAATCTTTAAATATTTATTCGTTTTATTACTCATCATTCGTTTATTTATTCAGGTGGTTTAAAACAAAGTGTGTGGAATATTCCTACAACACCACCAGCCACCAGGTCTACCAATGGTTTGATGTGCCAGACTTCTAAAGAAGATTCAAGTCTAGTCGATAATAAATTAAGACAAATGTGATAAGATAAGATAATATTTTATTTGTGTTGTGTAATGATAATATTTGTTTATAGTTGTTGGTAGCTTTAATGGGAAAGAAACGTGGCATTGAGTTACAGTGTTACTTGTCGGGATATTTTCTCCCAATGGGTAACAGTGTAACACAACATGGTGTAAATGGACGGGAACAAACCCTTTCGATTGATTATTTCGATGATTTAGTCTGTTTTCCAAAGAGGGAATAGTTAAGATTAGCTTGAAAAATAAAGGTGTTTGCTTCATAAACCTGCCTATGTCTGTATTCAATTAAGACGCTAGCTTAAGGTGGAAGCACCAGGGTAGGCCGCGAAATTCAAATTTTCTCACGTTTTTTGAAATTTGCAGTTTAGTATATTGGTTGTACAGGTTCTATGCTTCTTAGCGTGTGATGATAATATGATTCGCGCATGTAACACGTATGTAGTTACTCTAAGACTTTTTCATGAAATGTTTATTCGAATAATTTTTTCATCAACTTATAACGTCTGCAAAAAATTTAAACCTTAAAATTTGAATTTCGCGGGCTACCCTGGCGCTTCCACCTTAACAATGGTAACAACATGGATGACGTAATGGGCTATTAGCAAAAGGAAGAAGTAGTGAAGCAGAGATTACCCTAACTTAACTTTGTTAACAACAAAACACCCATATACCTATAATAACAACAAAACAATTCAGGGTCATTAGACCCTGAATTGTTTTGTTGTTATTATAGGTATATTTGAACATGATTGTTAACTGATACTTTGACGGAGATATTCAGACATTTAAAATGTTTATACATTTTTAGGGTTCAAAATAGATCACAAAATTGATATTCTAAATTTTATTTGGCATTTAAATAGTTTCCTTGTTTCATCTTCTTGTTTTACTATAGTTGTAAGCGAATACCTACTATAGATAAAATCTTTGTAAATAGTTATGAGGATATTACTGAATGAATTTTATCATCTTTCAGGATTAAATTTTTATTATATTTATTCATCTACATAGGCCTTCTGTGAGGTTTACTTACGCTTATCTGTAGTTCTCCATAGACTCATGACAGCTACGATATAAAAACCTTATGATGTAATATAATTTATTTGTTTGTGGTTAAGTATTATAGAAATACAATAAATAAAGAAGCGGCATTCGTATTATTTATTTCTTCCAGCATATTTCATTGGTACATTGTTAGAGATTTTGCCATAATTCATTAGTATATAAGTAATATACAACTCTTTATATTAAATTATGCACACATGAATGCACGATTAATATACATAATTTATATTATCTCATAGGTATAAATAACCATACATTTAGTTACACATGTGATAAAAGATATGAATACAGATTTATAACAATATATAAACAAGTGAACAACTTCGAACCGTGTCGGAAACAACACTAGAATATTCTTTATTAATGATAGAAAAACTTCAAATACGGGTTATATATAATATAATGTAGATATGTAGCAGTGTTTAGCTAAAACATTGGAACGCGGGCGCACGCATGATTATATGTACAACCAGATAATATAGGTACATACATAGTTATACATCGTAGTGGACTATACTGTGGGGTTATATACTTTACGAGTGATTAACACTAGGAATCGCAAGCTAAATCTGGATTTATACGTGAAAAGGATGAAATACACGAGAGCGAGAACTTTGTTGGATAGATACGAAGCAATATAAAGGACTTAAAGAGAATCCCTTGTACGAAGTGAGCAATCTCCAAGTAGCCTACGTCCAAGCGACCTTACCGATCAATATGTACAACAACAACTTTAGAACATTTATAAATTATTTAGATCCTTCAACGTCGCTATGTAGTGCGTCCACGCAGGTACCTACGATATATAGGTTAGGTCGTTGGTTTCATCAATTATTCAATATAATATTAGTTATTCAAAAGTATGAAACATCCATGGTTTCAATTAATATTTTGTTTATCTAACAACATTGTGTCGCAATGAAGTATATTAATTTTAACGAATTCGATATATTTTCTAAAAGTAATAATATTTCATGCAAGCAGTCTTGTCTCAGGTGGAAACGACGCTAACATTTCATTGTTATATCATTTTTCCACGCCAACAGATTTTACGATAACAATTTATTCACATTCTATTATTGTTTTTATTAAAAACTTCATATCAAAATTGTATGAAATTCTCTTGAATGAAATAAGCAAAGGTTAACTCTGAAACCAAATTGCTCGTAAAGAAAAAACGGGTTTTGATCAGCTTATGTTTTGATTAAACAATAAAATTAATTTCTGTAAAACCTTTGCTCACCTACTTAATGAAGAAGCTGGCGAAGAATGCTTTGACAAAATATATATTGACATTATAGATTAAACAAGTAGTTCAACAAATGTTCAGATACTTCAAGTGATAAATGACGCAGTACTGTTTAGTAAGTAGGTATTATATTAAGAATGATAGATGGTATCACTTCTACTATCACAGAATATTATTATTTCGAGAATAATCAAAGAACCAGCATATAAATTTAATGCGTTTACACAAATTTTCTTATTTAAAATATCTTTATTATGTAAGTATTTGAGTTATAGCAGTTTGATATTACAAACGGGTATTTGCAAATCTCAGTAGGCACCTATACTTACATTTTCCCAAGATTTACGTGTAATCAACTGTCGTATAGTATTGTAATATAAGTTATTTAACTTAATGAACAGGATTTTAGATTAATATTATGTATTTTTTTACATAGGGGAACGACTTATCTTTAAATGACTTAATGATGTTTTCAACTGTGGTACGGTAACCAAATTTCGATTTCACAATGTAATATTCTGATCATGAATGGACTATATGGGATAGTTAAAGTTTCGTTTATAGAAGTTCATTAACAGATAGTTTTGATTCAATTTTTGGTCAATGGGACGGGCGCAGCAGCATACTGGTGCTTGCAATATTGCTCGAATTATTGAATTTTATTTAATATACATTTTTATTGTTAACATTTATAATAATGGATTAGTTCTTACATTGAAATATGGTGAAATAAACATTTAAGTTTCAACTACTAATTTAGGATACATTCAGGTAACACAGCTAGCGATCAAAAACGTAACGTAGAAAATCACAACAATTCTATGCCAAAGGATCATGTAGTAATAACTAGGTATATAATAACTTTACGAACTGTTCCTACACATAATAAATAATGCAGATCCAATAATGTGTAAACAATTCACTCGATATCATACTCTAACCTAACAGGTGGGCCCGTGGGCACGGGCCCAAGATATAGAAAGCATCGGAATACACGACTAGCCGGGTGTTCGGGTGTTACAACTCCAACCGTGGATGCTATAAGACAGCACTAATACTCGAATATTCACTAGACTGTGCGTTTACTGAAATTTTACTATGTACAACATCTCCTAAGTGCGGTACCCAAGTACCGGCGCGTCGAGCGGCCTACAATAGAATAGTTTCTACAACCGAGCCGAGTGCCACGGCCAGCCGCAGCAGCATCAGCCGACCCACAGCAGCCGCGAGCACGCGCCCGCGCGCCCGCCCCGCCAACATTATTTGCCGCCGAGGCCGAACTTCATGAAGATGAGCTCTTTGCCCTTGCTGAGGATGTCGCCGCCGGGGGCGGTCATCTCGGAGAACTTCTGCATGAGGTTGGGCTGCTGCGCCGGCGTGGAGGCGGAGGGCGGCTGCACACCCGGCGCAGGCACGACGGCGGGGCCAGCGCGGCGCGCGGGCGACGCGGGCGCGGGCGGGCCCGGCGCGGGCGCGGCGGGCGCGGAGCCCGGCGACTGCGCCGTGGGGGTCCCGGCGTTACCAGCGCTCGTGCGTGCGATCGTGCTCGCCGCCTGCGCGCTCGCCGCGCCTCTCCCCCTCGCCTGTTCGCCAAGCTCATGTCACACACTGCATGTTAGCTACATTTACCATCTTATCTGTTTACGGAACGTTTCCGATCAAATTTGCATTCTCATCATGTCTTTGCAGAGTTCAAATGATTTCCGAAACAATTTCCAAAACAGATAAAACAGTCAGATAATTAAGATTCAAATTCAATTAGCGTGAATTTAATGCAACAAGCAATTAATCGTTAATATGACTGGGACAGGTGTCTAGCTTTCTCAAAGAGCTTGTCAAAAATCTGATAGATTATTCAAGTTACTGATTAGAAGAGATAGATTTATAGTTAGAATATTAGGTCTCATTATGCGTGTCTTAAAATATTTACATATACTTAGGTAAATAAAATACACTTACATCAATACCTAAGTCACTCTGTGTATCATGCTATACAATATTGAGACAAAACATTATTATTTACAAAAATATTCATAGTACACACATCAATATAGTATAAAAATGTGCAATAAAAAAACATGCATTGCCATAAACAAAGCAGGTGGCATTTTAAAAAGAAAATGGCTGACAAGTTTGGTCAACCGGGGTCACAATATTTTATATATTTTTGGAAGAAAACTATCATCAGGGTTGTAAAATATAGAAGCTCAGATTCGTTAGGGTAGGTCAATTCATTCAATGCATTCGTCATGCTTCGGTAAACTACAACAAAAAGCTTGAATAAGAACAAACTATTCGATTACGAGATGATGCACAAGAGTCGTCAGATAAACGTCAAAGAGGTTGCTGTAGTAACGTGACGTCATCACCAACGCAATCGTTTAGCAAAGGACCACATTCACAGGCCTCAGAGATTGTAGTAACATGGTGAATGGGTATGGTATCTGATGTGAGTGAAGTACGCCAGTGTATGTTCTGTACTAGTCTCTGTATGATCTGGTCCAGTATGCGATGACAGCTAATGATGTGTAAACAATATAATAGAATCATGACCGTCAGTCCACTATGCTAGCGGACGAGTGACCGAGGCGGCCACATACCAGATGTCCTCTGTACACTGAGCGTAGTAATGAAACGCAAGGTAAATTTAGAAAAAGAAATAAATGAAGAAAAGGAAAAAGTGAAAATAATAAAATCTAAAGATAATGAAGTGACAGTCGAACAAAAAACGTCTAGTATCGTTGCATAGTATATTTGAAAGTATTCTTGTGGGTCGATTACAAACGGTATTTTTACCTGAGAATTCGCCTGTTCTGGATTACTGGCGCATGTGTTGTGGTCTAACATAGAGGAAGGAGGGCAGGCATCTAGCAAACAGACAATACACACAACATATATAGTGACCACAGACAACCACTTGAATCTTGGATCACACCTCACGAACACCCCGTGGGTTCAGAGCGAGATTATGTTGCGTGTATTTGAACGAGCAGCCTACCCGCTGTGTGTCTAAATGCCAGGGTATACCGTGTGACAAACAAAACATAATAATAGGATAGAGAGTCGGATAGATGAAAATAAAATAAGGTATCATCGAGTCTTAACGACGTGGCTTTGAGTAGTGTGGTTTGGTAATAAGGACACACTTGTAATAGCAAGTCTTTGTAAGGAATCAGAACCTCTTCGAACGATGTTTGTGACTGTGTAATCCAAGATAGAGTGTTCATTAGCAAAGTGTACACCAAGAGTCTTTGTGCTCCGTAGATTGCAACCGGACTCGCATTCATACATTCCGTTTTACCATCACTGACACACTTGGCTAAATCCAGGATCGATTGGAAAGGAAATTGTGAGTCTCAATTTCGTAGTCGAAATCAGCACACAATCAACAAGTTTTGAAAGGAATCTTTAAATTCAGAAAGACCAATAATCAAGGAGACAACGAGGCAAAACGGAATGGAAAAACTAAAACACAAACTCGCTGAGCGAGTCCCGTCGCAATCGCAAGTGTACAGGAAAGATGATAGAGGGTTCCAGAGCGAAATAGCTAGCGTCTTTCAGTAGTCACATAGCAAGTCCAAGGTGCAAACATGAAACACTCAAAGCTCTCGGTGAACGGTGAAGACACGCGTCTTCACCGAACTTACCTAAGGGAGGTCGGCTCGGCGATCTCTTACGAAAGCGATTTGATCATGACTACTTTCAGTGTACGGTCTTTCAATTTAATGTTTTATTAAGACTTCAATATAAAAGTTCTGATGTTTTATTGAAGTGAAACTGACAAGCAGGACGAACAAACTGTGTCATGTAGTGACGGGTGACTCTAACAGGGTTTTTTCTAAAGCGTGTGCATCGCTCTTCTGTCATCGACGAGCCGACCGACCCGGCTTAGTATTAAAATAGGGGCAAGAGCAGCGGTGGCAGCTCAGGGAAAAAAGTGGAGGAGCAGAGGAAGTGGGGGGTGCCGTACCTGCGCGGCGGTGGTGGTTCCGCTGCTGGGCCTGCTGCGCGGCGTGCTGCGCCAGCTGCGCGTGCTGCGCGTGTTGCGCGTGTTGCGCGTGCTGCGCATGCTGCGCGTGGTGCGGCACGCCCTCGCGCGGCGGCGGCGGCGGGCCCTTGGTGCCGGGGCCGCAGCCGGCCGGCCCGGGCAGAGGCGCGGCGCCGCGGCCTCGCCCCCCGCCGCCGCGTCCCGCGCCCTGCCCAGCTGAAGACATGCCCGCGGCCCCTGCACCCAACATCAATGCTCGATATTCCGTGCCAAATCTGACTAATCACTCTTCTTTGACTTTGTCTATACTTCCAAGGGTAGACGAAGAACTCTCACGAAATGAAAAGTTACTTCCTTCACAAGACTTTTCAATTACAGAGAGTTAATTTGAAGGGGTGGATAGCCTATTATAATATTAGTATATTTTATTTTATATTTGTAATTATATAGAGTTCTAGTTGCAGTATGTTTATAATGTAAATATGGTTTATTTTTAATAATTTGATAAATCAATTATTAGATCACAATTAAAATTTAACTGTATATATAACTCGTAAGTTAGCAAATCTGAATCTAGTCTAAAATCGACAGCGTAAAATACTAGAAGAATTTCTATCTATCAGTGCTACAATTAAAAAGGTTATCAAGTTTAACGCACCTTGATTGTTATGCGGTGCGGCGTACTGGTCGTTCGCATCAGCGAGGAAGTTGCTCGGCACAAGACCTCGGACGCCTTCAATTTCAGCCATGTAGAAGCCATCGTCATCCATGTCTCCGTACACGTGGATGATCTGACCCGTTTGGAAGCTCAGCTCAGCCTGGAAAAGTTTCTGAGTGACAAAAAATCAATTGTGAAAGAAATGTTAGAAGTGATGGCAAGATATGGAATAGAAAAAGGTGAAAAGAATATGGAAAAAGATATACTTAGTTATATTAATTATGTAAGCAAGGGTTCAGACAGAAGATAAGACAGGGAGAAATAAAAAGCTGTTCAAGATCAAATTTCAATAAAGATGTCAAATAGATCAACAAGAGCGTATGAAGAGGTAAGGGACAAAAATGTCGTATATAGACATACAGATTACATAAAACATTTAATGCAGTCTTAGGCACTAAGCAGATAGTAGTAGGTTTCTTAAAACATCTAAAGCCATCAATATTAAGAATAGCAGCAATGAAGGTCAACAAGAGTACAGGTTGAAGGTTTAACTGCTGACGTTTAGCGGCATGATACCTGTCAATACTGCACTCCATCAACCGTGACATAGGTAACAAAGATGGTCTGACGATAGATCTCTCGCCAGAATATAGCAGCATCGGACTGATTTAGCTCCAATTAAACTACAGCTGCCACTGCTTTATTAAGTACATAAAAGACGTTCTTTTTTATAAGTAACACCCACTGATATCTGATCTCATTCAAGACCAAAAGCAAAAACATGAAAGTTACACGTCTCGTAAACATGGAATTTAATTTAACACAAGTAAGGAAGGAAGAAGAAGAGGATACTTACATCAGCGTCCACATTGGGGCTGAGCTCCTGCGGGTCGTAGTCGTAGAGTGCGACCATGCGTCGTACAGGCTGGTTGGCGTAGGCGTCGGCCCAGCGGTCTCGCTTGGTCGGCTGGCCCGTGATTTCTTGCTCCGAAACTTCCATAACCATATTATGGGGCACATATCCGCGACGACCCCTGCACTCGCCCCAATAGAAGCCGTCGCCGTCTTTGTCGCCCCAAACCTGGAGATTGAGAGAGATTTTATATTTAGTGATAAATATGGGGTTTCTATTAATGCTATGGACAATGAACATGAGTTTAAGTACACCCATCCCATCCTTCCCATCCTTGATGATATCGAATATCCTACAGAAACTTTAGAACTTTTTGACAGGTATCTAGAGGAACACTGCGGCTACTATTGCTGCTAATCGTATGTACAATATATTTTTACAATCCCCCATGAATTGTAAATATATATTTTATATGACATTTTAATTCTCAGTACCTAGTAATCGCCCATTCTATCGTTGGGATTCGATATCGTTGCAGGTAAATCAAAAGCAACAGATTGGTGCCATCCATGAGCTCTTTATTGAATTGGACTTAATATGGGTACTGCTCTAAGATAATTCGCCACTGACCTTGATAGTGTCTCCTTCACTGAAGGGCAGTTCTTCATCACAACTTTCAGGATTCGGGCTCATGGTTTGTGGGTCATAGTCAAATAGGGCGATGAAGTAGCGGCTTCTCTTGGACTGAGGGTGGGTTTGCGCGTGCCTGGCGCCAGGCTGGGGCCCACGGGGTCCCTGGGGTTGGCCCCCACGTGCGGTGTACTGCATACTGCTGGCTTGTTGGTTTTGTTGGTTCTGCTGGTTCTGCTGGTGCTGCTGTTGTTGTTGTTGTTGTTGCTGTTGCTGCTGCTGCTGCTGCTGCTGTAAGAGGAATTGGTATTTCTATTAGAACTTGCTTTGAGTACAAAGATCCCATGTTTATTACTTTATACTTTGAGTAGCCTTAGTTAAATATTCTTTAATGATCGTTTCACTGATTCATCTTGAAACACTTAAGTTCATTGATTATAATAATTCCAGAATAATCGGTATCGCTTAAGTTAACCGGTATGCATACCTGCTCGTTGTGATGTCCGGCTTGGTGAGGGTTAGGGGGGCGGCCTCGCTCGTGGTGGTTCCGGGGGGGCGGGTTCTGGTACTGCGCCCCGCTGGGCCCGCCCGCCCCGGGGTACGCCGGGTTACTTTGGAACTGGCCGGCTGGTTGATATTGGGGTTGCTGCGTGCCATGGTAAGCTTGTGTACTCGGGTACGGCTGACCCGAGGGCTGCTGCGACGCTTGCGTTGGTTGGGACGGTTGCTGCTGACGTCCGTACGAACCAACACATTAATAAGGTTAGATTTTCCATAAACAAGCCAACAGCAATCGAACAAGCTCATAGCCATTATCCTCATTGGCGTTGCGTCTCAAAGCGATATAAATATTACCTTCTCCTCGGACGATAAGAAAAACAAGACATTCCGTTGTAGCTCTAGTCAACCCCCATGCACAACGAAAGCTAGCGTGCAGCGTTACACTTGAAACCACATCATTCATAGCAGATATAATCATAAACAGTCGGTTCCAAATGTGCTTGTCACAAGTTTAACAAAACAAAATTTAAATTGAACTTCAACAATAACGGAAAAATCGTATCATTAACCGATGTCCCCTCGTTAACTGAATACCTTATCTGATAACATAAGACATTGAAGTGTGGGAGGTGTGTGAGAGGAGTGAGTGTACGGCATTGATACGCGTCGAAGCCAAGACAGCATGCAGGAACAATAATACAAACACGCGACATGCTCCAGTGTTGTCTGTATCGAGTGCTCTGTGGCCTAGCTCTTCTGCCTATCTGTTGGACGTCGGGAGGGACGTGCGGGTGTCGTATGACGTGTGGCGGACCGGAGTCGTGTGTGGGCAACATCGAGGACGTACAGTAAGTGAAGATGACAACACAGAACATCGAGAAGTGAAACTCAGAAACTCGTGATCGGGAGATCGTACAGAATTGAGAGAAAGAGAGCATAGTGAATAGTGCTAGCACATGGAGAGCACATCGATGACAGCTAGGAGAGTCCCAGACCTGCGGGCGACGGCGCGGCGCCTCCTCATCTTCGCTACCCAGCTCCGTCGCGCTCTCTTTAGTGATTTCGATGGCCGGTATCCCCGATTGCTAATACCACATGGTCATTCAATATTTTAGCATATACACAGTTCGTTATATCGACACAAAATATAGTGAGGTAATGATCGTGCTGATATGGGCGATATTGATGACTATTATGGTGCTCGCAATATTTCGCATGTGTTCTTTGCTCCATTCTCTGTGAGGTACTTTCTCTTGAAAGTATTGGATTACTTTTTAAAGCAAATAGAAGTACACACTATACGGAAAGGTTACTAAGCGGTTTTTTAGAAGCTGTTGAAGAGTGAGACACAAAGTAGGTACTTTCATATAATATTAATATATCAGGCGTTAGAGCAAGTGAAGCCTGTACAGGAAGCTGAAGGTTGAAAGATAGAAGTTCACTGCCGTGTAAGCGATCGGCTTTTATTTTACGTGATCCAATCCTAATTTAAAAACGCACGATTGTTTTGTTTCCACGGTTCGTAGACATGGACGATGTGTTAATGTTTATGAGTGATGTCTTCATGTTTATGAGTCGTGAACTGTTATGAAAAATCGTCTAATAACTTTACCACTCCTAAGTAATACATTAAGTGGTTTTCTTTTATAGCAGTTTCACACAAGAACCCTTTCTATTTAAGCTATAATTTAATTGTAATATAATACTATCTATGTATCTTTAAAATCGTACAACTGCTAAACAGAAGTTTGATTCCAAAAACCTAGTTTTCTTTATATAAATATATATGCATTTAGCTAGTATACTTTTTTCTACATATTTTGGTCTACTATCAGATAAATATAAAAGCATACTCAAAGTAAATTGTCTTCATATGCTGATTACATGGCTACAATATTATAGTATTATGACACTATTTGTATAATATACGGGCACACTGTGTATTAATAAAAATTCAAAGAAAATAATAAAAAAAATATTTTACATAACTAATAACACAAAAAAAAACGCTTTCAAAACTAAAATAAAAATTCATAGAACTCTAAATAAATCAGTCGTGTGTAAACTTCAGAATTAAATAAATAATGATAAATATGAAAAGACGTGTTAAAATTCCTTACCGAAGGGGTTATTTTGTCGAATATACTCTTTAGAAGGCCTGTGCCGAATCCAGTCGTAGGCTATGGAAAGGTGTATAACAGTTATGTGAGAGAGCGAGGTAAGGTTAGACTAAGTGGCATGATCACAACTCATGGGCGGTATTGTCTGTGTCACAAAGTACAAGCTCTTTATCTGTTCTAAGTTGTATCTGTATGGTGTCGTGCGTTGTTGGGTATCGGCCGATAGCACTAGAGACTACTGATCTAGTCGCAAGCAGTATGCATTTAATTTTGAACGATCGAGCCGAGTGCATAGCTATAGTCGATGGCGCGGTGGTCGTGTCGTGAACCGTCGGCAGAGAACTAAATACTGGACATTTAGAAGATGCCAGCGACAGAACCACAGGAGAAAGTATAAAGAGTGCAGTTTGCAACACCGATATCACGCGACAAACTGTCTGTGTACACGATACTCAAGGAACTGACGAGCAACTCTAACGTGGCACTGAAGTAGATGAAGGTAGGAATAAGGTAGGTTGTAAAGTAAGGTAGGAATTTTATTGTACACAACAGACTGTTTGTCGCGCAAGAAGAGAGCATATGACACTGATCGTTATAATGATAGCTAAGAAGACACAGACGAAGAAAATTATCAGAGATAAAATCAAAAATATAAAGCACATAGTAAATACTGAATCAACCTCTCAACAAAAGAAACTGGCAAAATGAAACTTGACGTTACACACAAATGTACAACATTGAATTGCAAACCAAATAAACAAAGTGCTATGCCGATCAACATTTAGTTCAACACATAATATTATATCTTAAGTTTAATTTTGGCAAATAAAAATCCAATATGGTTTATGAAAGTACAGAAAACAATAAATGTAAAATTTTGGCATTTTTTTTTTAAATTTAAGCCAATTTGTTGGGACAAAGACTCCATTACATCAGACATAGCGAGATATTATTATCAACATTATAAAGAGAACTATAGAAGATAAATAAAAAGTGTTTGGTCACCTGAGCAGCGTGTGGGTCATGGCGGTTAACAGACGGGAATATCTCCTTATCAGAGAGATTCTCATCATGCTCTATAACTTGCTGGTGGTGTTGGTAGGGCTGGGGGCGCTGCACAGGCCCGCCCCGGTACCCGCCGGGCCCCGGCTGGTTAGGGCCCGGGCCGGGTCCCGGCCCGCGCGGCATCCGTGTCACAACACCACGCAGCACCGCCGGCGGAATTGGCGTGGGCGCACTGTCACTGGACTGGCTGTCCCGCGACTTTGTACGTACCTGAAAACAACAACACAGGAATCGCGATAAAAATCGTCATCTTAAACAATAAACAAAAATAAAATTCTACCAATTAGATAAACGTCACCATATATCTAGTATTGCTAACATAGCGTTCACATAGCCAAATCAAGCTCCATACAGCCATACTTACGGTGACACATTTAGGATTGAGGCCGATCAGTTTGCCAATGTCGATGAGAGCGTGGTCACCGGTTGGAGAATCCACGTCGGTCACCTTCTTGCCATCGGCGTACACAGCGTACCCAGTGACCGGGCCCGAGGCGGGCGGACGCAGGACTGGCTGCCAAGTCACCAGCAAGGTCCCGTCCTGAGGTCCCGCTTCCACCTGCGACACCGCACCAATCACCACCAACAATCCAGCCGAACAATAGTGAGGCAAGCCAATTGGGTTTCAACTTTAGTACATGTGGGCCAACGTTGAACTAAGCCACATTGAGGGAGGAGCTGACATTACAAATGGGGGCGCTAAGCTAACAACGAGGTGAGCGTTGGGATATGTCAAGATAATTTTCCTGGAGCTGGATTTATGGTTGCGATTGACGCGACTTCCTCGAGACGTGCTGTGTGCTTTGAGGTTGTGAATTATTTGAAAGGGATAGGGGTGTGTCAGTCGGTCTTTGTGAGTATTCATACTGTATCATCACACTTTCGTGGAGCATTGGAAAAGCTACCTTGTGCGTGCTAAAAACGCTTCACAGTTACTGCCTTGAAAGCATTGTTCAAATTTAATATTTTATGTAAGGATTTTCCACTATCCACTTAGTGATTATTGTAATTCTGATTCCTGACTAAGTATAGATAGATACATATAACATCAGCGAGCAAGGAATGTGAGTGTAAGATGTATAAGTTTGGATCCAAAAAGCATGCTCAATTCACGTCATGCTGATTGTTGGGTTTATACTTTTCACGTACCATGATTTCATTTGGTGGATCTGGCAATCCCTTAGGAAGAGTCCTGAAGTCTGTGTAAGCTCCAGGAGCTTCTTCTTGAACTGGCGCTCCAGGTTGTGGTGGACCAGCTCTTAAGTGTTTAGCCCTGACAGTTACCCGATACTGTGTGCTAGGTGATAAACCTGTGATAGTGTGGCGGTACACTCCCGGCTTCACTGTTCTGACCTGTAATTAATAAACGCATGTCTAGTCTATCCTTTTGATTAATGACGTCAATTTGCTATAATGAGTGCTTACTTCAACATTGTTTACACAGACGACGTGCTGGTGATTCGAGTTAGCTGGGAGCCAAGAGATCACGGCCTGCGAGCAGGTCACCCCGCTGGCCCTGACGCAGGTCGGGCCCATGTTGCCCGTGTCTCTACCGATCACCATTGTGCAAGCTGCGTCCCTGGAGGTGCGTCGCGACACTGTCACCGATCGCACGCTGATACGATGCGGCTTCGGGAACAAAAATACCGTAAAACTGACCGCTCTTTGTCGAAACATTTCAAGGATACAAATAGAAAAGTATAACATCTAAAAGCAAACGATGACATCGACGACCAACTAAATGAATTTGTGCTCACTGGTAACATGTAAAAGTGTCTACTATAGAAACGTAAAAGCAGCTAATTGAACATCAAAACAACTCACCCGATTGGAGTCTACTCCTTCAACGAGCGCTCGAGTGCGTTCTGAGGCCTTGACGGTCGTTTTGAGGACTCCATCGACGTAAACGTGGTAGCTCTCGATGTTGGCTTGCTGCACACCTTCGGGGGCTGTCCAGCCGATGAGCACGGACTTGTTGAGCTGCCTCTCCAGGGTGAGCTGCCGCGGCGCTGGCACTAACGACGAGAAAAACAGCCCGGCTGTTGAGGTCCGAGGGCATATCGAGGAGTGCGGCCAGGCAGGCGAAGTGCGTGAGAATGCGAAGAAGCGTGCAGCGAAGTCCAGGGAGGGGAACGGGGAGGGACAAAGGTTCGACTATAGAACTATTTCTATAAATGATCGTAAACTACGACCGTCACAGGTCGATTGTGTAGCGTTCTGATTGTATCACTGTGCGAAGCGTCATGATTGTTTAATACTACTATGTTAGTATGTATGGTAGTCCAAGTGCTTAATGCGTTTGGGTTGCATGCCATATGTTAAACTTCACTTAATGTTAAAATTTACTGTTAAGTAATGCTAAGATTTTAACTCTCTAAGCTAGATTGTCTAAATCTCTTGATCAAAGGTCTAGTGATAAAAATGTTTAAAACGATTGCTATATTGTTCACATTGTCCAGTACTGTTTGGTCTACTTTTCGTGCCTGTCTAGTGTTCATTCTATGAGAGGCGTTTGGAGTGTGAATGCTTACCATTGTCATCGTCTTCTGGTCCTTCGCTCAGTTCTGCGACTTCGCTGAGACGAGCAACATCGCGACTGATTGACAGTTCACTGATCGCTGTGGTGGCCTCATCGACATCTCTCAGAGTTGAAACAATCGCCTGGGGGTAAAATAGGACCTTGAACCACCAAGTTTTTGAATCATATTAATAACTGTAGTAGTTTTTTAGACAGTATTAGGAGATCTTATGATGATGGTCCCATTGCTTGTTTTCTTTTTAGTATAAGTCTGCTATTTTAAAGGTTATTAAAGAAATTAAAAATTATGCTGCAAAGAATTTACTTTCGGGAAAACTGTATCCTATGTCTTTACACTGGTGGCCTATTCGTGTATACCAAGTTTCTTTGAAATCCGTTCCGCCGTAAAAGGGTAACAGACAGACTATACATATGACAACGGGACATCAACTTTATGGCCCCTTTTAATCAAACAACTTGTGTTCGTCAAATATTTAGTTCAAAACCAAATTATTTAAAAAATCTATGTATCACCTGATGGAACTCCAACAGATCGTCTCCGATCAATCTTGTTACGAAATTAGATGGTACCAGTCCACGACGTCCGTCTAACAGTTCGGCATCTAGCATGGGGGCGCTGGGGTCTGGAGGACCCCACACCAGTAAATAATCCCCAGCACTTATTGCCAATTCACCTTCTGCAGTCTCAATCCTAAAAGTATTACTATTTAAAATGACACAATCAGATTCATCTAAAAGCAAAAGCATTTTCATTGTTGATCGAGTGTCTACTTACTCAGGGGGGTCGTATGAATACCGGGCGATGTAGACACAACAGCGACCCTTCCCCGGTATGTCCAACATGTCAACCGTGTCCGTGGCACCATTCATAAAATGTGACACATTCCTCGCAACTGAAACATATGCATCACTGAAACGTTTTCCTTTTAACAAAGAGCACGAAGTAAATTTTTTCAATTTCGGATTTCACTCACCTTCCATTTCCAAACTGGTGTTAGGCATAATCCGCGCTATAGCTCTCTGGTTCCGATCGTGGCTGAATCCCGAGTCTAAGCCCCCTAGTCTATCAGTTCCGAATTGGCTATCTAATCCTAAATTCCACTGGGGTTGGTGCGGCGTGACCGGCGTGGCCACCCGGCCCACTCCCCCCGTGTTCCCATATCTACCGAGTCCGAGGTCTATTTCATCTAGAGGTTTAAGTTTTATATTCATAGGATTTGTTCCGAGTCCGCTAGAGAGGAGGGGATTTGTATACGTCCCTGTCCCAGTTCCGTAAGCGCTTGTGCCGCCTAAACTTGTGTTTAGTCCTCCTAGTTGCGTTCCGGTCAAGTTCGAGAGAGCGTTTCCTAAGCCACTTGTTAAGGTCGACTGTAATCCTCCCAACGTGTTCGATAGCCCACCAGATAAATTGTTTTGCGGATTGTTGAGACAGCTGGTGAGGCCGGTGCCCGCTATGGTCCCCGTCATGCCGGGAGCGAGGCCCGAGCCCAGGTTCAACGCAGACACGTTGCCGGTTAAGTTCTGCAGGTTGCTCTGCAGTCCAGCCAGCGTGCTAGAGATTTGTCCGATGTTGTTGACGAGCGGTGCGGAGACGGGGTTGGTGAAGGTGACTTGATGCGTGTTGGAGAGGCCGTACGCGTTGGAGTACGCGGACACCGGGTTGGAGTACGACGTGGGGTTGTGCGCGCTCATGGAGTAGGCCACGGAGTTGGAGGAGGGGGCGGTGAACTGTCCGGTGGCGTGCAGCGCGGACAACGTGGGCATGGTGCTACTCTGGCAGATGGCGGCGTGACCCGCCGTGCTGGTGTACGAGTGCGGCAGCGGCGACGGCGTCGGCGAGTGGTACTCGTGGTGGTGGTCGTGATGGTGGTCGTGGTGGTGGTCGCCTAGCGCCTGGTTGGATCCGCTCGATTGGATACCTGAGAAACCATAACCTACTAAAACATTATCGTTCTGTTATTTAGACCATTAATATTAAACCTCTACTTTTATTTTGGTTACGTAGATACTCTTACAGCCATCTTCTCTACACTACATCAGTGAAAATTGTAATTTAAATAATCAAAGTGATGATTACCATGTGTGGTAGATCTCGTGTGCTCTAACTCAGCGAGAATGCGGTTGTCCTGCTCGATCTTGGCCATGATGCGCTCGATCTCCGAGGCCGGTTGTGCTGACTGCGTCGACCACGTGGTGACGCCGCCTTGCCCGCGCGCTCGCAACGCCGATGATAGTTCCAGTTGGAGCTCTTCGCATCGAACTGTTTCTAGTGCCGCCTACGAAGAATATTATTATTTCCTTAATTCTCTCCCTCAACATATTTATTGGTTAAACAAAAACCTCTTTACAATGCTGTAATATAATGATCCGTCTGAATCAGACTCTTGATCTAACGGGCTAAATAGAGCCTCAAAAGATGTTCAATGAGGATTTTGGCCATAAGGCTATTGGCCGTAACGACAATCGGCACAATGATTGCCAAGCTCATACTACACATGTCGACAACCTTGTACGCAAACTCAAGATATTTTAGTAAATAATATACAGGGTGTTAAAGTAGTCGCGTGCCATAGCTTAGGGGTGAGCTCAGTATCGATAAAGGAACCCGTAAAAAATGAAAAAAAAACCCAAATAAAATATTTCTTAAAAAAAAAAACGAAAAAAATATTGCGAGATGAACCTAATTTAGTACCTACTATCTTCAAATAGCAATATAAAATAATTTTTATTCTTAACGATTGCTATTTTAAGTTAGTAGGTACTAAATTAGGTTGATGTTTCAATTTTTTTTTTTGTTTTATTTTTTTTAAGTACATATATTTTTTTTTTCGGGTTCCTTTATCCATACTGAACCCACCTCTAAGCTATGGCACGCGACTAATTTAACACCCAGTATAGTTACCTTTTTCTCGAGCTCCCTCGCTCTGGACTGCAGTTGTTCTACATTGTGCTGGTCGATGGGCGAGCGTTGTGCCGCGCGGAGCTGAGCGAGCGCGTCGGCGTGCGCTCGCTCCGCGTCAGCCCGCGCCCGCTCCGCGTCACGCAGTCGTCTCGCCAGCGCGTCTGTGTCGCCGCCACCCGACATGCTTGTGCCGTACCCGCTCATTGTCTATGGAAAAACAAAATGCTGCTTAAAGGATAACGCCATCTAATACCAATCGATAAATAACCTTCGCTCAATTCAATGCGAAGATCAAGTCAATATTTGTGAAAGACATATTAATTTTAATATATTATGTAAGCACATAATTAAAATGCTGTGCCCTAACAGGGTCCATAATATTGTTCATAGGTAACTGTAAGCTTTTTGTTAACATTGTGGAACGCAAATAAAATGAATAATTATGAATATGTTATGATATGAATAAGATTTTAGATACATAATTAAACCTTATTGACATATTTTTTTAATGATAAAACCTCTTGTACGCATTAGTTCAGCAACCAACAACTTTCAACGGTGAAAGAATCCGTGGTGATAGCTAAGGACACTGGTCTATACCAACAATAGGCGAGACGACAAAAAAAAACTAATTAGTCCGTCAGTTAGATTATCAAGTAATATTGACCCGTGTTTTTTCTTTTGTTACGTAAACCAAAATTTACGAAGATATGACACTTAAAATTCTCAATACGTCTACTAGCTAGTTCTGACGTCACGAGCCCCCACTCCCGAGTTTTGATGCGTTTTATCTTTTGTCAATATTAATTGATTTACAAAAACAAAAAATACGTGTCCATTAATTTCCAATACTCTAACTGACGGACTAAATAGATTTGCAATTTTTTGATACTGTCGTCATGTCTATAAGACGGGTTTCGAACCCCCTAAAGTAAAGCTATTAAAGCAGCGAATAGCTGTTAACATTTTTAACCAGAGGCTGATGACATTAATGAAAACAGTATTTGGTAATTTCGCGTCACACGCTTTTTAATTTTCACAGAAGTAAAAGAGAACGCAACAATGACATTAGTCTGACAGATAGAGCTGGCTGGTCAGAAATCTATGTTACTAACCAATAAGTTTTAACACTTATGAGCGGAGCGATCCCGCTCTCAAATGTTACGACGTGATGACGCATATCTCTTTGCCGAGATTAAATTATTACATTTTGATACAAGTGGAGAAATTTTGTTATTGCATTCGAGGCGAATTAAATTAAGTTATTGAGCTGAAAACTGTAATAACAAATTAATGTCCACGTGTATCAAACGACGTTTTCCAATACACTTCTGAAGAAATAAAATAAAAGAATGAAAAATATTTTTGTCATGAATAAGAAAGAAAGGTGTGAATCCGCCAAACAGCGTATAAAACAAATAGATTTTTTTAAATATTTTTGAATTTAGAACACAATTAAATATTAATTTGTTTATAAAAGTAAACGTTATTTTTAAATAATCATGTTTATCTATGATATTCTATTTATAAACACATTTGAATATTCAAATAATATTTAAGCCGTAAATACGCATATTGCTTAGCCGAAATTTAAAAAAAAAACATTCACCTCCGACTATAGGCATTGAACTGATTTGAACTTCGTATAAGCTATCTGTGGAAATTTTTATTTCCGCACCCATGCGGGTAAATTAAAAAAGCGCACGCGTGTGAAATACATTGCATGTTGAACCTAATCGTATTGCGATAAGAACCCGTTTTCAAGGAAGTGTATTGAAAAAAAACAATCACCTCATCATAATTTTTTTTTTCAATTGAACCAATTTGGACTTTATTTCCGCAAAGTAACACCTGATTCCATAATTTACTTTAATTATTTCAATAATATCAACTCTTTCAAAATAATAAACAAACAATCTAAAAAAAGAATAATCAATAAAATATTAATTTATTTGTGTACGTACTCGTAGCCACGTAGGCCATAACTCCGTAGCCCGTAGCCGTCCGTAGCTTATTCGTAGCAGAGTGTTTACGAGTGCTACGAAAGCTCAATTTATCGGGCGAGTCGTGAAATTAAGCGCTTTCTTTCTCTTTTTTACTATTGCTTGATTTTATATTCCTATCTCTTTCCCCCACGAGTAAATGCTTATTTATGCACTGCTCGATATAATTAGGCATTAAAGACCGCTACGAAGTATATTACAGAGTCGCCTTTGCCAAAAGAAGGGTTTATTGCGTCTGTGGTATAAGCTAATTCGTGAGTTATGTTTTTTTCTTGGCACAATATTTATTTACTTAATGGTTCTTCAACAAAAAGAAGCGGTTACGTATTTACATGACTACAATGTCATATTAATTTAGTTACTGAAACTCTAGAGGTGCATTAGGTATTTAATTTCTAAGAAATAAAAAGTAAAAACACTGTTTTTGACGTGATAACGTCTTATAAATCGATGAACACCGGCTGCACGCACGAAAAAGTGTCACGAATCCTGCGATCAACGCCCAGCTCAAACCCTTGGCCAACACAAGTGAAGTGCTACTAACATAGTTTTTAAGTCTTATTTATTAACACAAGTCTTGTATTTACTTTATATATATTATATGTTAGTTTATAAGGTATATATTTATGGGCCATTGTGACCTGAAATAAGTTGATGTTGTTATAATAGACAAGGAATAAGAAACGATTTATCAAAATTCAACCCCTAAGGGAGTTAAATAGGGAATAAAAGTCTAAAAAAGTTTAGTTTGTATAAAGTTTCAAAGTTAGGATCTTAAAATTTTGTGTTTAGGCTGACGATTGGAAATTAATTTATACATGTCTCAGCGTTTTTGATAATTCCACCCCAAAGGATTAAAAACGGGGATTTAGTTGTGTATGGAAAGTCCTTAATTTTCGAAGTAAAAATGACAAAATTTAATATCTAGGCGTATGGTTGGAAGTTAACGCAGCGGTGTTATTAGAATTTCAATCCTTAAGGGGGCGAAAAGGGGGATGAATTTTTTTTAAAGTTAAAATCAGTAATATCATGAAAAATGACGTTATCACGTAAAATTATCGTCCGTAAACCGACTTTACAGACAACCATTTTTTTTGGGTTAACTATCTGTAAACATTATTATTATTATTATTAAGTCGCATATTAGAGGGGGCAACCTATTGCCATCGACTGGGCGGAAATTCTGGCTTCAGGCTAAAACTGTTAAAATTAATAGTTCCAGATGGGCAAACCAATTAATACTTTCTCCGACATGGGAATCAAAGTCTGGACTTCAGGCCTAGCAGTCGCACTTGGGATCACTAGACTAAGAAGCAATCATCAACTCATTGCAACAATGAATAAAACAAAAATCGTATTAATAATCAAAGACCACATACCATAAAACTATTTATAACACATTTGCTCGTAAAGTTTCTCTTATTTCACCAATTTCAATATCGTAATGTATCTCATTACATAGGTACTTGTGCTGTAAAGTAAAATGCACGGTTTATACTTTTTTAAATCTTAGCAAAGAGCTTTTATGTCAGAAAAGTGGTCAACATTTTATTAATAAAATTAACTTTGGGAGATGAAATATAATAAATAGACATTTAATTCTTTAATTTAATTAATTTTGACAATAAATTACAACCATTTATCTGGTACAAAAACACAAAAATATTAATTTACTTTATTAGTAATACTGACTGTTTTTTGTGTCTTTGCCTTAAAAAAAAGCGCTGATGCGCGCGCCTCGCTAATTTGTGAACAAGTAAAAATTATTCCGCGCGCTTTTTCTTTTCGCTGTATTGTTTTTATTTGTTTTATTTATTTCCTCGCAAATATGTTATAAAATGTCGAATGACATACGTGCGCTTTGATAATTACAGCCTTGTTTTTTATCGCCCTCGCCTACGGCTTGGGCTAGCAATATCGCCTCGGCTGTAATTCTCAACTTACCGCACTGATATCATAATGTACTATTTCCGAAGCTCATAAGCATAAGCATAATTTGCCTATAACGTTCCCACTGCTGGGACAGACGGCCTCCTCTCTATGAGAGGGAATCATGGCCATGGGTTTAAGGTTGACATGCCGGTTTCCTCACGATGTTTTCCTTCACCGTTTTTGAGAGCAGACACCCAAAAACAATTGACTTTCGCCGTGAAATCGAAAACCTTTATCAAGCTAACTATAATGCTTATAGGAATATTTTATCGATTTTATGTTAAATTCGAGTCGATAGCGATGTTCGTCCTTCACGGCCACTGACGTCATACGATAAAGGCGACCTACCTATCGATAGTCGATGGGACAGTCATTGGTCACAATACTTTTACGTGTCGGTAGAGGTATAATACAGTACAGTCGTGGGCACTATGATTTTAACCTACTTGATTGATTGTAATTTTATTTTGATACACACAGTGTTTTGAATGCCATATTATAATAATTGATAAATAAATAAAATTTACTCATAAATAAAAGGCAAAAGTTTACACTTTTTCTTAGATCTATGTCAAGTTCACCCATGCCCATATTTTGAGCCTTTTGAGAGTTATTAATTTATTTATTGGATGTCCAACAGAAACTACACAATTACATGCAAGTATACATAGATCAGGGACAAATACAAGTGTGCGTTTCCAATTATAGGAGTCCACATCATTCACTTATAAACTAGGTAGGTACATACAGTAAATTCATCAGAAGAGTCAGATTCAGAGTTCATAAACAATTGTTATCAGGTGTAGCTGAATACCAATATTTGCCTATCTGACCTCCATAAACCAGTTACTATATAAGATTCCTTTTTGTAAGACTGGTATTGGTAACGTCCTGGACAAACTATTTCCTGAAACTCCATGTGCCATTTTACATACCGTATCGTTGACCAACTGTGCTATTCGATATCCAGATCAGGTAAAAAGTTTTAGGAATGTCTGGAATCTGAATTGTGCCTGGTCAATTTGCAATATGCAATAGGCTCATTCTATAAGTATCACATTCTCTCGTGCTGGAATGAGCAGCAATGCAAGCAAATGCAGCAACATGATGATGTTGGCTCTTTTCGATTCATCATTCTCCTGTATGTCTATCTCTTTCTCCAATTATTTTCCGGTAACAAATATCTACTTTTTACCCGACTGCGCCAGAAGGAGGGTTATGTTTTTCGAGAGTATGTATGTATGTATGTATGTATGATAGTATGTATGTATAATTGTTTGGCACGCTCTGTGGCCTGAACGGCTCGATGGATTTTAGCTTGAGAGGTGTCGTTAGATTCGTATTTACTATGAAAGTGACACTGGGTATATCAAAATAAAAAAACCAAAATGGTGGATTTTGGCGCCAAATTCAAATGTCTGGCACGCTCTGCAGCCTGATCGGTAAAGGGCTCATAATGGAGATTTTAAAATGGTATATCTAAGTAACTATAAAGGGTCAAATAAAAAAAAAAATAAAAAAATAAAACCCCGACTGCGTACAAAATAACTAATAACTTTATATAAAAACTGAAAAGAAAAAAAAAACAAGTTCAGGAAACAGGACATATTATTCACACACACAGTCGGGACCCATTAAATAACCTAGACTAAAATGATTACATTAAATATGGGTCCCGACTGTGTGTGTGAATATGTCCTGTTTCCTAAACTTGTTTTTTTTTTTCTTTTCAGTTTTTATTTAAAGTTATTAGTTATTTTGTACGCAGTCGGGTTTTTTAATTATTTTTTTTTAGATACTTCTAAACTTGTCATCTCTGTAGTCACCTCCTTTCTAGCTTCTTTTCTATGGTGTTTCCATACTTACAGCCTCTCAAGCTAAGCTGCCCATACCATTGACAACCGATTACCACACGTCATACAAACAAACTTACATATAATGGATGGTCACCCATGATGTTTTATACAAATGATAAAATAGTGTTGGATATAAAACTATCGTTAAGGGGTTATTTAAGTGTCATGGTTTTATGACAAGACGTTAGTTATAGGGTAATTATGTCGCGAGCTATGTTAACATCGACTTACAATACTGCCACAATAGGTATAAGGGTGACTGGTGATTCGTGACCGATAATAAGTACGTGATTATACTCATCGTTCTGAACTACTTTTATAACAAACAAACTCTGAAAACGTGTGGGACAAGTGATTTTTTCCGCGTTTTCTTTATTTTGTAAGGGCCGGATTTTTAATCCCCAGTTTACTTTTATTCGACGAATAAGTTTGATATTTTGACAGTTTTTCTATAGACACTCTGCCAAAAAGTCAGATTTACTCTTCAGGTAAAAGTTATCTAATGATTGAAAAATCGGCCCTAAGTATGATACTATTATTATTATCTAGGCATGCTTCCTTAATATTGTTATAACTGCGACCGTAACTCTGTCTCTCTGTCAGTAACTTAACTGCTGTAACGAATTCGATAAAATTGGCACAGAGATAGGTAAGTTGACTAGTGGAGAATGCCTTGTGGCATTAAGTTTTATGTACCAGTATTGTACATAAAGTTTAAATAAATAAATGTTTTTAATACGGGCAATTTTCTCGTATGAACTCAATATAGGCGAAGCCACAAGTAACATTTAGTAAATTAATAATACACCATGCCAATCGGCCACCCTCTTTTCCATGGCATTATATATTTTATCGTATAGATAAAGATAATAATGGTTATTTTTATCTATTTTGTATCCTATCACTATGTTTTCCTATTTAACCCAAAGGTTGACTGGTAGTGAATGCCGTGTGGCATTAAGTCCGCCTATGTGTACCACTGTCTCCCAAGACACCTAGCTTGGGAGCCAGGGGACCTAACTGGGACATAATGTGTGTATGTTGTACTTTAAGACGTCTGTAACAATGTTGTCACTGTTTTAAAATAAAATAAAAAAATATTTGGTCAATATTTTTTAAGTCTTATTAAAAGAAGTGAAAGAAGTGTCTGATGAGATGAAGAAAAATAGAGAAGTATGGAAGAAGAAGACATGCTTTTTTTTTTTTTTTTTTTTTTTCGGATGGGAAATCATCAAATGACTTCTCCCGCTCTGGGCTGAGCAGGAGGGAGTGTCAGACTTTTACTGACTAAAACCCATCCATGTTCCTTCATCGCCCTTTGTGTTCCGGGGCCACGGTATCTCTTTCGAATAGTCCCGCAGCCCCGGCAGGCTTCGGTCCTTGCGGACCCCTTCCCTATTGCTGACTCTCTTTGAGGCGCGCGTGGAACACGAACGCGCCGTCGACACGGCCTGTCGTCATGAGACGTACGGACGGCGAGCTAGCCCATAGCTCCCCGTCCACAGGCCCGCGAAGAAGAAGACATGCTGCGCCAACCCTGAATGAATTGGGTTATGGGCAAGAGAATGATGGTTTTTTTAAGTCATATACTTATACATAGATGAAATATACAAACAAATTTCTCCAAAGTCAACAAAAAACCATACATCATGATCTGTCAAATGACCAATTTGGTTGAGACGCCATTGTTTAACTATTGTGTCTACTTCGTGGACAGATCAAGGGATAAAATTTTGATGCTAAGTTCAAAATGGAATGAGAAAATTTGACATTTTACATTGAAGTTTAAATAGACAGTTACTTACACTTTCAATCAGGCATCACATCAAAAATGTATTCAAACGGTATCGAAAAAAGGTCACAGCCATATCGATTATTTGGAAGTACCCTAGTTGAACTAGACTGAATGAATTACTAAATATTTGGCTGTAAGGAGCCCCTCAGACTCAGTTGACCTTGGCAGGTCGTGGCGTAATGAATAGACCTCGGTCATGTCTCGGCGGACGAGTTTATGCAAGATAGATTAAGTTAGGGATAGACGTGGATGGTATTATGCTATTTAGACTGCCTCGTTAGTCTTGGTCGAAAGCGTTTCTGTTGAGCTTGAGGTCTTAGGTTCGATTCCCCAGTGATATTGAGTTTTTCCTTTAGAAATTTCTCAGTAGAAGCCTGGATTTTTCTCCGACTAACCCTTCTGGATATACAGGTATCCCTGTATCTTGATATAATGTTTTCCAAAGAAAATATTACATTTCAGAATTTAAATTGGTCATATGAGTAACTATTTCAATTTTTTTTGCGACATTCGATCAAAATATTTCTATCCTTATCGTGCGTAATGGAAAGATCTCATTTGGTAACCTCGAAATATTTGGATAGTGCATTACTTCACGCCATAGACCTGGTTTTTTTTTTAAGTTTTCTCTGTTCTTATGTACCATTTATAAAGTAAACGACACTTTTTAGAAAAAACCAAAATGGTGATGGGTTATTCTACTTTGGTTCTATTGCCTCTTGCCACATGAAATTAAATCATGATCTGTCGAATGATCGATTTGGTCGGGACGCCATTTAAACTTGTTTTTTCTACAACAATAATGGTACCATCTGACATTTAAGAGTAAGTATGTCTATATCAGTTTACTATTTTATATTATTACTACAGATTGTACGCCCGATATCAAGCTGTAGTGCTGTAGTTATCAGCAATTCAAAAGCTTTTTCTTATTGTAGGTATTTACTTAATTGCATATATAATATGAATACGTGTCCATAATAAATTGTGTAGGTATATCAACAAAATAATGGATGATGTTATAAATTAAATGATACATTATTTATTATGTCTTAGAACACGGCATTACAAAGACAAATCATTCATTTAAACCCTATACAGTGTAGAATGCAAATGGATCCCAGAAAAAAAAACAGATGTTTCCTACAAAGTGCAATACCTACGCGGCCTAAGCTAAATACATAGACGGACTAATTATTTATTTATTTAAAAAAATATAGTTGTTTCCATGGCAAAAGCTATTCATTTTCATAACTACTACCACTCTTGTCAAAGTATATCCTTCGCTTAATCTTTAATCACTGCAGTTATACGTAGAAGACCTTTCCTAAAATTATCTTAAAGTAGAAAACCAAAAATCTGTTTTTCCTGAAACCTATACCAACATACAGATATAAAAACAGAAGTTTTCCTCAGACGTAATTCCCGGGCATGTTGACTCAACGTGTATGCTCGCCCTAAGGTTATAGATTCGACAGCCGCCGCCGCCCTGTCTCCTTCGCCATGAGACGGTAGAGTGCAGTGCGCTGACCTGATTCAACACCCCCTTTACCCCCCTACACCCCTTCGAGAGCCCAGACTCCTTGGCAAGGAAATTGGGCGCGTAGTCTGGCATTACTCTTGCTCCTTGCTCTCGTGGACGATATAAAGAGTAATTCCATTGCCTGGTGCTTTTTATTGCACCCTGTAATGGATTGTTTTAATAGTCTATGGGTTTTTATTAGAACCATAGTTTGTGGTTAGGGTGACCAGAGATTAGAAAAGTTTGGGATTAATGGTGGCAGCTAAATTGTTTTTTTTTTAATGATATTTTTTTATTAAATTAGTGTAAGCAAAGTGCAAACATGCACTTTGGGTAGATTTTTCTAAATTCAATTCAAAGATAATAGTACATTTTGATATAAGTAGGGAAATTTGATATAAGCAGTTAACCCGCGATCATGGCGTTTGCAACAGCGTCGAAATATCGGGAGCTCAAAAACATTTAATAATCACGGAAGATATCCCGTAAGTGACATTTTAAGTATAGTTATGAACCGTGAAAGCTTAAAACAGTGTTTAAGTAGGGAAACTTTGATATTGCATTCGAGGCGTAATTCACACAACCGAGCCGCACTTGAGGTTGTTATGGATCCGAGAACTGCAGTAACAAATACCCACGTGATTCAAACGACGTTTATCAATACACTTTCAAAGAAATAAAATAATAGAACGAAAAATATTTTTATCATGAATATGCATTTTTTTCCGCGTTTTGTATTCGCTAGGATGAAGAAAAAGAAAATGTATGAATCCGCTGAACAGCCTAATATGAAAAACAGAAGATTAAAATATTTTTGAATTTAGAACACAAATGTTAATTTGTTCATAAAAGTAAATATGTTTTAAATAATCATATTTATTTATATTATTCTATTTATAAACACAATTTAAATATTCAGTGAAAAAATCTTCATAAAACGAAACAAAATACTTAATGAACGGAGTAAATGAACTATTGAGTATATTCGGAACCCTGAAACATGTGCGTGGCAACTCAAAGGTCAACAGCGAATGTGAAAGGTCTTACTGAAGTGCTTAAATGGTTCTATTTCTGAGAAAGCCGCTATCAACTAGCTATTTTAAGGGTGGCTCGATTGATATGGCGTGTGTTTCAAGTTAATAATATAACCCTGCTTCCTTCCTTAATATTATTACCATTTTAAAATGATTTTTAGAAGAAAAATATAAAAATGTTAAATATGTGTTAAAAAGATGAGTAAAGTTTAAAAACCATAATAATTGTCGTCAAGGAAGGACTGGGAAAGACTGGCGTTACGAATTACAGGCGTTTCTGATAGAAATCCGTATATAGGACACGGAACAGGGTTATGGTAGATATTTTGAGATATATAAATGGTCTGTTGCAGTATTGTAGCTCGTTCTAATTAGGCCCTGTGGCGAAGCACAAAAAGAGGATTCTGAGATAACGATTTGAGCTTTCGGGCAGTTTTTATTGAAGAGCGTATTTCTCTGGTATTCTACACTAATATTATTAAAGATTACAGAGGAAAGATTTGTATTTTTGTGTGTGTGTATGTTTGCAATGAATAAACTGAAAAACTTCTCGACCGATTTAAAAAAATCTTAAGCCATTAGTTAGCCACGTCTTTCCTGAGTAACATAGGCTAAATTTTTACTCCGTACTCCCACGGGAACGGGAACTACGCGGGTGAAACCGAGTGACGTCCGCTAGTTCTCAATATTTTATCTATATTCTTGTACATATTGCTGTCCCCGAACGAATTTTCATAGCAATTTTTATATGTAACACTGTTAGGATTGCGATCGGAAGTGTGCTATCTTTTTATACTCATTTTTAAGTATTTTTGTGAGATACTTTTGGTGAATTTTGAGGCTTTGAGCTTTGTGGTTCGTGGTAAATGATTGCATTATTGAAAGGCAAGCGGAGCGAGCTCGAAAAATGTATGCTTCTATCTTATCAATAGGAATTTGAGGTTATAGGAAGACTTTGTGGTTATTTTCCTCATAACGTCAGGGACCCCGTATCTTTGATACGGCTGATACGGCGGTAGCTACGCCCTTGGTATATTGATTGTTAGCTACTATTTACAATCTGTCAAATCGGGAAACAGTGTAGTATACATCAAAAAGATATACAGGGGAACACAGCCATGCACTGACAATATCATACCATAAACCAAGACACTGGGTAAACGTAGCACACAGTGTAAATTGCCAGAATCTCCACGCTTGGCTCTCGGCCAGGCGTGGTGATTGTCTGTGGTTCGTTCTTGTGATCTATAGACGAGACCAAAGATTAACTTTATCTTCTAATTGTATAATTAAGGAAATGCACAGTGAGCAAGAGAGATAGGTAAATAGCCGGTTAAGTACGCTAATGTTTTATCAGTGTGCCGAGTAGCCAAATCTTTGGCGTGCGCGTCATAAAATACAGCACTATATCTTTGATATAGTGCTGTATTTGTTCTTTTGGCGCGTGGGAACTATCGCCGCCATATTATTTTTTTCAATACAATTTCCACAGATTCACAAATGCAAACAACGCCCTCCTGCTACTGACATTCACGCGCCAAATCTAGCTCAAGTCAGCGTCATTGGTGTCAATTCGAGCTCTGATGCCGAAATTGAAAGTTGTGTCAAATTCAAAAAGATAAGATGGACGACGTTCCGTACAAAGCTCTGAGTGATTTCTGTCTACTAACCTACGAACTTTCGAAAACTGAAAATGCACTTGAGTTATGCATAGATTTTTCTGAAAATTCACTGAAGTTTCGTTTTCCAACATTATTTTCGTGTGGTTAGTGGCTAACCTATTGTCGGAGTTTTTATGCCGCCCATAGATAGGCCTCTGACTTGGCTTTACATGCCATCGAAAAATATCTCTCCGGCTGGTTTGGTTTCCTCACTATGTTTTCCTCTACCGAAGCAAGTGATAATTATACAATACGCACATGGATCCGAAAACGGAGACCTATGACTTGGCAGTCCGACTGTCACACCAAGATTCATCCAATATTAAAATAAAAAAATAATTTAAAAAAATAAAAACCCGACTGCGTAAAAAATAAGTTCAGGAAACAGGACATATTGACTGCAACAGTCGGGACCCATTATATAATCTAGACAAAAATCATTACATCCAATATGCTGTTGCAGTCAATATGTCCTGTTTCCTGAACTTGTTTTTTTTCTTTTCAGTTTTTATTTAAAGTTATTAGTTATTTTTACTCAGTCGGGTATTTGAATTTTTTTAATTATTTTTTTTTATTTTACACTTTTTAGTTACTTAAATATACCATTTTAAAATCCTCATGATGAGCCCTTTATCTAGCCGTTCAGGCTGCAGAGCGTGCCAAACATTTGAATTGGGCGCCAATAATCCGCCATTTTAAAAAATAAAAAAATATTTTGATATTCCCTAGTGTCACTCTCACAGTAAATACGAATCTAACGACACCTCTCAAACTAAAACCCATCCAGCCGCTCAGGCCACAGAGCGTGCCAAACAATTATATTACATACTCTCAAAAAACATAACCCTCCTGCTGGCGCAGACAGGTAAAAATCCAACTGATTTGATATTAACAAACACAAATAGGCTACACCTAACCTACATTTTATATCAGAAAGTGCACGTATTCTAAGGGTTTGGGTCTATTACCCTTACTTTATCAATCATCCGAGCACCACTCTAGCGGAAAAATCGTTTGAAGTCCCAAAGGTTAGAGGTGGGCCGGCCAAACGCCGCGGGGAACATAAACATTGTTCTAACCGTGGAAAACATTGAAAACGTTATGTTCTGTGATTGGTATAAGATTGATTTTTATGGTTTGTGATTTGAGTTGATCTGGTTTTTTATTGTTTAATCACTACATAATATTATTAAAAAATAAAGTTTTACGCCGCGTCTGTTCGCGATAAACTCAAAAACTACTGCACTGATTTTTATGCTGTTTTCAACAATGGATAGAGACCACTCGATTATAAATGATCAAGTATAGTATTAGTATAGTATATAATTTGTCAAGTATTTCTATACTTACATGACTGATATAATGATATTTGATAGAGGTGTCGGAAAAAAAAAAAATAAAGGTCTTAGCCCACATTTCGACACCGCGCCTACCCGGCAAAAATAATGAGAATGGAGCGGAGTCGTTTATGTGGGCGATAACCGACATCCACGCGAGCGAAGCCGCGGACATCAGCTAGTTTGATTTCAATCAATCAATCAATCATTTTATTATCAGGCAACTAAACCACAGATAAAATACACAAAATTACATTTAACAAAAATAATAAACCAATACATAATCTTTACATTTTTTTTAAATTTGGTTTAATAAGATAGAGAGGTTTGAGGAAGCCTTTGCCCAGAAAGCAATAGGATATATGACTGGCTTTCAAAAATTGCTTTCTTAGGTTTGTCGCATTTTGGTATGAATAAATAAATTTTCGACGCTCCCTGTAATATAACGATTCAAGATCCGATTTTGAACAGAAACAAGTGAATCTGCATTCTGCATTACAGGCGAATGATACTGTGAGTGAACGCCGAAACATAGACTAAAGAGAATATGATGAACCTCATGATCTGTCAATAATTATACCTATTCTAATAGGCATGACGACAGTATCAAAAATTGCAAATCTACTTAGTCCGTCAGTTAGAGTATTGGAAAATAATGGACACGTTTTTTTTTTTTTTTGTAAATCATTGAATATTGACAAAGATAAAACGCATCAAAACTCGGGAGTGGGGGCTCGTAACGTCAGAACTAGCTAAAAATTATACCATGGCGTGACGTATTGAGAATTTTAAAAGCGTCGTATCTTCGTCAATTTTGGTTTACGTAACAAAAGAAAAAACACGGGTCAAATATTTTTTGATAATCTAACTGACGGACTAATTAGATTTTTTTTGTCGTCTCGCCTATTCTCACACAAAATAGTAATAAAATGTACACACAAAATTAATAATATATATAGCTTATGTACAACGGCGAGCTTAACCCAGAATTACGCCTTTTTGGTTAGTTAACGTTTTTCGTCCCATATGCTGGGCCCAAGAGGGCCTATAGCGTACGCGCGACGATCAATCAAGCTATGCCAAATCAGTTTCAGATCTCTCATTGTACGGGATATCTATACGAAGGGAGGCCATGTTATACTAGAAATGTATGTATAGCTTTACAAGGACCTTTTGGTGCGCGGCCCAAATCGGAATTAACGCTGCCATTTTGTTTTCTCCAGTACTTACACTTAGCGAAACAAAAGTGTTCACTAATAGCGCCACTCAACGTTTTACTAAAATGCCATGACTAAAAGAAAATTAAATTGTTAATTTTCTTTTTAATCCTAACCCTATATCACGGCCTATATTTTCTTGACATTGTTGTCAGTACCTACATATTGACAAATAAGGTTTTCCTACAAATAAACAGAGTTATGGCCAAATGAGGTTTTACATACCTACAAGGTGATTCACAAGAAAATTATAAAAAAGAAACAACTAATAAATTTCGTTTCGTTAAAAATAAAAATAAACATTTAATGAGAAGAAGATAAGCAAGCTAGCCACGAGAGAAGATCAAAGGATTCAATTCGATTCGGACATGACCCTAAAGGTAGACGCACACTTATCCGCGCCGAACGCGCCAAATGAATCGAATTTTAGAATTACTTGTATGAAATCGTTCAGACGTTCCTTTTCTTAGTTTAAAACAAGTTTCCTAGTTATTTTCAACTAGCTTATGCCCGCGGTTTCGCCCGCGTCGAGTTCGGTAATTGTCCCACGGGCTCATACTACCGGGATAAAAAGTATCTTAAGTGTTGTCTCAGGTTAAAAACTATCTGTGTGCTACATTTCATCCAAATCCGTTCATTCGTTTATGCATGAATGAGTAACAAACATACACACACACACATACAAACGTTCGCCTTTATAATATTAGTGTGATTCGAAAAAATGTCAAACACAACCCTCAACCCCAATACATGTTATTGCAGTTTAGAAACACAATTTAAAAACTTAACACACGTACTGGCACAAAACATTTTAAATCTAAACGACAAAGTGGCACTCACCGTGCACGCTACGGCTATAAACTCGTGATTTTCCCATCGGCTTGCCGGCTTGGCGAAACTTGGACGTGCCAAGTTGCGATGAGACAAGTACGACGGCTGGGACTTGGCGGAAGGCGACACAATATTGCGTTTTTATGTGCCGCAATGGAGTGTGAGGTGTATAGGGTAATTAGCTAGGGATTTTTTAATATTTAAAATGTTCTACTTTATAATGACCATGAGTGTTTTCTTTAGATGCATTGCAAGTCGTGTGATGGGCTTACCCATTGGCAATAATGACCAATTTCAGTAGAAACTTGCAAGCGCTTTTTAACAGGTTTTGATATGAATCTTTCGAAGTCCTTTCTGCTGTACCTACACTTAGAATTTTTGCTATATAAAAGCAACTCGTGTGCAACATGATGGACGCAGCGGTTTTAGACATTAACATTTTTTTTATAAGATGACCCAAGAAACTCTGACTTAACGATTTGAACTTGTTCCTGACTGATTGGCCAGAGAAGGCAAAACACCGAGAGAGTTGGAAAGGAATGGGGGACTTTACCCAGCAGTGGGACAGAATAAACTAAACAAAAAAAAATTTGCTTATTCAATCGCTTGCATTTGGATAAGAACTAATAAGAAATAATAATAATACTTGGTTTTATAATTCTGCAGTCCAAAAGTCGCTGATGAAAAATTCAAAGAACGAACTCCTTACCAGCATTAAAAAAAAACAATATCTCTTCTTCTTAATTTAAATGTTTGCACAGACAGATATCCAGACAGCCAACTAACTAAATTTTTGAGCCAACCTTCGAGAATGAGCGAGATTTTACTAAATGTCGTCAAATGTATGGACGAGTAATTCAAGATGTCTAGACGAAGTCGTTCTCTTCGATGTTGGGTACTCAGAGATTCTGTGACGACCACTGCAAATGTATTGGGATCTGATACCGTTTAGAAAAGATTTTTGAACGGTAAATAGAGATAAAGTTCGTCGATCTTTTAAATCTTTGCTTCGAGAGTTTTGGATACAAATGAAATGAAGCATTTTTACTAGCGAACTTATTATAATTTCATTAGCGGTATGACTTAGTACCTAAATAAGTTTATGATGAATACATTTTAAAAGATGTTTAGAAACCATTCGTAAGTAGATACAGCAGAACAGTAGAAAACAGCCCCACATTTTTCCTGACCAGGGGCCTACTCTCTGACATTTCGTCCGTATTTTCCGATCTATCCGTCTCTCTCGCGCACGTCTGCAGATGAGTACGAGTGAGAGAGACGGATAGATCCGAATATACGGACGAAGCGCTAGGGAGTAGGGCCTCAGACCATTGACTGAAATTCTGAATTTACAATCTGCAGCTAACCTCACTACAACTAGACTGTCACCCATATCTATAGTCAAGTTAAAGTAATAACGTGTGTTTAAGCATTTACTTATGAAACATTTTTGTGCAATAGACAAGAATTTAAACAAAGTAAGAACCGTCAAAGAAAGCAAAGACAAGGAATTCTAACTTTTGACTGTTCTAACTACAATGCAATTACTGAACTACAGAATAAAAATGATACCTTAAATAATGAGTTTTAGACAAGTAATCACTTTGACTGGTTTTTGGATACGGGTGTTGGCTTTCGCACACTTACAAGACTGTCTTTAGACAGACAATTACCCTACTAGTGCGAGCGAGACAAGTCTATCTCGCTCACACTAGTAGTGCGAAAGCCATAACACCCGTATCCATAAACAAGTCAAAGTGAGACAATTACCCTTCTAGTGCGAGCGAGAATACATAGTCATGTATTCTCACTAGTAATTGTCTGTCTAAAGACAGTCTTGTCTATAGTGTGCGAAAGCCCTTAGACATCAGCTCAATGAAGCTAGGTACCTAGGTACCTCAATTCCACATTTAAAATCACTAAATCCACCCGATTCCAAATTCAAGCGTCTACCAGCCACGTGTTACAGTAGTCGTACATAGAATATCCTCCCGTCCTGTAATTACCTTAGTGCGTGCCTGACATGCGTGCGTCCATGAGACGCGGCGTTCTTGGAACCGGGATGCAACGTTCAAAGTGATTTGATTTCCGAACGTGGATATATCGGACGGTCAGCGCTTGCAAGGTCAGTTACTCGAATTCAATTATCGTAATTTCCGTCAAATTCTACTAGGGTTGTTTACAAACAAATTTGCCAAGGGCGTTATTGATTTTGTTGTTATGTCGGCTGGTTTAAATGGCGCTTGTGGTATTAATAGATTTTTGGTTGTTTAAACAAAAGCAATAAACTCAACCCGTTCATGAGCTTTTTCCCAACTATATTGGGGTCGGCTTAACAGTATTTTACATGGAGCGACTGAATAGAGTTACGTCGTCAAAAATGAACAGGAAACTCGGTATGTAATGGATAATCACCTGAAAAATTATTTCGACTAATGCATTGCCCCTTTATACGAATCTGAAAAAAAAAATGTTTCAAGTCTCATCTACGGAGCAACCTCGACAAGCGCGGTTTAACCTTGACAATCAACCCATACGGCTGTTATCATTTAGCCAGTAGCTTCTCAATAAACTCAACACGTTATTCTTGTAAAAAGCTACTTGTTTGTAGCTACTCTTTCCCTCAACATAAATCAGACAACATTAACAACATTTCATCTCAACCGAGAGCCGAAATTCTCGTAGTAGCGGCCATGCCAGATCGAACCGCATTCACTGGCAAATATCTTGAAGATGTCTTCGCGACAATCCATCAATTTCCTGACGTCTACCATGACGCTAATGGCTGCGGGAGGGGGGGCGGTGAAGGGATCATGATCCTCGCTTTTTTTGCTAACTGTCGGCTCAAAGACGGAAAAGATTCAGGATAAGAAATTGTTAGGCACATTTGAATGGGGTTTAGGGACTTGTCAAAAAAAGTGTTTTGGATGATGTAGAGGATAATTTGGTAGTTATACTTATCTGTATTTTAGTGCATCGATGTTCTTTGGGAGTCAGGCTTACAAAAAAGAAATGGAAAGAAATGGTCGTCTGGTGGCGCGGAAACTTCGTTCGTTGCCAACTGAAGCTGCTTAATTTATTTACTGCCACTAAAAATGATGTAAAATAAACATGAGTTTTACCAAATCCTTTGAATAGCAATCCAAGCTTGCAGAAGACAAAAATCCTTTTCACCAAAAGAACAAAATACAACGTAATATAAGTTAACAACGAACTCAGCACAACTAATAAATACCCCACTTTCCGATGCAGAATATTCAAGCCTTCAACATAACCGACCATTTCGTGTTTTTCTTTTAACCGAAAACGTATTCCTAAGCCTGAAACACGAATCAGTAAACTATGGATTTGACACAATTTTTTTGACGTTCTTTTCGGCAAGCAAGCGAACGGGTCGCGTGCTCACCGCTGAATATTTCACTCGAAACGAGCTTGGCACAACGACCGGATTTATTTTGTATATTGTTCTCTGATTCTGATTTTATGGAACCACACTGGTAAGCTTGAATAAATATGTTTTTACATTTTCGATATTTAGGGTAGTTGTCGATGGTTTCTTATTAAAGAAGGCAGAGATCAAAAGGTTCATTAGTAGTTACCAGTTTTACATCTGTGAAACCAAATGATCCGCTACTTTCTTTAAATCTGCAGTATACAGGGTTTAAACGGACCAAACTATAATTATCAAACTCTACCTCTACGCAAAACCAAATTTATGCTGCTGAAAAATCTAGTTTTTGGTAGGACTCAATGTAACGCACTCAATGCATTGTGCTGAATATTAAATATTGGATGCATTGAATATTACGGGGGTCGTGGAGGTGTTTAAAGTAAAAATCTTACATTAAAAACTTGTGTAAAAGTTAGAACTTTGACCCCCAATATATCCGTAACTAGAAGGTTCTCAGGTTAGGTCTAGAACTCTAGAACAAAATGATCGCAATGACGGGAGGAACAAGTGCCTTTCGGCTTCGAAGAGGATACTTGTACACCCATTATGTACAGTAAAAAGTAACTTTATTTAAATTACACGGCCTTCATTTCACAAAGCATTATTTTTAGTCAACCTTCCTTCAATCGTTCAAAAACACGCTTGCTTACATAAAATTAAAACCATCGCTCTCTATACAACTTGGAAGAAGCCTTTGTAAGTTAACGGAGTGATGAACGTTAAAGTGCAGTCAACTACGCTTATTGGATATAGTTCAGATGCGAGCTCCACAAACTTGCCAAAACTAGCTGGTGTCCATGTTCTTAAATATGTCTACTCTTACAGGTGAAGTTACTAATGAATGGACTCATTTCGACGTGGCGTTCCCGACTGTATTCGTGGAAAAATGTGTTTTGTGCAACGTTTTCTCTCTCTAAGCCATTATATTCGTTTTGGAAAAAGATTCGCTCATGAGTGTCTATTAGAAATTAAATGTGACTAGAGAATATTAAGATTTTCTTTGAGGTTTAAATGGAGATCCGAATCTGAGTTTTTTCTTCTAAAATATAAAGTAAAAATGCTAGTTTTGATCTTATTGACGGGTTATGAAAACCACTCAGATGGTCTTATACAAATAAAGGATATGGAAGATGAAATATTATATGAATATGAAACATGAGTCATTTTGAACAACAGCCAACATAAGCAAGGATAAGAACAATAATCTATAGTCCTTATACCCAAGGACGTTACAGTACGTAGAGATGTAGACTTGCGCTAAGCTCGCGAGGTTCATTACGAACTCGGTATCTGGGTTATTTTTTATTTGAAATCAGTACAAAAACTATGTGGGTATAAAAACGGGAACGCGGGAAGCGGCCGGCCTGATGCCAACTACAGTGGGGGCGTGGCAAACCCGTATTTACTGGAAACCACTACCGATCCAACTTAGACTAGAATCTGGAGGCTGAATAAACAACTTCAGGCTTTCATATCATTGGCCCCATTTGAGTCTGAGTCATCTCTGAGTAGCCAGTGACACGGGATGTCTGGGATTTCTATGTCACGCGAAGATGCTGCTTTTTAGTAGGCGTTACTATTGTCGTTATCTAGACTAGCTACAAAATCTGAGAAATCTTTACAATTTTTGGTTTTTTGTTTGACATTTTCTATAATCATACTATAATGTTTGTAATTCTACGTCTTAGGTAGGATGAGGTCAATGAAAACGGCTACGTCCAGTCAATTTACAAGCAAGATGCAATGCTTCGTTATAGGTACTCCAGATAACTTATGGATTATATTTTCAGTTACTAAAATGCAAAGATTTTTATTGTTTCGTCTTAGCATGGTGAATTTGTAATGTAGAGCACGATTTTAACTTTTATGTTGAAAGCGACACAAGAAAGAAACAGTTTACAATGCTTTTCTAAGATTGAGACAATTGAAATACTTATACTTATACTGACGCGTCTAGGTTACTCGCAAGTTAAATTATACCACCACCACATAGAGCCTACGTTTAGTCGAAATTGTGTCGTTCACCTAAATCTGTTTCTAATTACACAGACTTATCAAATATTCTGTCGATAATATAGTTCGTGTAACTTCGATAACGGAAGGCCATTCATATTACGAACTTCATCAAATATAGAGAGCTTCCAAAACAATAAGGAGATTGATCAATACGTGTTCTTACATGCGGCCTAGTGGTGTTGTCAGACCAACAGACCAACTAGCGACATGTTTCTCCTCAACACCACAAGGCTCGTTATTTCCCCATTAACCCGCAATATCCCACGGCCCATTATTCGGAGAGGAAATACAAAAACAATTTCCACTAGCACCGGATAACGATCCGATCGATAAAAGCGAATCTCGAATGCGATTACCATTAACAAGTACTGCATGGCTTTACAAGTATTATTGTTACAATTACGTTACAAGCTCGTGCAGTTCTAGCACGTCGAGTGATGAGCAGGAGGGGTACTCACAGTGCAGTGGTGTGGTGTAGCGGGTTACATGGGCTCCAGGGCACAGCACGGGACTTAGTTCGTGTAACAACAGATGCACCTCGTCGTGGCCACTCCGAGCTCAACTTGCGTAACATTTATATAACGAGACACTGCTGAGGAACAACACCGCTCGGTCAGAGGCGGACTCGCGCGCGGCCCCGGACCCTTCGTCCTGCCATTTTGGTATCGACGGGGACGGGTTGAAAAGCGGAGATGGCGGTGAGGCCCGCCGAACGCGGGCTGTGATCGCGTTCGCGTTTCGAGCGGGCTTTTGTGTGAAAATGGGGATGTCACAGCGGTGGTTACGTTCGGTGGGAAAATAAAAAAGTGTGAATCGGTCGGGCGGAGCGGTCGGCTGCGAGAGGCACATGCCGCTCGATAGTCGGGCGCGTGCGCGAGGCGCGGCGCGCGTCACCCGCCGCACTTGCGCCGCCGCGCGCCTCAATGGAGCGCCGCCGCCGTCGCCGCTGCCTCACCGCTCCGCCGCCGACGCGTCCCTAAACAGACACCACTTCAGCAGCCCCACTTTACGAAGCCAACCAAATTGCGAGCAGTCAATACATGTTTTTCAGTGTCGTAGTGGTCACATTGTTTTTTTAAGGATTCGTCATATTTACTACCCTACTACTATTTACTACCTTTTGTTATTTTGTGTACCTATAGTTATACTTTTGAGTAACAACCTAAATAAAACAGCGTACCTACCTACTTAGTTCTACAGCTGTAGTTACTATAGATGCATTTCTATAATAATATGTGCTTTGGAGTGTCGCATGATCATTCATATATTATGTTACGGTAAATATGATTAATTGAAAATTATTAATAATTACCGAAACTCGAGATAAAAGTGAGAAATTAATCACATTAATCGGTGATTATTAATAATGTTCGGTAATGATTAATAATTTTCAATTAATCACAATTACCGTGACTTAAGTATACATGCAGCGCTGAACGACAACATTTTGTGATTTTGTTTTTGTTGTCCAATTTGACAAAAATGTTTACTAACAGCGCGCCCTCTTGTCTATGTCATTCAAGCGCCATGCAGCACTGTACGAATGATCCTTCTGCCCATTTCAGAGTGCAGTGTCCTTAATTCTCGATCAAGTACATTATTTGACTATCAGTCACTCGGACGCTGTCTATAACGTAATGAAGGTAGTGACACCGACCAATTAATATAGCCAGACGCTCTGATTCAGATTCCGCGGACTGTTATGACGTGTGGCCGTATTGGCTATATGCTACAGCAAGGCCTTTCAGGATGTCTCGATTATTGTATTCTGAATGCATTTCGGCGAATTGATGCACGCATTACAAATAATTTTAGACCTTTATTTTCGTCCGACATATTACTGAATGATGATGAAAGTAACATTGAAATTAATTATAGCTATATTTGTCTCTCAATTTCCTATCGAATTTGGTGAGTTTCCTTTTTCAGTAAACGCTATTGTAGATTGTCTATGCCTAGATCAAGATATGTTTTCACTGCCTTAACTTGGAATCGATTGTAAGAATTCTCTTAAGTCGGCCACAGATGGAGACACTTACCTGTAGCCGTATAATTGAAACAGTTTCAAGCTTCTTGGTAACTTTATTTCCCCCAACTTATTGCCACTGTTATAGCTTGTGTCATCCCACTGCTTGGGAAAAGCCTCTCCTCGTGATTTGCAAGTGACTTTGTTTATTGATAATAATTATGTTTTGTTGTGTTTGGATGTTTTTTGAGTAATTCAAAGTAGTTTTAAACCCCGACCAGAAAAGAGGAGTGTTGATAAGTTTGAAGTGTGTCTGTGTGACTATCTGTGGCATCACAGCTCCTCAACGAATGAACCGATTTTGATTAAGTTTTTTTCCATGAGTAATATAAGACGTTTGTAAGATTATCTTTTGTGGTTTATGACCGTTTTATTAATAGAATTCCAGCAGGTGAATCAATTAATGTTAATACTACGCCAGTGATTAAAGAGGATGTGATTGAAGAGGCCGCAGCAAGAACATGCCAACAGTCGTTCCACAATAGGCATGACGACAGTATCAAAAAATTGCAAATCTATTTAGTCTGTCAGTTAGAGTATTGGAAATGAATGGACACGTATTTTTTGTTTTTGTAAATCAATGAATATTGGCAAATATAAAACGCATCAAAACTCGGGAGTGGGGGCTCGTGATGTCACAACTAGCTAAAAATTATACTATGGCGTGACGTATTGAGAATTTTAAAAGCGTCGTCTCTTCGTCAATTTTGATTTACGTAACAAAAGAAAAACACGGGTCAAATATTTTTTGATAATCTAAGTGACGGACTAATTAGATTTTTTTTTTGTCGTCTCGCCTATTATTTTATCTGTTATAACAACAGCCCAAGAGATACCTTATATTATAACAAACAAAGATCACAGTGGTTTGGCAAATGTTTCTGTGACAGTAAATCAAGAGCCACCTTACGGCAACAAGAATAAAGTTCATAGCGATTTTGATTAAGCTGCAAAATGGGAGGTGTAAAATAACGGAAAGGACGGTCCTAACTCACCGCATTACTGTAATAACTGCTGCTATCATCCTCATCATCATCTACAATCACATCACTATTCCTATTAACAACAGTACCTTCTTCATTATTCACAACATTGTCTTCTTCTCCATTGCTAACACATTTTGTATCAGTATTACAAACATTGACACTATCAGTAAGTTCAATGAAAAACACGTTGTTAATTCCGTCTTCAGTTTGTACATATGCCGAATTATTTTCTTTTTTAACAATCCAATGGCTAGGTAAAGTATCTGTATTGGAAATATCTTTAACTTTAAATATCTTGGCACATAGGAATATCGATAGAATTCTTTTGAAGATATTTCTAAAAGTATTTGTGATAGATGACCAGCTGTTTTGTTTCATATTGTCGATGGTCTACTGTTTTTGATTGACTGACAGTAATCTGGTTATGGCGGCTTATCGAATGATATCTAATAATTAATTAAACCTCCAGTTTCGGGATGTTGTTTCCGGAAATCAGGTTATTAATTGTATTTATTGTTAATGTAGTTATTTTGTGTAGGTGTAATATAGTCACTTGGTCATCAGCTACCTAGCCTTTACCCAACAATGGTGGAGTTGGCTTCTAATCTAACCGGATAAAACTGAATACCAGTATTTTACATGGAGCGACTGCCTATCTGATCTCCATAACCCAGTTAGTACTGGGTGATACTATACCTCTTAATAAGACTGGTTGTCAGATTACCTGTAACGACTGTCAAAGATCTACAAATGACAGCCGGGACCAACAGCTTATCGTGCTTTCCGAGGCACGGAGGAAACTCGGTATGTAATGGGCGGTCACCCATCCACGGACCAACCTAGGCAAGCGCAGCTTTACCTGAAGATCAACCCGAGCGGCTGCGGCTGTTATTATTTAGCCACGAGCTCCTCCACATTACACAGCGCACTTGATTTGTGATTTATATGACAAAAAAATTGTTAATATGTTATCATCATCATCAGCCTGGAATCACCCACTGTTGAGTATAGGCCTCCCCTTTCTTCCGCCACACTTCCCGGTTCTGTGCGTCCCTGATCCAGGTGTTTCCCGCGACCCTGACGATATCGTCAATCCAACGAGCTTTAGGACGGCCCTCGTTTCTTTGGCTAAACCTTGGCCACCACTCGGTCAAAGCCTTGCTCCATCGGCAATCTCCGCGTCTAGCCAGATGTCCTGCCCAGGTCCACTTGAGGCGCACCACCTGGTCACCAACGTCGTAGACTTTCGTCCAACGGCGGATTTCAGCGGTGGCCCGCTCCATGGCCCTTTGTGCCACTCGTACTCGGTGGAAAGTCTCCTTTGTGAGCGTCCATGGCTCGTCACCGTAAGTCATTGTTGGCAGGACACGTTGGTTAAAAAGGCGCGCTTTTAGGCATTGAGGGATCTTTTTGAACCGAAAAATATGTTCCAGTTTGCCAAATGCCGCCCATCCGAGCTGTACTCTCCTAGAAATCGCCTTGTTGGAATGCTCCTTGTCAAAAGAAAGAACATGTCCCAGGTAAATATAATGATCAACCATCTATTGTTATGTAATAAAATAAATAAATTTGTCTATGCTTTGAGACAAATAAAAAAAGTCACTAATAGAAAAACGGCTGTGTGATGTCATATCGCGCATATGTTGAGTCCTCACTACGTTATGGACTAATGATGTGGGGAAACAGTACCGACCACAATAGAGCATTTGTCGCCCAAAAGAAATGTTTACGAGCTCTCTACGAGATTCCATCTGACGAATCATGTCAACCAATATTTAAGGAGCTTGGTTTGCTACCGTTACCTTCATTATATGTGTATGAAGCTTGCATGTTCGTTCAAAAACACAAAGAACTATTCAAAACAGCACAGGAAGTAAGCTCTCGAAGTCGGCGTGACCAATACAGACTTGTACTAGATGTGCTGCCTCGATCAGCGAAATATAATAAAAACTCTCTGGCTATGTGTGTACGTCTCTATAATAAATTACCAAAAATGTTTAAAACATTAAATTGTAAATTATTTAAAATCCAATTATATAAATGGCTCAATAATAATAATTTCTATAGCATTAATGATTTTTTTAATACTAATTCATGATGTTTATTTAGTAAGTACGTTTGCATGCTTAGTATTAAGCAAAACATGTCTGATCTAATGTTTTTTTTAATAACACCTTGTATACCATGTTTTATGCAAATAAAATATCTTATCTTATCTTATCTTATCTCCAGACGCTCGTTTCCAACCATAACAGCTGAGACAGAGTCGTCCGGAATGCCTGACATCACCTTCGTCTTGGACATGTTCATTCTTAAGGCAACTTCTAGGGAAGCATCAAAAAGTTGTTTCAGCATGCATTGAAGGTCTTCCAGGGATTCGGCGAACAATACGAGGTCATCCGCAAACCGAAGGTGCAAATATGATAGAAGTCAATGAAAAAAAAGGTTGATAGTAAAATAAATTTATTTGACTATTTACAATATACCTATAAAAATATAACGATTTGGCATGTTACATTTAAGCATAATATTGTAACAAATGATATATCATATAATATCATACAACATTTAAAAAATAGAAATTCGACAAGGCTGCAACAATAAAAAAAGAGGATACAATCAATAATACGATATTATCTTTTCTTCTAGACCTTTTAAAAAACATAAGCGTAGTTTAAAACTTAGCATAGAAAACCACTAAAGTGCCTAAATATGTACAAAGCGATGCCTAACCGAACAAAATTATAAAAAAAAATGGTAACTTTTAATAAAAAGTCACGTTATACGTGTTATAACCATAGGGTATAAAAAAAACCTTTATTTACATGATCACATAGAAACCCTGAACCACATCGAGTATTTCTTTTATAATAATTAAAAACAAAACTACATGTCCAAATATAAATTGAATGTTGAGCAATAGAAAAAAAATGAATTAAATCATTATCTTCATAATTAATAACAACAATATAAAAAGCTTAAACTCAAAAAGGGCTTAAAACGAAAACAGTTTCAAAAAAACATTTGATTAAATAAGTAATACAAGTTTTTAATCACAACCTGCACAAAAGGTAAAAGAAAGAAATAACAACCATACTTTAGAATACTTTGAAAACCGCAACGAAATCCTTACGCAAGTGACATACTGAGCACTACACAAATGTTTCTAATGCTAAAACTCTTTTTTTTCGACATAATCGTTCAAAAATCAAAACAAAAATACAGTGTACAAGCTATACAAAGTCAATATTAGATACTTAGTTATTAAATTCGTCACCTTTATTAAACTATCAAGTCAGAATAAACGGTTTCATTCATGAAAATCTAAACATGTAAAAGTAGAAGACTAAGAAAACGGCGTCTTTACCATGTCGCCTCGTTGCTCCAAAAAGATCTTAATTTAAATATAAAATTACCTATGATCCAGAAGAACATTTTAAAAACAACGAGGCACCAGGCAAACGCGAAACCGTAACTCTCAGGTCCCTAGCGCGACATAGCAAGAAAGCCCATCAGTCAATATCCAGACTCTTGAAACTACTGGTGAAGCTAGCGAACATACCTTTACTAGGCTTCTTGATTCTCTTTTTCTCGTCAGCCTTAAAGATTTCTGTCTCAACCAGCCATTCTCTGTAGTTATCCTCCATGTTTTTCCTCTGTTCTTCGTGGAGTTGCTTGACAGGCGGGAGAGGTCCACCAAAGTCTTCGGGCAGGAGTTCCTTGTCGACGATGGACTCGGGGCCTTCGGAAGAGAAGTTCAGGAGGTTGAGAAGATTGGAGTGGATGAGCGGCTTCACGAGGCACATGACTTGGTTGATGAAGGAGACGGTGTGGACCACATGGATCTTCTTTAGACGACACGGGTGGGCATTCTGGAAGGTAGAAAACATAATTATTTAAGTACAGTCGAACAAAACAATACAGCATGGTTTAGAAAGGTGGTCTTATTAAAAGATAATGTGTTCATCAATCTGAACAACTTAATAAAAATAATAATGATCAGCTGTCCCATACAAAACTTCAACACCTATTCGACCCAAATATATTGGACCTATTAATAATGGGCCAGGCATAATCAATATTCTGTTACACTTACGGCCATTTTCAATAACTTACTAACAGGTAACGAAAGGTCCCTATCTCTAATTGTTTGACATTTAGCCTACGGACCGTTAGAAACAAAACGTCACAGAAAAGCTTTCTTTGTTTTTTCTATGAATCACAGTCCTCCGAGTGACAGGTAGGTGAAGCGAATAGGATATTTCAAGCTAACTTTGTTTATAGAAACACCGATAGCTACGAAACGTGGGCATACTCGTATTAACGAACAGTTATACTTATGTAAGATGTAGAAAAGGGCCGTTAGTGAACAAAGAAGCAAAAGAAGGAATGAAACCAACCTGAATATAATGCATAAACGCTCTAAGCGCGGGCAGAGTCACCCTGGTCAAATGACCGAGGCTGCAGCCCTTCATGTCGAAGATGACGATATAGCCTTCGGACAAGCTGTCTTCAGACAGCTTGACGTCGTTAAACATGCAGAACATGCGGACCGCGTCAGCGAAGTTTAGCTTGCTGTAGTCGAACTCCGAGAGCCGGTAGAGAAGGACGTGGTAGCCCTCGGTAGTCTTGAGTGGTAGACCCACCATGTGCCTGGAAAAGATAGAGGGTCAAATGAAAACTATTCAATGTTATCGGGGAATAGGCTGAGGTGTTGCAAATTCCATGCAATAGGGGGAGAAGCCTTTGATGCCCTTTACCGGGCACAAATCAAGAAACGAGTTATCAAAATCACCACCCATTACATGGAGTGACTGCCTATCTGACCTCCACAACCCAGTTAAGACTGGGTACCTAATACGATGCCCCTTGGTAAGAATGGTTGTCAGACTTTCGGGCCACTGATTACCTGTAACGACTGTCAAAGATCTACAAATGACAGCTGGGACCAACGGCTTTACGTGCTTTCCGAGGCACGGAGGAAACTCTGTATGTAATGGGTGGTCACCCATCTACGGACCAACCAAGGCAAGCGCTGCTTAACCTAAGGATCGACCCGAGCGGCTATTATTCTTTACCCATGAGCTCCCCCAGATAAGTAATGAAAATATGAATCGAAAATTAAAATTGAAACACTCAAGAAATCATTAAATACCATCTTACATACATCAAACTAAGATCATACATACCTAATTACAATAACACAACGCTTTTGAATACCAAAGGCGGTCCCTCTAAGGGACAAACGAAACTATTCAATGAAGAGATATAATGAACAGATATGCAAACAAGATATCTGCTTGACAAGAATGCTTGACACTTGTATAGTGGACTCAAGCTTTCAGTTCTGATGTTTGATGGTGAATAGGTTTTGATTCAGTTGACCGTTACGGTAGTGATGATAGAGATTTCTTATTAAGGGACCTATTAACTTGTCTACTAGCTTAAGGGCCCGTATATACTTGAATTTAAATATAATAAAATAAATAAATAAATATTGCTGGACATTACACACAGCGCCATCTAGTGCCACACTAAGCAACGAGGCTTGTGTCAAGTTGATTTATTTATTTATTTATTTAACAATTTATGTACACACTAAATATAAAAAAGTAGAAAGGAACAGAAAATAGTACAAAGGTGATGCTTATTTCTAAAGAAATCTCTTCCAGCATACCTGCGAAAGGACATACTAAAAAAAGATGTAGACATAGTGTGTAAAAAAGAAAAAGAAAATGGAATACATAAAACAGATAACTATTTTAAATATAATATACAATACATACATAAATACCTACTTTTATATACAAACTAGTTTGCTTGGGTGCGCGAGCTGCGCGCAGCTCGCGTGTTTGGTGTTTTTGAGAAGTATTACTTACCCTTATAAAATTTTGAGAATCAATGGGCACCCCAAAATGAATTGAAAAATCCGTTAGAATTACCCCTAAAACAGTATGAAAACCCCTATGGACCCCTAATAAAACCTTATTTAAAAAACTCTTCCTCCCTTTTCCCATAAAAATCATTACCCTAAAGTTTGCTGAGTTACGCTTCACCCACTCAATCATCGTTACGCTACGGAGGTCGCCACCTCCCGCCTTCGCTCCACTCAGGACCTAGCTACCACCGGACAGGTTTCGACACCTACTATAATATTTGTTCAAACACCTGATGGCTAGCTCTAACCGTTATGAAGTTACAGCCCTTTCAATTTTAGGGGAGGTTGGGGAGGGGAGCTTCACCCACTCAACCTTCGTTACGCTACGCTCCACTCGGTCTCGCAGGTTCGCTCCACTCAGGACCTATCTACCACCGGAAAGGGGAGGTTGGGGAAGGGAGGGTATAAAAATTGTAACGCTCCTCAATAATAAAGTACAGTCAAAATCAAAATGCCGCTACGTGTTCTAGTTTCCGAGATACGATGGGGGAAGGGGTGAAGGCGGGGAGAGGGGGGAGTTTTGAAAAATGATTTTGACCAACTCTTTGCCCCTTCTTACGAATCTGAAAAAAAAAATGTTCCAAGTCTCTTAACTTCCGGGATCTGCCTAAAGGGGGGGAGAAGGGGGGAAAGGGGAGCAACTTTTAAAACCGGTTTTTACTTTTCCTAGCCTCCTCTATACGAATCCGTAAAAAACACAAAATACGGGTCTCTTAGTTTCCGAGATACGATGGGGGGAGGGGTGAAGGGGGGGAGAGTGGGGAGTTTTGAAAAATGATTTCGACTAATGCATTGCCCCTTTATACGAATCTGAAAAAAAAAATGTTCCAAGTCTCTTAACTTCCGAGATCCGCCTAAAGGGGGGGAGAAGGGGGACAAGGGGGACAACTCTGAAAAGTGGTTTTTACTTTTCCCAGCCTCTTCTATACGAATCTGAAAAAAAAAATGTTCCAAGTCTTTTGGTTTCCGAGATACGATAGGGGGGGGTGAGAAGGGGGGCGAAAAGGGGAGGTTTGGGATTTTTCCCATAGGTTTCAGAGTTAGTTGTTTACGAATCTGTCAAAATATACCCACCTCCCCATCCACCATCTGGGAGAACAATTCTGTCAGTGAGTCAGTGGTAATTCAGCTTTATATAGTATAATAAAAACATATAACAATACTATAAATACAATACAGTAACTACTAATAGATACTTTTCTTTTATTTGTAAAGACATACTTATTAGAAATAAAAACATCCATGACTCGGAAACAAATGTCTATGCTCATCACACAAACATTTCATCCCCTACCGGGACTCGAACTCGGGACCCTAAGAACATAAGGCAGCCTCAAAAGTCTAGCAAAAACTGTTTTGTTTAAGCTTCCGGAAATCCCTGCTCGTTGCACTATCAAGAAGTGTTTAATTACGATTTGTAATATTTACCTCTCTTCACTCTATGATCTATGATCCATTTCGAAATTTAAAAAGCAACAACTGAAAAAAAAACGGCCAGTTTACTTCTAATTTATTTATTCTCTTTTTTTCATTGAACATTCTTATCTCTACTTATCTCTATAATATTTTGTATGTTTGTTACGAATAAACTCAAAAACTACTGGACCGATTCAGACAAAATCAGAAAGTAACACAGTGGTTATAAATTATATTCATATCATGCAAATTAGCCGAGCTATCACAATTTTTGCGGACGAAGTCGCAAGCGAAGTGCTAGTCTACACTAATCTACACTAATATTATAAAGAGGAAAGATAAATTTGTATTTTAGTGTATTCTCAAAAAATACTGCGCCGATTTCAATTTACAAATTCTTTCACCATTAGAAAGCCACGTCTTTACTGAGTGACATAGGCTATATTTTATCCCCGTACTCCCACGGGAACGGGAACTACGCGCATGAAACCGCGTGACGTCCGCTAGTAATTTAAAAGACGAAATGTACATGCGTTGGTGAGCCGGACAATGATGATTCATAGATCAATTTAATGAAGGACATGTGATGAGAAGGGATGTAACCATGCGACTAAAAGAGTGATGAATATAAATGTTGATGGATGGAGAGGGAGAGGAAGACCAAAGAAATGATAGATGGAATGTGTGAGGAAAGTTATGAAGGAAAAAGGAGTAAATGATAGCGAGATTTGACAAGGGCGAATGAAAGTAAATAAACGTACCTCAAATAACATGGTACAGGGGCAGGATGATGATTTAGATCAATTTCATTAGGCTGCAAACTCGTAATATAAACCAATGTAAAAAGGCAATAAATACAGCAGCTAAACTCAAGCGTATTGTATGTTAATTGTATTTATTGACGCAGGCAATAACATTAAATGACCCGTCTCCTAACACGTGATATAGGTGATAGAAAGGTATAAGGGGCATTGACTGGCAGACTTCTACCATGAATGCTACACAATCATGATTCTAGACCCCAAGCGTTATTTTTATTTCGTCGGTTATAAACACAAAGAAGGAGGAGCAGGAGGAGCTCGTGGCTAAATAATAACAGCCACTCGGGTTGATCTTAGGGTTAAGCCGCGCTTACCTAGGCTGGTCCGTGGATCGGTGACTGCCCATGACACCGAATTTCCTCCGTGCCTCGGAAAGCACGTAAAGGTCCCGACTGTCTTTTGTAGATTTTTTGATAGTCGTTAAAGGTCAGTAGCTCGTGGCAACCAGTCTTACCAAAGGGTATCTTATTATTTAGTACTAGCTGGGTTGTAGAGGTCAGATAGGCAGTCGCTCCATGTAACACAGACGTCATTATTATAGGCTTGTGTCCTGAAATAGGACATTGTTACCCTAGAGGTGAAAGTAACTTATTTAGTCCCGAGACGGGGTTTGGTGCCCGAGCGCAGCGAGGGCGCTAATAGTTCGAGGGACTAAATAAGTCTTTAACCCGAGGTAAACACTGTGCTTTTCATTACGAATACAAGGAAAGTAAAAATAAAAACATGAATCAACTCGAAAAACAAATGAAGATCGGTTTGCCGCTTTCCCGCCTATTTGTTTAATTTTTTCTGTGGCCGGCCAGCTATTCAGCCATTACTTACCTATTTTTCATTTTCATCATCAAAATTGACGAAGATACGACGCTTTTAAAATTCTCAATACGTCACGCCGTGCTATAATTTTTAGTGCGTTGTGACGTCACGAGCCCCCACTCCCGAGTGTTGATGCGTTCTAACTTTGTCAATATTTATTGATTTACAAAAACAAAAAATACGTGTCCATTATTTTCCAATACTCTAACTGACGGACTAAAGAGATTCGCAATTTATTGATGGTGGAAACTAGCCTATGTGACTTACGTGATATCCATGATGGTCTTGTTCTTAGGCGCGAGCGGGTCGCGGTTGGTGAAGAGGTCAGGAGTGTTGGCCCTCAACGTGAAATAGCACTCGATGGTGTCCTTCGTCTCCTTGACCTTGTAGTAGTTCGAGTGCAGGAACAGGATCAGATACTCGTCCGATATGTGTGGCAGGTGCGGCTGGCTCTTCATCCTGGAATTGTCAGAGATTTTACTAGTTATGGTAAGGTATAAAGTATTGCGCACTGCGCCCAGAACTCAAATTGCTGATGTAGCTCATAAAGCGGCCAAACTAAAATGGGACGGGGCAGGCCATGTCTTCCGGTAACCTGGAGCCCTGAGACAGCTAGACAGGGTCGCGGTAGACCGAGGAGAAGATCCGGACCGGCGAGAAGAGGCGCAGTATCGAAAAATGTGGAAGGAATGGGCTGAGATCTTTGCCTAGGAGTGGGACAGTTAAGGCTTAAAAAAAAGGTATTAAGAGTGAAACCTCATAAGCTTTACGGATTGGCATCACCTAGCATCACCTCATCTCATTGTTACTAGCTAATCCTGATCCAAGAGAATGTTATAAATAGTTCTTTTTTACTGTGCGTTGACTTTTAGAGCGTAGCATTATTCCCTATTAACAAAAAACAAAGCGTCACTGTTGTACTTCCCAAATAATTTGCATCTTTGTTTTTTTTTCTTTTGTGCCTTTTATTTATGTAACATTATTTCGAACTCCATGATGGATGATGACTTTTATTTATGTAACATTATTTCGAACTCCATGATGGGACACTGTTTTTTAGAGAACCCAGTTATTCGCCATCACCTTTGCTATCAAAGTGTCGTCTGACTGTCTGACAAGGTCGAATCGCAGACGCATCGCAACGCAAATCTAGTCTAAGCCAACAAAACGATAGAATTTTATTTAGGACAGATAGAAGTGTAGTCAAGGAAATCCTAAAGAGTTTTGTTGATGTCATACGTTTACATAGAGTAAGAATGTTGATTTAGAAACAATGGACTTAAGTCTTTCTTTAGCGTGTGGTCATTGGCTGGTGTCAGAGTTTTTATGCCGCTCATGAGTGCCGCCTATGGGCCTCTGACTTGGCATTACATGCCGTCGTGAAATATCTCTGAGGCATGCTGTTTCTATCACGATGTTTTTCTTCACCGAAGCAAGCGATGTACATTTAGGCACATATGAATCATAAAAATCTGAGATGCGTGTCTTGGGTTTGCACTTGAGCCTTTGAGACCTATGACCAGCCTATGACCTAGACTCTTGGCAGTCCGACGGCAAAACACATCACAAAAAGCTTAACATAAAACTACGAAGTTCATGTAAAATTATTTCGGCTGCGTTAAGCTCAAAGTGCATTGATTACAAAGGTAATTCTATAAATAAATAATTGACGAAAAACCATGAATTGTTAGCAAACAGGTGGAATGGGGTCGCCATTTTGTAACCGCATTGTCATAAAAAAAGGCGACGGCAACAGCATGCAGCCGTACAGCCTAGTTATTAGAACTCGATTGCAGTTGATCACTCGATGTGTGTCTGTGTACTAACAAACTTGTCATGTAAATCGCTATGTAGATCAGATCAGATTGATGTAATTTTAAATGTTTATGAGCTTTTAAGTATTGCGTCTAACGGGCCTGAGAAGCCTGTTGGAGAATAAGCACTGCCAACTAAAGAGAAGAATAAGACAATCAATGAACACAACCTATTACAATCCAATTAAAGTCCAATGCTGGTGATGGGCCTCTCCCAAGTTTTGCCACATTTTTAACGTTATCGGTCCATAAAAGCAACTAAAAAGGCGTTAAGACCAAGTTTCAATGTGTCTTCTAAAGATCGTAATAAAGATGTATAATGTGCATACATACATGTGTAATATTATAGATATACCTACATACTTTATAAGATTCTCAATTGTTTTTGGCAAGCAACATCCCTGATATATTACCAAGTTGATTTACTGCCATATTCTCAAACCACAAATATTTCTCTCTCCGATTCCTGAAAAGAGAAATTTGCCAAAAGATCTTATAATGTGCTGAATATGCGATCTAAGGTAGGTGAAGTATTTTCACAGGTTCAATCTTTACACTGCTATCAATGTTGTGTACATTGATAAATTCTTGGAATTAATGCTATTTTCATAAGCACTTAGTTTACAAGGCATATGACGTCCATTCCACATCTTTAACAAATAAGAGTGTGTATTCACATCTCTATGAGTAGGTAAAACCTTTACTTACTAGAGAAGTATAAATACTCTACTCAGAAATACTTCGATAGTCACCACTTTTTGGGTCTGTAACACTGATCCATAAGCTCAAAGCTCTTTTTCAATCCTTCTTAAGAGATCTTTCTTTTTGTGTGGTTAGAACCTATCCTGCTCTCAGAGTTTTTATGCCGCCGCCTTTGACTCGGCTTTACATGCCGTCAAGAAATATCTCTCCGGCATGGTGGTTTCTTCACAATGTATTCCTTTACCAAAGCAAGTGATAATTATATAATACCTACACACATGAATCTAAAAACTCTGAGGTCGGTCTTGGGTTCGAACTTGACACCTATATATATGCCTTGGCAGTCCGACAGTCACACCACGAGGCTACCACTGCTCCTACATAACAGATTCCATTGCGGTTGTATTCTGGATCTTAACAGTCTTGGGAACCTCCTTCTTTTCTCATTGTAGATTGCAAAGCATGGCTCTTGAGAACTTTATTTTCTCTTCAAAAACGGAACGGAAGATCGGGAAGTAAAGTGGTAAAGTTATAATCTAGTGATTATCATCTTTGAGTACGAGAAAACGTTGGAAAATGTTGTTCAAATAAATATTGCTCTAGCAATGCGATAGTCTGGCACACTGTCAAGAAAAAACCATATAACTAAACCCTTGTTTATGCCAAATATACGCTTTTTAGTAGTGCTTGGTTTAGCTTTAATTTTATCCCTGTTCGTCTGAGGATGCTATCGTGATGGATGGTCGATAAGACACTCAAAATGAAGGAAGTTCGTTATTTCAGAAAAATATACATTGTGTAGAAATTCACATAGGAATGTCTCTTAGGAGGACCTCATGTGGATGCTTGGTCCTCTTGAGGCTAAAAGTTAGGAAGCGGTGGGAAACCAAACTCTGGAAAAATTGTACGCACTATGATTCATTAGTTGAAATAGAAGAATGCATTGTAATTTTGTCTCCCTGATTGCATACATAGTTGATGCCTCAACCAGCTTGCTGTACAGTACTATGATATTGAACTGAAATGATTCGGTTCCTAGGTTTTGCCTAAACTTATAAAGGTGCTGAATTTGTTTGTTTAGATAGGCGTTAATCTCCGTAACTTAATCACACGCGACTAAAACAAATCCTTTTCTGATAGAAAATCACACTATTACCGAGTGCCACAAAACATCACTCTAATATTATTATAAAGGCCCGGCCAGGGCAGGCCAGCAGGCCTAGCCAAGTTACAAACGTTTCATATCGATTCTCTTTCTACAATCGTAAACGCCTTGGCGTAAGCGATTGTAGAAAGCGCTAAATTGGTAGCCAAGTTGAACGACTGAGTCGATCGCTCGTTCTCTAATGTCTGTAGAAAAAAGCTACACTTTAGTCTATGGTGAGCGTTCCTACCAAAGAGTATAGCGATCAACATTGTAGAAACGGTAACATTCTATTCTATAATTTTGAACGATGTAAACTTGTCTACGAATTTTCTATTCGTTTGTGTTGATCACGTGATTTAACGTTGAGATGATGTCATTCTACTAGCGTTAACGATTGTAGATTGTCAACTTGGCTAAGCCTGCAGGTACTCCTTCACGCTCAAACAGCTTAACAGATTTGGATGAAATTTAGTATCAAGATAGCTTATATTCTGGGTTAACACATAGGCTACTTTTGATTTCGGTGGTATGATCCCGTGGGACAATCAACGCGGATGAAGCTGCGGGCATGAGCTAGTCTTTAATATTAAAGCGAGTAACATCACGCGGGCGAGGTCGCAAACAGAAGTAAATAATTACTATATCTCTAAACCTACCCACGACGGGCTCGTGATGGATTTGTGAAAGTTGATATTGCCGGAAATAGGGTCAATACTAAGATGTCAATTAATCGGAGTCGGAGAGATGTATGGGACAACAGCTAAATTATAATGAGTAACTCTAACAATTTATGTATAAGCGTAATCAGCGTAATGTTCTAACTGCTGGGACATACGGCCTGCTCTCTATGAGAGGGATTGACCACGCGGGCCCAGGGTTGGTAGACGTCGCATGTCTTGGATTTTTGGTTCTAGGATATGTCGGTTTCCTCACGATGTTTTCCTTCGCCGTTTTGAGAGCAGTGGTGATGAAATAAATAACACGAAGTAATGCGCTTGCCTAGGTTTGAATCCACGACTTACTGTTCGTAAATCGGGGCCGCCACCACTGGGCCACCGCTGCGGATGTATATACTTTATCGGAAAGGCTCGTAAGTTTTTACGTGGAACTTCCACTTAAATAGCTGAATGATGATGTGCTTAGCGTACAACTCTGCCCTGCCTAACGCTTCTGGAATTATCGTGTTTTATGTTATGTATAAATCTAAAAATCCAATAGGCGTGACGACAAAAAAAAATCGAATTAGTCCGTCACTTAGATCATCAAAAAATATTTGACCCGTGTTTTTTCTTTTGTTACGTAAATCAAAATTGACGAGGATACGACGCTTTTAAAATTCTCAATACGTCACGCCATGGTATGTTTTTTAGCTAGTTCTGACGTCACGAGCCTCCATTCCTGAGTTTTGATGCGTTTTATCTTTGTCAATATTCATTGATTTACAAAAACAAAAAAATACGTTTCCAATAATATCCAATCCTCTAACTGACGGACTAAATAGATTTGCCATTTTTTGATACTCTCGTCATGCCAATTTCCAACTACCCCACATGAAAATCTAAGACGCACAAACGTAACACATATTTGAGTTCACGCTTCAATTGCTTTCGCATTGCGAGCGCGATTGCATGCTAACGATTCCGCTCCCTTTAACTAGCCACGCGATTCCTTACGTCCAGCGCACGGCAAAAACATGTAACGTAACAAGAAATACGTGAACTGGGGTGAACTAGTTCACATTGTTTGATGTAAGTATATGAATTTGTATGTATACTTATGTATTTTAAGTTTTCTAGAACAGGTCAAACTGCGAAAGAATTTGCATTTGAATGTCTGGAGTTCTGGACCATCATGGCATAAATGAGTAACAATAGCCTCATCGTAAGTGGAATCATCAGAAGTAGGCTTCGTTTCGATCTTTTAATTTACGCACTGATTTTTAAACTGATTTTATAAAAAGCATGCAGAGGGCTGAGTTATACTTTATATGTTGCCTTTTGCCAGACACTTTTAGCCTAATTTTGAATAATAGTACATTATGGTACAAGTGTGTTATGTTGGTGATTACCGCTGAGGCGCCATTGAGACCCGAGCCGAGGACGGTAATCATCAATACACACGTGTGTATCATACGACGTTTTTCAACGCACTTGTGAAGGAACATGAATGATGTAACCAAGATTTTGTAACAACATTTCGATTTAAAAGAGTGTCCATGGACTTTCTTGCCCGTTCTTCTCCATAGAGATCTACGCTAGGGAATGGGCAACTACAGTACCTACTTTCACAGTTTTTATGTCTTGTGACTGAGACTGTTAAGCTGAAAATTAAATGTAGCCATTTAATTTTCAGCTTTGTTTCGACAATTCAAAAGTGCCTGTAACTGGCCTTCTTGAAATAAATGCTTTTGATTTTGATTTGATTTTGATTTTGGAAAGAATACTAAAAAGACATTTTTAACAGTGAAAACGAGTTGTGAAAAATGTTTCGCAATGGCGGGAAAAAATAATCAGTTTTCCTATGCGCGCGCATCTAACAATGGCGATCGGCCATAGACTAAAAGAATGAGGTTTCTTTTTTTTTGACTTTTCGCGGATAGCGTTTTAAAAAAGTTACAGTTTGATTACAGGTGTCACTATGTGCCTAATTGCGGTGAAATTAGAGCCATTTTATGAGCAAGTGTGTTGAAAATTACTTTTGTTTCCTTTTTATTTATTCGTTCAGAGGGCCAGTTATAAACTGACATTTTATCAACACTAATAAGTATGACAGAAAAGTCGAAAATAAATCGGATAGGAATAAGCTACCGAAAAGCTTATCAATCTTATTCAAAGTCGGAATAGAAACACGAAAAATTATGCTTTGAAAGCAACCGCTCGTCTAAGCTCTCGAACATGATTTTTATTAATACACAAAGTGCTATTAAATGATAAAAAATAGAATGTCATTGAAAACTATCCTGCAAGCAAAGTCACGCTTCCAACCTAGCACACGAAGAACACGAATGTGGGTTGGTAGCCCGCATCCGAGCCACATTCCGGGAACAAAGGGCCTTATCGAGCCATTTCAGCCATTACCATATTATTGAGAGCCTGCACGGAGCGGCGACGCGCTGCTATTTACTGACACTTCTATTTATACATGTACAATGGAGGCTCCGGCTTCAAACTTAAATAATTGCAAAGACATTCAGGGTGTAAACGGACCGTTCACGAAGACGTCGACCAAGCATTATGTACATCAAACTAAGTAACTCTACGCAAAAATTGGAACTGGGAAACGACTTTTTTTTGGGGTGAAAAATCACGTTTTACGGTCGTGGAGGTTTTTACAGTCGTGCAGGATAAATATTGGGCAATACATAACATGAAAACACGTACACGCACATTGGAAATGACATTGATTTTTTTTGTGATAACGTTGAAATTACGAGTGTTTTTAGGACCAAATTACTTTTGTCAATCTTTTCTGTAACATACAATTCGATTATGTCATGGTCGCCGATGCATAATAATTATTCTTCAGCAATGTACTTACGATATAACGATAGATGTACGGTCTACCAAGCTATTTGGTTTACATTTTACAACGTAATTTGCATGTTAAAAATGTAAACCAAATAGCTTGGTCGACCGTACAACGCGAACAAAATCAAGCAAGAGCCAACAGTTTGCTGTCAGTACAAGTACAACGTGTCAAACTTAGCAATTTATTAAAACAATGTAATAAATCATGATCTGTCCAATGACCGATTTGGTCGAGACGCCATTGTTTAACTATTGTGTCTACTTCGTGTATAGATCATGGGATATAACGTTTTGCTATAAATATGTCACTGAGATCCTGAGAACATTTTTTTTCTTTCTTTGTTAGGTACTTCTTCTGCAGTCTTTCATAGTATCATAAATCTCGGTGACGAATTGAAAATGATACAAAATGACGAAATATTGCCACCACAAAATAAGATAGGACAAGGCTGATTGTGATGATGATTGCGACAAAATGCACAACTAGTCGCCTACAGATACGACGATGCCGATGGGACCGTTATAAATCAATTACCTCACAGTGGTGTTGCAAATAGAAACGTTAGAGTATCTACATATACTGGTTTAATGTGATTTCAATGATAAAGTAAGGAATGAAGTGTGTTGGAACCTTTAAAGGTTTTCCGATACTCTGGATTTTCTGGAGTCTTTCAGCGTGATCTCATGTTGTCGCGAAAACAGCCAAGGCTGTCAAAAACTTCTAGAAAATGCTCTAAGAGCAAGTAAAACTGATACTGATCACCTTGCTGTCCCTAGCTAATATCCTACTAATATTTTATCTTACTCTTTCACGCAAAAACTACTCAATGGATTTGAATGAAATTTAGCACACAGACAGTTTATAACCTAGATTGAAACATAGAATACTTTTTATCCCGGTAGTAAGATCCCATGGGACAATTATCAAACTTCACGAATAAGAATACTTACAAGTAACACCAACAGGTGGAGCCGCGGGAAAAGCCCATAGGTAATAAACAAAACAAGCTTTCATTTAATAATACGTTACGCTTCGTACGTATTATGAATAACAGTCGAAGCTTGTTAAATAACATTATTACGTGGTCTACCTTTGACAAGGCCGAAGTTTTAACTTCGGAAACTGATCGGACAGATATTTTGTGTACTCTCATAAGATCGGCAGAAGTAGGTACACTTCAACCAACTTGTCTGTGCAGGCGGGAAAACACAGAACTAAAACAAATGTACCAACATCGTCGTCGTCGTCGTTGACATCATCATCATCAGCCTATTAATGTTTCCACTGCTGGGACACAGGCCTCCTCTCAATGAGAGCGAATGGGCAATGGGCTATGGGAATCCACCACGCGGGCCCAGTGCGGATTGGTAGATGTCACATGTCTTCGAATTTTTTGGTTGAAGAACATGCCGGTTTCCTCACGATGTTTTCCTTCACCGTTTTGAGAGCAACGGTGATGAAATAAATTACACAAAGTAATGCGCTTGCCTGGGTTCGAACCCACGAATTACTGTCCGTAAGTAGGGGCCGCCACCACTGGGCCACCGCTGCAAGTTTGACATATAAATTCAATGTTTTTTGACAAGCAACGCCACCTTTAACTGCACACTCAAAGTGGTCATGTTATACTACCGAGTTCACTGACGGTCGACCACTTTTCACCCTTATGCCCAGTGAGCGCAGTAGTGCCTGCCGTAGGTAATATGACTGTTATTGAATCATAGCTGACAATTAATAGGGTGAGAATTGGAAAGAGCAATGTTGAACTTCCGACCGGTCCGCGTGTAAAACCTGGGTGGGTATGCATGGGTATGGCATGCTTTAACAAAACAACTTTTTTATTTAAATACTACATAAAATATAAAATAACTACAAACCCACACATCTGCGCGCACACACACACACATACATACACACACACACACACACACACACACACACACACATACATGCACACACTACTCTCTCACACGACATTGGAATTCATTATTTTTTTACTGATTACTCCTTTTTATTATTGTAATATCATTTGGATTTTTTCTTTTTGTTTATATAAAGGTATTCCCCTTACCTTGCATTTATCACATCAACAAATGTGTTCTAATTTTATGTAAACGCAACTCCGGCCCCCAAGATACAGGCACAGCCTAGTTTGGGGACCTCTGCTTTCTAACTATTTTGTTAAAATTTCACTTGTTACGATTTTGTCATAATGCTAAACTAGGTTAAGTAAATGTCTGTAACGATGGATTAATAAATTTATTCTTATTCTTATTCTTATTTATTTATTTTTAAATACGTTGCCCCGCAAGCTTGTTGTTTTATCAAAGAAACTTTTTTTATTTATTTTTAAATACGTGGTCGAGCAAGCTTGTTGCTTTAACAAAGCAACTTCTTTATTTATTTATTTTTAAATACCTTGCCCCCCGTTTTTTGTGTATTTGTTTCTTCCGCAGCCGCTATGGTAACAGGCAAGTCAGTTTAACGTGTACCTCCTGGTTAGGCCCATCAGGTATAATTTCTATCAACTCTACCCACTATAAAGGGTCTATAGACCCTTAACGAAGCCGAAAGACACTGATGGTCCTCCCTGTCATTGCAATATTTTTTTTGTTCTAGACCATACCTGGGAACCAACTTTTTCTCAAGTATTTTTTTAAATACAAGTTGTTCTGTTTTAGACTTTCACGGTTTTTCACTACACTTGCAACAGCGTCGAAATATCGGGAGCTCATAGTAACAAAAGAAAATCACGGATATCATCCCGTAAGTACTTTAAGTAAACAAGTTATGAGTTTATTTTAAATACCTCTACGACCCCCGTACTATTCAATCCATCCATCAGTACAATGTTTTGAGTGCGTTACATAAATAAGTCCTACCGTATGAGTTCTACCGTAAAACGTGATTTTTCACCTCAAAAAAACATCGTTTCCCAGCAAAAAAATTTGCGAAGAGTTATTAAGTTTGATGTACAGAATGTTTGGTTGACGGCTTCGTGAAGGGTTTACACCCTGTATAGTTCATGTCAGTACTCACCATTCCCTGATCTGCTGTATCTCGTCATCATTTCCCTCGGGCAGCGGCTTCAGCCCGCGCAGGAACGGGTGCAGGTACTTAGTCGCTGACATCTCGCCACCGCTCGCCTCCTGTAACAATTATTTATTTTCTGTTATTAAATCTCTCATAAAATACGCCTAGCATTTCAAGGCCAAATACGATCTTAAAAACTCCAATCGGTTAATTTCAAAATTAAATTGTTCTAAATACAAGAGAAAATAGAAGGTCTCTAGACTTTTGTCATAATTTGTCCATGGCCTAGACAAAGACACAAAAGGGTATAGATAACGATGATGGTAAAGAAAAAAATGTATGACACTGACATAAGCTGCCGAAAACTAATTGACAGTACCAATGAAAGTCGTTGCAGTATTTATGCGAAAAGCTTTGAAAGCGATTAAAGCTAACGAAGATAAACTAAAAGTTCTAACTTCAATAGAGTTCGGCTTTGGAAGACGACAGTAATTTTGTCACTGTGTATACAGGGTAGGTGTAGATCTAATAGACAGATGGACCTCTGTCCATCCTCTGTCTAACCGTTCACAGAAAACATGCACGACGTTTTGTTGATTCTACAAAAATACTATTTACTAAAAAAAAAAAAAATGAGCATCCTCCCTAGTAGCATTTTATGTTGGCATTTAGTTGGGCCACATACCTCTGGTTAGTTGGCAAATGCATACAATTGGCGGGCAGTTTGCGCGTTGGGCCCAAAACTGATAGCCTACGTGGATTTGCCTACGAAGGCCCAACTTGCGATGGGGCCAACGTGGATTTGCCTACGAAGGCCCAACTTGCGATGGGGCCAACGTGCATTGCCCTACGAAGGCCCGAGGAAAACGTGTTATGGGTAGGCCCAACGACACATAATACATTTAGGCAAGCGGTTGTATGTTGGTTGGTTCTATGGCTGGTTTCAGAGCGACGCGTCTCGCCAGCGCCGGCCGTACGCGCGTCGCTGTACATGTATAGTATATATATTATATATACTTCTTATCGGCTTCAAAATAAGGTCGGTTTTAGCGATGTGTTTTGAAAAACCAACCTTATTTTGAAGCAGATAAGGTTCATGTGCAGCGACGTGCGTGCGGCCGGCGCTGGCGAGACGCGTCGCTTTGAAACCAGCTCTATAGGCCAACCCAGACGACGATATACAAAAGTGACCCAAACAGTATTGTCTCTCTTTTGCACTTTGACGTGATGAGTACATGAGAAGACGTTGTGTCGTCTGCGTTGACCTACTTTCTGTCAATTAATTAGCTGAAATTAAATGAAATATAAATAATGTTAGTTGAATAATTATATTCGTAAATTATGTTGACAAAATCAAGACAATTTTTACAAAACGATACTTGTTACACCATACTCATGATACATTGTTATGATATAGTTTATACAAAATACACCTTTTCTTTGGCGAAGAAACAAAACTTAAATATAAAACAAAACCGTTATTCCGTTATCCGTTTCTTTCTCTGCAGCCTTGTTTTTACGTACTGCACCTAAAATATACAAAAAATACACTTCAATACAAAAATAATTACTACTTGAAAGTCTACAAATATAACCACCCACTGCCACCCATTCATAGTGGCAGTGGTAGAAGGCCCTTGGTGTGCACTGGCAAGTAAGGGAGTTTGGTCTCATTCGGGTATACCTACCCGAATGAGACCAAACTCAAAACTCGCTCGAAACAGAGCTACAGCTAGACCTCTCCGTAGTACTAAATTTCATACAATGAGGAGGTCATTCAAAATGGTCATTGCGGGCAACCGAATTTTACGCGGACGAAGTCGTGGGCAGAAAGCTAGTTTACATATATTTTTTTTGAGAAATACCTACTTTTAATATTACGAGGTACATTTACTGCCTTGCTGAGTGTCCACAGTGCGGGGGCTATTTGGCATTGGAGAATCTAAAAATAAGCAATTTAGAACTATATTAAATTGTAAAATGGTGGAAGGTAATCCTGTCAAAAGAGAGAAAAAAGCTTACCATCAACATTAAAATCTTGCAGACAATTTTTTATTGGGAACATAGGTACTCGTATCTTGAGGTAGAATCTATAAAAGAAACAAAAAGACAAAGATAAAGTCACAATGAAACATGCACCACAATCAAATATTGAATTGTGCGCTCCAAATCTTATTTAATTATTTACTTAAGTAGGTAGGTACCTACTTAGATAGAACAAAATATTGTACATCAACAGGGTCATTTGTAAAATAATTCAAACAAAATTACACTGTACCGTACCTACACATAATTATTACATAAGTATATTTGTTCATGAAGTGTTGAAATGCTGATTTTATTTTTTCATCTAGTTTTTTTTTTTTTATTTTAGGCTAAACAGGTAGGTCGATCAGTGCTAAATAAGTAGGTACATAGGTACAGTTGGGAGCACGTCAAGCTTTACACTATCAGTTGAAGCTGATCTCTGATGTATACTACGTGCCATACAATACAGGACCGGCCCAAAGTCCATAGTGTCAAGCTTGGCGTCCACCCAACTGTACCAATGTTTTAATATTTTCTCAATTACTTAGTATTTAGGTATAATCTTCACACAACATTTTATTTAGGTAACTATAGTATAAGTATTACTTACCATTATTATCTAGTGATCTGTTAGGTGGTTTCGGATAACTTATTTTTATATACTTTTCATTTTCTCCATCACTCTCGCTATCACTTTCAAATACAGTTTTCTTTTTCTGGTCTATTCTTCCTGGTCAGTGGCTAATTCTGACTCACTTTCAGCTATTTTTCATTTTTGTCGCGTCTTTAGCAGGTTATCTAAAAATTAAATTGACTTATTGCGCACAAGGTTGGTTAACTTTGTTCTTAATCAGGTACCTACCTATGTCATATTTTTCTTAGTTAAATTACATTTTCGTCAGTGAACTCACGCAAGCTGAAGATAGGTACTTATATACCATATAACCTACCTAGGTAGGTAGGCACATATCTACTTGATTTCTAAGGTCTTATGTTGTTATGTTAGGTTAGGTGCGAATTAACTTGAGACCTGCTTGAGACTGGGCCGATGGTTTAAATTCAATTTAGGCTGTGCAAAATGATGCGCGGTCGTAGTATTAAAACCTCTAGGAAATTTTAGAGATTTGCACGAGATTATCTAATAAGAACAAAATAAGATGTTGTTGGAACAGATCTTTTGTAAGTATTTCCTATTAACATCTTTAGTCCCAGAACGTTCGAGTTAATTCGCACGGGTTGTAGGAAGTTAGATACCTACATAAGAAAAACTTACCCGTTTCGTAAAACAAACGTTTTACAGGACACAATGTCCACGTTATATTTGGAGCCTCGTCACTACTAAGACATTTGTTAAATTAAGTATTTGCATTTTGCATTTTATATGGAGGCCACATGCAGCAGTGTGTCTTCCGTGGTGTCAACCAATCTGCACGTACCACACCGAGTTCTCCTCCGTAACCAGCATCGTCGCAAAACTCTACTACTTTAAACATTTAACACTCACAAACACAAACACAGAAGGGTTAAATAACTAAATTATAACACAGCCTGCCTATTGCCTATCAGGCAAATCTAACTTTGTTATTGTTGATGTGAACAAAAACACTCCGCAGCCGCAGGCGCACAAATGAACAATAAATAAAATGGCGGGCGCAGTGTTGCCAACTTTATTTTTTAGAAGATCGTACCATGGACTTGAAAAGATCGTATTTTTTGCCAACATTTCAAGGAAAAAAATAGTACGTAATGAAATTTATATATATGTAATTTGAATTTGAATCAATATATATCATCTAAGGAACATGAATCAACATTTATCATTAAGATTTACAACTGAATTTTTATATTTTTAGATATTATAAAAGTTACAAAGGTATATTCTATACTATACTCAGATGAAACTGGTGTCATTTCCATAGATACAGATTTAAAATCTCGAATTTGTATACGGATTAAAGTTGTCCTCTACCTTGATTATGTAAGTTCTGATGCTAACCATTCTCGATTTCAGTTGATTGAAATCGTAACTTTTGCGATTATGTATGTACAATTTGACAGAGTTGCTTAAAGCAATAACAATAACACATTGCTAGTAATTGAAACTGTCAAATCGTACATTATAATTGCAAAAGTGATAATTTCAATCGATTCAAATCGACAATTATTAGCAACAGAGTTACAATCAGGGGGCCTTTTTTAGATATTAGTATATTTTTACTTCGTTATGATGATGGGTATAAAATTTGAAAAGATCGTATATTTTGCGTACGATTTCGATACTCGATCCTACATCGTGCAAGAGCAAAAAAGGTCGTATGAATACGATTTAAATCGTACGGTTGGCAACACTGCGGGCGCCGGGCGGGCCGCGGCCAGGCCACACGTGCCGCCGCCCGACCCCGCGCACCCCGTAGGAGTAGCAGTAACGTAACAGTAGGCATGAGATGTACCTGCGATATTCTATACCCGGGTTCAAAGGTATGGGTATGGTCGTATACCCACTACTAAAACCCAGTATCAAAATACCTATAGGTATTTTCAAACCTGGCCTTAGCGGTCGCCTTTTAGAAACTCGATCGAACGACCATTGGAACAATAAGATGAGAGTTTCTGAATGGACGCAAACCTTCCAAATTATAAGCATTAAAGCAAAATCGGACCAGTCAACCAGTGTACAATCAAGTACTTAGTAGTAGTTGTAGAAGCTTAAATTACGTAATTTTAATTGATTTTTACGCGACTGCCCCAGAAGGAGCGTAATGTTCCGTATTCTTTTTGTATGAAATGAAATCTTTTCTTCCTAGGTACTTTACCAGGCTTAGGACTGTCAACTAAGAGTTTTGTGATAAATGAATTCGACCGGATGCCATTTTGAGAAGTTGACATTATGAGCCGATACGAATCTGCCATGAGCCATCACAAGCAAGTAAACTGACGCGGACGTAAAAAAATTGAATTTGAAATTAATAATATTATTATTGTCGACCTAAGTATAATATTTTAAAATAGGTACTCTAAAATCACCTCTATCTTTATTGCCGTAAAGAACTCTTTTTACGGAAAAAAGTTTTAGTAATTCAAAATAAATACTCTTTAACATTATTACGCAATTAACTTCTTAATGTAGATAGCAATAAAGAACAAATTTGTATCACCGAATTATTTGTTAGAAAATGTCTAAAATCTTACGCACGTGTATTCGGGAAGCGCCGTAACCATTCGGGTAACTTCGTACTCTCCGCGAGCGCGAGCATTATGAACGACCGCACTGGGTATGACGTCTTACGATTTAAGTTCGACAATACTATAATTGTACCTATCGGGTACGGACCGGGGTTTCTGCTATACATACCCAGTCTGCGTACTAGTAAGCTCATAATGGGTAATTATACCTGTACCAGTATGTACGTATCATCCCTATCAGGCCCATTGAAAGGTTTAAGTTGGACCGATGTAAGTTGTTATCATAACTTAAATCCCTACAAAAAACTCCCAACAGTAGGAATAGAAGCAGCAGGCCCGTCGTTAGTTGGCCCAATGTTGTTTTAGTAATTTAAATCCCTACAAAAATCTCCCAACAGTAGGAATAGATGCAGCAGGCCCGTCGTTAGTTGGCCCAATGTTGTTACAATAACTGAAATCCCTACAAAAATCGCCCAACAGTAGGAATAGTAACAGAAGGCCCTTTGTTGGCTATTCGTTGGGAACATAGTGCATGTTTATGACAATGGGCCTATTTTAAGTTTAGGTTGGCGGAACAACTAACCGTCTGCCAATACATTCCCAACTGTTGGCATAAGGAAGCCAACGGCAATTGCTACTAGGGCTTCTTGAGTGTGCGTGCTAAACTCAGCTTATTTTATTCAATGTATCAAATAAATGACCTGCCTTATTATTTTGTACTCGAAAAATCACATAACCCTTCACAAAAAGAAAAACCCGAGAATACAATATTGTATGTCTATATTCGTCTTGTCCTTGAAGTTATTAAGACAATCAAACTTGAATCTGGAACTACGTCAAAAAAACCTTATCAAATTGAACGTAAAAAATTAAAACATGACATTGTAAAAGGCAATGCAGGTAATTCAGACAGATTGAAATCTTAAGAACAATTAAATATGAAATGCACAAAAAGTTGGGTCAAGCACTTTTGTTAAATTATGTATAATATATTATGAGTTAACTGCTTGAAAAAACAGTACAAGAATACATTCGAGTCTACACTATCTGAACAACACACTACTAAAAACATCAACACACACAACAAACACCAACAACAACTTTGTTTATTTACCGCCAATCCCTGCCTAATGCAGTAATGAATTGCCAATAACCTGGCAACACACGTCTTCAAATCAACATTAAAAAGATTTATGTATTCATTTCTAAACCCAAATCATCACGCAACAAAACAAACTGCATACATACAGTGAAGCCACTCATCATTAAACTTGAATAAATCAATCTCATCTAATAACCGGTAGAATATCATTATATTAATTATTGTTTTCCTGATTCTAAACAAATTTTCATGCGTATACATATATCATTAGCTAGCCTTCATTATGTGGGTAGGTATTGTAATTAGGTATGCAAAAATATCTATTCGGGCCTTCATATCATACCTACTCTACTCTACCATACCCTACTCCTGGGGCACAGGCTTGATCGCTGTTAGAGGAGTGTGCTCTAGTCGAGTAGATACGCGGGCAAGTGCGGGTTAGTGGCCTTCATATACCTACGTAACAAGCAGTAATGGATGGGTATTATTATCAACGACGTCGCTACGGAATTCGAACACGGTGCTAAATAAAATATCTTTACTTCAGACCAAAATCAGTCCATAAGTTGTACTAAGATGTCTGTGTTTGCTCTTACTGTGCGTTACCACTACAATAGCAAAATATTCATAGTTTTCATGAAATTGAATCTCATTCTTCTCCTATCTCCTCCAACTGCCCATCTGACATAAAAATTGTTCTGAATCTTAATTTTTAATTATTCATTAATTGCATGATTCGATAACTTACACACATAAGAACATATTTAAATACTGACTGTTAGTTAAATGATACAGCACATAGTTATTACAAGTCATTATAATGTAGAAACCCGACCTTCGCATATTATGAATGAAAAAATGATGCTTTACGTAAGCAATAGATTATTTATAACCTTTTGTATATTTTTTATAGAAGTTTAAATCCCAGATTTACATACAAACAACAAAAACACATCCTTGTCTTATTTAATGGTCTTTTTGTATTGTCCGTTATAGGTTCCAAAATAAAAAGCAGTGGAATCCTCCGAACTACACTGACCTGCAAAAATAAGTATCACACTTTTAAACTTGCAATAACTTTTTAAGTACACAAGATATACTATCGAAACAAGAAGGACTCGAAAAATAGGTTTAATTTTGTCTATAGTTTCAAAGAAAGCTGATAAATATTGCTATAAAACGTTTTTTTATTTTAAATCTCTAACTTCTATAGTTTAGGAAAAATTTAAATTTTATAAGTGTAGTACTTTTTTTTTTTTTTTTTTTTTTTTTTTTTTTTTTTTTTTTTTTTTTTTTTTTTTTTTTTTTTTTTTTTGGGAATGGCATCTCGCAGTTCAGTCTAGAAGAGACTGGCTACTGCTTAACCGGACTATACCTGTGGATGCCTTGAAACTAAGGCCTCCAGCCAGGGGCATGATAACTAAAAACTAAGCGACCACGCCTAAGGGCACCCCCTGTGGGGTACGAACCTCGGCTTAGGGCGTCGCTGGGGGCAGCAAAGGGACAGGCTGGATCTGAGTGTCATTAATTAGGGGCTCGTTTGAAATTACTGGCTCAGCATCGCGGGCTGGCTCTAGCAAGGGTCGGGGGGGAATTGAACGGGGATTACGCGCCGGACCTCGGCGGCGAGGTCGGTATGTCTTCGGTTTGTATCTGTATTTTCTACGTACGGTACTGGTGTCTTTGCTACTCTCCTGTAAGAGGGTAATAGCGTCGTCGGGGGTGACAAGAGTGTGCCGAGGACGGCGGACTGAGCTGATACGCGATGGGTCGTATCGGGCGGCCGATGCGATCAGGGGGTTCCTATGCTTAATAGAGGAGTCGAAAAAACGCTTTGCAAGACGTTTCATGAATTGCTGGACGGTGGGGATTCTAAGATCTAGGTGAAGACTATCGTTACGGACGTAAGGGGGGGCTCCGGTGATCTTACGGAGAAAGCGGTTCTGCAAGGTCTGCATCCTGTGGATGTGGCGGGGATGGGCATGAGCGAATACGACACAAGCGTACGTCATGATAGGTCGGATAACTGCCGTGTAAAGACGCAACTTGCACTTGAGTGACAACTTGCTCTTTTTGACTAGCATGAAGTGGAGTCTGCCCATGGCAAAGGCTGCTCGGTTACGAGCTGCTTTGATATGGGCCGCGAAAGTCAGGTGTTCGTCGAGGATGACACCGAGGTACTTGGCTTGCTTCTCCCAAGGGATAGGCTTGCCGAACATAGTGATGGGGGCAGGTGACGGTCGCTGATGGCGTAACTTCTGGTAGAGTACAGCCTGGCTCTTCTCAGGGTTTACTTCGATCCTCCACTTACGAAACCAAGCGCCGAGTGAATCGGCGGCCTGTTGAAGTGCACGATGGATGCAAACCTGAGATCGGCCGGTGTAGTAAATAGCCGTGTCGTCGGCAAATAGGGCAACCTGAACTTTCTTGTTCGTTGGGATGTCGCTGGTGAACAGCGTGAAAACTAGAGGAGAGAGGACGGAGCCCTGAGGGACTCCGGCTCGGATGGGGTGGGGAGAAGATAGAGATTTTCCCACGCGGTAGCGAAAGGTGCGATCCGACAGAAAGTCTCGTAAGATGAGCACGAGACGGTCCGGCACACCGAGTTTATACAGCTTGTATAATAAGCCGTTGTGCCAGACCTTGTCGAAGGCTTTCGCTATGTCGAAGTACAACACCCCCGTCATCGCTCCACGCTGGAAACCAGCGCTCAAGTGTTCGACGATGCGGTGGACTTGGTGTATGCACGAATGTTCGGTTCTGAAACCGAACTGTTGATCGGGAATGAGGCCTTTTGTCTCGGCATAATCTCTGAGTCGCTTATAAATAAGTCTCTCATAGATTTTGCCGAGCGCGCTCAGGAGACTGATCGGCCTGTAGCTCGAAGGCTGAGCTTTCGGTTTCCCAGGTTTGGGAATACCGATGACGGTGGCCTCTTTCCACACTTGGGGAAACAAGTTGTTGCTCAAGGCGCCATTGAAGATGGCTGCCAAAAGGACTATGAGCTGGGCGGGGAGGGTTTTAAAAATCCTATTGGTGAAGCCGTCGGCGCCAGGGGCTTTCCGAGGCTTGAGCTTGTCGATTATATCCTTCACCTCGTCTGGAGTGACCGGAGGGAGGGGATCGTCGGGGTCTTCTACGGGAGGGAGAGCAGCCCTTCGTTCGACTTCTGCATCCACCTCATCGAGGTGCTGCTTGTCTACTGGAAGGGTGCTAGGGGAGCACTGTGATTCCAAACTGTCGGCCAGGCATTCTGCCTTCTCAGAGTCGTCAAAAGCGACGCTCTTGTCAGGACGGATGAGAGGTGGAGAAGAGGCCTCCTCGGAGGACCTCAGCTTCCTCTGAAGTTGCCAGAAGGCTTGGTGAGTTGGCTCTAGTTCGCTGAGCATCTTGTCCCATTGATTCGAACGAAACTCACTAGTGCGCTTCTTTACAGCACGCTGTAAATAACGCATGTGAGCTTTGTTCTCATCGCAGGGCCAGACGCTATAGGCACGTATAGCCGCGTTCTTCTCGTTTATCAGTTCACGGATGTCGTCGGGTAGTTTCCAGCGTTGATCACTCAACACTGGGACTTCCCGAGAGCAATCCTTTAAAATGGATTGCACGTGAGCTGTAAACGAGTCGATGGCGGCCTCGGTGTCTGCGACTGAGACAATGTGGTCGGGGATACCGTCTAGGTGCGGTGACGTGTCGGATTTCAGCATATCGCTTACTTTCTTCCAGTCGGTTATTAGGGTGGTAGGAGTGGGTTGGCTAGGGTCAGAGATACCCGAGCGAGAAACTAGGTGCATGAGCACTGGGCGGTGGTCAGAGTTAAGCTCGTGTAGCGTCTCAATTAAATGTAACCTAAGGCTAACATTCTTGAGCAGCGCTATATCGAGCACATCGGGACGATGACTAGTGGTGTCGGGATAGTGCGTGTTCTCCATAGGAGCAATGGGATCAAAGTTGATGGTCTGGCCTAGATCGCAGACGACTCTCCCTCTCGGGTTAGTCATACTACTATTCCAGGCGGGATGTTTGGCGTTGAAGTCGCCCGCTATGATAACGGAACCACTCATGCCGAAGAGTTTGGTGAGATCGTTAACCAGGAGGTTATGATTCTCAGACGTGTTTGAGGGGGGCATATAGGCAGACATTATATGAAGCGGTTGATGACCTGTCATGGCTAGCCGACAGATTGAAACCTCCAGTAGGGATTCTAGGGGAGGGGGGTCGATGGGGATGCAGTGCAGTTCCTTGCGGTAATAGATGAGCGTACCGCCTTTGTGGCAACGTGTCCTATCATTGCGAACTAAACGATAGTTGGCAATTTTAGGATCACGATTGCTGGGTTTTAGGAAAGTCTCTTGAATGAGGAAAACGTCTATTTGATAATCGCGAAGGAAGGACGCGATCTCGTCGCGTTGCCCTCCCATGCCATTAGCATTAAAAAAGCCTAACTTTAGGGACCGGGGTTGGGTGCACGATGCTACGGGTGTGATATCCATTATTGGGTTTGATTGAGGTTACGAAGGGCTTCCGCGATCCTAGGATATCTCGCGTAAATCTCATTGATCTGTTTCAGGTCCTTAGCTAACCTGAGCTCGGCTGCTAAGCAGTCGGCCTCAGGTGAGATAAACACCTGGAACCTCATGAGGGTGTCGATAGTACTCTCCTCTTCCTGGTTGGAAGGCCGGGGGCTAGGGGAGGGAAGAGGGACCTGGGGCCGAGCCACTGGAGTGGGCATTGGGACTGGATTGTCCATTAAGCCAGGCATTGGCAACGGGTTGGGCTGGGATTTCACCAGGGCAGGGAAGGCACGCTGGTGGTTTAGCTGGTTCCAAGGAGAGGGCCTCTGTGGGCTGAGACGCTCAGGGAGGTCCTTGGATGGGGCTTTCGTCAGGGGGCTTTCCCTCTGCTGACGGACTTGGGCGCGATTCGCCAGTCTGTTGGCGAATTGTTTGGGGGCTTTGGGACAGCCCCTGTAGTTAGCCGGGTGGCCAGATTGTCCGCATAGCACGCAGCTAGGCGGCTCTGTACACAGAGCCCTGTCCTTGGGACGAGGGCAATCTGCCGTGGCGTGTTCGCCTAGACATTTTACGCACCTGTGCGGTGCGTAACAATGTTTTTGGCTATGGCCGTATAGTTGGCAGCGATGACACTGCCCAACTATATTCTGCTTCCTGGGCCTCTCAATTGAGATGCCCGATAAGGAGCAGACTGCCTTGACCTTAAAAATTGGGTGGTGACCCTCGACTGGGTCACAGATGACGAGCACCATGTCGTACTCGTCACCCCCTTGGGACCTATTCTTATGAAGGCGGTGAACCGCCGAGACGGGGATGCCCTGGGAGGTTAAGTCCTCCAGGATGTCCTGGGCAGGGATCTCCTTCGGGATCCGCCTGATGACCACGCGGGTCGGCTTTTCCTCCGGGAGGGAGAAGGTGTGGAAGGCGATGTTCCTACCACGAAGGGCATGCACCAACTGTCTGTAGTCGGTGGAGGTGGGGACCTTAACTTTAATACCCTGTTGGGTAGACGTCGCGCTTGTGTACTGGATCTTGCGATCCGCACACATCTTGGACACTTCAGTCCACTTCCCCTTTTCTCTGATGTACAGAGCAGGGGGTGTGAGCTTCTTGGTCGAAGCGGATTGAGATGGAGATGGAACCGGTTCCATCGGACTATCCGGGCGGCTGGCAGGAGCCGAGCCAGTAGCCGTACGGCTGAGAGGGCGGTTAATGGGGATCGCGGCTGAGGGAGCAGCTACTCCGGCGGTGGAGGGGATGTGGGAAAGGGATGCGGAGAGGGGGGCGTTCAATGCCGTGACTGCCTTCTTGGCCTTACCGGCATTGGCTTTCCTAGCCTTCTTACGTTTCCCGTTCTGAACTATTTGGAAATCCTCTGGCTCGGATGGTGAGGACTCAGAGGAGGAGGAGATTACTTCGGGCGAGCTATCGGGGGCTTCGGGGCTGACCACAACGTCCATATCGGCGGAGTTGGGTCGGGGAATAGGAGAGGGAGATCTTGAGTGCGAGTCGTCTGACTTGCCCCAGTTCTCCTTCTTGAATGGCTCAAGGAGCCCATCATAAACTTCCCTAATGTAGGGATTATTGTCCTCTAATAGACGCTTTAGGAGCACTCCTAACGAGGAATTTAATTCCTCGGTTCGGGGCGTTGCCATTATGGCAGAATTAACTACGGGGGGATCTAGCACATAACCTAACCTATGCCTAGTCCTAACCAAACCTATCCCGAGGAGGTACGTGAAACGTAAACTCCCCGGGCAGACAGCTCCCTTAAACGAGGCTACACCTGTGTTTTTCCTAGTGTTCCACTGGCGAGAAGAAAAACACAAACAAACTCGCCAGCTCCACTGCTGTCTGAATGGCCAGAAGGGCCGGAAAACACTGTAAGACCTAACTCCCCGGGTGGGATAACCCAGGGATGTGTTCTCACCCTGTTGGGATTACAGGGAGGTGAGTGCTAAGGTGTGCCCTAAGCTTGTAAACCTGCCGCCGATCTTATTGTGCGGCAGGGCCCTATGGGTCTTGCGACCGATCCGGGCCGCTGGGGTAGAGACACCCAGACGTCCCGGGTGCAGCTGTGGACAAACGGGGATTAGATGCTACCAGACTGCGACTAGGAGATCCCCCAAGGCCGCAGTCAGAGCCCTTCCAACGGGTTGCCTCACCCTGAAGGGGATCGGCGGGTGTGTCGGGTCACCACCCTCTTGACTTCGTTAACACCGTGAGGTATCCGTCAAGAACCACAAAATCGTGGATTTCACCTGAAGGGGCAAAATACGCGGACGAGGTTTTGTCGATTTCCGTTAAGGAAATATGTCTTGAAAAAGACAGTTTTTAACGTATCGAATTTAACTACAAGTAGTTAATTCGACACGGCGCAGCGCAACTAAGTCCGGGCACAAGGCAAAGACTGTAGTCACACTACGACTTGGCGGGCCGGGGGCCGTCGGAGCTCGGCGAGGCGGCGGACGCTACTGACGTAGCGTAGCGGCGAAACCGAGTCGGGGGGCGCGGGGTGCGCGGGGGCAAGGCAGCGACAGAGCGGAGCGCACGTGTGCACTCGGCGGCGGCCAGGCGTCGAATGAAGTGTAGTACTTTTGCAGGCCAGTATATGTAGTTGTAGCACTTGTAACGTCTTCTTTAACTGATCATTTTCGCCTTACATTTTCAGGAACTGCTTCCAACTTTGTTACTTCTTCAGAAATAGAATTGGTCCAAAGTAAGTCCCTTGACCGACACCCTAATTAAAGTAGCCCCTAAACTACAGTTAAAATCTCTGAACAACATCTCACTACACAAAATTACAACTACTTCTTACATACAAAGAATCTAGCAGACACAAAATAGTCTACACGTTAGAAACGCAATCAGAACTCGTTATTGCATCGTATTCAGTGGTCAGGTGATCAGGTCGAACGGTTACCTGCCTACCAGTGCTGAAAGCGATGCAACAACTATCACGGAATTTACTAATTGCAAACTTAATTAGGTGAAATTTGGCTGTATACAATCGTACCTGAAGGTGGCAAGAAAAAGTTACAAGCACTTTTGTTTCCTTTTTGTTTTTTTGCTAAGCGAACAGATTTTGAATTTAGAGCTGCCGTTACCACAAAGCTTCTATAATAGAATAGATCAGGATTTATGACTTGGTTATAGAAGTATCTTTCATCTGAGGAGGTTATCTAATTGACAGTATTTATGTATTGCTTCGAATATACATCAGAATTATTTTTAAATTCATAAGAATAAAATTAATTTCAGTTCAGTAATATCTACTACGGTAATTGAGATCTGTAGTAGACTGAGTGTAAACCAAGTTTACTGAACGAAACTTTTATTACTAAAGCGGTACATTACTCTCTTAAGCGCTAATTGGTGGTTATATACGGAGCAATTAGACAAAAGTCTTAAAAAGAAAATAATTAGCAGACAGACATTCTCGTCAAAAAAGTGAAATTATTTCCTTTTGTAAAAAACGCTGTAAAAACTATTTCTGTACTTACTTATTTTTTTTCACAAATAAAAGTCTGACGTCACTCAAATGTTGCAACTTTGCCAGTTACCAAAATCGCAATGACGTGCGGCATTTTTACTCGGTTTATTACGAATTATGATTAACATTAAGGCATTATTTGCACAATCTCGTAATGTTTGAAATTCACTTTCTAACGTAGAAAGTGACGCATGGAAAGCCGGTACTGGGACTATGTCGGTCTCTCATGGATATTTACAATAACGCAACAAAATTACCACCAATGTGTTGTTTCTCACAGGATTTAGCGATAATTTGTTGGTATATAGGTTTGTAACAATGTTCAAATAGACCTCACTCGTTTTACAGTGGATTTATTAAAAATCTAAAGTCGAACGAAAGAACAGGACATTATCTAGACGGAACCTATTGAGTATCCCGCAGCAGGATCAATTTAGTCTCCCTGTCGATAAAGCCAATAAATACAAAGAGCAAAATTTTGCGAAATGCTATTTTAAGAAAAAAAATGGTCTTTCTCTTCTTTCTCGAACGTTACCAAAAATATACAAAACTTCAATAGATATTTATGTAGTTTGAACTTAGAAAAAAGCCTATTTTTTTTAAATTCATTCTAATAAGTACCCGCTCGACTCCCGTTTGTTTTAGAGATCGCAGTTTGTCGCACTGTTTATACATAATACGTGGATGAATCCAAAAACCCTCTTCCAAAAAAAAACGAAAAAATGTCATTCTGTCAGCAAAAATGATGATGGAATACTCAAAAATGTATTGGATCGACATGGATTGACATAAGCTAACGTAAAATTCATCTCAAAGTTTTGTAGTAAGTAATACAAACGTTAGAGAACTGATTACCAGTTAAAACCCCACCTCCCACTTCCTGTGTTCCACGGTCCACCTAACGAGGGACTTCTCCACTAAGCAGATCATCATTTATAATTATTTAATTACAAACCTGAACTAGTGCATTTAAAACACGTTACTAACCTGGTTAATAAGGCACAGCATCTTGTACTTTGAGTCGGATAATTAATAACGCATCTCGGTTTAAATAATTAAAACTGCAGATTAGCTTGCAAAATTACGGTTAAAATAAGTACAGTCTATCTTACAATCATTCCTTCTTCAGCTTTGTAGGTTTATTCCTAGAGCATTGACAGAAACAGTTTGATATTCTGATTAGATTCGATTAGGTTCAGAATTTGGGTTGTTTATTGGTGTCGTTTTTAAGGTTCTACAATTGATCAAATCAAGTGGCCCGAAAGTCTGACAACCAGTCTTACCAAGGGATATGGTATTACCCAGTACTAACTGGGTTATGGAGGTCAGATAGGCAGTTGCTCCATGTAAAATACTGGATTCCCTGAATACCACTATTTTACATGGAGCAACTGCCAGATGCAACCAGATGTAAGTACCTTGCTTACATCTGGTTAGACTGGAAACCGACCCCAACATATGTAGTTGCGAAAAGACTAGTCAGATGATGTCGATGATTGCTCAAATCTCCACATTGTCATATCATCATCATCCAAAGTCCAACTTCACTCACTGCTGGATATAGCACTCTCTTTGCTTGTGCCCTCGTTCCTGACAAACAGCTCACAGCTACGGTCTCGCACTCAATTTAGGAATTGCTATGCCTATGTTACTATGTACAATTTAAATTATACCACACCATAACTTACCTGAATGTTTGCACTGGCTACAAGGATTCAGCAACCGTTCTCCTAAGACCGATTCGCCATTGGACTGTTCGTCGACAAGTTTAGACATCTAATCCTGTTTTCACTAACAGTCAGCAACACCTAAATATGAAAGCACTGACGTCATTCTCGTCGCTTAGCTTGGTGTTAAAATAGTAGATTATTGCATCGAGCACAAAGTAATTTATTATTGCAAAGAGTGCCTGATTTAGAGCCCGAGCGTCAGCGAGGGATCTAATCTAACAGGCACGAGGGCAATATAAATTACTTAAGGCGAGGTGCATAATCTGCTTTTCTTTCAACTACTACCTATAAGAATCCCGGTAGGAGCTAATGTTTGTGTGATGAGCATGGACATTTGTTTCCGAGTCATGGATGTTTATATGTATAATAAGTATGTATTTACAAACAAAAAGTATATGTGTAGTATATCAACTATTTGGTGTCCACGACACAAGCCTCGTTGCTTAGTGTGGCACTAGATGGCGCTGTGTGGAATGTCCAGCGATATTTATTTTTATTTTTTTAAAATAGAAGTTTAATTATTGAAATTAAAAGTTATACTTGAGCAATTATTAAACGTAAGGTTAAGAGTTTTGTTGGGCAAATTTATATTTGTTTGTTTAACTTGGGACTGAATAATATTATCAGACGAGGTAGATGGGCCTGGCTGATTTGTTACAATGAAGTCGTTATCACGGGAAGTAGATGGGCGATGAGCGATGTCGATTGATTTAAATTTCTTTCATTTTTAAATCCGAGTTAGCAGCAATCATTTTTTAAATTTGGAACAAGTAGGATAGAAACGAGTAATACGTACGTAAAAAAAAACGTATTGATATCGGCTGGCTGAATAGAGCTAATCCATTGGAATTGGCACCCATTGGTGCGATTAAAAAAAAAACTGTGCAATAATGAAATTTCATACATTTTTATTGCTCTAGAGCATTAAAGACTCGCTTTGTACTGAGTTTTTAGTGTGATTGTGATGAAATTAAAGCATAGTTGGAAGAAATAGTACATTTTCATACAAGTGGAGAAAGTTTGTTATTGCACCCGAGGCGGAATTAACTCCCGAGCCGTAGGCGAGGGTGTTTTTCAGCCGAGAACTGCAATAACAAATGTCCACGTGTATCAAACGACGTTTTTCAATACACTTCTGAAGAAATAAAATAAAATGACGAAAAATATTTTTGTCATAAATTAATAAGAAACTATGATTTTAATTTTCTTTTTTTCCGCGCTTTGCTTTCGCCAGGTTGAAGGAGAAGCAAAGGTATGAAGCCGCTAAATAGCCTAATATAAAAAAATGTTTTTTTTTGTATATTTTTGAATTTAGAACACAAATAAATGTTAATTTGTTTATAAAAGTAAATATTAGTTTTAAATAATCATGTTTATCTATGATAATTCTATTTATAAACACAATTTGAATATTTAAAAAACATTTAGGCGGTAAAGACGCATTATTGCTTTGCCAAAATTTAAAAAAAAACATTCACCTCCGACTTAATGCATTGAACCAATTTGAACTAAGTATAGGCAGTATAGGTATAGTTATCTGTGGCAATTTTCATGCCCGCACCCGTGTTGGAAAATGAAAAAAATCGCACGCGTGTGAAATACATTGCATGTTGAACCTAATCGTAGTGCGTTATGAACCAGTTTTCGAGGAAGTGTGTTGAAAAATATATATCTATCTTTATAACTTCGCAACGGATTTTGATGCGGGTTTTTTAATAGATAGAGGAAGGTTTTAGTATGAAGGGTGGAAACAACCTCATCACGAAGCCGTCAACCAAGCATTCTGTACATCAAATTAGGTAACTTTACGCAAAAATTATTGCTGGGAAACGACTTTTTTTTTGGGGTGAAAAATCATGTTTTGTGGTAGAACTCAATGTAACGCACTCAAAACGTTGTGCTGATGGATGGATTGAATAGTACGGGGGTCGTGGAGGTGTTTAAAGTAAAAATCTTACATTAAAAACTTGTATTAAAAAAAAAAGTTTCCAAAAAGTTGGAACTGTGACCCCCAATATCTCCGTAACTAGAAAGTTCCCAGGTATGGTGTAGAACAAAAAAATTATCGCAATGACGAGGAGAACAAGTCCCTTTCGGCTTCGTTAAGAGGTTTTTTACACCCTTTATTTATATGCGTGTTCAGGAGAAAAGGGCTTGATTCAGTACAGACTGCAGGGCAGCAAAATATGAATGTACCTATTTTACCAGTTAAAGAGGAGAATAAAGTACTTGCACACCTACCGTGAAGTAATAAAATCATAAAAAATTACAGACTGATTATAAAAATATTTCAGTAGCACCATGTCAGAAATGAAGACAGAAATATCACTTTGGAGAAGAATAGATGAAAAAAAAATCTCGTTGTGCCGACCCCAAATAACATGGGACAACAGCTGGAAGGTAATGATGATAAAAGAAGATCATTCTTCGTAGAGTACCTAAAGTCAGGAGTGTATAAGTTAACTAACAGTAAAGTCGTAAGAGTTTTGAGAAAAGTATAGCCGAAGGCAGAGAAAACTGTTTTCTACAACTAAGTATTAATGTTAAACATGACATGCATCCACAAACTCAGCAGTTTCATGGCTTCAGGCGCTGACAGTTTGACACTGAAGTTTATATAATTTTATTTGTTTTAGCTGGCATTGTAAGAAGAGAAAGGGCGGAAGTCATGTACAAACAGTGCTGATGATGATGAAGTTCAACTATGAAGCTAGAAACAAAATATATGCATTTATAAATATATAATGTGTATCTATTCATACACGAAATCTCTTAAGGGGTCATTGTACTCATCATTATGAAGAACTTTTACTATGAGACCAAACCCTGAATCGCGAAAAATAAATGAGCTGTTCGATACATTTTGACGTGTAGCGAACATATTATTGTAGGGAACAGCTGATTTTTTTTCGCAATTCAGGGTTTGGTCCCTAGTAAAAGTTGTTCACAATGATGAGTACAATGACCCCTTAAGAGATTTCGTGTATGAACACACGTACAATGACCCCTTAAGAGATTTCGTGTATAAATAGATAGACCTTATGTAGCAAGAACAGTTACTGAGATGCACTTTTTTTTGTCTGCATGTTTTGATTGGTCAAGAAGACTAACATCTAACTAAATTCCAGTTTTCAGCAGCAACTTTTCTTTACACTGATTTGATAAGTTGTTAATTAAAAATGATTAAAATGTGTATATTGCTAAGTGAGATCGCAAGAACTACAAGTCAAGGGGAGAGGCTTTTTGGGATGGTTGGATGGATGGAGACTTACAGTTAACAGTATTATTACACAGTTAGTACAAAAGCGTGAATTTCTAAACCTCAAAACTTAATCATGATCAGTCAATAACAATCTGTGGAAGAATCATTAATAATACCGTATTTAAAAAAAAAACAAAAAAACACGATTTACACACACGTCATTTTATTTCTCAGCAAACCCTTTCATTATATATCCATAACACCATGCATAAAAATATAACTAGTCCGCCATCTTTGGGAGTCCACCATATTGGATTTAGAATGACGTCACTTATCTAACCATGCGTTGTCATCAAAACTAAACATGTATTCAAAATTTCAGCTCAATCGGAAACCGGGAAGTGGGTCAAATTAAACTTATAAGATTTTTTACAGTTAGTTACAGCATATAAAATCGTGTGAAAATCACAATCAATTTCACAAATATATAACACCAGCGCTTTCCTGTCAATGTCATTTACACGCCAAAAGATCCATGAAGCACAGAACTTCCATGTAACATTCACACAGGTTGGTAAAACTTACACTGACTACATATTTAGTCACATGGCCCCAGGCCAAAGGTTTTAAGCCTTGACAGTGACAAACGAAGGCCAGGTAATGTATTTGCTAGACCGACAGCTTTCTGCATACCAGTGTCAATGACCTAATGTGGAAACAGTGCTGTCCTATTCTCTAACAAACAAGTTTTGCTGCGGAAATGTAGCTTTGTAGGTTATTAGTAAAACTTTTATATTACGCAATATTTTTGGAACTCTAGGTACAAAATGATTTTGACGGCACAGTTCTGTTGGCGAAGTGGCTGAGCGATTGGCTGCTGCGCTGCGTGTCACGGTTTCGATTCCCGCACGGAACTAATATTTGTATTGTAACACACTTGCGAAACAGAAGAAATTCCTAGTGTTGGAACGTTAAAAAAAAAACAAAGAATATTTTCTGCAAGAAAAACCAGTTTTGGGTTAAGCTCGCCATTGTGCATAAGCTATATTATTGCAATTTGTTGCACAAGAGCTTGGCACAAACAAAGAGAGGCCTATACCCAGCAGTGGATGAAGTCGGGCTGTGGAAAATGATGATAAAAATCAAACGGGTACAATAAATAAAGACAAAAATCTATTTAGATGTCAGTATATTAATGTATTCAAGCATAGAGCGCATAGAGTTAGTGACCATAGAGCAGCCTTACTCAAAGTGTGCTCCGCGGAACCCTAGGGACTCCGTGGAGCCTCTGTAAAAAATACGAAAATACTGGTCATCATTATTTTTTTATTATGAAATGGTCCTGCTCTTGACCTCGATCACGCCTGATAAAAGCGAAAAAAAGTTTCAGTTGTAGAAATCCATTGTCAAGTCCATTTCTTGATTCAGATTACTAATAAAGAATAACTACCTACACATAAACTTTATTATTATTAGTTTAGGAAAAAAACGTATTTTAGGGCTCCGTCAAATATTTAGGTTTCCAAAAGGGTTCCGTTGCTAAAAAAGTTTAAGAACCGCTGCCATAGAGCATTGCCGCCATGGGATCTGGAGGCGATAGTCCTCGCGCGCCCACATGAATGGCGCGCAGAGGCGCTACGCCGGGGGGAAACTCCGCTGCCGCGGCAAATTGTCGCTCAGCGGACAAACTTCCGGCGGGATCTCATGGCGACAGATAGAGCGACTGTCGCAACCCCGTGCAGGGCACGCCACAATAGTGGCGATAATAGTGGCGTCCCCTCTTTGAGGAGTGGCTGGAGAGACGCCACGGCGTCCTCACCTTCCGCCTGACGCAGGTTCTTACCGGACGAAGCGGCGGCGGCGACCTCTCGCTCCCGGCCCTTGTCCAATCCATGGTCCGGAGCGAGACGGAATGGGACGCCGTCACCTTCTTCTGCGAAGCAGTCATGCTAGCAAAGGAGGTGGCGGAACGTGAGAGGGAGAGAACCTCACGTCCCATCCGCCGCGGGAGACGCACCGCGCGTCGGGGGCCACTTGGTGGCCCCCGGCCACCAAGTGGCCCTGGCCTGTGGACGGTGAGCTATGGGCTAGCTCACCGTCCGTCCGTCTCATGACGACAGGCCGTGTCGACGGCGCGTTCGTGTTCTACGCGCGCCTCAAAGAGAGTCAGCAAAAGGGAACGGGTCCGCAAGGGCCGATGCCCGCCGGGGCTGCGGGACTGTTCGAAAGAGATACCGTGGCCCCGGAACACAAAAGGCGATGAAGGAACATGGATGGGTTTTAGTCAGTAAAAGTCTGACACTCCCTCCTGCTCCGCCCAGAGCGGGAGGAGTCATTTGATGATTTCCCATCCGAAAAAAAAGAAAGAAGAAAAGGTAACTATTTTTGAATGTCAAAGTCCAATTCAGTCCGTTTATTCATAGATTATAAATAACAAATTTTAATCACTCACTACATTAAATAGTTTACAAATATTATGGTTATAATCACCCAATTAACTAAGTCAATACTCAGAATCAATATCATTAACTTATGTTAGTAACTTAGACTATGATAGTATGGTTTAGAAGATTTCTTAATTAAAATTCCTTAAGTAGAAGTTTTGACGGAAACTGCCACACTAAAAAAAATGGATTACAAATAGGCTTGTATAACAATCAATTCATGTATACTTACAATAGCCGGGACACGACCAAATAGGCGAGACGACAAAAAAAATGTAATTAGTCCGTCACTTAGATTATCAAAAAATATTTGATCCGTGTTTTGTCTTTTGTTACGTAAACCAAAATTGACGAAGATACGACGCTTTTAAAGTTCTCAATACGTCACACCATAGTATAATTTTTAGCTAGTTCTGACGTCACGAGCCCCCACTCCCGAGTTTGATGCGTTTTATCTTTGTCAATATTCATTGATTTACAAAAATAAAGAATACGTGTCTATTAATTTCCAATACTCTAACTGACGGACTTAATAGATTTGCATTTTTTTATTCTGTCGTCCTGCCTATTGTAATGGACTTGCAATAACCAACTCATTGTTTCCGGTAAAACTTTAACGTGTCAAACATGGCATTGTTGACATTTTGCCATATGGCCTGACATCGGATTTCTTTTTTCTGTAACATGCCTATTGTCTCTCATTCAAATATATACTTAAATAAAATAAAATAAAATACCTTTAACCTCTATAACCTCATTTAACCTCTATTTAAAAACTCTTTGGTACGAAACTTCTCCACCACAAGGGAAGTCAAATGGCAAGTGTATATGACATACTAACAACCGTCACTGTCTTAACATTGTGTGAGAAAATATTCTAGGAAAATATATTTGCATCGATGGGAAAACGTTGGCATGGACTTAGACCCACTTTGTATTGTAACGCAATTAGCTAAGTCGACGATAATTTCTTCAAACGAGTTTGTTATTAGACAATAGATTCAGGGCTGCCTTGGAAACGGAGAAACGGTCTTAGCATTTTATAAATTCTCATAATGTGACGGTAAAATGGAAAGATTAACGGTGAAAACTCTGAAATATCGGTTTTTGCACGTTAGGGAGGTAAAAAAAAAACAGTATCCATGTAGTGTATGAACTATCTGGTGTCTACGACAGCCTCGTTGCTTAGTGTGGCACTAGATGGCGCTGTGCGTAATGCCCAGCGATATTTATATTTATTTAATAACTATATAAGGGAAAGAAGCGAAAAGCACAGACTAGACGCTGATACTTAGGAGACAGCGAGAGGCCTTTGCACAATAGTGAACGTTTTTCGACTATTCTCGTATATCGGGTAACCCAAAATATATGCTAGATTTGAATTTACCGCCATTTGTGCGGTGACAGTTTGACAGCTGACAGTTTAAGGCATATAAGGTTAAATCCACACAGCCCGTGAAACAATTCATAGACATATTTTTGTCGTGTAAACTCTCGTTTCGGCGATCAGAATTAGCCTTGTGATTTAACACCACTAGATGTCTTTTATTTATTTGAAGCCAAAGGATTTAACTCTGCATCAACGAAATTCAACCACGTTTATGCAGATGCACAATGATCATGGAAAACGACAAAACAGTGGAAATGTTCCAGCAAAGCCGTGGAGGCCATTGCCCTATTCGGTTTCTATGATTGAATAAATTAGATTTTAAATTTAAAAAAACTGTTTTCTATTTGATTCAAATCTTGAGTAAAGAATAAAGGCAGCTTGCCACGCAATCTTGGGATCACACTTACTATACACTATGTCGTGACGATTAATTATTAATCGTTGGTTTTTCGTTGGCAAAAGTCGTGGACGACAGTAATCGCGTAGTCCTATGTGAACACCTCCATTTAAATACTCAAGCCACGACACTTAAAAGTACACGATTATCTGTCGTCACGACGAAGTGGGAACGCGGCCTTAGAGCTTGCGTACATTTGTAAAATACTGGGACACCCTTTATTTGGTGTTATGGGGCCGAAAACAATAAACTAGCACATAACAAACTTAAGTCTTTAGACATTCGAAGTTACATAAAGTCCCAACAAGCTGAATTTCTGTGAAATTGTTCAAAACATAATTATAAACAATGTCTAGAAGTTCCCCATCATTCCCCTGTAAGGAAAAAAAAATATTCAAGGTCAAAGGTCAAAAAAATGAGTTTTTCGCGATTTTCAGCAAAACGGTAAGTTTTATCAGTTGTACCTCAGACAAAAATTGTAGATCATAAAATTATCTATAAAAAATGTATCAATACTTTTTTTCTTACGAGCCACCGTTTCTGAGATATAACGATTCAAAAAGTTATAAAAGTTGTTATCGTCATAATATGCACACGTTTCCACGCCACCTATGAGGTAGTGTACTTAGCGCGGTTTTTTTAACGTGGTTTCCCCAGTGGGCCTACTCCACGGGTCAGTTGTGATCCTGTTTAATGTAAAACTATTGCATAATAACGGAAATTTACAAAGATTGGGAAAGATAAAAGCGATGTAAATTAAAAAAAAAATGTTGAAGTTTATTCGTCTTATTCGTAAGTTTCAAATTCTTGTTCTTCTTCTTGTTCTTCTTCTCCTGCTTCTTCTTCATCTTCATTTTGGATGCAAGTAAATTGCGCCAATAGCGATGTATCGCATGATACTTCGTCGGAGTCAAACGAATCCTCCATTATTTGTGATTCAATATTAGAGCACGACCGGCCTTGACAATTTGTGCATGCCAAAGAACAAGACAGTCCGACTTTTTTGCAAGCACATTTAGCACTGCATCCCTGCAGTTAAACTGCACTATTTTTTGCAGTTGCAAAAAATAGTGTTCAGCAGTTTTTCCGGCGCAGGTGGAAGTAAAATTTGAACTGGCTCTAATATATTGTTGACCAACTTCCAACCCCAGTCTGTAGGGTCTAGCTGATAACCAAGCCACACTTGAACTAGGTAATGTACTCGAAAAAGTTGTTGGTGAGCAGCAACTGAGGTTGGAGGAAGACAAGCTAATTGAACTTGTTTTTTATTTTTAGTATTTTTAACGAAACATGCATATCGATGCTTATCTAAACAGGTAGTTTTTTTAGGAGCTCCGTACATAGAAAGAAGAAAGCGGATGCCGTTGGTAATAACTTCTTGTTGAGTTGAATTACTCTTTTTAAAAACTTCAGCACATTGAATTAAATCTTGTTTTTCAAACCTTTTGAAAACTGCTGTTTTACCCCTCCTGTAAAATGCAGATGTCGTATCACAGCCAGTTATTGCGTGTAAAAATAGATCTTGACACTTTACAAAAGTAAATAAACTTTTTGATGAATATATATCTGATTGATGCTGAGCTTTACCTGGTTTTAAGAAAAAAATAGTTTTTTCAGTTGGCGTTCGAGCAGTGAGTTATAGTAGTAGTAATACAAGTAAGTCAACATCTTCACCAACAACAATAGTTGTATTTGTCAAATATATGATATATATATATATATTATATAAAATATAACAACTCTAGATGTTTAAACGTGGCGTACCTACTCATGCATATTATAACGATAACAACTTTTATAACTTTTAAAATCGTTATATCTCAGAAACGGTGGCTCGTAAGAAAAAAAGTATTGATACATTTTTTATAGATAATTTTATGATCTACAATTTTTGTCTGAGGTACTTTTATGATAAAACTTACCGTTTTGCTGAAAATCGCGAAATACTCATTTTTTTGACCTTTGACCTTGAATAAATTTTTTTCCTTACAGGGGAATGATGGGGAACTTCTAGACATTGTTTATAATTATATTTTGAACAATTTCACTGAAATTCAGCTTGTTGGGACTTTATGTAACTTCACTCTCATTTTTTGGTCTAAATTGACCGGACTACAATTGGACCGATTTAAGCAAAAATGATTCAGTCCACACTAACCTCATTTCGAGATAATAGAGTTTAAAGTTTATTTCGGTATTTCTCTGGCTTTGTAGTTCTAAATGTTATGTTTTTAATTTTATGTTATTCTAAGTGTTCTAAACTAATTTACATGCATGTATTTAGTAAATAAATTTTAATAGTTTCGTAGATATTCAAGAAAACTTGCGCGTGGATCATTATTACATAATACATTTTGTATGGAATTAGCTGTGTAGGCTGCGGAAAGAAAAATGCAAAAATGTTCCAAACTATGACAAAAATAAAAGCTTAAAAATGTTTATTATTTTTATTTTATTTAAAAAAACACAAATGTTACCCTACTCCTCATCCAAATCAAAGTCGGGTTCATCACAATAACCATCTATATCGTCTATTATTGCATCGTCTCCCTTCAGTTTTTTATAATAACCAATGCAATCATTTGGTATGAGATGGAATAACGATTTCAAATCGTTTAACTTCTTTTTGTTAATCAGTTTTCCTGAAGGCCATAATTCTTGCAAATCTTCTTCTATGACACCCAAATCAACACCTTTTAATTTCTTTTTAATATTCAGTTCTTTGTAGTCCTCATTAAAGGAAGTTCTCATGAACAAAGAATGTTGAGTCTTTTTTGTGATTAAAATTTCTTTTGTTTTGAGCCAGTTTACTTTGCTCTTATCATTAAATATTTTTCTATTAACTATTTTCTTTTCTAGAATTTGAGATCCAACAAAATCACAACTTTCCATTTTATGGACCTGTAAAGGATTTTTGTTTTTGCATTGTTTCATAATGGCAATATAATCATCCACGGAGTATATCCTTTCATATTGCTTGAGTCGAGTCTCAATTTTAGCGAAGTCGTTGTCATTTGGTAGGAAAGTGTGTCCTGATTCTAGGTAACGGAAGCTGATTGTCTCGAGAGTGGGGTGTCTATTTAATAAAGCCTTTAAAATCAAAACGATTTTGATATTCCTGTTTTGCCCTCCGCAACAGTCACTCCACAAAATCAATTTTTTTACTGTAGGAGGTAGCACGCACTTAATATATTTCCTCAAACATGAACCCACTTCTTGGGCCCCTCTGCCTGCCTCGCCTTCAGCCCAAACAAAACAATTCCCAACACCGTTGGAAGCCGAGTGTATACCGCAGTTGTATACCCATAACTGCCTTTTGTAGAAAACTATATTGGTCGGTATTCTAGGTAAAGGCAAGGTTTTCTCCAAATCGTAAGTCAGACATTCAGTTTCTTCACAAGTTTTAGCCTGTTCAAAATCTTCCTTCAGCTTCTTCCTTAAATCTTCGGCAATTTTTTGGTGTTCTTCTTTTTCTCTTTGGGCATTTGCTCTTTCAGCTGAGGTAGTAGAATTTTTCAATGTCATTTCATAAAGATCACATTTGTTACACGTGTCTTTCTTAAGGCTCTTGCACCTCAAATTGAATTTTTGTACAAAAATATGTCTAACAACATTGAAGGATGGACATTTTTCATCTTTTCCAAATTCTTTTTCGAATTCTATTTTGAACAATTCGTAGATTTTTGGTACCGTCATTCCTGGCTGCAGATATAAAGCATCGCTGTTCTTTTCTCTACGATAATGTGACTCGTATTTTGGCAACCTTTTGATAACATCGATAATAAGCTCAATATGTCTTTGTGGCGTTTTATTCCATCCGCCTGCTGTTTCTCCTCTTTTATCTTTTATTTCTCTGTCATTGCGTTTTTTTCGAAGACTGACAGTAACTTTTTGAGGTGTTATTTGCAGAGTTCTACAAAACATGTCTCGACAAACAGGTATATTGCCAAGTGTATACGTGCGAATAAATTCGCGAGGTTTCCTCTTCGACGGGGAGCATAATGTAACGTAACTTCGTTTCTTTTTGCTTTCTGTAATGTTAGATGTTATGTACAAAACTTGAGCTGCGTACGATTCAAGATGTACGAATCTATGAAATTCTCGTTCCCTATCTTCTTTTGAAACTAAATTAGCACAATCTTTTTTGCATGAACATTTAAAATCTATGAATTTTTTAGATGATACTTCCTTCTTTTTAGTTTGGTAAGGTAAATTTTTGTATTTCCTTTCTTTAATTTCCTGACGACTGTATTTTTGTTTGAGTTTCCTTCCTCTTTTTTTACGACCTTCATTTTCGTTTTCTGGTGCATTCTCTAAACTGCATACGATATCGTTAGCAATTTCTTGTCGGTAATTAATTTGTTTTTCCGCTTCTTCACTTCCTTCGGTGTTATTTTCTGTTTCACGTTCTATTTCTTCCATAACATCTTCAACATTAAGTCTCTCCGTTGATTTTCTTTTTTCAGTTGCCGTACTCGGAGAATGGATTAATGCCTGTGTGGTTTTGATTCTTACTTCATCACAATCAGTGTCACTTTCTGAATCTGTGGTATCTTGTGCTATAAAATCTGGATCTCTTACGCTATCGTATATGTTAGGTTATCATTATCTTCTAATCTTAGTGATGTTGGTTCTTCAACTATTTGGTCTAATGCAATGTGCGTATCATTAGGAACACTCTTCATTATATAAGGAGTCAGAGGTGAATATGACGGCGGAGGAATTGACAAATTGGATAGTAGCGTTGGACTACTGACATCATCATTATCTGAAAGATTAATTGCAATAAAATTAAGATGTTGATTATTGTATTTTGAACTTTAGTCTAACGAACATTTTACTGTCCTGGTATTAAATAGTACCTTACCTTCAGATATTCGTTTTTGGAAAACTTCACCAGAAGCCATTTGGCTAACATTGATTGGCGATTTGTTAACTTCGGTTTCTTCAATAGCATTCTCTAAAATAAAAGATCTTTCCCGATCTTTCAAGTTACGTACTTCATTCGTGCAATCTCGCTGTAAACAAGAGGCTAATTCCTCGTCATCACTTGCCTCGATATATGTTTCTTGTCGACTTTGAGTATTGTCAATGCGCTGAACTACTGTGCATTCTGACCCCGACATAGAGTTTATGACATCTTTTGGCTTAAAAGGGCATACCGTTTCCTCATCATTACTGTCGCTTGCTTCTACATATGTTTGCCTTTCATTAAAATGTGAACTATCTTTAATACTAACAATCCCCTGAAGTGGATTTTCAGAGCACCGTTCAACAAAAGAGTCTTCACAAGGTTCTTCAAGCATCTCATTTGTCAAAATGTTGAAAATTTTTTCCGTTTCTGGAGACATTTCTCTGATTGGCGATGACGTACAAGATTGTTGATTTTCGTCATCTGAAACAATATGGAGCCGTCGTGTATATTTTTGTATCCCTGATAAGTACTTTAACTCTTTACGTTCCACCTATTTAAAATTACGTCGGGCCACGTTCAATATAGGGTCTCAAACAAAGCGCGAAAAAGCAAATCAGCTGTTTCACACATTTTGGTTAAGTAGGTATAAACATTTTGTATAAAACAGCTGTTTTTTTTTCTAAAAAACACTTTAAAAACAATGTGGAAATAAGTAGATACCTAGTATTATGTGTTCTTACCTAGCTTACTTTGAGCGGTTTGACGAGAGTTTTTATTGCAATAGTCTTTCTGAACCATCCTTATAATGTTATCACTCCTCTTACATTTCTTTGAGAGATGTGAATAATTAAGAAGCGAACCGCCACCTTCTACGGCAAAACAAAAAAAATGCAAATAGGTAAATAATAAGTAAGTAGGTACGTACGGTCGGCTGTAGTTAGATAGTAGGTAGGTTAGTTCCAAATAATTTGGAGCTCACCTATAGCTGTGTTTCTAGGTACCTACCAACTTATTCTGAGTAAAATGTATAGGTAGCAAGCCGGGCATAAAGGTTATTTAGCGGCTAAATATATCTAAAAGTTCATCCGTAGATTAAGTAGATAATGTCACCTGCACGTAATAGTAATTATTGTAACAAAATATGATTATAAAATACATAAACCACAGAAGTTACTGCAATGAAAACAATTTAAAAGAATATGAGTAGGTACATAAACACAACGCGATCGTAAAATATCTACGAGACATATTAATAATTATTACCAGTAGCTATCTACAATAATAAAATTACTTACCATCATCTTTTTGCCCTGCATCTGTTCTTTTACGTACACTTTTTAATATTGAATCTTTTCTATTCATTTCTAGGTTTAAGACCAAACTTTTGAAAAAAACTCGAATCACCAACTTTACAAAACACAATTTAACAAATTCAATTACAATGAGATGTTACTCATGCACTTTTCTTTATTTTTACTACGCAGCAATAAATTTCACACAACGTTTCAATAGACGAGATCAGTACGAAATGACGACGCCCGCTCCCCACTCCGCCCGCTGCAGCCGCACATATTACGCGTTTGCAGCGGCGCGAGTAGGTAAGTTTATTTAAAGTACCTACCCACAACCTAATAAAGTAATAATGTTTGCAATGAGTGCAGTTTTTTGTTTTGAAAAATATTTAATTACACAATAGTATTTACTCAACAATTACTTAATAAACAAATTTGCCATAAATTGCGAAGTGGATCCTTTTTGTTTATTCAATTAAAGTATAATATAGTTTTCATTTCAAAATTGCAAAAACGTTTCAAGCTCTGAAGTTCATTTTGTGTTAAAATTTAAATGAAGAAAACACGCAGCAGCATTATTTGCAAAAAAGATTCAAGTGAGGTGGATCGTTTTTGTAAAACTTTAACAGTAATTTTTCACTGCGCTTAAAGTTTTACAAAAACGATCCACCTCACTTGAATCTTTTTTGCAAAACTTTAGCGCATTTGAAATGGTTGGTTTAGAAATATGCAAAAATGATCTTCAATAAGTTTGTCTACATGACCACATTATTCTAAAAAAATAGAATAAATTTCATGCAAAACATACAATTTTATTGCAGGTACAAAAAAATGCAATAAAAGATAGAAGGTTTAAATAGTTATATACGTATTTCATTAAAGTTTTCGGTATAAAAATAATATTTTGTTTACTTTTTAGCCGAGATATTAATGATAATTTTATATTTAACCGTGAATCGTTTTTTAAGAATTGAATTTTTCGTTTTTCTTTAATTAAATAGAATAGTCATGTGGTCTGAATCAGTATACTTCTGTAGTCGAATGTTATTTGGAATTGAGTTAAAATGATTCAAGGTTATTGGAACATTTAAGCAGAATGATTTTTATAATATTTTCCATATTGTATAAAAAGCATTATTGTTCCAAGTAGTTTGAATCATTATAGCAAAAAACAAAAAACCTATATCAGGGCAACCAAGAAAATGCAAAAATGATTCTAATAGCTTGAAACATTTATGCATTATGAAAAAATGATGTTCGCTATGACAGTTGTGGTTTGGACCATACGGATTTTCGTCAATTATTAACATAGAGTTCCGAGTCTTTGATATGTTAAAATATACCTTATTTAGAGTACATAAGTCACAAAAACTCGAAATTGTCGAGATTGTGGGTTGGATCATTTTTGCATAAATCGGTCCAATTATTGTATCAAAATAAAAAGATTTTACTGGTATAGTTTTCTGTTAATTTATATCTAAAGAGAGAACCATGTTTATTCAGCACAAATAAGACGCATGTTCATACTTAGAGTTACTTCTATACTCTGCCTGTATGTGTACCTTTTCACCCTAACACCATTCGCATGGCTAGTCGGATATCGATGTTTGTCACACAAGTAGACCTATCTAACATTCGCACGGGCGGAGCCGCGGATACAAGCTTCTTTAGCTAATTACAATTGACATAGTATCTTCTTTACCTACTCGTGCACTTGCGGTACTTAGGTACAGCCAGAGCAACGTGCCGTGAACGATTATAACGGTTAATAACAGCCGACAGATAATATTACCGGGTAATTGCTTTAGAACACCTCAACAACGTAATTGTATCAATTGACTTCCTATAATAAAGATATTGTTGGTACAGAAACTGTGGAAAGTTGGAAAATACTGTGTTTTCTTTGGATTTTTAGAACTTGCAGAGAATACTGGTTAATAGTTTTCTTTCTAAACAATGCAGAGGAATATGGGCCGAAACAGATACGCTCTAGATTGAATTTCAAAAGAAGATTTAAAAGCCCTAATCATGAATGAGGATACCCTGGATGAGGCTGGGGAGTCTATCGTCGTCGCATTGAACGGCGTGACGGCCCTCATGAGTTGTGGCGATGTCTCAGGTGAGCCCGGACATCGCCATAGGAGTTTGGTGCCCGGAAGCGGGCTGCGTTGGATGGGTCGTGAACGTCATGCGTAGCAGTTCTCGCGGCCCAGCCACAAAGGCGAAAGTAGGCTCACGGCGGTGTTTTTAGTGGTTGCAAGCCCCACATAACCAAACCGTCACCCCGGACGGTGCGGTATGCGTTAGGCATTTTTCACAGTTTAAAAAAGAAAAAAGAGCGTGGTAGTAATTGGCACAAGCAAAGAGAGGCCTATACCCAGCAGTTGGTGAAGTTGGGTTGTGGATGATGATGATGATGATGAATCATGAATAAACTGTACTGTTGCAATAGCCCTCGTATTTCGTATTGAAATCCAAAGAAGCCTTTATAAAATCAAGAAAGACATTAAACCAATAATGCAGACGCAATCTAAATAATAGAGATTTCTCAGTGACCCCGTCTCTGATCGATTTAAAGTACTAAAACAGTCCGAAGACAAAAAGATCGTAACACAACGACACTGAAAGATTATATTAGAACAACAGCACTTAACAGAAAAAGAGTAAACACTACCCAAATTCTTTCGCCAATTGCCCAATCACGAACTCACAATATCAAACAAAACTAGACTCCAAAACCAACATTATATCTTCAATTTCTCCAGCTGACTAGCGAGTAGCGTGACCACTCGCTGCGTAATCGCTGCGTAACCGTTACGAGCACGTTTACCGTAAAAGATGCGCTAGCGGTAAATCTTGTTCTTAAACAACATCAGTAAGTCGTAATCGGATTAATAAAGATGATTACAGCAGTACCTGCTCTGGTTGGTAAATTCCGGCAGTGAATCAGAGATTATGGAGCCGGTTTACCAGTTAAATGTATCATAGTATTATAGGCTTGTTGATAAGCAAAGATGTTTATGTAACTACTATAGAGCTGTTACCCGCGACCTAGGTTACGTTCGCGTGAAATAAAAAAAAGTATTAGGTAGGTACTAGCAGCCCGCCCCGGCTTCGCACGGGTATTTTAAACTTGTGATATCTTTCGAATGGAATGTCCAAATTGAATAATTCAAAAAGTCATAATGGTTATTTTGATAAGGATTAATTCCAAAGTATAAATAAAACAGCTTTTATAGCGGTGGCATTTATATATATTTTTTTTAATGAAAAAATACTTATTGTGACATAATTATAATAGTCAGACAAATGCTGTCGCGATATATTTTGTAGATAATTATAATAAATAAATAATAAATAGGTATTTTTGGATATTTTTGGAGTTTTAGTATGGATCCCTAACTTTTTTGAAAATTTAATATAGCCTATGTTTACCGGAGATAGTGTAGCTTCCCGACAGTGTAAGAATTTTTCAATTCGGTCAAGTATTTTCGGAACCTATTCAATGAAAACAAACAAAAAACAATCAAATCTTTCCTCTTTATAATATTAGTGTAGATTTCCTTTTTGATTCGGATTTTGTTACCAATTTCAAGGGTTTTCATTTTGAACGGAGCCATAATTCTTATTCTAAAATAAAATAAATATAATAGTACCAAAAATCGATACATTTTTTCTTGACAAACAGTTCCACTTAATTAAAGTGGTCATGCTGTACCAACAGCAATCAGTTTGCAATTGCAAGTCAAGTACCTACATTACGATTGTGATCCCTGTCCCGATTATCGTAAGACTATATAGGTAGATGTCTTTGTTTAAAAGTTCAAATGATATGGACAAATTAACAACAAGTGGCTTGTGACATTGCTTGCTATTGTCAGTTTGTTTCGTCATGATTTAAATAAGCAATCGAATATATAGAAGATAAGATAAAATAAAATCGATCTACAGGTTAAGCCGCGCTTGCCTCGGTTGGTGCGAGGATAGGTGATCACCCATTACATGCCGAATTACCTTCGTGGTTCGGAAAGCACATTAAGTCGTTGGTCCCAGCTGTCAATGACTATATGGCTCGAAAGTCTGATCAAGGGGTATCGTATTATTCAGTATTAACTGGGTATTGAAGGACAGATAGGCAGTCGCTCCATGTAAAATACCGGTATTCAGCTGCGTCCGGTTAGAATTGAAGCCGACCCAAACATTGTCGGGAAACGGCTAGGCAGATGATGAGAAAGAGTCCCTAAGTACCTCCAAATTCGTATGTTATAGAGATGGCACATAATTATGCAATCCGGAGTCTGGTTTTTTTTTCCCAGTTGATGTCAACAGAGTTACCCCTATTAAATAAGACTTACTTAAACAACATTGAAGAAATGTGTACTCAGTACCCATAGGTACGACTCTACCTAACCTTTCGGGAATTATAGGCGTGATGTTTACGTGATGTTGGACTTATTAGAGAATTATAGAAATGGAAAGCGATCATTGAACTTCCGCCACGCGCCTGCGATTACATAGCTTTATAAAAAGTAATTAATTCGCCGCAACTAATCACTGAAAGTAGCGTATAAGTAATTGAATTATGTAACACACATTTTGAAGCTTAAATAATTCATTAATTATTATTCGTACATAATTGATGCATTGTAATGTTAAATGGGTACTAACTCGAAGCGTGTAACCTACGACTCTACTTACTAAAACTCACTATTACAAACAACGTAGCGAACAAGATAGCGAGCATCATTAAATCATGATCTGTCAAATGACCAATTTGTTCGAGACACCATTGTTTAACTATTGTGTCTACTTCGTGGACAGAACAATGGTTAAGCCGCGCTTGTCTGGTTTGGGCCGTGGATGGGTGACACTGATAACCCAGAGAGTTTCTTCCGTGTCTGAAAGACCACGTCCCGGCTGTCATTTGGAGTCATTTGACAGTCGTTACAAGTCAGTGGCCCGAAAGTCTTACAACCAGTCTTACCAAGGGGTATCGTATTACCTAGTACTAACAGGGTTGTGAAGGTCAGATAGTCAGTCGCTCCATGTAAAGGCTAGGTAGATGATGTTGCGAAAAAGATTCAAGCCACTAAATATAAATTTTAATACGTTTAGTTAATTAATAAAGACTTGCACTCTACGAATGACTAAACTCGTATGAATATAGCTTTACGTCCAGTGAAAGTCATCACACTAAATGACATAGTAGGTACTTAGCACAAGATCGAAGCTCGCCGTAGATCCATTCACAAAAAACTTGCATCTTCGCACAGGTGGATTTGTACTACATTTCACGAACTGAGGAAAGTAGTTCTTCTTCACCGTCAATAAGAACTATAATCGTTTACACATTTTTGGCGGGATCGGAATGACAGTTGTCTACTCGAAGATGTAAAGGTATGTAATTACAGACTCAGACTCTGTGGTTCACAGATCACGGACTCAATTATTATCGACCTCGCCATTGCCCCTCAATTAAAGAATTAAAGAGACAACATAATGGTACACGTTTTCTATCGCTTACTGTCACAAAACGCGAAATCTGCCAAGTCAACAAACTTAAAAAGTCGACGCCGGCATAAATTCACACGGATCCCACGTTATCAAATGACGTAACGCTAAAATAAACATGAAGGGCACAAATTGATATCAGAATAAGAATACAAACTTACTTTAATAAATCCTTTTTTGGCAATAATAACAATAACAAAAGTAACAAACAAGTTCGTTCACTTCGCGAGGAGCGAGACACGTGATCACTCACTGACACACAAACTGCGACTGGCACTCGACTCCACACCTCCAACCTCGTTAAACTTGTGCCGGAATAAAAAGTTAACTTTCTAAATTCGAATTTGCGAATCCATCGGACAGGTGAGGCCGGTGCTACACCGGCGAAAACTATCGAGTAATAGTTCCAACTAGCTACGTCATACCATCGCATGTTCGACTCAGCCATTGAGAAAGGGACTTATTGTTAGTTTCATACAATGGGGGTCGCAGTTCAGAGGTCTTGCACCTTTTAATTTATTGCAAGTACTTTTAACCTTGAGTAGGTACTCGCAATCAGTACTTGGGGAGTTTGATAAGAGACCCAGGTATTACGTTTTTTAATAATACTATAAAGTACTGAAATAAAATTTGAAATAATCGATTAAGTAATAAAAATATAATGTTTCAATTTCCGTTACAATTTTATTGTTTGTAAGTTAAACAAATACTTTCCCACAAGAATGTTGAGGTTGATAAAGATATATTTTTTATTTAATCTTCATTTTATTTTAACAAAATGTGGTCCAGGTGCTGATGATTTGAGTGTCCAAATACGTAAGTCAAATTAAGGCATCATTTAAATCTAACTGCATAAAAGAATCATCACCAAAGACATAGCGGTTACACATTTTATTATTCTGTTCCTAAGAAAGTCTTATAGGAAAAATCACTAATATTATGCCCAACCTATGGAACCCACTCGACACCCCAAGCTCGGCCTCGTCGCACTTGAAACTAACCGATACTACAGTCCAAACCAGTGTTGCCACCTTGGTTTTTGAAAAAGGGCAGTCGGACAAGCTAGAATGAGCTAGATTTAGAAAATTTTGCCATCAAAAGACCTAGAAAGGGCTAAAAACATAAATACAAATGTAAAGGGTTAAAAATTGTTTATTTGAAACGTATTATATTATAAGTAAAGTAATTGAAAGTGCAAAAACTAATTATATTAAATTATTAAAAATCAGTCTTCATCAGAATCTTCCAAAATCATATCTGCCGAAGCAGAAGTCAAAACATTCACACATGATGTTACTATAACAAAACCATAATATACCCAATTAGTGATCATAAAGTGTGAACAGACAAAATCTAAACTGCATGGCGCGCATTGTTTTATAACTTGGTAATCGCGGTACGAAGTTTTCGTATCGCTTGAAAAGGGCTACATTGCTCTTTTCGGGCTAAAACATGAAAAAACGAGTATACCATCAGTAAAAAGTGCTAGATCTAGCCCGAAAAGGGCTAAGGTGGCAACACTGGAAACTGCTTAAACTAACATTTTAATTTCAGTCGACAAGAAACTCATCGAGAAAAGACGCCAAGACACCCGCGATATGTGTAAGCTCTTCAATTCAGAAACCGTACAAGCCAGGCTAGCAGCGGACGCCCGACCTGTCAACAAATACGACAAAAGAAAGAAGGAATTACAACTAAAAGAAAAGAAAGAAGAACTACAAAAGAAGAAGACGAAAAGAATCAAGAGAGCGCTGAACAGTGTTAACCCAGCTTTGAACGTCGAAGATGAGGAAAGGGTTGAAACAATTGTCGATAAAATATACGATGACTTGCTAGAAAAGGGACAGCACATCCCTTATAGACGCAAAGGCTTGAGACCAAATGGGCGCAAGGCCGGAGTTAAAAGCAATATTGTAAGTATTAGACTGTAATTAACCGATAATAAAAACGGTACCCTAGTTTACCGTCTAAAAAAGGCCGCAAATCCATCCGTATTAGAAGCGGTTGAACTCTTCATACAGGTAAATAGAAACAGGGTGAATGACAAAACTATTACTCCTCGCTTACGACCTCAGGCGATGCAACTTGCGTCAATGTGCAGTCACTTGTTTCCTTCTTGTCGTAATTTAAGTCACGTCACGGTGACTCGATGCATGTTCTGATTCTGACTCTAAGATACTGATTTACCGCAGTCGCTGGCACAATATTCTTGTCACTTCAGCGTGTAGCTTGTGGTCAAGCTATTACACTTCTTGACTGTACTTTCTTTTTTAGGGTGTAAAAAGGCCATTAACTTTTTACCCTTTGGAGTTTGTCTATGTCACATGAAGGAAAATAAAAAACTAATTACTTTTACTCCCTAGGGACTAAAAGGGTCACTTTAGTCCCGCTTAGTAGGGCTATATTAGCGTACTTTTAGAGCATGAGAAGTGAAAAGAATGTTTGGTTGGCGGCTTCGTAAAGGATCGGTTTACAACTTGTACATTTCTAGTTGGTGGCAAACAATAGCAGACGGTTCCCATTCGCACCACTCCGGATTGACGGTCCCACTTCTGCCAGACCTCACACTCATGAGTCGGACGAAGTGGAGTTCCCACCAGTTCGATTCGTGAACGCCATCGTGCCCTATTTCATCGACTCTAAGACCTATGGTACAGTATGGATCGATTTCATCGTAATTAAAATTAATTTAACCTGTATAACCTACAACTGGACAAAGGTCTATAGCTTTTGACTATTGCTTTTGTCTTTAAATATTATTTTAGAAGCAAAACCATCTCATTTGGTATAGTCCAGCAAAAATTTAACCCCAACAAAAATCTTCCAGACACGCATCTATCAGAAGTAATAATGAAAGTCTTCGACTACATTGAGAAGGCGACCTGCGTCCGTCTGCAACGTCTCCGAGAGAGGCCCACAGACCAGCAGTCACTGCAGAATGTGTACTGGATCTACATATCCAACCCTGCAGGCATCCGTCAGTGTGTGCATAGCAACGAGAGGGCTATGGTTAAAGGGGTACAGGTAAGAGCCCTGGGAGAGCAGTAGCCATGCAATCTGCATCACCTCATTCCCACACTGTTGTACATTAAAATAACGCTGCTTAGGGCTCCATAAAGCATGACATTATGTTTAGCTGTGCAACGATTAACATCACTACAAGAAGGTATTAAAAACCAAATGCTTATACTTCTGATATTCATACATAATGACTGTTCTCTAATTGATTTAGGATCGACGCAGCATGTCTTCTTTTTTAGTGCCTTCGTCTCTAATAACTGTATTTCTCTATTATCTGTCTTCTTACAATCATGTTCCATATTAATATCCCCTGAGGTTGGAAAATATACTGACTCTACGTTGCATTTAGAAAATATTGTGATAGGTAGATAATAATCATCAGCTCCATTATCAGCGTACCCACAGTTGAATAGTCTAGTAGTAGGCCTCTTCTGTTTTGTACCATACTTCCCTGGACATGGCTGATAGCGGCTTTCTACTCTAAGAAATAAGCAAGATTCGACCAATCACAAGGAAGACCAGGGACTTGATGTGGATATCGACGTGTGGTCGATTCCCGCACATCTTCTCACCGCGTCGCTGGTCTCCGCTTCACTGGAAACCGAGACTAACGCGATTTTCTCTGCTACAGTTGATCGTGTTTGGCTACGACTGCATGAGCCTCGGTGATATAGCCCACGAGATCATGCACGTGTTGGGATTCACACACGAACATGTGCGCCCTGACAGGGACCAATACATCACTATCCTATGGGACAACATTAAACCAGGTAATGAGCTAAAGTTTAGTCAGTTTCTCTCTCAGGTGATACCCACAAACGGCGTGTGTGTATGTCCAGCCAGATGTAAAAATGTCGACTAAGCAAAAGGAGCATGTAAGGATGGTAGCAGATGGTGTGGCGATATGTATCATGTATGCCTTTTTTTCTCGATGTGGAAATCCTCAATAGATGTCTTCCGCACTGTCGTGAGCAGAGTTGTCTTTCACACTACTACTAACTAAAACCACTCCGATGTTCGATCGCACAATTCTATCTAGGGGCAGTGGCATCTCATGCTCTTGACTTGCGGACCTGGGGAGTAGCGGAGAGCTCATATATGCCTGAGCCAACCTTCGATTAACGCCCAGACTCCACCAAAACGCAGATTGCGATCGGTTGATTCCCGCACGTCTCTTCTTCTTCTGCTCGTCCCCGCTTTGGGAGAAGTCCGGGCTTTAAACATTAGATTGTGGTAGAACATGGGTCTATGCGCAACATTGAAGAGAAAAGAAAAAAAAAGACCTTTTCGTTTTAGTACTTACGCATTTTAATTTAAAAATAACAGCTTTCTAGTGAATGCATAATTATGAAAATGTTTTTTTGTCGGTCTGTCTGTCGGTCTGTCTGTCGGCCTGTCTGTCGGTCTGTCTGTTGGTCTGTCAGTCGATCTGTTTGGCTGTTTTTACCGACTCGTCTCCGAAACCGGACCGATTTTGACTTTTACTGGCAAATAGCTAATAGCTACTTATGTTATAAAGGAGTTACTTAGGCTACTTTTATTTTAGTCAGAGAAACAAACGAAATATCCGACGATGCCAGCAATGCTATTCGTTCATTTCGTCCGCCCGTCCGTAGTTTTCGATGTGAACCCACATAGTTTAGCCTGCCAAAGCTTCGCTTAGTTTATTATAGTTTCCCTTGCTCGCTTTAATGTGGCCCGCGCTTTACTAATAAAATAACAATACTGCATAAAACTATTTCCAGGGTACCGGAAGTATTTCGAAGTTCAACCCCAGACTATAGGTGACGTCCTTCCATACGACTACGCCAGTGTCCTGCACTACCCCGCGCGAGCATTCTCCAAAAATGGCCAAGCCACCATTATGACCGGAGTATTTTACTTTTGTCTACTTATTGTATTTCTGTCTTGTCAGTACTTTAAAGGATGATTTTCACCAAACAGCTCGCATCGCATCGGATCGGAACGGATTTTACAATCCTTAAAACTACTAAGTACTATACTATTAAGTATTTAAAGTCTATGTTACCATGCAGCTTGACCGCGGGCGTCTTCCGCGACACGCGATCGTAATCAAAAGTATGCTGCGACGCGCAATTTGATGGAAATCATCCTATAGTGCCTACAGTCCTGTCCTACCTATAAAGTTGACTCACCTATGGATCTTGTAAAAAATATGTTCTACAGGGAAATTATTTAAACCTGAGTTTAGCTAACTTCATAGCTAGCGGTAAATATATCGCAAAAGGACTAAGATACAAAAACATCACTATCACTTCACTACATATATATTATTATAAAACAATCCCCCGCCGCGTCTGTCTGTCCCTATGTATGCTTAGATCTACGGATTTTCATGCAGGTTTTTTTAATAGATAGAGTGATTCAGGAGGAAGGTTTTAGTATATAATTTGTCAAGCGCGCGCAGCCGTGGGCATCAGCTAGGAAAACATAAAACAAATTGCAAGCACCAAATCCCTGTTTTTTACGATATCCACAATTCTAAATAATAGTTCGTATCACCAAATTTTCTTTCCAAGACTGGCATCAAAATCGGCCAACGAGAAGGTCTCAGCGAGATGGACGTGGAGAAAATAGGCATGGTGTACTCAAACGAGTGTATTAAGCGCAATCGAGATTACCTCCTGAAGACCTGCCCAAGTGTGGTCAGAAATGAAGCACCAGAACTAGCTGCAAAACAGGTCTCCCAGCAGGAGATCGAGGACTATTTCGAAGATAGACTCTGGCCCTTTGGAGTGGTTAATTACAAATTCAAACATGAGCTGGAGTTCTGTGAGTGTGTCCATGGTATACTTTCCCTGCTAAAAGAGTTTAAATGCCCGTGGGTTCAAACATGTTAAATGAAAGTGTTCATGTCCATTCATTATCATCGTTACAGTTGTATGACACGAAGTTACCAAAAGTATTGAATGGAATTTCATAACTACGCCATTATAACGCCGTGGTATTGTCGGGGGCATGCAAAGCTTAATGTTAGTATTTCAGGTAAATATTTACCACTTTTATATTACAGCTACCGAAGAACGGGAAAATATAAACGCAGTCATACGTCACATAGAAAAAGAAACGTGTTTGGAATTCAGAGACCTCACCGCTTCTAAAGAGAGCAAACCTAATCCTGACGATTCGACAGAGGAGAACGATGAGAACGATTCCGATTACGATGAAGCAATGATCATAATGACTGGGTCTAAAGACAACGAAACTTCTGCCGTATTTCCGGATACTTCAACGTCCAATGAAGGAGAACAGAGGCTACCAAACGAAATTATAGATCCTGTTAAAAAAGCTGTCAGTAAAGGAATGAAAAACATCAGTGGTATCAAAGCAAAGGTTGCCAAACGAAAGGCTACGAAGATTGGCACAACGGAAAAGATTACCAATATTGGTGACAAAAGAAATAATACAAATATTGAAGCTAAAGGAAAGACTGCTAATGATACAAGTAAGTGCTACAATGTTTAATAAGTAATTTGCTGTTCAATTGAAAACTGATTGCAGTTCACTGAATTCAAGAACACGACAAGTCTTCTTAAACAGGTGCTACAAATACTGAAGTCCCTAAATTAGACTTGACTAAAGGTGAACTCTTAATCTGCCCGTAGAGATATTGTAGAATACCCATTACTAAACATATTTATAGGTTACTAGCTTTTACTCGCGACTTTGCTTCCGTTATGTACGGAAATTAAACCACGGGAACGTTTTAAATGTAGCCTATAACACTCGTGGATAATATAGCTTCCCGGTAGGGAGAGGATTTTCGGAATCAGATCAGTAGTTCCTAATTTTACCCCCTATACATACATACTTACCTCTGTAGTAATATTATACTTAGTATTCTTCACATCATATTTAATAATTTTTAGCTATAATAAAAACCGGCCAAGTGCGCATTGGGCCACGCGCAGTGTAGGATTCCGTAGTAGCCAGTAGTTATATTTTAGTTTTTTTTTTCAATGCAAGTCTTCACCCGTTATAAACAAGCAACCACCTCATCTTAGTCACTTTAGAGGATTTATTCTAAGGATTTTGTATTAGGTACAAAATTATCAACGACTATTACTGCTAAACCAATAAAGTTATCTTAACCGCTATAGTTTTCCTTTAAAGTTCATGAAATGCACTATCATCATGAATTTTTCCAGAATTTTCAAGCCGGCGTTTATTTTTAGAGGGGGGAGAACGCCCTACTGGAACAATAATTTGCACTTTAAAGTTAAATATTTCGTAAATGGAGCATTTAATGGTAAAGTTGTATTAGCAACCCTTAAGTCATTTTAAAAGACCTATTCAACGATACCCCTCACGATAGACGGATACCCCACAGGGTAGACGACGAAAAATAAAATCATCCCCACTTCACATGTAGGGGAGCTACCCAAAAAAAAATATTTTCCAAAATATAATTTTACCACTTTGTCGGCGTTATTGATATACGTACCTCTACAAAATTACAGCTTTCTAGTACTAACGGTCTCTTAGCAAAACCTTGGACAGACAGACAGACGGACATGGCGAAACTATAAGGGTTCCTTGTCAGGATTACGGAACCATAAAAAATCAGTACGATGATTCACCGGCCAGCTAAGAAAGCGTATGATATGTTGTTATATAGGCTGAAACACAGTTATAAAACAAAGTGCAATCTGATGTAACGCTCTGCACGCGATCAAATGAAAGTTTGCGTTTTATTTGATTACTAACTGTGCCCAGCAAGCGTTGCAATGCATCTTTTCCTACCCTACCCTACCTGCCTATCTACCATTCTCTACCCTTCCTATCTACCTACCCTACCCTACCTACCTACCCTACCTACTTAATCTACCTAGATACCCTACCTACCCTACCTACGTAGGTACTATCGAAGAAACTCCCGCCTGATCACCACTAAGCCATTTTTTGCTTGCACTTACAACATAGAAACGCTCTCTAGCCCCGCCCCGTTGACTTTGTATAGAAATAATGAATGAAAAGATACAGATCGGCCGAGCGCACTGACGACGCACGCCATACGAGAGTTATTGTTATTTTGCGCGCCAAAGTTGACGCTTTCCTAATAGGCCTAAACTTTAACAGGGTGTGGCTCGGCGCCTCCGCATGATTTAAGCGAAAAAAATTGTGATCGAAAAAAAAAGATTGTGAATAATATGGCGGAAAAGACCACGTGTACCTATCTACCCTTCCCTGCCTACGTACAAGTTCTGACATGTCTGCTTTGTGCTCGGAGTTTTTCGGTCAAAGTTGGATATGCTAGCCACTTTAGAGCACATAAAAGAAGATAAAAAAGAGATCTGCTTATCCAGTATAAATAATTTTGTATAAATTGATTGGCCGTCGTGCGTAATATCTCTTCTATGACATCGGCTCACATCGACGTGATGAACGGCCTTACATACTTTGTGCTCTTTGTGTCAAAAAACAAACCGTCGACGGCCGTCGATCGTGACGTAACCCTATTAGGGTGTAAAAAACCTGTTCTGAAGAAGAAGCTAAAAGGCACTTGTTCTCCCCGTCATTGCGATCATTTTTTTGTTCTACACTATACCTTTTTTTTTTTTTTTTTTCGGATGGGAAATCATCAAATGACTTCTCCCGCTCTGGGCGGAGCAGGAGGGAGTGTCAGACTTTTACTGACTAAAACCCATCCATGTTCCTTCCTCGCCCTTTGTGTTCCGGGGCCACGGTATCTCTTTCGAATAGTCCCGCAGCCCCGGCAGGCTTCGGTCCTTGCGGACCCCTTCCCTATTGCTGACTCTCTTTGAGGCGCGCGTGGAACACGAACACGCCGTCGACACGGCCTGTCGTCATGAGACGTACGGACGGCGAGCTAGCCCATAGCTCCCCGTCCACAGGCCCGCGCCTACGGTGGCCGGAAGCCACCACGTGGCCCCCGACGCCCGGGGCGTCTCCCGCGGCGGCCGGGACGTGAGGATATCTCCCTCTCACGTTCCGCCACCTCCTTCGCTAGCATGACTGCTTCGCAGAAGGAGGTGACGGCGTCCCATTCCGTCTCGCTCCAGACCATGGCACGAACCAGGGCCGGGAGCGAGAGGTCGCCGCCGCCGATCGCCACCTCGAGGACACGGCGGTGCTCCACCCAAGCGGGGCACACCTCCACAGTGTGCTCCACCGTGTCCTCCGGCCTATCCTCACAGTGATAGCACCCGGGCGTTTCCTCCCGCCCGATTCGGTGCAGGAACTTACCGAAACATCCGTGTCCGGTAAGAACCTGTGTCAGGCGGAAGGTGAGGACGCCGTGGCGTCTCTCCAGCCACTCCTCAAAGAGGGGACTTATCGCCACTATTGTGGCGTGCCCTGCACGGGGTTGCGATAGTCGCTCTCTCCATGTCGCCATGAGATCCCGCCGGAAGTCCGTCCGCTGAGCGACAATTTGCCGCGGCAGCGGAGTTTCCCCCCGGCGTAGCGCCTCCGCGCGCCACTCATGTAGGCGCGCGAGGACTATTGCCTCCAGATCCCATGGCGGCAATCCGGCAAGGAGGTTCGCCGCCTCGCGGGAGATCGTGCGGTACCCCCGGACCAGCCTTACGGCTACCACCTTCTGGGGCACGTTCAAGTGGTGGGCGGCACGCCGCCTCAATGAACGTGCCCACACCGGGGCCCCGTAAAGGGCCATGGACCGCACGACTCCCGCGTAGAGCCTCCGGCAGGAGGCGTTTGGCCCCCCCAGGTTGGGCAGGAGCCGCCTGAAGGCAGCCCCTGTCCGCTCCAGTTTGGGGGCCAAACGTCGGAAATGCTCCATGAAGTTCCACCGGCTGTCGAGGACAAGTCCCAGGTACTTCAGCGTCGACTCGACGCCGATGGAAACCCCTCCCGCCGTCACGGAGGATCCCGGAGGTGGCGAATTCCGAGGCCCATGAAAGCACATGGCCTCGGACTTGTGCAATGCCACCTCGAGACCCAATTGCCGGATTCTCTCCACGACTATCGCAACCCCGCGTGTCATAGTGTCGGCCGCCGCCTCGTGCGACCTCCCCTGTGCCAGCACCAGTGTGTCGTCAGCGTAGCAAACTACGCTGACACCGCTAGGGAGGTCGGCGCGCAGCACCCAGTCGTACCCGATGTTCCACAAGGACGGCCTCAGAACCGATCCCTGTGGAACACCGCACGACATCTCTCGCCGGTTCCAATCTCCGCTGCGACCGGGGTAGATGACGGCCCTATCCGTCAGGTAGTCCCCGACCACACGACGAAGGTAGGTCGGCACCCGGTGATACCGGAGTGCCTCCCTTATGCAGCTCCAGGGCATGGAGTTGAAGGCGTTGGCGATGTCGAGAGACACCGCCAAGACCACCCCACCCCTGGACACCGCATCCCTCGTCGTGAGGGCTCTCACGCGCATGATGGCGTCCACCGTAGAGCGCCCCTTGCGGAAACCATATTGGTGTTCCGCAAGGTCCGGCCCCGTCCCCGCAAGGTGCTCGGCGAGGCGGTTTGCAATGACTCTTTCAAAGAGCTTGCCCACCTCGTCGAGCAACACCACGGGCCGGTAGGCGGACGGAGAGTCCGCCGGGCGCCCCGGCTTCCGGATGAGGACCAGCTTCCCCGTCTTCCAGCGAAGCGGGAACTGGCCCCTCTCCAAGCATGCGCTTAAGAACCCCTCCAGTCGGGGACCGAGAGCCTCCGAGGCCAGGACCCAGGCTTTGCCAGGCAAGCCGTCGGGTCCCGGGGCGGTATTTTTGGCACTGAGCCTGCGTACCGCCACTCTCAGTTCTACCCCGGTCACTTCCGGAGCGTCGTCGTCGTCACTTTCGTGGTCCGCTTCCGGCACCGCAGCCGGCGGAGCCATAGGCGGGGGCGGGTGTTCCCCTCGCGAGGGGAACAGAGCGCTCACCACGTCCTCCACGAGCTGAGGCCGGAGACTCTGCGTCAGCGGGTGGGCCCAGGTGCGGAGTTTATCCCGCACCATCTTGTAAGGGCGCCCCCACGGATCTCTGTCGAGAGTCCCCAGCATCTCCTCGCGGGCCAGATCCCTGGCCCGCAGGACAGCCTCGCGGAGGGCGGTCTTCGCCGCTCTGTAGCCCTCATAAAGCTCCGCCTCAATGGCTGCCGCATTCGGTGGGCGAATGCGGAGCCTGCGGTGCCTGGCGTACAGGTGTCGCGCAGCCACACACGCCTCCCGTAGGGACGTCAGCTCTCGCGACCACCAGTACACCTGACGCCGGGCGCTTCCTGGCCGGACTCGGGGCATTGCCACGTCACATATGTCGAACATGGCCTCCTGGAACCACCCTGCCTCATCATTGACGTCGGCAGGCCTGTCCGGTGATGTCACCCAGGCCTGCACGATCGAGGCTTCCAGGAGGAGCTCCCGGTCCAGCTGCTTCAGCGCCCAACGCGGACCACTCGGGGCCTGTTGGACCGGCGCGCTTGAGGTCTGGGTGGAGACGTCGAACCGGATGTACCGGTGGTCGGAATAGGTCTCCACCCCCTCCATGACGCGCCAGTCAACGACACGCGGTGACAGAGCGGGGCTAGCGAACGAGATGTCCACCACCGACTCGCCCCGCATCCTCACACACGTGGCAACAGAACCCCGATTTAGGACGACCAGGCCCCTCTCCAGGGCCCAGTCCTCCACCATCCTTCCCCGCACGTCTGTGCAACGAGAACCCCAAGCCAAGTTCTTGGCATTGAAGTCCCCGAGGACAAGCACGGGGAGGGAATGGTTTCCGACGACGACACTCAACTCTGCGAGAGAGTTGTGGAACTCGGCGAGAGTTCGGTTCGGGGAGAAGTAGACTCCCACTACGACGATCTCCCCGAACCGGGCTGCTACGCACCCCCGACCCCTTCTGACACTTTCAAGGGTCGGGGTGCCGGCGGCGGCCGACGACACTATGGTCACTGAGCCGCTTAGGTCCGCCACCCAGTCTTCCCTGGGCAGGACGAAATACGGCTCAGCGACCACAGCGATGTTAATCAACCACTGCGCCATGCTCTGGAGCAAGAGATCCTGAGCGCAGGCGCAGTGGTTGATATTCGCCTGGAGGAAGCGTAATGGGGCCGTTATTGGCACACCATTACCGCTTCCTCCAACCTGGCCCCCTGTGAGGGCCCCTCTGTGGCGGCGACAGAGGGAGCGGCAGCGGCGGCAGTTGCGGCTGCGGCGGTGGCGACGGTGGCGGTGGCAGCGGAGGGCCTACCCTTGCCTCGGGTGGCCTTTGTGGGCGGAGCGCAGGCCTTGCTCCCAGCCCGGTGGTCGGCCGGCTTGCCAGCCGCCGCACATGCGTCGCAGTGCGGCGTGGCGCAGCAACCTGCGGACACATGCCCGGGCTGGCTGCAGCGGAAGCACAGACCGCTGCGGTCAACCTCCGAGGCGCACCGGACTGACACGTGGTGTCCCACGTGGCAGCGGTAGCACCTCAGAGGTCTGGGCTCCAGCAGCTTTACTTGCGCTGACACCCATCCCACCAAGAGCCTTCGGCCCTCCACAATAGTTTTAGCCGCCGTCACAGGGCAGCATACCGTAACGGTATGCATGCCCGTGGGGTCCGGGCGTAGGGTGCCTGCCCTGACCTGCTCAGCAGGACACCCACCGGACCTGGCGACGGCGGCCACCACCTCCTCCTTGGTCACCGAGTCGTCCAGACCCAAGATGCGCAGGTCTGCGCATCTGACGGGCCTGGACACTCGGGCCTCGTCCGCGTTTAGGGACGCTCTTAGCTTTTCAGCCAGAGCGTCAGCGGACGGGCCGCTGGCTTCCCCGGGGATCTCGAGCATTCGAGCCCCCGTCGCCGTGACCTTAAGCCTGAGGCCCCCGGTGATCCCGAGCTCCCCGAGGTCCACCGCCTCCTTCGCCTTCGCCAGCAGGTCGCGGTAGGACACGCCCCTCTTTTCCGCGTCTGGCTGTAGTGTAATCACTACAGCCGCGGTCTTCGGGGCGCGGAGCCTAGCCGCGCTCTTTCGCGCCCTGAACTGGCGCTGCCGCTCCCGATCTCGGGCCTTTTTGGCCGCCTTCCGCCCCTTCTCCTTTTCCCCGACCACCTGCCATCCGGCCTCAGCCGCGGGAGGTGTAGGGGGCTGCTGGGGGGGCGGTGGCGGCGGCGGCGACTGACGTGCCGCCGGCGCTGGCCCACTTGCTGCTGGGACTGGCGCCGGCACAGTCTTTGCCTGTGCAGCCGCCTTGCCCTTCCTCCCCTTTGGCGCCTTCTTGGCCGGCGCCGTTTTCGCCGGAGCCGGCTTTGCTTGGGGAGCAACCGCAGGCCTGCCCGAGGGCTGGCTAGGCGGCCCCGGTCCGGGTGCGGCAGCTGTAGCAGCCGCGTACGATACCGCCTTCGGCCCCGGGGCTGCCCTGCTTGCCGCCAGAGGGGGGCGCAGAACGATTCCCTCCAAGACGGAGAACCGTGCCTGGAAGGAAGCCAGCTCCTGGCGAACCAGGTTCAGGACCTGGTTCTCCACCGGCACAGGCTAACTCTGCCGCTGCTGCGTACCCCCCTTCTGAGGCGCCACGCGGGAGCCAGGCTCACGCAGACTTTCCAAGTCTGCTTGGAGCCTGGCATTCTCCTTTCGGAGAGCCTCCGTGGCAGCCGTCAAGCGGGCCACCTCTTCCCGCAGTTTGGCCACCTCCTCTCCGTCTATCGGAGGAGGAGGAGGAGGAGGAGGTCCCCCAAAATTAGCCTCTGCTGCCGCCATAATGGAGGCGGAAGCCCCGGGTATGGCCTTGAGTTTAGAAGAGGTCTTCTGTTTCAAGGCCACTCCCCTTATCGCGGCTTCCACCTCCTTTGCGAATCTGGCCTTACGCTCCGCCTCGGAGCTGCCAGGTTCACCCGCCTCTTCGCCAGACCCAAGAGCAATGCCTGGGTGGCGCCCCTCTTCGGCCAGTCTGGCCGACCTTTCGGAGGCAGAGAGGCCCGCCCTCTTGCTTCGGATCCCCCCGCGCCTGCTGGTGGGGATCTTCCGGGCCGAGGCCAACTCTCCCTCCGACGCTTGGTCGTCCTCCTTCCTGGACCGCTTGCGGAAGAACTTACTGTTCTCCCCTGCGGTCCCGGCCCTCTCGCGGCGGGAGCTCACTGAGCCTCCCCCGCTCACCTCGCTGGATGCTACGTCGGACTCCGACCCCACATCCCTCCTCTCCTCTTCGTTGCCGTTGCCGGCGGTGTTGGTTTTTTTGGTTTTTTCATTTTCCATATTTGAACCCACGAGTATGGGGGAAATAAACTCCTAACTAGGCAGAGACCCCTGTACCTAGTAGGGCAGATTCTTAGTATTTATTACTCGCCAGGGGGTCTGCAGGTACCCTGGCGAGGAGCGCACTAGCGACTGATTCGTTCTATGGAACACCCGTCAGCCATACATCCCCTCGCGGTGCGTCGCCGCTTGGGATTCGGGGTAACTTTTTATAGAGGTTGTCTACCTCGCGGTCCGGGCGGTTAAGCCAAGACCCTCGGTCCCTGTCGAAGCCGCGAGACTTGATCCACGACACTTCGACGGTGGGATTACGAGACCGGCGGTGACAGAGGAGGACGATCCTTCTCTGTCTGCTCGGAGGCAGGGTGAGTGCACACCGAGCCCGCCCTCACTCCTCTGCTATGCCCTCTGCTGAACAGAGGGGCACGCAAAGGAACGCACCTTTGGTCCGGGTCGGACCCCACCCATGTCAGAATAATTGGCCGCGGCAGTACCACTCCCCGAGGGATAAGAGGAAATTCTCATTTCCTCTCATTCCCCGGAGAAGGATACTGCCACGCCCGGGGTGCACCGGCCCAGCAGCTGCTCTTCCCTCCAGACGTATCGAGAGGGACGAGCAGCCGCCGGACACACGTGGAGGACTTCTGACTTCGCACCCCGTTCTACACTATACCTGGGAGCCTTATAGTTACGGAGATATTGGGGGTCAAAGTTCCAACTTTTTGACAAAAGTTTTTTTTTTTTTTAACACAAGTTTTGAATGTAAGATTTTTACTTTAAACACCTCCACAACCCCCGTACTATTCAATCCACCCATCAGCACAATGTTTTGAGTGCGTTACATTAAGTTCTGCCTTAAAACATGATTTTTCACCCCAAAAAAAAAAGTCGTTTCCCAGCAATAATTTTTGCGTAAAGTTACTTAGTTTGATGCACAGAAAGCTTGGTTGACGGCCTTCGTGATGAGGTTGCTTAAACCCTATATGTATGGCTAATGTAAAGCACGATGTGACAAGAAGTACATCATTTCAGCCGGAAAGCAATCCAGCGTACGGAAAAAGAGAGCGGCTCTACCTTTTCCGACAAGGAGACACGTAAGCCATATCCTGGAGCTGTCCCGGTCTCCAGTGCCAGGCTGCCGGTGCCCACAACCTGGGAAACCAGAAGCTATCTATGTAATATTTTATTTTTACTTAGTATTTATTGAATCCTTTTGCTTGCTGGCCCCTTCCTCCTTCCAAACCTGTTTGCTCCGCGAATGATCAAATCGTCACACCACCCTTGGCTCAGTTGACATCGACAGCGATGAACTTTCAGGCGTTTAGTACCTAACTGATAAATAATCTTGTCCACCTCGCCAAACGGGTTGTCTGCTAAATTTTGACAAGCAAGTTATTAATATTTATCAGCACAACCATTAATGAATTACCGCATGGAATGATGGCCTATCCAGTGATTGATAGCCTAGTGGTGTGACCGTCGGACTGCCAAGTCAAAGGTCTCGAGTTCGAACCCAAAGCACGCACCTCTGATTTTTCGGATTCATGTGCGTATTGTATAATTATCACTTGCTTCGGTGAGGAAACCAGCATGCCTGAGAGATATTTCTCGACGGCATGTTAAGCCAAGTTAGAGGCCCAAGGGCGGTATAAAAAAAACTCTGACACCAGGTTAGGCAACTAACCACACGATAAAGAAGAAAAAGACCGCATGGAACATTATTAATCTACGTTCACTATCATCATCATCATTCATAAGCCATACTTCACCAACCGCTGGCGACAGGCAAATCTTGCAAGTGTCCGCATCACTCCGCTAGTCTCCGTTTCGGTGGAGTCTGGGACTAATACGGGTTTACCAAACAATAATTGACGATCGAACACAATAATGCCGGAGATGGTATCGTCACGTTTTAAAAATTTGTTTTTTAGGGAAATGATAGTAATTTGGACATAATTTCCGTTGCTGACTCGTAGTGTCACACCAGTAGGCTTAGCCAAGTTGACAATCTACAATCGCTAACGCTAATAGAAAACTAACCAAATGTATGGGAATGACATCATTTCAACGTTAAGTCACGTGGTCGAAACAAACGAATACAAACTTTTAAGTTCAGGATCAAAACTGTAAGTTGGCTACGATGACGTTGTATGGGATGTAGCAACGAACACTACGATCACACCGATCACTATTGTAGAAACGAATGCATTTCATTCTATCATCTTAACCGATGTAAACTTTTCTACGAAGTTTCTATTCGCTTGTTTTGACCACTTGACTTAACGTTTACGATTGTAGAAAGAGAATCAATACGAATCGTTTGTAACTTGGCTAGGCCTGCAGATTATCACACCACTAAGACAAACAGGATTTTTTTTTCTCGTTTGTCGCACCACTGATTTTTCCACACCATTTATTCCAAACCAGTGCTGTCCTATCTACTTAGTTAAAGTAGTATTTGGTACACCTCTATATTATGCCCCTTTTTTACCCGACTACCGCGAAGCCTAAAGAAAGGGTTATGATTTTAGCAGTCTATGTATGTATGTATGTTTGTATTTACGTATGTTCCACCGTAGCGCCTAAACTTATTCATCCGATTTTGATGAGGAAGGTGTTAATCGATTCGTTATTAAGACAGGTAACATTTTATTCAGTAGTCGGGTTTTTAGTTACAAAGTCTTGTTAGAATGTCACTTCCTCTTAGACCATCTCTCAGATTTTCACACAAAATATTATTTATGTTTCCAGAACTTAGTTATAAACTCGGATTGCTTTAACTCAGTGAACGACCTTCTGCATATATTCGTGCATACGCTGGGTCTGGATCACCAGCACAATATGCACGACAGGGACTCCTACCTGCACATCGTGTGGGACCAACTGACGAAAGGTACTTCATCTCCTTGGTGATGAAGATGTCTATCGATCACAGCATAAGCGAGCATAATCGGTGGCATGATCATCATCATCACCCACTGTTGGATATAGGCCTTCCCTTTTTTCTGCCAGTCTTCTCTGTTCTGTGCATCCCTTAGTCATGCGCTTCCCATGATCTCGACCATATCAAATCAAATCAAATCATTTATTTGCAATGAATGTAGGTTACATTAAAATACAGGTGGAGTAGGAAGGAGTGAGCCATGTACATTCTGCCTGAAAATAGGCACGCAAAAGTTATAAAAATTGTTATGAGTCTAAAAATAGGGTTACAAATTAAGATGTCATAGAATTATTGCATTTATACATAATTCTATGACATCTTATCGACAGCACTTTTGGACGGTCCTGGTTTCTTAGGCCCAACCGGCTGATCGGCTTAGAATATTCCTATTGCTGGGCCACTACTTAAGAGGGAATGGCTGTATTTTTTTCTTTTTAGTTCCAGGTTAAAAAAAAAAAACTTTATTAGCATACATAACTAACAACCTAATACAATCATTTAAATTCTTCTATTAACAGTTTCACTAGCTAACTCTAATTAGGATGTTAGTTTACACAGAACTGATTCACCCTGTTCCCCGTATACTAGTAATAACTGTATTACGGTGGAACAGTTTTCCTCAGTCGCGGTAATAGGTTAGTTACTACATCAAAAGAAGTTGCTAAAAAGAAGTACCTACTTATTCATTTTTGATGGGTTTGGCAGCGGTGTACCTAATAGTAGCCATCAACTGAGCGCAAATCCCGGCTCCGTGGCTGCTAGTGCTGCTACTGAAAAAATCCTAATGGAAAAACCCAATAACAGTTTGCCCGACCAAGGAATCGAACCCAGGACCTTTATGCACAGCAATTGCGTTTACGACCACAGACCAACGAGGCAGCCTTAATGGAAGCTTTAAGTTTGTTGTATACTCTTTTCGAACAGACGTTAAGAAAGAGATGTCGAGGAAACTGCCGCCGGCTGCGTCCGTGGGCTTCCCGTACGACTACCAGAGCGTAATGCACTACCCCTGGCTACAGATCAAGGACGGCAAGACGAATATCATGTACCCAATCTGGGTAAGTATGACCAGGGATGGTTTTCATCATTTAATTAAATAAATTTATATTGCTGGACATTACACATAGCGCCAACGAGAGCAACAAGCACAGAGCAAGGAGACTTGTATCGTGGACACCAGATAGTTATTTTATTACTTTGCTTTAAGGTGGATGCTCCATGCTGAATTTGACCTTGAAAAAGTAATTCCTGCACCTTTATGAGCTTGGAGAGTTGTATTGATGATTTTGATGATTATAATTCTATAACTACACATACGTGTAACAGCCGCGAATCATATTTTAATCAACATACAACCTGACACAGACATGCAAATTGCAAAAAACGTAAGAAAATTTGAATTTTGCGGGCTACCCTGGAACATCCACCTTAAGGCATTCGTGATACAGGGTAATCGTAATACTAGTACCAAAGCACTCCTTTGACACTTAAGTGCACATTATATTCGACCAGATTAGTATTTAAGGAGATTTACAGTACGCATTTTACCTCGAAAACTGGTTCTTATCGCACTACGATTAGGTTCAACATGCAATGTATTTCACACGCGTGCGATTTTTTTCATTTTCAAACACGTGTGCGGGAATGAAAATTGCCACAGATAACTATACCTATACTTAGTCCAAATTGGTTCAATGCATAAAGTCGGAGGTAATGTTTACGTGTTTTAATTTTGGCAAAGCAATAATGCGTCTTGGCGTAAATATTTTTTGAATATTCAAATTGTGTTTATAAATAGAATATCATAGATAAACATGATTATTTATAACTAATATTTACTTTTAAAAACAAATTAACATTTATTTGTGTTCTTAAATTCAAAAATATAAAAAAAAAAAAATTGGACTGTTCAGCGGCTTCATACCTTTGCTTCTCCTTCATCCTGGCGAAAGCAAAGCGCGGAAAAAAAGAAAATTAAAATCATAGTTTCTTATTAATTCATGACAAAAATATTTTTCGTTCTTTTATTGTATTTCTTCAAAAGTGTATTGAAAAACGTCGTTTGATACACGTGGTGTCATGTTTCTGCTAATATAAATGAAAGTAAATAAGCAGTTGACAATTAAATTTAATGAAGTAAAAAATACAATAATAAATATTAAAAAAGAATTCCTAACTAAAAGCACGCTCAACAGAATTTTGGATTTTACTGTACTTGATTAATCAGGGACAGGCTTAAGGTCTTGAAGTAGGTAGTGGAGAAATCAACTCCCAGAATAGGTTGCGGCGTCCTCAGGAAGAATGGCGTGTCTCCAGGGCTTCTAGAGCTCCTGGAATATAGGCGTCGTCAGGAGTATGACGTGTCTCCAGGGCTTGTAGAGCTCCTGGAGTGTAAGCGTCCTCTGTGGTTCACGAGCACAGAGGGTTCATGATAGGAACGACTTCTGAAACTTTAGGGAGACCAGGTGTCCTATGCCAGGTGACTCTGGAGGCTCAGGTTCAGCAACCAATTTTATACTGCCGGGAATGAAGCTGGCGTCCCTTTTATATAAGAAATTTTCAGCGTTTTTCATAACAACTGTTTTATTTTCTTCTTTTTAAATTTCTCGAATTCCAGTTTTTGAAAATCAAAAACTGTGATTGGCCTGTATTTAAAACAGCCTGTATTATTTAGTTCAAAACTTCCTAAAAGATTTCTGTGAGCGTGTTAATAAATTATATAAACTTAAAATAAGATACTGTTAACTAGTAAACAATAGTAATTAATAAAAGATTAAATTATTAGAGCTAACATATTAATAAAAATAAAAATAAATTACAGAAATCAAAGATGACCTTCTTAGTCCTAACCACTAAGAAAAACTATGACACAAAATTCGAGAAAAAGTAATTGACAGCTTGACAACTGACGTAATGTCAACCGAAAAGTAAACATTGAAAATTATTAGATTTTAAATTTAATTTCAACATAATCAAAGATTATAAATCGAATAAGATCGATAGTATGACTGCCAACAAAAATAGTTGTCGCCAAGGCGCGACATAAGATGTAAAAGTAAATAATATAAACAATGAGTATGATTGATAGTAAAAGTGTAAGTACCTATAGCATTTAGATACTATATTTCCTAATAAGTATACAGTGTCTGAAACACGAAGATACTATAGTGGACATTTGTTATTGCAGTTCTCGGCTCAAAAACACCCTCGCCTACGGCTCGGGAGTTAATTCCGCCTCGGGTGCAATAACAAACTTTCTCCACTTGTATCAAAATGTACTATTAAGGTCAATGTGGGCAAATCCGTCTACGGGGCTATTCCGTATACATGCATTACTACTCATTCCAGAATAGTTACGCTATTACTGATTCGGTCGATAAATCAGGATCACTTTTTAGTTCTAACCATGATTCATAGATGGAGCAAAGTTGTCTACAAGAGTAAAAAAATCGTTTGAAGTTTAGTTGTGATTTGAACTCGACACGCAAGTGTTGCGTGCTGACGTTTCTTATAAGGTAAATATTCAATTTTACAAGTTACGACTTTCTGAGTATGTGTATCATGTAGTTTAATAAGTGTTTTAACGGATTTTTCTATTTGTTTTGAATAAAAACCAGTAGATACAGAAATAATTCTTTTAAAAAACATGCTACCTCAAAATGGTCAAGTGGGAAAATCCGTCTAATATCAAAGGGGCTAAATCGTCATATAACGGAATTACCCCATTCCAGATATTGTCAACCTTTTTCAACCTCCGTTGCTATCGACCCGAAAGATTTGTGTTATATTGCTGGCATAAGTTTTTAAACTCAAACATTAACTAGCACTAACAAGTATTATCACTTAAACTACCGCTGCTACAACCCATTTACCCGTAAACATGGAGCCTACAACATAGTGCCGAAATGTCTAAAACTCGGAATAAAAAAATATGATAAGAATCCGTTCCTGCTTTAGTGCTAACTAATACTAGATTTGGCTTATGGTCAGATATAATGTTTATTAATTATTTGTTTGTTTTCAGTTTTCTCATGATTACTAAATAACAGTAATCCTGGTGCGACATAAAAACAGCAAAGGGTTCCTATAACAAGGACAAGTTCCATGCAGCTGTACTGGCAGTCCGAAATGGTAGCGCAACTCTACCAAATTCAAATTAAATTAAAGATTTAAAATCAAGAAAGTTTCGTATGTTCCATTTTAACACTTGTAATATGTCATTAATATAATATTATGTCATTATGAATAAAAGCATTTCTTTTTCGGAAACTGATTTTTATTTAAGTACTAAATTCGATTTTTAATATAATGTGTGCAGCATTGTTTATAATTCTAATACTTTTATAAAAGTAAGGGTTACTTTTAATCTCTTTATAAGGGTTTTCTTAACCCTTTTTATTTAAGTCATTACAAAATATACCAATCTCTAAATAAGATAGGCATGTTTCAATGTACCTGCAAAATTAAACTGATGATTGTGAGTAAAAATATTTAAATTAGTTTTCTTTGCAAAGGTTCCTAGTCCCTGGTTATAAAAATAGGCCGGATTAGCCCCCAAAATAGTTTTTAGGGAATAAAACGTAAATTCAACCTTAAATTTATGTTGTTACAATACATTTTTCTTCAACATGTGCATTTCCTTTTTTACAAATTGCATACTTAGATCTAACGGCGCAATTCTAGGAAAATTTGCTACTAGACGGATTTGCCCCAATCCTCGGGAAAATCCGTCTAACGACTGTTTTTTTTAAAAACATTTTTAATTAAATATGGAGGAATGCTCTGTTGTTGTTAATGGATGTGTCTAAAAGACAACAAAATTCTTTATCGCTTACAACCATCAAATTTATATTAAAGTAGTTTAATGTACCAGTTAAAGTCACCTAACTTCAACTTTCAAAAAAATATGACGGATTTGCCCCCACTGACCTTACTAGCTGTTGCCCGCGACTTTGGTTGCGTGGAAATTTCGATGTGTATGCGTGTGACTAAAAAATAGCCTACGACTATTCTCAGACCTACCAAATATACACAAAACTTTCATAAAAATCGGTAAAGCCGTTTCGGAGGACTTCGATAACAAACACTGTGGACACGAGATTTATATATATTAGAAGAAGAAGATTATCCACGACGTGCGCGGTATTGTTGCAGTCATGGATTTATGAAAAAAAAAATTAAAACCCCAGAATGCGGTAAAAAAAACTTAAAGCAAAAAACAACAACAATTTAAATATTAAATAAAAGTTAGAAGCAGGCGAGACCCATTCGAATGATTTTAAAAATGGAATAGGTCCAACCGCAGGACTTCCTTTAACTATTTTCCAAATATGTCCAAATCCTATCGTGCTGTGCGTGATAAGTACCGTTTTACCTTGTAAAACCCGATTTTAATTTAAGCGTGGTTTTACAGTAGTCTGGTTTTGTAATTAAACACTGTTATGAGCTTTCATGGTTTAAAACTAAAATTATACTGTCACTTATGGGATATCATCCGTAATTGTTCATTATATTGAGCTCCCGATATTTCGACGCTGTTGCAAGTCAACCCGCGATGATCATGGCGCTTGTAGTATAGGTTGGGTTTTTTTGTGTAAGTACCACACGAATTATTGTGTTTCTGTTATAGAACGATGGCTGGGCAATGGGCCACTGGCAAGGGCTGAGCTCAACAGACGTCCAGAAGCTGAACCTCCTGTACTTCAAACAATGCATGGAGAGGAAACAGGGACAGGCGACAACCAAGGCATCTACGCTATTTTCATCAGATTAAGCTAATACCGAAAATAAATAGTAGTTTTAGTGCTCGGCTACAACGGGCATAAAAAAAACCTGTGTCCACTTAATAATCCTTTCTCTTGTCTACAGACAACTGTAGTGCCCAACGTCATCGTAAACAATACACAATACAAGCCGTACAAAACTAAAAATCTAACTCAAAACTACTGAATTTCGGCAGAACATTGGTGTTTCAATTTGTTACATTTTAACCCTACTATGACGTCTTGCAAAGAATGCGTCGAGTTACCAGTAGGGTTCTTACAGACGAGCGGCACATTGCCAACGGCAGATAAACTGCAGCTGTCGCCACCTGTCGACGGCTGCCGTCGACGCGCCGGGCGGCAGCCGCCGAAGCGCCGACGACTGTCGTCGACGGGTCGCGATGCTTGCAGTTGTGGCATGCCGCGTAAATGTGTGCCGACGGCTGCCGTCAACGTTGCGGTTGCAGTTTATCTGCCGTTGGCAACGTGCCGCTCGTCTGTAAGAACCCTAACTCGGTATATTAAATTAAAGTAAGTACCTACGTACTCAAGCAAGTAATTAGCAAATTAGATTGTGTTGTTTACTTAAGGTCCGAACAAAATAGGTCGGCGGTCCGCCATTTGCTGAGCCCAGCTCGTGTGGCATGACGAATTCCATCTCTATTCTAACGTATGATATTCTCTACCAAGAATAATGCAAGAAAGAAAGAAGAATGCTCTCTCTATACAACTTTACATGTCTTCTGCCCCAGCATGGCTCGATCCGTAGACTCGAGTTTCTACGAAGACAAAGACATAGAAATTATTTCCATAGCTGGGGTAGTAGCTAATGATGTCTAAGATATTCTACGAATCTCGATTGTCGTGCGACTTAGTGTTGGTGAAAACAGGAATAGAAATCTTTCTACAATTTGTCTTTTTGTCGATTCTTCCGTCGACAAAACTCGTTTCGACGGTGTTCATGCTGAATTAGAAATTACCAATTAGCGCTTTTAAAGCAATAGGTTAGGTATTTTTGAAAAACTAACATATTAATCGTGTCATCTAACATAACACACAATATCAGTTCGTCTTACTTTCATGTGGTCAAGGGCAAGTTAAAGTATATTCATAGTATTCACACATATTAGGGCCATGCACGGGAGGTGGATGTGCCTGGGCCTACAGGGGCCAAAAAAATATACGAACTCGTTTACACACGTCTGTGTCCGGGCCAGCGACGGTGGTTCATGCCATGTCCCAGATAATATGTGTGAATAAACGTTCTAGGTTTTTTTAAGTTCTGATTGATTTTAAAAAAATGCAATTCGGATATTACGGATTAGTAATCATTATTATTATATTCGTCGTCTCCTCCTTACTCTTCAGGTGTCTCTACTCAGGGGCGGATCTACATAATGTAAGGTCTTTTTGGGCAACAGCCTAGGCCACCATTGAAGACAAAATACCCGCAAGGATGTCCTGGGTATTTTAGATGAGTTAGGAAGGCGTGTCTCAACTTCTCAAGTCTGGAGTCTGGAGTCTGATTTGATTTTTAATGTTTATCTAGGTATTGAGAATTAGTTAGAAAGATTACCTACACGTGGTTTTGCGAGAAGGCTATAGTGTCGCTAATAAATTTGCCTGTTGACCAAATAAATGAACAAATTATTAGAAAGAATACCAGGAGATCAAAAACTATATCAGTTGATACCGTGTTGGAAACCGAAGATGTTGTGCAGCTGTTCCTTAATTCGTTAAACCCTTCAGAACTTCCTCCTCCTACCCTCCTCATACCTTAATAATGAAAGTCGGTCTTCCAATAATTTATTACGAGACCTAAATCCGCCTAACCTGTGCAATGGAACTACACTACAAGTAAAATCACTTCGTAATAATTTGATCGATTGTGTTATTCATTATAGAACCAACGACAGGTTATTTGGCTCATATTCCCATGATCCTTGTACATATACTAATATAGTATAGTATAAGGTGTCTTCTAATTTGCAGGAGAGAATTATAATCATTACAATCATCAAACATTCATATTCAATTCATGTAACTGTCAAGAATGACTTTCATGAAATAGTCATTCTTGACGGTTACATGAATTTAGAGGGTTGTATTGATGATTTTGATGATTATAATTCTGTAACTACATACGTGTTACAGCCGCGAATCATATTTTAATCAACATACAACCTGACACTGACCTGCAAATTGCAAAAAACGTAAGAAAATTTAAATTTCGCGGGCCACCGTGGCTTCCACCAGCGATTATAGTTTCCGATGAAATTTTCTTAGGTCATCACCATCAACAAATCTCAAGGCCAAACATACAAACTTATAGCAGCGATTGTATGTTGGTCTCTCTAAGTCAGCAGCGAATTAATTTATTTTAAAGACTCGGGGAATCGCAACAAAAAATGTGGTATACCATGAAGTTTTAAAATAAATTTATTCTAATTAAGGCGACTACAGGAGCTAAATTAAAAACTCTATTTGTGGTGGTTCAAACTCCGTTTGAAAGACTTTTAAAATAAAGTTCTAATCAGCTTGCACTACAAAGTGGTTGTTACAACAGTCACTGCGGGCCGAATAGTGCGAAATGAGTGTTTTTTTGCGATATACATAAAATCTATTGATTGGACTAAAAAAATAAAACACTATCATGCTACTAAGTTGCTTGTAGAATTATTTGCCAAAAAATCAGAATGAATGCATGTATTTTAGTATGATTTTTACTCGTTTAAAGAAATTGTTAGAGATAAGTTTGTGATTTTTTTTATCGAGTAAAATTAGTTGTATTATGTTTTCAAAACACTGGCATACTAGCATATATCCTGAAGAATATCATGTATTTTTCTGGTTTTGTTTATTGCAGTGAATAATTTATGCTTTTTTGCATTATAAAACTCGTGTTTAGCTCCTGTAGTCGCCTTAAGATAGAAAATTGTCCGAGCCGTTCAAAACCGGGCGAGATGCTATTAATCGTTAACATAAATATGTAGAATTGTAGATACAATGTTGAGGTGGATGTGTGGTGTGACAAGAACGGATAAGGTAAGGAAATGTTTGTGTGATGAGCATGGACATTTGTTTCCGAGTCATGGATATTTCTAAGTATAATAAGTATGTATTTACAATCAAAAAGTATCTGTGTAGTATATCAACTATCTGGTGTCCACGACACAAGCCTCGTTGTTTAGTGTGGCACTAGATGGCGCAGTGTGTAATGACCAGCGATACCTATTTATTTATATATTAGAGGAAGTTTAAAAGTTGCGCCAGTTACAGTTACATGTGATAAACTTTGAATCGATCAACCTGTGTTTAATTCAAATGTTATCAGATTTTAAGTGAGCCGGGGTGAGTCGTTAATATTTAAATAAATAAATACAAGTTACATTTAAATTTAAAAAAAAACCCGATACTTAGGGTCATAATTTCAAGGTAATTTTTATCTTTTTTTAGGGTTTCACGTTTATACTTTATTTGTGTCGGAGTTTTTTTTTTTTTTTTTTAAATATATATTTCGTGCTTTTTGGCTAATTTTTCTTTTTCATTTCTTTTATTTTCTTGCGTATTAAGATTTAGGTAATTTGGTCTTTAATCGGTTTCTGTTTTTTATCCGTCAAAAAGCTAAATAAACAATAATTCGTTAGGTCCTAGCAGTCATCACTACACTTTCCTCCTCAATCTCGGGAATTGATAAAACAAAAAAAATATTTTCAAGTTTTTAATTTTCATTTCGTTAGTTAATATTCCTCATTCCCTTTCAATATAGTGTAAATTATTCTACTAATCAAGCCCTTTCATTTGATACCCATATTGAGGGATTTGTGAAAAATTATGTAATCCGCCATTTTGTGGCGACGGCCATCTTGGGCCGATTTTCACCAAACATAGCTAAGAACACTCTCAACTAATTCACCTTTCAAACAAATCAAAATCGGTTCATCCGTTCCGTCCGTGGGAGTTACGATGCCACAGACAGACACACACACACAGACACGTCAAACTTATAACACCCCGTCGTTTTTGCGTCGGGGGTTAAAAATATTACTATTGTCCTCTTTTTTTCCTATACATATAATAGGTACCTTGTACCTATATCCCCCAACGGGCTTCAAGGTCTGTGGGGCCTTCAGGGTCTGTGGGGCCTTCAGGGTCTGTTGGGCCTTCAGGGTCTGTGCGGTCTTCAGGGTCTGTTTGTTCTTCATCATCGCTTCTTAAGGCGTTGTGACAAGTTTGTAGCAAGTTGCCAACTTTGCGCTTTTTGCACCCGTGCCCGAAAGCCAGACGGAGTTTCATGACGTCGATTTGAGATAGTGTGTCCGAAGGAGAAATTATCAGCCCTGGTACCTGAAAAGTGAAAAATGTTGTATTGATTTGGGGAATTTTAACAATAAATTGAATAAGCTTAATTTAATTAAAGCCTAAACTGCATTCATGAAAGAGCTGTCAGTGTCATTATTCCATAGCAATTATGCTGCCTTGAACGCAGTTTAGATGCTAATGGTGTTCAGTTCGAAAATTCTGCCTGCAAGAAGAGATTCGGTTATTTAATTAAGTACCTACTCGAACTTATTAGAAAATGGAGATCAAGATCGAGTCGGGCATCAAATGAAACAGTCAAATAATTAAGAATATTCGCTGTGACCTACATAGACGTAATTTCGACAGGTTGGATGAGTATGAGCCGAAGTAAAATGTAAACAGATCACAAGATCACAGTGCTACCCTTTTTAGTAAAGATTTGTGAAATTGTCTAAAGCAATTGAATTACCAAAGCAAGATGGCGGCGGCAGTTCAAATTGAGACCACACGCTAGAAGTTCTTTGTCCAAGTTCCAACTAACTGTTGGTTTTGTAATGCTTTAAAACTTTATTGAGGAAATGTTCGACTACGTTGATTTCACAACAAATTATTTTATAACGTGATTCATATTAAGATTCTGATAAAGCGGCAATTTTAGACCCCCTGGTTACATTTGAATAGTGGCTTTGATAACAAGCCTGACGTCCTTCAAAAAGGTGGTTGGGAAAGACTAGATGCGGAAGAAGGCAGGGTGCTGTGGCGTAGCAGGAGAGGCCAATGTTTATAGCAATGGACTGCGATAGACTGATTGGCCTTTTTTAATGGGGTTGGCCGGTGAACACTGAAAGCAGATGGCACTAGCATAGTTTGGTCCCAATCTGACCAATGAGGTCAAGCCATTTTGAAATATAAAATGACATTACCAGATTTTTTACCAACGACGATGCTGGGAACAAACTATGCTAGCGCCATTAGTTTCACAGTTGCCATCCCCATTGAAAGGCTACATACCAATGGCATTATAGTAGCTCCACCGTTGACGCTAAAGGCTCGATCATGGAAATGCATGATGCTCATGGAGTCATATTCCACCATTTGGTGCGGCGGTTCGCCCGCGCGCATCCAGAATAACTTCCGGTACCCTGCAAAACAGTAATTTTACAAGAACGTTAGAAAATGAACTACACGGAAGGAATGGAGAAAAGATGTGCAAGATTCCACCTATCACAGGACAGACGAGGTGTAGATTTCAACCAGTATTCGTCGAACAGGTTGGTCGGTTTTTGCACGTCTTCATTCCGCTCCAATAGGCGAGGCGACAAAAAAAAACTAATTAGTCCGTCACTTAGATTATCAAAAAATATTTGACCCGTGTTTTTTCTTTTGTTACATAAACCAAAATTGACGAAGATACGACGCTTTTAAAATTCTCAATACGTCACGCCATGGTATAATTTTAGCTAGTTCTGACGTCACGAGCCCCCACTCCCGAGTTTTGATGCGTTTTATCTTTGTCAATATTCATTGATTTACAAAAATAAAAAATACGTGTCAATTAATTTCCAATACTCTATCTGACGGACTAAATAGATTTGCAATTTTTTGATACTGTCGTCATGCCTATTTTCTCCGCTTTGGTGGGGACCGGGCCGCGTAAAGCCAATCCTTGTATATATGAGCCAACACTGGATCATGCTGAATATTACACGGACATTGTCCTGCACAATTTCACAAATCTGTTTCGAGCCAACATCTTATACTGCACAAAGTCGGCCCCGGGCCTTGCGCCAAGCGACACGCACGTGCGTCACTTGTTCCTTCGTGTGAGTACCATCATGTCGGAAGTCTCGTCGCGGCATGCTCTTAGCAATTTCTTTCATTATTTTTCTCCGCAGTTACTGTCGCAACATTTGAGCGCGAAGCTCGTGGCCAAGCCATACTATAGGTTCGATATAAACGCCTAGGTGCTTCTAAACGGGCAATATTTTTAATACGATATGTACCTACAATGTTATCAGTCCGGCCCATCACAAAAATATTTTGATGCCGATTTTCATTTTCTTTTGGCCTATAATGTCCCGCTGCTGGGCCCAGGCCTCTCCCATAGCCTTTCACTCTTTTCTCCGTGCTGTTTTCTCAGGCCAATCTCGCACAAACGCCTTTGTCGATGCCGGTTATGTCTGAAAAATATACAGGGTGAAATTTTTCAATGCTACGAGGGACAGTAGTACTCTAAATACTGGAGATAGCAAATTTTACTCAAAGGTTCCCTTCATTAAATTTATCGTGTTTGTTAGAGAGATTTGATCCATATGATTGCCCTTATCGATTTATGTAAAAAAAAAGTACAGGGTGTTATTTTTTCGTACTTTAGTCGGTTCGATTCCTGAGCGTGGCAAGCGAACTTTCGAAAATCTGTGAATGCAGATTTGTTTCTTTTTAAAAATAAAGGAATGTTTCTTTTGAGTAAAATTTGCTTTCTCCAGTATTTCGAGTACCTACTTTCCCTCCAGGTGGCATTGAAAAATTGCATCCTGTACATTCCGGCAATATGTCTGAACCCGTTTGGCACCAAAAAAGTGTGGCTATATGACCCGGCTATATTTAAAATATTGTCGTCTAATGCACGGCTTGGCTGTAGTTGCTGACAATGTTGTCGGCAACTGTATTGCAGCCGTACCTTTCAGTAGAAATATTGCCCGTTTAGAAGCACCTACGTTCCCATTGCCGACACAAGTTACCTTTCTGGGACTAATGACCCTAGTTCGATTTTTTTGCTTCAATCACATCACCTCACAACGATTTCCTAACATATTGCGAGATGAAATAAATAGCACATAGTAAAACTTCTATCCGAGAAGGCGGCGCAGAACAAGGGCTCCTGAAAGAACTTGGCTTTTGCCCAGCTGTGGGACAGCATGGGCTACTAAAAAGAATATCCTTACTAGGCTGTATATTCGCCCATAAAACCCTGATATACAGGTCCCGCTGTGGATGGGTCACTTCGTCCCTGAAGCCCAGCGCGTGAAGCAATGCATGTAGGATGTCATGGCGCATCATGCAATCGTAGCCAATTACCAGGATCTGTAAAGGATCGCGAAAGAAAGAAATAAATATCGCTGGACAATGGACATTACACACAGCGCCATCTAGTGCCACACTAAGCAACGAGGCTTGTGTCGTGGACACCAGATAGTTGATATACTGCATAGATACTTTTTGTTTGTAAATACATACTTATTATACATATAAACATCCATGACTCGGAAACAAATGTCCATGCTCATCACACAAACATTTGCTCCTACCAGGATTCGAACCCCGGGACCTTAAGAACGTAAGGCAAACTTAAAATACTCGTAAAAAATATGGTTAAACTTGGCACTTGCCCGCGGTTTCGTTTTTTCCATCCTATGGGAAGGTACTACGCTGAACTAAAAGTGTCCTATGTCCTCTCCTAGATCATGGTATACCTGTGTGACAAATTCTTTAAAATATCGAAATCCGGTCTGGCGGTCTAAATATTATAAATGCGAAACGTTGTGAGAATGGATTTTAGATTAAGACAGGATTTTTTATCCTGGTAGTAGGTACGATCTCGTGGCACAATGACCAAACTCCATGCCACATAGTTTATAATATTTTTCATTACTCATACTCTGCAAGTAGGTCTGAAGTTGCCTGAGGAGCGGGTTGAAAGTAATACTTTTCAGCCCTAGGGAGAATCGTTTTCAACTGACAACTGTCAAATTATAAAAAAAAAATTGTTCATTTTTCTATTGAACCATGTTCCAACTTTCTATACAGCCACGATGTAAAATTGAAATAACAAAGTTAAGTATTAATTAAAGAATAGATATTTTTTAAATAACTTTAAAATAACTAAGTTTCAACTATTTCTTTAAAATAACATAGATTTGGGCAAATATTTACCATTTTTTCGATGATGAAAATGAAAAATAGGTAATGGTCGAATCGCTGGTCGGCCATACAAAAAAAAAAAAAAATTAGGCAGGAAAGCGGCAATCTGATCTTCATATATTCATATATATTCATATTCCGTATTGCTCACAAAATTAAAAAATATACACACAAAATTCAAATATATAGCTTCTGTACAACGGCGAGCTTAACCCAGAATTACAACAACAACAACAAGGCGGGAAGCGGCAACACGATCTACATTTTTTTTTCGTGTTGATTCATGTTTTTATTTTTACTTTCCTTGTATAAGGAAAGAAAAGCACAGTGTTTACCTCGGGTTAAAGACCTTATTTAGTCCCTCGAACTATTAGCGCCCTCGCTGCGCTCGGGCACCAAACCAAGGTAATTTTTATCTTTTTTTAGGGTTTCACGTTTATACTTTATTTGTGTCGGAGTTTTTTTTTTTTTTTTTAAATATATATTTCGTGCTTTTTGGCTAATTTTTCTTTTTCATTTCTTTTATTTTCTTGCGTATTAAGATTTAGGTAATTTGGTCTTTAATCGGTTTCTGTTTTTTATCCGTCAAAAAGCTAAATAAACAATAATTCGTTAGGTCCTAGCAGTCTTCACTACACTTTCCTCCTCAATCTCGGGAATTGATAAAACAAAAAAAATATTTTCAAGTTTTTAATTTTCATTTCGTTAGTTAATATTCCTCATTCCCTTTCAATATAGTGTAAATTATTCTACTAATCAAGCCCTTTCATTTGATACCCATATTGAGGGATTTGTGAAAAATTATGTAATCCGCCATTTTGTGGCGACGGCCATCTTGGGCCGATTTTCACCAAACATAGCTAAGAACACTCTCAACTAATTCACCTTTCAAACAAATCAAAATCGGTTCATCCGTTCCGTCCGTGGGAGTTACGATGCCACAGACAGACACACACACACAGACACGTCAAACTTATAACACCCCGTCGTTTTTGCGTCGGGGGTTAAAAATATTACTATTGTCCTCTTTTTTTCCTATACATATAATAGGTACCTTGTACCTATATCCCCCAACGGGCTTCAAGGTCTGTGGGGCCTTCAGGGTCTGTGGGGCCTTCAGGGTCTGTTGGGCCTTCAGGGTCTGTGCGGTCTTCAGGGTCTGTTTGTTCTTCATCATCGCTTCTTAAGGCGTTGTGACAAGTTTGTAGCAAGTTGCCAACTTTGCGCTTTTTGCACCCGTGCCCGAAAGCCAGACGGAGTTTCATGACGTCGATTTGAGATAGTGTGTCCGAAGGAGAAATTATCAGCCCTGGTACCTGAAAAGTGAAAAATGTTGTATTGATTTGGGGAATTTTAACAATAAATTGAATAAGCTTAATTTAATTAAAGCCTAAACTGCATTCATGAAAGAGCTGCCAGTGTCATTATTCCATAGCAATTATGCTGCCTTGAACGCAGTTTAGATGCTAATGGTGTTCAGTTCGAAAATTCTGCCTGCAAGAAGAGATTCGGTTATTTAATTAAGTACCTACTCGAACTTATTAGAAAATGGAGATCAAGATCGAGTCGGGCATCAAATGAAACAGTCAAATAATTAAGAATATTCGCTGTGACCTACATAGACGTAATTTCGACAGGTTGGATGAGTATGAGCCGAAGTAAAATGTAAACAGATCACAAGATCACAGTGCTACCCTTTTTAGTAAAGATTTGTGAAATTGTCTAAAGCAATTGAATTACCAAAGCAAGATGGCGGCGGCAGTTCAAATTGAGACCACACGCTAGAAGTTCTTTGTCCAAGTTCCAACTAACTGTTGGTTTTGTAATGCTTTAAAACTTTATTGAGGAAATGTTCGACTACGTTGATTTCACAACAAATTATTTTATAACGTGATTCATATTAAGATTCTGATAAAGCGGCAATTTTAGACCCCCTGGTTACATTTGAATAGTGGCTTTGATAACAAGCCTGACGTCCTTCAAAAAGGTGGTTGAGAAAGACTAGATGCGGAAGAAGGCAGGGTGCTGTGGCGTAGCAGGACAGGCCAATGTTTATAGCAATGGACTGCGATAGACTGATTGGCCTTTTTTAATGGGGTTGGCCGGTGAACACTGAAAGCAGATGGCACTAGCATAGTTTGGTCCCAATCTGACCAATGAGGTCAAGCCATTTTGAAATATAAAATGACATTACCAGATTTTTTACCAACGACGATGCTGGGAACAAACTATGCTAGCGCCATTAGTTTCACAGTTGCCATCCCCATTGAAAGGCTACATACCAATGGCATTATAGTAGCTCCACCGTTGACGCTAAAGGCTCGATCATGGAAATGCATGATGCTCATGGAGTCATATTCCACCATTTGGTGCGGCGGTTCGCCCGCGCGCATCCAGAATAACTTCCGGTACCCTGCAAAACGGTAATTTTACAAGAACGTTAGAAAATGAACTACACGGAAGGAATGGAGAAAAGATGTGCAAGATTCCACCTATCACAGGACAGACGAGGTGTAGATTTCAACCAGTATTCGTCGAACAGGTTGGTCGGTTTTTGCACGTCTTCATTCCGCTCCAATAGGCGAGGCGACAAAAAAAAACTAATTAGTCCGTCACTTAGATTATCAAAAAATATTTGACCCGTGTTTTTTCTTTTGTTACATAAACCAAAATTGACGAAGATACGACGCTTTTAAAATTCTCAATACGTCACGCCATGGTATAATTTTAGCTAGTTCTGACGTCACGAGCCCCCACTCCCGAGTTTTGATGCGTTTTATCTTTGTCAATATTCATTGATTTACAAAAATAAAAAATACGTGTCAATTAATTTCCAATACTCTATCTGACGGACTAAATAGATTTGCAATTTTTTGATACTGTCGTCATGCCTATTTTCTCCGCTTTGGTGGGGACCGGGCCGCGTAAAGCCAATCCTTGTATATATGAGCCAACACTGGATCATGCTGAATATTACACGGACATTGTCCTGCACAATTTCACAAATCTGTTTCGAGCCAACATCTTATACTGCACAAAGTCGGCCCCGGGCCTTGCGCCAAGCGACACGCACGTGCGTCACTTGTTCCTTCGTGTGAGTACCATCATGTCGGAAGTCTCGTCGCGGCATGCTCTTAGCAATTTCTTTCATTATTTTTCTCCGCAGTTACTGTCGCAACATTTGAGCGCGAAGCTCGTGGCCAAGCCATACTATAGGTTCGATATAAACGCCTAGGTGCTTCTAAACGGGCAATATTTTTAATACGATATGTACCTACAATGTTATCAGTCCGGCCCATCACAAAAATATTTTGATGCCGATTTTCATTTTCTTTTGGCCTATAATGTCCCGCTGCTGGGCCCAGGCCTCTCCCATAGCCTTTCACTCTTTTCTCCGTGCTGTTTTCTCAGGCCAATCTCGCACAAACGCCTTTGTCGATGCCGGTTATGTCTGAAAAATATACAGGGTGAAATTTTTCAATGCTACGAGGGACAGTAGTACTCTAAATACTGGAGATAGCAAATTTTACTCAAAGGTTCCCTTCATTAAATTTATCGTGTTTGTTAGAGAGATTTGATCCATATGATTGCCCTTATCGATTTATGTAAAAAAAAAGTACAGGGTGTTATTTTTTCGTACTTTAGTCGGTTCGATTCCTGAGCGTGGCAAGCGAACTTTCGAAAATCTGTGAATGCAGATTTGTTTCTTTTTAAAAATAAAGGAATGTTTCTTTTGAGTAAAATTTGCTTTCTCCAGTATTTCGAGTACCTACTTTCCCTCCAGGTGGCATTGAAAAATTGCATCCTGTACATTCCGGCAATATGTCTGAACCCGTTTGGCACCAAAAAAGTGTGGCTATATGACCCGGCTATATTTAAAATATTGTCGTCTAATGCACGGCTTGGCTGTAGTTGCTGACAATGTTGTCGGCAACTGTATTGCAGCCGTACCTTTCAGTAGAAATATTGCCCGTTTAGAAGCACCTACGTTCCCATTGCCGACACAAGTTACCTTTCTGGGACTAATGACCCTAGTTCGATTTTTTTGCTTCAATCACATCACCTCACAACGATTTCCTAACATATTGCGAGATGAAATAAATAGCACATAGTAAAACTTCTATCCGAGAAGGCGGCGCAGAACAAGGGCTCCTGAAAGAACTTGGCTTTTGCCCAGCTGTGGGACAGCATGGGCTACTAAAAAGAATATCCTTACTAGGCTGTATATTCGCCCATAAAACCCTGATATACAGGTCCCGCTGTGGATGGGTCACTTCGTCCCTGAAGCCCAGCGCGTGAAGCAATGCATGTAGGATGTCATGGCGCATCATGCAATCGTAGCCAATTACCAGGATCTGTAAAGGATCGCGAAAGAAAGAAATAAATATCGCTGGACAATGGACATTACACACAGCGCCATCTAGTGCCACACTAAGCAACGAGGCTTGTGTCGTGGACACCAGATAGTTGATATACTGCATAGATACTTTTTGTTTGTAAATACATACTTATTATACATATAAACATCCATGACTCGGAAACAAATGTCCATGCTCATCACACAAACATTTGCTCCTACCAGGATTCGAACCCCGGGACCTTAAGAACGTAAGGCAAACTTAAAATACTCGTAAAAAATATGGTTAAACTTGGCACTTGCCCGCGGTTTCGTTTTTTCCATCCTATGGGAAGGTACTACGCTGAACTAAAAGTGTCCTATGTCCTCTCCTAGATCATGGTATACCTGTGTGACAAATTCTTTAAAATATCGAAATCCGGTCTGGCGGTCTAAATATTATAAATGCGAAACGTTGTGAGAATGGATTTTAGATTAAGACAGGATTTTTTATCCTGGTAGTAGGTACGATCTCGTGGCACAATGACCAAACTCCATGCCACATAGTTTATAATATTTTTCATTACTCATACTCTGCAAGTAGGTCTGAAGTTGCCTGAGGAGCGGGTTGAAAGTAATACTTTTCAGCCCTAGGGAGAATCGTTTTCAACTGACAACTGTCAAATTATAAAAAAAAAATTGTTCATTTTTCTATTGAACCATGTTCCAACTTTCTATACAGCCACGATGTAAAATTGAAATAACAAAGTTAAGTATTAATTAAAGAATAGATATTTTTTAAATAACTTTAAAATAACTAAGTTTCAACTATTTCTTTAAAATAACATAGATTTGGGCAAATATTTACCATTTTTTCGATGATGAAAATGAAAAATAGGTAATGGTCGAATCGCTGGTCGGCCATACAAAAAAAAAAAAAAATTAGGCAGGAAAGCGGCAATCTGATCTTCATATATTCATATATATTCATATTCCGTATTGCTCACAAAATTAAAAAATATACACACAAAATTCAAATATATAGCTTCTGTACAACGGCGAGCTTAACCCAGAATTACAACAACAACAACAAGGCGGGAAGCGGCAACACGATCTACATTTTTTTTTCGTGTTGATTCATGTTTTTATTTTTACTTTCCTTGTATAAGGAAAGAAAAGCACAGTGTTTACCTCGGGTTAAAGACCTTATTTAGTCCCTCGAACTATTAGCGCCCTCGCTGCGCTCGGGCACCAAACCAAGGTAATTTTTATCTTTTTTTAGGGTTTCACGTTTATACTTTATTTGTGTCGGAGTTTTTTTTTTTTTTTTTAAATATATATTTCGTGCTTTTTGGCTAATTTTTCTTTTTCATTTCTTTTATTTTCTTGCGTATTAAGATTTAGGTAATTTGGTCTTTAATCGGTTTCTGTTTTTTATCCGTCAAAAAGCTAAATAAACAATAATTCGTTAGGTCCTAGCAGTCTTCACTACACTTTCCTCCTCAATCTCGGGAATTGATAAAACAAAAAAAATATTTTCAAGTTTTTAATTTTCATTTCGTTAGTTAATATTCCTCATTCCCTTTCAATATAGTGTAAATTATTCTACTAATCAAGCCCTTTCATTTGATACCCATATTGAGGGATTTGTGAAAAATTATGTAATCCGCCATTTTGTGGCGACGGCCATCTTGGGCCGATTTTCACCAAACATAGCTAAGAACACTCTCAACTAATTCACCTTTCAAACAAATCAAAATCGGTTCATCCGTTCCGTCCGTGGGAGTTACGATGCCACAGACAGACACACACACACAGACACGTCAAACTTATAACACCCCGTCGTTTTTGCGTCGGGGGTTAAAAATATTACTATTGTCCTCTTTTTTTCCTATACATATAATAGGTACCTTGTACCTATATCCCCCAACGGGCTTCAAGGTCTGTGGGGCCTTCAGGGTCTGTGGGGCCTTCAGGGTCTGTTGGGCCTTCAGGGTCTGTGCGGTCTTCAGGGTCTGTTTGTTCTTCATCATCGCTTCTTAAGGCGTTGTGACAAGTTTGTAGCAAGTTGCCAACTTTGCGCTTTTTGCACCCGTGCCCGAAAGCCAGACGGAGTTTCATGACGTCGATTTGAGATAGTGTGTCCGAAGGAGAAATTATCAGCCCTGGTACCTGAAAAGTGAAAAATGTTGTATTGATTTGGGGAATTTTAACAATAAATTGAATAAGCTTAATTTAATTAAAGCCTAAACTGCATTCATGAAAGAGCTGCCAGTGTCATTATTCCATAGCAATTATGCTGCCTTGAACGCAGTTTAGATGCTAATGGTGTTCAGTTCGAAAATTCTGCCTGCAAGAAGAGATTCGGTTATTTAATTAAGTACCTACTCGAACTTATTAGAAAATGGAGATCAAGATCGAGTCGGGCATCAAATGAAACAGTCAAATAATTAAGAATATTCGCTGTGACCTACATAGACGTAATTTCGACAGGTTGGATGAGTATGAGCCGAAGTAAAATGTAAACAGATCACAAGATCACAGTGCTACCCTTTTTAGTAAAGATTTGTGAAATTGTCTAAAGCAATTGAATTACCAAAGCAAGATGGCGGCGGCAGTTCAAATTGAGACCACACGCTAGAAGTTCTTTGTCCAAGTTCCAACTAACTGTTGGTTTTGTAATGCTTTAAAACTTTATTGAGGAAATGTTCGACTACGTTGATTTCACAACAAATTATTTTATAACGTGATTCATATTAAGATTCTGATAAAGCGGCAATTTTAGACCCCCTGGTTACATTTGAATAGTGGCTTTGATAACAAGCCTGACGTCCTTCAAAAAGGTGGTTGGGAAAGACTAGATGCGGAAGAAGGCAGGGTGCTGTGGCGTAGCAGGAGAGGCCAATGTTTATAGCAATGGACTGCGATAGACTGATTGGCCTTTTTTAATGGGGTTGGCCGGTGAACACTGAAAGCAGATGGCACTAGCATAGTTTGGTCCCAATCTGACCAATGAGGTCAAGCCATTTTGAAATATAAAATGACATTACCAGATTTTTTACCAACGACGATGCTGGGAACAAACTATGCTAGCGCCATTAGTTTCACAGTTGCCATCCCCATTGAAAGGCTACATACCAATGGCATTATAGTAGCTCCACCGTTGACGCTAAAGGCTCGATCATGGAAATGCATGATGCTCATGGAGTCATATTCCACCATTTGGTGCGGCGGTTCGCCCGCGCGCATCCAGAATAACTTCCGGTACCCTGCAAAACGGTAATTTTACAAGAACGTTAGAAAATGAACTACACGGAAGGAATGGAGAAAAGATGTGCAAGATTCCACCTATCACAGGACAGACGAGGTGTAGATTTCAACCAGTATTCGTCGAACAGGTTGGTCGGTTTTTGCACGTCTTCATTCCGCTCCAATAGGCGAGGCGACAAAAAAAAACTAATTAGTCCGTCACTTAGATTATCAAAAAATATTTGACCCGTGTTTTTTCTTTTGTTACATAAACCAAAATTGACGAAGATACGACGCTTTTAAAATTCTCAATACGTCACGCCATGGTATAATTTTAGCTAGTTCTGACGTCACGAGCCCCCACTCCCGAGTTTTGATGCGTTTTATCTTTGTCAATATTCATTGATTTACAAAAATAAAAAATACGTGTCAATTAATTTCCAATACTCTATCTGACGGACTAAATAGATTTGCAATTTTTTGATACTGTCGTCATGCCTATTTTCTCCGCTTTGGTGGGGACCGGGCCGCGTAAAGCCAATCCTTGTATATATGAGCCAACACTGGATCATGCTGAATATTACACGGACATTGTCCTGCACAATTTCACAAATCTGTTTCGAGCCAACATCTTATACTGCACAAAGTCGGCCCCGGGCCTTGCGCCAAGCGACACGCACGTGCGTCACTTGTTCCTTCGTGTGAGTACCATCATGTCGGAAGTCTCGTCGCGGCATGCTCTTAGCAATTTCTTTCATTATTTTTCTCCGCAGTTACTGTCGCAACATTTGAGCGCGAAGCTCGTGGCCAAGCCATACTATAGGTTCGATATAAACGCCTAGGTGCTTCTAAACGGGCAATATTTTTAATACGATATGTACCTACAATGTTATCAGTCCGGCCCATCACAAAAATATTTTGATGCCGATTTTCATTTTCTTTTGGCCTATAATGTCCCGCTGCTGGGCCCAGGCCTCTCCCATAGCCTTTCACTCTTTTCTCCGTGCTGTTTTCTCAGGCCAATCTCGCACAAACGCCTTTGTCGATGCCGGTTATGTCTGAAAAATATACAGGGTGAAATTTTTCAATGCTACGAGGGACAGTAGTACTCTAAATACTGGAGATAGCAAATTTTACTCAAAGGTTCCCTTCATTAAATTTATCGTGTTTGTTAGAGAGATTTGATCCATATGATTGCCCTTATCGATTTATGTAAAAAAAAAGTACAGGGTGTTATTTTTTCGTACTTTAGTCGGTTCGATTCCTGAGCGTGGCAAGCGAACTTTCGAAAATCTGTGAATGCAGATTTGTTTCTTTTTAAAAATAAAGGAATGTTTCTTTTGAGTAAAATTTGCTTTCTCCAGTATTTCGAGTACCTACTTTCCCTCCAGGTGGCATTGAAAAATTGCATCCTGTACATTCCGGCAATATGTCTGAACCCGTTTGGCACCAAAAAAGTGTGGCTATATGACCCGGCTATATTTAAAATATTGTCGTCTAATGCACGGCTTGGCTGTAGTTGCTGACAATGTTGTCGGCAACTGTATTGCAGCCGTACCTTTCAGTAGAAATATTGCCCGTTTAGAAGCACCTACGTTCCCATTGCCGACACAAGTTACCTTTCTGGGACTAATGACCCTAGTTCGATTTTTTTGCTTCAATCACATCACCTCACAACGATTTCCTAACATATTGCGAGATGAAATAAATAGCACATAGTAAAACTTCTATCCGAGAAGGCGGCGCAGAACAAGGGCTCCTGAAAGAACTTGGCTTTTGCCCAGCTGTGGGACAGCATGGGCTACTAAAAAGAATATCCTTACTAGGCTGTATATTCGCCCATAAAACCCTGATATACAGGTCCCGCTGTGGATGGGTCACTTCGTCCCTGAAGCCCAGCGCGTGAAGCAATGCATGTAGGATGTCATGGCGCATCATGCAATCGTAGCCAATTACCAGGATCTGTAAAGGATCGCGAAAGAAAGAAATAAATATCGCTGGACAATGGACATTACACACAGCGCCATCTAGTGCCACACTAAGCAACGAGGCTTGTGTCGTGGACACCAGATAGTTGATATACTGCATAGATACTTTTTGTTTGTAAATACATACTTATTATACATATAAACATCCATGACTCGGAAACAAATGTCCATGCTCATCACACAAACATTTGCTCCTACCAGGATTCGAACCCCGGGACCTTAAGAACGTAAGGCAAACTTAAAATACTCGTAAAAAATATGGTTAAACTTGGCACTTGCCCGCGGTTTCGTTTTTTCCATCCTATGGGAAGGTACTACGCTGAACTAAAAGTGTCCTATGTCCTCTCCTAGATCATGGTATACCTGTGTGACAAATTCTTTAAAATATCGAAATCCGGTCTGGCGGTCTAAATATTATAAATGCGAAACGTTGTGAGAATGGATTTTAGATTAAGACAGGATTTTTTATCCTGGTAGTAGGTACGATCTCGTGGCACAATGACCAAACTCCATGCCACATAGTTTATAATATTTTTCATTACTCATACTCTGCAAGTAGGTCTGAAGTTGCCTGAGGAGCGGGTTGAAAGTAATACTTTTCAGCCCTAGGGAGAATCGTTTTCAACTGACAACTGTCAAATTATAAAAAAAAAATTGTTCATTTTTCTATTGAACCATGTTCCAACTTTCTATACAGCCACGATGTAAAATTGAAATAACAAAGTTAAGTATTAATTAAAGAATAGATATTTTTTAAATAACTTTAAAATAACTAAGTTTCAACTATTTCTTTAAAATAACATAGATTTGGGCAAATATTTACCATTTTTTCGATGATGAAAATGAAAAATAGGTAATGGTCGAATCGCTGGTCGGCCATACAAAAAAAAAAAAAAATTAGGCAGGAAAGCGGCAATCTGATCTTCATATATTCATATATATTCATATTCCGTATTGCTCACAAAATTAAAAAATATACACACAAAATTCAAATATATAGCTTCTGTACAACGGCGAGCTTAACCCAGAATTACAACAACAACAACAAGGCGGGAAGCGGCAACACGATCTACATTTTTTTTTCGTGTTGATTCATGTTTTTATTTTTACTTTCCTTGTATAAGGAAAGAAAAGCACAGTGTTTACCTCGGGTTAAAGACCTTATTTAGTCCCTCGAACTATTAGCGCCCTCGCTGCGCTCGGGCACCAAACCAAGGTAATTTTTATCTTTTTTTAGGGTTTCACGTTTATACTTTATTTGTGTCGGAGTTTTTTTTTTTTTTTTTAAATATATATTTCGTGCTTTTTGGCTAATTTTTCTTTTTCATTTCTTTTATTTTCTTGCGTATTAAGATTTAGGTAATTTGGTCTTTAATCGGTTTCTGTTTTTTATCCGTCAAAAAGCTAAATAAACAATAATTCGTTAGGTCCTAGCAGTCTTCACTACACTTTCCTCCTCAATCTCGGGAATTGATAAAACAAAAAAAATATTTTCAAGTTTTTAATTTTCATTTCGTTAGTTAATATTCCTCATTCCCTTTCAATATAGTGTAAATTATTCTACTAATCAAGCCCTTTCATTTGATACCCATATTGAGGGATTTGTGAAAAATTATGTAATCCGCCATTTTGTGGCGACGGCCATCTTGGGCCGATTTTCACCAAACATAGCTAAGAACACTCTCAACTAATTCACCTTTC